>OX439356.1:3466540-4812462 GCA_949319445.1 Mythimna lalbum | reverse complement strand
ATTATTATTAATAGAGACGCGTCTAACCACTATCTCACCAAACATTAAGCGGCGATGTAGGAAGAAAGAGCACGCTTGCCTAGAAGTAACTTATTTATTTATTAAAACTTCATGCAACACAAACGTACAAGGTACACTCTCGACTTAAAGACGTCCAGGAAACACAGACTCCAGCAGGGAATGCCACTCAGCTGAACGCACAACGAAAGTATCTCAAAACATTTTGTATGTAATGGTTGCCACATGTATGTACCGGTGGCCCCGCAGTTCCGAAGCTTATAGGGACCATAGGTTAGCTTCAAAAAGACAAACCCGGTGTCCGGGAACGCAAGAGTATATTTTAGCCAGTTAAAGTCCAACATGTCTTCCCGTTCCGTTCTAGAGCGGGAGATATCATTCTATGATTTCCCACTTAACCAAAAACAACCATGTTCCGGTGACTTATATTAGTTCGTTGTATTCTTTGAGCCAAAAAAAAACCTTCTACTCGTACTTTAGCCACCGAGGATGTTATCGGAGCATACCACCCAATAAAAACAAGAACATTACCGGCAAGCGCGTATATTTTCACATAAAACAGTACAGCATTACGTTTTATAACGCAAAGAGGTTTTTTTTTTTTTTTTTTTTTTTTTTTCTCGACGGGGAAAATCATCATTGACGAAACCCGCTCTTGGGTGGAGCGGGAGACAGTGTCAGAGTCTTACTGACTAAAAACCCCGCGCCGTTCCTTCTAGCCTTCATACCGGGGCTCTAGTTTCCTTTCGGATAACCCCGACCCCGGTAGGCTTCGACCCAGATGGGCCCCTCCTGTTGCTGACAACTCCTTGAGGCGCGCGGGAACAGTGCGCGCCGTCGACGCCTTGGCTCGGTCCGGACAGTTACCGGACGATCGGACAGCGAGCTACCCATGGCTCGCCGTCCGCGAGCCCGCGTCTACGGTGGCCGGAAATCGGGATCGGAATCCCGGCGGCGGCGGCGGGGGCGCCGTTGCCTGATGCGGTCTGCCTCCTCCTTTGCTAGCATTACTGCTTCGCAGAAGGAGGCGACCGCCTGCCACTCCTCCTCGCTCCGGACCATGGCCTGAACCAAGGCCCGGCGCGAGAGGTCTCCGCCGCCGATCGCCCCCACGAGGACACGGCGTTGCTCCGCCCAAGCAGGGCACACCTCAACTGTGTGCTCCACCGTGTCCTCCGGGCGTTCCGCACAGTGGCGGCACCCGGGCGTCTCTTCCGCTCGAATCCGATGCAGGAACCTCCCGAACTTGCCATGTCCGGTGAGGACCTGCGTCATGCGGAAGGTAAGGACACCGTGAGGTCTTTCCAGCCACGCCTCAAAGAGGGGACTTACCGCCATAATCGTGGCGTGCCCAGCACTGGGTTGCGATAGTCGCTGACGCCATTTCACCGTGAGATCCCGCCGGAGCTCTGTCCGCCATACCTCGACCTGTCGCGGTAGTGGACTTTCACCCCGGCGTTGCATCTCCACGCGCTTATCGTGCATGTGTGCAAGGACTGTTGCCTCCAGATCCCACGGTGGTAGGCCAGCCAGAAGGCTCGCCGCTTCGCGGGAGATCGTGCGGTAGCCCCGCACCATCCGTATTGCCATGACCCTCTGGCAGGCGTTCAGTATGGACGCCGGTCGCTTTGCCAGCGACGGCGCCCACACCGGCGCTCCGTAGAGGGCCATGGACCGAACGATCCCCGCGTAGAGCCTCCGGCAGGAGGCGTCTGGACCCCCAAGGTTGGGCAGGAGCCGCTTGAGAGCAGCCCCGGCCCGGTTGAGTTTGGGAGCCAAACGTCGGAAGTGTTCTCCGAAATTCCATCGGCTGTCGAGAACGAGTCCCAGGTACTTCATCGTCGACCCGACGCCGATGCGAACTCCTCCTACCGAACGCAAAGAGGTTCGAACTCGTAAAAAATACACACCCATGTTTTACTGTATCATTGATCTTTCGGGATAAGTTAAAAGCGCAGCTGATGCTCATAAAATCGTGGATTTTCGTCGAAATATGCGTGAGTTTGGGGTTTGATCGAATAATGTAGATAGGTGCAGTGACGGTATTAAAGCTGTGCCAACTATATTATTATTATAATAATAACAAAAAATACTACTTACATTAATAAACTATTAACCCTTCAGATACCGTCAATTAGAGACACAATAGTAAGACAATAGATGCGCGGCCACCGGTGGTCGCTTGGGGATTCATGAATTAACAAAACTTTTTTGTTGCTTTTGAGACAAAGAATCATTAAAATACTTCTTCCACTCTAGGGAAGAGGCAGAGAGCGTGTCAGACCCACCTATGTTCCTTCATTTGCCCTTTGTATTCTAGGGTCACGGTAACTTTTTCAAACATTCGCGCAACCCTGCAGATTTTACATTAATTTTAAATTAAGTTGCCTTAATGAATATGGCAGTATGATTTTTATAGTGCCTATAACTTTTAGTATCCCGATAGCGAACCTACAAAAATTAACTGTGTTACAACTTTACCTTTCCAGGAAGATGCCTTCAGAAACGCCAAGATCAAGACGCTCTCGCTCCGTGACTGTAGTCTGTCAGAACTGTCTCCAGCTTCCTTCGCTGGGTTGGAGAACAGCCTGCAAAGCCTGGACCTGTCTGAGAATAATCTTACCATGATATCGAAGTTCATGCTGAACAAGCTGGATTCTTTGAGGTTCCTGAACCTTAGGGAGAATAAGGTGGGTTTCGAATGGCATATGATAACAGAAACGGAATTTGGTGAATTATCCAATCCATTATTTTTTATATAGAACAAATGAAAGTAGTTAGAATGGCCTTATGGGCGGGGCAGACGTGCCAAAAGTAGAGAATTGCTCATATTCAACTACCAATAGCAAACTAAGTGTGCGTAGTCAATTACTTGCGTAATGCGCGTTCGTATTGGTTTATTGTCTGTAGTGTAGTTAAAGGGTGTGAGACAAGCGGCGACACTCGTAGTACGAATCGGAAAGTATTTTCTTTCCAACCTCTTTCAACTTTTCTATGATTTTTCCAGTGCAAGATCAAAGAAGACAGATGCATCTTATTTCATGATGTTATAATTAGAGAATTATATTAATTTTAGTTCGTGTTTGTGGTCCGCATTGTTATTGTTTTTTTTTTAAGTTTCTACCCCTTAACTTTAGAAATTTTACTAAAAAGACTATTCTATTGATTTTAACCCTTCAGATACCGTCAATTAGAGACACAATAGTAAGACAATAGATGCGCGGCCACCGGTGGTCGCTTGGGGATTCATGAATTAATGAGATGTCAAAAACTAGTCAATATGGAGGGAAAATAGAGGAGTTTTTGACAAGCAACTGCGAAGCGTAACCAACGATTCTTATCGCGCACTGTAGAAGACCCGCCATTTTTGTTTTTTTGTAAATTCTCGCCAGTAAAAAAAAAATATTTAAAATATAAAAAAAAAAAAAAAAAATTTAAAATATATTTCGTTAATTACCAGGTTGACGTAAACCTCCTGACCTCGACCACACCGTCGGACTACGTGCAGACGTCGTTCAATAACTTCCAATACAAGCTGTTCTTCCTGGACGTCAGCAGCGCCAGCTCCATTGAAATGAACTTGCAAGATTTCAGAAGGTTTGTCCATTTGCTTTTGTATAGTTTTTAATAGGTACATTAGGAACTAGATGTAGAGCACATTTCGACTCAATTTATAACTCAGTCATTTTATTATCCTGATTTAATTATTTTGTAATTGTTAATGTTTGTTTTTTTATGGTATCTTTAAGGGGTTAAATTAATCAATATTGGCGCCTATTAGAAGTGCGTGAAAGATGATTATTCACATAATTTATCAAACTTTTCTTTAGTGTTCCTTCCGAATTTTCACAACCACGAACCCGCTTTGGGCCGCTCTCCTAATAAGGAGGCCTGACTCCCAGCAGTGGGAACATTATAAGGCTGATTATATTATGTTAATTCTTCTTCTCGTTTCCAGAATGAGATCCCTCCGCTACTTATCAGTAAGCAAGCTCCTCCGGCAAAGTATAAGGACAGAAGACTTCCAAGAATTTGGCGTAGAGCTTGAAGACCTGAAGATCTTCGGCAGCACGGTGACGAGGATCGAGTCCAGTGCCTTCCAACATGTTAGAACTATCAAAACTCTCGATATGTCCGAGAATAATATCGAGTTTATTGATCCATTCGCTTTTGCTGAGGTTAGTATCAATATTGATATTCGTAATTTTTTTTTACGGGAAGCGTACAGCTAAAAAACAATGATGTCCGATAGTATGTTATGTTATCGGCCAAACCCGATTTCAGAATAAACTAGGTTCGCCTAAATCAAACCAGTTCTTTCTACACGCGCGGACCTCTGCTAGGCTCCTATTTCTAGGTATTTAAAAACAAATAACCACGAAGGCTAAGGCAGGAGCTCCGCTCCACTCTGCTCTGTGTCGGGTTGTAATAAAATTTCGAGCTCCCTTCGCTCGCTCTTACACTAATATCGCGAATTTGGCCTAGGCGAAATCAGTTCATCCAAAAATTGGGTTTGGCCGGTAATATAGTCGTAAGCATTTATTATTCATTAAAACCATTTTCATAACTCTCCAAATGAGAGACAAGGTAAAACGTCGAGTTTTTATTAAAATGAGACGTTTTAGACCTTCTTAATGAATACAATTTTATTGTGTTAAAACAGACATGTTTTTACCGCTAATATATATTTTTCTATCTGCTACTAAACTGCATATTACAAAAAAAATAAATGATTTTCGTGGGCAACCCTGAACCTTTACCTTAATCAACAAGAGTAATACCGACTCTGTATCTACAAATAAAGTCCACTATGGGTCCAATATACACTACACTTCTATCATCTGTTCCACAAAACGAGTATATCAAAACTGCCCCAGTTAGTAAAAAAGACACATCTAACGAATAGAGTTATATACCTTGCCGGAATCAGGAAAAAAGGCGCATCTGCCAGTATTTTTAATATTTTGCTAACTTTCTTCAGTGCGGTTTTAACACAAGAAAAAAACCCGATTTCCCGTTTCATTCTTTAAAACATTTTTTATCCGTTTTTACTTTTTGTTAGATACGTCTTTTTAACTATCAGGGGCAGAAAAAGTGTCAATACATTATTTTTTCCCTTTTTCTAGCTACACAGCCTAACAACACTCAAAATGGGCAACGGTCTAGCAGACAACGTGAAGATTCTACCATTTGAACCGCTGAAGGCCCTCATAGAGCTACAGTACTTAGACTTCAGCAATAACAAGCTGAGGAATGTGCCCGATACGTCCTTCCACTTCCTGTACAAGTTGAAACGGTTGAATTTACAGGATAACTATATTGATCACTTCTCTAAGGGGACCTTGCAGGTATGTTTATTCTATTTTTCACCAAATAAGCGTAATAATCAGAGCTAGGTCGGAATTAGATAGAGTTAAACCTTTACTGTTAATAAAATAATGTTTTTATTTTAATATCGTGCGGATTTCATCACGCATGCAGCAAATTTCATAATGCAAAAAAACGCGTCCTGCGTGCGTATTCCACGCATTATAATAAATACTTGTATGAAATAGACATTTGAGGGGGTAACGCATGAGGAGCAATCCCGCATGCGTGATCATAGTCACGCTATATTAAAAACACCCTAAGAATTTTTAACAGAAGGCTTAGTATGAAACTCCTCTCACTTCCTCTCACTCCGCTCAGAGCGGGATATTTGGTGATTTAAAAAAAAAAAAATGGCATTATGGCAAATAATGGCAAATAAATCACATCATGGCCAGTGCGTCCCAGTTATTTATACACCTTTAAAAGCATGAGGAAAAGGGTATAAAGTCCCACAAGTCCCCGTTGAAAAGGGGGCTTTTCCAACCAGACATGTTCTGTATAATCTGGGCAACTACCTAATAGTCGATTTCGGGCTGTTATATGTGTTCTAATCGCTTGGAAAACCACGCGAAAACTCCAAAACTTCGATGTCGAATTTTTAGTTCCTATGTGCACGATACACCCACCAAACACTTTGACATGAATGATCAGCGACTTGATATTGCATGGGTGAATTATATAGAGGTCCTACGGTTTGCTTTCAACTATTTTCTTCTTCCAGGGTGACATCCACGGCCAGCTAGAGAGCATCTGCCTTAACCTCAATCAAATCAGACAAATAGTCCAGCACGCGTTTGTAGGACTAAAAGAACTACAAGAGGTTCTGATAGAGGACAACATGATTGAGCTGATACAACGGAGGGCTTTCACGAGCCTCGATAACTTGAAGACTATCAACCTTAAAGGAAACAGGATCAATGAAATTAGTGAAGAGGCCTTCCAGAATATACCTGCTCTTACTGAGTAAGTAAACGTTGAAATGATTCATTTTAGTTCCGGCAAACCTTTCCAAAATTGTACTGTGATACTTTTCTTGTAAAAGGTTGGTCCGAGCAGGCTTCGCCAAGTTACGATTGTTACGTGCACGTTTCCGATTTCTTTGTTTCGTTTCTCGTGCGTCGAACGCCGCGAATCGACCACGCCTCAGATTCCTTTGTTCTGACGTTATCTCAACGGTTAGTCACGTGGTAAGAGCAAAGAAATCGGAGGCGTGGCCGACTTGGCCGACTTGCGGCAAGACAATCGTGTGTATAGTGTTTCGACTTGGCTAGGGGGCGAAAGAAATGCGCGATCTTCCTCCACTCATTTGCTCATAATTTCTGATGCGATAAGAAAAAATCGACGTTTTTAGAAATAGATATATATTGAGGATATTATCTAGGTTTTTTTTTATTGAAAACAAACCATAAAGTGAAAGAGTACAACTTTATTGCACGGTGACCTAAGAGACCTAAAAAACGATTTCTTGTGCATCCGACAACTTCGCTTGCCTTATTTCTTTATAATATACATGTAACTTTGAACCTTCCTCATGAACCACTCAGTTTA
Organism: Mythimna lalbum; assembly: GCA_949319445.1. NCBI lineage: Eukaryota > Metazoa > Arthropoda > Insecta > Lepidoptera > Noctuidae > Mythimna > Mythimna lalbum. The sequence continues at coordinate 4,805,526 of OX439356.1, read as the reverse complement.
TTAGGGAAAACAGCATCCAATAAAGTATATAGTAAATAAGTAAAATTCTTGTTTTTGAGCTTATCGCGAACAGCGTCGGTTTGTTGAGTGGGGGCTTTATAAGATATTTATGTGTACAATGTATTACTAGTCAATAAAACCCTCCATTTTTTCTAGGCTGGACATATCATTCAACCAACTCGACACGTTTAAATTCTCTATATTCGACCAAGTCGGATCGGCCACTGCTCTGAAAGTGAACGCGTCGTACAACAGAATCATTACATTGACAGATTCCAACGCTCCTAGTTTCTTTACATCGAACTTCTACCCACCTCCTAAAGCTCAAAGTAAGTTTTTATCATCTCCTTTTTTTTGTATTTATTTATCCAAGAACCTTATTGTCCTGGACCTTTGGAAGGTATATGAAAAGCTGAAGACAACTCGCAGAAGTCTTTTCTAATGGGCCACTGGATTTGGGATTGACTACACTTTTCGTGGAACATGGTTTAGTACCATGTACCGACGATAATCTCAGTAAGCGTTATATGAGCGCGACTGTACTAACCACAAAATACATAGGTATCTAAGAAGTCAAACTCATGTATGTACTTCATATGCTAGGCGATCGCGCTAGGGTCAGTGCGTTGCGCCGAACTATACGAATGCGACCGGGCGAATGAGCCGAGATATCGTGTTCGTAAGCGGTGTCTATGTGTGCGTTGCTCGTGCACGCTTTGTATGAGACTATCTTATGTACCTATCTATTTTGTGGTCGTGCTGACAAGCCCTTGGTTGATAACAATAATAATTTATTCAACATATGCCTTTCATTACAAAATTCCTAGGCATTATTAATACAAAAGCTTATAATAATTAAGGTCTTTTTAACGCCCTGACTCCTAAACCAGGTACCATCAAAGACACTTCCGTCTGACCACCGCTCGCAAAGTTCATTTTTGCTTGCACTCCAAACGGAAACTTCAAAGGATTTGGTTTGGCGCCGCGCCGCAGGATTCAAGCGAAAATGTTTTTAAGTGATCAGTGTCAGGCGGAAATGACCGCGATGGTACCTGGCCCTGAGGCTTAGGAGTTGGGTAATCGGAAACTATTGCGTCATATGGAAAATTGCTGTTTTTAATAAACTTAAGTGGACTGGTTACCAATTATCTTTTATTTATATTTATGGTGTTGTTGTTTGCATCTCTTTTACTCTGTTTAAGTTTTTCTTTCTTTCTTTCTTTACTAACTCTATCATTAATCTCCTCTACTTCCCTGTCATATCATTTCGGATGTCAAGACTTTTCATCAAACATCAGTATGTATGAAAGTATGCTCTATTTTATTTTTCTATAAAACAATTTATATAATTATAATTTATTATTTGTAGATCTTTTTTTTTGTAATGTTTGTTTATTTCTTGAGATATTATTTTGTTTTTCTTTTTATATATGCTTCTACTAATATTTTTTTGCTATCTACTCTTTGCTTTTTGCACAGGTTTCACTGATACCGAGGAAGATTTTGTATTGACTCAAGGTGACACATAACAATGCTTTTAATAATATATATTTCTATATAATTTAAAATATTAATATTTGTAATAAAACTGAAATGTAATGATAATATTTTTAGGTCTTGGGACGGTCTCGGTAAACATCAGAGTGTTGGATTTCTCGCATAATAATATAACATACATCGCACCGTACTATTTCAGGTAAGTTATACTCATAGTAACTAATATATAATTTCTAATGTTGGGGCAACGTAAGTAGATATATTGAACAAGCTTAAACTAATGTTTCTATACATTTCAGGCATGCAGACTTAACACTAACAGAACTCCATCTGTCTCACAATTTGTTAAGGAACATAACCCGCGAAGTGTTCGGTTCTATGCACATGCTGCAGTACTTGGATCTATCACATAACTATATATACCATATGGAATACGACTGCTTCAAGAGAGTCAAGAATTTACAGGTTTGGACCAAGATTTGTCTTCTTTTTAACACCTACATTTAAAAAAATAACCATGAAAGCTAAAGCAGGAGCTCCGCTTCGTTCCGCTCTCGCCTTAGCCTTCCTATCTAACCGGTCAGTGTCAAAGAGCTCTTCAATTCCGAGCTCGCTTCGCTCGCTCTTGAACTAAGAATATTTAGTTGGTGTTGTAAAAAAAAACTATTAGTTTATTAGAGGTTATCTCATTTTCTCGTTGCTTAGTTATAAAATGAGAAGTCTCATTACGTGGCCAGTATAGGAACGTGTGGCTTGACTCATAATTTCTCATAATACTGACATATTTTGAAAAAATAATGACAAATGAAGTAAAAAAAAAAGGTTTGTAATAAAATATGAATAAATTCAGCTTATCAGGACAACGTCATCGTATCTCATACTGACTTTTTTAGAAAATAAATACAACGCTTTTACCTAAGTATGATTAAATGAAATTTATTTCAAATTTCAGATTATCAATTTATCTCACAACTACTTAATCGACCTGCCAGTTGAAATATTCCACGACATGCCGTCTTTAACATCGGTGGATTTATCGAACAACCATATCAAGAATTTGGCAGACAATCTAATTCCATCACCAGCTCTAGAAAGGTAAGATTAATTTTCAGGAGTAAGAAATTTTCGCTTCAAAAGTAAAAATATGGCCATAGTGTTAGTCTTTTTAAACCCAAAAGAATGATAGAGAATGCTTCTCAAACTCAAAATTATTAATATTAGTCTATAAGAGTATTATTAAGTCAAGGAAATGGTAGATATTTATTTGCAAAAGTCTGACATTCCATTTTATTGAACCTGGTCAAATTATTGCCTCAAAATCATCTAATTCTGATTGTCCATGTGGTCAACGAAGTTCAATAAATTAGAATGTCCGATTTTTACAAATACCATTCCTTTGACTTAGTAACGACCCACACCTCCATACACTAAAACAAAATAAACTGAATTGAGTTCAACGCCATCTATCGAGATCTAAGCCAAACTCGGGCCCGTAGTTTTCACCTTATCTTATAAGAATAAAGTTATATTTTTACACTTAATTTAGCAATGAATTCAATATTAACCAAATGTTACCATCCTTAGGTTAGACCTGTCGAACAACTTACTGTCAAGAGTTCCGACAAACAGCCTATCACCAGCAGCATCTGCTAATTTGGTAGAACTGGACTTAAGTGGCAACACCATCCCCGCCGTCGGTCTAGGAGACTTGGTGCAGAGATTCCGGGTAAACACAATCAAAATAGAATTACTAAAAATCCCCTTTTTTTTTTTTTTTTTTCTCGACGGGGAAAATCATCTTTGACGAAACCCGCTCTTGGGTGGAGCGGGAGACAGTGTCAGACTCTTACTGACTAAAAACCCCGCGCCGTTCCTTCTAGCCTTCATACCGGGGCACGAGCTCCCTTTCGGACAACCCTGTCCCCAGTAGGCTTCGACCCAGCTGGGCCCCTCCTGTTGCTGACAACTCCTTGAGGCGCGCGGGAACAGTGCGCGCCGTCGACGTCTTAGACTCGGTCCATTATCGGACGATCGGACAGCGAGCTACCCATAGCTCGCCGTCCGCGAGCCTGCGTCTACGGTGGCCGGAAATCGGGATCGGAATCCCGGCGACGGCGGCGAGGGCGCCGTTGCCTGATGCGGTCGGCCTCCTCCTTTGCAAGCATTACTGCTTCGCAGAAGGAGGCGACCGCCTGCCATTCCTCCTCGCTCCGGACCATGGCCTCGACCAGGGCCCGGCGCGAGAGGTCTCCGCCGCCGATCGCCCCCACGAGGGCACGGCGATGCTCCGCCCAGGCAGGGCACACCTCGACGGTGTGCTCCACCGTGTCCTCCGGGCGTTGCGCACAGTGGCGACACCCGGGCGTCTCTTCCGCTTGAATCCGATGCAGGAACCTCCCGAACTTGCCATGTCCGGTGAGGACCTGCGTCATGCGGAAGGTAAGGACGCCGTGAGGTCTTTCCAGCCACGCCTCAAAGAGGGGACTTACCGCCATAATCGTGGCGTGCCCAACTAAAAAAAAAAAAAATCCCCTTGCATCTGTTTGAAGTTTTGAGAACTAACCGCTCGATAAATAAAATAAGCATTTGATCTGCAACGTGTAAAGTTGAATATAACGTTTGGATTTTGTATTTCTTGAGTAATTTATTACTAATGCAGTATCTATTTGGGAAACATGATCAACTTACATAGAACGTCCAAGCCGAGATATATATTCGAGCAGCGAGCTAACTGTCAACTCGTTCGTGCGCTTTCTGTGTTTATTGCTCTTCTGATTCTAACACCGAAGTGTGACTTGTTTGCTGGGAAATGGATAGATGTGTGTCGTAAATGTCGCGCTTCGTAAATGTCGGTTTTATGAGAGGATGAAAATAAAGTAAAGACTGTTGAAACTCGGCTATTTTACTTCCAAATGAATAAGTTTTGAGTGAGTGACGGAAGTTTTATGTGTAATAGGTATTTGCACTGGCCAAGCCGAGGTGAATAACTAGTCTTCTATAACTCGACGTGACATCTAAAAACAGAAGAGAATAAGAAAAATATATAAAAACAAATTAATGATAAATTATATTTAACCCTTCAGATACCGTCAATTAGAGACACAATAGTAAGACAATAGATGCGCGGCCACCGGTGGTCGCTTGGGGATTCATGAATTAAACTACCAATTTAAACTATAATCTGTTCAAAATAACATTAGAAATTCATGAAAACCTTTTATTACTGTCCGTTCAACCGATATTGACTTTTATTACGTTGGTGGCATGACAAATGACGGCTGCAGTAAATAGTTGATATTGTTACCACCTTTTTGCTTTTAATGCCACCCTTATGCCTACGAAATAGAAGTTAAAATCGGTTGAACAGACAGTAAAAAATGGTTTCTTTTTCCTAATCTTAACGCAAATAGGGTATAGACCAGGACGGGTTGATCATGTTTCCACATTTTTTTTCTAACAGAGTTTTACCGTAGTTACCGCCAGTGTGTGTGTATGCTAAATGCTAATGTGTTGTCCTATCATGCATGTGTTGCCAGAACCAGGAACAAACGGGCGAATACTGGCCCGAGGAGCCCGACTACAGTGACGAATACATGTACCACACGGCTAGGCGAGATCACACGAGAGTGTTCCACCAAAAAAAACAATACCCGCAGAATATTTTGTACAAGGTAGATTGTAATTTAGATGTTCATGCCATTACTAACCTTGTAGTTATCGTACTAAGGGTGTTTTTAATGTCCTGTGGATTTCTTCACGCATGCGGATTTGCTCCGCATACGTAACCATCGTGACTCCTTTTCATACAAGTATTTATTGTAATGCGGAGAATACGCGTGCGGGTCGGGGCAATCCCGCATGCGTGATGAAATCCGGACAATATTAAAAACACCCTAAACCACTTTTTTTGCACTGTCTTCCTTCTATCTTTTAGTTTTGGTTTTCATGGTAATTCTTCTGTCTTTTTACTTTAAGTTGGGGTTTGTATCTCATCGAATTTTGTTTTCAGCTTTAGTCATTAAATATATTCGGCATGTTATTTTGTTTTCGGCTTTCCAGTTACAGAAAAGTCGGTTACTCCGGCCTTGTAGCTTAACTTTGACCCAAGCTCGTTAACCAATAGAAATACAGCAATCAACGCGTCCCTTGTTCTGATTGGTTAATAAGTTTGGGTCAAAGTTATATCTGAAGGCCAAAGTAGTCCAGTTTTACTGTATTGCCTGAGATTTTTCACCATTAGTGGAATCATTTTTAATTTATTATCTAATATTTAACCTCTCAAGCGCCAGTGTACCAAATACACACCTTATACTAGTTAACTTAACCAAAGAAATAAATAAATTTAAACCTTATTACGTAAAAATAAAGCTTAAGTTAGCTGGTACAGAGATGTACCGAATTCGGTATAGCCTGAGGCCTGATAGGTTAATTGTGATCAGAATCTTTTCTCTCATGATTTCAAGATTTTTTTAAAACAATTTTTATATTTTTCAGTCTTTAGCATGGTTGGATTTGTCAAACAATCATCTTGTGCGTATAGAAGGTGGTTCCTTCTCAGCGTTGCCAAGACTTCGCTGGTTGGACCTAAGTAACAATTCGCCTTTCAACTCTGGTGACCGAGGAACCACAGTTTTCAAAGGACTGGAGAGAAGACTGTCTCATTTGGGATTGAAGAATGTCAGCTTGATTTCTGTAAGTTTTTAAACAAAGATTTTTATGACTGTATAGTTTTAAGAGCGCCCAACTCGTGATACTCCCATACAACCACTGTTACGTGATTATGACAATAAAATACATCTTTCTCTAGACATTTTGGGAATTTACAAGCTTTTACTTAGTTTCCCCTGTCCCGATGTTTGTCTGTCATCAAACCTTGTAAATTAAATTTGATTCACTTCCCGGTTACCGATTGAACTGAAATTTTGCATGCATGTGTAAATCAGATGACAACGCTCACAAGAAGCTGATCTGATGATGAGACTGGAAGGTGGCTATAGGAACTTGGTAATTAAACGATACTACTCCATCGAGTATGGGCTCGTAGGATTCGTCTTGACGAGTATTAATTATATAGACATAACGAGCTATAAAAGCCTGCTATGAAAAAAAATATTTTCATTAAAAGCTCGTTATAATTTTTAACTCATATTTATTACCTAAGATTCAATTGAGATCAAAATATAAAGTGTAAAATGAATCCATTAAAAACGACTGAAAATCTGCTTTTTTTTCACGTAAATTTTGGCTCTTCTAAACTCTAAATCTCTTTTCAGGTGCCTTCGATGTCGTTATCTAAACTCAAGAGTCTGGACTTGTCATACAACAATCTACCTTCGATACCTCCTGATACAACCGCCAATCTGACGCGTCTCAGAGCATTGGATTTATCTTACAACGACCTCACCGCTGTGCCTGTGGTAAGTGATTAGTGGCGTTTATCTTTACCAGTATTCAGAGATCTACCTTGTTTTTGCAGTGGGATATCATCAATTACTTCTCTTGCTCTAGGGTGGGCTTAGAGGACGTATCAAACTTTTGCTAACTAAAACTCACCTGAGCCCTTTTGTTAGGACCAAGGTAACTCTTTCAAAAAATCCAGTGACCTTAGAGGGTATCAGCTCTACTAGGCCTCACGGTGTTTTGTTGAAATCTCTTTAAGGCATGCTTGGAACATTACGCGATGTCGATAACTCGAGTTCGATCCTCTGGATGGCGTACCGGTGGCCGGGGATTGTCCTGCAACTTCACAACATGCAGAGGGGCGTCTCCTGTGATAAAAGAGCATTTTTTTGCTTCCTTATTTCTGCCCCCCTATTTTTTCTTTCCTGCCTTTCGCAAGTTTCTTTTTTTTTCTTCTTCTGGAGAGAGGATGAACCCTCTGTTATTTGCCGCTCTTGGTTTTGAATTTTTATGTCTTATTTATGGCAGTGGTGGCCGAGTGGTAACGGCCCTGACCACGGGCCCTGACTTACGAGTGGTCGCGGGTTCAAATGCAGCCAGGCGCATTACTTTGTGTAATTTATTTCATCACTACTGTTTTCCAAACGGTGAAGGAAAACATCGTGAGGAAACCGGTATGACCTAGAACCAAAAATTTGAAGACATGTGACATCCACCAACTCGCACTGGGCCTGCGTGGTGGATTACGGCCCATTCCCTCTCCTAGAAAAGAGGCCTGAGTCTCAGCAGATGGGAACATTAAAAAAAGGCTGATGATGATGATGATGTCTTATTGATCGCCTAATTTGAATTTGTTTCAGGCAACACATTCACTGAGTGATCTTCGCTGGTTGTCTTTGTCTGGTAATCCTATTACTGCCTTGATGAACACAAGTCTTTACGGAGTATCGCCTCGCCTGGAATATCTGGATGTGACCCGTTTAAGGCTGAGAATACTTGAGGTAAGTTTTTATTGCAAAAAAAATCATTGTACTATCAGGAAACATATTTGTTTCTTGGTTATTAGAATCTATCTCCAGGGTCTTAATGTTAAGAATGAAAAGGTTGCTTCTAAGCAAGCGTACTCCATCGCCGATGACGTCATCGCTTACCATCAGGTTATTAATTTTAAAAAACGATACATGACATGTAAACCATAATGCATAGAAGTAAGCAAGTGGTACATAAACTGTAAAGATCAATAAAATGTCTATTGCAAAAGGAGGATCCTCAGACCAAAAAAAAAAAAAAAAAGACCAGACGTGTGCCATGTCTGGTCCGGACAACTACCCGATAGCGGTTTTTCAAACTATTGTATATGTTCTAATCGAGAAGAAACTCTGATTCCGCCATGTGAAATTTTGTCCTATGTGGCGACATATATATGTCGCTACAATTTCAAGGCTTATGTCTAGTTTTTTTTGTTGTCTCAATACATATTACTTATCCAAGAGAGGAGGCCCGAGTATCAACAGTGGGAACATTAAAAAGGCTGATGATAATGATGGGATGTTATTCTCATCACTTCATTAAAGCTTCACGATTTCAACAGTTTCATGTCTTTACTTTCAGCATGGAGTCTTCAGCAAAATGTATGGACTGAGAACACTAAAGATAACAGCATATTCAAGTGTGCGAGACTTCAACGTACCGAAGATGTTGTCTTATAACGCTGGCTTAGAAAACCTCTTGATAGAAACCGATTATGATGGAGTCGAATTTGGAAAGGAGATGTATGGAGCGTTGCCTCTTAAACTTGATAATATCACTATCACTGGAAGATACCTGAGGTATCTGACACAGTATTTGCTGAGTGTAAGTAAAACTTAAAATATTTTAATCGAAACCCCTATCACCTTTAGGCACTAGTGTGAAAAAACGCCCATTTGATGCAACAATGGCGTAATTACACTTTTAGAAATTTTACAGGAGATGCAGTCAAAGATTAATATTAATGGTTATGGCATTTTAACGAAACTTATTACGATTCTAATTGTTGGTCAGTGGCTCGTCTTATTGAATAAAATCAACGTAAATGAGTTTCTCCCGATGTAAATAGTCTTTCCGCACATTTTAACATTATAAAACTTGTTTTGAAAAAAGTCTAATTACGCCGTTGTTGCACCAAATGAGCGAATGTAATGTACGTGTAATACATTGTGCCGGGGGCTGATCGCCGCGCAGCTCCCATGAGTCGCTGGGTAGTTTCTATTTATTTATTTGTTCGTAGGTAAGTGTTAAAAAACGTCGTTTGAAACACGTGGAAATTTGAATTACGCACGCGTGTGCGTTGGGCTAATGTACCTCCCGCTTAAGTCTTTAAACTTATGCAAACATACTAACAGACTTATTCATTCCAACTTAAAAAAATAACACTTTTAAACATTTTCAGGGAGTCCAATCTAAAGTCCTCCGCCTAACAGTCGTCAATACAAGCGTCGAGGAGTTAGCAAGCGAAGTGTTCTGGAAGCCAGGCCGTGTCACCAACTTAACCTTGGACTTAAGGGATAACTACATCACGAGGGTGCCGAACCCTTCGCATAAGGCATGGCCAAGGGTCCCGCACACTGTGTTCCTGCAAGACATTCTGGTTGCTGGCAATCCTTTGGCTTGTGATTGCGGGATTGGGTAAGTGAACTTGTATTTTTAATGTTTTGCATAAATCTATGGAGGAACTATCTGTTGCACTATGTGATATCGATTCTAGTCTGACAAATATTTGATGGAAACTCATAACAATTTAACCCTTCAGATACCGTCAATTAGAGACACAATAGTAAGACAATAGATGCGCGGCCACCGGTGGTCGCTTGGGGATTCATGAATTAAAATAACTTGACACTATAGAATAGAATAAACTTTATTGTACATCAAAAAGTAACATAACTTATACATAAACTTAAATCTATGGGTACAATTGCGGTCTTATCGCTGACAGCGATGTCTAGCAGACAACCTTAGGGTGGATTGAAACGACTAAAACAATACAGGGGTTAGTCTGCGGTGTACTGCTTACAAATTAATCAAACACTCGACAAGCATATAAATATGCAATTATTACATACCTATATAAAAAACAATCGACTTTTGTTTTAAATTATTTATTATTATAAATTTATAAAATGTGGTTAAATTTTCGTTTGCAAAATAAAGAAAATCTATAAAGTATCGAGGCTTAATCACTTGAGAAAAAAATCGCATTACATTATAAAAAAATCGCATCACCAACGCCCACGACATTTATAAAGATGAGCATCTTTTCAAAACTGCTTTAAAATCAAGCAAGGTCAGAAAACCAAAAAGAAAGAAAAGGAAGAAGAATATAAAATAACATTATTTGTACTTACAGATGGATAAAAGCATGGGATCGCAAAAGAAGGCAGTACCTCTGCGAAAGCCCATCCAAGTGCATCTCGACGCGTGACGATGTGAGATTTGCGACCTGCCCTACGTATGACAACAGAACTTTTGCTGACGTGAGTTGGTTTCATATTCATTCACTTAACCCTTCAGATACCGTCAATTAGAGACACAATAGGAAGACAATAGATGCGCGGCCACCGGTGGTCGCTTGGGGATTCATGAATTAAGAGTCAAAGTATCGTTATTTGGATCTTCGGAACTAACTTTATTCTCTCTAACTCTAGTATAAGCTGTTAATCTATCTGCTGCTTGTGTGGAGCAAATTTTCAATCTTATTTATATTATATACTAGCGACCCGACCCGGCTTCGCTCGGGTCCAATATTATATAGTACATATAAATCTTCCTCTTGAATTACTCTATCTATTAAAAAAAACGCATCAAACCGTTGCGTAGTTTTAAAGATTTAAGCGATCATAGGGATATAGGGACAGAAAAAGCGACTTTTTTATACTATGTAGTGATATACAATTAATCTGTTTATCATACATTTTTGGACGCGTCTCTGCGAGACCTGTATGGACCTGGAAAAATAATTCACAGATTTTTAAAGTGAAACAATTTGGGAAAAAAGGTTGTTTTAAATTTTCACATCTTAAAATCAGTATAACTGGATCCCTGGTCGGTTCCGAGGGTGCCTTTGGACGCGCCTCTGCTCTTCCTTCAGGAGACTTGTAAACAAAAATGACGAATGAATTAGAAACATCCTAGAAGAAAAAAAATGATTTTCATTTTTACACCAAAATTTATCGTTATTCGATTCCAACTCCAGTTTTTGTGGTCCGATTCTGACCAAATTTGCTTCAAAATACGACAGCGAAATATTCCCACCATGCACCAACGCGCCCACTCTTCCTCATACCAATGTTTGAAATGCTAATTGCTCCAATTTTAATGCAGATTTCATTTTAATGTTATTAGTTGTTTCTCATTAAATATTATACATAAAAAGCACATTCAACACTCTTGTCTCTATTAATGCTTCATCAGTCCATATCGTTAATTCTATTATATTTTTTCAGGTTCTGACGATAGATCTGGATTGTGAATGGAACAAAGGATTCTTACGATCACCCAACTTCTACATAGTCGTAGGCATGTCCATCCTTATGTGCCTCTGGATATGAGGACTGTTTTGGCTACTTGGGGTATACGAGGAATTCAATCTGATTTTGGCGAGGATGTATAATTCTAGCATTTAGAGGCCTCACTCAAGACATTCTCGTATAATTATTAGGAAGAAAACAATTTTTGTACAGAATTAAATTCTGATGCTTACCAACTTTTCGATATTTTGAAACATAGAACTATTATAGTATAAAAATTCGAAGATGATTTTTATAGTTTACCTAAAAAAATATGTAAATAAAATCAAATGCAATCGTTATGAACCATAAGAATCTTCTTCGATAGAAGATATCCAGAAGCGAGTGAGATATCACTGAGATGTTTTTCATACTGTACCTGTTTGGCCTACATACTCGAGTCTTGGTCTGGGGTGATCCTGAATAGCCAAATCCTAGTTAGTGTTAGTGAAACGGAAGTATATGCTTTAAGACTTGAAGTCAGGACGTGACGCTGGAGACGGAGGACAAGTGACTTTTGTATACTTAAGTGATTGCGATAATTCTAGTGAAGCCTACTAAAATGTGATTTATCGTTTTAAAAATGGAAAGCAGATATGTGATCTCAGCAGAATCGTTGGATATGTTACCGTAACTTCATAATGTTTTAGTATATCACAGTTTGCGTTCCCCCAAAAACCTGTTTTGCGTGTGTAGATTTAAGAGTTTGCTTTCTAAATTTCACGCATTTCGTGCACTGCCTTACATTACGAATTTTCTGTGATTATTGTCCAGAATGTATGTCCAACTTGTATGGTGCGTCTGATCTTACACGATATTGTTAAGAACCACGTGTGGAAGTGCACTTAATGTGTTTTAGAAGTTGCATTTACGTCGATTAAGATAAGTTCACACGAAAGCAATGACTTAATTATGATCGTCTAAGTAGACTGCATTCGCTCGAATGGTATATGTGTTCGTCCATTATTAAGAGTAATAATATTATTTATAGATGTATTCATTTTTGTAATAGGTGACTTTAGGTGTAGACTAATCAGATCATTTATAAAGATTTCCTTATATTAAATATCTTTAACATTTTCTTCATTGTCATTTCTTTCATAATACGTAGTTGTTTTAGAATCGTCGATTCGATGATTTTAAATTGTAACAAATTCTTGTACAAATAAAGTTTAAAGATCATCTCTCATAACGCCTATATTCAGAGTCTTCAATAAGAAAGCTTGATCCTGTTCTATTTACTCTTTAATATTTTTCATTGTTTAGCTCTTTACAAAGTCTATCTGTTATTGTTGGATAAACATATTTTATTACATATTATGTATAAATAAATGTGTCATTAGCTGTTATTGTATCGGAGCATGCTGTAATATATACATTATTGTACGTATATACTAGGATTTTATCGACTGAATTTAAGTGTTTCGGAGCTATATCGCTGGTTATTGTAAGAAATGTTGTTTATGATGTCCAATGTGGCTTGTTTTTATTATTGCATCGCTTCACTTATTTGTCACGTTATCATTTATCTATTAATACTTTAGACATGCACGCTAGCAATAGTTTAGTCGGTTGAGAGATGCATGTTTCTCATAGCTTTCTTATACATTTCTATAAATGAGTGAGTTAAATTGAATACCTCTTCTTCAGTGGTCCAGTGTGTGCTGTCAGGCCTATTGTTGACTTTTGTTTTCAATGCCATTTCACGGTGCACTCGATTCTGTTCTCAACCTCAATGTATCATTCACCAAACAATTCTTTAGTCTCACACTGTTGGCGTTCATTTTGGTATTGAAAACAAAGGGATGTCGTTGAAACAATGAATATATTTTGTGATATATATTACTCTAATCCTTCTATTTTTGATAAAGCCTTCAATGAATATTGCTGAACTAAACGGGAATTGTATAGCTGATTAAAATTGTCATTATAAAAATAAATAAACGTTTACCGCTTCTCTTTAAAGTAGATCAGACCGCGACGTCAATTGTTACATTACATAAAATGTTTTTCTTCGATGGTACTAAATGGAATCTTGTATTTTATTCGACTAATAGCTTGCTTAAATTTTATGGTGTAGTTAAATAGTGGCCCAGCATCATGTGATTTTTGACCAATGGTAGCTAAAAGCATTTTTAAATGGTTGGTTATTTTGACCCTTATTACATCTTCATTACAGTGTAACGACCGTGACAAAAATTTACCCTAGTAATTTAAAAAATATGTGAAATGGAGTATACATAATATTAATTGTTAATTAAGTATATGATTATTGCTTCATTGTCTTTTGTCCGGTTTAACAACGGCTCATAGAACAAATGAAAGAGGTTAGATTGGCTATGTGGGTGGGGCAAGCGTGCCACAAAGGAGGGCAATGCTCATAGTTCAACTACCAATAGCAAACTTGCGATCTAAGTGTGCGTGGTTTATTAGTTGCGTAATGCGCGTTCGTATTGGTTTATTGCCTGTAGTGGAGTTAAAGGGTGGGAGATAAGTGGTGACATTCGTTGTAGTACAAATCGGAAAGTATTTCCTTTCTAACCTCTTTCATCTTTTCTGTGCAACGGCTCAATGTAATATTTGCTGACTCAAGTTCGTTGCTTCTTAGTGCCATCTGTAGCAAAAAAAAAAAACTCGATTATTACGAGAAACTACAAATTACTTATTAATAACTCTTCTGCAAGGTCCATTGTGATAGAAATAGCTAGTGCCAATATTACAAAAAAAAAATAGTGTTTAAATTACAAATACATTTTTGAAGTGTACTTTTTATTTTGCGATTGGAATCGTGAGATGGAAATTACAAATACTCTGTTGAGTTTTGTAAAAAGTGGCAGAATTGAGTTGAGTAGATGCAAAATTTACCTCTTAACCACACGTCGGATATATTCCACAAAAACTATTCCTCCAAGGTCACACATTCACGACCAAATACTCGTTCTTCTGTGCTCTTGTCACCTATGGGGATTGAAGAGCTAAACGAGATGGAGTACGTACCCAGTCGCAAATAGACGACCCTGGCGAATAGGACACGAAAACACTCGTAGGATCAATTCAACGCAAGCAGTTAAATGTTTAATAAGTGTAACTCATGCTGAACTTGACTGTTGCGCGATAATTGGTCGATTATAATTGAATTTCCATATGGACTGGCCTGTTGGTCTAGTGGTTAGTGGCCCTGACTACTATGCAAGAGGTCGTGGGTTCGATTCCCACCCAGAACAAATGTTTATGTGATGAGTGTGGGTAAATAACACCCACTACAATATGCATGTATTTAGAAATATATAAGTATGTTAATCAGTTGTCTAGTACCCATAACACAAGCTCTGCTTAGCTTGGGACTAGACGGCGTTGTGTGATAGTTGTGGAATATTATTATTTACTTCGTCAAACTATTGTGCAACAGTTAAGTTGTGGGATATGTATGCAATGAGCCTTAAATAAATCTGCCAGTAATATTTGGTTTGCATAGCTATAGAAGAAAATAAACAATGTATTATTAATAAAACTTTATTTTTTATTTTTATTATTGATAGGCTCGCGTTTGATCGATCGATGATGTGGTCGACGTTCCACGCTTGCCTATTTCAAATATTATTTTTTTAGTAACCTGTTTAAAATATTATTAAATAATTATATTAAAAAATATTTAAAAATTATAATAAATGGTCCAATCGTAAAATAAAAATTATAAAAAGCAACTGCTTTATTAAGTTGTCAATACGGTTTTAAATCCATTTTGCTGTAAATAAAGTATGTTTAAAAAATATTTTAACTATTGAAATTATCGAGAAACCTAACGCATCGCTATTACAGTGAATTAAAATGTTATCATTTCAAGGAATGTTGGACGAAGGAATGTTTTTGTCTTCACTACTTAAAAAATAGTGTGAAATAAAAATAAGTAATCATTGAATTATTAGCGTATTAAAATAAATTATTGCGTAAATAATATATATTGTATTGTTTTATTTCTCTCCCCCTTTTCTACGTGGAAAACCATCAAATGTCTTTTCCCGCTCTGGGTGGGGCGAGAAGTGTCAGACTTTTATCAACTAAAACTCACCTGTGTTCCTTCAGTTGGCCTTTGTGACGGCCACGGCAACTCTTTGGAACAATCCATAACCCTGGCAGCAACAATCCGTAACCCAGTGCTAAGCACGCCATAATTATGGCGGTAAGTCCCCTCTTTGAAGAGTGGCTGGAAAGACAACATGGCGTCCTTACCTTCTGAATGACGCAGGTCATCGGACATGGTCAGTTCAGGAGTTCTTGCACGGGATTCGTGCGGAAGAAAGGCCTGGGTGTCATCATTATGTGGACTGCCTGGAGGACATGGTAGAGCAGATGGTAGAGGTGTGCCCGGCCTGGGCAAAGCACTGCCGTGTCCTCGTGGGGGCGCTCAATGGGACCGATCTCTCGCGCCGGTCCTTGGTTCAGGCCATGGGCCGGAGCGAGGAGGAGTGGCAAGCGGTCGCCTCCTTCTGCGAAGCAATAATGCTAACTAGCAAAGGAGGCGGCCGCACGCGAAATGGAATGGCCCTCGCACCCTAGCCACCGGAATTCCGATACCGATTTCCGGACACCGTAGGCGCGGGCTGTCTGATGGCAATCAATGGGTAGCTCGCTGTCCGATAGTCCGGTAACCGTGCGGGCAGAGCCCTAGTCATCTACGGCGCGAAGAGTTCCACGTGCGCTTCAAGGAGTTGTCAGCAACCGTAGGGGCGTCAGCAGCCGCGTAAATTTTGCTGATAATATCTCTTTGAGGCCCGCATGGAACACGACGCGCCATCAAATTAGGCTTGGTTTTTACCGGACGGCTGGATGGTCCATCCCTAGAGTGGGTAGAAATCGCTCTATGACTCCTAATGTCCAGGGTGTTTTCGATGACCTGTTCTCCTAGTCAAATTACGACTGTTTCGTTTCGACACTCTTGAGTCGAAAGATTCGGGTCGGCCGCGCCTCCGATTCCTTTGTTCCAAAGAAGTCAGAGGCGTGGAAGACATGAGGCGTTCAGCGCAAGAGAATCGAAACGGTCGTAACTTGGCTAGGCCTGCTGATGAAGGTTGCGGGAACTCGATGGATACGCGACGCACAGGACCGGTCATTGTAGTGACGCTTCAGGGAGGTCTATGTCCGGCTGTGGACAGTTACCGATAGTTACACGCCCCAAAACTTTTTGGGAAAACATTCATTGTGCGTGCAGCTAAGGAGTGGAATTCCTTGCCGGAGTCTGTTTTTCCTGATAGCTACAACCCGGGAATCTTTAAGTCGAGAGTGAATAGGTTTCTTCTAGGTAACTGCATCGTCGCTTTCCATCGAGATAGCGGTCAAGCGCGAACCTATCAAAAATAAAAAAAAGGTTGAAATGACGATGATAAAAATGTAATACCTAAGTCAAGTCATATTGCAAAACCCTTAAAATTCTCGCAAAGCTTTCCACTTAACCTCCGAATCATCACTTATCTTTAATATTCGTTTCCTGTGGCTTTTTCTGTATCTACCTACCTATATATCCTCTTATTCCAAAGGTCAAAACAAAAAGGTCGCGCCCTCTGATGGCAGTCTATTTGTGGTAATCTACTACAATGGCAGTAATTGAATCGAGCTCCCTGCCGCGAACAATATTAGATGGAACACAAATAGGATAACGGACCAAAGAAATGTTGTTTCTTATTATATTATTATGGGTGTAATAATTATTATTTTTATGTGGAAATGACGGCACGGGAGAAGTAGGACTTTGAAAGGGAGTCTTTTGCCTAGCAGTAGGATAGTATCGGCTAGAAAAAAAAACAAATGAAGATCTTATCTTTTGCTAATAGCACATATCTCACTGGATCACTTTGTTGTCCGTCTGTCTGTCTGTCTGTCAAGACTGTTCCTCTCAGGAACGCTTGAAGGTCATCATTTCAGCCGATACACGTCCACTGCTGGACATAGGCCTCCCCCAAGCGTCGCCACAACGAACGCTCCTGCGCGTCTCGCATCCATCGGCTTCCCGCAATCCTCACTAGGTCATCAGACCACCTTGTTGGAGGCCTTCCAACGTTCCAACGCTTGAAGGTATCGAGTTGAAATTAAAACCATATACTCAAGTCTTTGGTCCCTAGAAATTGTTAAAAAATCAAACTTATAAGTTAGCGAAAAAATATATGAGCCGTTTATGTCGCTAAAAATTATATGTCGACACTCTCAAGAGAATCAATATTTATTGGGTAGATACTTTCCGTTGAGCCAGAATCCTGAAGTTTGTCACAAAGCAAGGTATAGCACAAGTATTAATAGGAAAAACTCTGAAAATACGTCGTTACGTCACAAAAAAAACTTCTTTAGCGATTAGGAAAAATCTTCGAGATTCCATTCCGGAATTGAACTATTATATGTGCAAGTTTGTACAGAACCCTCAGTGTGCGAGTCCGACTCGCGCTTGACCGTTTTTTATGTTAGCTCACTTATAATAAGTTATTTGATGAGAAAGAAACTTATAAGTAGATAGATAAGCTGCTGAAATACTCGTACTACATAGAAATGATGAACGGTGCTGACAGACAGAATATAGAACTGCTAGTACAGAGCAAAATGCAAGGTGGCGGTAGAAAGAAAAAGTAAGCGCTTATTCTGAAACATATTTACTCTACGCTACATACATATTAATTAGACTTAAATATAGTCTTAGTCAATTAATTATTTATATTATAAAATTTCATAAATGGTAAATTATTTTTCTTTGATACACAATGCACTAAAGATTACACTCGTTGGAAAAAGTTCATAATCATCACACCCAGTGCAAGCACACGCGAACAAGTATAAGCAAATATTTGTCTTCTTCATAGCTTTATCAGCTTTGTAAAGTTCATACTATTCAAAAGTTTCATTTCTGATAAATCAATGCGCGTTGGTCAATGTAACGTGTCTTTGAAGTTTTGTTCCAAAGACTGGTCGGTTTTCTCATGATGCGTTTTCTTTTCGAGTTTTGAGAGCCGTAGTGATGACGTACAACTCGTATGTCGGGGTCGTTACCATTAGGCTGGGTCTCTGTTCAACCATCTCACCCCTTACTTCACAAAAACCAGGTTTAGGTACATCATAGATATCGACATATCCATAGACGTTTGCCATTTTTCTTTCTCTTTTCTTTCGAGTTTTCCTTTTCTTAGATGTTTTGTATCCCTGCCTGGCCCAGCTTTTGCCACGGCAATGCCGTCTGCTAATGTTGTCTTTAGATTAAGTGAACAGGTAACAGGACTTGTGGTGTAAGATGGAAGGGAGACAGGTCTTCAGGGAAACACAAAAGATCGTAACAGTCCAAGAGCTGGTTCTTGGATGGGACCTGTGTAGATTGTCTATCCCGGCTCCAACTTTTTTTTTCGATGGGGAAAGTGTCAGACTCTTACTGACTAAAAACCCCATCCCGTTCCTTCTAGCCTTCATACCGGGGCACGAGCTTCCTTTCGGACAACCCTGTCCCCAGTAGGCTTCGACCCAGCTGGGCCCCTCCTGTTGCTGACAACTCCTTGAGGCGCACGGGAACAGTGCGCGCCGTCGACGTCTTGGGCTCGGTCCATTACCATCCCGCCTCCAACCTGAGTACAGAATCTATTTAAAGAACTTGAGGGACAGAGTAGTCATAACTACTCTGTTTTTTTCTTTTCAAATCTCTGCATGTTCCTCTGGTCCGGTTCCTTTGCCATTTGGCTTTAACCAAATGAACTAAAATCAAAACAAACTGTAGATACATTTAAAATTGCTAAAACAGTGTTCATAGGCACCAAGAGCATGAAGAGCTTCAACTCCTTTAAAAATGATAAATTTGCACGCACGGTACCCTTCCTCCTACATTAATATCATACTACCACAAATTACGTCATAACGCGATTCATTACTATCTTCTCTCCTGGGGCGACATAGAGTATAAAATCAATCTTCGATGGTCCAGAGTCATACCACAGCTTACATTCTATAGCTAAAGACAAACCCATAGTAAACTCTGTTATTTGTATTGCAACCAAAGGGGAGTTCTTGTGAGCGTCAAGCGGAAACATCCCTGCGTCATACCCTGGAGGATCAGGGTAATACTTTATCTTGCCAATGTGTTCTTTATCATAAGAATGGTATCCGTTACACTGCAACCAAAGTTTTGTGCTGTCTGTTTTCATCCATGCTTGAACTTCTGGAGGCGCCGAATTTGCAATCGTTGAGTTAGAATGTAGGGGTTTACCTGCCCAGTTGAATTGCTTATTAATTCTTACAATCACACAAGGTTGTTCTCCATAGCCATAAGGATACTCTCCGCATGGTCCTAAGCTACTAACTTCTCTTTTCCGCCTATTGCTTGAAAGGAACTTGTCAATTGCCTGAATGTATTTCTCATAGTCATCTTTCGCTCCGTTCCTGTACCAAATCAATGGGACATTGCCTTCAGCTGTCGGTGTTGCTGTTAATCCTATACCACGTTCCGGGTATGTAAGCAATTGAAGCTTAAAATTTTCAAATTTATTAAAGTCAACCACAGCCTTTATTATTACCAAAGATATGTAAAGACATATGAGAGTAAACGTGGCAAGAAAAATTAGATACATAATCGAATACGCTATGATTTGGATCCAACTTAAGGGAGTTCTACAAAGAATTTCTCCTGTTGCCGGATTGTACAAGCCTTTCGAAAAGCTCTGCCAACAAGTTTCAGGTTCTTGTAAGCCAGTTCCTGGGTCGAAGGATGTTGTAGGTGCGGAAGGCGGCGGCGGCGCACGTGGTGGAGGTATACGTGGAGGTACATGTGTCTGCTTACGTTGTGGCTTTGGCCGAGTTGCACTACTACCGCCATCATTTGGTGATGGTCCCGCTTGCAATGGTGACCTCGGACGGTCTGGATCTGCCATATTACCAGAAGACGTGTACCGTATTTTCTAAAGGTTAAACCTTAAAAATTACGCGGCTATAGTTGTCAAAACTAAATTTTACTGTCAATTTAAATTGCCACATTCACTATGGTTATGGTATACGTAATCTTTGTGAGAAGAATAAGTTTGGTATCGAAAGTTTTTAATAGGTTGCACTGACCTCTAATTGTGATAAATAGTATTATAGAAGTCAGTGATCGATAGGGACAGTTCTTTAGAGTGACTATAGTCATTTAATGTATTTCTTGATATAGTAGATATGTTTAGAGAGCTACATTATTTGGAACTACATAAGACGTGCCTAGGTGGTCATTTTTTTATTATTATTATTGATAGGCTCGCATTTGACCACCATCTCACCTGATGGTAAGCGATAACGTCGTCGACGATGGAGCACACCTGCCTAGAAGTAACCTATTCACTCTTGACTTAAAGACCCCCAAGTTGTAGCCATCAAGAAACACAGACTCCGGCAGGGAATTCCACTCCTTGGCTGTTTGCACAATAAATGTGATCATCATCGTCACACGTGGGTGACGCCTGAGTCGTACGTAGCGTCGTGTCTCGTGGCGTAGATCTAATGTAGCTTTACAAGTCTAGTTGCCATATTAAATGTATGGAAATCGAGACTCGCCTAGATCTGCGGTGTACGTGGATCACGAGGGTGTAATATAGTTGTGTTAATTTATTTGTTTTTCTATCTTACCACCAAATACTACTACTTATTTGTGAGTAATTGATTCCGCTCTAGACAAAGAGTATATAAGATTCTCACGTTACATAATCTTAAGCTTCTAATAAACTACAATAATATCTTCAGTCGACACACAACTAAACTACTTTCAGACTAAACTAATATTACAAAGAGGTAAAGTTTGTTTTTATGTTTTTTTAGGATCACTTTGTTGTCCGTCCGCCTGTCTGTCTGTCTGTCAAGAACCTATATCTACAGAACGCGTAGAGGTATCAAGTTGAAATTAAAACCATATACTCAGGTCTGCGGTCCCTTTAATTCATGAATCCCCAAGCGACCACCGGTGGCCGCGCATCTATTGTCTTACTATTGTGTCTCTAATTGACGGTATCTGAAGGGTTAAGTTGTGAAAAAAAATCAAACTTCTAAGTTAACGAATAAAAAAGATACGGCCGTTCGAAGATCGAAATTCATAGCGCCCTTCCCGTTTATCCAGAATCCTGAAATTTTACACAAAGCACTGGTATAGGAATACATCTGAAAACAGTAAATGTGTTGTTACCTACGCTAAAATATTGTGACAAGGCTCCAGTCAAGGATTGCAGTTTGCACGGAAACCTCAGTGCGCGTGTCTAACTCGCAATTGCTCAGTTTTTTTTTTTTGCTAACATTTTTTTCACCGATAGAAAGCTTATAAAGCAGCTTCCTGAGTAACAAAAGCTATATTTTATGTACGCTGGCGAAGCCGCAGGCAGAAACTAGTAATAGGTATATATACCTACCTTAGATTACCAACGTCATCAACGCCCATTTATTCCAAATGGACCTCATTACGGCGGCGAATGAAATACATATTTCTTTTCGCACAAGAGCAATGTAATAAAAAACTTTGGCGCGAGTTTCAATAGCCGTTTCTAAGTTAGGTGGTTTGTTAGGGCAATAGTTAGCTAGAAAAACTCATTGTTTACGAGAAAAGTTTTTTGTAAAAAGTGCGAATGTCTTAAGTTTTTCTTTGTTAGAGATGTCCTGTTTTTTTTCTGAGAATCCCTCTAGGGAAAACTAAAGACTGTCTATTGTGTTTTTGTTGACCTTAGCACAATAGAAGGGTCATAAATTATATGTGTTCCAAATGAGAATAGGATCGATTGCGGTGTTTTGACGTGACGTCGTACTGTCAAATGAAGATAGAAGAACTGGATTCTGATTAAACTTTTTTCGTTAACTCACAGTTCACACTCTTCTAGCTTCTGCCAGCGACTTCGTACGCGGATTCTGTTGCTTATTCCAGCGACAACGGGGTCGTCAAAATCAAAGATCTGAAACGTCTGATGTCGAATTCTAAGAGCCCGGGGACTGGAAAACAACGAAAAAGATCTCTTCCTTCCACTTACGCGCGTGACAGTGTGCACACACCTTAGACATGGTGCCAATGTCTCCGTGTTCGATGTAAATAATAAATGGGTTATAGGAAAACGCGCTCCTTTCTTTATTCCCAAAAAGTGTTTCCATAGCGTGATCTAACTCGACGCCAACGCCATTTACGAAACGTTTAGAAAACGGAAACTACATATTATTTACCCAAATATTATAGTATCTTAGCCATGCGCCCCTTAGTGAACTCCACAGCGGGTGACGTAACCTACGACCAACTTATTATTTGCAGTTGGTACAGTAATCGGGTCTAGGGATCGAACCGCAAAATTAAGTTTGTTTTTATTGTATATACTTTTCCGGGATAAAAAGTACCCAGTGTGGTGCCCAGGATATTAAAGAATAATTATACCAAGTTTTATCGTAATCGGACCAGTAGTTTTTTCGTGATGCCTGAACAAACAGACTGACAGACAAAAAAAAATTTAATCAAATTTTTGGGTTCGGTGTTGGTCTAGTAACACCCCTGGCGTTAATTTTTTTTATATTTTCAATGTACAGAATTTTCACTTCTACAGATTTATTATAAGTATAAGTAGGTACCTAAGCTACGTCTAATAGAATGAAATAACCTATTTGATACCTAAGTAGGTACTTACCTATTTAAAACTACAGCTAAATAAATTAAAAAAAAAAGTTTAATTTATAATTAAGCTAATACTAAGAAATATTTAAACACTACCAAAATAACTAATACCTATTTTATAAAATAACAACCAAGGAAATCTATACTTATAATTCTAAAAATAAATTATTAAACGTAAGAGTAGACTAAAAGTCACGCTGATAAGCACGGTTTGTTAAAATCAATTATTGTCTGTCAATAAGGTCGAACACTCTGAACGTCTATTCGCATCAACAGCCAAATATTGCCGCCGCGAGCCGCGTCGAGCGCGGCGACCGTTACACAAAAATAATCCTTATAGCATGATTCAGTATTCACGCGCGATGGCTTATTAGCGTATTTCATGTATAATTTTGGTGTTTCTATACCGATTTCTATGATTCTTTTTTTATTGAATAGATAATAATGTTAACTTTTTTTAATTACGGATAAATGAGAGTGTTATAAACGTAAGAGTAGACAAAAATAAGCAGAAAGCTCCGAACTGCTAAGCTATCGGGAGTTACACGTGTTATTGTGAGTCAACCATTAAAGATAGACATAATTGCTGTTGTGGGATATTTTTTATATAATTTTAAGGAAAACATTTCCGTCATACATGATTTCTGTGTAGCTTTATCTTTTAAGGCTGCAAACGCGACGGAAGCTTAAAAAATGGAGAAATTTCTCCCGTTTCCCTAACATTTCCCTTCACTGTTCTGCTCCTATTGATCGTAGCGTGATGAAAAGTATACTATAACCTGCCCAGGAGTATGAAGAATGATTGTACCAAGTTTCGTTAAAATCTATCGAGTAGTTTTTGTTTCTATAAAGAACATACAGACAGACAGACAGACAGACAGGCAAAAATTTTACTGTTTGCATTTTTGGCATCAGTATCGATCACTAATCACCCCCTGATAGTTATTTTGGAAATATATTTCATATACAGAATTGACCTCTCTACAGATTTATTATAAGTATAGATTAAAGTTTAAAATTTTTTTCCTCGATTTGACAGTAAACCGTGACGTCACAACATGGCAATCGATCCTATTCTCATTTCGAACGCATTGTACAACCTTATTTTTAGTGAGTGCGAAACCTGGAACACCTGTCTAGTATTTTTATATAAAGAATCTATGTCCAAAATTTCATAACTGTATCATGAAAAATCACACAGCTATAAACTTGTTATGTCAGCAAAAATACTCGTACATAGTCACCGGGCCATCCAGGCGACTGAGGGGTTGTTTTGCACTTGCACCCCGCTGTTTGCTGGTGCTAATGCCCGCTATGACCTGCCGTGGCCTGTGTTGTACTTATGTCGGTGGTATCCAACTTGTGACTTTTTAAAATATTTTTAGGAAAAATAATATAACATGGTGTAAAAACTATTGGAATCGATTCAGAAACTATATTCAGGTTTCGCAATAACTAAAAATTCATTGCAGTTCATCATCATATCAGCCGAAAGACGTCCACTGTTGGACTTAGGCCTCCCCCAAGCGTCGCCATAACGACCGGTCCCGTGCGTCACGCATCCATCGGATTCGATCCCAGGACAGGGTCGCGACCAGGTCATCGGTCCGTCTTCCGAACATATGTTCTGCTTGCAATGTGCCCTGCCCATTGCCAATTTAGTTTAGCGATTCTTCGAGCTATGCAGCATTGGAAATTAGTCGAGATAAAATTGACTGGATTAGCCCCACGTTGTCTGTTTAGGTATAATTTCCTCAATAGTGAGACGTAGGTAATTAATTATATTAATTAAATTGTATGACACTGACCTAGTGTCTGATGGAGACAAACCTACCTACGCCATTTACACGCACGTGTATAAAGATTAATATCTGCTGCACCTACACAATATCGTTAAGTGTTTGAGTTGGAAACATCAATAAACTCGTAGAATGCAATAAAGTAGCCGCATACGGGCAACTCTCGGCCACTTATAGTCAGTCGCCTCGTTTAGATGTTTTTAAACACGAACTACTTTAATTACCAATTGGGGTCAGCTTCCAGTCTAATCATATGGAGTAAAATACCAGGTCTTTACATAGAGGGACCACTTATCTGACCTACACAACCCGTAAAGGAGTAATTTGATAGTTGTTACTAAATAGCAATATACTCTTTGGCAAGACTGGTGGTGAGATTTTAGTGCTTCTGAACCTGATCGACCACTAAAGGTCTTCAAATGACATGCCGGATTGACAGCTTTACGTTTTATATTGAATGGTCGTCCTATAGAGTTGTTTGAATGCGCATTTTTTTTTTAATATAAACGGCCTTATTATTATTTATTGCAATGACTTTGAAGTTTGATTTTTGCACTGTTCCAAGGAGTAAGAGACTTGAGCATTTAATATAAATTTTTGCCGTTACGCGTCCCTGAGTAAACGGGTAAGGAGGACAGCTAAGTGATCCTACAAGGGTTCCATTTTTACCGATTGAAGTACGAAACAATAGTATATTGATTTTGTTAACTAAATGGTTCCAAAGTGAAAAGTTTCTGTTATCGACCTCTAGAAGTAAACTTAAGTGGTCCGTTTGGGTAACCAAAGACTAGCGCACTTAAAGCATTCATAGCGTATTTATGCAGCTTAGCACACACATCCGGACGTGTTAGCTAACCTAGGTGGGTTCTGTATGCTCAAACATACCTGTGACGCATTTTAACTATTCTTGAGCCTTGAACTCTTTCAGTAGTGTGGTGGGACTTAGTTAAATGCCCTCTCTATGTCCCGCCCATGAATGGAGCGGAAAGGCATGTCAGACTTTTACTAAAACCCACTCATGATCCTTATTTGCCTTCACACCATGGCGCCGGGGTTCTCTTTCGCACAACCCATAGCCCCAGTAGGCTTGACCCTGCTGGGGCCCTACGGTTTTCCTGACATCTCCTTAATACTTTGACATCTCCATAATACGTTTTCGATATCGCTAGCGCCAGACCTTTTTTCGGTGGGAAATCATCAAATAACTTCTTCCATTTTGGGTGGAGGGAGAGGGAGTGTCAGACTAAAACCCACATGAGTAACTCTTTTGAACAGTCCTACAGAAGCGTCATTACCTAGTGTGGACTTTGATTTCGTATATCCAGTTCCAAAAAAGTAGTAAATAACTATTTATTTAGACAAAATATTAACCAAAGTAAGCACCAGTAGTGTCATAACCAAAATGGGTAGGTAACTGGGTATATCTATGACACGTTAACCTCTTTCCTCTAAACTAGAAGATTCCTGAATTCAAATGAACAAAGTGGGTTACTCACAGAACCTACACACAATAGGCATCACAGACAGTCCTCTATGCAGAGCACGCGTAATCGTCAACTTGGAAAAGGAGACAATTGTTGTGTTCTTTGATGCATAGGTGTCACAGATACACGAATACCCTTTAATCCCCGAATTCCCTAACAGAAAATCTGGCACGTCTAATCTACTTTTCAAAGGAGTTGAGCTTGAATGGAATAAGCCTGCCAAATACAATGGATCATTGAGGATTAACCCTTCAGATACCGTCAATTAGAGACACAATAGTAAGACAATAGATGCGCGGCTACCGGTGGTCGCTTGGGGATTCATGAATTAAGTGTGAAAACTAAACTCTAATAGATAGTGCACATGCCTGGTTGCCTAATCACCATTGAGATTGACGTTTATAACCAAGCAAATGAGTCAACTAATTTGGATTCGTATTTTAAAAGGACCATTGTTTAAATACTAATGCCTGGCTAGCGACATCTGGTTAGACCTTAAAACGACATGCTTCTAATGGGGGAACGTCGACTATACTGAAAACTTTATCGCCCAGTTTAAGCAAACCTCTATTCTCTGGAACATAAATTGTTATGAGAGGTCTTGTTATGTGGTTAGTTAAAGTTAAAGCGTTTAACATTTTGAGCCTTGCTTTATTCACATTATTTGTTATTTTGCTTGTTATTATACACAAACGTTTGTGAAATAGCTTTTAGTGTAAAAATTTGTTCCGATTTACTGACGTATTTGCCATGAAATAAGTGGATGTGATAAAATTTCGGAACTGTCCATTGTTTTAGCAAGATTTATTTTACTGTCCGTTTCTGGAGGACCTGCAATATACCATGGCTTTAGGGCCTTATATGGCTTTGGGGCCTTATTAAACAAAACCCCAACGAGGCAAAAAATCTACGAGATTCTAGAAATATCATAGTTTACAAAATATTTCACAAGCGTAAGTTTTCAGAGCGACTGGACCGAAAATTACGTACCGTCCAAATCCCCTTTCAAGTAAACGGTTGAAAACGGCAATAAAACCGGATAGGGTCGGTTTACGGAAACGGAAAGATATCAAATCAGTTGTCAAACGGTCCCCAGGGAAATGATACATTAGGGAAAATCGTTGAAACCCGTTGAATCTCGTCCCATATTTGATCCGATCTCTCGGACACATGAGTGGTCCGATGCTGGCGAATGCTTTGGACACTAGAATTTTAGATACCACATTTATTTCCAATGTTATCATCTATATCTACAAATAATAAATTAGTTAAAGTTGTTTGTTGTGCGTGCATTACGTAAAATATACGGAATGTAAATAACTCTAGTACCTACACTAAAATTTAGTGCAACTTGATATATTACTTAGGCTTTGTTTCATCGCAATCAGTTGACTATATCGAAAGATATGTAACGATTGTTCGGCAGTATGCAGTTCACCGGGTCAGCTAGTTCTAAAATTCTAGTATTCTCATTTAATTGTTTCTATGATGGTTTTTGTAATAACACGCTCATCTTAGATAGGTAATAATTTGCTTATTTGTTTAACCAGAAAACATAAAAACAAAAAAAAAAACTACTTCTTTATAATATTAGTGTAGATTAGTTTCATTTAATTAAATACGCCAAATATGCAACATATTACAACTTAAATCACTGAAATAAAGTGAGAAATTAAAAAAAATCTACAGTTTTATTCATTTAAAAATGCAGATATTAATAAAGCGTTTCAGCAGTTATAACATTGGTGTCATTAGTTAAAACATCATATTTCTCAAAAAATTTCAGTCATACTTTTAATATTTTCAGCTGTGCATGTGCCAGAACCCGCATCCTAAAAATAATTAAGTAATTCCAGACTTTCTTAGCATTTCAGAGTAATATAAGATGCAAAACTGGAGCAGCATTCCTATAGACGTCTTCTAAAAGTTTTATCCGCCCCAGATGTTTGAAGCGAGGACCCATTTAACTGCTTTTGAAGACATTTATAATTAATTAGAACGACGAAGGCGAAGTCTCTATGTTCCCTCTACCTCTAACATATTATCGTCAGCCGAGGATAATGAACACGAAAAGTGAATAGCAATGCTACTATGATTTCTTAAGACCATTTTACGACCTAAACTGAATTGTGAAAGAGATAGAGCTATACAGAGTGTATATCCTCCATCCCTTTTTCTCGCTCGTACGACTGATATCTGAACACGTCATGGTCACAATAATATTATGAAGACAAAAGTTTGTGAGGGTGACGATGTGTGTGTTTCTTTTTTCGAAAGGTTGAACGGATTTCGATGAAACTTGGCACACGGCTACACCATGTCCTGGAATAGTAAAAAAAATACTTTTGATAAGTATGAAAAATATGTTCTCTTGGGATAATTTTCTACTTACTTATTTCTTTTCTTACTATTTTTTCTTTATTTTTTTTCTACTATCACGTGCGCGAAGCCGCTGGCATCAGCAAGTCATCAAATAATTTCCCCGGCTCTGGGTGGTGCGAGGGCGAGTGTCAATAGATTACTAACAAACACCCGCCCATATTTCCCATCTCCGAGTTCAGAATGATATTGTTCTTTACCTTCTAGGGCAACAGTTAAGGTAGAACTACACTGCCCACACGTGTGCCACACACGCCGGTCTGTTATCTCCATGCTATGGAAACTAGACTTGTTGAGCTACACCTGACCCACGCCACGTCACGCCAGGCGACGACGTTCCACGTACGAATCAGGCGTCCTACACGTGTGCGTCGGTCAAATGTAGTTCTAGCTTTACTCTTACAGACAACCCCGCACAACAGGCATCTTCTGAGCTCGCTCGTTCCATTGTATATCTCGTCTATCGGCGATTCAACGCAAATGTGTACGAGAATTCAAAGGCACTGGTGCGAAAAACAATAACTTTTTGTGTTTATAAGCGGTAAAGATAGGAGCGGGTTTTCAAGTAAATGTATTAAAAAAGCTTTTTAAATGCAGCAGGTACTACTTCTGTTGTATACAGGGTGTAAGGGACAGATCTCCGCAAACATTAAGTGAACGCACACGGGCCACAAAAAACGCCGATTCAAGATTCTTTTTGAGACGGCCTTTTTTTTGTGGCTCGTATGCGGCGGTGTCGCCACAAAAAACCGCTTGAAGCGGCTTCAAGCTTCTCCGGACACAAGGTGTCGCGTGCGCTTCAGCTGTTGTTAGCGGCGGCTTCTAGCTTTTTGTTTTGACCGCTGCTAGCGTTTTTTGGTGGCGCTGTTTTTTTGAGGTGTGCGGAGACAGTAAGAGCTTACTGAGTAGAAACTGAAGAACCTTCTATAAGAGTTTTTCAGGAAACGAAAGAATCAGCCTCATCATAAAAACTGTCCTATCAAATTTATAATTTTATATGGAGGAGCCGATTGTTTTTTCTATTCCTGAAATAAATAATGTGAAAAGTTGTTCAGTTTTGTTCACTGAGCAAGCCCTTAAAGTTTTCGGATACCTGTTCCTTACACCCTGTATGTTTCAGTTATTAAAGTCCCGATAACAAGAGTTCTCCTTGACTTTATTTACCCGATTAAGAACAAAATAACAAGGTTAACTGTGTTCCGATTTGTTCAAGTTTCAATTCACTTAGAAGTCCTTTCATAGGTTTCTATTTTTATCTTGTACTAGATTTTCTCGCGGTAAGAATATTGCCTTCATTCCACTTAGGCAAACTTTCCAACCTAAATTTTCTGGGAAAAAAATAAAAACCCTGTGCCTAGTAGGTATATTTATCGTCGGATCAGTATTTACTATTTGTACTCCAGATTTATATCTTACCTGTACCCCTAGCCAAGTTGCTAATCTGCAATAGTTAACGCTAGTAGAAAGCTTCAAATGGCGGGAATGACGCGCTCTCAACGCTCAGTCACGTGGTCAGAACAAAAGAATTGGCGGCAAGGTCAACTCGAAGCGTTCGACGCGAGCGAAACGGTTGTAACTTGGCTGGGGGGGCTGATCTAGGTTTTCTTTGCTTGAGATCTTAACAAACAACTTCTCACGCTCTAAGTGGAGTGGGAGTAAATTTGCCTCTTTTTGCGATAGCTGTGGTAAAAACAAAAACCTTTAAACAAACCTTACCAAGGCCGCAGGATTTTTAAAGAGTGACTGAGAGCTAACTAGAACGATCAGTCATTTGATGATTTCCTACCTCTAAAAAAAGGTATAATAGTGTCCTTACAAATTATTAAATAAAGTCCCCCACTGTGTCTGTCTAACTGTATGAAAGTGACAAACTCAAAAACTATAAAACAGATGTTCACGCAGTTTTCACCAGTACATAGAGTGATTCATGAGGAAGGTTCAAATATGTAATACATGCACATTAAAGTAAAAAAAGCTGGGCATTTCAAAGGAAACTAACACTATACAAAGCGGGAGCGGATCGCTAGTATAAAAATAAAAGGTAAAATGCTCTTTTTAGCCACTGAACAAACTGAAGGAAAAAAACATCGTAATATGACAGTATGTTGTAAATAAAGTCTATACAAATACAGTAAATGATTAGATTTTATTGCACTAGGTTACGATTTCCTCTCGGTCCATGGCAATTAACCTCCTCCAATTCCCTCTTTAGAGGTCCTCCCATTCGTACACGGTACTTAAATAGCGCAAAGTAGGCTATACTCTTTTATTACTAAGATATGACTCTATGGCGGTCGAACGTAAAATTATATGAGATTTGGCAGCGAAAAATAAAAATGATGAGAAGTAAGCGATTTTTACTGTGGCTATTGTCATTTTGTTTTTTTTTTTATTGTTGTCAAGTTACAGTTACTGTATACCGTTTTATTTTTGTTGGCAAAAGGGATGGCAAAAATTGACATTACAAAGAATTTGCAAATAATCAAGCAAGATATACAACTACAGTACTACAGTAAACCTCAAAAATTTTCTGGAATAGTCTCGTAGTTCCGCAGACATATTTCTTTTTTTTGGGTGGTGAGCCATCAAATAACTTATCCCACTCTACCCTATTCCATCCTATTCTACCCTACTCTACCTCACTCTACCCTACTCCACCCTACTCTACCCTACGACACGACAACAATGTTGTAAGATGTGTCAGAAGAAATTATGACTTTCCATTTTAACTTACCCAGATACACTCAAGCTAAAACGGTTTCCAATGGGTTTTACAGTTATTATTCAAATATATCTCATATTTTATTAAAGTTGAAAGGTAATCAAGGTTGTCTTGGTATGGTCATGTGAAGAAGAGGGATGTAGCGCATATTACTAAAAGAGTTGTGAGTATACGTGTAGATGGAGAGGGAGAGGAAGGCCGAAGAAAAAATGGATGGATTGTGTGAGGAGTGATATGAAAGAAAAGGGAGTTATTGATAGTTTGACGGGTGACTGGACAGGATGGAAGAATAAAACATTTTGCGCTGACCCAAAGTAATATGGAATATGGGCAGGAAGAAAATCTCATATTTTATTACTTTGAATATTCATCTGGAACCCATGCATATGACACGCTTTTAATTATTCAAAAGTCCTTACTTTCTATTCCTTGGTATAAAAAAACATAACATAAATAGCCTTAGAAGTTCCCACAGCTGGGACTCAGGCCTCCTTTCTAGAAGAGGGAGTGGACCGTAATCCACCAGGCGGGCCCGATGCGGATTGGTATGGCAAATAACATTACCTACTTACAAATTCCGCCTCTACTATTTGAAAATCGAACTGGACCTTCGTTTGTGATTCCATTCGGGTAGTTCAACAAACTGACCCGGATACTGCCCGGATCTCCGGATGTTAAAACTTTGATCCGTGTACATTTTGGGTCAGGCTGTACATAATTCGAAGCCGGGTACTAGGAGGTTAGTTCAGTTAGGAGTTGTACAAATGATTATTTTGAACATCATGGTACTCGTATTAGATATAATATTTCGTGTACTTTTGTGGTAATGCTTCATCATTTCAGCCGACTGACGTCCACTGTTGGACATAGGCCTCCCCCAGCGTCGTTGTGGTAATGCTTACATTTTCAAAATTTTTATCAACCTTAATTTCAACTTCATCATCATCATTTTAGTCGAAAGATTTCCACAGTATGTCATCCTCCAAGTGTCATAAAGACTGGTCCAGTGCGTCTCTTCTGCTTTTCTTTTCTCTCGCGCCACTTTAGAACCTTTCGTCCCTATCGACCATTTGTTCTGAGAGCAATGTGCCCTGCTCACTGCCACTTCAGTTTGGAGATTCTACGAGGTTTAACGGTAACCTTGGTTCTACCTGCTGTAGAATATGTCTATATCTTCATTTCTGATGTGATCACGCAAGGAAAGTCCATGCATAGCCATTTCAATTGCCCCGTGGGTGACTAAGTTTCTTGATGAGGCTCATTCTAAGCAGCCACGTGTCGGACGTTTCGTTTTAACTTACTTGAAAATATTATTTCAAAGCGAAAACCTACTTGTAATTCAGTTCAAGTTAAAATAATATTGGAAGCGTAAAATTTTTACCGAAAGTAAATGCTTAGACACGTTTTCTGATTTCCAATTCGATGATCTTGTCTTTTGGGAGTTCTGTATACTTCGGGTTTTGAATTGAAGATGTACTTAAGTAAAAAAATCAAAGCTTAGTCTATTTCTTTCCAATATTTGTTTTGTAGAACAGTAGGTTGATCGAAGGAAAGGGAAAAATGTCATGAGGAGAGTTTTGGGTATAGGTTCTGTTTCTAAAATAAAATATAAATAACTAGCTTTTGCCCGCAGCTTCGCCCGCGTACATAAAATATATCCTTAATGTCCCCGCACACGGGCTGCAAAATAACGCCTCCACAAAAAAACGCTAAGCGACGACAAAAAAAAGCTAGAAACCATCACAAAAACAGCTGAAGCGCGCGACAGCTTGTGACCGGAGAAGCTTGAAGCGACTTCAAGCGTTTTTTTTTTAGGCCCGTGTGCGGTCAGAATTATAACGCAGCTTTCTATTGGTCATAAAATTTTTGCAATCGAACCAGTACTTCCATAGAGATTACCTCCTACAAACAAAAAAAAACGAACTTTATCTATTTATAAGTTAAAAAAGCCTATGCCTATAACATCAGCTATCTACCAATCATTAAAGAGAAGTTGTGGCGCGCCCAATTAGTGTGATTAGTGCGATATTAAAACGGGATTGCGAATAGATGATGGACGGGATTATGGTTATTCGGGGTTTCTCTGCGTGACAACATCAGAAATGAAGATAGATATCCTCAGAAGAACCAAGGTTACCGATATAGCTCAAAGAATCGCCAAACTTAAGTGGCAATGAGCAGGGCACATTGCACGCAGAACAGATGGTCGATGGGGAAAGGTTCTGGAGTGACAACCGTGTAGGTACCGGAAGACGCAGTGTTAGAAGGCCTCCCACAAGGTGGACCGATGACCTGGTGAGGGTTGCGGGAATCCGATGGATGCGAGACGTACAGGACCGGTCGTTATGTTAACGCTTTGGGGAAAATTGGTGCATCAGTGGACGTCTTTAGCTGAAATGATGATGATTGACAGGAATTAATGATTGTATGATTGACAGAGCTTTACATTGCTTAAAACTGATATCTGCCAGGACCTTGGAATTGTTCAACATAGTCTCCGTAGTCCTGGAACATAAAGAACTACTGAACCAAATCTAGTCAAACCAAATAAGTATATTATTATTTGCACACACGTACAATTTACATGTTACAAAAATTTAAGTTTCTTTGTATTTAATATTATATAATATATTGGATATATAATAATCATACATTACTATTTACTATCTATTATAATAAACTAGCTTTTGCCCGCGCGGCTTCGCACCCGCTCTTCCCTACTCTACCCTACTCTACCCTACTCTACTCTACCCTACTCTACCCTACTCTACCCTACTCTACCCTACCCTACCCTACCCTACTCTACCCTACTCTACCCTACTCTACCCTACTCTACCCTACTCTACCCTACTCTACCCTACTCTACCCTACTCTACCCTACTCTACCCTACTCTACCCTACTCTACCCTACTCTACCCTACTCTACCCTACTCTACCCTACTCTACCCTACTCTACCCTACTCTACCCTACTCTACCCTACTCTACCCTACTCTACCCTACTCTACCCTACTCTACCCTACTCTACCCTACTCTACCCTATTCTACCCTACTCTACTCTACCCTACACTACACTAATTTTTTTTTTCCATAAGAACCTTATCCACAATCACAACAAAAAAAAAAATCAGCCAAATCGGTCAAGCCGTTTTCATGCTATGTCGTGACAACGGAAAACGGGTTTCATTTTTATATATATAGATAATAATAGATAATAATTGACTATAAAAAGTTTCTGATATTTCGTCATATTTATGAATCTCTACTACCAATACTGAGGGACGGATTTTAGTCTGGTTTTGCGCCTAATATCATTATCAAGTCGAAATAAACCCCAAGCGAACGCGGGCGTTCGCTCTCTCATTGTCTTTCTATTATAATGTGTCTCTCTAATTACGGTATTCAAAAGGTAGGACTATGAGAGTAAAAGAACAGCGTACACCTGTCTTTGCACCTACACTCATGCACTAAAATATCTCCTGCGTAGGTACTCGGCTAAGGTCCGTTAAGATTGGTCATCATGATCGAAATCCCTACATTTAAAGAAAACATAAGAAACGCGTGCAGTTTACAAGCGGCTCGTGAGCTACGCTTTCGCCAGCTCTGGACACACCTTTATGTCACCTACAAGTACCCAGAAGTCAAAGGATCACTACACAAAGGAAACTCTCGAACTATGTCAAGTCACAAGTAATGAACAAGAGTCTCGGAGTTAATAATAAAAAGTCAGATAGCTTAGAGTCGAGAAATGCTTTTGTTGCCTAAATAACTTAAGGCAAAAGTAGAACAATCCCTCAACTTCGCTTGATCAACTGATTTTTCTTGCAGTTCAGCTGCAATGGCTGTCGAAGTCCTGGAATGGCGGCCGCGTACCTGAAGACGTAGCGTTGGAAGGCCTCCTACAAGGTTACGGGAATCCGATGGATGTGACACGCACGAGACCGTTCATTGTGGTGACACTTGGGGGAGGCCTATGTCCAACAGTGGAAGTCTTCTGGCTAAAATAATGATGATGAAGTCCTTTCCCTCACGCATGCGGCCGCCTCCTTCGCTAGAATTACTGCTTCGCAGAAGGAGCCGCTTGCTATTTATTGCTCCTCGCTCTAGCCCATGGCCTGTACCAGGGCCGAGTGCGAGAGGCCGTTGACGCCTATCATTCCCACGAGGACATGGCGGTGCTCTTCCCAAGCTAGGTATACCTTCACTGTGTCCTCCGGGCAGTCCACAAAATGGTGACATCCGGGCCTTTCTTCCATACGAATCCGGTGTAGGAACCTCCCAAACTTACATCCGGTGAGGACCTGCGTCATGCAGACGGTGAGGACGCCGTGATGTCTTTCCAGCCAATCCTCAAAAAAAAGACTTACCGCCAAGATTATGGCGTGCTCAAGGCCTCCTCTCCGTGCGAAAGCGTAATAATTACCTTATTCAGTCATAATGTTATCATAGGTGTACTTATGAACCCTATAAACGCCGATATACACCGTAAGTACCTCTCCGGCCTAAACCACAGGGAATAAAGGCATGATGTTTTCTTTTTAAAATTACATAGTTATTTTTTCAATAACCTTGAGAACCTTGTGACTAAGCAATAAAAGTCGTCTAGGGTCAATTCAACGCAGGTCGAAAGTTTGTGGATGGGTGACCATTAATTACATAGCTATGTACAGACTCCTTCGCGCCGAGAACCACTTGAAGCCGTTGATCTTGAATATCATTTGAAGATATTTAGCAAAAGACAAGACTAGTCTAACCTTACGGTTAGACTAGTCTTGTCAAGAGGTATCTAACTACTTCGAAAAATCTGTAACCCTTTTTTCTATGGTGGGGAAAATCATCCAGTGACAACCCCCGCTCCGCGAGTCGTTTTTAGTCAGTCTGCTCAGAGTATGCTCTTACTGACTGTTCCTTCAGCCTTCATACCGGGACTCGAGCTACTCTTTCGAAACTAACCCTGGAACCAGTAGTCTTCGACCCAGCTGGGCCCCTGCTGTTACTGACAACTCCTTGAGGCGCACGGGAACAGTGCGCGCCGTCGACGACTTGGGCTCGGTCCGGACAGTTACCAGAGAACTACCTATGGCTCGCCGTCTGCAAGCCCGCGTCTACGGTGGTCGGAAATCGGGATCGGAATCCCGACGGCGGTGGTGGGAGCGCCGTTGCCAGATGCGGTCGGCCTCCACGTTTGCTAGCATTACTGCTTCGCAGAAGAAACTCCTCGCTCCGGTCCATGGCCTGAACCAAGGCCCAGCGCGAGAGGTCTCCGCCGCCGAATCTGTAACCCTGGTAGGCAAAAAAAGCAACTAAAGGAATGCTGTGGGTTTTAGTCAGCAAGTCTGACACTCCTCTCCAGCGTCAAAACGTCATTTGATTTACCATGCAAAAAAGTCAAAAAGGAAAGAGTTATTTTAAGATTTCCCCAGTTCCAAAATGCTGACGACTTCTCTGAATTTTAGCGTACAGGCACGTACATAGTCTACGTAGGTATTATGAAAATGTTTCTTCAAATCTCTTTGACGCGAATTTCCTCGGAATGAAAGTGGAACATTTTCAGCAAAGTATTCTCTAAGCTAAGTGGTGGAGTGTAGTGACCCCAATTTCTGAAGACACCTTTTTCTCTCAGTATACCTTTAGACGCATAGACATACCTTCTCACACTTTACCTTTAGACACATAGATATACAATGCATTCCAAATGAGAATAGGATCGATTGTCATGTTGTGACGTCACGATTTATTGTCAAATCGAGGAAAGAAATTTTTAAACTTAATTATTTTACGAAAATTTTAATTTATTTGCGTACTGTGAACGAAAAACGTTTAATCAGAATCCAGTTCTTCAATTTTACTCATCTCCGAGTTCTTCAATTTTGATAAAATTTCTTTGATTTGACAGTATGACGTGACGTCACAACATGGCAATCGATCCTATTCTCTTGGAACGCATAGTACTTTCTCACAGTTTACCTTTTGATCATCATCATCATCATCAGCCTTTTTAATGTTCCCACTGCTGAGACTCAAGCCTCCTCTCTAGGAGAGAGAATGGGCCATAATCCACCACGCGGGCCCAGTGCGGGTTGGAACCTTTTGATGCATAAACACAGATAAGCGAAGTAATGTAAGGTCTCTTATCACATTTTTGGATGCGTGAAAATGTGATGATGTGGAAAATTTATCTTTATAAAGTGTTGCTTTTTGAGTACCCTGAGTTATTATCAAACGTAATGGATACTTGTTTACCTTAGTTTGTGGTTTTATTTTGTCTCCGTCTACTATCTTGTTAGCGAAAAGGAAAATGTAGCCAGAGGGCTGTCTGGTCATGCTAGGGTCACAGGGAATTTCTACAAAAACCGGGGAAGGCTGCTGAAGGACACACGTGAGTTTTAGTCAGTCAGAACATCTCGCTCCACCCTAGACCGAGAGAAGTCATTAACTCTTCAATCGTGATAATTGTGCGACACAATGGGTGCGCGAGAGTAGTGGTGGCCGAGTGGTAACAGCCCCGACTTACGAGTTGTAGGTCGCGGGTTCGAACCCAGCCAGGCGCATTACTTTGTGTGATTTATTTCACCACCACTCCTCTCAAAACGGAGAAGGAAACTAGAACCAAAAATTCGATGACATGTGACATTCACCAACCCGCACTGGGCCCGCGTGATGGATTACGGCCCATTCCCTCTTCTAGAGAGGAGTATTTTTTTTTTTAAT
Source organism: Mythimna lalbum (assembly GCA_949319445.1). Lineage (NCBI taxonomy): Eukaryota > Metazoa > Arthropoda > Insecta > Lepidoptera > Noctuidae > Mythimna > Mythimna lalbum. The sequence goes on along the minus strand of OX439356.1, from coordinate 4,767,369 downwards.
GTTTAGTTTAAGATATAACAACGACTGATACTTGCGTATCTGTCGTTGGTATATCGTAGTAATCGTAGTTCAATTTACATAATGGTTGGCTACTTCATGAAATTTCCACCTCAAAATAACCTAATCTCACCTCGGCTTTTTCATGAAGTGGCCAATTTCACAACATGCTGACATTTACATAGACATACATTCGTAAATCAATTAATGTTATGTTTAGCTTCACCTATACATTTCCATTATACCCGGACTGCATAAAAAAGAAAGAACTTAAATAAAATCCCTCATCTTACTTTCCTTTTAAAGGAAGATCCGAAAGAAATATTACGTCGAAGTGGAAAGATTTTATTGAGAATTATTTGGTTGCGTGGAGGGTGCTTCACCTTGGTTTTTTACTTATATGCTACTAGCGACCCGCCCCGGCTTCGCTCGGGTGCAATATTATATATATAAACCTTCCTCTTGAATCACTCTATCTATTAAAAAACCGCATCAAAATCCGTTGCGTAGTTTTAAAGATTTAAGCGCACATAGAGATATAGGGACAGAAAAAGCGACTTTGTTTTATACTATGTAGTGATAACAAAAATATACTAAAAGTTTCAAGCTATCCATTCGCATCTATCACTTTTCCATTACCCCTAACATATCAATAAGCCATCATCACTCCCATATCATTCCCACTGCGAACAATATTAATTTCAGTTCACTCACAAGCTCAAAGCTCTTTCCTTCAGTATTCAGTAGCTCTCCAGGCCTCGGCGGGAGAGGACGCTCGCGCCTCGTCTCATTACGAACACTCGTAACATTGAAGTTTTTCCTCTACGGAAAATGTTTTAAAAATTGTGATTTTGTTTGAAAGTGTTTCAAAGTTGGTGTGATGTGATTTATTTTGGATATATTCTCTAGTTCAATGCCTGGTAAGAATTAAGAAAAAATATAGCAATATTTTTTTTGCTTTTATGTTATTTAATCCTTACTAATATTATAAAAGCGAAAGTAAGTTTATTTGTTTGTCATGCCTTCCCGCCTAAATGGCAAAACCGATTTTGATGAATTTTGGTACAAAGATAGTTGGGACCCTGGAGACGGACCTAAGATTTTTTTTAAAGTGAGAAAAGAGGGAAAAAGAGTAAACTATATTAGTAAACGCGGGCGAAGCCGCGGGAAAAACCTAGTGCATTATAATTATGTGGACCCACCCCAGCGAGATGACACACAAGGTGAAAAGTGACTGTGTGCCCTCGAGTATGGACCCTTGGGATAGTTTTCTATTTTCGCATGGATGAAGCCGCTGGTATTAATTAAAGTAAAATTAAATAAGTAGGTACATTTTATAGTTATAGTTTTTATTATTGTATCTAAATAAAAGGAGAAACTAACTAACTGGCATATTATCAATGCACAGATGAAAATACTGGGTTTAGGACAGTGAAATTTTGCACAGGGTTTCCTTTTCTATACACCCCTATTTTTTTATTAGTACACAAAAAAATGGAGCTTAATCCGTACCCGTTACTAATCATATTTGTGTAATCAAAAGTAAAAAAAAAAACGAAATTCCAAAATTAGCCACAAAATTTTTCATAATTGGTAAACTCATAATTTGATCATTTATTCATAACTATTACTACTAGGAAATACAACGCGCAGTGATTTTCTATTGTTTTTCATTCAAACAATACAATATTTTCATAAATTGAGTGACGTTTTAGGATATAAACAAACTCTTATAACTTTGCTGTTTATGAATATTATTTATTTAAACTTTACCTAGATAATAACGAGATCTATTCTAATAAGCCCTTTAAGTATTTATACTAATTAAAAATTAGTGGTATATAATGGAACGAGCACTTAAAGAGGATTTTCCAAAATATTGTCCCCATAAAGGGAGGTCCAAAGTTTGTATGGAGAAGCCTATTTTCACGCGGGCGAAGTTACTGGCAGAAGCAGATACTTAAAAAATGTACGTGCAATTTAGCTTCACTTGTTTGTTTGACTGACCGACATTTTGACAATTCAAAAGTGCCTGTAATTGGTCTATTTGAAATAAACGTTTTTGACTATTTGTACCTATCATGTTTTAAAAAAATATTATGCGTTACAATAATGCTTCAGTATTTGTTTTTTTGTTAGCCTGTTCTGTCCCACTCCTGGGCAGAGGCCTCCCTACACTTCTTCCATCTATCGCGCGCCCGGCCTTCTTATTGCCAATTCTGGTGGAATCTATCCAATTTGTCGCGCCATCTCCTTCAGGGTCTACCGCGGCCCTGACAGCATATACCTCATATACTAGTAGGGTTTTTATTCCGAAAAGCCTTGCGTTACTTAGACTAGCCATACACGCTAGGATATACCTGACAGCTTTGCCTGTATAGTTGAGTTTTATAGATAAACCGGGGCGTGTATGTTGCACAACTGTGCAGGTTTCCATACAAGCTTACCTGACAGGTTAAACTGTGCAGGCAAACCTGTCAGGTATAACCTAGAGTGTATGGCTTTACACTTAACTAGCGAGCCACCCCAGCTCCGAACGGTTGTTACAAATCTTTTAAATTCTCGGTTTTTTGAATCTCTACTATAATATGCATGTATTATATTATGAATTACTCTGCCTATCGGTGAAAACTGCATGAAAATCCGTTCAATAATTTTGGAGTTTACCGCGTTCATATAGAGATAGACACGGTCGATGACTTTGTGTTATTATTTTGTAAGGATTAGATATTCCTAACATCGTAAATCTATCGAGAATAACATTTATCTACACTTAATATTATAAAGAGGTAAAGTTTGTTTTTTGTTCGCCGGAGGTAATCTCTAGAAGTACTGGTCCGATTGCTAAACATTTTTTCACCGATAGAAACTTGCTTTATTCCTGAGTGACATAGGGTATATTTTATGTACGCGGGCGAAGCTGCGGGCAAAAACTAGTAATACCTGTTATAAAAAGGTAAAGTTTTTTTTTATATTTATCACCGATAGAAAGCTGCTTTATTCCTGAGTGATGTGGGCTAAATTTTATGTACGCAAGCGAAGCCGCGGCGTGCCCTGCCTGGGCGGAGCATCGCCGTGCCCTCGTGGGGGCGATCGGCGACGGAGACCTCTCGCGCCGGGCCCTGGTCGAGGCCATGGTCCGGAGCGAGGAGGAATGGCAGGCGGTCGCCTCCGTCTGCGAAGCAGTAATGCTTGCAAAGGAGGAGGCCGACCGCATCAGGCAACGGCGCCCTCGCCGCCGACGCCGGGATTCCGATACCGATTTCCGGCCACCGTAGACGCAGGCTCGCGGACGGCGAGCTATGGGTAGCTCGCTGTCCGATCGTCCGGTAATGGACCGAGTCTAAGACGTCGACGGCGCGCACTATTCCCGCGCGCCTCAAAGAGTTGTCAGCAGCAGGAGGGGCCCAGCTGGGTCGAGGGTTGTCCGAAAGGGAGCTCGTGCCCCGGTATGAAGGCTAGAAGGAACGGCGCGGGGTTTTTAGTCAGTAAGAGTCTGACACTGTCTCCCGCTCCACCCAAGAGCGGGTTTCGTCAAAGATGATTTTCCCCGACGACAAAAAAAAAAAGCGAAGCCGCGGCCAAAAGCTAGTAATATTATAAAGAGAAGAGATATCTAGATATTGAGATTCTACAAACAAAAAACAAAATTTTCCTCTTTAGAAGTACTGATCCAATTGCTAAATTTTTTTCACCGATAAAAAGCTGCTTTATTCCTGAGTGACATAGGCTATATTTTATGTATGCGGGCGAGACTGCGGGCAGAAGCTAGTCAATCAATATATTGTAAATAAGCCTCCAAGCATGCACGATATATAACACGGCTTATAATAGACTAGGTACACAAAGGGAGGGATTTATTAAATTATTAACGTCTTTAAACAATGATTGTTGACTTTGTATCACAACGTATGAGAACAAACATTATTCAAATGAGAATTATTTGAGATCCTGATTTATGGAAAGGAATAATTTAATATAGCCTAGCTTGATAATATGAAGCTGAGATGGATTGTTGAGTTAATTAGGTTTTAAGCCCCTCAATACCTTCGTGAACGCTTTGAGTACTTCGTTCCGAGAAAAATTTAATTAGTCCGCCTTTTAGGTTATTAAAAAATATATATTTTTTTATTTGTAAATTAAATAAAAAATTACAAAGATATAGCCCATTAAAGTTACGTGTAACGTCACGCCGTTGTGCATTTTTTCGCACGGGGTGACGTCACGCGTAAATTTAATGGGCTTTAACTTTGTTATGTTTTGTTTAATTGAAAAAAGAAAATATACGTATCCAATATTATTTTATAATCAAAAATACGGACTAAATAAAATGTAGTTATTTTGACCCAGGAAACTACCCTCATCTTCTTCGTATTCCATTGCCTTCGTTTCCTTTTCTGTCACTGCAGTGCGTTTCTGGAACTCACTCCCAAACTCCCTACGCGACAGCCCTTCTTTGAAAGTATTCTAGAGGAAGATTAAAGATCATTTCCTTTCACATAGACATGTATGTGCATAGACCGGTATATTTATGTAATATTATTTTTATTTTATTTATTTTTTATTTTAAAAAATTGTACATATTTGGATCCTTCTCTGTGTGATCTCTCTATATCAATCAATGGTTTACTGAAAGAAATCTCAACTTTGAGTTAAGTTCGCCTATACAAGGTGTAACGTTAAATGAGCAAAACCTGAAATTAGTTTGATCAGAAAAACGAGCAGAATCAATTAAACCACTTTTTAATATAAGTCATATTTTTCAAAAAAATCTTCATTAAAAACTTCGACCCGTCTATTCATGAATAGGTCAGCCATCACGTGCGCAAACCCGCTAAAATAGGTAAACAAACACAAATAGTTGTAATCCAATCAAATTTTCTCATACACGGGATAATAAAAGTTCTTATTTCAATGCAGATATGAATTTTAAACAAACTAAAACTGCTCATAAAACCTTTAATATTTTTTTTTCTCACGTAATTAGGTCAATCGAATTAAAAAGCATTTGGGGTGTCTGAGGTTTTGCGTATTTAACGTTACGCGTTGTAAACTTACATGATTCTGTGAACGACATGTTATGGTATAGAATAAAGAATTAAACTAAAACTAAATTCGCAAACTAAATTATTCAAATTCACAAAACAATCGACATAAGAAAATTTATTGAGATTATATTTGTTACCATAAACCTACATAATTATTTTAAGAGGAAGGATGAAGCGAGAGATGGATGGAGAGGGAGAGGAAAGCCAAAAAGAAAAGATGGATGGATTGTGTGAGAAGTGAAATGAAAGAAAAGGAAGTTAGTGATAGCTTGACGAGTGACAGGACAGAATGGAAGAAAATAATGTGTTGCGCCGACCCCAAATAAAACGGGACAAGGGCAGGAAGATGATGATGATAGGCATGGATTTTGAGCGCTCGGCGTCAGAGTGGGGATCGCTTCGTGCATTGGCGAGCCAATCGTCGCGTCGTCGTTGTTAGATACATGCAGCAAGCGTAGGAACGAACCAAGAGTAACGTTTATGACGCAATGACGCGGTGAGCCAATCACTGACGCTCCCCGCCTCCGCGTCTCACTTCTTACCACTAAATAGGCTCGATATTTGACTTCTGCACAACTTGAAGCCAGCGCTCAAGATCCATGCCGCTATCTATACACAATTATGTAGCAAATATGGTGTGCGATTCATTCTAATTCCTACTGTCGCCGTCGTCCGGGATAGACGTACCTCTGTGTTGTGCTTACTTATAAGACTTGTAATCTGGATGCATACAAAATTATACAGATACAACAATATTCATGATCGGCGATTGATTATACTGACCTACATACCTTAAACATCTATTTGATGTTCAGAAAACTTCAAAGAGTAAGAACTGCTATAGAAAACAAGGGCAAGGCACTGAAAAAATAAATATGCGATTTCCCCTTCAGATTTTATAAAGAAGATTATCGTATCTGGACTTTATTTATCCGTGCTTTGACTCCCGCTCGGCCCGTTGTGTATGGGGATCTTGGCTAACCTAATTCTGTAGATTCAAAAAGAAGTAGAATCCAATTTATATCTATACTAATATAATAAAGAGGTAAATAGGTAAAAAGAGGTAAGTTTTGTTTTTTTTTTGTTTCTATGAGGTAATCTCTGGAAGTACTGGCCCAAAAATATTTTTAACCCTTCAGATACCGTCAATTAGAGACACAATAGTAAGACAATAGATGCGCGGCCACCGGTGGTTGCTTGGGGATTCATGAATTAAAGGAGGATGCCGATTTTGTATGGGCACTGTCCCCACCCTCCAACAGACATGAGACAGGTGTCATTCGAAGTGTCTAGTTAAACAGAGTATTTTTTATTATGGCAACACAGCTCTAAAGTATGGGTTTTAGGTTTTATAAAGCATTATATTTTGACCTAACCTAACCTAACCCAAGTGTTTTGGACCTTAAATATACTCCTAATATAGTACTGTCATATATTTTTGAATGCAGCTTTGAGAGCTCTATACGATTCTGGCAGGCAGTCACCTCCTTCTGCGAAGCAGTAATGCTAGCATAGGAAAAGGCCCCACGCGTCAGGCAACGGCCCTCACGGCTGACCACCGTAGGTGCGCGCTTGCGGACGGCGAGCAATAGGTAGCTATGGTACGTTGTGACACGTGCCTCGAAGATATGTTAGCATAAGTGACAAGACCCATTAGAGCCGATGCTAAGGCTAAAATTATTTCGCATAACAAAATAAGGGATTATAGCGTTATGTTTCTTTTACTCCAATAGGGGAAAGGCGTGAGTCATTAATTTTTATTTCCTCTGAATATTCATCATGTCTCTCACATTTGGGTACGTCATTCAAATGTTACAAAGACTTGTTAATAATTCAACAGTTGCTTTCAAAAGCTCTCCCGTGAATATAGAACACAAATCTGGCACAAAATTAAAAAGGAATTTTACACTAAAAAAGCGTGTTAAAAAAAGGTGTTTGATACACGGCGTTGTGTTATAGATGTGGAAATTGAAAAAACAAAATTTTATAAATTCGAAATATTGTAGAAACAATTTTTTTTATGGTTTGGGAGGATGGTTATTGCCATGAAGTTCCTTGCCAGTTTTTTAGTGTCCATGTTAGCATGTGGGCTCTTTGATGTATTCCTATGTGAAATAAATAATTTTGAGTTTGTGTACCTATCCTTTCTAATATTATAAAAGCGAAAGTGAGTTTGTTTTTTTGTTTGTTACGTCTTAACACCTAAATGGCAAACTGATTTTGATGAATTTCGGTACATAGATAGTTGGGATCCTGGAGACGGACATAGGCTAATTAAAAAAAAAAGGGACAAAAGCGGGAGAAAGATTAAAGTATGTTTATAAAGGCGGGCGAAGCCGCGGGTAAAAGCTAGTGTTATTATACATTCACAACACCAAACTGAAGAGGGTCGTGTCAACTAGTCAGTGAAACTAAAAAAACATGCCTACACATAGGTAGAGTCCGATTCAATTCGCAAAAAGAGCGCTTGGGTCAAACCTCGCGACTTGATGTCAATTTCGGAAACAGCGAGTGACCTATTTCCGGACGTCGCGTATGACGAGGTAGGAAGGTTTTAGAACGAACGGTTCAAACTAACAATCTAACTAGAGCTACGCTATAGCAGTCTACGGTGTGAAAATAAACGGTTCTAATCTGGGAAGCGTTTACAAATATCTACTCTTGAGTCTCCCATTGTAAATAACTTTTTGAAACAATGAGTCGCTGAACAATAGTGTATGTTCAGCAGTTATGATTTGGTCCGTCGAACTAAATTCGGGTCGTGGTCAGATCTTAGAATTGAACACTTCATGATGTGACCGGCCATTTCATGTAATTGTGTTATTTGAGCTAAACGCATGATAATTATTTTATAATATACAAGGTATAAAGGACAGCCCTCCGCAAACTTTAAGGATGATTTTTTTTTCGTTTCCTGAAAAAAAAAATTGTGGAAGTTGGTTCAGTTTCGTCTACTGAGCAAGCCCTTAAAGTTTGCAAAAGGTTGTCCCTTATACCTTGTATGGTCAACCATGGCCATACAAGCCATAAATATGTTTTGTTTCATTTAAAATACTAAATATGCTCTTCTGAGAGGGTTAAAATAAAATAGCCATAAAGGAGATGGCGGATTCAAGTGAACGAGCGAAGCGAGCAAACACAGACTCCGTCATTTCCTTCTAACGTAACCTGTCCTAGTCGAGGTATCCCAAGTCCCTTAATAATAAGTTTTATTTTTGACGCACAGAAATCCTACATGATATGGTCCCCTAGAGAGGAGGCCTGACTCCCAGTAGTGGGATCATTAAAAAGGCTGATGATGATAAATGACATGGTCAAACGGCCCACGTTTGACCATGTCGCCAAACGTTAACGTTTAAACGATCTGACTAATTTTAGTTCGCCATATCATTAAGGAAGGCCTCCAACAAGGTGGACCGACGACCTGGTCAGAGTCGCGGGAATCCGATGGATGCGTGACGCACAAGACCGGTCGTTGTGACGACGCTTGGGGGAGACTATGTCCAGCAGTGGACGTCTATCAGCTGATATGATGTCGATGATATCATTAAATGATCAATTCTATCAATATCTTAAACCAAAATAGCATTTAAATTTTCACAACCTTAAACGTAGCTAGATCTCCAGATTTTACGCAGTTGTATACGAGACAGAGTAATCGAAGTTTTCCAATGCATTGGTCTCGACGTCTCGGGATTAACGGAAATGGCTTTCTTATTGACTCAACCGTCTTAACTAGCTTCGCAAACCGACTTTACTTGACTTTTCCATTTAGCCACTTTGAAACTTAATTGACTACCGTTTCTTTCTTTTCAATTTGCAATGGAGTATATGATTTTCTCTTGGTAGTAGTGAAGGTTTTATAAGATAATATTCTATGGGATACTCTTGTTTTTGCAGGATCATTGAAGAAGTGGATTCGGTAGCGTTCATCTTTTTGTTTTGTGTGTATTTCATACCATATATACAAGGTGTAAGGGACAGCCCTTACACCTTGTTCATAATTGCACATAATCGGTTATGACCTTAAGGGGATGCATCTCGACACACATTTTCACTGTTTTTCATACAACCACTCATAACCGATTATGACGTTATACAAAAGCCGGACGCGAGAAGTCACTGATACTGATTGCCTCCACATGTACACGGAGGTGCTCCATCCAAGTGGAACAGACCTCCACCATATGCTTCACTGTGTTCTCCAGTCGATCCGTCTAACTTTGTATCTAGGCCAAAGTTTTATGGTCGAACCTATAGAGCCACATAATTTTATTCAGAAGTGTTGTAGTTTTCTTTCGCCTGTTATCTTTTAGACCGCCACTGGGGGCTTGACGTTATCAAAGATCTATCAGCTGCGATATGACACGTTTCACATCATTACCTAACATATTGTAGTTTCGAAAGTTATCACACTAATATAATAAAGGCAACAGTTTGTGTGCCTTTATATATGTGTGTAATCGGGGGGATTTCGAGGAAACTTGGTTCTCGAGCAGAACATTTCCTGGAATAGTACATAAGATTCTATTTACACATTTTATATGTCATACAAACATCACTAAAGCAAGTAATTATGTCCCTAGGGAGATAATGCAGTATGAGCGATCCCTAGGTAATAATGAGATTTTAATTTGGAACATCAAAAATCGTTAACATAGTTCGGGATTGCAATAGCCGTCAATTCGTGTGCAATAGTTTATAGTTTAATAATAATTAGTTATAGTACATATTTTATGTAATAGTTTATTATTTTGTAAGATTATTTGTGTATTTATCTATGGGCCTTAGTTGCCTGATAATAAAGAATTATTATTATATTATTATTAGCGACCTTCGTTCCGTTCGGAATTCAACATGCCGCCCGCGACTTAAAAACACTGTTTTATCTCCTAGTCACATAATCTACTATTTTACACCACCTGCTCGATAATGCCCTTTCCATGCTATACAACCCCCGGATCTTAGGGTTGCCACACACGGGCCACCGGTCCCAACCACAAAACGCCAATATTTTCTGAAAGTTTCATACATTTTATGTACATTGACGCTGTTAGCCGCCGCACGCTACATACAAATCGCTCGAATTGGCCACTAAACGCCGATACAAAAAGCCGTCACACGCCAGCCGCACATTATACATTTAGATTTTTTTTATTTCAAATCTCAAAACATATCGTGTGACAGTTAACATTAACTTTTACATAAAACATATATTTCTGTAATATATAATTTCATTCAGTCTGATATAATTAACCTTGCAGTACTCGGGAGTTAATTAGGTATATATGTCTCCCCGCGTTCGGGATTAAAACTTTGCTACGTTTTAATCCCGAACGAAGGTTGCTATCATTTGTTTGCTACCTTCGTCTCGTATTATATCGGAATTCAACATGCCACGTGCGATTAAAAGACGCTGCCTTAGCCCTTGTCACATAATCTGCTATTTCATCCCGGGTGTACATATATGTCCCGCAACCTTCACCAGGTCATCGGTCCACCTTGTAGGAGGCCTTTCGACGCTGGGTCTTCCAGTACGCAATCGCTACTTCAGAACCTTTCGGCCCCAACGGCCGTCCGTTCAGCGAGCAATGTGCCCCGCCCACTGCCACTTAAGTTTGGCGATTCTTCGTGCTATGTCGGCAACCTTGGTTCTGCGGTTAATCATGACCTGTGGTTGGTGGTTATTCGATGGATGCGGGATGCACAGGATTGATCATTGTAGCGACGCTTGGGGAGGCCTATGTCCAACAGTGGACGTCTGTCGGTTGAAATGATGATTGACATATATGTTCCCTTGGAATAATTTTCAACAGTTGCTTAGGCAAAGCTGTTACCAGTAGCTACTATCTGATATTACAAAAGTGAAAGTTTTTATTTATCTACGTATGTTCGTTACTCGTTCACGCTCATATCACTGAACGGATTTTGTATGTATTACCTGTAGTTTGAACAAACCTTTTAACGTTGTTACTCGTCAAATCAAAGTTCGGTTGTTAGCTTAGCAAACAAACACTCAACCAGATCCATCACGTCTAACATAGTTTGGTAGTATTAGAATTTCAGATTAGATTCAGTGAATTTTGATTTTAAAAGCCAAATTAAGTACTAATGTACTTTACCATTCTTTTTTATTATGAGAGCAGTGTGGCCGAGTGGTAATGATTCCGACTTTCGAGTTGTAAGTGACGGGTTGAAACCTTGCCAGGCATTACTTTGTGTAATTTATTTCATTACCACTGCTCTCAAAACGGTGGAGGAAAACATCGTGAGGAAACCGGTATATCCTAGAGCCAAACATACGAAGACATGACTGTAACATTCACCAACCCGCACTGAGTCCTCGTGATAGATTACGGCCTGTTGCCTCTCCTAGAGAGGAGCCCTGAGTCCCAGCAGTGGGAACATTAAAAAGGCTGATGATGATCTTAATAAGCAAAAACGGGCCCCTAAAGGGGTGATTCTTTGAAACCGAGACGGTGTCTCATTAGGCCTAGATTTTCTTTACAATTTATATTTTTATTTGCATATTAGTTTTTCCCGATCACTAAATGTATCAAAGGCACTAATTTGCGCGCAGTGGCCTACGATACCAAATTGATAGGTACGAAAGCTAGGGCAGATAAATGAGACGTTCTCTCGGTTTCAAAGAATCACCCAATAGTGGGGTCTACACTGGAGGAGCACGAGCTAAACATGAGCCTAGCTCAAATTCATGATCATGCTCGTGCTCGACTTCTCTAGAGTCTGTCAGAGTTTCATTACACGAATTTGTTGAACTCGCTAAGCTCTCCATTCGTGCTCGGTTTCACTAACCTTTATAAGTACCTTTCCGTCTGTCAAAACCCATTTTCTTAGGAATGCGTGTAAACTATAATATAATAAATATAATATATAATAAATATAATATAAAACTTTCAAATCCACGGAATCTAAATTGTACTTCGTTTAGGTACCTACATATTTTGACACTCGCTAGGAAATCAAAAACCTATACCCAAAAACTAGTTATCTTAACTTACGAAATTAGACTAACTAGGCACCACGGACTAGGCACCTAGTCATTCACCGACTATACTCATATTAACTAGCTTAGATAGAACTGTTTCGTCCTAATTAGTCTGAGTAGGGTAGGGCGGGCTTTTTACTCCTATCGTGGTGCAATTAAGAGCTCCCTCCATTAAGATATTGGATGGGTGATGATGGTGTGGTGTGTAATATAGTGAGCTATGATTTATTACCTGACTATACCAGAGGCCAGATGGGATGACTATAATGCCTTGGAAATTGGGTAGTTGAGTAGGCCTTTGGAGTGGGATGCAACATGTATCGACACCCTTGCGCCATCCCATGTTCTGAGTACTGCAGGCTGTGCTGGGGCCGCTGCTGTTGGTGCAGAAAACCTCAAACGGCGTAAATCCCCACCTCATTGTAAGTTATGTGTTTGAGCCGTTTGGGGTTGAAACACAAGGGCCATGGAGTCCGAGCGCTCATCGTGTTGTTAGGGATATCAGCAAACGGTTGGTCGACGAGGTACTTATATCTATATAAACAAATTTTATTATATTTTAATTAAATTAAAACAACACTATACCATATCCGCGTTATAATTGGACCTTTTTAGGGATCCGTAGTCAACTAGAAACCCTTATAGTTTCGCCAAGTCTGTTTCTGTCTGTCCGTCCGACCGCGGATAGTCTCAGTGACCGTTAGCATTAGAAAGCTGTTTGGTACCAATATGTATATCAATCACAAAGTGGTAAAATAAAAAGTGGAAAAAAAAATTTATTAGGGTATCCCACCCTGTACCCCCTACAAAAGGGGTACCCTAATAAAACAGCTACTTAAATCAAAGTCAAAGTCAAAGTCAAAATATTTTATTTCACATAGGCACTTATAAAACGCCAGAAGCTAGTGCACGGTTCCAAATTAGTCGTTTCCTATTGTTAGACTAAAAAGTCGATGACTATGCGCATCCCTAATGGCGTCGCGCATGATCGTCCCCGCACTAGCATCTTTGACATTCGAATATGGAATTGCGCGCCCTTTTTCACTGTGTTATACTTTTTGAATAGTTTGGAGTTGTAATTAAATGTATTATAAGTTGAAATGACGATTATCTCTATTAGATTTCAGAAGTGGAATGTTTCTCACGTGCGTAAATAGTGTTTGTGAAGTTCGATCGTAAAAGAATTTACAAAAGTGAATACTTCGGTGAATTGATTTCAACTGTTGAAAAGACGCTTTTAAAGTTATAAATTATATCATTTGATGCATAAAACTGGTTATGAGTCTATTGATGTGGTGTGTTTACATTGTAAACAGTTACAAATACGTTTTTAATCAAATGTATACAAAGTTGACAGTCTGACAAGTTTCGACGTGTTTGGTTTTGGTGTTGCTGGCGAACGTTTACCTGTTCGAAAAACTTGCTTGCCCACTGATGTGAAAAGTGGTGTTGCTGAAATCTTGAGTGGCTTACAGAACAGCTGAGTTTTTCATAAATTGGTTTGCATGAAGGTCTAGATGAGCTCAGTGACTTTTGGCTGCAAACTAATGAAAGTGGTGCATTGTGGTTTTTTAAGGAACACTGATTTTGTTGCAATTACACTTGCATGGCAAAACATTCATATTGAAGCTTACAATTGCACTGGTTGTGGTGAAACTTACCCATGTGAAATTTGAATTGATAGACAATACCTACTTAAAATTTAATTTTCTTTGTATATGAAAGTGAAAAGAAATTGGTTTATATTCTGAGTGAACTATTGGTGCAGTGGTACTAATTAAGTAAACATACTTTACATTTTTAATTTATCAACATGGGCTGTCACAAGAAGTCAGGAAGTAATGATAATAGTTAAAATTCTGGGAGTGAACAGAATATGGTTTTAAGAAGGAAATTTAAGAAAAAGTTGAATAGAAGTAATAACCACATTGAGGCATTAGAAGGTTTAGTCCGGTAGCTGCGGAAGAAAAATAGTTCTCACCGGGATAGCTCTTTAGAAGTTGTATGGCATTCTACACCAACTATTCAATTTATGGGTTGAAATGATTTTATCCCAGAGTTTGAACTTCAAACATCTTCAGTTTCAATAGAATATTGGACGGTAATTTAGAAAGTATTTCAAAGATAGCTGGGATGAACGCACCTTGATTTGTATTTGGATATTAAAGCTTTGGTTATGCAAATGGTTGGTATGGGCAACAGGCAGTATATAAAAAGAGCTGGAGCAATTGGAAAGGCAACCTTATCAAAACTTTTCCATTATTTACAAAGAATAAGTTGGCTCAAATAAGAGAAATTGTAAATAAGACAAGGTTTCTTACTGGAAACCCTATGAGTATTATTACAGTAAGCTTGGTATTGATATTTTATGTCAGCTCAGTGATGATCTAATTATTCAGGCTATTATAGGTATACACTTGGTGATAAATTTCTAAAAGTTGGAGGTTTGTCAGCTGGTTGTCAAGATACCAAATCACTACTAAAATATTTTGCTAGTTGTAAGTATTCAGCTAATGGTATCAAACACATTTAAGTAAGGCTAGTACAAATAGGATTGTCAATTGTTTTACATGTGGTATATATAGTATGCGAATGGACATGGGGTATTTCTTTGCCACCACTCAAAGAAAGATAAATTAAGTGACAAGCAGGGATTTGTTGAAGCAACCTGTTAAAGAAAGAAAATTTTGAAAGAATTTATTTGTTTTGCAAAATTAAGGTACAAGTTGTAGAAAAGTGCGGGAAATGTTCTACAGCAGGGTTATCAGATATAACTGTTGGAAATATTCAAACAGTTGACTAGCTCTTACTTATCAGATTGGGAGTATTTTAAGATCATATTTATTAATGAGACTCCCACAAATCTTTTATTGATTGATAGAAGAGGTTGAAAAAAAAAAAAAAAAAAAAACTTTATGTGAGTAATTGAGTTAATCTGGTAATTAAAACTTATGGTGATGCTCTGACTGTGTCACAAGTTATTACTGCAACATTTTGATTATGGATGATATAGAAAGTATTACTGTATTATTGAAGCACCACATACTCATAGTGTTGTGGTTAAGACTTCTACACATTCTAGAAAGACAACCAAATGGTAAGGATATTTTAGGTGAATAACAGAAGGCATGGCAAATATAAAACTTGTCAATATTGCCAAAGCTTGTGTAAAATAAAAAAAAAAATAAAAAACCAGTAAAGGTTGTTTAGTAGTGTTTTGACTGCATGGATGTAACTCTGTAAAATTGATAAAGTTGTAAATTATAAACAGTACAGGATATTGTTCCACAAACAAGTTGCTACTGATATATAGTGCTTAGCTTATTTGGTAAAGTTCATAAATTGATTGATGCAGTGGGTGTCCAATTAAAGTGCAACTGATCTTAATTTTTTGGGCTTCTGGACCTCAACAGGAAAAAAAAAGAATGGAACCTTTACAGGATCACTTTGTGGTCTGTCTGTTTGTTGATAATTAGAACTGTTGAGTAT
This sequence comes from Mythimna lalbum, assembly GCA_949319445.1. Taxonomy (NCBI): domain Eukaryota; kingdom Metazoa; phylum Arthropoda; class Insecta; order Lepidoptera; family Noctuidae; genus Mythimna; species Mythimna lalbum. Next base: position 4,751,826 of record OX439356.1, on the reverse strand, counting down.
CCTGATAATGTAATAACTGAAAGGGGGGAAGCGTCCAACTCCACATAAATCACCTGTTGTAGCAGGGCTTCACAGAATATTCATGAATATCAACCATTCTTGGGTTTGGAAAGTTATTTTTGCAAAGTTTTAAGCTAATAATTACAAGTAAAGATGAACCGTTAACTTAGTTGGCAAAAAAAAAGGGTAGTACCTTGAGTTGGGTACCAAACCAACAAGATGTTTGACAGAGTTCAAGATTTGTTATGTTAAACTTTAATCCTATTCACAAGTTACAAACCATAATTCACAGTGACGCTGCCAAGTCTCAGTGGTGTACTTCTCCAACATCAAGATGGTGGTGATTGGAAAGTATAAAATTATTAGGCAAATGTCAGCTACTGAAACCAAGCATCACAGTTTCATTTTAGAGGTGCTTGCTGTTGTTTTAATACTTATCCAAAAGTTAAAGTTATGTTTCAGGACAGTGCGGTAACCAACTGTACAGTTTAGTGTTACTGTTGGCTTGATGTAAGCAAGACTTCTCTCCCTTGTAGCTTTGTAGCTTGCTGGTGACTTGACCTCCAGGAGTTTGACTTTGACGTTGAGCGTAGGTCAAGGAAGGCGATGATGCATGTTGATGCGATAAGCTGGAATCTGGTATTTGTATGGCCCATTGAAGAGAATGATTTTATAAATGCTTTTCAAGATGGTGATGAAGAGATTCAAGTTTTACCTAATTGAAAATCTAGAGTTAGAGATTAAAGCAATTAAATTAAGGCACATGGTTCGCCAAGAAGTTAAGGTGGTAAGAACTGCTTTGTCTAATTATTAAAAGGCACAAGCCCGGTGCTCTCTGGGAACGCTTGGTTATGATAATAATGGATATTTGGAGCTTGTAATGTGTTGTTGAATAAGCTATACAAGCTAAATATTAATTTCCAAGGTTGGTAAAATGCGTTGGCAAGTATGTGATCAATTGAGTACCTACCAGTTACTAAAAGTCTACTGGGAAGTGACCCAGGTTAAAGCGTCCTATACCCAGGGAGTCGGTTCTGTTTGATGACCTGTAAGCGACCCAATTTGGTTCCTTTTGTATGAGTACATAATGGTAAGGCTTACGTTTTCTCAATTGATGGTTTTACGAAATTTGTGTGGCTTAAGGCTGTGGCAAGTATGAGTGTCAAGGGTGTTATTGCTGCTCTTAAAAACTTAAACCAAGTGTTTGGTTAGCGAGAATGGCGAGTGATAGACGCACTGCATTTATTTGAAAAGAATTTAAAAAGTAATTTGATAAACAGGGCACAAAGCATGTGTTAAATGCGGTAGCCTTCCGAAGGCGAATGGGCAAGTTGAGAGCCATTTTAAGTTGTCTGACCGCTTACATGGGCGATGGTCAGAAAAAGGTGAGCTGGTTATCTTCTCGATATACAGTTGAGGAGTAAGATGACCATTAGCCAAGGTACTGGCAAATCTCCATTAAAATTTTGTATGGAAATTGACTTTCTGTTGAATTTCAGGATTCATGTGACTTGGCGTTGAGGGCAGAGGCAACGATGAGAGTTGATGAAGAGCTGATATGTTAAAGGTTGATGTGTAACCAAATCATTTGCACTTGGTTCTTTGGTTATGGTGAAGTGAAGGATTTTATGAATCGATTTAACCAGTGGTGAATTGGTGCCTCGAATTGCAGGGCCTTACAAAGTTCAAGCTGTGTTGCCTTATGACCCTTATGAAGTCACATAGGCCGACAGGGGCAAGAGGGCATATGAAGGTATTGTCGACCATGACAAGTTTAAATTGTGGCATGCAAGACATTAGACTAAATACATCCTATGAGGATATTCAATGATTCTTGTGTTCTGTGAGGATATTGATATTATGGCTGAACCTAAGAAAATTCAAAAATTGAAAATGTGAATACTGCCAGTACTCACTATTGCCGCCAGGGGCTCCTAGATGTAACCGCCGTTAGGGGCTGATGGTTACAAGAGCTGTAACCGCCGTCAGGGGCTGATGGTTACAAGAGCTGTAACCGCCGTCAGGGGCTGATGGTTACTAGAGCTGTAACCGCCGAAAGGGGCTGATGGTTACTAGAGTAACCGCCGTCAGGGGCTGATGGTTACAAGAGCTGTAACCGCCGTCAGGGGCTGATGGTTACAAGAGCTGTAACCGCCGAAAGGGGCTGATGGTTACTAGAGCTGTAACCGCCGGAAGGGGCTGATGGTTACAAGAGCTGTAACCGCCGTCAGGGGCTGATGGTTACAAGAGCAGTAACCGCCGTCAGGGGCTGATGGTTACAAGAGCTGTAACCGCCGGAAGGGGCTGATGGTTACAAGAGCTGTAACCGCCGGAAAGGGCTGATGGTTACAAGAGCTGTAACCGCCGGAAGGGGCTGATGGTTACAAGAGCTGTGACCGCCGTCAGGGGCTGATGGTTACAAGAGCTGTAACCGCCGTCAGGGGCTGATGGTTACAGGAGTAGTAACCGCCGTCAGGGGCTGATGGTTACAAGATCTGTAACCGCCGTCAGGGGCTGAGGGTTACAAGAGCTGTAACTGCCGTAAGGGGCTAAGGGTTACTAAAGCTATAACCGCCGCCGGGGCTGGTGGTTGTAAAAAGTTGTGACTGCCGTTAAAGGCGCTTAACTGCTTTCAGGTACCTGCCGTCGTGGGCCAAAGGTTCTAACTGCCGAGTGGCGCATGGTATTAAGCTGATGATTTATTTTGGAAGTAATTGCCTTGAGGGGCTCACCAAGACTGCCGTTACGGGCTGATGACGAAACAAATTTCTGCTAGGGCTTACGCACCTAACTGCCAACAAGGCTTATAAGTGTTCATGCCATAGTGGGTCAAATGTACTGATTGCCGAGTAGAGCATGGTAATGAAGACTGCTGAAATGGGAACGTGGCTTTGTTTTGGAAGTAATTGCCTTGAGGGCTTATCGAACTGCCGTCAGGGCCTTTACATGTAATTGCCGTATAGATTCATGTATGCATTGCGCCTTGCGGGGCCTTTGTTTGCTTTTCAGGGCTCTTTCTCACCTCAACGCTGCAGCAAGGGATCGCTGTGCGAAGATGACAACTGCTGCCCGGGAACGTGTCGCAGGTTGCAGGGAACATTGAAGAATCACGGAATGCATGAGCTGTCGAGGATCCTTCGAGGACGAAGGATGGCAGGACGGCCGAACTGTTAGACTAAAAAGTCGATGACTATGCGCATCCCTAATGGCGTCGCGCATGATCGTCCCCGCACTAGCATCTTTGACATTCGAATATGGAATTGCGCGCCCTTTTTCACTGTGTTATACTTTTTGAATAGTTTGGAGTTGTAATTAAATGTATTATAAGTTGAAATGACGATTATCTCTATTACTATGGAGAAGAACCGGCAAGAAACTCCATGGTTACTCTTTTAAAAAATGTGTGTGTTTTAAAAAATACATACTTATATACTCCTAAATACATAAATATTATAGATAAATTACACCCAGACACAGAACAAAATGATCATGCTCATCACACAAACATTTATCCTGGGTGGGAATCGAAACCACGACCTCCGGCATAGCAGTCAGAGCCACTAACCACTAGAGCAACAGGCCAGTCAATCAGGTTAATCCGACCGCTGAAATATGGTAAGCTCGTACCACACTGAACTATTTTCAGCGTAGTTAGAGGGATCAGCTGGCCTGGTGAATAATGGGCTGCACGAGCAGCTGTATATCTTCTTTATCCTGAAGGCTTCTGTGATATATCTGCTTTGCTTTGCTCGTTAGTGCGGTGTGTTGTTGTGTCTGATTCTTTAGTTTGATATATTTAGCTGGTTTTAATCCTGTGCCGGTTATTTTGTTTGCGATACGCTGGAAAAAAGATATAGTGAGTTGGTTAAAATCACAGAACAAAGGAATTATACAGTGTTCTGGGGTTAAAGTCGTGGTAAGTTTGTTACGCTTTCTCAAATCAATACTTTGAAAATGTAAGTGTAACACGGGCTTCAAAAAAACGCCGCTTCAAGCTTCTTTTTGAGGCAGCCCTTTTTGTAGGTCATGTGCGTCGGTGCCGAAACAAAAAAACGCTTGAAGCCGATTCAAAGTTCTCCGGCCACAAGCTGTCACGCGCTTCAGCTGTTCTTGCGGCGGCTTCTAGCGTTTTTTTTTGTGGCGGCGTTTTTTTGAGGCGGGTGCGGGGATAGTAAAACTTTCCTACAAATCTGTTAGTTTGTTTTGCACACACACATAAAGTCATACTTATGTACATTAGAAATAACCCTTTCTCGATAAAAGCACCCATTATACACTTGTTTTTGTAAATGTCTGTTCGGTGTTTTATTTGTTTATGTAAAAAAAAATTACCTTTATAATATTAATCTGATATTTTGTTATAATTGTGATTTTTTCTTCTTTCACATATGCAAAACCGTTAGCAACAGCTAGTATATTACAGATTGCTAGCATCTTAATATTCTGCAAATTTGGCGGATATGACACAACGTAGTAGGTAAACATTTTCATTATTAACACATAAATACAATTAATAAGTGGCGCGCTTGAAAACTGGCGGGAATTTAATATACAAAATGCGAGCGTGAGTGTTCAAAACTGTGGGCACGCCACAATTATGGCGGTAAGTCCCCTCTTTGAGGCGTGGCTGGAAAGACCTCACGGCGTCCATACCTTCCGCATGACGCAGGTCCTCACCGGACATGGCAAGTTCGGGAGGTTCCTGCATCGGATTCGAGCGGAAGAGACGCCCGGGTGCTGCCAGGACACGGTGGAGCACACAGTTGAGGTGTGCCCTGCTTGGGCGGAGCAACGCCGTGCCCTCGTGGGGGCGATCGGCGGCGGAGACTTCTCGCGCCGGGCCTTGGTTCAGGCCATGGTCCGTAGCGAGGAGGAGTGGCAGGCGGTCGCCTCCTTCTGCGAAGCAGTAATGCTAGCAAAGGAGGAGGCAGACCGCATCAGGCAATGGCGCCCCCGCCGCCGCCGCCGCCGGGATTCCGATCCCGATTTCCGGCCACCGTAGACGCGGGCTCGCGGATGGCGAGCCATGGGTAGCTCGCTGTCCGATCGTCCGGTAAATGTCCGGACCGAGCCAAGGCGTCGACGGCGCGCACTGTTCCCGCGCGCCTAAAGGAGTTGCCCATCTGGGTCGGGGTTATCCGAAAGGAAACTTGAGCCCCGGTATAAAGGCTAGAAAGAACGGCGCGGGGTTTTTAGTCAGTAAGACTCTGACACTGTCTCCCGCTCCACTCAAGAGCGGGTTTCGTCAATGATGATTTTCCCCGTCGACAGAAAAAAAAAAGAAAAAGTTTTCAAAACTGAACAAAAGACAGCTTTCCACATTGTCCGATATATCCCATTATTTTACCGAATATTGTCAGCGTGTAATAAAAAGTAACGCTAAAATTGTAAAACTACAATACAATCACGGCCTCTCCCGCCGGGCCCTGGAACTGGCTGTGGTCTGGAGTCCAGTAAATGGGTTAACCCATTATTGTAGGTATGCTATCATCAAACCATAGCGCTAACTCTTTGCTAGTTTGATATGGATCGGCTTACTGTATTTTCTGTTTAAAAAAAAATGCACCACACTAGAAATTCCTTCTATATTGGTTTAAATATCTTTATTCCTATTAAGATTAAACGTGAAACGTGGTCGCTCACAAAGGGCCTCATCAGAAGGCTCAAAGTCACCCAAAGGGGAATGGAAAGGGCTATGCTCGGAGTTTCCTTGCGGAATCGAATCAGAAATCAAGATATCCGCAGGAGAACCAAGGTTGCCGACATAGCCCAAAGAATCGCCAAACTTAAGTGGCAATGGGCAGGGCACATTCCTCGCAGAACAGATGGCCGTTGGGGTCGTAAGGTTCTGGAGTGGCGACCTCGTACTGGAAGACGCAGCGTCGAAAGGCCTCCTACAAGGTGAACCGATGACCTGGTGAAGGTTGCGGGAAACCGATGGATGCGAGACGCACAGGATCGATCATTGTGGCGACACTTAGGGGAGGCCTATGTCCAACAGTGGACGTCTGTCGGCTGAAATGATGATGATGATATACATTATAAAAAAAAAAAACTTTTCTGGCGCTTGAGCCTTAAGGTGGTGCATCATGACTCACATTTTCACTGTTTTTCATACAACCGCTCATAACTGATTATGACGTTATTACACATTTTTCATTAGATATTTTGGAAACACAGTATCTTATGGATATTATCTAGGTTTCTAAAGAAAACAATTTTTAAAGTGTAAAACTAATCCTGTAAAAAACTCTGAAAATGTCCTATTTTGTATGAAATTTGACACTTAATTTGCCAAAAATTAAAAAAGTCAAAAAAGTAATCCTTTAGAGACCTTGCAAATTTTATTAAGATTCTAAATGACGACAACTTTTTCCAAAAACTTTGAAGGGTTTAAAAAAAACAGCTATTTCCTGGAGCAAGTTTTGTGAAATTTTCGAGTAAATCTCGGGATTACCGAATACTAACAGAGTTTTCAGGCGCTATCTCTCTTTTTTGCGTTGCCTTTTCGTCAAACATCGCGTTGGATTGCATTAAATGAAGTAACAAGCTTTTAAACCATTTTAGATGTTTACGATAGGCGAGTGGAAAAGGACCCTCTGAAGACACCAAAATACACAAACAGTTTTCAAACTTTTTCCTGTAATACATGCTTCATGCCAAATTTCAGGAAAACTGTACATTTCTGTCATTAAGTACCTTAGGCCGCGAACTTATCAGCCGCCCCTCGTAAATAAACGGGAAGTACCCTGCAGTTTGATTTTTTCTCAGCTGCTTGGAGTAGGAGATCTGAGTATTTGATTTTAATTTCAGCTTTATACCTGTACGCGTTCCGGAGAAAAAGGGTCTTAACAGACAGACAGGTGTAAAGTACAACAAGGTGATCCTAAATGAAGTTCCGTTTTTGCGACTTAGATACGAGACCCCTCCATGGGTTGTCTGAAAGAGAAGGCAAGGTGAAGAAGGAACATAAAAGTGGTTTTTGTGAGTAAAAGTCTGACACACCCTCCTGTACCGTCCTAGAGCGGGATAAGTCATTGGACGATTTCCCACGTAAAAAAAAGGTACGGAATCCTAAAAACAAGTTATGGATGACTGTATCTAGGGTAGGCCTAAAGTTTCCAAAGACTTCCATTATAAATGAGCAGTGGTGGCCGAGTAGTAATGGCCCCGAGTTACTTGTTGTTGGTTGCGAGTTCGATCGAACCCAGCCAGGCGCATTACTTTGTATAAATTTCATCACTACTGCTCTCAAAACGGAAAATATCGTAAGAAAACAGTTATGTCCCAGAACTAAAACATTTTAAGACATGTGACATACCTACACCAATCCGCTCTGGGCCGCGTGGTGGATTATGGCCCATTCCCACTCCTAGAGAGGAAGCCTGAGTCCCAACGGTGGGAACATTACGACGATCCCTACATATATAAGGACATGTCCAAACTTTTTTTTTATTATTTCATTATTTATTACATTACATTTACATTAAACATTAGATTACATTACATTTACATTAAACATTAGATTACATTACATTTACATTAAACATTAGATTACATTACATTTACATTATTACATAATTTTTATTATATTATTAGCTTTGTTTAAATAATGCTATCATTCAAACAAAGTAAATAATTAAATTTAAAATAAGATTAATAAAGCGGATGATGATGATTATAAATATGTATTTTTTTACCAACAACCATTTTTCTTAATAAATAATATAGAGCATTAGAGCACAAGTACCTACGCTGTCGTAATTAATTACACTTATATTTTCTCGCTTCTCCTACCCTCGTTTTTCCCGCACTAATTTCTTCCAACCCTTAATGGTCTTCGTTAACGAGATTAACGTCTTTGTCGTCCGCAACTGTTGGTAACATCTGAATATTGTTCTAATTGTAACCCTTTTTCTTGTTTGAAAACACATACTTTTTATATATTACTGGCTGAATATTGAGGTCTAGGAAAAATGGAAATTTATTTAAACAATACAAAATTCACCAAACCTACTAAAATGGTAAAATCCTCTCCCTAACTTTTTTTATGATTGATATGCTTACGCCTGATCATTATCTCATCTAATGATCTGATGGAATGTGACGATGTGATCGACGATGAGGCGCGCTAAGGCAGGCGTAATAGGTAAGTTAATTTTAGGCAAAAATAGTCTTGATTCAAATTGTATCTACCAGGAAACCAATTCCGACATCCCTGTCAGAATCTGTTCCTTGATAGCTACAATCAATGCCACTCCTTAGATTTATGATGAAGAAGAAGAAATAAGAAGTTATCATAAAGCTAGACTGGTGCAGAATGTGTATAAATATTGAATTTTATTCCCGGAAAATATACAATTACAGTAGGATAAAGCAAAGGTTACTTCTTTACAATTAGCTCTGGGATTTCGGTATATATGATCATCACAGCTATTGTCAAAGTCAAATAATAAAACGGTATAAACTTTATAGGGAATTAATATATTTTGGTACATATGTACCTTATAATTACATTGTGAATTTTCAACGACTAGCATAGTACATGCAATCATTTATCCTGTGAACATATCGCAATCCAGTGAGTATCCAATTACATTATGCAAAATATGAAATCGGTGTCCTAGAAATTGGATTTCTAGTTAAATTGGTTTGCCGTTTGAGTCAGTTGCAGCAAATCTTTGATTGTATGAGTTGCGTTTCTGAAATAAGACTTCAGCATGAAGATTTAAAACTTAACTTTATTTTTAAAGCATTATGTCTGTTCAAAATGCTTTAAAAATAAAGTTAACCCATTGTGTATTAGATATTCGGAATATTTTTTTTTATTACGGAACTTAAACTCTTTACAGTCTAACTGACTTAGCGAACTTTGGCTTCGGACGTATATTCAATGAACGTTTTGACCGAATGATCAATAATGGCATGATTGAGACCAATGTAATTAACAGTGGACCATTTAAGATGAATTTGGATTTTGTCTTTTTTTTGCCCACTGCCACATAAGTTTGGCGATTGTTCGGGCTATGTCAGTAACCTCGATTTTCCTGTGAATATCTTACTTTCTGATGCGATCACGCAATTAAACTCCAAAACAGGAACATCACAAAAAGTCAATAGGGTAGTTTCCAGGGTAAAATAACTACATTTTATTTAGTCCATATTTTAGATTATAAAAAAAATATTGGACACGTATTTTTTATTTTTTAGATTAAACCAAAAATAACAAAGATATAGCCCATTAAAGTTACGTGTGACGTCACCCCGTGCGAAAAATTGCAGTACGGCGTGATGTAACATGTTACTTTAATGGGCTATATATTTGTAATTTTTGGTTTAATTTACAAATTTAAAAAAAATCGTGTACCTTATTTTTGGATAATCTAAAAGACGGACTTGTTATGTTTTTTACGGTAACTAGCCTATTCTTGCATTATTCAAAAACTTACTACCTTACTTTTATAGGTAGCTACTGTAAAACCTGTACGTTTACTTACTGTGTTTACCATTGTATAACCACTTGTACTGAAGTACTACTGGATTGAATCACCTCTACAACATTCATTGTCTTTAAATAAAAGGATGAGATAACGACTGAATGACGGATTAATATCGTTTTAATTCGTCACAAAACTTTCAAAGGTTGAAAATAAACACGTAAGTATTTCCTGGAATAAGTTTTGTGTAATATTCAAGCGAGTGATAAAATTACCGAATACCAACAGAGTATTCAGGCAATATCTTTCTTTTTTGCATTGCCTCTTCATCAAACATCGCATTGGAAACCGACCGAGCAGCGGAACACGACGCCGTCACTTCGTGCGCAATAGTTTAATTAATAAGTAGATTTTATTTATATGTATTAGTTTATTATTTTTAAGATTATTTTATGTATAGTGTATATGGGCCATAGTAGCCTGAAATAAAGAATTATTATTATTATTAGATCAATTATATATGCCTACATACTATTGTGAAAAAACACATCCAAAAAATTAATACTGTTATAATTCTACCAACTGCTTCTAAATATCATCACGTACCTTCACCTTACAAGCGAGGAAAGCAACTAATTGTGTACAGTAACGTACATAGAAATATTTCTGATATCTATGGTCACGTATCACAGGTTTACCAGAAACACAGCTATTATTTTGAGGTAGAAAATCGTCTAATGGCTTCTTCCTCTCTGGGGTTAGACTCACTTCTTCTCATCTTCCTACCCAAAGAGAGAGTTAAGAGAGAAAGAGAGTTGTGAGTTTTTACGTGTGCGTCACACGTGCAACACAACTGATTTGTACGTAGCACTACGTCGCGTGGCGTGTATCAAAGTGTAGCTCTACAAGTCTAATTTCCATTTACAACCTTATTTTTAGTATATATGCGAAATCTGAAACTCCTATCTAGTATTTTATGTAAAGAATTTACAAGATAATAAACGTACAAAATTCCATAACTATCATGAAAAATCACAAAATTATTTAAAGCCCGTTGACTATGTATTTTTGGTGACATAACCAAAAATACATAGTCAGTGGGCCAGCCAGGCGAGTGTGGGGTAGTTTTGTACTTGCACCCAGCAGTTTGTTAGCGGCTAATGCCCGCTATAACTTTCCGTGACCTGTCTTGTACTCAGTGTCGGTGTTGTCTAACTTGTGACCTTTTTAAATATTTTTGGGAAAAAATATAACATGGTGTGAAAACTATTGGAATCCATACAATTACTGATTCTGAACAAACTATATTTACGTTTCGCATATACTCAAAATTATGTTGTAAAATGTATGTAGACCGACGCGCCCAGTAGCCCGATTCATGTAATCAAAACCGTAACGGTATCGTAGCGACTTAGTCGTTTTTGTCATTTTCATATTCACATCCATCAATCGAGTTTGAACGACACCGATTTTTAAATTGTTCGATCGAAGAGTCGTTGAAGCGAATTCAGCTATGTGAATCGTCATTCAATCGTTGTCTTGAGGTATTCTCATAGATAAACGTTGTTTGATCGGGTCGGATGCCAGCGACTAAATGTCAAATATTGCAGTTCAAATCATTGAGTACTTTGTAACATAGTAGTACTCTGTGGTATCTAGGCTGGCAACAAGCCCGTTTAGTTTCGATCCAGTTCAATTGTCGTTCTATCCAATCCCGATGAAAGAACACGTGAGTACCGGTTTTGGTTAGGACTTCGATCGAACGACTATAAAACTTCAACGATATTTGGCTTAGTTGATTTTACGTGAATCAGGCTACAGATTGGCGTGTATAGCTCACTTGTGCACAGCGTAGTTCTAGCTTAATCCGCGCTAATGAAATACTTCGCTAATATTGAGATTGGAGCTCATTTTGACGGAGCAAACATTTGGGTATGCGAGCGAAACTAGTTAATTTAATCTACATTAATTAGAAACTACAGGTAATATGCATTTCAACTACTAAACTAGTAATTTCCTGCCAAAACTAGTATGAATTTCAAATGATTGTTTTCTGTTAATCAATGACGACGAACCAGACTGTTACAAACTAGCGCTCCAAATAAGGTCACCAGGAGTGGCAGGCCGTCACCTCCTGCGAAGCAGTAATGCTGAATAATGCAAATTAAGTAATGCAAAGGAGGAGGCCGACCGCATCGGGCAACGGCGCTCACGCCCGAGCCACTGACTGGATTCCGATCCCGATTTCCGACCGTCCTGTAACTGTCCGGACCGAGCCTCAAGGAGTTATCAGCAACAGCATAGGTGGGTCGAAGCTACTGGGGCCAGGGTTTATATTAGCTCGAAAGGGAAGTTCGGCCTCGGCGTGAAAGGCAAGAAAGGGGTGCTACCCCTACGAAGACCGGATATCCGGCGGTCGTAAGCAACAGTCTAAATTTGGGAAGGTCTATTTCTTTACTAACTAAATAAAACATATAATTTATGGCATAATAGACCAATAGTGTATTCTAGTAGATCAGTAGTTTTAATAATAACGGTACATTTCTAGAGCATTATTAAATTAAATACCGATTTTTTTAATTAGGTCGGTTACGTGGTCTTTCTTAGAGGGCTGGAAATATTAACTAATTTCACTTTGAGCACTATATAATTTCTCTTTGAGACAAACTTAAAGTCACTGTAGCTACGGTCTTTGTTAATTAATATCCAAGTTAGCGTGCTCCTTTGCTCTACTACGGACGAAGAACTACAACTTTATCTAGATATTGAAAATATTAAGTTTAATCTTGGGTATAAGTTTAATGGAGAGCAGTGGTGGCCGAGTAGTATTGGCCACGACTTAAGAGTTGTAAGTCGCGGGTTCGAACCCAGCCAGGCGCATTACTTTGTGTAATTTATTTAATCACCACTGCTCTTAAAACGGTGAAGGAAAAACATCGTGAGAAAACCGGTGTCCTAGAACCAAAAATTCGAAGACATGTCACATACACCAACCCGCACTGAGCCCGCGTGGTGGATTACGGCCCATTCTTTCTCCTAGAGAGGAGGCCTGAGTCCCAGCAGAAAGAACATTAAAAGGCTGATTATGTTATATTACGAAAGGTTCTGGAGTGGTGAAGACGCAGCGGCGGAAGGCCTCCAACAAGGTGGACCGATGACCTGGTCAGGAATCCGATGGATGCGTGACGCACAGGACCGGTCGTTGTGGCGACGCTTGGGGGAGGCTTATCTTCACCAGTGGACATCTTTCGGCTGTTATGATGATGATGATGTTATAAGTTAAATGAATTTGGTGCTGAATTTTCAATAGTTAGTTTGACAAACATATTTTACGTAGACTCCATTTGTATATTTCTTTACTCAGCTAAAATTTATTTGGCAATTCACAAACAGGTCCGAAACAAAATTATATACAATTCGTGAATATAAAATTAACCGCTTTCAAAGAAAACTGACTGGCACCTCATCATATAAACTCACCGTAAAAAGCTTTTACAATTTGCGAATACTTACAAAAACCCATTTACATTTTGTCAAGCGATCCTTTGTTTGTCCAACGAACACTTTCAGGACTTACAGGGATGCTAAGAAATTCAATTTAATTGGTTTGTTACCGTTTATTTTATGTACCCTAAGTCTACAAAAATACCTGCGTAACGTCTCCTACAAGAGAGAAACGGAGGCACGTAAAAATAACTTTCAGCGTTTTTATTGGAGAGAATATTTAATTCATGAATCCCCAAGCGACCACCGGTGGCCGCGCATCTATTGTCTTACTATTGTGTCTCTAATTGACGGTATCTGAAGGGTTAATTCCCTCATTGGTTTTGAAGTCGCAAAAATGGCTGCTATGGTCGTTGTGTACCTTGTTGGATAAAATGTTTTTGTGCAATCATTTTTTATAAGTGTAGATAATTATGGAGTTTCTTTCTGGTTCTTCTCTATAGGAAACGACCAATTGGAACCGTGCAAAAGCTTTTGACGTTTTATAAATCCTTGTGTAGGCCTAAGTGACATAAAAAACTTTTTTTTTTTAATTCACAAAACACTTCAATTTTGTGGTTGTGGCATTAATATTTCAGTAACAGAAATCTAAAATGCCTGAATACTTGTTGGTATAAGATCTTTTTACGAAAGATCTTATCGCTTATAATAGAGATGATAATGTTGAGATAAATAAATGTGGAGTGATGAGAATGGATAAAAAGAAAAATGAAAATATTAGAGGAAGTCTGAAAATGTTTTCTTGACTATATGAATATACATGTGGATGGATGGAGATGAAGATGGAGTCTAGAAGAGAATTTGGTTGGTAGTGGGAATTAAGAACCGAATGTTTACAAATATGGCCAAGTGGGGTTTGATATGCATGGGTTTGTAATATAATAATAATAATAATAATAATAACCATTTTTTTTTTATTTTTTTTATTTATTTTTTTTTTTTTTTTTTGTTTTTTATACCACCACAGTTTTTTATTAGGTATACCATCTGTCTTACACATTTTAAATTTCAATAGTTTTATATCTTGATACCTTGACTGAATGTAATACAACTTTTCAATAAAATACCAACAAAGTAACTGCACAAAATACATAGGTACAGAAGTCAATCTACATACAAAGCGCGCTCGAGCAACGCGAACGCACACATAGACACCGCTCACTTATACGATATCTCGGAGCGCCTCGGCCCGCTCGTCGAACAGTTCTAGCTCAAACGCTCATTAGTGTGCATTACCGAGCGTAGGTATAAAAAGTGAAGTACATACATGAGATTGTCTGCTGTACTTATCTATTTTGTGGTAACTGTGTGTACTGTTTCAGAGATGATACATTAAGCATCTTCAAACTTAAAGTCAACTTAGGTTAATGTATTTCTGTTTATATTAAGATTGTTTTAACACTGAGTATTAATTTTAATGTCAAGTATGTCTTGCTTGTATTATTGGAATAACGAGGTCAAGTTAATGTACAATATTATTTGTCTAAACAAAGTTAATAGCAATGTGTACCTACTGTGAAGTCAGTAGCTTACACAGACTTAGAGGAATGGATTGAGACTTGTATCCGGCTTTGAAACATACAAATAGAAAAGTGTGGAAGAGACAAAATTATCGTGTAGTCAGAAGCAGTTTTTACAACATTCAAATTAAAACGGATCAAGGATTTGTTTATATCTACACTAATATAATAAAGATGTCGTTTGTTTTTTTGTTTGTAGGAGGTAATCTCTGGCAGTACTGGTCCAATTGCTAAAATTTTTCCACCGATAGATAGCTCCTTTATTCCTGAGTGACATAGGCATATCCTACATTTTATGTACGCGGGTAAAAGCTAGTCCTAGCTATAATAAAAACAATATACACAAAATAAATAATAAAATTCGATTAAGCCGCTTCGGAGAAATTCGATAGTAAACACTGAGATACGAATCTCATAAGATCTACAGGAAAGAGATAGATATTGACCGCATATACTCTATCACTTTCTATAGATGTTTTTGTGACTATAGCTCAGTTCATTCTCTATGTGTATGGTAGCTAATCTATTTACTAAGTGTAGTCTGTAGGTCAACAAGCAATTACAGCATCACTTGTCGGACGGGCAGCTTGTTTGGTACATCAGAAATTAAATTCAACCGAGATCTATTACTAATTGATGTCCGTTTGTCTGCCTGTTATACGTAAGTTAGCTATTCCCCGCGGTTTCCACCACGTCTTTGGTTACTGCTCCGCTCTCGTTAATCGTGGCATGATGTAGCCTTAGCTTTCCTCAATAAATGGACTATCAAAAACCTTTTAAGGTTTTTTCAATTCCAACTAGTTGTTCCTGAGATTAGCGAGTTAATCCAAACAAACAAACTCTTTAGCTTTATTGGTACCTAGATTAGAACTTGAATCTAATGATAGTTAAATAGAGATTTAAACGAGTAGGAAAAATAATAGCTACTCGTTTAAAAAACAATTTCTGATGTATGTGAGTTTATACATAAATATTTGTGAACGCACCGGTAGGTTCCGCCCAAGCGGTACGCTATACAGCTTGGGCAGAGCACCGCGATGTCCTCGTGGAGGCGATCGGCGGCGGCGACCTCTTGCATCAGTACCCCTAGCCAAGTTGCTAATCTGCAATCGTTAACGCTAGTAGAAAACTTCGACGTCATCTCAACGTTCAGTCACGTGGTCAGAACAAAAGAAGTGGGGCGTGGCCAACTCAAAGCGATCGACTCAAGCAAAACGAAATATCCGGACGCGCGCATTCTACGCAATCTTCATAGAGATGTCAGCTAGATCGTAGGTGCTGAGCAGGTCCGATGCCCACTAGGGCCACGGGGAATTTCTGAAAATGTTAGAACGCAAAGCGTAACTGAAGGACACAAGTCAGGTTTTAGTCAGTAAAAGTCTGACACACCCTCGCGCTCCACCCTTTAGCATAGATTATATCTCGCCACACAAGAAAACCATGACACAGAAGTCATTCCTAGTGTGTTGCCTCGTTTAATAAAAATATAAGAATAAATAAATAAAAAGTAGTAACCCACCAGTGCTCGTTGTATCTCTCCGAAAAAACTATTTTAAAAGGTAATCTACTGATCAATATTATTCCTAAGTCAACTTGTAACAGGTGTGACTGAATAATACATATATTTCAGTAAACGGTTAACGTTTGGCTGGCTTCCCTCCACAACTTTTGTAACCGGTTGTTTCAAATAATAAAGCTAAACTATTGTGATTAAACAACATAATTTTTAGTATATGCGAAACCTGAATATAGTTTGTTCAGAATCAGAAACTGAATAGTTTTTACACTATGGTATATTTTTTCCCAAAAATATTTAAAAATGTCTCAAGTGGGACACCACCGACACTAAGTACAACACAAGTCGCGCAAGGTCATAGCGGGCATCAGCTAGCAAACAGCTGGGTGAAGTGCAAAACAACCCGTCAGTCACCTGGATGGACCGCTGACTGTAATTCTTGCTGACATAACAAGCTTATAACTTTGTGATTTTTCATGATAAAGTTATGAAATTTTGTACATAGATTCTTTTTATATAAATACTAGACCGCAGGAGAACCAAAGTTGCCGACATAGCACGAAGAATCGCCAAACTTAAGTGGCAATGGGCAGGGCACATTGCTCGCAGAACAGATGGCCGTTGAAGCCGAAAGGTTCTGGAGTGGCGACCGCGTACTGGAAGACGCAGCGTCGGAAGGCCTCCTACAAGTTGGACCGATGACCTGGTGAAGGTTGCGGGAGTCCGATGGACGCGCAGGATCGATCGTTGTCTAGATCGAGTGCGATCGCGAGTGATCGAGGCCTATGTCCAGCAGTGGACGTCTGTCGGCTGAAATGATGATGATGAAATACTAGACACGGGTTTCGGGTTTTACATATACTAAAACTGATGTAGTAAATCTACCGAAAAATCTAACTTGAAACATTCATCGTATATTGATGAAAGCTTTCAAGGATAAGGCAGATTAAATACCCACGAGTAGGTACACGTGGCTTTTGTAACGTGCGAAATTACATACACAAGTAGGCATAATCTCTTACAGATATACCGCCGTGTAGTGATAAGGTCGAGTGATATTATGCATGTTTTTGTTTCTGAAATCTGATAACTCTTTCGATCAAAATGTCATTACGTTAGTTTATGCGATATTTTGTAAGTTTTTTGTGCTACATCCTTGGTTCTCATGGTTTATTCCATTTTAATCCCAAACATCTAATGCCATTTTGAACGCATTTTTTTGCCTATTCTGAACTGAGATCACTCTTTAAATAATTTTATTTTTATGTACAAACCATACCTGTGCTGTGACTTGAATTTGGTACAGTCAGCTCAAGTCAAACCTAATCAGATTGTTTCCTAATATTTTTATACGATTGTAATATAATGCAAAAACTTTCCAAACTCACTTTATTATAAAAAAATTACAATGTTATAGGTAAGAGTACTGTATGCGAGTCATCTTGCTATTTTTTTTAAATACGAAATAGGCTTAGCTTGCTTTATTGTTTTAAAATTCTAGGCAAGGGTGCTCCGTCAACCATATAGACAGTGGAAGCAAAGGTGTACTGGAGTCTGTGTTTCCTAGGGCTCTTTAAGTAATAATAATAATAATATATTCCACAACAATCACACAACGCCGTCTAGACCCAAGCTAAGCAGAGCTTGTGTTATGGGTACTAGACAACTGATAAATATACTTACATATTTCTAAATATATACATACGAGTATTATAGATAAATAAATTACACCCTGACACAGAACAAATGATCATGCTCATCACATATAATTTGTCCTGGGTGGGAATCGAACCCACGACCTCGGGCAGAGCAGTCAGGATCACTAAGCACTAGACCAACAGGCCAGTCAAGAGTAAATTGGTCTTTTCTAGGCAAGCGTGCTCCATCGTCGACCACTACATCGCTTACTATCAGGTCGTATGGTGGTCATGTTGGTCAAACGCGAGCCTATCAATAATAAAAAAAATATCGCTTAATCGCCACTTTAAGTGAAAATAAGTTATGTAACTTATTTTTAGTGAAATAAGGTTATTAAACTTATTTTCGACTAAAGTGGCGGTAAACCAATTTTACTGTCGATATGACCAATGATAAAAAAATAAGTAGTAAACTTTACCCAGCAAAGCATAGGGAATGGTTAGTAGACTATTCTACTAAATCTTCATAACATTAAGGCCATGTTCCATTATGCAGCAGTTTGTAACAGTTGTTAGTACTGGGTCACTAGGCCTGCTACACAATATTAATATTATACCTATTACTTATGGCACGGTAATACAGTATTGTAACTCGGCCGTATCTTTGAAATAAATGCCTACAGCCGCGCGGTACGTAAACGGGTCTGTAGTCGTTTGGGCCCGCGCGGCTTGGGTCCGCGGGATCAATCGATCCAGTCACATTCTGAATGGGTCGATTGGACCCATTCCCCAATTTTATTATAAGTACAGTCACGGTAGAAAGTCGTTTCTATTAGTTTTATTTTATGACTTAAAATACGTATATAAAAGTACGAGTATATAATATTATTTATATTACTGAGAATATATATTTTAGATTTATTCAATTGCGTATTTACACTTACCCGCCACACTTATGTATACACAAACACTAAAAGTAATTATTTTTTACTGTAATAATACCTAAATTAAGTGCACGAGAACTGCTAATTTTAAGGTCAGGTCCATATGGGCCCGGGCATATGCCCGTTTTGTATTTCCTGTAATATCGCTGTATTTACAACCATTTTTGTATGAAATCTAAGAAAACTTGCATTATTTTGGCATATATTATATAAATACATATACCAGAATTAAAAATTACTATTTAATAAGCGGTTCTTTATTTGATGGCACATTCAAAATTCTACACTAACAAATACTTGGAAAACTTATCAAGAATTGCACAAAACTAATAATACCGTAGAAACATGGAACAATCATATATTACGAAATATGTCAAAATTAAGCCAAAAATTGCATATTTTATTATTTTATGAACGTTCTTTTACCAGTCTTCGATTTATACCGTATATATGGATCACCTTATTTAAAAAAAAAATTGAATTCGATTGAGAATAAACTTTTAAATATAATTGGATTGCGTTTTATTCTATTTTGCCTTACCACTTTTGCACTTGACTGTACCCACCAGCAGCTTAAACAATGGTTTTTTTAATTTAATATGAATGTGGGTCCAATCGACCACCAAAAATACAGAAAATAAATTGTGTAGTCATATGGACCCGCGGACCCAAAATCGAGCGGGCCCAAACTACTACAGACCCCGTAAACATGCGATAGGGCTGCCCGCCTCCAGCAATCCAAATGGATTCTAAATGAATCTATATGGAAACACATAGTAGGCAAATGCCTACTATGTGTTTCCATTTAGTTTTGTGATTGTAAATATACTTACTTTTTTATATAAACAAAGTACTTTGTGGATTGAATAGGAAGTGTTCAATAAAAATGCGTGTTGTTTTTTTATTAATAGATTTAAATAAAATGCTTTTTCTAGTATTATTCATACACATAGTACAATAAACCACTATTATTAATAATAAAATACCACGTCTTTACTTTGAATTATACAAACTAACAATAATCACGCGATTATTGTTAAAAAAAATCGTCGTGTCCATTCGTCACTGCGGCACAGTTGCGACGGCCGTGACTGTCTACATGCCGAGACCATGCTACAACCGAAGCGCGTAGGTATAGCTCGCGTTTCGTCCGTTTGTATGAAGTTAGAATACTGTATGATATTATTACCGTGCCTAAGGCCCTTATCATACTAGCGGATTGCGAGCGTCCTCAAAGCAGAGCCGGTGCGCAACGAATACGTTATGCTACTTTTACATGTGGACCCAGCCTCGGCTAATAGCCACTGTGTTAGCGGGGTTTCCCCGTTTGTACAATGGCTACACAATAGCGATTGGCCAAGGCTGGGCTGAGTTTTCAACTCATGTTTGTACGTCGTTAACTTCCTACAAACACGAGTTGAAAATGAGGTGAATTTGCTACACGTCCGCGACGTCTTTAATGTGCCCTCCCCGCCGTACAGTCGCTCTCAAACCGTTAGCGTTAGTGTAATAAGGCTCTAAATTTATTTATTTTTATTTATTTACTAGGCTCACCAACAATATTGTTAACAGTTAAAATTATACAATATTTCACTTAAATCTATAGTCTAGTGTCACAATTTATTACAGGTAAGCACCACATACGCAAAAAAGTACGTAAAGTGATTTATGTGTCCAACTCAGATGTAATTAGACATAGTAAAATTGTTTTTTTCTTTTAAATAATACTTACAAAAAAAAAAGTTAAAGGTGCTTTATATTATATAACCCATTTTTTTGTACCGTCGCCCCACAACTAAGTTATGGACAGGTTATCTCAGAAATAATTCACTTTGGTAGATACATAAAAAATAAACAGAAACAAAAACAGAAATGGGAAAATTACTTTTTCAAAAGAATAATTATTCAAATGTCGTCCTTCGCGGCTCTGGCACTCTTCAAAGAAAAAGTTCCCCAGAAGTTGACTAGAAATATTGTTGAATTCTTGTCTAATATTTTTCTTCGATTCAGATATGGTTGATGGATAACTGATGTAGTCTACTACTCTACAGATCATCACAGAATATAAAATCCAAAGGTCTAACCTCGGTGAAAGAAAACATTAGACAAAAAAATTAAAAAAATCGCGAAGGTACGCGAGAGGCAAGGACCCTCACGCCCCACGCGAAGGTGCGCAAGAAGCAATGACCCTCACGCCCCAGCTGCTAGAACAGTGGTTCCCAAACTTATTTTGTCTACTGCCCACTTTGAGAATAAATATTTTTTAGCGCCCCCATTTTTTCACCTATTTACAAAACCACTATAACTTCAAATTAAATTAATTAATTATTGTGACCTAGATATGTATATTATGTATATTAACGGGTCTTTCTGGGTCTTTTCCCGCCCCCCTTGAGACCTGCAGCGTCCACAAGGGGGCGTTATCGCCCACTTTGGGAAAGACTGTGCTAGAATCTCGATCCCAATTTCCGCCCACCGTAAGCGCGGGCTTGCGTACGGCGAGCAATAGGTAACTCGCTGACCGACCACCCGGTAACCGTCCGGTCGTCAACGGCGCGTATTGTTCTACGTGGGCCTCAAGGATATGTCAGGGCCAAGGGTTCACATATGAAAGGAAAACCCGGCCCTGGTATGAAAGGCAACGAAGGAACCAGAAATAGGTTTCAGTTAGTAAAAGTCACACCGCCCAAGGACGGGAGATGTCGTTGGATGATTTCCAACCTAAAAAACCTCAACACAAAATCCGTCAAAATTTGATTATCTTATTTTTCTTTGCCCACAGTACTCCACGCAAAAGCGGCGATGTGGTCGCGAAAGCAGTCAGTGTGCAGCGCCGTCAGCGGTGTGTCCCGCGGAGACGAGGTCGAGCAACCTGGCAATGGGGTACAGCTGTACCCCTTCGCCATTGGCCTTAGAGTTAGAGTGTTACAGGTGAGAGAGATACGAGTACCTACTTTGGATTTTAAATATAATTAAAAAAAGAGAGACCATTGAGTTTCTTGCACGGTCTTCCCCATAAAGATCTACGCTTTGTAACGCCTAATATAGCTAAACTTTTTTGACTGACCTATATTTTGGCCATTCAAAAGTGCCTGTAAATTGTTTATTTGAAATATGTTTTTTGATTGAAACAAATCAATATTTGACTTCATTTGATATGTATTTTTTATAGTTTTCTCCATCGTATTTACCATCATCAGATAGGTAGGGGGACAAATGTACCCCACTACAGTTATATCCCTTCGCTACGGCGTTTAAGAAATACGCCAAACAGCGCATTTTCATCATTTATTTATTAAATTATATCATTACACCATCATAATTAGTATTCCCGGAAGAGTTAGAACAGTCTTGTGAGGCGATGAATAAGTTGTAGATTTTTAAATCGGGTAATTTTTCAATTAAAATTTCTCTCTAAACCTAGCTAGTCAGGGTTTGAACACAGTCAGGAAAAACTTGTTCAACCTTCTGAGTGTAACTACGGCCATTATTACCACTGAAAACGGCAGCTTTACGAGTTCTAAAACCATTAAGTCTCATAAACTTTATCACCTTTAAAGCTTTTACTCACAACCGGATCATCAGTGGATTCGGAAACAGCCCCTTAAATAAACTCATTAAAATAGAGAGGGTTGGATTTCCCTGACGGAGCCTGTGTAATAGTTTACTTCTAGGTAAAATTTAAGTTTGTATCTCAAGTTCTCAACGACACAAACTTGCATTTTGCTCGTTACATGACTGTGCTATACAGGGTTATTTGTAAAACACTAGCAACCTCTTAGGACTATGTTAAGAACATCATAAACAAGAACTTTTGTTCTATGACTTTTAAAAAAATATCATATTTTAGTTCATCAGATTTTCAAACAAAAATAAAAATATTTAAATTGAACGTTCTAAATGTTATGAAATCTATGCTGGCGTATCAATTTTCTAGTATGATGAGTATACGAAAATGTTGCGAAGTATTCGCTAGGTAGGTGTGATAACAATGTTTCGGAAGCCTGCTTACTATTACTACAAGAACAGAGTTCAAGAAGCATAGGTAGGTACGGCAAAATAAAGAGTTGAAATGTGTTAGATAGAACAACGAAATCTTGAAGGTTCGTTTTTGATAAATGTATTATATTTTGTAAAAAGTCATAGAACAAAAGTTGTTGTTTATAATGTTCTTAACTACCACCTAAAAGGTTGCTAGTGTTTTACAAATAACCCAGTATAAAGTATTAAGTTAAATTGCCATTAAAATGGCCCATTTAAAACGGTTTATCTCAAAATCAGATTAGCTAGCGATTGGGAACAGCCCCTGGAATTAGCTCATTCAATCAGAGCACGTACCTAATGTGATCAAGTGGATCGGAGTCCAACTAAACGTGACATGTAGGTTATTTAGTAGCAGGGACTGCTGGCGATGAACCGTTATTGAGTTAGGTAATCGATCATTAAGGTTCGTCAGCTTCAATTTATTGCAAACCATATCTAGATGAATCACTTTCATACCACTTAGTGAGAGCAGTGGTGGCCGAGTGGTAATGGCCCCGACTTACGAGTTGTAGGTCGCAGGTTCGAACCCAGCCAGGCGCATTACTTAGGATAATTTATTTCATCACCACTGCTCTCAAAACGGTGAAGGAAACATCGTGAGGAAACCGGCATGTCCTAGAACCAAAAATTCAAAGACATGTGACATCCACCAACACGCACTGGGCCCGCGTGCTCGATTGCGGCCCATTCCCTCTCCTAGAGAGGAGGCCTGAGTCCCGGAGGGAACATTAAAAAGATTGATAATGATGATGATGATGGATGCCACTTAGCCTACTGGAGCCATGGGTGATGCGAAAGAGAACTCTGGGGCCCTGGAATGAAGGCAAAGAAGGAACAGAAGTGGGTTTTTGTCAGTAAAAGTCTGACACTCACGCATCGCCCAAGGGTGCGAGATGCCATTAGATATTATGATTTCAAACCAAAAAAAAATTAAATGACAAAGGTAATAATTTCTCCCGGTTCTGTGCCTGGGTGTTTTTAATATCGTGCAGATTTCATCACGCATGCACGGTTGTCCCGCATGCAGAAAATTTCATAATGCAATAATACGCGTTCCGCGTGCGTATTCCATGCATTACAATAAATACTTGTATGAAATGGACATTTCTAGGAGTTACGCCTGCGGGACAATCCCACATGCGTGATGAAACCCGCACGATATTAAAAACACCCAGGCACAGAACCGGGACAAATTATTTGAAGATTTTCCATAAAAAAAGACTTCAGTCAGCCTGATCACTTTAAAAACAATCGTTTGAATAATACGGCGCCAAACCAAATCTTTTGAAGATTTCCTTTCGAGTGCAAGCAAAAATGAACTTAGTGGTGGTCAGGCGGAAGTGTCTTTGATGGTAATACCATAGGTTCTTGCTGTTATACAATTAGCTATAATATAGTAACGAATAATAAAATTAATAATTTGGGAGCAGGAAGGAGCTGCAAGCCTCCAAATTAATTTAGGGAGGTTTTAGGGAGGAAATTGAGGGATCGGCCGAAATAGCCGATACGGATCAGTGTGGCTAATTCGGTGAATACGAAACGAATTCAATTAATTTAAGTGGCCCAGCGGAGGCGTGATTGCGCGTGTATGAGTATCATGCGTGCATGGGATTTAGGCGATTATCACACTGCCACACACCACGTAGCGTAGCGAGTGAACGCGTGTTTTAGGCTGTTTTCAAACCAAACTGACTCGCAGCGGCTGAAAGTGAGCGAACGTTACGCAGTTTATTGTATTTCTATGCATATTCACTTTTTCGTTCACATCTAACCGACGATACGTTATTACGCTATGCGTAGACGCTGACATTCGGCGGCGATTAATATAGCGTGTCACTACGCTCCGCGGACGCGTATTGTATATTGTATAGTGTATTGTCAGCATACTGTGAACGAAAAATACCGTTTATTTTCACGTTTACACTGGGGCTCACAGTGACCCTGCTCACAGTGAGCCTGCTCACAGTCGGCGGCTGACAGTCAGTTTGGTTTGAACACAGACTTAAAGTTGCTTGTGAGTATCTCCGCTTGTATAGAAAACACGCACAATCCAACACACCGAAAATGCATCCACGTGCGTTCATGCAGATCATGCGCCTACAAGCGGAGAAACACGCGCGTGGGTGCGGGGCGATACGCAAAGTATGGCACACTGAGTCTCGTAGTGCCGTGCGTGATTTTGTATGAAATGAGTCAGAGCCTGCGTGAATTTACAAAATGCAACTACGCGCGTTAGTGCGTACAAAACCCGCAAGATGATGCAGATCTGCACTCCCGCAAGTACGCGCGTAGGTCGAAACCCTAAAAAAAATTCAGCCGGGCATAGAACCTCCTTATTTTTGAAGGTTAATAATAATCAATACAACCCTCTCAGGTCAGCCAACCAATTTTTTTTTAAATTATTACCTCAGGCTCGCTTTTAATCACCATCTGCCAAGCGATTATGTGGCCGACGATGGAACACGCCTGACTGGAAGCAACCTATTCACTCTTAACTTAAAAACCACTAACGGCCCGTTCACGACCTTGCCGCTGAGAACGGTAGCTAAGTGTGGGGCGGCGAGCGGTAGGATCGAAAGTATGAAAATGTTTGAAGGGCGCCACGAGACGCCGCTCATACCACCGCGCGCCCGCTTACCGATGCCGCGCCGCTCGCCGCGCCGCTCGCCGCGCCGCTCGCCGCGCCGCTCGCCTCTAAGACCGAAGTCGTGCCAAGGCCGTAAGTTATAGCTATCAGAAAACACAGACTCCGGCAGTTATTGATTGATTTTTTCATGAAGTATGGGTTCCCTCATCCAAAAGCAGAAAATTAATTTAATTTCGTGGGTTACCCAAAAGTATTTAACTTGAAGAATAAAAAAAACTGTCACGGCACAAAATATTTCATACACAAAATGTAACCGTATTTTCTCCGCACATTCTACCAACATACCCACATCAATTTGTAACTGTCCGAACCCTTGTTTTTAATACGCACCAGCCCGATGTAATGACATCCAAGATAAACATCAAACAGTCTCTCTTCCTATTGGACAAATAAAAAAGGAGCCCCTCTCAGGAATTCTAATAATGAAAAAGGATACAGATTGATTTCTTCGAAATGGCTATTTATTTTGTAATTAATTTGATCTATGAGATCGCTTATAAAAAACCTTCTTGAGAAAAAAGTAAAGGATCTTAATAATTTGTTTTCATTAAAATCGTAAATGGAAGCTTTGTACATGTTTTTAAAACAACAAAAGCGAGCGATGCTATTCTCTATGAAAACAGCCTTGAGCGCAGCGCTGGCCTAGCGACGAGTCGAGAGAGCAGTACATAGAATTAACAACCCAATGTATTTCGTCGCTGCGGCCAGCGCTGCACTCAAGGCTGTTTTCTTTAGAGAATAGCTCACGCCTCTTAAAATACCAGCTGGTGAAAATTACCATGACGTGTAAAAATGTTAGTAAAGTCTGTCTAAAAAGTCAAACGACTTGCGAATTTTGTATATTATATTTAATCATTAAAAAAACACTTATATTCGATAATTTTTCTAAGGTTCTTCTATTAGTAAACAATGATCAAGTTGTCTTAATCAACCTTGATTTATTGTGCCAGCGTTGACTACATCAGACTTCATTTTACCCTTAAATTTACCGAAGTCGTTTGACTCTTTAGACGGACTTTCACTCGAGGTCAAAGTGACCCCGTATAAAAATAGATAGCATTCTATTTTAAGGTATCTTAGTTTTATATTCATCTCTTTCCTAAACTAAATTGAAGTTACGGCCTCCACGCGGCTGAGAAAACTATGTTTCTCTTACCCGCATCGTGAGGAAGACACGTGCGAGGCGTGTAAGACAATACATCGTTTCGCCCTGAACGTGTTAAACAAAATATAATTTTATCCAATGAATGTATACGTTTTGTTATATTTTCTACTAGCTTCTGCCAGCGACTTCGTACGCGGATCCTGTTGCTTATTCCGTCGAGTAATTTCTCCCGTTTCCCCAACATTTCCCTTCACTGCTCTGCTCCTATTGATCGTAGCGTGATGAAAAGTATACTATAACCTGCCCAGGAGTATGAAGAATGATTGTACCAAGTTTCGTTAAAATCCATCGAGTAGTTTTTGTTTCTATAAAGAACATACAGACAGACAGACAGACAGACAGACAAAAATTGTACTGTTTGCATTTTTGGCATCAGTATCGATCACTAATCACCCCCTGATAGTTATTTTGGAAATATATTTCATGTACAGAATTGACCTCTCTACAGATTTATTATAAGTATAGATGATACTTTTTTAATGTTTTTTTTTTCATATATTTTTATAATTTTCTATGACTTATGAATTTACTAGCTTTTGCCCGCGGCTTCACCCGCGTTCATAATCCCAGAATAAGAAGTATCCTATGTCTTATTCTGGGATATGGTCTACTCGTGTACCAAGTTTCAACGAGATCCGTTCAGTAGTTTTTGCGTGAAAGAGTAACAAACATCCATACCTACATCCACCCATACATCCATCCATACATACAAACTTTCGCATTTATAATATTAGTAGGATTATCTAAACTTTTTATGAACTTTTGCGTTTTATTTAAAGTTAATTAATGAATTTTTCTGGTAGCTTAATTCTCTAATTTGTTGTTTCATGCTGTGGCGTTTACCTGTAAGTGATTTTTGCGCTGAAGTTTAATTTTATATGTGTTTTGTAACGGTGAACCTAATTTAATAAATAATAGAAATTAAAAAAAGAAAATAAACCATAACCTGTAAATTGTTCCCACATAACAGATGAGAAGCTTTTAAAAATTGCTTCATAACTGTACAAATGAACAAATCGTGACTCTTGATAAATGACTTTCATTACTCTAAGTGTGGTATGAGTATGAATAATTCTCGTATCTACATCTATACTAATATTATAAAGAGGTAAAATTTGTAAGTTTGTAAGTTTGTATGTAGGGGGTAATCTCTGGAACTAATAATCCAATTCTAAATTTTTTTTTACTGGCAGAAAGCTACATTATTCCTGAGTGCTATAGGCTATAAATTGTTTCTATAGCATGTATATTAACCGAGCTATCACAACTTTTGTCTAGCAAGTCGGAAAAAAATACCTCATAAAATAGAATTATTTGCGTGCGCTGCCTAAACAGTTGCTTAAAATTAAAAACAATGTATGGCTACCTGGTTCGTCTTAATTATTTCTACAAAAAAGTCCGCGGTACCATATCTCTATCTTTTATATTTCATCTTTTATACTTCTTTTATTGCATTAAAAATATATTTTTCGGCATACTTACGTTTGGTTGATTATTTGAGCAACAAAATATTAATTCTTATGACAATAAATTATTTCAGTATCACAAGAACATTATACAGATAAGATGTGCCATTTACAGCATAGCAATTGGTCATACAGTTTCGAAGATAATATAAAATTACTAAAACGCAAAATGCCCCTAGCGTAACTTTCATTGTGCAGACGTTTTACCTATTTTTTTTTTATGGTGGGCAAAAATCATCTTATGACAACCCCCGCCTTTGGGTGGAGCGAGAGATAGTGTCAGACTCTTACTGACTAAAAACCCACCCCGTTCCTTCTAGCCTTCAAACCAGGGCACGAGTTCCCTTTCGGATAACCCTGGACCCGGTAGGCTTCGACCCAGCTGGGCCTCTGCTGTTGCTGACAACTTCTTGAGGCGCGCGGGAACAGTGCGCGCCGTTGACGTCTTGGGCTCGGTCCATTACCGGACGATCGGACAGCAAGCTACCCATGGCTCGCCGTCCGCGAGCCCGCGTCTACGGTGGCCGGAAATCGGGATCGGAATCCCGGCGGCGGCGGCGGGGGCGCCGTTGCCTGATGCGGTCTGCCTCCGCCTTTGCTAGCATTACTGCTTCGCAGAAGGAGGCGACCGCCTGCCATTCCTCCTCGCTAAGGACCATGGCCTCAACCAGAGCCCGCCGCGAGAGGTGTCCGCCGCCGTTCGCCCCAACGAGGGCACGGTGATGCTCTGCCCAGGCAGGGCACACCTCGACTGTGTGCTCCACCGTGTCCTCCGGGCGTTCCGCACAGTGGCGACACTCGGGCGTCTCTTCCGCTTTAATTCGGTGCAGGAACCTCCCGAACTTGCCATGTTTTCTGAATCGCGGTGTTAAGACTTTCTGTGGATTGATGACCCTCTCGAATTATTATGCCCACGTTGTCGTTAGTTGGAGTTCTTCTGTCAGTTGCTTATTGGTTTCGGTTGTTTCGTTCGTATGGTTGTTGTTGTTGATAGATACCTCATAATCGAAAATATCGTAATTTCGTTGTACGTTTTTGTATGTTCGTAGTTTCGTACTTCGTTCTATCGTAATAATCGATACGAGTTATTCGATATTACGATTGTTTTGTTTTGTAAAGGCGGACGGTGTTCGAGTCGCTCTCCTTTTGTTCATAATTGTTTTCAAGTCTGTGCGTAGTTTGTTGAGAGCATGTCTAAAAGGAAATCTCAACTGTCCCGGCAGACATCACAGACAAGAGCCGCTCGAGTACGCCGTACGGAAGAATCTGCCCCTGAAAATGAGCAGCGCCTCTCGAGAAATAGAGAATATATTTCGCAAGCACGCGCTAGAGAATCTAGCTCCGAGCGCTCACAGCGCCTCGCTAGCCAAAATGTGAGGACATCGCGGGCCCGTGCTCGAGGAACTAGCGCTGAACGTGCGCACCGTCTATCTGAGTTAAGGCAGCATGTCTCTGAGACAAGGGATAGGGAGACTAGCGCTAAACGCTCGCAGCGGCTCGCTAGGCAAAATGCCATAACATCACAGGCCCGTGCTCAGGAATCTAGCGCTGAACGTGCGATCGTCTAATCGAGTGTAATCTTATTTTAAAACAAGAAATTTTCCGCGGACGAAGTCGCGGGCAGAAGCTAGTACTTGATAAATTTGTAGTCACATACAGACTACTAATTTTGACTGTCAAGTTTGTACATTATAATAATATACCACAATATCACACAACGCCGTCTAGTCCCAAGCTAAGCAGAGCTTGTGTTATGAGTATTAGACAACTGATAAACATTGTTCCTTTTATCTTTTATGTTCTTTTTGTTCAGATAAATCTTAGAAAAGGACTCTTCTAACTGTCACATCACCATCAAGTCAAACATCTGTCATCATTTTAGCCAAAAGACGTAACGACTCCAATGGTAGAATTTGCAGGTGCTATCTCTCTTTTTTCACGTTGCCTCTTCGTCAAACATCGCGTTAGATTGCGTTAGATGAAGCGACAAGCTTTTAATTAATTAAACCCCAAGCGAGAGCGTTCGCTCTCTTGTCTTTCTATTGTGTCTCTAATTACGATAAACTAAAAACTATACTATCATCGATGTTGACGATAGGCAAGCGGGACCAATCCTCTTAGCTCACCAATGCTTAGTCAACTGATCCGCAAACCCAAGCCGACAAAGCAACCTTATCACAAATTAGATTTTCGTACCTACGAGTAATTACTTCTACCAAGCCCCGAGGTCCACTTTTTTTGCTTACTCAGCACATACAGGAGTTTAGCTAGGCTTTGACTTACCGTCAGAGATAAGCCAAACATTATCCCGTCTTCGTGACGAAATTTACATACTAATTTAGTAGTTAGGTACAGATAGGTGCACGGACTTTCTACAGCATTTTCTTACTCTTTCATGTGTCGTATCTGAGTAATTTCGTTGCAGGATCTAATAAATTAAGTGCACTTGTATATTCTCGTCCAACATACCACAGTGTCTCAAAATAAAAGTCTATAGTCTATGAGTAGGGCGTGTTGCTAATGATGACATGTAACTCCGAAACGTAATGGGCTAATAATGGGCCTCATCAGAAGACGACATTTTATGACGTCATTTTACTTTAATGTCAATTATAGCAAAACCTAAGGTACTTAACATCATAAAGATATAGACTATTATTCAATGACAAAATTAGTAAATCAGAGATTAGCGTTAATGGGCGTATCTGAGTGCGGCAGTCAGTCACTTAAAGATGCTTAAAGGGCAATGAAAAGAGTAGAGGAGGAGTTGCCTTGCGTAAACAAAGCAGCAAAGAAGATATCCGCAGGAAAATAAAGGCTACCACCACAGCTCGAAGAAACGCTAAATTTAAGTGGCAGTTTTTAAGAATTGTATTAAGAATACGAATAACAGATTATTAAGAAAAAGAGGGGCTCAGAATTATGTACGAATACAAAATTACCATAATTGTATACAAAATAAACAAACATTTATAATTTAATATAAAATATACCTGTTTATATATATATAATGCTATCACACTTTAAAAAGTGAAATAAAGACCAAACTGCGTTTTTCTGTAAAGACAAACGTTGTTTTTAATAACGAATCGTGTACAATGTATTTTCACTTAGGTATATCACTAGTAAACAAAGTAACTCACCTGTAAAGACAAAAAACAACATTTAAAGCCCTTATTTCAGGTATTGTTATTTCTTTCACAGGAAAATTATCTCCTTACATTTAATTATGTAACATAACCTCCCGACATTAAATTGTCTAAGAAAAAATCACACACGTCACAATGACATTGACATCTCTTTATAATATTTAGGATAAGGCGGCAAATTCAAAACTGATAACTAAGCAAAGAGTATTAATTAAGAAAAGCGATACTATAATAATGTAGTGATTTTCTTTACATCTCCCACCCTCGGAGAGAACAAGCAGCGATTGTTCGATTAGGCGCTGATCACTGCTGGAGACAGCTTGGTAATATGGTAGAGATTGGATTCTGCCTTCTTATGTCCGGTATCAACTTCATAGATTGAGTTAGAAACCCTCTTTATGATTTTGTATGGTCCAATCCTTAATTCATCCATTTTCTTTCTATTTAATCGATTTCCATTTTCGACATATACTCCATCTCCCACTTCGAATCTATAATCTTCTCTACCTAAATCATATATTTTCTTATTGTAGTAGTGAGATTTTATTGAATTTTGAAGGGCTAGTTCTCTATCTCTTTTCAGATCTTCATTTGTATATTTTGATTTTAATTCAAGTGGCAGAATATCCACATTCTCGCCTTCTAAGAGGTATTTTGGAGTAAACTTTGTGACTGTATGTTCTGTTTCGTTATATTTTGCAACACATTGTTGTGCAACAGTTGTCCAGGCAGTTTTCTTATCACTTTCGTTTATTTTGCATCTTATCCTATTGACTAAAGTTTGATTTAGCCTTTCATTAAGCCCATTTGAAAATGGTGCGTCCACAGCTGTAAATATTATTGTAATGTTCTTCTTTTTCAGGAAGTCCTTGAATTCTTTGGAATTTATGCCAGGGTATTGGTCTGTTAATATCATCTCAATATTATAGCTTTGTGTCACATTTTTTATAAGCTTAATAAAATCACAGGCGCTTTGACTTCTTGACGTTAATATATATGCATATCTTGTAAAATGATCAACCAGGAGATGTAAGTATTTTTTTGTAGACCTTGATCCCCCAAAACCTCCAATGGTATCAATTGATATAATTTGAAAAGGACGTGTTGCCGGACCTAAATGTGACATCAAACCAAGCTTCGATTTTCTTCTAGATTTGTTCTTTATACAAATGTCACATTCATCACAAATTTTCTTGATATTTGCTATGATATTTTTTGCTGTATAGAAAGGTGTTATTTTACTTATCATCTGGGTTCTTCCAATATGACAGTAAGTATCGTGGACATCCCTAAGTAGGGCTTGACTAAATGCTTCTGACAATATGATTTTATACCTGTTTTTATTCTTTTTGTAGTAAATTTCGTTCTTCATTACAAACTTTGATTTTTCATTTTGTATATTTAGATTTGAGTGTTGATCCTTTTTTATATCTTCCAAGGTTAAAAGATTTACAACTTTTAAAATATCATCAGTATTATCACAAGGATTCAGGACTGGGTTTCTGCTTAAGCAGTCTGCCTCTTGATTTGATTGTCCCGGGTTATATTTTATTTTAAAATTATATTGGGATAAATAATATGTCAAATCGCCCAGTTCCTCATCAGTTCTAGCCTTTATGTTCAGATTTTCTAACGGTTTGTGGTCTGAATATACCACAAATTCTTTTCCCATAAGCCAGTGCTGCCAATACTTTACCGCTTCTTTAATTGCGAGACATTCTAAATATATTGCCTTTTTTTTCTTTTGTGTTTCTGTCAACTTTTTTGAGAAGTAAGCTACAGGTTTGTTAACTCCGTTTTTATCTTCTTGTTTTAACACAGCTCCCACGCCTTTAATACTAGCATCTGTATAAATTTTTATTGGTTTTTCAGGCTCAAATATTTTTAGAATTGGTTTCGAACATAGTAATTCTTTTATTTTATCAAATGATTCCTGGCATTCTGTGGACCAGATGAATTTTACGTCTTTCCGTAGTAAATTGTGTAACGGATTCAGGATGATTGCACTATGGGGTACAAATTTATGATAAAAATTTACTTTTCCAAGGAACTGGCGTATATTTTTCCTTGTTTCTGGAACTGGAAAGTTTTTAACTGCTGTTAAATTATCTTTGAGAGGTCTAACCAAATTATTTTCTATTATGTGACCCAAGTATTTGGCATAATTATTTGCAAAAGTACATTTCGAAAATTTTAGTCTGAATCCTTCCATTAATATTGCCTCAAGTAGTCTTGATATATGTACTATGTGTTCCTTAAAAGTTTTTGAATAGATTAAAATATCGTCAATAAAATTGACTGCAAAATCTGAGAGTTTGTATTTTCTTATTATATTGCTCAATATTCTCTGAAAAATTGCTGGAGACGTTTTTAGACCAAATGGAAGGCAAGTCCATTGGAAATGGCCTTCTTGTGTGACGAATGCAGTTTTGTATCTATCTTGAATTCTCAATGGAATCGACCAAAATGCCGAATTAATGTCAAAAGTAGAAAAAAAATGACAGTTCACTGTCTTTACCATTAAATCCTCGATCAAGGGGAATGGCTGTGATTGGGGAACGACGATTTTGTTTAATTCTCTGAAATCTATACATAATCTCGTTTTTTTTTCATCTTCTTTTTTATATGCCAGGGTGACTGGAGCAGCAAATGGGCTATATGATTCCTCAATCAGATTCTTCTCTAGTAGTTTTGATATTTGATATTCGATTTCTTTTCTATCATCTACTGTGCACCTGTAGGGACGTTTGTAACAATATTTATCCACCATTAAATCTATATGAGCTTCATAATCACGTACAGTGCCGACGTCGTATTTGTCCTTAGCAAAGACTGGTTTGTATTTCTCTATTAGTTTATCAATTTCTGTTTGTTGGTTTTCATCTAAATGGTTCACTGAAATTTCGAATTCATCTATGTTTATATGTTCGTTAAAGTTTACTTCCCATTTGTTCGTATAATCAGTTTCTTGTTTCAGTACTTTAGTGTATGAAGAAACATCATTTTTATTTTTGTCACCTAGTGCATCAGGAATATTGACATTTGTTAGATTTAAATTGTTATTTTTCACATTCTCTTTATTTAAGAACTTCCCTTCATCTGAATTGTTACATTGTATTATATTTAAGTTTTCATTTTGCATTAATTTGAACTTCTTTATGCAATCTAAGCCTATTAAAAATTCATAATGAAAATTTTCATTTTCTATGACAAAAATATCCATAATTCTTTCCATATTAAATATTTTAATTTTTAGAGTTACCATACCTTTTGTTTTCTTCTCACCATTAATAGTTTTCAAATTTGCTGTTTGTGTAACACTTACATCTTCTTTTTCTTGTATCTTCAATAATTTAGCATTAATTAATGACACATTTGAACCCGAGTCATAAATTCCAGAAACTTGTAAAGTGTCATTTAATAGTAATGGTACTTTTATTAATGGTGGTACTTCTAGTTTTTTGGATTCTCATTATTTAGTTCAATTTCCAATTCAGAGTTGTTAACACTTTTTACAACACCTTTTTTATTATTTCCCTTAAACCAACAATTTTCCTCCAGGTGGAAACGGTTCCCTTTTTTTTCTGCGACACAGATTTTGCACGGTTTTCTCTCTTCATTTTTTTTTGTTTTTGTGTCAGAGTGTGTGTAGGGTTTTTTATCATATTTATTCTTTCCAACAAGATGTTCTAGTTTTCCTAACTCATTATACAGATCTTCAGTTTCTTGTAAAGTCTCTCGGTCCATTTTATCAGTCAGATAATTCGGCAAACCTGCTGCTATAAGGTCTATAAGGGTTCCAGTATCAATCGACTTCCTCACTTCAAGTAATAATTTTTCTTTTTTTAATGCATAATCAAGTAGTGAACCCATTTGATATTTAAAAGCAAGGGCATATCTGATGGGAGACCATCCTTTGTTTCCGAATGTCTCACAGAAATTTTTCTCCCATTTGTTCCAATCTGATTCGACTGTAAACTTTATTAGCATACAGCTGTACCAATCCATACTAGAGTTTTCTAAAAAGTTTTTTAATATTTCAATCTTCTTTTTGTCTTCGTTAATATGGAAACGTTCACATTCCTTGTTGAAATCTTTAATCCATTGGTGAGCATTTGCATTTTTGCCATTAAATTTCTCTATCATAAAATCTTTTGAGATTTTACCTAAATTTTGAGTTTCTGATTTAGTTTGTCTTTCATCAAGTAATTTTTCTAATAGTTTTTCCAATGTTTGATTTGAGCTACTAAGTAAAGTTTTATTATCATTGATGTTTTCCTTAATTTCTTCCAGGTAAAAATCATTAAACTGCAGGTTTTGTCCTTCATCGAAGTATATCTTAGATATCTCATCTGTCAAGGTTATCCATATTTTTCTTGTTTGGTGCCTTTTACTCAATGTCTTTTTCACCTTGGTATAACTTGAAGTATTTATAATTACTTTATGTAAACTTGCAGGCTGGTATTCGTCCGGTATACCGTAAACTTGTCCAGTAGGTGTACCTATTGAGGTTATACAAATGATATTTGTTTTTCCATCCCCTGAAGTTTTCACAGCAAAATCAAACCTCAACTTCTCCATAATGAGTTTAATATTTGCAGAAAATGTTGTTTTATAATGCTATCACACTTTAAAAAGTGAAATAAAGACCAAACTGCGTTTTTCTGTAAAGACAAACGTTGTTTTTAATAACGAATCGTGTACAATGTATTTTCACTTAGGTATATCACTAGTAAACAAAGTAACTCACCTGTAAAGACAAAAAACAACATTTAAAGCCCTTATTTCAGGTATTGTTATTTCTTTCACAGGAAAATTATCTCCTTACATTTAATTATGTAACATAACCTCCCGACATTAAATTGTCTAAGAAAAAATCACACACGTCACAATGACATTGACATCTCTTTATAATATTTAGGATAAGGCGGCAAATTCAAAACTGATAACTAAGCAAAGAGTATTAATTAAGAAAAGCGATACTATAATAATGTAGTGATTTTCTTTACATATATATAATAAAGTACAAGAAAGGGGTTTTGAGACGCCTTCACTTTTTATTTAGAAAATAATTCCGCAACATCCACTTAAATGCATACCTTCTCTATTTCCTTCCAAACCTCTGAGTTATAAAAAAAAAAAAAACACTTGCCCTGCGAAAATGGTTCGTCTTGCTACTACATAAAGTTGTCAGTTACGAATTATTGCTACTGATGTTTGGTTGACGATACTAGCGAGACGTATCGTAAGGTACGGATAGGGGAGGTACGCATAAGAAATTTCTGAATAATTTACGTATAAAGGTGGCTCCTGATTGTGAATTGATTATCGTACGACCACAAAATAGATAGGTACAGAAGACAATCTCATGTACTTCACTTTTTATACCTACGCTCGGTGGACGCACACTAATGAGCGTTTGAGCCGGAACTGTTCGACAGGTGGACCGAGCCGCTACCGAGATATGGTGTCCGTGAGCGGTGTCTATGTGTGCGTTGCTCGAGCGCGCTTTGTACGTAGATTGACTTCTGTATGTATATATTTTGTGGTACTACAACGGTGCGAGTTTGATAAAAGGATTATTTTGTTGTAAATTAATAATGCATAAGGTTTCTAGATACTTCTGTGTGCAGACAGTTTGTACAATTGTCTATCAGAAAGGTAGAAATGAAATTAATTATTGACAGGCTGATTCTAATCTAATTTAAGCAAATTATGCAAAATTTGAACTGGGCAGGTATTTTATACTTAGCTATCTTTGTTTTCGCTTGGTAAAATACAACACTTTGGCTTTCTCCTTTGTGATGTTCCTAGACTCGTAGAAATTATTTTTACATGATGGTGTATCAATATTCTAATGTCGAGTACACAGAAATGGTGCGAATGCTTGCTAAGTGTAATTAAAGTCTTTCGGAAGCCTGCTTACTATTATTACGAGAACAGTGCGCGGGAGCCGTAAGTAGATAATTAGCAAAATACAGAGTAGAAAAGTGTTAGATAGAACAACGAAATATGTTTTTGGTAAATCTGTTATTTTTTGTAAAAAGTCATAGAACAAAAGTTGTTGTCTATGATGTTAGTATTACAGAGCTGTAAGGTTATTAGTGTTTTACAAATAACCCTGTATAATAGGACACCAGTCTGCGCTTTGTACTGTGATATAACACAAGCCTTCGATTATGTTAATCACAATAATTTATTTTAAAAAATTTAAACCGACTTCAAAAAGCACAAAATAACTTTAATTTCGGAAGTCGGTGTTAAATAACGAAGAGACAAGATTAGGTGTTTGGAGGTATGTGGAACAGAGAATAAAGTCCCGCAAACCTCCGTTGAAAAGGGAGGATCCTCCGACCAGACAGGATGTTATAGTCTGGTGGGCGACTGCCCGATAGTTGATGTCGGGCTGTCGTATATGTTCAAATTGCGCGGAGAACTCTGATTGCGCGATGCAAGATTTCGTGTTTTTCTTCGTAGTTCTTATGTGGCGTCATAGATGTCGCTACATCACTCCCCTCCGGAGATCGGAGATCGATGGTTCTTGATGCTTCTTGATGTGTGCCAGGCCAGCGGTAGGTTGGTTCCAGTGAGTCGGAACCGATGCCGCATAGTTCTCGGTGAGTCGGAACTGTCTGCGGTGATGCCCCAGTGAGTCGGGGTGTTGCTATCCCAGTGAGTCGGGATAATGCCCCAGTGAGTCGGGGTGATGATGTCCCAGTGAGTCGGGATGATGCCCCAGTGAGTCGGGGTGGTGCTGTCCCAGTGAGTCGGGATGATGCTGCAGTCTCCAGTGAGTCGGAGTAGTGCTGCTGGCTCCAGTGAGTCGGAGCGGTGCTTGTGCGACGTAGGGCTTGATTGCTGGCGTCGACCAGGTGAGGTTCTTCATGGCTCTTCATATGACTGGCCGAAGGTGCGGTGTGCCAAGGTCGCTGATGCGGCTGAGGTGGTGACCAGGTATGACGAGGTAGACATACTGGTGGTCAGGATACCCTTAGCCGAGGGTGCTGGCTGTTTGGCTCGTTGCTCGAAAGCTTGAGGAAGTGATGATGACGTCACGAAGTAGTAGCTGCACGAAGGCTGCGCTGACGTTCTTTGTCGAGGGTCACCAGTTTGGAGGTAGGCGGAACAGAGAGTAAAGTCCCACAAACCTCCATTGAAAAGGGAGGATCCTCCGACCAGACAGGATGTTATAGTCTGGTGGGCGA
The DNA here is from genome assembly GCA_949319445.1 of Mythimna lalbum. NCBI lineage: Eukaryota > Metazoa > Arthropoda > Insecta > Lepidoptera > Noctuidae > Mythimna > Mythimna lalbum. Next base: position 4,713,592 of record OX439356.1, on the reverse strand, counting down.
CTGCCCGATAGTTGATGTCGGGCTGTCGTATATGTTCAAATTGCGCGGAGAACTCTGATTGCGCGATGCAAGATTTCGTGTTTTTCTTCGTAGTTCTTATGTGGCGTCATAGATGTCGCTACAGGTATCTATTATAGAAACACCGACTTCCGAAATTAAAGTTATTTTGTGCTTTTTGAAGTCGGTTTAAATTTCTATTGTAAAAAGTTTTTATTTTTCACTTTTTAGTTATGGTAGCACCACTAAAAAGTACCTACCCTTCAGCTAAACATAAATTACCTTATAGCCAGAGTGCATCTCATAACGATTCTTATAATCCCAAATACGGTAAATATTATATGAATTTACCCCCTCCCCCTTTCCCCTCCCCCTTTCCCCTCCCCCTTTTCTTTGAGTCAGTCATCGACTACACGTATAAACAAAGCAATTTTACTTGATAAAGATAAAGATAAAGATAATTTTATTTGTTAAAACATGGGTATGCATGCAGTTTTAGCATGCAGGATGTTACAGAATTAATGTTTTGTCCGTACATGTTTCACCTTTAAGGCGTACAAATGTATAAATTTAACAACTTTTAAAAGATTCAGAATAAAATACAATTTAAATTAAATATGTTCATGTCATCAAAATGCATCGACAAAAAAATAAAAATAAAAAAATACAAAATGTCAGTGTCATTGTTATGCATTAATAAATTAATTAAAAAAAAAAAACAGGCAGAATAAAATTAAAAATGTCAATTAGTCAATAAAAAAAAAAAAAAAAAGTTAAAAAAAATGTCAGAAAAAAATAAGAAATGTCAAATGGTACCTAATTAATATGCATAGTCATTAATAATAAATATCATTATATCACAAAATCATGTCAAAAAAAGAACAATCAGAGAAAAGAAAATAAAAAAAAATGTCAAATATTGTCATTCAGAAAATCACTTATACTATAATAACACTTGTCTGTTAGTAAATCTCGAAACTTCTTTTTAAACAAATTTACTGGCAATGTTTTAAAGGATTGTGGTATTTTGTTATAAATTTTAGGAGCCATACAGAAAACGCTTTTCCCCATTAATGCTGTCTTTGATGTATGCGAACACAGTTGATTATTGTCACGTCTGTTGCGGGGGAAGGTGTCAGCTAGTCGTGAAAATAGATGCTGATTTAGCCTAACAAATAGCGCGATTTCAAAAATATACAGAGATGGTAGTGTCAATAACCTGTGTTTTTTAAAGAATGGCATGCAGCTGTCGGTCGACTTCAAATTGAACATCGCTCGAATGCATCTTTTTTGAGCCTTAAATGCTATAACTTTATCTGTGGAATTCCCCCAAAAGATTATACCATACCGCAATACCGACGCTACCATTCCATGATATGCTGTTACCAAGGCATCTGTATTTAGCTCTGGTGCCAGTTTATATAAGGCGTTGTTACGACAATTCTGCTATGATTCCATGAGAAATTCTGTTCCATATCTTCGAAGTTCATGATCAGATCATATCAATATTTCTATGGGACCAACTTGGAAGCATAACCTTTAAATCAAAAAAAAAAATTTCTAAATTGGTCCACAATTGACCGAAATATCGGTGAACATACATACAAAAACAAAAAATAAATAAAAAATAAACATACATTCAGCCGAACATAGAACCTCCTCCTTTTCGAAGTCGGTTAAAAATGATCTTGATATCTACGGTATAATCCTAGACTTTAAGCTAGTGTTTTCATTGCCTAAATTGAAATGATTTTAAAATAACATCGTTTCAGCCGAAGGACGTTCACTGGTGGGCAAGTGTCGCCACAACGTACGGTCCTATGCGTTTCGCATCCACCTCATAGCCGTGACCTTGTGGGACCAACGCTGCATTTTCCGGTGCGCGGTCGCCACTCTAGAACCTTTCGGCCCCATCGATCATCCGTTCTACGAGAAATGGGTCCTGCCCAGTGCCAATTTAGGTTGGCGATTCGGGCTACATTGGTTCTCCTGCGGATTTCTTCATTCCTGATGCGCTCACTTAAGAGGGTCCTTCTCCACTCGGTTATCGTAAACATCGAAAATGGTTTAAAAGCTTGTTACTTCATTTAATGCAATCCAACGCGATGTTTGACGAAAAGGCAACGCAAAAAAAGAGAGATAACGCCTGGAAACTCTGTTAGTATTCGGTAATTCCGAGATTTACTCGAAAATTTCACAAAACTTGCTCCAGGAAATAGCTGTTTTTTTTAAACCCTTAAAAGTTTTTGGAAAAAGTTGTCATCATTTAGAATCTTAATAAAATTTGCAAGGTCTCTAGAGGATTACTTTTTTGACTTTTTCCATTTTTAGGCAAAATATGAAGTGTCAAAGTTCATACAAAATAGGACATTTTCAGAGGTTTTTACTGGATTAGTTTTACACAAATTTAGAAATTGGTTTCTTTAGAAACCTAGATATTATCCACAAGATACTGTGTTTCTAAAATATCTAATGAAAAGTGTGTAATAACGTCATAATCAGTTATGAGCGGTTGTATGAAAAACAGTGAAAATGTGAGTCGTGATGCACCACCTTAAGGAAACTCCGAGCATAGCCCTATCCTTTTTCAATATCGATCATTTAAATTTCATGTGACATGATATCACAACTCATCTCTAGAAGCTATTGTACAGAAAGTAATTTTATTAGATATTTATCAAACTTCGACACTGACGCCGGAAACATGAATGCTCTTCAACCGCGGTATAACGCTAAACTCTGTAGTGATATTTAATCCGTGTCGTCGGGAAATTAATTGCTTTTGTATTGAAAAATAAAGCATTTGCAATGTCATCATGAGCCTGGTTTCATTCCAATTTAGTATTTAAATTCATACCTTTGAAATCCAGTTTATTTATTATTTATTTTGTACTTTTATACAGGCATTTTCTTGTAGTCAACCTCATCATTCATTCAACCGGACTGCTTGATTCTTTTTGAAGGTGGCAAATCATCTAATAACTTCTGTTCTAGGTCAGATCGGGAGAACATGTCAGACTAAAAACAACACTTTTTTTTCGCGGTGGGAAAATCATCTAATAACATTCCCCGCTCTTGGGCGGAGCGGGAGATAGTGTCAGACTTTTAGTGACTAAAAACCCACTCCTGTTCTTTCTTCGACCCGGCTGGGCCCCTGCTGCTGCTGACAGCTCCTAAAGGTGCGCGCCGTCGACGACTTGGGCTTGGTCCGGACAGTTACCGGACGGTCGGACAGCGAGCTACCGATTGCTTGCTTTTGCGTTCTAGGACTACGGGTGGTAACCCGTAGTCCTAGAACCAGAAGAACCAGAAGTTAACCCATTGCCCTATTTGGCTTCTGCCTTATTATGCCCCTACGTTTTTACTGACATCTCTTTGAGATGCGCGTGCAACACTACGCACCATTGACGACTCAGGCTCGATCCGGACAGTTACCCATTGCTCATCACCCACAAACCCGTGCCTACGAGGACTGATAGTCAGAATCACGGTCTCGGCAGCTGTGGCATGAAGATGTCCGTTCCCTCACGCGAGCAACTGCCTCTTTTGCTAACATATTGCTTCGCAGAAGCAAGATACCACCATCCATTCCCCCTCGCTCCGGATCATGGCATAAACCAGGGACCGGCGCGAGAGGTCGCCGCCACCACCCGCCCCCACGAAGATACGGCGGCGGTGTTTCACCCAAACAGGGCACAGCAGCTCTACCGTGTCCTCCAAGTGGTCCACCCAATGTTGTCAGCCAGGCGTTTCTTCCGCATGAATTCGATGCAGGGACCTCCCGAACTTGTTATGTCCGGTGAGGACATGCGTTACTCCTCAAAGAGAGGACTTACCACCATAATTATAATAAAGTGTGTCCATCCATATCTTCATGCGATTGAGCGATATCACAGTATCACTGTACGAATTGATCCTGTGTAAGAATGTGTGAGTCCCCAGTGTGAGTTTATTTTACGTTAACGCAATTGACATGTTTGTGACATTCGACGCTCCGATTGGCCCGCTCAAAGCTCTTTGCCAATCAGAGAGCCAAACGCAGCAAACGTTTCGATCACGTTTGTGGTAATGACCCACCTGACTCTCTGATCAACGTTAAGCCAGAAGCCGATATTATTTGAGCTTTTGTGATCGGTCGGCTGAAATAACGACCGAAGCAAATTACAAACAGTGAGATTTAACAGCAGGAGTTTAAATTGAATATTGGCTTTTGGAAATTGAAGGTTAACCGCTCTGAATCGAGTGTTTGTTACTTTATGACGTAGTCATCTATTAAGTGTATAAACAAAGACCCTTTAAGCAAAAAATAAATAATATTCTGTAGTAAATTGTAAATTGCATGCCTCTCTGAGGATCCATTCACTCCCCAGCCGAAGCGATATATCGCCTTTATCATTCATGGTAAACATGGACGACGAGCAATAGGTAGTGCGCCGTCCGGTAATCGTTTGGAGCCCAAGTCAACGACAACGCCTAGTGTTCCACGTATGAGCTCAGCAGGGTCGGTGTCCGCTAAGGCCGCGGATTCCGTACCTCAAAAGAAAAAAACGAAATCCTTATAAGATCACTTTGTTGTCCGTCTGTCTGTCTGTCTGTCTGTCGAGACCCTTTATCTCGAGAACGCGTGGAGGTATAGAGTTGAAATTAAAACCATATACTCTAGTCTGCAGTCCCTTCAAGCTGTAAAAAAATGAAACTTCTAAGTTAACGAATAAAAAAAGATACGGTCGTTCATATCACAAAAAAACGTATATTTTGATACTTACTGTCAAAGATCAAAATTCATACTTCACGCTGACCCAGAGTCCTGAAATTTGGCACAAAGCAAGGTCTTAATAGCACAGATATAGAAATAAAAGTTGTTACCTACGTTAATATAATAAAAGTTGTTACTTTTTTGTAATTCGGTAAAATCTTCGAAACGCCAGCTCGGGAATTGTAGTTAGCACGGAACCTTCAGTGCGCGAGTCCGACTCGCACTTGCCCAGTTTTTTGAAAAGGAAATCTATAGTCCTATAACGCAAAGGGCAACTGAAGGACGCAAGTGTGATTTTAGTCAATAAACGTCTGACACGCACTCCTAGCTCTACCCTAAAGCGGGTAATGTCATAAGACGAATTCCCACAATTTTAGTTCTGTTATTATTTTTGAATTCAGTTAAGTATTCCTTTTAACAAGTAACAGTATTATGCTATGTTATAAATACGAAAATGTTCTAAAAAGCTTGTGTATTCTTTGATGCTTTTCTGACTGTGTATAATTTTATAAGCCCTGCGGGACAAACCTGACCGTCGCATTTACTGAGTAGTTGTCGTCTGTTTTTTAAATTGCTTTTGTATAAAATATTATTTTATAGAACTCTTTGTCATACTAGTCTCATTGTATTGTCAGGATTTTTTAAGTGTGTGTAGCGACATCTATGTCGACACTTAGGAACAAAAGTTTTAAAGATTTTTTTTTTTCAATTAAGTATTAAGTACGTAATTTTAATTTATCGGTTGGATTTTTATTTTTATTTAAATGATGAAATTATTATTGGTATTTTATGACATTGCGACTAGATTGATTGTGTACTATGCAATAGATACACATCTATTCAAAATTTCATTATTGCTAAAGATATAAAATCCAAATATTTCTACGGCTGAAATGCCGAATTTGTGTCGAAGTGAAACCCCATTGTCTATATATTTTAACATACATGTCCTGTAAATGAAAACTGTGAAAAATCGAGTGTTTAAAGAGAGCTGTCATTTCACATTATGACAATGATTACTAGAGAATTAAAATATACGTCCACGTCCATTTGTCCTACACTACCATACTGCAATTGGTTTCACTAGAATACCGAGTTTACGATGCAACCTTACACTCCGTCCATTTTAAGCGGAAATACCTAGAAATCCTCATAAAACTCATTGAGCACAGTTTACGAGCATTCTAATAGTAGAAATAAAATGAACGCTGCCATAAGGAATTCGCTTAACTTAGTGATAGTACGTGTATACCACAGCATTTTTTAAATAGTGATGAGCAGGAAACAGTACTTACTACTTCTACCTTACTTACTACTAATAATAATAATAAATATCATTTTCAATACACTTGCTCATAAAGTGACTCTTATTGCACTGCACTTAGGTATATAATGGCCCTTGTTACCAAACTGTGACATTTTGATTACCATTACGCACTAGTGCTATAATGTGGTTAAAACCTTATTGTTCAAACTCTCCACCACCATAATTTTATTACATTTATCGTATCAGGATGGGCGCAGGTCGTCCCCCACGAGGAAAAATAAATGGGCGCCCATAGGAAAACAGATTTTTACCGCCACCAAAGTTTACTAGTTTTACAGTTATTTTATTCACAAGTGTATTGAAAAACGTCGTATGATACACGTGAGTAATTAATGATTACCGTTCTCGGCTCTCTTAAGACCCTCGCCATGGCTCGGGTCTAAATACCGCCTCGACTGTAATCACTAACATTACACACTTATGTCATAATGTACTATTGTCCATGTGTTATTTGCATAGCACAGCATTGATCACTATTATACACTAACTTTAAACACTACACTAACTCAAAAGGTTTAGTTCTCTTTAGTCTACGCACTAGGTCCGTATTGTCTAACAGCTGTATAGCCTCAACATTCACGTGGCGGTGAAGTCTGTGTTCGTGGGCTTCAGCAAATTTTTGAATGATGGTGGTGACGAGTTCCGTTTTGAGGTCACGATGGAGGTCGTCATTTCTGATGTACTTACTACTAATAATAATAATAAATATCATTTATTTCTCTCAAAAAGGTACATTTACACAAAAGATAAATTTTTACATTTTGCCTAAGACCTTTGTGAGAGCTGGAGTCTGAACTAGGTTCGGGACCTGTATGGCAGATCTCCAGGCTCTACTTACTACTTCTACCTTTCTTACTACTACTACTTACTACTATTCTTTTTTAAGGAGAGAGTTCATCCAATGACTTCTCTCTACTCTTGGGTGGAGCGAGACGGCGTGTCAGATTTTTACTGAGTATATAAGCCTGGATCTTACAGTTGCCCTTTGTGTTCCAGAAATACGGTATAACTTTCAGAAATTGGTAGCCCTAGCGGGTCCTACGATTTTGCTGACATCTCTTTGAGAGGCGAATGGAATACTAGACACCATCGATGACTTGGGCTCGGCTCGTGCCGGACGACCAGACGGCTATCTACCCATTGCTCGTCGTCCAGAGGATAGTGCAGGATGAATGGCTGATGGGACCTAATGATCGGGTGATCTACCTGGTAGAGGCCGTGGGAGTTCGCTGGTCGCTTGGGAAAGCCTTTGTCCAGTAGTGAAAGTCTATCGGATATAGTGATGATGAAGAATTTCCTAAATAGATTTCATTTGTTACAGATTGTCTGCGGCATCGGTGGTTTGGTGCTGGGAGCAGTCGGCTGGTTGGAAGAGAGGCAGAAGCCAGCGCTGGGATTAGGAGTACCAGCTGGTGCTATCACAGTGTTGGCTGCAGGTACTTATCTGATAGACTGTTTAGTAGCATGTCGTTACATGCTACTAAACAGTCGGTTCTGAGAACAAAAAACTGACTTGTACACTGGCTATGGGAGTATAATTCTCGTGTTTCATTTGTCAAACAAAATCAGATGACATACGCTATTTTGTCAAAAAATTAGGTACTCGTACTTATGTGGTTTTAGAGCTTTTACGATATATTTTTTCAGGTATTTAGATACGACTTCATGTCTAATCTATACTTCTATACTATTATTATAAAGCTGAAGATATTGTTTGTTTGTTTATTTGATCGCGCTAATCTCAGCAATTCTACTGACGACTGGAAAAATTATTTTAGTGTGTATAGCCCATTTATCAGGAAAGGCTTATAATATAGGCTATACAAGGTGTAAGGGATAAGTCTCCGCAAACTTTTGCATGGGCTTGCTTATTAGAAGAATCTGGACCACCATTCAAAAGATTTTTTTTTTTTCGAAAAAAAAATCGACCTCTCCATAGAAATTATTCAATCAAGTTCATAATTTTGTATGAAAAGGCCAATTTTTTTTATTCGTTTCCAGAAACAATCTTGTGTAGGATTGTTCAGTTTCGTCTACTGAGCAAGCCCTCAAAGTTTGCAAAAACCTATCCCTTACACCTTGAATAACTTTACGCCGACGCCGGTGAAACTGCGGAGGACTGTCAGTGCATTTTATAATAAACAATTTAAGTTTGCTCTTATTTATTGTGTTCCATTTCCATGTTTGTACCATGGATTACGGATTGCTAGAAAGAGTCAACAATGCTCTGGAACACAAAATACAACTGAAGGAAATCGGATGGCTTATTCCGTAAAAGTCTGACAGTCTTCTCCCTTCATTTAGAATAGGAGACGTTGTTTAATGATGGTTTCCCACCCTACCAGCAAGTAAAAAACAGTACCTATTTACCAACATCAGCAACATGACATTTCATTACACCAAGAAAATGGCGTAGATAACGTTTAATATAAGCATCGTAAAGTGGCGTAAAATAAACCTTCCGTTTTGTTAACATAAATTCGCTCGTAATTTTATGCAAGAAGAGTTTTCAGGATCATTATGTAAATGACATAAAGTTTATTTTACATAAGCACTTTATAAAAAGGATTTAATGTTGTTAATAAGTACCTAGATTATTAGCTTAGTAGCAGACACTCTTTTTCACAACACTGCGCTCAACGAAGGGGATCATAGACGGTGGAAAAAAGGCAGCCAGGCTAAAATGGGTTTCCAGGAAGAGTTGAGCAATGGGTAGCTCGCCGTCCGACCATCTGGTAACCATCCGGACCGAGCCGTACTGTCCGAGTCGTCGACAGCGCGTACTGTTCCACGCGCCAGTCAGTCGAGTTGTCAGCAAACTGTAGGGTCCGCAGGGTCGAAGCCTACTGGGGCCAAGGGTCTGCTTAAAGTCTGACAAACCCTTACGCTCCACCCAAGAGCGAGGGATGTGATTAGACGATTTTCCCATCTAAAAAGAAAGACTCAAATGGGTTTGGGTGGGGCACAACAGCCGCTTGCATATGACCGCCGCTGGGAAAGAATCTCCACAAAGTGGCTGCCTGAGGACGGACGACGTCGCCGTGGCCAACCTGAGAAGTGGTGGTGAGATGACCTAGACAGGGGCCTATCATCAGCCGCATGCACAGTGACCGCTGGGCTATTAAGTGGGTTGATGCAGAGGAGAAACGCCGTCGAAGCCGGCCCAGAAAAGGGTCGAGGTGATTTAAACGTGTACCAAGAAGTCGTGTCGAAATAGCGTTGGAGAAGCATATCTCGGAGCCACGATTAGTGACAAAATATCATTAAATTAACATACTTGCGAGTCGTTCTGTTAACTGAATATTTAATAAGAGAACTCAATTTACTTTTGACTTTGAGTAGACATTATGTCAATGATTGCGTACGTTATGCGTTAGTCAAAAAAGTTGGTAAACCCAGTACAGTGTTAAAATGCATAAATTAATTAATTATTCATCAATTCAAAGAAAAAGAAAAACATTTCTGTTAAATGAACCTTCAAGAAACTGCTGGATTGAGATTTGAGAAAGACTTTCGGGAATCCGTTGGTTGCGTGACGCACAGGACCGGTCGTTGTGGCGATGCCCAACAGTGGACGTCTTTTGGCTGGAATGATGACGATGAGTCAGACTTGGTCAGACTCCTACAAACTAAAACTTCAGGGTATACGTTTTTCCCAGAATATACATGCGTCTTTAAAATGTGATTAAGCCTATATCTATATATATAAAAATGACCCCCGTTTTCCGTTGTCACGACTTGGCATGAAAACGGCTTGACCGATTTGGCTGATTTTTTTTTTGTTGTGATTGTTATTGTGAGGAGAAGGTACTTATGGAAAAAAAAATTAGGGTAGTGTAGGGTAGAGTAGGGTAGAGTAGGGTAGAGTAGGGTAGAGTAGGGTAGAGTAGGGTAGAGTAGGGTAGAGTAGGGTAGAGTAGGGTAGAGTGGGGTAGAGTAGGGTAGAGTAGGGTAGAGTTGGGTATAGTAGGGTGGAGTAGGGAAGAGCGGGAGCGAAGCCGCGCGGGCAAAGCTAGTTGTTTTTAAAAATATCATAGTTTAATTCATGAATCCCCAAGCGACACCCGGTGGCCGCGCATCTATTGTCTTACTATTGTGTCTCTAATTGACGGTATCTGAAGGGTTAAATATCAAACACGCATCACGTTACATCTATAACATTAATTTGTATTCAAAGTGTGGCAGATGTTATTTATTATAAGCAATCAACTAACCTCGGGGTTGATGCTGGTATGATTTTTAGTTACAATTTCATTTTGAAAACCGAAATTAAATTAATAGCTAGTCATTTGACTGGCCAGTTGGTCTAGTGGTTAGTGGCTCTGACTGCTATGCCAGAGGTTGTGGGTTCGATTCCCACCCAGAACAAATGTTTATGTGATGAGCATGATCATTCGTTCTATGTCTGGGTGTAATTTATCTATAATATAATATATCAGTTGTCTAGTATTCTTAACACAAGCTCTGCTAAGCTTGGGACTGGACGGCGTTGTGTGATAGTTGTGGAATATTATTATTATTATTATATTATCAGTTCGTATCGATTCTTAAAGTTAGTGCAGCAGATTGCAGATTGCTGGTACAGCGAAACCATTCAAGACTTCGTGGTCTCATACACCCATTCGTTTATTTATGTTAATACTAGCCTCTGCCTGCGGCTTCGTCCGCGTAAATGTAGAAAATATATAGCATATGTCAATTAGTTGGAAACGGCTGGAGAGGCATCACAGCGTCTTCACCTTCAACAAGACGCAGGTCCTCACTGAATATGTTCAGTTCTTGAGGTTCCTGAACCGGATACAGGCAGAAGAAGGGTGGCTTAGCAAAGCCGATGCCCTCCAGGGCAGCAGGGATTTTCTAAAAAGGGAACCCGTAATCCTAGAACTCAAAGGGCAACTGAAGAACACCGGTGTGGATTTAGGTAATCAGTAAAAGTTTGACACGCTCACTCGTTCCTCGCTGTAGGAGAAGTCACTGGAGGATTTCCAACCTGAAAAAAAAAATGGCTGTCATTGATAAAGTAGCATTCTACTGGTGAATGATTATTTTAATTGGTACGATCGTATATCGTTCAACTTATGGAGTGTGAAGTGGTAATAAACATACAAACCTTATAATAACCTTTATAATACCAGTACGAACTGTGTATAGTGTGATGTACTGCTACGTTTCATTAGAAAATTCTTTGCTTTATTTACTGCCTCGCTTGGCTTTGTCTGAAAGCATTCAGTTTGCACTCATACGTTCTATTCTATTTTCTCGTCTTTTATTTTCATTTCTTTGAAAACTGCTTTTAAGAGGGTCCTTCTCCACTCGCTTATCGTAAACATCGAAAATAGTTTAAAAGCTTGTTACTTCATTTAATGCAATCCAACGCGATGTTTGACGAAAAGGCAACGCAAAAAAGAGAGATAACGCCTGGAAACTCTGTTCTGGTAATTCCGAGATTTACTCGAAAATTTCACAAAACTTGCTCCAGGAAATAGCTGTTTCTTTTAAACCAATAAAGGTCTGTGATTCAAAATCTTGAATATATTTTTAAGGCCTATTGTTAAATTTTTTCGACTTTTAATTCATGAATCCCCAAGCGACACCCGGTGGCCGCGCATCTATTGTCTTACTATTGTGTCTCTAATTGACGGTATCTGAAGGGTTAAAATTTTTGAGTTTATTATGAAGTGCCAAAGTTCATGCCAAATAGCAGATTTCCAGAGGTTTTACTGGATTTGTTTCACACATAGATTATCGCATCGGATCGCGTTAGATGAAGCAAAAACTTTTAAAACTCGATGTTGACGATAGGCGAGTTGAAAAGGAGCCTCATAAGAGTTTCCTTTCCGATCGTATCTTATCGTCAATGTGAGCATGGTTTAAAAGCTTGTTGTTTCCTTGCCTCATCCAACGCAGTGTTTAGTAAAGAGGCAACGCGAAAAAAGAGAGATAAAGCCTGAACGCTCTGTTGGCATTCGGTAATGACGTCACTCACCTAAATATTTCACAAAACTTAGTTTAAGGAAATACGTGTTTTTTTTTAAACTTTAAAGATTGTAAGAAAGAATTTTCGTCATTCAGAATCATGATTGAATGTGCAAGGTTTCTGTAGATATATTGTTTTAGTTTATTAAATTATGAGTACATTACGAAGGGCCACAGTTCAGGGCGCAAAATAACAGATTTTCAGAAGTATTTACAGAATTTTACACAAATTACTGTTTCATTTTTAATAGAAATTTGAAAAAATATTAACAATATCTGTGTTTCCGAAACGTCGTAAGAAAATTCTGTAAATAACCACGTAAGAACTTTTTTTTTATTATTATTGTTGATAGGTTCGCGCTTGACGGCTATCTATTGTATGGAAATATTTTTCGAGGTATGAACTTCAAATAATACACTAGTAACTAATAAACGAAATAAAATGGACACTGGATCAGTCCCCTACATTTCAGAGTTAGACAACGGCAATCGTATTCATCATCATCATCATCATCAGCCGAAAGACGTCCACTGTTGGACATAGGCCTCCCACAAGTGCCGCCACAATGAACGATCCTGTGCGTCTCGCATCCGTCGTATTCATTGGTTGTCAATTTGCCTAACCCACTACAAGTTAACAAATCGATTCATTTCTTTATTTAATTTACTTAGTTAAATTCTGTTTCAACGTGACGAGAATGGAGTAGCGTTTCGCGAAGGAGTATTGTTTTATTTTGTTCTATATTTTTGTTTGCCTCTCTTTTGTTGTGGTCTGCATTGTTTGACTCGAGATCATCCATTACTCGAGACCTTTCTTGGGGTTCATTAATTACTTCTTTATCGCATTAATATTATATGTAAATACTGCTCGTTGCTTAACTGCTTCACTGATGTCATGGGGTCCTGGGTCAGGCAAAAAGTGCTATTAGGTTTTTCTAGCAGATGGGAATTTGGAAGTTGGGTTGGTGTTACCCTTGCACATCTGAAAGGATGTAAAACCGTTGATCCTGCGCCTAATCTCCAACCTGCCTTGTTGGTTTACCGTCCAATCAAACTATGAGAGTAAAGTAACAAATTGTATCTGTGTTTGCGTACGCACTTGTGCAGCATAGTATCTTCTGCGTAGGCACTTGGCTAAACTTTGTTGAAATTGGCCACTGTAATGGAAATTCGGCCGGGTGTGATTTTTTTCCGGTGGGATAATCATCTAATCACATCTCCCGTTATTGGGCGGAGCGGGAGATAGTGTCAGACTTTTACTGACTAAAAATACACGCCTGTTCCTTCGTTGCCTTTCGTACCGGGGCTGAGCTATTTTTCGAAACTAACCCTGGCCCTAGTAGGCTTCGACCCAGCTGGGCCCCTGTTGTTGCTGACAGCTTCTTAAAAGGCGCGCTGGAACAGGTTGACGACCTGGGCTCGGTCTGGACAGTTACCGGACAGTCGGGCAACGAGCTATCCCTTGCTCGCCGTCCACAAGCCCGCGCCTACGGTGGCCGGAAATCGGGATCGGAATCCCGACGGCGCGGCTGAGGCCGGCCGGGAGGGTTATTGTAAAGGCAAATGTGAGCACCTATGTGTATCACACTCAAAGGGATAAACGAATTTGAATAAAAGTTACCAGGATAGTTAATAGATTTTAGGTACATTGTCCTCATATTACAACATATAACTAAACCCCCTTGTTCCAGCTATATCAATATACTACAGCCGCGGTTTCGGCGGCTGGGTCTCCGCCAGGTCAAGAGCCACCAGGAACTGGGGTGCTCCCTGGAGAGCCCTGGGGCCATCGCCCTGTGCTGCTGTGCCTCTGACGATGCTGTGGGCTGCCGCTATAGGAGCCCATGTAGCAATGCTGGCATTCTGTATCAGGTCGCTGATGAATATTGGGTGAGTGAAGCTATAAGGCTAATTCGAAGACATGTGACATTCACCAACACGCACTGGGCCCGCGTGATGGATTACGGCCCATTCCCTCTCCCAGAGAGGAGGCCTGAGTCCCAGCAGTGGGAACTGAAAAGGCTGATGTTGATGATGATGATGAAGCTACCAGGGGCCTTACCATGACTTGTTACATGTCAAGTGTGCGAGCGAAAATAAAAAAAAAACTTTACGAGCTATATATACACTAATATGTATTATAAAGAGGTAGAATTTATTTTTTTAGTTTTAGGAGTTCTTTTGTAGAAGATAATCTCTGAAAGTAGTGGTCGGATATTTTCATCGATAGAAAGCTGCTTTATTCTTAAGTTGCATAAGCTATATTTAATGTACGCGGACGAAGCCGCGGGTAAAAGCTAGTACCCATCGACGTATACTCTACGGGTAAGAACTAGTACCGTGCGTAGTACATATATATCGATGGCTAGTACCTGATCTAGCTAGATTAGGTATTAGCCATTAGCTCCATTCCTTTAACAGTTCAGTTTAGGTCGTCAAATGGATCGCGTTAAGAGCTCGTGGTAGGGCCTCAGAGACGTTATGGATATAAAATTTCGTATTTAGAAAAAAAAAACATGAAAAACATCACACGAAATACGTAAATCAACATACGTGCTAAATTCGAGAAATTCTTTAGTGACACGTTTCTGTCATAAATAACTCGTTTTTACTCGCTTTGATCCGTCCTGAATTATACAAACGGAATTAAAATTCAATCTCGGTGTGAATTTGAATTTTAATTCCGTACAAAGAATAAGAAGCTTGGTACAAATATTATTTTGAATGAAATAATTTAATATTTAAACAAATTAGCGCCAATAGCAACAACTAAGAATGATTCCTATATCGTGGGTGCGTGCACACTAAGCTTACTAAGGTAATTTTTACATAGCATGGGTAGGATGACAGCGGAACGAAAATATACATCTTTAAGATGAGAGAAAAGGACAAGTAGCTACATTGCATCGATATAATATATTATGTAATATGGCACGCCAAACATTCACTTCAGTTGACTCAAATATAACGTCGTCTGTACACCTTGACCATTACACTATGTTGAACGAATCTCGTAAGTACCACGAAATTCATGGCGCTTAAGACATTTTGGCCACCAAAAAGGTCCGAAGTTTCCTCTAAAAGCTTAGCGCTGCATGTTTTAATAGTTTTGTTAGACGACATAATGCCAAAGTAGCGCTCGCTGCAACGAACTTTTGTTTTAACATTTCAGTATTTTGACAAATAGTTTTCATGAAAGAGCTTGTCTCATTACTAGAATATAAGTCGATGCTACATCGTATGAATCCGACAGCTATCACCCGCACCCAGAGGGGTACGGTGGACTAATTTAGACATGGGCGAAGGCACATCAGTGAGGCCATTTTCTTTCATAAATTCGAAAACAAGACCGCTACTGTCACTACCCGGTGTTCGACCATATCATCGTTTACCGTCAGGTGAAATAGTGCCAAACCCACCCAAACAAACAAAATGGTTTCTCCTTCGCGGGATAATAAAAGTTCTTATTTCAATGCAGATTCGAATTTAATTTTCTTTAAATTCGAATCCCACCCCTGCACATAAAAGCTTTAATTTTTTTTCTCACAGAATTAGGTCAATTGAATTAAAAATCATTTGGGTTATCTGAGGTTTAGCGCATTTAATATTAAACGTTGACCGTTATATACGCGCGATTGATTCAGATAAACCAGCATGGTACGTTGGTCCTTTTGTCCAAACCCTTTCGCGCCTCAAAGGACAGTGAACAACGCATATTTCCTAACAAAAGAACCCGTTTATTGCGCTTCATCCTTCTAGTACAGTCATCACACATATTCTCTATTCTCTAACAATCTAAAATTTTTCTCAGAGACCGTTTCAAACGAAGTGAATGCAAATCGCTTTGGAATGCTTTTAGAAATGCTAAACAGTCTACTTTATGACAGTAACAAAGGAAATTCTTATACATTTTCGTATATTATTATGGCAGAGGAATCAAAAACTTATGACTTTTATAAAGTTTATTTAGTTAACCAACATTAAACTTTTTGCACGTTTTGTTGTGGGTAGTTTTAGGTATTGTAGTATAAGTACCTACACTAGTCTCTCGGCCTCTCCATACAAACTGTCCAATCAAGTTTATAATTTTGTATGGTGAGGCGGTTTTTTTTTTCGTTTGCTGAAAAAAAATATTGTGGAAGGATGTTCAGTTTCGTCTACTGAGCAAGCCCTTAAAGTTTGCGGAGGGCTGTCGCTTAGACCTTGTATATCAATGAAATTAATCTATAAAAACATTGTTCCTAACAAATTGGACATCATGGTCTGAAATAAAGTATTTATTACCAGCTGCTCCCAGCGGCTTCGCCCGCGTGATAGCATAAAATTATCTCAAGGGAACATACTTCCGAGATAAAAAAATAACCTATGTCCTATTCCAGGACATGGTCTATCCGTGTACCAAGTTTCATCAAAAGTTTTTTTTGCCATTTAGGCGTGAAGACGTAACAAACAAACTCACTTTCGCTTTTATAATATTATTAAGGATTATTGAAAGAAACTTAGGGAGAGGGCTGCAGGATTATTCGCAAAAGTACTGAGGCTAAATTTTTAAGGTGGGAAATAATCTACAGACTCCTCCTGATTTAGGGTGGAACGGGAGAACGTGTAAGGAACATATGTGTTGGCACGAGCAGGGCTGAAGCCTACTGAGGCCATGGGTTGGCTTCCGAAAGGTAAACCCGGGGTCTTGGAACTTAAAGGCCGACTGAAAGAACACAGCTGTAATTTTAGTCAATTAAGCACAAAATATATAGGTACAGAAGTCAATCTATATACAAAGATCGCTCGAGCAACGCACACATAGACACCGCGGACACGATATCTCGGAGCGCCTCGGCCCGCTCGTCGAACAGTTCCGGCTCAAACGCTCATTAGTGTGCGTCCACCGAGCGTAGGTATAAAAAGTTAAGTACACACGTGAGATTGTCTTCTATACCTATCTATTTTGTGGTAGATGTCTATACCCAGCCCTGCTGAACCCCTAAGCTTTTCCTGACATCTCTTTGAAGCGCGCGTGGAACACAAAGTTTTACTATAAGAAACATAGACAGATTTTAGTTAGAAAAAGTTTGATATTTCCTCACTCTCCACTTAGAGTGGGAAACGTTTAATTGAGGAACCCCATCTATTTATCCAAAAAAACAGTTCTGATTGGAGTAATTTTATTGAACAGTGAATGAAATGTCAAAATATACCTACAAATAATAATAATAACAATATTTCACTACTATCACACAACGCTGTCTAGGCCCAAGCTAAGCAGAGCTTGTGTTAAGAATACTAGACAACTGATATATTATATTATAGATAAATTACACCCAGACGCAGAACAAATGATCATGCGCATCACACAAACATTCGTCCTGGGTGGGAATCGAACCCACGACCTCTGGCATAGCAGGGCCACTGACCACTAGACTAACAGGCCAGTCAAGATTAGAGATGGGTTTCTACCCGGTAAATACCGGGTAAATACCCAAATGCAGGGTTTTTACCCGGGTAAATAACCAAATGCAGGGTTTTTGCCCAAATGTGAAGGATTATGGTCATAAAGAAAACTAATTTACACGATTAACGTAGATTTATTAGAAAAACAATCGGAGATACAGCGCATACACCAAAGTCAAATATGGAAGAGAAGTGACATTTGCAAAGACAAGTTTTTGACAGCAATGAAGCATTTTTGGAGCTAGTTATTTTTTATTGCGTTTACAAAGTCCCATTTCCAACACTGGCCCTTAAACCAATAGAAAAATAAACAACCCTACTTATATAAAGTTATAAACAAATAGGTATTACAACAATGTAAACAGTCTCATTTTACAAGCAACAACCGATTTACAAATAAATTATGTTTTATTTTACATAAGGGTTTAGTTAGAATGTCAGCGAGCATGTCACTTGTACATAAGTATTTTAATATGACAATTTTATCACTTACATATTTTCTGATAAAGTGATGTCTAACATCAATATGTTTAGTTCTTGAATGATAAAGAGAGTTTTGACACAACTTTAACGCTGACTGATTATCATTATGAATAGTTATGATAATGCTCTCTTTTATAATATCCTTTAAAAATTTACGAATAAACAAACCTTCCTTACAAGCTTCTGTTAAGGAAATGTATTCAGCTTCAGTGCTAGATAATGCGACTGTTTTCTGTTTACGACTTTCCCAGGAAACTATGGATTTTCCAATGGTGAATACATACCCAGTGTATGACCTGCGATCTCCATCATCATTCGCCCAGTCAGCATCCGCATAAGCCGTGACGTCCAAGCCACCTTTTTGAAAAACTAGACAATGATTTATCGTACCTTTTAAGTAGCGCAGAACCCTTTTTGCTGCCTTCCAATGGATTTCTGAAAAAGACTCATTGAATTGGCTTAAATAGCTGACTGCATGAGCGATGTCCGGTCTAGTGCAGACAGCAATGTACATCAGACAACCAACTAGACCTCGGTAGTCTAGATTATCATCCTTCTGATTACCTCTTGGTAGTTTTAGTCCCGATTCCATAGGTGTGGGTGATGGCTTACAGTCCTCCATTTTGTGTTTTTGCAAGACCCTTTGAATATAACTACTCTGATCAAGAGTAATTTTATCATTATCCTTACACAGTTTCATGCCAAGAATTAGTTGAGCTGGCCCTAGATCTGTAATTTGAAATTCTTTCATTAATTTCTTCTTCATACTCGATTTTTCCTGCAAATTACACCTTGAAAACAGAATGATATCGTCTACATAAAGAGCAATTATTATAATCGAATTGTTATTAGACTTTATGTAAACACAAGGCTCTGATGATGACCTAACAAAATTTAATTTGTTACATATGACATGGTCGATTTTTTCATACCAAGCTTTCGAAGCCTGTTTCAAACCATAGATGGCTTTGTTCAACTTGTAGACCTTATGTTCTTGACCTTTTATCTGAAAGCCCTCAGGCTGTTCCATGAAGACAGTTTCTGTCAAATCACCATTGAGGAATGCCGTTTTCACATCAAGATGCTCAATCTCCATATTGTATTCAGCTGCCAAAGCTAATAATGTTCGTATTGTGGAATATCTAACGACTGGGGAAAAAGTCTCCTCATAGTCTATCCCATATTTTTGGGTACATCCTTTGGCAACCAAACGAGCTCGATATTTTAACAGTTCACCATTCAAACCCCTTTTAATTTTAAAAACCCATTTACATTTAACTGGTTTATGTGATTCTAATCTATCAGTCAAGGTCCAACAATTATTTTCAATAAATGATTCGTACTCACTAGTCATTGCTTCTTTCCAATGTTCTGCATCTTTCCCTCCAAAGGCTTCTTGCACAGTCTGTGGTGTATCCTCGTCATTAGATATGCTCACCATATTCGACGACAGTGACTCCCTTGTATCATCATAGTCTTCCTCAGATGAATCTGGAACGTAAGTTTCATCGGCAGGGTCGCTGGCCTCCGGCGAGCTCTCTCTTGAGCTCTCAGAATCATTTACTGTGATTACGCTGTATCTCTGATTGTTTTCCAAAATTGTGTCATCAGATAAATCAGTGTTCACAATAGATGACTCTGATTGTATAGGAGGTTCAGACAGATTAGTTTGAACATGTCGACTCTCATTATGAGTACAATTTTGTACTTGTGAAAATTGTTCTACTGTTTTTTCATTATCATCATTTGACACTTTACTCAGTAATGTATTTTCCAAGAAAGTAACATTTCTGGCTTTAATGCAATTTGTTGGAAACTCAGGGTCAATCAATCTATACCCTTTAGTATCGTTACAATAGCCAACAAATATATAACTTTTGCATTTCGAATCTAATTTCTTTCGATTTGGATTCAATGCATATGCAACACAGCCAAATATGCGGAAATGTTTGATAGATACCTTTCTGTTAGTCCATTTTTCTTCCGGAGTACATCCCATAACTGCCTTTGTGGGACAATGGTTTCGAATATAGACAGCTGTGTTAACAGCTTCTGCCCAGAATTTTTGAGCCAGATTTGCATCCTGCAGCATACATCTTGCTGCTTCCATGACTGTTCGGTTGGCTCGTTCTGCCACTCCATTCTGCTGCGGCGAGTGAGGTACTGTTGTCTGGTGCTGAATGCCGTTGTCCCTCAGAAACATCTGGAAATTTGAATTAATATATTCGCCACCGTTATCACTCCTGAGAACTTTAATCTTTCTACCTGTCTGATTCTCAACCAAGACTTTAAAAGATTTAAACTTCTCAAAAACTTCACTTTTAGTCTTCAAAAAATAGACAAAAGTTTTTCTTGAAAAATCATCTATGAAAAGTAAAAAATATTTTGAGCCACTAAGTGAAGAGGGCATTGGGCCGCACAGATCTGTGTGTACAAGTTCTAATGGTTCAGTTGCTCTGTTGTATGATTTTTTTGGGAATGGTAATCTATTTTGCTTTCCTTGTATACATGAAACGCAGGGTTCAAAACAAGAATCGTTATAAGAAATACCAGAAACCATACCTTGCCTGAGGAGTTTCATACTTCTTCGGTTGAGGTGGCCAAGGCGTCGATGCCATACCTTTTCCGATGTTTCAGCTGGAATTGGCTCTGTCTCCGTCTGATAATTGCCACACTCAACTGTTGCATTCACCACCAGATTCTCCTTAGCTTCCTGAGGAGTAACTGTAACAGCCCTAGGAGTAGCCGATAATGTTTCGGCAATATTTAGTTTATACATGCCTTTATCAAGAGTAGCACTAACCACTTCTACCCCATTGTCATAAACATGACACCCACTAAAGCTGAATACAACCTTGAAATCCTTTTTAACCATAGAACTCACAGATAACAAGTTTCCGCTTAACTTAGGTACATAGTAAACATTACTAACAGTCTTTATTGCACCATTTGCTAATTTTATTCTTACAGTTCCTATTCCTTCCGTGTACAACCTGTCTCTATTAGCCACTTTCACTTCAAGACTTTTATTTTTCACATAATCGCACATCACAGACCTATCACAACACATATGACTTGTAGCGCCACTGTCAATATACCAGGAATCTGCTTCAATGTTCGCTGACAAGGCTGTAAGCAGGGCCTTGGACTCGTCCACCTTTTTCATGTTACTCGTGTTGGTATTTATCTTCTTCCAACCACCACTCTTCTTTGGACAGTCCTTTATGAAGTGACCGGTCTTCTTACATCGAAAGCATTTGGGTTGTTTCCGCACAGCTGCAAGGGCCGATCCACTCTCATTCTTGTCATCACGACGTAGATTCTCCTGTAACAACTTGCCCTGTACTACCTCACTGGACAATTTGATGTTGGAATTTTCAATCGCCATAATCAGGGGATCATAATCCTCAGTCAGTCCACTTAGCATTACGACTGCTATGAAATCATCTTCGAGTGGTGACCCAATATCGCTGAGTTGGTGCGATATTTCGACGATTTTGTTGATGTAGCTCTCCATACTTTGGTTCTCTAATTTTGTACTAAACAAAGCTCGCAGTAATGCCAGTCTCCGACACAAACCTCTATCTTCATATGCCTTTTGAAGGTTAGTCCAGGCCTCATGTGCAGTTTTCGCAGACCTGACGTGTGAAAATGCAGCAGGTTGTACAGATAATGCAATGCGGGCGAGTGCCTTTTGTACCTTCTTAGCGTGTTCAGCATCCGTCGGCTCCTTCTCCACAAAGTCCCATAAATCCTCATGGATCAGCACCATTTTCATCATAAATTTCCAAGAGTTATAATTTTCAATGCCTTTTAGTTTGTCCATGACTAGAGAAGACGTGTTGATACCTGTTGCCATGTTGCCGCACAACGTGATGCTTCGATGAGAGGTTAAGTTTTTTTCTTCAAGCCGAAATCGCGAATTAATTTTTGAAATATTGCAAAAATAACAAACAGGACCGTGCCTGGGCCCATAACCTGAAGGATTATGGTCATAAAGAAAACTAATTTACACGATTAACGTAGATTTATTAGAAAAACAATCGGAGATACAGCGCATACACCAAAGTCAAATATGGAAGAGAAGTGACATTTGCAAAGACAAGTTTTTGACAGCAATGAAGCATTTTTGGAGCTAGTTATTTTTTATTGCGTTTACAAAGTCCCATTTCCAACAAAATGGTGGGTATTTACTTTTTCGACTTTTTTTAAGTCTTTTATGCATTTGTAGCAATAAAAAAATGTTTATCAAATATGTTTTATGCATGAAATGTACATGGCAAATAATAGTTTTCTACTAACAAATCATGTAAAAATTGCACGTCCGTATTTTTTAAGTATATTTGGTGGTATATATTAAATTTGATTATCAGATGCACACAATGTACAAATAACATGTAAACCACTTAAGATTTTTTATCTTAAAAAAACAAAAAAACATTATATATTTATGTTATTTACTTTGTAGGAATTTGAAAATCAGTTGAAGAAATACCTTGCAAAATTTACAGTTACACATCATTTAACAAAAATAATAATCAAGCGTTGAAACGTAAGAATGAATGTAGCCGAACTTATAACATGGATGTGTTAAAACTATGTAAGCGAACTAAAATTCAACTAAACTTTATTAAATAAAACATTCCAAAAAGTGTTAAAAGTTTATACCCATGATTTTGGGTATTTACCGGGTAAATACCCAATTTGAGTATAAACTGGGTTTTTACCCAGCGCCCATCTCTAGTCAAGATTACACAAAACAGATTTATACAAATTCTACAAATAATATTCAAGATTCATAAAATCGTTATCAAGCCGCAGCCCATCTGCTACCTCAGAGATTCTGGCTTGAATTTTAATGAAAACCATTTGTAATGAAAATTCTACGAATCAAATAATAAAATATTTTTTCGTTCCTCTTTGTTGGCATCACAATTAATTTTTAATTTTTTAACTTCCAAGGACATTAACCGAGTTTGGACCAAATGCTGCCCATACATAATACTGCTTAAAAATCCTACTAATATTATAAATGCGTAAGTTTGTATGTATGGATGGATGTTTGGATGTTTGTTACTCTTTCACGCAAAAACTACTGAGCAGATCTCGATGAAACTTGGTACACAAGTAGACCATATCCCAGAATAACACATAGGATACTTTTTATTCTGGGATTATGTACGCGGGTGAAGCCGCGGGCAAAAGCTAGTATAACATAATTATATAAAAAAAAGTTACTTGATTTAGAAGTTTTGCTTTTAAGGCTTTTTTGGCCTAGTTGTTAATGTATCCAATACATTTTTTTTTTTGTTGCTATTAACCTTGTTATTACAGTAAATATTTACGAGCAGCAGTGAATCACATGTAGAAATATAGCGAACATCTTAACATATCTATAAGCATTGGTGATATCCCACCCAAAATAAAAAAAAAACTTTGGATCTCTCTGGGATCTTTGTAGAAGTGTGATGTGTGTGGGTCCTTTTCAATTCACCCGTCCGCGTCGTCAACATTGAGTATGGTTTAAAAGCTTGTTGCTTCATCTAACGCAATCCAATGCGATACTTGACGAAGAGGCAACGCGAAAAAATTAGAGATAATACCTGAAAACTCTGTTAGCGTTCGGTAATTTCGTGATTTACTCGAATATTTCACAAAACTTGTTTTCATAGAACACGTGTTTTTTTAAAACCCTCAAAAGTTTTTCGTCATTCAGAATCTCGATTATTGTGCAAGGCTTCTAAGGATGTACTTTTTATATTTTTGTAATGAGTTTATTGTTATATATGAGTACCACGGAGTAAGATGAGTACTTAGTAAGTAATATATGAGTAAATTATGGAGAGCCAAAGTTCACGTAAAATAGCAGATTTTCAGAGGTCTCCAAGAGGTCTCAGGATTAGTTTTACACTAATTTTTATCCACAAGATATCTGTTTATCTTCAACTTCACCCGCGTACATAAAATATAGTCTATGCCACTCAGGCATAAAGCAGCTTTCTATCGGTGAAAAAATTTTAGCAAGCGGACCAATACTTCCAGAGATTACCTCCTACAACCAAAAAAAAAAACAAGAAAACCAACTTTACCTCTTTATTATATTGGTGTAGATAACTAATAACATCATAATCACGTATATGTATGAAAATGTATCTCGAGTTGGACGCTCTTAATTGAAAAACGTAACGTACAACATAAAGTTTGCCTGGTCACTTCAAGAATTCTTCTTTCCAGGTGTGGCAGCACCACATGCATAGGCGTGGCTAGTGCGCAGCTAACGCTCTCCATCGCGACCCTAGGAGCAGCAGTCTTCATGTTCCAGCTGGACTTGCGGTTCGATGCCTCTCTCTCACCACCTCCGAGGCAGTCGGATACGCATATTTGCACTGCTGTTTCTATGGTATGTATGGGACATAGACAGGGTGTTAGAGACAGGTCTCCGCAAACATTAAAGGCTTGCTCAGCAGACGAAACTGAAGTCCCTTCCACAAGATTTTTTTCCGAAAACGAATAAAGAATCGGCCTGTCCAAAATTATATACTTAATTGAACAGAGAGCAAGAGATGGTAAGGTTTTTCAGTTTTTCAGTGTCGTCTACTGAGCAAGCCCTTAAAGTTTGCGGAAACCTGTCCCTTACACCATGACGTCCTCTGAACTTTATATAGCTGTTCGTCATAATTATTATATTTCGAGTTCTCTTATTTTAAATAATGATCTGATGTTTATCATTGTAACCATCTGTTTTTTTTTTTAGCATATTTATATATTTATGTATCCGTATATAATTTAAGTGTACCGACACTTCTATCGACTGAAATGATATTTATATTTATTTTATTATTACAAGTACCTAATTGTAAGGATACCTACGTCATTCTATCTATTAATTACTAGCTCTTGCCTGCGGTTTCACCCGCTTACATAAAATATAGTCTATGTCACTCAGGATTAGGTAAAGCAGCTTTCTATCGGTGAAAAAGGTTTAGAAATCGGACATGTAATTTCAGACATTACCTCCTACAAAAAAAAAAAAACTTTTACCTTTTTAGAATATTACTGTAGATTTATTAAGCACAGTGTAGTTTTGTTTAATTCCAAAGGTAGAAAATGCT
This sequence comes from Mythimna lalbum, assembly GCA_949319445.1. Lineage (NCBI taxonomy): Eukaryota > Metazoa > Arthropoda > Insecta > Lepidoptera > Noctuidae > Mythimna > Mythimna lalbum. Next base: position 4,688,493 of record OX439356.1, on the reverse strand, counting down.
TTGTTACAGTCCGCTTATGTAGCACTACTGTATGTATATGTCGCAGGGAAATGAGGATATCAGGGATTTCACGAAATTCCGGTAGATGTCGAATATTCTTGTTTGTTACGTCTTCTTACTAAAAATATCTAGTGATATGACGAAATACTAATATCAAATCAGAGATATGTTATTTCATAAAACTAAAAGAATTCTGTTGATAAATAAAGCAATAACACAGAATTACAAATGAACTGGTGTATTTTTATTAGAAAATTAAGCTTGATTTTTATTCGTCAGTATCCACTTTTATGACATTTTACTAGATTTAGTTTAGTGAAACGACATATCACTGACAATAAATTGGTGTTTTGTCATATCACTAGATACTTTTAGTAAGAAGACGTAATAAACAAGAATATTCGACATCTACCGGGATTTCGTGATATCCCTAGGAATTTCGTGAAATCACTGATATCCTCATTTCCCTGCGACATATATAAAGTTTGAATAAATAAACTAAAATAAGCTGGAATACAATAAAGGTGCTTTATAGAATTTAATAACAGCTTTTGTTCCCTGCTAGAAAAAGTTATTAAAAACTCGGTGACTTAGTTCTCTGAAGGAAGCCAAGTTTGAAAAATTAAAGGCACGTTACGAACTAACACTTTATGAATTACTAGCTTTTGCCCGCGTACATAGAATATTGCCTATGCCACTCAGGAATAAAGCACCTTTCTATAGGTGAAAAAGTTTTAGCAAACGGACCAGCCCCCCTAGCCAAGTTACAAGTTTCGCTTGCGTCGAACGCTTCGAGTTGCCCTTGCCGCCAATTCTTTTGTTCTGATCACGTGACCATTGAGAGACAGACTTTACCAACTAGATATGACATGTATGTAGCTATCAAGTATTTTCATTTCCTTCGATAATTACCTGCACTTTAATTTTTATAGGTTTTATTTTTATAAAAATTAATTCAACAGACAAAAAAGTATGAAGGCTATGACAAAAATATAACAGAAAGTAACAAAAGCGGCTTCTTTGAAGCATTTTTATGTAAAAGTGTCTTGGCTCGGCTAATTTATCAAAGTCGACGAAAGCAAACAGGATGAGGGGAATGCTGCCTTCTAGCCAGCAAAAATGTTTCTATTAAAATTATGAAAGAAATATGACACAGCAGGATAACACTGCGATCCTTAAAGAACCACGGTTCTACGGGACAGTATTGGAATACTTTAGGAATAAAAACCTTTTTATAAAAAGAAAACTGACTTCACTAAAAAATTTAATTGAATTTGAGTAGTTCCCTCGTTTTCGTCAAGATTCCATCATCTGATCCCAACTTGGTGACTATGGGACCATTTGGGAAGTTATACCCTTTCCAAAAAAAAAAGATTTTTTCAAATCGGTTGGCAAGCGACGAAGTTATGTGCGAACAAACATAAAAAAAAAATACAAGCATCCGAATTGAGAACCTCTTCCTTTTTTAAAGTCGGTTAAAATAAGCACTCATCATCATTATCATTTGTGCCGAAAGTCATCCACTGTTGGACATAGACTCCTGTAACCGTTGCCACAACAACCGGTCCTATGCGTCACGCCTCCATCGTATTCTGGCGACCCTGACCAGGTCATCGGTCCACTTTGTGGGAGGCCTTCCACCGCTGTGTCTTCTGGTACGCGGTCACCACTCCAGCACCTTTCATCCCTATCGACTATCGAATGAGCACACATTCTATCGAAATAAACCCCGAGTCTTAGTTTAAAATTGAAGTTTTATGTAAATTCAAAAATTCTTAAATTCTGAGAATTCTCTTTCATGCCTTTTTATATAATTTGCATTGCTTTAAACCATTTCTGAATTTATCAACACTAAAATGGCTTCTGCATTTCAAGTGAAAATTCAATAACAACATTATTGGCGTGCAGTTAAATATTTAGTTTACAGTATCTGGGTCAGAGTTTCAGTGAATTTTCGTGGTTAGCTTGCAAACTGTATAATTTGATTTTCTGAATAATGTAATATCGATACAACACCGACAAACTCATATATGAATGTACCAGGAGTTCATAAAAGGGAAATAATACGAGACTACAATGAGTTTTAAATAAAATATAATTGAATCAGTGACATCTTTGTTGATATGCCAAAATATAATAATAATAATAATAATAATTCTTTATTTCAGGCTACTATGGCCCATATACACTATACATAAAATAATCTTAAAAATAATAAACTAATACATATAAATAAAATCTACTTATTAATTAAACGATTGCACACGAAGTGACGGCGGATAACATTTGGTGCAGTGGTTGAGCGATTGGCTGCTGCGCTGCGTGTCGCGGGTTCGATTATTTGTATGGCTCAGAGACGGGTTCCCTATTTGACTGCGAAAATTTATGATTTGATGTTTATCGAATACCTACACATCGTATAACTGGATTATCGACAGGTGTGTCAATTGTTCAGTTTCATTCCATCGATGACTTTATTGGTTAGTGCGAAATATCCTGTTGCGAAAAACCCTACATCGATTCCTCATTAGTTCGATAGAATGTCGGTTCAAAACGCCTACTATTCCGTGACATTTAATATTAATAACCTTATTAGGAAAATCTCCTACTTCTTCTTCCTGCCCTTGTCCCATTCTATTTGGGGTCGGCGCAACACGTTTTTTCTTCCATTCTACCCTGTCACTCGTTATGCTATCACTAACTTCCTTTTCTTTCATATCGCTCTTTACGCAATCCATTCATCTTTTCTTTGGCCTCCCTTTCCCTCTCCATCCATAGGGAAATAAGTTCATTTTATTTAAAAAAAATATATAATTCCTTCACTTTATGTAATTAATTCATGAATCCCCAAGCGACACCCGGTGGCCGCGCATCTATTGTCTTACTATTGTGTCTCTAATTGACGGTATCTGAAGGGTTAATTATTATTTTATTGTTTTCTTCAGTTTCATTCCAAATTACATTCTAGGGTCTTTCTCATTATGTCTAAACGGCCCTTTTATTTTTTAACAAGTACAGCACTAGTCAATCCCATACATTTTTTACTTTCGGCAATACTTATTGCCATTTTCTTCGTTGATAGACTGTCACTTGTCCAGAGCCACAGGACCCAAACGAAGCAAAAATGCTACCTGGTAGGTACACAAGGTTATTGGTGATACGTCGAACGTATTCCCGACAGGACGTGCTAGTGTGACCTATTTCCAGCCGCAAAACCGCTGCAAATTTAGCGCACGAGATTTGATTTTTGAAACCTAGATTTTCTCGAAATTGGAATGCTTAATTGTTGCAAATACTAGTAGCATGATATCATAGCGTAATCAGCCTTTTAATGTTCCCACTGTTGGGACTCAGGCCTCCTATCTAGGAGAGGGAATGGGCAGTAATTCACCACGCGGACCTAGTGCGGGTTGGTGAATGTCACTATATGTCTTCGAATTATTGGTTCTGGCTCATGCCGGTTTCGACACTAAGTACAAAATAGATCTTGGCAGGTCATCGCGGGTATTAGGTGCTAGGCACAGCTGGATGCGCAAGTAAAACAACCCTTCAGGTGCCTGGGTGGCCCGGTGACCATATATTAATGTCGCCAACCAGATTCCATAAGTGGATTATAATTTTGTGACTTCTCATAATACTGTTTTGAAATTTTGTACATAAATTATTTACATAAAAATAACAGATTGGTGTTTCTGGTATCGAAATATACTAAAAATAAGGTTGTATATTTTAACAATGCAACTATAGTCTTCACTGTTATTGCAACCAAGCTAAAAATATTTTTGTGAACAACAGTTACTAGTCTGTATTCTGTGTGTTTCATGTCTGAAAAAGTAATAATACCCAAAGGACCAAAATTTGGAATTTGTATAAAAGGACCACGGATTTTTCAAGACATACTATAAAGAGATATGTGCTATAAAAGGATACCAGCATCAGTATTTTGAAAACAACTGCGGATAGCAATCCTCCGGAGTCCATTACATTCAGATTCAAGAAAGCAGCTTTACTGCTCGAGACCAATGTACTAGGAACTTAGGACCCTCAGGAGACGGAAACCAACCAGTATACACTGCCAAATTGTCAAGCTAGCAAGCTAATATATCCTGGAAATATCGTTATTATTATTAGAATAGAATATTTTTTATAAAATAAGTTGGAAATATAATAGGATAAATCCACGTACATTCTGCCTCATACCATGCAAATGTGATACAAAGTAAAAAATAATTATAATTTAATTTGATAGAATTTGCTTGCTGCGGTCTTTCCGTCCGATTATAACTTGGGTGTCTTCAAAGCTAGAGTACAGCCAATGGCTCGACTATTGCCCCAACATGTCATATTTGATTGGCCTAAAGATAGCTGTCACGGATGCAAGTGTCTTTTTACAGAAGACACTGATTTTTTTCTAATCTGTGGCGATATTCTAAAAACAAAAAAGAGAAACATTATACCTTCTTCCTTCACAAAGCAGTACATTAAAACTATTTCACTGTCTGTACCTAAAAAGAAAACCAATGTAGTCTTAATTAAAATCACTCAAGGGAGCCAATCAACTATATAACTAGAAACTAACCAATTAATTAACTTACAGGTACCTCTGACGTCAGTAGCAATCAACAGCGGTAACAGTGACGCAGCCGACTCCGGTGGAAGTCCCCTGGGCAAGGAGAAGGAGCCTCCCCCTCTGGAACCCCCCACCTGATGCAGTGACGCTGCTTGAACAGATGGACTGATGTTTTGTGTGACTGATGTTTCTACAGACTTTGAATGTACTGAGTGATTTTCGTACGTACTATATATCTGTATAGGTAGTAGAATCTTCTTTAGATCATGCTGTTTGTGGTGCTTCAATGATTTTTGTATGATTTTATACCTTTAAGGGTGTTACCACACCAGTCGATCGATCGTCGATCGATGGTAGAATGGATTAGTCGTCGTCGATCGACAGTTTCTACCAGACCAATCGATCGATTGTCAATCGATGGTAGAATGCGTCCTCTTGCGAATACATTTCGTGGAATATAGCCGGGGTTAATCAATCAACGTCGACCGGTGCCATCAACCGGCAATCGATCGATTGGTTTGTCGACCGGTATCCGTTGACCAATTAAAGCTAATACACCAATCGAACAAAGTCGACCGATGTCGATCGATGGTATCGATCGATTGGTGTGGTAACACCCTAACGCTTGTGTGGGACTGGTCCGACGAATGTTTTTGTATCCTATTCGCCAGGTTTTGTTTGCGACTGGGTACTGCATCTCGTTTAGCTCTTTAGCCTTTCGAATACCGTTATTAGACACAATAGAAAGATAATGAGAGAGCAAAAGCTGGCGTTTGCTTGGGGCACAAAATATATAGGTATCTACAGAAGTCAATCTACATACAAACCGCGCTCGAGCAACGCACACATAGACACCGCTTACGGACTTGATATCTCAGAGCGCCTCGGCCCGCTCGTCGAACAGTTCCGGCTCAAACATCATCTTCCTGCCCTTGTCCCGTTTTATTTGGGGTCGGCGCAACACGTTTTTTTCTTCCATTCTGTCCTGTCACTCGTCATGCTATCACTAACTCCCTTTTCTTTCATATCACTTCTCACACAATCCATCCATCTTTTCTTTGGCCTCCCTCTCCCCTTCCATCCATCCACATGTAAACTCATAACTTTTTTAGCAACATGCGTTTCGTCCCTCCTTTTCACATGACCATACCAAGACAAACGATTTCCTTTCAGCTTTTCAGTCACTGGCACCACTTTCAAACTTCCCCTAATATACTCATTTCTCACTTTATCCATTCTTGTCACACCACACATCCATCTTAACATTCTCATCTCTGCTACATGCAATCTTTTTTCATCCTTCTTTTTCACAGCCCAACATTCTGATCCATACAGTACGACAGGCCTTATCACGGACTTGTAGATTTTACCCTTCAACTTGAGGGGCATCCGTGGGTCGCAAGTGGTTCCCGTGACCTGTCGCCATTTCATCCATCCTGCATTGATCCGATGTGTTACGTCCCGGTCTACCTCACCATCCCCTTGTTCCGGCTCAAACGCTCGTTAGTATGCGTCCACTGAGCGTAGGTATAAAAATTGAAGTACATACATGAGATTGTATCTGTGCCCATCTATTTTGTGCTTGGGGCTTAATGAATTAATACCTATAGCTGAAAGAAGAGCTGATGAGATGGAGTATTTAGTCCTGGATATGCGACCTTGGCGGTATAACCTCGAGTATTTTTCGGATAAATCCGACCAAGGCGATTAAAATATTAATATAAAGATGTGTTTACAGCAAATGAACACAGAACTAGAGCCACATTAAGATCATTATTTTCATAATGTATAAAAATAGAACTATGAAAGTATAACTTTATCGATACGACAGGAAAGCTTTCAAGGCCATTTGGTATAGAAGTTTCTTTATAAATATTTTGTTTGTGATTGATACTTTATTAAGAGGCAGTTTTTCCACTAGCCTATCGTCAACATCGACCATAGCTTAAAAGCTGGTTACTTTATCTAACGCAATCCAACGCGATGTTTGACGAAAAGGCAACGCGAAAAAAGAGAAATAACGCCTGAAAACTCTGTTGGCATTCGGTAATTCCGTGATTTACTCAAATATTTTACAAAACTTGTTCCACGAAATGCGTGTTTTTTTTTTCAACCCTTAAAAGTCTTTTTTAATGGTCGTCATTTAGAATCTTAATAAAATTTGTAATGCCAAAATATCTAATGAAAAATGTGTAATAACGTCATAATCGCGTAAGAGCGGTTGTATGAAAAACAGTTAAAAAGCTATGTCGAGTTGCAACCCTTTAATATGTCTGTCCAGAAATTGAAAGGTCTGATTGAAAAATATCCGATTTACGCCAATAACTTTGGAAATATTTCCTCAATTGAATAAATCTTTTAATTGGATCCACACTTTTTAGGTTTTTTAGGCAAAAAGCGTCTACAATATTCTTTTAAATCTGATAAATAACGAAAACAAAAAGGAAGTTTTTGGAAAGGAGTGTTGCTCAATACAAGAGGATTATTGAAATATTTGTTTGTATTGACAAAACCTTTTCGTTTTTCTCGTAACTGTTTTTTTGCCTTTGGCAAAATTTCAGCCACAATCATGCATACGAGAGGAAATAAGTAATTTCCTACTGTTGGTGTACTTTCTACCTTGCGTCTTCGTAAATCATCGTGAGGAAATTGGCCTTCGGATCTGAATTTCTCAATTCAAATTGGAAATATCCACAATGGTAATATTCCCCTCTTCAGTACCATTAAAATCAACATAGTTAATTGAACCTTTCATCAGTTTACATTTTGGCTTCACGAGCAGGCGTTGCATCAATTTTCACTCAAGATATTTATGATGTATATTGAGAATTGATGAGCAGTGGTGGCCGAGTGGTAACGGCCCCGACTTACGAGTTGCATTACTTTATGTAATTTATTTCATCACCACTTCTCAAAACGGTGAAGGGAAATATCATGCGGAAACCGGCATGTCCTAGAATCAAAAATTCGAAAATATATGACATCCACCAACACGCACTAGGCCGCGTGGTGGATTACCTACGGGCCGGCCGATTCCCTTTCCTAGAGAGGAGGCCTGAGTCCCAACAGTGGGAACATTATAAGGCCGACTGCTATGCTATTGATTGTATCGAACAGATTTATATGCGCTTTTTGGTTTCTCTTATTCACGTCTTTAATGTATATTGATCTCTTCTCCGAATGAAGGTTTGACGTTCTAAACGAGAGTAACGACAGACATTTTCTATTTTTATATCTTTATTGTGATCTTGTGAACTAACCTTTTTGGTCTTGATCTTCATTTCACCTTTACAAAGCCGTCCTGTTATCGCCATATTTATAGTCTGACTAAAAAGTCAACCGACTTGAGAATTTTGTATAATATTTAATCATTTAAAAAAAAAAACTTATATTCGATACTTTTTATAACGTTCTTCTATTAGTAAACAATGATCAACTAGTCCTACTTCTTCTAATAAATGAACCAGTGTTGACTACTTTAGATTTCATTTTGCCCTAATAATTACCCAAGTCGTTTGACTTTTTAGACAGACTATACAAGGTAACCTAACACAAGAATTTTTTTAAGGAAACAAAAAAAAAAAATCAGCCTCACTATACAAAATTATAAACTTGATTGGACAGTTTGTATGATGAAGATTCCGATTTTTTTTTTTTTTGTTTCCTGGAATAAAGTTTTGTGGAAGGTTGTTCAATTTCGTCTACTGAGCAAGCCCTTAAAGTTTGCGGAGGGCTGTCCCTTACACCTTGTATATAACCTTGTTGTGTGTGTTTGAGGTCATATGCGTGACTTGTTTATTGTTATGCAAATCATTGTCTACCATTTTAGTGTTAAGGGAATTTGTATGTAACACTTATGTTTCAATTACAATTTAATTTATGGTTGCCATAGTTTTATATTCATAGTTATTTTAATTTACCTAAGTGGCTGCTTTGTATGTACGATCTATTGCGCAAAGAACTTGATTATTGTATCTAGGTGTGGTCTTAATTCTGTTTTCATTAAATTAATTGCAATTCTCTAGCTACCATCCTATTAACTTAATTAACTCATTGATAATGACTGTGTCTTCATAAATGATTATCTAATAGTAAAACTGCAATATGTGTGCAAATACACCGCTAAATTTTAATTGTCGATCCGGTACATGGAACACTATCGATTTGTAACGATAAAATTAAAAAAATAAAGTACCTTTTTTTAAACCCGTAATTATTTACGCATGTATGAAATTAATTTCTTTTAGAACGTCTGCTGAGCGAGTCCAATGACCTGTAGGTAGTAGTCGGTGTTGCGTACTAACTACCTACAGGTCATTGGAGGTTAAAAACGAGATTGCTCAGGATTAAAACGATCAAAATTTAACGGTGTATATACCGTAGAATATGTCTCTTTAAAATAGTTTTTTTTTTTAACCTTTGCTCCAAACTAGGAACAACTCGTGTCGTTTTGCGTTCAAAACATGTAAACTCACACATTCAGGCTCGGGACAAATATCTGTAGGCTATATACTGGTAATATATTTGTTCAACTGGAATTCATTTCGCCTCGTCGTTTATACCGCAAACATCGAAGGACTGAAACAAATTGCCTGCTGCGGTCTTCCCATCCGATTCTAATTTGGATATCTTCAAGGCTAGAGTGAATAGGTTCTTAATAAACTAGTGCGTTTCACCTTCAACGATTACATCACTGCTTCAATTGAAAAACAAATTCAACGCTAACATTGAAAATTCTAGTCAATTATTCTTTATAAGCTTAGCTAGCAGCGGCAACACTTGTGGTATGAGATCCCCTGTGTTTTATTTACTTTGGTATCATAATTGGTACACTTTCTAAACACACACGAAGGCATTTTTTTAATTAATTTCGTAGCACCGCAGCGTATGACTAGATCCGATGCGTGACGCCTAAAGGCAAGGATCCCAATTAGGATCCTTTCGAGTCTTCGATTCTACGAGTGCGCACTCATAACAAATCTGTTTATTTGAATATCATTGGTTTAACCGTATACTTATTAATAGAGATAATCGTCATTTTAACATATAATACATTTAATTACAACTCCAAACTATTCAAAAAGTATAACACAGTGAAAAGGGCGCGCAATTCCATATTCGAATGTCAAAGATGCTAGTGCGGGGACGATCATGCGCGACGCCATTAGGGATGCGCACAATCATCGACTTTTTAGTCTAACATTATGTTAAAATTGGCTGCTATTCAATTCGATATAAATACTAATATTATTCATTTCTAAAAGAAAAAGAAAATCTAATAATATAAATTTTCTGCAAAGCGCAACTTTAAGCGGCAAAGTGTGTTTCTCTGCACTCTATACAACTTAAGAAAGAGCAATATTGTGTTAGTTCTGAACTTTATTTGCTAACCGTACCTAACGATGCTTAGCGGTTTCAAACTGCACTCGTTTATAAACAGTTCTCTTGGGAAAATTTTAGCTAGCCTTTTTAAGTTTTTTTAAAGGAAATCTATGTTTAATTGTATTTAATTGTTTATCCTATTTGATTTTGAACAGTTTTTATTTTTGTTATTATTATTTTGAAGATAAGGGGCTAGGCATCACCCGTAGTGTAGGGGATGTAGTCACTGCGACCTAAAATATCTATTGTGACTCGCCACCTTGTAAGAGTAACTCTTTTAGCCCGGAGGCTTCCAGGAAGTCTAGAATACTCCTAGCTTTAAGAGTTTTAATCTCCTCCAGGCGAATAATGTGTCGGCCCAGATAAGGGGCCCGCATTCACACAAAAGATGCTTAGACGTCTCCCTCTTCATGTCCAGATAATGTTTAACCCTATGATTTACCAAAAGATTGTGTAGTACAAATATGCTAACTATTTGTTTTTAATCTGTGAAATCGTTGAGCTAGCTCATAAAGATGCCCATCAATGGAACTGGGCAAAACGTGTCTGCCGCATGCCTGACGAACTGTCGGCGTAAATCACAGGATTTTTGCCCAGACACAGTTACGGTTCGCGGAAGACCACGAAAGAGATGATGAGACGAGTGGATGTCTTTTTTAAGAATTGGAAAAAGAAGCGAATAATTGGATGGAACAATACGAGCCAGTAATGAAAAAAAAATATTATTACCATGGTATCTTCAATGATCCTTTTTTTGACAACAAACAATCCAAATATCTCCTTCACTCTGAGTGACACAAGGAGTCACAAGGAGTGTCAAATTTTTACCGACTATAACCCACTCGTGTCCTTTCAGTTGATCTTTGCGTCCCAGGGCCGAGGTAACCCTTTCAAAGCAGCCCTGGCTGATTTTTAATGAACCTGTGGACAAAACCGGCAAATCTACATACGTAAAAAAGTAGTGTTGTGGAATTGGTCCTTTGAGCTTTGAAATCGAAAGTTTTCATTGAGATAGATGTATTATCCGCCATCGCTTAAATAAAACCATATGTGATTGTGACTTATTTTATATTAAAGCTACCAGCGAAAAAAGAAAATTGTCCCTAGGAAACTCACTCCTGAGAAAATAAATGTATCTTATGTACTATTCTAGAACATGGTCTACACGTTTACTACATTTCATCGAAATCTGTTGCGCCGTTCAAGCGTGAAGAAGTAACAAACTACACACATTCACAAACTGCCGCGTTTATAATATTAGCATTATTTAAATTAACCATCAGTACCGAGTCGCAATTATGTTAAAAATAAAATACTTATGTAAATATTGAAAATTAAGCTTAAAGTTATGTACTTATTTTTCTACAATGTTTTTATTTAAAGTGTTTGATTTTATTTTAGACTAAGTGTATGTAAATGTAAATATTATTAAAAAATAATCCTAAATAATAATAAAACGAATAATACAGAAGATTGTTTTTAGTTTCACCATTTCCTCCTGAGAAGAAATTCTTAACAACTAGCACTAATTTATATCCTCACTAGTAACCCCTCTGAGGATCGTAAACTTGCAAACTATGTGCACCACAGAAAAAATTAAAGAGGTTAGAAAGGAAATGCTTTCCGATTTTTACTACAACGAGTGTCACCGCTTGTCTCCCACCCTTTAACTCCACTACAGGCAATACACCAATACGAACGCGCAATACGCAACTAACAGACCACGCACACTTAGATCGCAAGTTTGCCATTGGTAGTTGAACTATGAGCATTGCCCTTCATTGTGGAAGTTCCCTTCTCGTTTATATTGCTCTATCTGTTAGTGAAATCTGTGACAAAAACTGCTCTGCATAAATTGAGAATAGAATCTATAACAAATTTTAAAACGTTACGGAAACAGATACTAAACAAAAAATCTTATATCGTCAAAGAAACATTAAAGAATACCGGGGCACATCTTTAAGTAATCGAAGAAAGTAGAAGGATCAAAATATTTGCTTATCCGTAAAGCTGATCGTAAAAATATTCTTATTTATTTACCAATGAGAGAAATTTTCACAACCAAGGAACATTAAAACACGCGAAACCATCGGGTGTATAGGCGTAACTTTGCCTCTCAACTGGTCAGCTGAGAGCTGCGTGGTCATCACTCATCGTGCAGCATCAGTAATGGTTGGATGGGAGTTGGCTTATCACGGAGTGACCAAAATCCAAGTATCAATTGAAAGAGTTTTTTTAAGAATACGTAATAGAAAACAATGTCACAATCACTTAAATTTTGCATGACTTGATTCCGCTATCTTCTTTCTACATTCGGACAGTTCTACGTATGGTGAGTATCCACCAAAGATTTTATATATCCTACGGGTATCCACCCTTACGTTGTTGAATCTTCTACAGTATGGACTGTCGTTTATACCGCGTACATCGAAGGACTGCAACAGTTTGCCTGATCTTCCCTTCCGATTAAAATTTAGGTGTTTTCAAGGCTAAAGTAAATAGGCTCTCAATAAACTAGCGCGCCTCACTATCAACGATTGCATCACTGCTTACCATCAGGTAGGATTTCAGTCAATCACTTGTTCATATTATTATTATTTCATTTATTTATTTTATATACATATCTGTTATATTTTTTAAAATTTCATTAAAAAAAAAGATATTTAAAAATATAAAAAATAGTAGCCCACCGGCATCGGGAACAGGGTCCAAGCTACCGGTGGTCAGGGCTACTGAGAGAGGAATCTCCTAACAATGCGCGCCGTGTCCAGGAGCACTGCTTTCTGGATCAGGCCGTTATGGCTATCGGCACAATGATTGCTCTATCCACTGAACATCCCCACCAACCGTGTTCCCACGTTGTCGTCGTGGTGGGGCTTGCGTGTCTCAATGACCTTGAGGGCTATGCCGGTAGAGCTACTCATGCCGGAAGGCCTCAAGCGAGAGACCAGACCAAGAGGAACACACGGCGGAGTCCAGTCGGACCGCCCGGAGGGTGCGCTGTCCAGGAGCGCTGGCACCAACAGCTGTCGGCGCCTTCTCGACAGCGAGCTCGGTTCGCCTCGGGTACGTGTCTGTTTATCAGACACGACCACGATGGCGAACGTGTATTGGGGACCCCACCCCATTGCCAAAAAGGCAAAGCTGTGATTCAGCCAAATCATGGACGCGACTCCTAAAAAGAAACTACCCCAGGAGGGTACCGCCTGCCCCGCAGGCGGAGAATCCCTCCCCGAGCAGAGCTCGGGCTGCCCCTCGTATTCTGGGGGGGGCAAAGAGCGCGCCAGATCCGCAATGGATCTGTTCCCGTCCTTCGTGGACGCAAGGAGCCAGGGTGGCTCACGAACCGGCAGTGCGGAGTCCCTGGGACAAGTTCCCAGCACGTCCGCGACGCCGGCGGAGACAGGCCGTAGTTTCGGCCTCAGGGAGGTGAGTGGAGATGCGGCGTCGGACTCTGATGCCGCGTCTGCACACAACTCGGAGGTAATGGAGGTGGAAGAATCCACCTCCATCAAAAGGAAATTCTTCCTTTTGCGCTCCGTGTCCGACGACGAAACGGGATCTGCCCGAAAAATCTCGTCCTCGGGGCGGGGCGCAGCCCGTCAAACGGGCAGAGGAAGAGGGGTCCCCGCTGAGAGCGCCAGAGAGGGACGCCAGGCCAGCCTCATACCGCCGGAAATCCCTACCGAGCTGCCGGAGGGAATGGAGGTGGCTATGGCCAAATTTAAAGAGGTCGTGGCAGCCGCCATCATGAGCGTGGCCAACAAACGGGAGAGGGTGGCCAAGAAGCGCTCCATCGAACTGGCCAATACCACGATTGGGGGGGCTCTGGGGTTCGTGTTCGAGCCCTACGAGCTGACCCTGAAAGGGAGGATTGGCCGGCTCGAGGCCTTGGCCGGTCTGCAGGACTCCCCTGTACAGTCACCGGAAGGACGGAGCACGGAGGCGGAAAGCGAGGTGCTGTCCCTGCTGCGGCAAGAGCTGGCTGCTGCCAGGGAGCAGCAGCAGCAGCAGCAGCAGCGCTTCCAGGAGCAAATCCAGCGCCAGCTTTCCGTCCTGGAGGGCATCGTGCTGCGTCCTCCGCTCGCGACCTCCAACACGAAAAGGGTGGCGTCATATGCCGCCGTCGCCGCGGCCACGACGACTACTGCACCCAGGGCAGGTCCGTCGGGGCAAGTCGCGCGCAAGGCCGCGGCGCCGGAAGCGGCGAGGTCGGGCCCGGTGACCAGGCAGCAGCAGCAGGGGAAGCCTGCCGCCCCCCCGAAGGGCAAGGTGGCGGCTGCCACCGGCAGAAAACCGGCGGGGCCTCCTGCCGCGGCGGCGACTAGGTCGCGCCTGCCGCCTTCTCCGCTCGAAGACTCCTCGGCTGGCGCCGAGTGGACGGTCGTCGGCGCCAAGGAGAAGGCAAGCAAGGCGGCTAGGGCGACGAACAGGCGCAAACGGCGACGGGAGCGCAAGAAGCGGGCCATGGCTGCCAGACTTCGCGCCCCGACTTCCGCAGCTGTAGTGATCACACTACAGCCAGCTGCGGAAAAGAGGGGCGTGGACTATGACATAGTCATGGCCAAGGCGAAGCAGGCGGTGGTGGGCCACCTCGACGAGTTCGGAGCCTCCGGGGGCTTCCGAATAAGGCGGACCGTAACCGGAGCCCGAATTTTGGAGGTCCCCGGGGCGGACAGCGGCGAACTCGCCGACGCCCTGGCCGACAAAATCAGGGCGTCCCTGGACGTCGAGGAGGCCCGAGTGTCCAGACCCACCAAGAGCGTAGACATGCGCATCATGGGTCTGGACGACTCTGTCAGGGTGGATGAAGTGGTGGCCGCCATCGTCAGGGCGGGAGGGTGCACGACCGATCAGGTTCGGGCGGGCACCATCCGCGCTGACAGCACGGGCATGCGAGCTGTCACAGTGAGCTGCCCCGTGTCGGTGGCCAAGGCCATCACGGCCGAGGGCCGAAGGCTGTTGGTGGGCTGGGTTTCAGCCCAAGTCAAGATGCTGGAACCCAGACCTCTGCGGTGCTACCGATGCCACGTCGGGCACCACGTGGGCGCCCATTGCGCTGCAGAGGAGGACCGCAGTGACCGCTGCCACCAGTGCGGACAGCCCGGACACAAGGCCGCCGAATGCCGTGCATTGCCGCACTGTTACGCATGTGCGGCGGCAGGCAAGCCGGCCGACCACCAGGCTGGGGGTAGGTCTTGCGACCCTCCCACCAAGGCCAAGGGCAAAGTCAGGAGGGGCATCCCTGACGTCCTCACCACCGCAGCCACTACCCTGGCTGCTGCTGCTATCGCCGCCGCTCCCGCCGCCGCGGCAGGAGCCTCACAAAGGGCTCAGGAGGAGATGATAATGGAATGTCAATAACGACACCATTACGTCTCCTCCAGGCGAACATCAACCACTGCGCCGCCGCTCAGGATCTGTTGCTCCAGAGCATGGCGCAGTGGTCGATAAATATCGCCGTCGTCGCCGAGCCGTACTTTGTCCAACCCCGTGGAGACTGGGTTCAGGACTTGGACGGCTCGGTGACGTTAATTTCGTCGGCCGCCGCCGGTACCCCGCCCCCCGAGTCCGTCACGAGGGGGCGGGGTTGCGTGGCAGCACGGTTCGGGGACATCGCCGTGGTAGGCGTCTACCTGCCCCCGAACAGATCTCTCGACGTGTTCCAACTCTCCCTGATGGAGCTAAATTCCGTCGTCGCTGGGTTCGGTTCCCTCATGTCCGTGAACTTAGCAGATCATTTTCCAGCAGAGCATAAAAAAATTAGAGTTCTATTCGCATGCAGCATAGTTCTGGAGTTCCTGATACTTTTCAGGAAAAGTTCTGCTGATTTTCCTGAAAAAAATATCAAATGAAAATATGATCTGCTAACTTCCGGTAGCAGATCATTTTTTCCAAAAGCAAAGTTTTAAAAGTCCTTTAGATGCACAAAGGCGAGTTCTATAGTTCCCAATTACTTTCAGCGATAGTTCTGTCAATTAGAAGTCACAAAAAAATAAAAACATATCAACGTAATAACAGGAAAAACAAATAAATATCATAAAACTGCCGACAATTACGCAACACAACCATTTTCACATATAAATCTGGCCTTAATCAGTAGACCAGATGTTATTTAAACAAAGAAATGCAAAATACAACACAATCGACTTCGAATATCACCAGAGTATGGTTGAAGATGGCGATTAGCAAAAATCATGAATATTATCAGTGTGTAAAATAAAAAAACATCATAAGAAACTTCTGGAGGGTCCCAAGACGGAGAACTCTACAGTTCCTTATACAACAATACCTGTTTTATATAAAATAGAAAAAACCAAATCAAGAACTCCGACAAAAGTATCAGCAGAGCATAGCTGAAGATGGTGATTAGCAAAAACTACAAACAAAAGATAATCGTTCAAGTTAAAAAAATCATAAAAAAAATTTGGAGTTCCCCAAGACCTAGAACTCCTCAGTTTCTTATACAACTTCATTATTTCTATCTAACGTAGTAAAAACTAGATCTAGAACTCCAACACAAGTATCAGCAGAGCATAGCTGAAGATGGGGATTACCAAAAATTATGAATATTTTCATCGTTCAAGTTAAAAAATTCATAAAAAAAAATCTGGAGTTACCCAAGACCTGGAACTCCTCAGTTCTTAATACAACTGCATTATTTCTATTTACCATGGTAAAAACTATACCTAGAACTCCGACACAAGTATCAGCAGAGCATAGCTGAAGATGGCTACTACGAAAAACTATACATATTTTCATCATTCAAGTTAAAAAAATCATAAAAAAAAATCTGGAGTTACCGAAGACCTGGAACTCCTCAGTTCTTTATACAACTGCATTAGTACTATCAAAAGTGGTGAAGAATAGACCTAGAACTCCGACACAAGTATCAGCAGAGCATAGCTGAAGATGGCAACTACGAAAAAGTATAAATATTAACATCGTTCAAGTTAAAAATTCATAAAAAAAATCTGGAGTTCCCCATGACCTAGAACTCCTCAGTTTCTTATACAACTACACTAGTCCTATCTAATGGGGTAGAAACTAGACCTAGAACTCCGACACAAGTATCAGCAGAGCATAGCTGAAGATGGCGACTACGAAAAACTATACATATTTTCATCATTCAAGTTAAAAAATTCATAAAAAAAAATCTGGAGTTACACAAGACCTAAAACTCCTCAGTTCTTTATACAACTGCATTATTTCTATTTACCATGGTGAAAACAAGACCTAGAACTCCGACCCAAGTATCAGCAGAGCATAGCTGAAGATGGCGACTACGAAAAAATATAAATATTTTTATCGTTCAAGTTAAAAAATTCTTGAAAAAAATCTGAAGTTACCCAAAACCTGGAACTCCTCAGTTTCTTATACAACTGCATTATTCCTATCTACCATGGTGAAAACTAGACCTAGAACTTCGACACAAGTATCAGCAGAGCATAGCTGAAGATGGCGACTACGAAAAAATATAAATATTTTCATCGTTCAAGTTAAAAATTCATAAAAAAAATCTGGATTTCCCCAAGACCTAGAACTCCTCAGTTCCTTATACAACTGCATTATTTTTATCTACCGTGGTGAAAACTAGACCTAGAACTCCGACACAAGTATCAGCAGAGCATAGCTGAAGATGGCGACTACGAAAAAATATAAATATTTTCATCGTTCAAGTTAAAAAATTCTTGAAAAAAATCTGAAGTTACCGAAAACCTGGCACTCCTCAGTTTCTTATGCAACTGCATTATTCCTATCTACCATGGTGAAAAATAGACCTAGAACTTCGACACAAGTATCAGCAGAACATAGCTGAAGATGGGGATTACCAAAAATTATGAATATTTTCATCGTTCAAGTAAAAAAAATCATAAAAAAAATCTGGAGTCACCCAAGACCTAGAACTCCTCAGTTCCTTATACAACAGCTTTAGTTCTATCTAACGTGGTAGAAACTAGACCTAGAACTCCGACACAAGTATCAGCAGAGCATAGCTGAAGATGGCGACTACGAAAAAATATAAATATTTTCATCGTTCAAGTTAAAAAATTCTTGAAAAAAATCTGAAGTTACCGAAAACCTGGAACTCCTCAGTTTCTTATACAACTGCATTATTCCTATCTACCATGGTGAAAAATAGACCTAGAACTTCGACACAAGTATCAGCAGAACATAGCTGAAGATGGGGATTACCAAAAATTATGAATATTTTCATCGTTCAAGTAAAACAAATCATAAAAAAAATCTGGAGTCACCCAAGACCTAGAACTCCTCAGTTCCTTATACAACAGCTTTAGTTCTATCTAACGTGGTAGAAACTAGACCTAGAACTCCGACACAAGTATCAGCAGAGCATAGCTGAAGATGGCGACTACGAAAAAATATAAATATTTTCATCATTCAAGTTAAAAAAATCATAATGAAAATCTGGAGTCACCCAAGACCTAGAACTCCTCAGTTCCTTATACAACTGCATTAGTACTATCTAAAATGGTGACGAATAGACCTAGAACTTCGACACAAGTATCAGCAGAGCATAGCTGAAGATGGCGACTACGAAAAACTATACATATTTTCATCATTCAAATAAAAAATTCATAAATAAAAAATCTGGAGTTACCCAAGACCTGGAACTCCTCAGTTCTTTATACAACTGCATTAGTACTATCTAATGGGGTAGAAACTAGGCCTAGAACTCCGACACAAGTATCAGCAGAGCATAGCTGAAGATGGCGACTACGAAAAAGTATAAATATTTTCATCGTTCAAGTTAAAAAAATCATAATGAAAATCTAGAGTCACTCAAGACCTAGAACTCTTCAATTCCTTATACAACTACATGAGTTCTATCTAACAAGGTAAAAACTAGACCTAGAACTCCGACACAAGTATCAGCAGAGCATGGCTGAAGATGGCGATTACGAAAAATTGTGAATATTTTCATCGTTCAAGTTAAAAAAATCATAATAAAAATCTAGAGTCACTCAAGACCTAGAACTCTTCAATTCCTTATACAACTGCATTAGTCCTATCTAATGGGCTAGAAACTAAACCTAGAACTCCGACACAAGTATCAGCAGAGCATGGCTGAAGATGGCGATTACGAAAAATTGTGAATATTTTCATCATTGAAGTTAAAAAATTCATAAAAAAAAATCTGGAGTTACCCAAGACCTGGAACTCCTCAGTTCTTTATACAACTGCATTAGTACTATCTAAAGTGGTGAAGAATAGACCTAGAACTCCGACACAAGTATCAGCAGAGCATAGTTGAAGATGGCGACTCCGAAAAAGTATAAATATTTACATCGTTCAAGTTAAAAATTCATAAAAAAAATCTGGAGTTCCCCATGACCTAGAACTCCCCAGTTCCTTATACAACTACACTAGTCCTATCTAATGGGGTAGAAACTAGACCTAGAACTCTGACACAAGTATCAGCAGAGCATAGCTGAAGATGGCGACTACGAAAAAATATAAATATTTTCATCATTCAAGTTAAAAAAATCATAATGAAAATCTGGAGTCACCCAAGACCTAGAACTCCTCAGTTCCTTATACAACTGCATTAGTATTATCTAAAATGGTGACGAATAGACCTAGAACTCCGACACAAGTATCAGCAGAGCATAGCTGAAGATGGCGACTACGAAAAAGTATAGATATTTTCATCATTCAAGTTAAAAAATTCATAAAAAAAATCTGGAGTTCCCCAAGACCTAGAACTCCTCAGTTCCTTATACAACTGCATTAGTCCTATCTAATGAGTTAGAAACTAGGCCTAGAACTCCAACACAAGTATCAGCAGAGCATAGCTGAAGATGGCGACTACGAAAAACTATACATATTTTCATCATTCAAGTTAAAAAATTCATAAAAAAAAATCTGGAGTTACCCAAGACCTGGAACTCCTCAGTTCTTTATACAACTGCATTATTTCTATTTACCATGGTGAAAACAAGACCTAGAACTCCGACACAAGTATCAGCAGAGCATAGCTGAAGATGGCGACTATGAAAAAGTATAGATATTTTCATCATTCAAGTTAAAAAAATCATAATGAAAATCTGGAGTCACCCAAGACCTAGAACTCCTCAGTTCCTTATACAACTGCATTATTCCTATCTACCGTGGTGAAACCTAGACCTAGAACTCCGACACAAGTATCAGCAGAGCATAGCTGAAGATGGCGACTATGAAAAAGTATAGATATTTTCATCATTCAAGTTAAAAAAATCATAATGAAAATCTGGAGTCACCCAAGACCTAGAACTCCTCAGTTCCTTATACAACTGCATTATTTAAATTAACCATGGTAAAAACTACACCTAGAACTCCGACACAAGTATCAGCAGAGCATAGCTGAAGATGGCGATTACGAAAAAGTATAAATAATTTCATCGTTCAAGTTAAAAATTCATTAAAAAAAACTGGAGTTCCCCATGACCTGGAACTCCTCAGTTCCTTATACAACTACATTAGTCCTATCTAATGGGGTAGAAACTAGACCTAGAACTCCGACACAAGTATCAGCAGAGCATAGCTGAAGATGGCGCCTACGAAAAACTATACATATTTTCATCATTCAAGTTAAAAAATTCATAAAAAAAAATCTGGAGTTACCCAAGACCTGGAACTCCTCAGTTCTTTATACAACTGCATTATTTCTATTTACCATGGTAAAAACTAGACCTAGAACTCCGACACAAGTATCAGCAGAGCATAGCTGAAGATGGCGATTACGAAAAATTGTGAATATTTTCATCGTTCAAGTTAAAAAAATCATAATAAAAATCTAGAGTCACTCAAGACCTAGAACTCTTCAAATCCTTATACAACTGCATTAGTCCTATCTAATAGGGTAGAAACTAGACCTAGAACTCCGACACAAGTATCAGCATAGCATAGCTGAAGATGGCGACTACGAAAAACTATACATATTTTCATCATTCAAGTTAAAAAATTCATAAAAAAAAATCTGGAGTTACCCAAGACCTGGAACTCCTCAGTTCTTTATACAACTGCATTAGTACTATCTAAAGTGGTGAAGAATAGACCTAGAACTCCGACACAAGTATCAGCAGAGCATAGCTGAAGATGGCGACTACGAAAAAGTATATATATTTACATCGTTCAAGTTAAAAAAATCATAATAAAAATCTAGAGTCACTCAAGACCTAGAACTCTTCAATTCCTTATACAACTGCATTAGTCCTATCTAATGGGCTAGAAACTAAACCTAGAACTCCGACACAAGTATCAGCAGAGCATGGCTGAAGATGGCGATTACGAAAAATTGTGAATATTTTCATCATTCAAGTTAAAAAATTCATAAAAAAAAATCTGGAGTTACCCAAGACCTGGAACTCCTCAGTTCTTTATACAACTGCATTAGTACTATCTAAAGTGGTGAAGAATAGACCTAGAACTCCGACACAAGTATCAGCAGAGCATAGTTGAAGATGGCGACTCCGAAAAAGTATAAATATTTACATCGTTCAAGTTAAAAATTCATAAAAAAAATCTGGAGTTCCCCATGACCTAGAACTCCCCAGTTCCTTATACAACTACACTAGTCCTATCTAATGGGGTAGAAACTAGACCTAGAACTCTGACACAAGTATCAGCAGAGCATAGCTGAAGATGGCGACTACGAAAAAATATAAATATTTTCATCATTCAAGTTAAAAAAATCATAATGAAAATCTGGAGTCACCCAAGACCTAGAACTCCTCAGTTCCTTATACAACTGCATTAGTACTATCTAAAATGGTGACGAATAGACCTAGAACTCCGACACAAGTATCAGCAGAGCATAGCTGAAGATGGCGACTACGAAAAAGTATAGATATTTTCATCATTCAAGTTAAAAAATTCATAAAAAAAATCTGGAGTTCCCCAAGACCTAGAACTCCTCAGTTCCTTATACAACTGCATTATTCCTATCTAATGAGTTAGAAACTAGGCCTAGAACTCCAACACAAGTATCAGCAGAGCATAGCTGAAGATGGCGACTACGAAAAACTATACATATTTTCATCATTCAAGTTAAAAAATTCATAAAAAAAAATCTGGAGTTACCCAAGACCTGGAACTCCTCAGTTCTTTATACAACTGCATTATTTCTATTTACCATGCTGAAAACAAGACCTAGAACTCCGACACAAGTATCAGCAGAGCATAGCTGAAGATGGCGACTATGAAAAAGTATAGATATTTTCATCATTCAAGTTAAAAAAATCATAATGAAAATCTGGAGTCACCCAAGACCTAGAACTCCTCAGTTCCTTATACAACTGCATTATTCCTATCTACCGTGGTGAAACCTAGACCTAGAACTCCGACACAAGTATCAGCAGAGCATAGCTGAAGATGGCGACTATGAAAAAGTATAGATATTTTCATCATTCAAGTTAAAAAAATCATAATGAAAATCTGGAGTCACCCAAGACCTAGAACTCCTCAGTTCCTTATACAACTGCATTATTTAAATTAACCATGGTAAAAACTACACCTAGAACTCCGACACAAGTATCAGCAGAGCATAGCTGAAGATGGCGATTACGAAAAAGTATAAATAATTTCATCGTTCAAGTTAAAAATTCATTAAAAAAAACTGGAGTTCCCCATGACCTGGAACTCCTCAGTTCCTTATACAACTACATTAGTCCTATCTAATGGGGTAGAAACTAGACCTAGAACTCCGACACAAGTATCAGCAGAGCATAGCTGAAGATGGCGCCTACGAAAAACTATACATATTTTCATCATTCAAGTTAAAAAATTCATAAAAAAAAATCTGGAGTTACCCAAGACCTGGAACTCCTCAGTTCTTTATACAACTGCATTATTTCTATTTACCATGGTAAAAACTAGACCTAGAACTCCGACACAAGTATCAGCAGAGCATAGCTGAAGATGGCGATTACGAAAAATTGTGAATATTTTCATCGTTCAAGTTAAAAAAATCATAATAAAAATCTAGAGTCACTCAAGACCTAGAACTCTTCAATTCCTTATACAACTGCATTAGTCCTATCTAATAGGGTAGAAACTAGACCTAGAACTCCGACACAAGTATCAGCATAGCATAGCTGAAGATGGCGACTACGAAAAACTATACATATTTTCATCATTCAAGTTAAAAAATTCATAAAAAAAAAATCTGGAGTTACCCAAGACCTGGAACTCCTCAGTTCTTTATACAACTGCATTAGTACTATCTAAAGTGGTGAAGAATAGACCTAGAACTCCGACACAAGTATCAGCAGAGCATAGCTGAAGATGGCGACTACGAAAAAGTATATATATTTACATCGTTCAAGTTAAAAATTCATAAAAAAAAAACTGGAGTTCCCCATGACCTAGAACTCCTCAGTTCCTTATACAACTACACTAGTCCTATCTAATGGGGTAGAAACTAGACCTAGAAATTCGACACTAGTATCAGCAGAGCATAGCTGAAGATGGCGACTACGAAAAAGTATAGATATTTTCATCATTCAAGTTAAAAAATTCATAAAAAAAATCTGGAGTTTCCTAAGACCTAGAACTCCTCAGTTCCTTATACAACTGCATTAGTCCTATCTAATGGGTTAGAAACTAGGCCTAGAACTCCGACACAAGTATCAGCAGAGCATAGCTGAAGATGGCGACTACGAAAAACTATACATATTTTCATCATTCAAGTTAAAAAATTCATACAAAAAAATCTGGAGTTACCCAAGACCTGGAACTCCTCAGTTCTTTATACAACTGCATTATTTCTATCTACCATGGTGAAAAATAGACCTAGAACTTCGATACAAGTATCAGCAGAGCATAGCTGAAGATGGCGACTACGAAAAAATATAAATATTTTCATCGTTCAAGTTAAAAATTCATAAAAAAAATCTGGAGTTGCCCAAGACCTAGAACTCCTCAGTTCCTTATACAACTGCATAATTTCTATCTACCGTGGTGAAACCTAGACCTAGAACTCCGACACAAGTATCAGCAGAGCATAGCTGAAGATGGCGACTACGAAAAAATATAAATATTTTCATCGTTCAAGTTAAAAAATTCTTGAAAAAAATCTGAAGTTACCCAAAACCTGGAACTCCTAAGTTCTTTATACAACTGCATTATTTCTATTAACCATGGTAAAAACTAGACCTAGAACTCCGACACAAGTATCAGCAGAGCATAGCTGAAGATGGCGATTACGAAAAAGTATAAATATTTTCATCGTTCAAGTTAAAAATTCATTAAAAAAAACTGGAGTTCCCCATGACCTGGAACTCCTCAGTTCCTTATACAACTACATTAGTCCTATCTAATGGGGTAGAAACTAGACCTAGAACTCCGACACAAGTATCAGCAGAGCATAGCTGAAGATGGCGCCTACGAAAAACTATACATATTTTCATCATTCAAGTTAAAAAATTCATAAAAAAAAATCTGGAGTTACCCAAGACCTGGAAATCCCCAGTTCTTTATACACCTGCATTATTTCTATTTACCATGGTAAAAACTATACCTAGAACTCCGACACAAGTATCAGCAGAGCATAGCTGAAGATGGCGATTACGTAAAAGTATAAATATTTTCATCGTTCAAGTTAAAAATTCTTTAAAAAAAACTGAAATTCCCCATGACCTGGAACTTCTCAGTTCCTTATACAACTACATTAGTCCTATCTAATGGGGTAGAAACTAGACCTAGAACTCCGACACAAGTATCAGCAGAGCATAGCTGAAGATGGCAACTACGAAAAAATATAAATATTTTCATCGTTCAAGTTAAAAAATTCTTGAAAAAAATCTGAAGTTACCCAAAACCTGGAACTCCTCAGTTTCTTATACAACTGCATTATTCCTATCTACCATGGTGAAAAATAGACCTAGAACTTCGACACAAGTATCAGCAGAGCATAGCTGAAGATGGCGACTACGAAAAAATATAAATATTTTCATCGTTCAAGTTAAAAATTCATAAAAAAAATCTGGATTTCCCCAAGACCTAGAACTCCTCAGTTCCTTATACAACTGCATTATTTCTATCTACCGTGGTGAAAACTAGACCTAGAACTCCGACACAAGTATCAGCAGAGCATGGCTGAAGATGGCGATTACGAAAAATTGTGAATATTTTCATCGTTCAAGTTAAAAAAATATTAATAAAAATCTAGAGTCACTCAAGACCTAGAACTCTTCAATTCCTTATACAACTGCATGAGTTCTATCTAACAAGGTAAAAACTAGACCTAGAACTCCGACACAAGTATCAGCAGAGCATAGCTGAAGATGGCGACTACGAAAAAGTATAGATATTTTCATCATTCAAGTTAAAAAAATCATAATGAAAATCTGGAGTCACCCAAGACCTAGAACTCCTCAGTTCCTTATACAACTGCATTAGTACTATCTAAAATGGTGACGAATAGACCTAAACCTCCGACACAAGTATCAGCAGAGCATAGCTGAAGATGGCGACTACGAAAAAATATAAATATTTTCATCGTTCAAGTTAAAAATTCATAAAAAAAATCTGGATTTTCCCAAGACCTAGAACTCCTCAGTTCTTTATACAACTGCATTATTTCTATCTACCGTGGTGAAAACTAGACCTAGAACTCCGACACAAGTATCAGCAGAGCATAGCTGAAGATGGCGACTACGAAAAAGTATAAATATTTACATCGTTCAAGTTAAAAATTCATAAAAAAAATCTGGAGTTCCCCATGACCTAGAACTCCTCAGTTCCTTATACAACTGCATAATTTCTATCTACCGTGGTGAAACCTAGACCTAGAACTCCGACACAAGTATCAGCAGAGCATAGCTGAAGATGGCGACTACGAAAAAGTATAGATATTTTCATCATTCAAGTTAAAAAATTCATAAAAAAAATCTGGAGTTCCCCAAGACCTAGAACTCCTCAGTTACTTATACAACTGCATTATTTCTATCTACCGTGGTGAAAACTAGACCTAGAACTCCGACACAAGTATCAGCAGAGCATAGCTGAAGATGGCGACTACGAAAAAGTATAAATATTTACATCGTTCAAGTTAAAAATTCATAAAAAAAATCTGGAGTTCCCCATGACCTAGAACTCCTCAGTTCCTTATACAACTGCATAATTTCTATCTACCGTGGTGAAACCTAGACCTAGAACTCCGACACAAGTATCAGCAGAGCATAGCTGAAGATGGCGACTACGAAAAAGTATAGATATTTTCATCATTCAAGTTAAAAAATTCATAAAAAAAATCTGGAGTTCCCCAAGACCTAGAACTCCTCAGTTCCTTATACAACTGCATTATTTCTATCTACCGTGGTGAAAACTAGACCTAGAACTCCGACACAAGTATCAGCAGAGCATAGCTGAAGATGGCGACTACGAAAAAATATAAATATTTTCATCGTTCAAGTTAAAAAATTCTTGAAAAAAATCTGAAGTTACCCAAAACCTGGAACTCCTCAGTTTCTTATACAACTGCATTATTCCTATCTACCATGGTGAAAAATAGACCTAGAACTTCGACACAAGTATCAGCAGAGCATAGCTGAAGATGGCGACTACGAAAAAATATAAATATTTTCATCGTTCAAGTTAAAAATTCATAAAAAAAATCTGAAGTTACCCAAAACCTGGAACTCCTCAGTTTCTTATACAACTGCATTATTCCTATCTACCATGGTGAAAAATAGACCTAGAACTTCGACACAAGTATCAGCAGAGCATAGCTGAAGATGGCGACTACGAAAAAATATAAATATTTTCATCGTTCAAGTTAAAAATTCATAAAAAAAATCTGGATTTCCCCAAGACCTAGAACTCCTCAGTTCCTTATACAACTGCATTATTTCTATCTACCGTGGTGAAAACTAGACCTAGAACTCCGACACAAGTATCAGCAGAGCATGGCTGAAGATGGCGATTACGAAAAATTGTGAATATTTTCATCGTTCAAGTTAAAAAAATATTAATAAAAATCTAGAGTCACTCAAGACCTAGAACTCTTCAATTCCTTATACAACTGCATGAGTTCTATCTAACAAGGTAAAAACTAGACCTAGAACTCCGACACAAGTATCAGCAGAGCATAGCTGAAGATGGCGACTACGAAAAAGTATAGATATTTTCATCATTCAAGTTAAAAAAATCATAATGAAAATCTGGAGTCACCCAAGACCTAGAACTCCTCAGTTCCTTATACAACTGCATTAGTACTATCTAAAATGGTGACGAATAGACCTAAACCTCCGACACAAGTATCAGCAGAGCATAGCTGAAGATGGCGACTACGAAAAAATATAAATATTTTCATCGTTCAAGTTAAAAATTCATAAAAAAAATCTGGATTTTCCCAAGACCTAGAACTCCTCAGTTCTTTATACAACTGCATTATTTCTATCTACCGTGGTGAAAACTAGACCTAGAACTCCGACACAAGTATCAGCAGAGCATAGCTGAAGATGGCGACTACGAAAAAATATAAATATTTTCATCGTTCAAGTTAAAAAATTCTTGAAAAAAATCTGAAGTTACCCAAAACCTGGAACTCCTCAGTTTCTTATACAACTGCATTATTCCTATCTATCATGGTGAAAAATAGACCTAGAACTTTGACACAAGTATCAGCAGAGCATAGCTGAAGATGGGGATTACCAAAAATTATGAATATTTTCATCGTTCAAGTTAAAAAATTCTTGAAAAAAATCTGAAGTTACCGAAAACCTGGAACTCCTCAGTTTCTTATACAACTGCATTATTCCTATCTACCATGGTGAAAAATAGACCTAGAACTTCGACACAAGTATCAGCAGAACATAGCTGAAGATGGGGATTACCAAAAATTATGAATATTTTCATCGTTCAAGTAAAACAAATCATAAAAAAAATCTGGAGTCACCCAAGACCTAGAACTCCTCAGTTCCTTATACAACAGCTTTAGTTCTATCTAACGTGGTAGAAACTAGACCTAGAACTCCGACACAAGTATCAGCAGAGCATAGCTGAAGATGGCGACTACGAAAAAATATAAATATTTTCATCATTCAAGTTAAAAAAATCATAATGAAAATCTGGAGTCACCCAAGACCTAGAACTCCTCAGTTCCTTATACAACTGCATTAGTACTATCTAAAATGGTGACGAATAGACCTAGAACTTCGACACAAGTATCAGCAGAGCATAGCTGAAGATGGCGACTACGAAAAACTATACATATTTTCATCATTCAAATAAAAAATTCATAAATAAAAAATCTGGAGTTACCCAAGACCTGGAACTCCTCAGTTCTTTATACAACTGCATTAGTACTATCTAATGGGGTAGAAACTAGGCCTAGAACTCCGACACAAGTATCAGCAGAGCATAGCTGAAGATGGCGACTACGAAAAAGTATAAATATTTTCATCGTTCAAGTTAAAAAAATCATAATGAAAATCTAGAGTCACTCAAGACCTAGAACTCTTCAATCCCTTATACAACTACATGAGTTCTATCTAACAAGGTAAAAACTAGACCTAGAACTCCGACACAAGTATCAGCAGAGCATGGCTGAAGATGGCGATTACGAAAAATTGTGAATATTTTCATCGTTCAAGTTAAAAAAATCATAATAAAAATCTAGAGTCACTCAAGACCTAGAACTCTTCAATTCCTTATACAACTGCATTAGTCCTATCTAATGGGCTAGAAACTAAACCTAGAACTCCGACACAAGTATCAGCAGAGCATGGCTGAAGATGGCGATTACGAAAAATTGTGAATATTTTCATCATTGAAGTTAAAAAATTCATAAAAAAAAATCTGGAGTTACCCAAGACCTGGAACTCCTCAGTTCTTTATACAACTGCATTAGTACTATCTAAAGTGGTGAAGAATAGACCTAGAACTCCGACACAAGTATCAGCAGAGCATAGTTGAAGATGGCGACTCCGAAAAAATATAAATATTTTCATCGTTCAAGTTAAAAATTCATAAAAAAAATCTGGAGTTCCCCAAGACCTAGAACTCCTCAGTTCCTTATACAACTACACTAGTCCTATCTAATGGCGTAGAAACTAGACCTAGAACTCCGACACAAGTATCAGCAGAGCATGGCTGAAGATGGCGATTACGAAAAATTGAGAATATTTTCATCATTCAAGTTAAAAAAATCATAATGAAAATCTGGAGTCACCCAAGACCTAGAACTTCTCAGTTCCTTATACAACTGCATTAGTACTATCTTAAGTGGTGAAGAATAGACCTAGAACTCCGACACAAGTATCAGCAGAGCATAGCTGAATATGGCGATTACGAAAAATTGTGAATATTTTCATCGTTCAAGTTAAAAAAATCATAATAAAAATCTAGAGTCACTCAAGACCTAGAACTCTTCAATTCCTTATAGAACTGCATTAGTCCTATCTAATGGGGTAGAAACTAGACCTAGAACTCCGACACAAGTATCAGCAGAGCATAGCTGAAGATGGCGACTACGAAAAACTATACATATTTTCATCGTTCAAGTTAAAAAAATGATAATAAAAATCTAGAGTCACCCAAGACCTGGAACTCCTCAGTTTCTTATACAACTGCATTAGTCCTATCTAACAAGATAGAAACTAGACCTAGAACTCCGACACAAGTATCAGCAGAGCATAGCTGAAGATGGCGATTACCAAAAATTACAAATATTTTAATTTTTTTTTTAATATAGCTGTATCAGTTCTATAAAACGTAGTTCTAGGTTTGGTTTCAAACCTAGAATTCCGACATAATGAGCAGAGGTGAGTTGAGGTTAATTGACTTTATTTATCAAAAATCCAAATGCACGCATTTAAGCGAACCGCACGATTTTTCTTTAAATTTAAAATTGTTTTGTTTGTTGACAAAGACAGATCCATGACGTGAAACATTTTTTTTATTTTAATTATTAAGACCTATGTATTAGGTACATCATGTTGACGCGTCTTGGAATGTGTTACGAGCGTTGGTCGAGTAAGAGTTTGAGAACTGACCATATTTACATTATTATTTTATATTCTTGTTCACAGATACACGTTTTTCACTATTATATGTGATTTAAATTAGAATATTATCTACACCACAAGATTATAGATTAAATACTCCTAATTATTATAAAAGTTGCATCGAAATCCATTGCGCAGGTTAGAACATTGAAGCTTATAAATAAACTAAACAAATGTACGCGCCGAATTGTTTATTCATGACTCCCTAGATGGCGTTGGCGTCGAATTAGAAGTCGCTATGGTTTCGTTACGAGCAAAAGTATATAGCAATCAAATTTTTTTCTTGAAAACTATTGTCAAATAACTCTTGTAGGTATTTAGCAATTCAAGGCGATCTTCAATTACATTAGTTTTTGGATATTATTGAATTGATAAAATAGTATCATTGCAGTGTTTTGAAAGATTGTTGTTTTATTTCAAGTGTTACTTGTTTTCGTTATAATTGTTACTTGTTTTCGTTATAGTTGTTATTTGTTTTTGTTATAATTGTTTCTTGTTTTTGTTATAATTGTTACTTGTTTTCGTTATAATTGTTATTGGTTTTTGTTATAATTGTTACTCGTTTTTGTTATAATTGTTACTTGTTTTCGTTATAACTGTTACTTGTTTTTGGTATTAACTGTTACTTGTTTTCGTTATAGCAGTTACTTGTTTTTCTTTCTCATTATTTGTTAGTTAGTTTGTTTGTTACTGTGTTAAGTTACATCTCGATAATATAATTAATTTAAAAAATGCCGGGAAAGACACCATACGACAAAATTGCCTTACGGCAAATTCTATCGGGTGTTGATTGCCGCACCATTGATGACGAAGGGCGTCTGTATCCTCCTTCGCATGGTGTTTATAAAACGGTTTCAAAACTTATGGCGGATAAGGGGTCTATGATCACGCCTAAGCATGTCCACACAATTATTAACAGCAATCGTGGTGGGCTACGAGATCTCATTGTTAAAGTTTTTGAGATTACGGAGCCAGAATTAAGCATGTCTAGTAGTGACGGTAATTATAGTTTCGAAAGAAGTGCTGAGCAGACTACAGATATTGAAATGACTAGTTTAACTTCCATTAAGTTAAATTTAGTTATTTCTCAAGAGAAATGGCAAAGCATTAAACCACAAGAAAAAGTATATGGTAAGCGAATTTATTGGAAATTGCGTCAAGGGTGGGCAGATGTGACAGCTGAAGCTTTGTGGGTACAACACCGAGTGGATTGTGTTGTTGTATTCAAAAATCATAACATTTATAACAGTGCAACAGCCAAATACTTTTTGACAGTTGATGGATATTGCCGCGAGTGTCGCGCGAAGATTTTTTGTACACTTATAAAAAGACCTTCAACAGGTGTAGACGTTATTATTCAGTGTAAAATTGAAGGCATAAATGCAACATTACACACGGGCATAAAAAAAAGACAATTGAGGGGAGCGCGTCGTATAGAGGTAGCGGATTATCTGATTAACGGCTGTAAAGATGCAGTTACATGGCGAAGAAAAGAAGCCGGTCGTATAAAGGAATTTGGCGGTAAAAATCCTCCGATCCTACCTACAAACGAAGTTGTTCGCAAAGCCAAAGAACAGCGGCTATTAAGCAAATATGGGTTGCAATTCGGAAACCCTTCACTCAATTTGCTTAATAGTGCTGAACATGGAAAGTTAGTTGGATGTATACAATCTATAGGGTTGTATAAATTTAATTGCATGTACTGGTTGCCCGAGCAACTCCAAATTTATATTTCTCGTTGCCGAAAAGATCCGAATGCAACACTAGCAATCGATGCTACTGGCGGTATAGCAAAGCGAGATAAATCGCAAAATCCGCACATTTTTTTATACCAGTGCGTGCTTGTGACCCGAGAAGGTAGCGTACCAACTTTTCAAATGGTATCAGCAGATCAGCGAGCCATTATTGTAACTAGTTTTTTGAGCCACATTCTTGCAGCAAACGCCCCGATTCCACCAATCGTGGTTACTGATTTCGGCTGGTCTTTGTTAATAGCAGTTGCACAAATATTTGGCCAGTGCGCCAGTTTTAATGATTATTTACAAAGATGTTATGACGCTGTTGTAAATAAATCAACGTCATTGCCATCTACTTTCATGCGATTGGATGTGTGTCATCTAATTTCCATGGTTTCACGATGGCCCTGTTTGAAAGGCAGAGAAAAATATTTAGTCAGGCGATTTTATAAGCGGTGTATAGGAAAAGCCCACCAAATCACAAATTTCTCTGAACTGACTTACTTTTTAGAATCTGTTGTCGTTGTTGCACTGAGTAAATATATTGGCTCTGGAGTTGATGGTAATATTTTGCCGTCGGTAGAACGACTAAACTTTTTAAATACGGCAATAAAAGGAGTATATGATGGTGAGGAAAATGAGAGTTACAAAGCTGCATGTAGCGACGAAGACAACATTTCAAACAGTAAATCTGACGATCACGAAATGGAAGGTGACATGGACGAGGTTGGCTGGAAATCATGGCACGATACCTTATATGACACAGCCATTAAAATAGCTGACCAGTCTTCGGAAGGCGATACAATTAACGCGTGTTATAGCATTGATTTTGCACAGAGGCTAAAAAGGTACCTACTGCCTTACACACCTTTGTGGACAGCAATCATGGTGCCAGTTTTTGGAAGAGGCTCAGTGTCCGCTACCTCCGCTGCGGTCGAAGCAGAATTTGCTGATTTGAAGCATCGCGACTTCAGAGGAGATATACCGATGCGTATTGATCGTTTTGTGATACAGCATCTAGAACGCATCGATGACAAAATCAAAGAACGTAGCAATGAATCTGATGGTTTTGCACTTAAGAAAAAAGATCAAGCACAATTCCAAGAACAGTCTATGCATAATGCTGAATCTCAAAGTACAAAGGAGAGCAAGGAGGTTCAGAATTTAATTGGTAATGAGCATAGCGATAGTGAAGACGAAAATATTCAGCGTTGTAATGACTGGAATGTCAAAGAAGAATGGGGAGGCTTCAATAAAAATAATAAACCAGAACTAATCGAACCATCCAAAAAAAAACGTAAGACATATCAGACTTGTCTAAACTTTTGTCCTGAATGGGAAATAATAAAAGATTTTAAAACGGCTCATACGCCAATTTTACTAAACGGTAATATCTCTGGGTCTGTGCAATTTGCAGACCACAAATTAAATTTGACGTCAACTTGTGCGTTTGACTCAATTTTTCAGTACATTCTTTGCGTATTATTAGTTAATAAAAAATATTACCAACAACTCCTTTCATCAACTTGTCCAATTGTGAAACTGGCTAAAGAAGTAATCATGGACAAAATGATTAAAAAGAAACATTATTTAGAACGTGCAAAAATATTAGTAAACATTGACATATTCAAAAATTCCATCGTAACCTACACAAAAAACATAAAGCGGTTAGACGCAGAATGCAACGTAGCTCATTTAGCGCAATACATTTTTGAAAACGAACCTAGCTATTCGTGTCGCGTTGATTGCATATGCGGATATTCAAACGAAAGACCGTATACATTCATAAGCATAAATATTGACATAATTTTTTGCCATGGTCTCCATCTAATGCAGGGAGCAATAGATGAAGCCATGGCCACAAAACGATCACGTTATGATTGTGATAACGAGTTGTTGTGTACAAACAATTATGGACCGCACCTCATCATCGACACTTCTGCCATTACCGATCCCGGCTATACAAAAAGATCAGACATAGTTATTCATAGGTTAGATTCGGTAGCCAATACTGTAAAACTCGAAGAAAAAACATACGTACTAGCTGCTATAATAAATTATAATATCGACCAAAAGCACTACGTAACCTACGGGTTGACTGGCGACTTATGGCATAGATACGATGGCCTTAACAAAAAACGTACGACAGTCAATTCAAGAACCTCGATAACTCCTCATTTAATAATATATGCAATAATATAGAAAACACTACTTTCTTTTTTTTTAATTGACCAGTAATATATTCGTAATTTTTGCATATCCACATAATCAACTATGCTCTGCTGATACTAGTGTCGGAGTTCTAGGACTTGTTTTCACAACGTTTTAAAGAACTTATGCAGTTGTATAAGGAACTGAGAAATTCTAGGTCTTGGGTGACTCTAGATTTTTTTTATGATTTTTTTTAACTTGAACGATGAAAATATTCATAATTTTCGGTAATCGCTATCTTCAGCTATGCTCTGCTGATACGTGTGTCAGAGTACTAGGTCTAGTTTCTATCTTGTTAGATAGCACTAATGCAGTTGTATAAGAAACTGAAGAGTTCCAGGTCTTGAGTGACTCCAGATTTTTTCATGATTTTTTTAACTTAAACGATGAAAATATTCAAAATTTTTGATAATCGCCATCTTCAGCTATGCTCTGCTGAAACTTGTGTCGGAGTTCTAGGTCTAGTTTCTATCTTGTTAGATAGGACTAATGCAGTTGTATAAGAAACTGAAGAGTTCCAGGTCTTGAGTGACTCCAGATTTTTTCATGATTTTTTTAACTTGAACGATGAAAATATTCGTAATTTTTGCTGATCGCCATTTTCAACCATGCTCTGCTGATACTTGTGTCGAAGTTCTAGGACTAGTTTCTACCACGTTAGATAGAACTAATGCAATTGTATAAGGAACTGAGGAGTTCTAGGTCTTGGGTGACTCTGGATTTTTTTTATGATTTTTTTTAACTTGAACGATAAAAATATTCATAATTTTTGGTAATCGCTATCTTCAGCTATGCTCTGCTGATAGTTGTGTCAGAGTTCTAGGTCTAATTTCTATCTTTTTAGATAGAGCTAATGCAGTTGTATAAGAAACTGAAGAGTTCCAGGTCTTGGGTGACTCTAGATTTTTATTATGATTTTTTTAACTTGAACGATGAAAATATTCATAATTTTTGATAATCGCCATCTTCAGCTATGCTCTGCTGATACTTGTGTCGGAGTTCTAGGTCTAGTTTTCACCTTGATAGATAGAAATAATGCAGTTGTATAAGGAACTGAGGAGTTCTAGGTCTTGGGGAAATCCAGATTTTTTTTATGAATTTTTAACTTGAACGATGAAAATATTTATATTTTTTCGTAGTCGCCATCTTCAGCTATGCTCTGCTGATACTTGTGTCGAAGTTCTAGGTCTAGTTTTCACCATGGTAGATAGGAATTATGCAGTTGTATAAGAAACTGAGGAGTTCCAGGTTTTGGGTAACTTCAGATTTTTTTCAAGAATTTTTTAACTTGAACGATGAAAATATTTATATTTTTTCGTAGTCGCCATCTTCAGCTATGCTCTGCTGATACTTGGGTCGGAGTTCTAGGTCTATTCGTCACCATTTTAGATAGAACTAATGCAGTTGTTTAAGGAACTGAGGAGTTCTAGGTCTTGGGTGACTCCAGATTTTCATTATGATTTTTTTAACTTGAATGATGAAAATATTCACAATTTTTCGTAATCGCCATCTTCAGCCATGCTCTGCTGATACTTGTGTCGGAGTTCTAGGTCTAGTTTCTACCCCATTAGATAGGACTTGTGTAGTTGTATAAGGAATTGAAGAGTTCTAGGTCTTGAGTGACTCTAGATTTTTATTATGATTTTTTTTACTTGAACGATGAAAATATTTATATTTTTTCGTAGTCGCCATCTTCAGCTATGCTCTGCTGATACTTGTGTCGGAGGTCTAGGTCTATTTGTCACCATTTTAGATAGTACTAATGCAGTTGTATAAGGAACTGAGGAGTTCTAGGTCTTGGGTGACTCCAGATTTTCATTATGATTTTTTTAACTTGAATGATGAAAATATCTATACTTTT
This sequence comes from Mythimna lalbum, assembly GCA_949319445.1. Classification (NCBI taxonomy): domain Eukaryota; kingdom Metazoa; phylum Arthropoda; class Insecta; order Lepidoptera; family Noctuidae; genus Mythimna; species Mythimna lalbum. Next base: position 4,652,721 of record OX439356.1, on the reverse strand, counting down.
TCGTAGTCGCCATCTTCAGCTATGCTCTGCTGATACTTGTGTCGGAGTTCTAGGTCTAGTTTTTACCTTGTTAGATAGAACTCATGCAGTTGTATAAGGAATTGAAGAGTTCTAGGTCTTGAATGACTCTAGATTTTTATTATGATTTTTTTAACTTGAACGATGAAAATATTCACAATTTTTCGTAATCGCCATCTTCAGCCATGCTCTGCTGATACTTGTGTCGGAGTTCTAGGTCTAGTTTTCACTACGGTAGATAGAAATAATGCAGTTGTATAAGGATCTGAGGAGTTCTAGGTCTTGGGGAAATCCAGATTTTTTTATGAATTTTTAACTTGAACGATAAAAATATTTATATTTTTTCGTAGTCGCCATCTTCAGCTATGCTCTGCTGATACTTGTGTCGAAGTTCTAGGTCTATTTTTCACCATGATAGATAGGAATAATGCAGTTGTATAAGAAACTGAGGAGTTCCAGGTTTTGGGTAACTTCAGATTTTTTTCAAGAATTTTTTAACTTGAACGATGAAAATATTTATATTTTTTCGTAGTCGCCATCTTCAGCTATGCTCTGCTGATACTTGTGTCGGAGTTCTAGGTCTAGTTTCTACCCCATTAGATAGGACTAATGTAGTTGTATAAGCAACTGAGGAGTTCCAGGTCATGGGGAACTCCAGTTTTTTTTAATGAATTTTTAACTTGAACGATGAAAAAATTTATACTTTTTCGTAGTCGCCATCTTCAGCTATGCTCTGCTGATACTTGTGTCGGAGTTCTAGGTCTATTCTTCACCACTTTAGATAGAACTTATGCAGTTGTTTAAAGAACTGAGGAGTTCCAGGTCTTGGGTAACTCCAGATTTCTTTTTATGAATTTTTTAACTTGAATGATGAAAATATGTATAGTTTTTCGTAGGCGCCATCTTCAGCTATGCTCTGCTGATACTTGTGTCGGAGTTCTAGGTCTTGTTTCTACCCCATTAGATAGGACTAATGTAGTTGTATAAGGAACTGAGGAGTTCCAGGTCATGGGGAACTCCAGTTTTTTTTAATGAATTTTTAACTTGAACGATGAAAATATTTATACTTTTTCGTAATCGCCATCTTCAGCTATGCTCTGCTGATACTTGTGTCGGAGTTCTAGGTCTAGTTTTTACCATGGTTAATAGAAATAATGCAGTTGTATAAAGAACTGAGGAGTTCCAGGTTTTGGGTAACTTCAGATTTTTTTCAAGAATTTTTTAACCTGAACGATGAAAATATTTATATTTTTTCGTAGTCGCCATCTTCAGCTATGCTCTGCTGATACTTGTGTCGGAGTTCTAGGTCTAGTTTTCACCACGGTAGATAGAAATAATGCAGTTGTATAAGGAACTGAGGAGTTCTAGGTCTTGGGGAAATCCAGATTTTTTTTATGAATTTTTAACTTGAACGATGAAAATATTTATATTTTTTCGTAGTCGCCATCTTCAGCTATGCTCTGCTGATACTTGTATCGAAGTTATAGGTCTATTTTTCACCATGGTAGATAGGAATAATGCAGTTGTATAAGGAACTGAGGAGTTCTAGGTCTTGGGTGACTCCAGATTTTCATTATGATTTTTTTAACTTGAATGATGAAAATATCTATACTTTTTCGTAGTCGCCATCTTCAGCTATGCTCTGCTGATACTTGTGTCGGAGTTCTAGGTCTTGTTTTCACCATGGTAAATAGAAATAATGCAGTTGTATAAAGAACTGAGGAGTTCCAGGTCTTGGGTAACTCCAGATTTTTTTGTATGAATTTTTTAACTTGAATGATGAAAATATGTATAGTTTTTCGTAGTCGCTATTTTCAGCTATGCTCTGCTGATACTTGTGTCGGAGTTCTAGGCCTAGTTTTTAACCCATTAGATAGGACTAATGCAGTTGTATAAAGAACTGAGGAGTTCCAGGTTTTGGGTAACTTCAGATTTTTTTCAAGAATTTTTTAACTTGAACGATGAAAATTTTATATTTTTTCGTAGTCGCCATCTTCAGCTATGCTCTGCTGATACTTGTGTCGGAGTTCCAGGTCTAGTTTTCACCTCGGTAGATAGAAATTATGCAGTTGTATAAGGAATTGAGGAGTTCTAGGTCTTGGGGAAATCCAGATTTTTTTTATGAATTTTTAACTTGAACGATGTAAATATTTATATTTTTTCGTAGTCGCCATCTTCAGCTATGCTCTGCTGATACTTGTGTCGAAGTTCTAGGTCTAGTTTTCACCATGGTAGATAGGAATAATGCAGTTGTATAAGAAACTGAGGAGTTCCAGGTTTTGGGTAACTTCAGATTTTTTTCAAGAATTTTTTAACTTGAACGATAAAAATATTTATATTTTTTCGTAGTCGCCATCTTCAGCTATGCTCTGCTGATACTTGGGTCGGAGTTCTAGGTCTTGTTTTCACCATGGTAAATAGAAATAATGCAGTTGTATAAAGAACTGAGGAGTTTTAGGTCTTGGGTAACTCCAGATTTTTTTTTATGAATTTTTTAACTTGAATGATGAAAATATGTATAGTTTTTCGTAGTCGCCATCTTCAGCTATGCTCTGCTGATACTTGTGTCGGAGTTCTAGGTCTAGTTTCTACCCCATTAGATAGGACTAGTGTAGTTGTATAAGAAACTGAGGAGTTCTAGGTCATGGGGAACTCCAGATTTTTTTTATGAATTTTTAACTTGAACGATGTTAATATTTATACTTTTTCGTAGTTGCCATCTTCAGCTATGCTCTGCTGATACTTGTGTCGGAGTTCTAGGTCTATTCTTCACCACTTTTGATAGTACTAATGCAGTTGTATAAAGAACTGAGGAGTTTCAGGTCTTCGGTAACTCCAGATTTTTTTTTATGATTTTTTTAACTTGAATGATGAAAATATGTATAGTTTTTCGTAGTCGCCATCTTCAGCTATGCTCTGCTGATACTTGTGTCGGAGTTCTAGGTCTAGTTTCTACCCCATTAGATAGGACTAATGCAGTTGTATAAGGAATTGAAGAGTTCTAGGTCTTGAGTGACTCTAGATTTTTATTATGATTTTTTTAACTTGAACGATGAAAATATTCACAATTTTTCGTAATCGCCATCTTCAGCTATGCTCTGCTGATACTTGTGTCGGAGTTCTAGGTCTATTCATCACCATTCTAGATAGAACTAGTGCAGTTGTATAAGGAACTGAGGAGTTCTAGGTCTTGGGTGACTCCAGATTTTCATTATGATTTTTTTAACTTGAACGATGAAAATATTCATAATTTTTGGTAATCCCCATCTTCAGCTATGCTCTGCTGATACTTGTGTTGGAGTTCTAGATCTAGTTTTTACTACGTTAGATAGAACTAATGAAGTTGTATAAGAAACTGAGGAGTTCTAGGTCTTGGGGAACTCCAGATTTTTTTTATGATTTTTTTAACTTGAACGATTATCTTTTGTTTGTAGTTTTTGCTAATCACCATCTTCAGCTATGCTCTGCTGATACTTTTGTCGGAGTTCTTGATTTGGTTTTTTCTATTTTATATAAAACAGGTATTGTTGTATAAGGAACTGTAGAGTTCTCCGTCTTGGGACCCTCCAGAAGTTTCTTATGATGTTTTTTTATTTTACACACTGATAATATTCATGATTTTTGCTAATCGCCATCTTCAACCATACTCTGGTGATATTCGAAGTCGATTGTGTTGTATTTTACATTTCTTTGTTTAAATAACATCTGGTCTACTGATTAAGGCCAGATTTATATGTGAAAATGGTTGTGTTGCGTAATTGTCGGCAGTTTTATGATATTTATTTGTTTTTCCTGTTATTACGTTGATATGTTTTTATTTTTTTGTGACTTCTAATTGACAGAACTATCGCTGAAAGTAATTGGGAACTATAGAACTCGTCTTTGTGCATCTAAAGGACTTTTAAAACTTTGCTTTTGGAAAAAATGATCTGCTACCGGAAGTTAGCAGATCATATTTTCATTTGATATTTTTTTCAGGAAAATCAGCAGAACTTTTCCTGAAAAGTATCAGGAACTCCAGAACTATGCTGCATGCGACTAGAACTCTAATTTTTTTATGCTCTGCTGGAAAATGATCTGCTAAGTTCACGGACATGGTTCCCTCCCCGTGGTCGTTTGCGGGGACTTCAACGCCTGGAATACGGCTTGGGGTTCTCGGCACACGAACCGACGGGGTCGGATGGTGGAGGACTGGGCCTTGGAGCTGGGCCTGGTCGTCCTGAACCGGGGCTCTGTCCCCACGTTGGTGCGGATGCGGGGTACATCAGTGGTGGACATCTCGTTCGCCAGCCCCGCTCTGTCGCCGCGTGTCGTCGACTGGCGCGTTATGGAGGAGGTGGAGACGTACTCCGACCACCGGTACATCCGGTTGGACGTCTCCGCCGAAACCTCGCCCGCGCCGGTCCGACAGAGCCCTTGTGGTCCGCGGTGGGCGCTTAAGCAGATGGACCGGGAGCTCCTCCTGGAAGCCGCGACGGTACAGGCCTGGGTGCAAGCACCGGACAGGCCTGTCGACATCGACGTCGAGGCGGAGTGGTTCCAGGAGGCCATGTCGCAAATCTGCGACGCGGCAATGCCCCGAGTCCCTCCAGGTCGTGCTAAGCGCCGTGTGTACTGGTGGTCGCCGGAGATCGGCGCACTGCGCAACGCGTGCAACCACGCGCGCCGCCGGTACGACAGACACTGCAGGCGCCGCAACCGCCAGCCGGATGCGGAGGTCAGAGAGGCGGAGCTGTATGAGGGGTACAGAGAGGCAAAGCGCACCCTCCGAACGGAGATAAGGCGGGCCAAACTCGAGGCCCGCAACGTGTGGCTGGGGTCTCTGAACGCGGATCCGTGGGGGCGCCCGTACAAATTGTTACGGGACAAGCTACGCCCCTGGGCTCCGCCGCTGACTCAGAGTCTCCGGCCCCAACTCGTGGAGGGTGTGGTAACCACTCTGTTCCCTGCGCGAGGGGAACACTCCCCCCCGCCCATGGCTCCGCCCCCGCCAGCAGTGTCTGACGCGGACCACAACAGCGACGACGACGACAACGCTCCAGAGGTGACCGAGGTAGAGGTGAGAGTGGCGGTGCGAAGGCTGAGTGCCAAGAACACCGCCCCAGGACCCGACGGCTTGCCAGGGAAAGCCTGGGTCCTGGCAATGGAGGCTCTCGGGCCTCGACTAAGAGGGCTCTTCAGCGCATGTATGGAGAGGGGCCAGTTTCCACTTCGCTGGAAGACGGGGAAACTGGTCCTCATCGCGAAGCCAGGGCGCCCTGCGGACTCTCCGTCCGCGTACCGGCCTATTGTGCTGCTCGACGAGGTGGGCAAGCTCTTTGAAAGAGTCATTGCAAACCGCCTCGTCGCGCGGCTAGCACGGGTGGGGCCGGACTTGTCGGACGGACAGTTCGGCTTTCGCAGGGCGCGCTCTACGGTGGACGCCATCATGCGCGTGCGAGCCCTCACGACAGGGGTTGCGGTGTCCCGGGGCAGGAGTGTCGTGGCAGTGTCCTTGGACATTGCCAACGCGTTCAACTCCCTGCCCTGGAGTACGATCCGGAGGGCACTCCGGTACCACCGGGTGCCCGAATACCTCTGTCGAGTGGTCGAGGCTTACCTGTCGGACAGGTCCATTATCTACCCCGGTCACCAGGGAGACTGGAAACGTCGAGAGATGTCGTGCGGTGTTCCGCAGGGGTCGGTTCTAGGCCCACCCTTGTGGAACATCGGCTACGACTACGTGCTGCGCGGCGACCTCCCTGACGGGGTCAGCGTGGTCTGCTACGCAGACGACACGCTGGTTCTAGCGCAGGGAGAGTCGCACCAGGCGGCGGTCGCTCTAGCGACACGCGGGGTTGCGATAGTCGTTGGTAGGATCCAGGAGTTGGGATTCGAGGTGGCGCTGCACAAATCCGAGGCCATGTTTTTCCACGGCCCTCGGAATGCGCCACCATCAGACTCCCAACTTACGGTAGGAGGAGTTCGCATCGGCGTCGGGTCGACGATGAAGTACCTGGGACTCGTTCTCGACAGCCGATGGAATTTCGGAGAACACTTCCGACGTTTGGCTCCCAAACTCAACCGGGCCGGGGCTGCTCTCAAGCGGCTCCTGCCCAACCTTGGGGGTCCAGACGCCTCCTGCCGGAGGCTCTACGCGGGGATCGTTCGGTCCATGGCCCTCTACGGGGCGCCGGTGTGGGCGCCGTCGCTGGCAAAGCGACCGGCGTCCATACTGAACGCCTGCCAGAGGGTCATGGCAATACGGATGGTGCGGGGTTACCGCACGATCTCCCGCGAAGCGGCGAGCCTTCTGGCTGGCCTACCACCGTGGGATCTGGAGGCAACAGTCCTTGCACACATGCACGATAAGCGCGTGGAGATGCAACGCCGGGGTGAAAGTCCACTACCGCGACAGGTCGAGGTATGGCGGACAGAGCTCCGGCGGGATCTCACGGTGAAATGGCGTCAGCGACTATCGCAACCCAGTGCTGGGCACGCCACAATTATGGCGGTAAGTCCCCTCTTTGAGGCGTGGCTGGAAAGACCTCACGGCGTCCTTACCTTCCGCATGACGCAGGTCCTCACCGGACATGGCAAGTTCGGGAGGTTCCTGCATCGGATTCGAGCGGAAGAGACGCCCGGGTGCCGCCACTGTGCGGAACGCCCGGAGGACACGGTGGAGCACACAGTTGAGGTGTGCCCTGCTTGGGCGGAGCAACGCCGTGTCCTCGTGGGGGTGATCGGCGGCGGAGACCTCTCGCGCCGGGCCTTGGTTCAGGCCATGGTCCGGAGCGAGGAGGAGTGGCAGGCGGTCGCCTCCTTCTGCGAAGCAGTAATGCTAGCAAAGGAGGAGGCAGACCGCATCAGGCAACGGCGCCCCCACCGCCGCCGCCGGGATTCCGATCCCGATTTCCAGCCACCGTAGACGCGGGCTCGCGGACGGCGAGCCATGGGTAGCTCGCTGTCCGATCGTCCGGTAACTGTCCGGACCGAGCCAAGGCGTCGACGGCGCGCACTGTTCCCGCGCGCCTCAAGGAGTTGTCAGCAACAGGAGGGGCCCATCGGGGTCGAAGCCTACCGGGGTCGGGGTTATCCGAAAGGAAACTAGAGCCCCGGTATGAAGGCTAGAAGGAACGGCGCGGGGTTTTTAGTCAGTAAGACTCTGACACTGTCTCCCGCTCCACCCAAGAGCGGGTTTCGTCAATGATGATTTTCCCCGTCGACAGAAAAAAAAAAAAAAAAAAAAAAAAAAAATCCACTGAACATGTCGACAGCCTCGCGAGCTAAGTCAATTATTATTATTAATAAAAAAAATTAAGAATAATAGGGCAGACAATTTTTTAAAAACTTGTTCTTAAAAATCTTGTTTTTTCTTATTATCTTGTTGTACAACAGATTATGTGCCTACACAGAAAAGGGACAGCTATAAAACATAGTCATCTTACACTTATTATATTTTTACTCCGAGCATAAATCTTTATAGATGAGGCTCTTATTCGTGAAGGATATGTAAATAGCACGTTCGTGAATAGAATCCCTCGTGCGGGCTCGCGAGGGGTAGGTATAAGACAAACAAGATTTTTACCCCTTGCTATGTATATGGTAAGTATTTTAGTATGAGTTTTAGGTTAGGTATATTTCTTCTTTGGCAACTTAACTAATTAAAACTTTTTTATATATTCCCCAATCAATATACAACCTTATTTTTAGTAGGATGTGAAACCTGAAACACCTGTATAATATTTTCATGTAAATAATCTATGTACTGTATCATGTTATAAGCTTGTTATGTCAGCAAAAATACATAGTCAGCGGGCCATCCAGGCAACTGAGGGATTGTTTTATTTTATTTTTCTAATGACATCTCCCGCTCTTGGCCGGAACGTGAGAGTATGGCAGGCAGACTCTTACTGACTAAAAACCTACTCCTGTTCCTGATATCGCCATTATTATTTCAACTTCGAGGTGTGGCTGGATAGGCGTCACGGCATTGCGCAGTTCCTTTCCAGACATGGTAAGTTCGAGGAGTCCCTGCATCGGATTCAGGCAGAAGAAACGCCCGGGTGTCACCACCGTATAGAACTCCTGGAGGACACGGTGAATCATACATACGGTGGAGGTGTAACCCGCTGGGGTGGAGCACCACCGCGTCCTCATGGAGGCAACGATCTCTCGCGCTGGGTCCTGGTTCAGGCTATGGTCCGGGGCGAGGAGGAATGTTAGGCGGTCGCCTCTTTCTGCGAAATAATAATAATGCTAGCAGAGGCCGCATGCGTGAGAGAACGAACGTCTTCACGCCCCAGCCGCCGAGCCCTGACGTCGAACAATGGCTAGCTCGTGGTCCGGCAGTCCAGTAATCGACCGGACCAAGCCCCAGTCATCAACGGCACGTAGTGCTCCATGCGCACCTCAAGGAAAACCGTAGGGGCCATTATATTTTTTTAGGGCTGTGATGGCCAAGTTGTAACGGCCCCCAACTTACGAGTTGTCTTGTAGGAACCCAGCCAGGCGCATTGCATGTGTAATTTATTTCATCACCACTGCTCTCAAAACGGTGCACGAAAACATCGTGATGAAACCGGCATATCCTAGAACCAAAAATTCGAAGATGTTACTGACATCCACCAACCCGCACTGGGCCCGCGTGGTAGATTACGGCACATTCCCTCTACTAGAGAGGAGACCTGTGTCCCAGCAGTAGGAACATTGAAAGGCTGATTATGCTTATTATGTTATGCTACATACTTTTTAATTGTGGAAGAGAAAACCTATTCCTGCAAAAAACGCAAACTGTCGTTTATTCTAAAAAGGCTCAAAATATAGATCACAAAAGATTATGAATATTTGAACAACAAAAACATGAATTATTCTTACAAAACCCGTGCTACATACAAGTTGATATTTCAGTAATTTTGTAGCTTTTACCTACCTTTAAAATACTTTGATGCGAGGTGAGTCACCTTTTCTAAGCCTTTAAAAGGCTGAAGAGAGATAAACGTAGGAGAAAAGGTTTAATATTTCACGTTTCTACTTATAGAATGACACCCTCGCTAAATAGCTCGCAGTGAATATTAACTTTTTATGAAGTCTTGACATAATGTTTAAAGATATTACATTTTTTTTTTAATTATATTGCTGGCAATAGCCGTTTGGGTCGTTTATCATAAATTTTACATTGGTGGCCCTGGATTAAACTCTGGTATTTGAACGAGGGTATCTAAGCATTGCCATATAGCGTGGCAATGCCGCGCGTCTTTTCGGCACATTACCTGTGACGGTGCTAAAAAGTTTTTCGACGCCATGTTGTATCGACAGAGCGCTCATATATAATAATATTCATTAAATAAGTGCTAACAATTTTTCTATAACTGTGGACATTTGTATTTCAATTGTTTTTTTTTTTATTTTTGGTATGATCTAAATTTTATTTTATTTCTTTAATTGTGGTTCATAAAATCTATGTTAATTTCTTGTTTTAATTTATTTTATTATTGAATGATTACTACTTTGTATGCCCTAGAGGCAAAACATAGCGCGCTCAATGTATTCAATAAGAACTTGTAATGTACCTACCTATGTTTTACAATAAATAAACGAATCTGAATTTGAATCTGAAATCTGAATCTGAAGCTGTTCAAGAGATTTTTGACGCCACATTTTTCTTAGTTCGTGTTACTAGTTAGTTACAGAAAGAAGAAGAAAAATATTATGAAGCAATTATTTTATTTTGAAAATATAAAAAATACAACACAAATTTCTAAGCAATCAATTTAAACGATGTACTGTCACTTCAACCGTTAACGACTCAACTGGTTTCACGTTTCTAATTGGCTGTAAATCTAAAGCGGGCCAATCAAAACGCTTGTCTACCCAGTGATATTTAATTACATGTTGCATTCCCCCCTTTCTATGCAAACGAACTTTGGTCAAACCTGCCACTTTATCGTAGGTATATTAAAAGGCTGTTAGAAAACAAATCCATTATATAATTGGAAAACAAGGCCGATGCCTGCTAGGGCTGCCGGAAGATTTGAAAGAATGGTCTTAGAACGCAAAGGATAACTGAAGGACAAAACAGGTGGGTTCAATCAAAGTCTAACACGTTCTCTTGTTCCAGCTTAGATCGGAAGAAGTGATAGGATGATTTCCCACCTCAAAAAAAAGGCAACATTAAGTTTCGCCGTAAGAAAACTTTGTACCTATTAAAACTAAGCGTGGGCTAGTGGTCGATGACCAATGATTAGCTCGCCGTCCGGCTGTCCGGTAACTGTATGGACCGACCCCGAGTCGCGGATAGCGGATATTATACCACGCGCTCCTCAAACAGGTGTCACCAAATCGGAGGGCCCAGTAGGAAACCCGTAGACCTAGAACAAAAAAGTCAAAGAAGGAACATAGGTGCAGTTTTAGACAGTAAAAGCCTAGCAAGTCCTCTCGCCTCGCAGTAGAGCGGGAAAGTCATTGGATGATTTACCACTTAAAAAATAATAATTCTGATACACGAAAGTTAAAATGCTGTATCATAGATTCTTCTTCCTTTTACTAAAAGATATCTCTGAACATTAATATCGGTTCGGGTCGACGGATATTTGTGTTATTTCAATTCAAGTGCGCTCTTGCATCAAAAAGGTTTACTTTGGGATACTCGGAAACATAATCACACGTAATATTGAACAGGGGTTACATATGGGACCCCTTTTTGTACATCTACCCGAGTCGAATTCACATATTTATTTATTTATTTACTAGCTTTGCCCGCGCGGCTTCGCTCCCGCTCTTCCCTACTCCACCCTACTATACCCAACTCTACCCAACTCTACCCTACTCTACCCTACTCTACCCTACTCTACCCTACTCTACCCTACTCTACCCTACTCTACCCTACTCTACCCTACTCTACCCTACTCTACCCTACTCTACCCTACTCTACCCTACTCTACCCTACTCTACCCTACTCTACCCTACTCTACCCTACTCTACCCTACTCTACCCTACTCTACCCTACTCTACCCTACTCTACCCTACTCTACCCTACTCTACCCTACTCTACCCTACTCTACCCTACTCTACCCTACTCTACCCTACTCTACCCTACTCTACCCTACTCTACCCTACTCTACCCTACTCTACCCTACTCTACCCTACTCTACCCTACTCTACCCTACTCTACCCTACTCTACCCTACTCTACCCTACTCTACCCTACTCTACCCTACTCTACCCTACTCTACCCTACTCTACCCTACTCTACCCTACTCTACCCTACTCTACCCTACTCTACCCTACTCTACCCTACTCTACCCTACTCTACCCTACTCTACCCTACTCTACCCTACTCTACCCTACTCTACCCTACTCTACCCTACTCTACCCTACTCTACCCTACTCTACCCTACTCTACCCTACTCTACCCTACTCTACCCTACTCTACCCTACTCTACCCTACTCTACCCTACTCTACCCTACTCTACCCTACTCTACCCTACTCTACCCTACTCTACCCTACTCTACCCTACTCTACCCTACTCTACCCTACTCTACCCTACTCTACCCTACTCTACCCTACTCTACCCTACTCTACCCTACTCTACCCTACTCTACCCTACTCTACCCTACTCTACCCTACTCTACCCTACTCTACCCTACTCTACCCTACTCTACCCTACTCTACCCTACTCTACCCTACTCTACCCTACTCTACCCTACTCTACCCTACTCTACCCTACTCTACCCTACTCTACCCTACTCTACCCTACTCTACCCTACTCTACCCTACTCTACCCTACTCTACCCTACTCTACCCTACTCTACCCTACTCTACCCTACTCTACCCTACTCTACCCTACTCTACCCTACTCTACCCTACTCTACCCTACTCTACCCTACTCTACGCTACACTACCCTAATTTTTTTTTCCATAAGAACCTTCTCCTCACAATAACAATCACAACAAAAAAAAAATCAGCCAAATCGGTCAAGCCGTTTTCATGCCAAGTCGTGACAACGGAAAACGGGGGTCATTTTTATATATATAGATTTATTTATTCATTCATTCATTCATTCATTCATTCATTCATTCATTCATTCATTCATTCATTCATTCATTCATTCATTCATTCATTCATTCATTCATTCATTCATTCATTCATTCATTCATTCATTCATTCATTCATTCATTCATTCATTCATTCATTTATTTATTTATTTAATCTTCATGCAACAAAAAGTACAAAGGCGGACTTAACGCCTTAGGCATTCACACATAGGCATTCTGGTTCAGTCTTAGGCATTTTTTTTTTTTACATACGTATGAACATCGTATTTTCTTCCGAGAAAATATTCTTAACGCTGTCCACGTTAGACTTTTTGTAGGACAGATAATCGGCCCGATTTTGTATATTTGTAACATTGTTCTGTATTTCTGACTAACTTTTTGTAGGACGCGTGCGTTGCACTATGCTATTTTCTCCTACAAAAAATCGGCCACCGATTATTGGACGTGAGCGAGCAGCCTAAAAGATGTGCTCTGTAAATACTTATGAAACATCACTAGGAAGTCAAATTGTTTGCTGAAGGTAGAAAATCTCAGAAATAATTCTGCCTGATCCAATTACAAAACAATATTACGCAGATTTTAATGGATGCTTATTAACCCTTCAGATACCGTCAATTAGAGACACAATAGTAAGACAATAGATGCGCGGCCACCGGGTGTCGCTTGGGGATTCATGAATTAAACAGACTTCGCCTCTAATTTACATTGCCTTTTCGAGATATTCGAAACAGCGGGTAAAGTTTTCCAAATCTACGTTGAAAAGGGAGGATCCTCCGACCGAGGTGTCACATCTGGTTTGGGCAACTGCCCGATAGATGATTTCAGTATAGCGTAACAAATACCTACTACGAGTATTCGGCTTACTTAAAACATATCGCCATATAAATGAACATTACTCAGTATAGTATGAAAACCTGTGGCATGTTCTAAATATCGTTAGTTTGCCTGTGGCTGATGTCACAGCATGATTGATGAAAGCACATCAATCATGGCGGAGCGACGTTGCTAACCAATCAGCAGACAGCGTTCCTCTCACACGCTCAGGAGTTAGGTACCGCGTGCCTTTATGAAAGAGATGAATAACAAGATTATCATAATATTGCATACTGTAGATACATTTAAAAAAGCAACAGTACCTACCCCTAGCCAAATTATTAATCTGCAATCGTTAACACATAAACATACACAGCCCCCACTACTGGGGCTCAGGCCTCCTCTCTAGGAGAGGGAATGGGCCGTAATCCACCACGCAGGCCCAGTGCAGTTTGGTAGATGTCACAATGTCTTAGAATTTTTGGTTCTAGGACATGCCGGTTTCCTCACGATGTTTTCCTTCACCGTTTTGAGTTTTGAAAGCAGTGGGGAGCAATCGTTAACGCTAGTAGAAAACTTCAAATGTACGGGAATAACGTTATCTCAACGCTCAGCCACGTGGTCAGAATTGGTGGCGTGGTCAACTCGAGGCCTTCGACGCAATGGAAACGGCTGTAACTTGGTTAGTGGGGCTGGGCTCGTATCTGTACCCCCAGCCAAGTTGATAATCTGCAATCGTTAACGCTAGTAGAAAATTTCAAATGTACGGGAATGACGTAATTTCAAGGCTCAGTCACGTGGTCAGGATAAAAAAATCGGTGGCGTAGCCAACTCAAGGCGTTCGACGCAAGAGAAACGGATATAACTTGGCTATATGTGCTACTGGTCAATCTTCGATATTATAGGGACTACAGCATCTAAAACATAATCACACCAGGACTGCATGCAAAAAAAAGAGATGCGCCATCGACTTATATTCTAGTCAAAGTCAAAGTCAAAATATTTTATTTCACATAGGCCTACATGGGCACTTATAAAACGTCAGAAGCTAGTGCACGGTTCCAAATTGGTCGTTTCCTATGGAGAAGAACCGGCAAGAAACTCCATGGTTACTCTTTTAACAAATTTGTTTATTACAATATTCATTGATTTATGTAAGAACAGTGTAGACCAGTCAACACTGTACACAAAAGCACAAAATTAATCATAACTAGCTTCTGCCAGCGACTTCGTACGCGGATCCTGTTGCTTATGCCAGTAACATTCAGTGTTATAAACGTAAGAGTAGACAAAAATAAACAGAAAGCTCAGAACTGCTAAGCTATCGGGAGTTACACGTGTTATTGTGAGTTAACCATAAAAGATAGACGTATGCTGTTGTGACATTTTTTATATAATTTTGAGGAGAACATTTCCGTTATACATGTTTTCTGTGTAGCTTTAACCATTTAGGCTGCAAACGCGACGGAAGCTTAAAAAATGGAGTAATTTCTCCCGTTTCCCCAACATTTCCCTTCACTGCTCTGCTCCTATCAATCGTAGCGTGATGAAAAGTATACTATAACCTGCCCAGGAGTATGAAGAATGATTGTACCAAGTTTCGTTAAAATCCATCGAGTAGTTTTTGTTTCTATAAAGAACATACAGACAGACAGACAGACAGACAGACAGACAGACAGACAGACAGACAAAAATTTTACTGTTTGCATTTTTAGCATCAGTATCGATCACTTATCACCCCCTGATAGTTATTTTGGAAATATATTTCATGTACAGAATTGACCTCTCTACAGATTTATTATAAGTATAGATAAAATTAAAAAAAGTAAGTCGTAATAGAAAGTTATCTAAGTGTTTGTGGATTATACAGTGTTCTTACATTCACATTCCAAAAAGAGGCTACATAAAAAAGCAGGAAAATTTTAAATAATTACAACTGTTAACATATTAAATTACTAACAAATTTAATGCAGTTTTAGTCTAAATAATAAAAATAAAAAAATAAAATATTGCAAAAGCAATGCGTTAAAAACAGGAAAAATAAATATATATAAATTAAAACAAAGGTGGAGCAGTCAATAGACACAATATTAATGATTTACCAGGGGGCCACATGTGCAGAGGCAGTCATTGCCAAACAAGCGTGTCTTCGACATAGTCTTTAACCTTGTAATATGCTTTTTTGGTTAGGACAGTGACCAGTGATAGGGAAGCCCTTTCATGGAAACTATTGTCAAAATACTGAAAAGTTAAAACAAAAGTTCTCTGCAGCGCTACATTGCATTATGTCGTCTAACAGAACTATTAAAACATACAGCACTAAGATAGCTTTTAGAGGATACTTTTTGCGTTCAAAATGTCTTAAGCGCCATAAATTTCTTGGCACTTACGCGTTTCGTTCAACATAGTGTAATCTTAAAGATGTACAGTCTACATTACACGTGAGTCGGGTGTGTAGTACATATATATCGATGAGATGTGCAAAGACACAATGCTTGCTAATATGAAACATTTTAGCGATTTACTAAACATTTTCAGATTTGATTATAAAATTAAAACACTATTAAGGTAAAACGTCTTTAAGTCAAGAGTGAATAGGTTACTTCTAGGCAAGCGTGCTCCATCGCTTACCATCAGGTGAGATGGTGGTCAAACGCGAGCCTATCAACAATAAAAAAATGCGGCTTATAGAATAATCTGACAAATCAGAATGACTGCACATGTCTTATATTCGTTCGGTTTCTAATCGATAAAAATAATTTTTAGCGGCATCTTCACAATTTTTTTATTACGTACTAAACTGTATTTTATTTTGTACTAGTTGCTCCTAGCGGCTTCGCCCGCGTGATTGCAGAAAAATATCCCAAGGGAACATACATTCGGGATAAAAAGTACCCTATGTCTTATTCCAGGACATGGTCTATCTGTGTACCAAGTTTCTTCAAAATCAGTTTTGCCATTTAGGCGTGAAGACGTAACAAACAAACTCACTTTCACTTTTATAATATTAGTAAGGATAATAAGGAAGGATAGGTACCTCTACCTATCTAGGGCACTTATTATTATCCCATTTGATAACTGGGATAGCAATACTCTTATTTTTCTAGCCGTAGAATAAAAGCAAAACAGTGTAACAGGGCGCTTAGCGCTGCGTGCCACGTTGTCGGAGTTAGTGCACAAAGGGAAATAGGTTAGTCCACCGAGAAGTGGTCTGTTGTGACACCTGTTGTGGTTTGTGCTAAATTATTGTCTTAGTGATGAGAATAGAGATTATGTTCTTCTATGACGCTTTTTCCCTGCTTAGTCATATGTAATTTAAAAAACTGAGCTTAGCTATAATCCTTACTAATATTATAAAAGCGAAAGTGAGTTTGTTTATTTGTTTGTTACGTCTTCACGCCTGAATGGCAAAACCGATTTTGATGAAACTTGGTACACGGATAGACCATGTCCTGAAATAGTACATAGGATACTTTTTATCTCGGAAGTATGTTCCCTTGGGATAATTTTCTGCTATCACGCGGTCGAAGCCGCTGGGAGCAGCTAGTAATTAATAAAAAACCGATCAAGGCCTGTTGGTTCTTACTGTTTGGATTTTTTGTCGGGATTCAAAGAAGGAACATACGAGTGGGTTTAGTCTATAAAACTCTGACACGCCCTCTCGCTTCACTCTAGAGCAATCAGAGAGTCACTGTTGGTCATAGGACTCTCTGGTTCGCGAGTATAAGGGTATTATTATTACGTAATTACGCGTTTTTTTACTAAAATTGCCCAAAAAAAGGTTTCGGGTAGACCTTAGGAAAAAACGAAGATATAGAGAGCAAAATTTTTGATAGAGTGGACAAAATACACCTCCGTCACATTTTTTATACTGATCAATAAATTGTCGATAAAAAAGAACGTTCCATATACAATCGGTATGCGAGGAGTTAAGTGTCGCCATAACGACCGGTCCTTTACGTCTCTCATCCATCAGATTCCCGTAAACCTCAATCCCGGCTAATTATGCTCGACATCGAGGTAGATAATAAACATGCCAATTAACCCCAAGTGATTCATCCGCATTAGTGAAGAGACTCGAGAGAATTTATTGATTAGGGTCGTAAGGCCAACCTCTAATGACTTCATCTGGAACAATATACGCAGATGGTGCGTGCTGAAAGGTCCTACAACTTCACCGCGGATGAATAAAATAGAGTAGAATACTGCCAGAGTCTGTGTTTCCTGACAGCTACATCCTAAGGGTCTTTAAAACAAGAGTGACGTTTAAGAAGAAGACGTTTGTGCTCCAACGTCGCTGTCAATCTGGTGAGATAGTGGTCATGTTCAAGAGTCACAACAGAGAGAGAGACACAACACAATGGTGCTATAGTGATGTCAGCGTACAGCTAAGGAGTGGAATTCTCTGCCGGAGTCTGTGTTTCATGATAACTTATTAGAAGTAACCAGGTTTTGTTACTTATTAGAAGTAAGTAGGTTACTTCTAGGACAGCGTGCTCCATCGTCAACAGTATCCTCACTTTCCATCAGGTGAGATATGGAGTTGGCAAGCGCGATCCTATCAATATTAAGAAAAAACAGTTAGGTATAAAAAAAGCTTTAGTCATTAAGTGATAAGTCTTCCTAATGCTGGGGCTCAACCATATTTTATGAAAGGGTATCAGCGAAAATCCACCTGAGGCCCAGTGTTGGTGCATGTCACGTCTTTATTATTTCCTCGCGAGATTTTCCATCACCGTTTTGAGAGCAGTGGTGGTGAATAAATTACACAAACCTGCCTGGGTTTTCACAAAACTCTTAATTTGGGACCAATAGCACTGGACTAACCACTTCTCAGAACTGGGCCACCCCTGCTCACCACTGGTCTCCACTGTTTTTCCAATGTTTTTTACTACGTGTTTCTTTTCTAGATAAAGGTGAAGACATATTGCTCCAGATCGAAGCAGCGGGCTTTGCTCAGCAGTGGAATGCAATAGAGGCTAATAAAAAATGAGGAGCGATTGATGATTTCCACATTAGTACCTACTATTTATTGATGAGGATCGTAAATCGAACCTCTAATGACTATCCCTAATGACATCTGGAACGACCACATCTGACTTTTATTGCGTAGATAAAAGAAAGAAAGCAGATAGATACCTATGTGTTAGTTATTTGCACGATAAAAGGTTTGTATTTATGTCACTGATCAACAAAATGATCTGAGATCCTATAATCAGATAATCTTATTCGTTACCAGATTTTTTTGCGGTGTGCAAAAATCATCTTATGACAACCCCCGCTTTTAGGTGGAGCGGGAGATAGTGTCAGACTATTACTGACTAAAAACCCACCCCGTTCCTTCTAGCCTCTTCATATCGGGGCTCGAGCTTCCTTTCGGATAACCCTGGCCCCAGTAGGCTTCGACCCAGCTGGGCCCCTCCTGATTCCAATGATGTTTATTAGTTAGCAGCTGGCCTGTGGAACTTCGTATCGCTTAACAGTCAAAAAATTTAGTATATCTTTCGACATAGTTTTTTTTTTCCTCTCGACGGGGAAAAACATCATTGACGAAACCCGCTCTTGGGTGGATCAAAATTTAGCGATGTATATCATGGTGACAGATGAAAGTAGATACACTTAATAATTTTATCAACAATTTCCTCGCCTTCGTTCTTAGTAATAATTAAAAAAAAATCATAGTCCATTTTTATTTTAATGAATTCGGACCATGTTTCACCATCGTTATGGGCACTGTTCTTTCCTGCAGCGGACACATTGTTGAAACCATATGAAATATGACTGAAATGAAACGGCTACGTGTGAATGTAGCCAGAAAAAATACACAGGAATATTGGATGAAAAACTGTGAATATATTTTGGTGGATACGTGATTTTGCTCGAAGTGTATATGTATATAAAACGTGACGTAAACACGTTATGTGTTTCTCTTTCGCTGATATTTTTAGGGTTCTGTGTTCAAGAGTGAAAACGGAACCCTATTACTAAGACTTCACTGTCCGTCTGTCTGTCACCAGGCTGTATATCATGAACCGTAATAGCTAGACAGTTGAAATTTTCAGAGATGATGTATTTCTATTGCCGCTATAACAATAAAAGAAATACAAATAATTAAGTCGGATTCTAAATACGTAATTACCGACTTCCCAAAAAGGAGGAGGTACTACGTTCGGCTGTTTGTATGTTTTTTTTTTTTTTTTTGTATGTTTGTTCGTCGAATACTCCCCCAAATCTGGACGGATTTTCAAAATTCTTTTTTTGTTCGAAAGTAGATAGTTCTGAGGTGGTCCCATTATCACCAAATTAGGATCTGATGATGGGATCTTGGAGAAATCGAGGGCAACCTTCAAATTTTATAGGCTCACTTATTGATTTTCGCATATTTTATGAAGTATCTTGTGTATTTGCGTATGGTCGTCACCATCTCAGGTAGCTGGGCTGATGATGGAAGGTACAACTCCTTAACAGTAAGAAGTTACTCGAACAGGCAAGGACTGTTTTAGTAAATTGTTTTGATGTTTGATAGGGCATTTGCCACATTTGGTCTCATGATCATCAAGTCATGACCTGATGCTGCATTCAGGATAGTCTGCAGAGTACCTAAGTCCTCGACAACAAACAGCAGATATATCGAGTTTAGGCTCATTGAAAACGGCTCGATGTGTGGATAAACGTACTGCTAATAAAGAACACCGAAGTACATAGAGACCTGATGCTGAAGCCAGGAGCATCAGGAAAAGTACAAACCTTGAAATTACAGCACCGTAGTCGTGTT
Source organism: Mythimna lalbum (assembly GCA_949319445.1). Lineage (NCBI taxonomy): Eukaryota > Metazoa > Arthropoda > Insecta > Lepidoptera > Noctuidae > Mythimna > Mythimna lalbum. The sequence continues at coordinate 4,633,079 of OX439356.1, read as the reverse complement.
TGGGCTCATTTTAAACAGGACTAAATTTTAAGTTCATTGCAATGTTGACATAAGTCTGGCCTGATGCTACAGCCGGGATTATCAGCATCTAGTCTAATGACTGATTGAAAGATTTACCTTTCGGCTTCATCATCAGATCAGTTCGATATATCCTTTCCCTCTCCAGCATCTAGTCTAATGACTGTTTGAAAGAAGAGGGGGAGAGGATATATCGAACTGATCTGATGATGAAGCCGTAAGGTAAATTAATGTAATCTAACCGTGTTTGGGATTATTAGAACCGTTATGAGATGCGCTCTGACTATAAGGTATTTAAGTTTGACTGAGGGGTACTTTTTAGTGGTGGTACCATAACTAAAAAGTGTAAAATAAAAAAAACTTTTTACAAAAAAAAAATAACCGACTTCAATGATAAAAAAAACTGAAAAGTATCAAAAAACTTTAATTTGGGAAGTCGGTGTTAAATAACGAAGAGACTAAACTATTATAAAAACACCGAATTCCAAAATTAAAGTTATTTGATACTTTTCAGTTTTTTTTATCATTGAAGTCGGTTATATTTTTTTTGTAAAAAGTTTTTTTTTTAGGCCGTTTTTATTGTTCAATATTAATAGTGGCAACAGTTAGTCTTTCAAAATATTCACAGAATAATTTAAAAGCATAGGATGGATCGAATGAGGAGTGATATGAAAGAAAAGGGAGATAGTGATAGTTTGCTGGCTGACAGGACAGAATGGAAGAAAAAATGCGTTGCGTCCACTCCAAATAATATGGGATGAGGGCAGGAAGAAAAAGATTTAATTTAAAAGCAAATAATTCAATTAAAGTAAAATAAATATTCCCATACAGCAAAACGTGATTTTTTGCAATTTTTTGCTGTGTATTTAAAATTGTAGTGCGGAACCCTTCAAATGCATGTACGATTCGATTTTGGCTAGTTTTTTTTTATACCTAGGTCGAGAAAGCCAACAGATTTTTGGGATTGTTTGACGTATGTTAGCTAGTAACATAGGCTATAAGGAGAGTATCTACAAATAAATAAACCAGCATGTTCTAATTTTCGTCCGACAGTATTTTGGAGTCGGTTAAACATGTCTAAACATAGGAATTTCTCTTGTGTTCGACATCTTTATAATTCAAAGTCATACCTTTCACACGGTTCGTATAAACAGTATAAATAATTTATGTGTAATAACTATAACCGTTGTAATGTGTCTGTACCGAATAAAAGTATTTTTATTCTATTCTATTCTAAAAAAAAAACATGATCTACCATTTGGTCTCGATTTCAATTTAGCAAAGTTGTGAATATTAAAATTGATGATTCTCGAGAGGTCATCAGAAATGAAACCTTTTTCAGCAATTATATCTAGATATAAGTATATTTATTTTTTATTTTTATCCCACTAGCAGCAGGAGGGGCCCAGCTGGGTCGAAGCCTACAGGGGACAGGGTTGTCTGAAAGGGAGCTCGTGCCCCGGTATGAAGGCTAGAAGGAACGGCGCGGGGTTTTTAGTCAGTACAAGTCTGACACTATATCCCGCTCCACCCAAGACCGGGTTTTGTCATAAGATGATTTTCACCGTCGACAAAAAAAAAAACCCACAATTATTTATTACTAATAAATAATTTTAGTATCGTACGATACAGGAGCTCGTTTCACGTGTACGTGAATGTTCAAGTACACGTGAAAACGATGTGGGAAAACGTGCGCGTTAAAGCTGGAACTACGCTACGCACACGTGTGCCACGTACGCCGATCTGGGCGCGTCGGTCTCTATACTTTTTGTAGTGTTTATATCTATATCTATATCTATATCTATCTATATATATAAAAATGACCCCCGTTTTCCGTTGTCACGACTTGGCATGAAAACGGCTTGACCGATTTGGCTGATTTTTTTTTTGTTGTGATTGTTATTGTGAGGAGAAGGTTCTTATGGGAAAAAAATTAGGGTAGTGTAGGGTAGAGTAGGGTAGAGTAGGGTAGGGTAGGGTAGAGTAGGGTAGAGTAGTAGGGTAGAGTAGGGTAGAGTAGGGTAGAGTAGGGTAGAGTAGGGTAGAGTAGGGTAGAGTAGGGTAGAGTAGGGTAGAGTAGGGTAGAGTAGGGTAGAGTAGGGTAGAGTAGGGTAGAGTAGGGTAGAGTAGGGTAGAGTAGGGTAGAGTAGAGTAGAGTAGGGTAGAGTAGAGTAGGGTAGAGTAGAGTAGGGTAGAGTAGGGTAGAGTAGGGTAGAGTAGGGTAGAGTAGGGTAGAGTAGGGTAGAGTAGGGTAGAGTAGGGTAGAGTAGGGTAGAGTAGGGTAGAGTAGGGTAGAGTAGGGTAGAGTAGGGTAGAGTAGGGTAGAGTAGGGTAGAGTAGGGTAGAGTAGGGTAGAGTAGGGTAGAGTAGGGTAGAGTAGGGTAGAGTTGGGTATAGTAGGGTGGAGTAGGGAAGAGCGGGAGCGAAGCCGCGCGGGCAAAGCTAGTACCTATATAAAAATGAAACCCGTTTTCCGTTGTCACGACATAGCATGAAAACGGCTTGACCGATTTGGCTGACTTTTTTTTTGTTGTGTTTGTTATTGTGAGAATAAGGTTCTTATGGAAAAAAAATAAAGTTAGGGTAGTGTTGGGTAGAGTAGGGTAGAGCGGGAGCGAAGCTGCGCGGGCAAAAGCTAGTAATAGATATAATACGTTGTCTCACGTACACAACCAGAGGGGGTGGCGTCGACAAGTCACTCGGGCTATCTGATACGAGTATCGTTTTATACTCTGTGTACGCACTGACGTATCTGTCTGTGGGAGTACTCTGTGACGTGACTGTTGGACGGCAGCCTGCGCTCGGCGGTGTGTAGTAGTGAGCCAGTATAAAACTAACCACCACCATTAGATTTAATCTATTACCTATCTTTAGAATAGTATTACCATCAGGCAAAGGGATCATTACACTTTTATTTATGGAACATTATTTATGGAAATTTACTTCCATATTTTATATGGAAACTAAACTTGTAGAGCTACACTAGATCTACGTCACGCGACGGCGTTCTACGTACAAAACAGGCGTGTTACAAGTGTGCATCGAACTAATGTACTTCTAGCTTAAAGTGTTAAGATTTAAAAATAATCATACCTACAGTTTCTTTTATTTTAAATGATATATAGTAGTGCTTAACCGCAATCCCACCTGTTGATAAGCAGTGATGCAATCGTTGATGATGAGGCACACTGGTTTACTAAGAGCCACTCGCTTTAGTCTTGATGATACCAAAATTATAATCGGTCGGGAAAACCACAGCAGGCAAAGTTTACGTACGCAATATAAACGACGAGGCGAAACGCTTAGTCCGGACCAATGGGATTTCAACAACGTAAGGGTGGATGGACAAAGGTAGAAAGGACACGGCGGAATCAAGACATGCAATTCCCGTGCACACTTTCCAAAATGCAGCCTGTAAAATGCCGAAATAAACTTACTCAGTATCAAGGGACGAAGTTACTCTTAGTTTCACTAAAGTCACTAAAGTTTACTTCTCTAAAATTGTAAACATAGGTTACAAGTATATAACAACCCCAAACCATGTTAACCAAAACTTCGAGCAAAACTTAAGGACTTGGAAACGACCAAATTTGTCACACCGTAAATAATTTATGAAGGCTTCAATGGACCATGTTATGTTCTCAAAAGATAGTGTACTGTGCGTTCCAAATGAGAATAGGATCGATTTTTTGTTGTGACGTCACGATTTACTGTCAAATCTAAGAAATTTGGTCAAAATTGAGGAACTTGGAGATGAGTAAAATTGAAGAACTGAATTCTGATTAAGCTTTTTTCGTTCACAGTTCATAAATAAATTAATTTTTTCGTAAAATAATTAAAGTTTCAAAATTTCTTTCCTCGATTTGACAGTAAATCGTGACGTCACATCATGCAATTGATCCTATTCTCATTTAGAACGCATTGTAAGTGATATCTTTATGGACATTATGGTCAGTGCCGTTCTTGATACTCTACTGTCATATTTTTGATATAGCGGATGGTGTTCTGTAGAAAAATAGTTTATAGTAATATTACTTATACTGCAATTTTTAGTTAGCTGGACCAAATTAACAGCAGTAGACAATGCACAGCTTCGATGAACAATGCCCAACTGTCGATGAACAATGCCCAACGGTCGAAACAATGCCCAGCTGTCGATGAACAATACCCAACGTTCGATGAACAATGCCCAGCTATCGATGAAGAATGCCCAACACTGTCAATTAACAGTGCCCCGCTGTGATTAAAACATTATTATTGCTGTCCTTTTTGTCCATCTAACTAAAAATCATGATGTTTTTACAAACATACTCTATTTTTGAGGTTGAAAATAATCAAATAAGTTTTCGGAGTTTTCCAACTACTTAAGAAAAACAATAAAGAAATTATAGCCAAATCTTCCAAACGACATTCGACTTTTTCTCTCGAAACAATGTGACCCACCACTATTTCACAAAATACACAGCCGAGCGCGTGTAACAATATAAATTCTCTTTATCGTCCGGTAAGAGAATAAAACTAGAGTGGACAGCGGAAACCTTTCCGGCTTTTAGCAATAATTCGTGAAAATTCTATATTTACGAACATATCAAAGAAGCTATGTGTTATTCAATAAACTAAGGTAGGTGGCAAATAAACGTAGAATAACGCTCATTGACCCCCGTACATTTTTTTTAATTCTTATTAGTGATGCTTGCGTTTGACCACCATCTCACCTGTAAGCGATGATGTGGTCGACGATGGAACACACATTTGAAATTAAGAATGAATTAATTAAGAATGAAAAAAATGAATTAAGAGGATCCTTCTCCACTTGCTTATCGTAAACATCGAGAATGGTTTAAAAGCTTTTTACTTCATTTAATGCAATCCAACGCGATGTTTGACGAAAAGGCAACGCAAAAAAAGAGAGATAACGCCTGGAAACTCTGTTAGTATTCGGTAATTCCGAGATTTACTCGAAAATTTCACAAACTTGCTCCAGGAAATAGCTGTTTTTTTTTAAACTCTTAAGTTTTTGGAAAAAGTTGTCATCATTTAGAACCTTAATAAAATTTGCAAGGTCTCTAGAGGATTACTTTTTTGACATTTTAATTTTTAGGCAAATTATGAAGTGTCAAAGTTCATACAAAATAGGACATTTTCAGAGGTTTTTACTGGATTACTTTTGCACAAATTTAGAAATTGGTTTCTTTAGAAACCTAGATAATATCCACAAGATACTGTGTTTCCAAAATATCTAATGAAAAGTGTGTAATAACGTCATAATCAGTTATGAGCGGTTGTATGAAAAACAGTGAAAATGTGTGTCGTGATGCACCACCTTCTCTTGAATCGAAATCTATCGTGATCTTTTACCTTTTCTGAAAAACAGTTCATTGATGGTTTTTCGATATATTGGAGATATTATAAGGTCAATGTACTTTATTTAAAGTGTATTTGGTGCCTTGTATAGTAACTATCCACCAAATCTACATTTATATTGAAATCTTGGATGGGAAACAGCGGACTATAATATTGCCATAGTAATATGATGGAAAGGTAGATCAAAAGGAAATGAAAAAATAAAAACTTACCATATATACAGATTTACACGTTTGCATAAATCCTTGGACTTAAATGTGTTTTAAAAATTGATAATGTTAGTCATATATTGGTATTACATCTTTGGGCAAAATATAGAGGATCTACCATTCTTTAACACCACACATTCTGTTGTAATTTGACCTAGGTTTACAAATAAAACATTCTGATTCTGATTCTACTCAGGCGTGCTATTATCTAAGAAAACAGCCTTGAGCGCAGCGCTGACCGCAGCGACGAAATCCAAATAGGTGCATAGGATTAACAATCTAATGGACAGTACATTGGATTGTTAATCCGACTCCGACTCGTCGCTGCGGCTAGCGTTGCGCTCAATGCTGTTGTCTTAGAGAATAGCACCGCAGGAGGTGAGGCAGAGCTACAATCACCTTCTCGAACCATTCTTACATACTCTAAAAATCTGAATTTAAACTTAAAACACGTTTTTCAACAGAAATAAAACCAGAGCTAATTGGACAAGTTCCGTAAAAACCGACTTACATACATATGTAAGTAGAGTCAATTCCCGAATCAGATTTCGAATTTTTTTCAGAATCGCAAAAATGTAATTATTTTGTGATGTAACAAGGAATGGTTTTCAGATATTTTCCTTTATTTGTGCTATGAGACCTTTGGAAGGCCTCCAACAAGGTGGTCTAATAACCTGGTGAAAGTTGCGGGAAGCTGATGGATGCGAGACGCACAGGAACGTCCGTTGTGGCGACGCTTGGGGGAGGCCTATGTCCAACAGTGGACGTGTATCGGCTGAAATGATGATGATGATGACCTTTCTTCTTTGGGGACAGACGAGATATACTAGATATTCTTTGGTTTAGATTTCTTGCGAGTGTCAAAATATCTGCCTGAACGGAGCATAAACGACTTTATTAAATTGTATCTACATAGTATTTTGATTTTTTCACTGCTTTAAGGTGTAGCAGATTTGAGTTTCTCATATTAATTCCAGTTTAATATCTCGACAGACGAGCAACAAAGTGACCCGATCCTCTACGGGCTTCAAAACAAATTCATAAGGATTTACATTTCAGTAGGATCATTTACAGTAATTTTGGAGTCGTACTAGAAATACCTACCTGTGTTACAAGGCTACGTTATGGCAAATCATCAAATACCTTCTTCCGCGCTGAGTCTCCCTGACTTTTACTGATTTTAGCCTTTGATGGTCGATGGGGACGAAAAGTTGTGGAGTGGTGGCAATATACAGGAAAACGGAGCGTTGGAAGACCTCTCAAAAGGTGAACCGATGACCTAGTGAGGGTTGCGGGAGTCCGACGCGAGAAGCACAGGATCGGTCGTTGTGGCGACGCTTGGGGGAGACCTACGTCCAACAGTGAACGTGTAGCGAACGACATCTATGGCGTCTCATAAGAACTAATCCTGCATCGCGCAATCAAAGTTCTCCGCGCGATTTGAATATATACGACAGCCCGAAATCATCTATCGGACAGTTGCCATCAGACATATAACACCCGTCTGGTCAAAGGATCCTTCGCAACGGAGGTATGTGGGACTTTATTCTCTATTCCGCATAGCTTTAAATTCATCTTTCGGCTGAAATAATGATGATGATGTTGTTGTTTTGCGTTGCAACTCCTTTGTTAATCAGAACTAACGGACCCAGTCAATCATGTACAGTCCGGTATGTACTAAAATGTCCAGTGTATATGACAAATGATATTCCAACCAAACATCCGTATTATACGTGAATAAACATAAAAATGAAATGGAAATAGCATTTCCACCTCAGTGGTTTTGGGTGGAATGTTTCTCAAATAGAATCCGTGAGAGTGTTCCATCGTTTACATATGAGATTGCTACTCGCATTTCTAGAAAAGAAATATGTTTTGGGAGTTATGAAAATAGTTGTGTGTTGAGATCACGGGCTTTTTCGGGTCACATGTTCACTAGTGCAGCAAAACACATTTATCATGCATTACTCGTACATGCCGCATTTCTACATGAATGACGTAAACATCTTATTGACGGTGAAGTGCCAGTCTATATAATTTATACTTACATACTTACAGCAAGAGTGTTTTATATGATTCTGAAAAACGAAACATCGAATAACACGCCCCCGTAACTTTGTAATAGGATACATTTAACAACGAATCCACGCTACCACGAAAAACCAGACACAGTAGTCATGTGATCTCGAATAACAAAATCTTTTTAAGGTCGAACTCGAGTGTCATTACACTTAGGTAGCCGTTGGTCGTAGCATGCCGTCCAAAATAAGAAATGAAAAGATTATGAGAAAGATATCTTTTTAAAGGGTGAGACGAGCATTAATAGAGATATAACGACCCTAAATAAATTGGAATAAAAACAGGAAGATAATGATTTGATATAAAAAATCCCAATAAACCCTTTTTCAAGGTACCCACCGATGCGATCACGATTCAAATGGTCCGAACGACGCGACGTTCAAATCGAATAAAAACTCAAATGGCGTAATTGGAAGCAAATAAATATTGCGAAACGATTTTTATTTTATCGTTTTATCGGGATACTAAAGCCTTTGATTTGATAGTGTTATTTTGTGAATTAGTACTGTAGGTTATACGCTTTACTGCTGAGATTAAAATTCAGGAATAAGTAATATGCCTAATCGGCTTCTAATATATATAAATTAGAAAAAAGACGTCCAAACTATTACATTTTTAATGTAAAGTACAAATCATCCCCTTTCACCTCCCAGTTAAACCGATAAACCCATTGTCATGTATCGTAGTAATTTAACATTTTTAACTTTCTTTTTACCATATTTTTTTCACTATATTTGCAGAAGTACGGTGCCGCAGACAGACAAACCTGTAACACCAGCCTTTTTGTACTTAAAGGAAAATAAATTGTGGTGGCATAACGACCGCCATTAAAATGACGTGGAGCGAGGTGAAGTATTGAAGCTCACGACTGGTCAGAAAGTGTGATTAATGTGGACGGTCTTTGCCCCCGATAGGTGGCAAGGACCGTCCTAAGACGAGGCTACTCAAAGAGATGATAGCCAAATTGACGGGGCCAGTCAGATGCGTAGCGTAGACTAATTTAGACGTGGGTGAAGGCAAATTAGCGTGGCCTTTTTCTTTCATAAAGTCGTAAACGAGGCAGCTACTATCGCAACCCAGTGTTCGACCACATCATCGCAAACCTTCAGGTGAATCAGTGGTCAAACGCGAGCTTATCAATTATAAAAAATTTTCGTCCACAAAGAGCCCTCGCTTGTGCAAGGCCCCTATGGATGCGCGGCCGTGAGGGCCCACTTCGCTCACGCTTAGGTACGCTACTGGAGCCAGTTAGGGCCGAAGCTTACCAAGTTTGCAGATTGTTCGAAGGAGTTGCCGCTGCTTTCTCAAAAAAGGCCAACTGAAGCAACAATGTGGGTTACAGTCAGTAAAAGTCTGACACTCCCTCTCACTCCACTCAGAGCAGGAGAAGTTATTTTAAGATACCTTTACATATTTTTATAGGTATACATAAAAAAAATAAATGGAAGTAGTATTAGTTCGAAATTATTCAAAGCAGTTGATCATTAATCATCCAGTAGGTACTCGCCTGCAGTTGATAATACATAGATTAATCAATCACAAATGACGGACAAACAGAACAAATACTGACAGATTGATCAATCTAACGTTTTGTGTTACAGTATTCAGCTGGTTTTATTACGATTTGTACCAGATTCATAATTCAGTCTATCGAAAAATCGTTTTACCTTTTTTCTATAAGTATTTTTAATTTCGACAATATTTTTTCAGGAATTACTGACAAAGAATTTGCAGTACTGTCATTTTAAGAAGAGCCTAAAGAGCTTAAGAAATGCCTAAAAAGGAACTTAGTGACACTGAAATACAAAAAAAGAAATAATGAAGAACCTAAATAGATATGCCAACACTTTCACCGCGAGATATTTGCAAACCTATGCTTAATTTCGAAAAAAAAAAATATTGTTCATAATTTTTTCTCGAAGTAAACGATAGTTTTGCAAATATCTTGCAATGAAACTGGCACATATATGTTTAAGTTCTTATTTTTTTTTTTTGTGTAATACAGTGAAGAATATTTTTTAATTTTGAAAACTGTATAAAGTGGCCTGTATCAAACTGAACAATAAGGAAAGTGTTCCTATTTTTTTATTTTCTCTTTACATTACTCTGACCTACTTTTTCTATTCTATCGTAACACTTTTCCTGCTTCAGAGAAAAATTACGTTCTAAATGTGGCTTCATATCCTGAAATGTATTTTAATGCACTTGTTTACGTGACACCAAGCGCATACCTACTTTTTAGGTGGATTTTTGCTAAAGTGACATTAAAAAGGAGATAGGTATTTCAATTATTTCAACATTTGTTTTTAAGTTATTTAGATACTTAACCAAAGGGAGAAATAAATCCGAAAATCAATCGAGAATTTTTTGACAGAAAACGATGTAAATTCTAAATTTATAAGTTAAAAACCGGGCAAGTGCGAATCGGACTCGCACACTGAGGGTTCCGTGCAAACTATAATTCCCGAATATAGTCTCGAAGATTAAAATTCTGAAGCCGTCCGCCGCAGCGAATGGATTAAGTAGTTAAACAAATAGAGTTTATATTCTATGATAAATGCGCAGACTTTCATACAATCCCGTAGACAAACAGAATCATTATATCTTTGGGTTGGCTATTTCTAGAAAGTGAGATCTTATTTAACCCTTCAGATACCGTCAATTAGAGACACAATATTAAGACAATAGATGCGCGGCCACCGGTGGTCGCTTGGGGATTCATGAATTAATTAGTTGCGAAATGAGCCCTTAGCCATAATATTATCTAATAGAAAATGTTATTTAGTTTTGTTTTTTAGGTAGATTGCGATTAGTTTATTCTAAATCAGTATTTGGGATATCTAGCGCCTTAATTAAAACTAGCTATCTACAAATAAAACCGGCAGCGCAGTAAAACCAATCGTTATAGCAAACTGGCAGAAAATCCAATTAACAGAGCTGATATTTTAAACCCTATGTGACGTGATCCCATTTATTTTTTGAAAGCAAATATATATTCGAAGCACGAATAGAACATTTGTTATTTTTTTACTTCCTGTTCCTGGAAGTAACACTAAAGGATGGATGCTAACCATATTATGCTATTTATATCTCCATAAAAACAAGGATTTTCCTTAATTAAAAAAAGCACATCTAGTCTACTTGGGCCTTTTTTTAGTTGGGAAAATCACCCAATGACATCCTTGGCAGCCAGGCTCTTGGGCGAAGTGGAGATAATGTCAGAATTTTACCGTCTAAAAACCTACTCCTGTTCCTTCTTTGCCATTGTTCCAGAGCCCCAGGGATCTCTTTCACATCTCCCATGGCCCCAGTAGGCTACGACTCTGCTAGGCCCCTACGGTTGCTGACAACTCCTTGAGGCTCGCGTGGAATGTCTCGCTGTCGCCTCCATCTGCGAAGCAGTAGTGCTAGCAAAGGAGGTGGCTGCGCGTGGCCCTTACGCCCCAGCCCCCTGGATCCCGACCCCGATTTCCAGCCACCGTAAGCGTGGACTTGCGGACGGCGAGCAATGAATAACTCGCCGTCCGATCGTCCGGTAACCATCCAAACCGAGCCCAAGTCGTCGACGGCGCGTAGTGTTCCTACATGCCATGGAGTCCTCACTTTCCACATGACACAGGTCCTCATCGTACATGGCAAGTTCGGGAGGTTCCTGCATCGGATTCAAACGACGGCTACATTAAATTATTCACTATCACTTTATTCTTTCTTCTTCTTCGCTTATTTTCAATTTGCAAATATTAGTAAAACTTTCACACTTACTTTTTGTCAAAAATATAAGCCCAGGAAAATAAGACATTATCTTTTTAAAAACTCTTAGTACTCAAGAACTTTCAACAAAGTCTAAACTAGGTTTTTTTCACAGATTGCTTTCTAACAATTATTATCCTGGGTTAGAATAAACAAAAGCTTTTGGTAAACGGCCTTCAGTAATTTAGCTAGTTACCACTTTATCAACTGGTTTAGGTACCTCCCGGTCAAAATGGGATGAATAGAGACTTAGGGACGAAAGGTTCTGGAGTGGCGACCACGTACCGGAAGACGCAGCTTTGGAAGGCCAAGGTGGACCGATGACCTGGTCAGGGTCGCGGGAATCCGATGGCTGCGTGACGCACAGGACTGGTCGTTGTGGTGGCGCTTGGGGTATGACTATGTCCAACAGTGGACGTCTTTCGGCTGATATGATGATGATGATGAGAGACTTAGGGGTGAATAGAGACAAAATGTCAAAGGGTATTTTCTCAATATTTGAATATTTTTTTGTAGCATTTAACTACATCAATTGTAGTTATTCAAAAAAATCGAGGCTTTGTTAGAGGCCAATATTATGGTATCAAAGTGAAAAACCAAACCAAAGTTTTGTCTCTATTCTCACCCCTAAGTCTCTATTCATCCGTTTTACGGTATGTCATAAAAATGTACTTTTAGGGTTTCGTAGCTCTAAAGAATAAACGGAACTCTTATAGGATAACTTTGTTATCGGTCCGTCCGTCTGTCTGTCTGTCTGTCAAGACCCTTTAACTTGGAAACGAGTTGAGGTATCGAGATCAATATTCATAGGGTACTTACTTCCCGTTGACCCAGAATCATAAAATTTGGACTAAAGCAAGGACTTTTAGTACAAGTATAAGAATAAATCTGAAAACTGTCAATTTCCCGAGTAGCAAAAAGTTGCTTTATAAATTTCATTAAAGCCAAAAAAATGTATTTTATAAAGGCCATATTAACGTCAATAAGACTGCATTTGAGCACAAACTATAAGAAATAAAACCTTGCAGAGGTTTTATAGCTACCATATAATAAGCCAATCCCCCTTAAATTCACCATATAAAGGCATATTGTATGGCTGATTAACAATAAATAGGCAAGAAATTTGCCTTTATTTAACAAATTCTCCTTATAAGCGCTTAAGAAATTCGGTTATAAGAGCAATTTTGCGGGTTGTAGCAAAGTGAGAAATTCATGATTTATTTAAGCGTCATTCGCATCAATACGCCATACGCTCTGCAGGTTTTACGGAATAATCTCATTAATACGTCCACCAATACTGCTGAGCGCTCTCGCCTACTGGCTGTGGGTGAATGGGAGTCGGGTCTTTGGCTACCGGCTTTACCGTCACCTAACATAGGTACTATGCTAAGTGACACCACCTTCCGGATCGCTACATGCCTGCGTCTGGGTGCTCCTAGTGGAGCTCCACATCGATGTCAGTGCGGCTAAGCAGTCGATCGCCTCGGACACCATGGCCTATCTTGCAGTAGAAGCGCTGGTCGGATAGCACGGCATGCCAGTATTAATGACATCATCCGTCGAGCTCTTGTCACCGCCGGGGTACCAGTTGTCTTAGAACCCAATGGCTTGGCCCGTGACGATGGAAAGAGACCAGATGGGATGACTATAATGCCTTGGAAATTAGGTAGGCCTTTGGTGTGGGATGCAACATGTGTCGACACCCTTGCGCCATCCCATCTTCTGAGTACCGCGGGCTGTGCTGGAGCGGCTGCTGCAGGTGCAGAAAACCTCAAACGGCGTAAATATAATAACCTCATTGGAAGTTATATATTTGAGCCGTTTGGGGTTGAAACACTAGGGCCATGGGGTCGGAGCGCTCATCGAGTTGTTAAGGATATTAGCAAACGTTTGGTCGACTCTTCGCGTGACCAGAGACCTTTTCTTCGGTCAACGAATCAGCATTGCCATCCAGCGTGGCAATGCTGCCAGCGTTCTGGGCACTTTTCCCAATTACATCGATGTGAACGAATTTTTTTCGTTCGGAAAACTCAGAGGGCATCAATGCCCTCTGAGTTTTCCCCGTTTTTTCTGCCTTTTTTACTAGTTTGTACATATTATTATTTTAAGTTTGTATATACCTATTAATTTATAATATTTAATAGTTAAGATGTATATATTAAAGAATTTACGCCATTTATAAAATATAGATTAATATCTTGTATTACTTTTACGCCTTCCAAAGACCCAGGACCCCAGGGTCCTGCGATAAATAAATCGAAGTAAATGAAAAATTTACGTTTCATCGCTCTGATTAATACTACACCAAATTAAATATCAACGAAAGAGAACAGCTCATATTGCACTGATCACGCAGATTACTAGAAGCATTTACGGCTACCACGATTAAATGAATTAACTTTTTGCGGTAAGGAAGCAGCTTCAATTTCCGTGCGATAGTGGGAAAAGTATTAATGAAAATATGAAGAATCTTATGCGAGATATGGAATTTAACATCATGATGTAATCTTCTTTACTTCTTTACCGACAATAACATGGGCAGTTGCAGCCTGTTAAAAAATAGTACATTGTTACACTAGGGGTGAAAGTTACTTATTTCGTGCCGCTAATTTGAGGGACTAAATAAGTAACTTTAACCCCGAGGTAAGCATTGTGCTTTTCATTACGAATACAAAAAGATAGACCTAGGTATTTTATTAAATAATTTGACAGCTGTTAGTTGAAAGTAAAACTGCCTAGGGATGAAAAGTGTGATACTTTTCAGCCCGCTCCTCAGGCAACTTCAGACCTACTTTCAAAGTATGAGTAATGAAAAATTGATTTACATCGCCAACAACTGGTGGAGAGTCATCACCTTAAGGAGAATTTTATTATGTTCCAAGTATGATAATATCTGTTTTACTTTTTTAACGAGAGTAAAATGACCAGTCTTTAAAAAAAAATCATATCACTATTTGGACTAATATGTTTGCTTTTTAGTTTTTTTTTTCTGAAATTTTCTATGCATTAGCCAGCTCAAAAGCATAGTTTCAGCTTGAAAAAGGGAAAAATTTAAGACTACACAAAATCATAAACAAAATGTACAGACTTTTAAGCCAATACTTGTGTATTTGAACACCACACCACAAAACAGTTACAGAACCAACAAATCACATACTCTTTCTATCCGAAGATATGGATAATGAAGCCGACGGAGATACAGAAATACTCAACGCACTGCCGTCTGGAAACAACCGCATTATGCCAGTTTGGCTCTTCTTCTGGCTGTGAAGAACCTTCCGCCCTGGAGACAGTGCTTGGTCTGGAAGCAGGTGACCTCGCCGTTGCGGCAGTCGGTGTAGCAGGCACATCCGAAGTGGCATGGTGGGATGTTGACGGGGCATCGTAGAGGCGGGTATGCGCCCGGGCAAGGGGGATTGCATAGCGTCTGACCGCAGTTCTCCAATTCAGCTGTTGAACAACGGATAATTTTACAACAAAGAAAAATTGTCTACTATAGATATTAAAAACTATCGGGACAGATTACTGTCCCCACACACGGACCTAGAAAGAAAGAAAGAAAAAGAAAGAAAAAGAGTTTATTAGCGTCCAACATGACGCATATCCTAAAAATAAATAAATGTAACAAGTAACAATATCGTACTTAAACAAATAAATACCCATACACACAAAACAAAGACCCCACTGCGTCTGCCTCTATGAACTGAACGTATCAAGCTCAAAAACTATTGAACGGATTTTCATGCAGTTTTCACTAATAGATAGAATGATTCATGAGAAAGGTTCAAGTCAAATTAAAATTCAAAACCATTTGTTTCAAATAGACCAAATGTAGGCACTTTTGAATAGTCAAAGTTTCTTGAACTGACCGATTCAAGAAAAGTGAAGCTAAATTGCTCGTTACAAAACGTAGATCTCTATTGAGAAGAACGTGCAAGAAACTCCATGGACACTCTTTTAAATCATATTATGTGTTACATATAATGTTTGGTTACATATTTCTTGTTATTTCTGTTATGTGAGCACAAAGTAGATAGAAAGAAGAAGAATTTATTCGCGTCCAACATGACGCTTAACTTAAAAATAAATAAATGTAACAAGAAACAATATCGTATTTAAAACTATCAGCTAGATAGGATATGCGTCACATCAGCGCAAAACGGCCAGTGCTCAGCATAATGCTGGGGCTCGTGCAGGACATCAAAATAACGCCGCCACATAAAACGCTAGAAGCGGCACAAAAAAAAACTAGAAGCCGCCGCAAGAAAAAAGCTGAAGCACGTGACAGTTTGTGGCCGGAGAAGCTTGAAACGGCTTCAAGCGTTTTTTTGTGGCGGCACCGTCGACCACAAGCCACAAAAAAAGGCTGCCTCAAAAAGAAGCTTGAAACGGCGTTTTTCTGAGGCCCGTGTGCTTTTAACGGTTCAAGTTAAATCACTTTTACGGATGGCAACGATATGGAGGAATACTTCGACGCCCGAATGTACGAGTATATGATGTTTTTGTATTTCATTTATATACTACTTAATAATATTTAAGTTTCTCATTCAAATAGATAAATCTTATCCAGAAGTCTACCGTTGAATCTTGGAAAGGGCTGTGCTCTGAGTTTCCTTGCATGATTGCATCAGGAATTAAAATGTCCACAGGAGAACCAAGGTCGCCGACAAAGCCCGAAGAATCTCCAAACTTAAGTGGCAGTGGGCAGGGCAGGGGTTCACATTGCTCACAGAACAGATGACTGTTGGAGCGAAAAGGTTCTGGAGTGACAACCGCATGCAGTAAGATGCAGCGTTGTAAGATCTTCCACTAAGTATACCGATGACCTGGTGAGGATCGCTAGAATCCGATGGATACGAGACACACAGTATAGATGTCGGCACAGATCTTAAGCGCTCCGCGTCAGAGTGGGGATCGCTTAGCGCATTCCAAACATTGGCGAGCCAATCGTCATCGTTGTTAGATACATGCAGCAAGCGCAGGGAACAAATCACGAGTGACGTCTATGAAGCGATGGCGCAGCGAGCCAATCGCTGACGCTCCCCGCCCCCGCGTCTCACTTCGTACCACTAAAGAGACCGAATATTTGACTTCTGCGCAACTTGAAGCCAGCGCTCAAGATCCGTGCCAGTATCTATACCGTTCATAGTGACAACACTTGGAGGAAGTCGAACAGTGGGCGTCTTTTGGCTGAAATAATGATGATGATGATGAAATTTTATCCAAATGTTGTTTGTCAAACACATGACCAGACACATACCTGGTTTACTTAAATTCCGAAATAATGCAGCGACCCTTGGATCAAAGTTAGGAAATTGAGCACTTATAAGATTTACAATAACTATATTCACTAAAAAAATGGTTACTAATGATTTAACAGCCATTGAATTTGACTATTTGTGAGAATTGGGTAAAAATTAAAAACCAATTTTGAACACGGCTGTTTTACAAATGTCATTTTACAATTTTCTTTTTCAACCTCTCCTGTTTCAAACACTTGTTTCAAATGAGTTTCGGTTTTCAAGTTTGTTTTATCAAGAAGTGTCAAATACATAAGTACATCAAGCCAGCAAAGAGGTTGTATCATAATTATTTTATGGTATCGAAACTCCAGAAAGTAATCATCAGGTAAGTTTATTAGAGTCTGTCTAAAAAGTCAAACGACTTATGTAATTATGGGCAAAATGAAATCTGATGTAGACAACACCGCGGGCTCGTGGACGGCGAACCATGGATAGCTCGCAGTCCGACCGTCCGTTAACTGTCCGGACCGAGCCCAAACGTCGACGGCGCGCACTGTTCCCGCGCGCCTCAAGGAGTTGTCAGCAACATGAGGGGCCCAGCTGGGTCGGCTACCTACTGGGGTCAGAGTTATCCGAAAGGAGACTCGAGCCCCGATATGAAGAGGCTAGAAGGAACGGGGTGGGTTTTAAGTCGATAAGAGTCTGACACTATCTCCCGCTCCACCTAAGAGCGGGGGTTGTCATAAGACGACTTTTGCCCACCGTAAAAAAAAAAGTAGTCAACACTGGTTCAATAATCAAGGTTGATCAAGAGATCTTGATCATAGTTTACTAATAGGAGGACCTAATAAAAAGTATGAAATATAAGTGTTTTTTAAATTATTAAATACTAGCTTTTGCCCGCGGCTTCACCCGCGTACATAATCCCAGGATAAAAAGTATCCTATGTGTTATTCTGCGATATGGTCTACTCGTGTACCAAGTTTCATCGAGATCCGTTCAGTAGTTTTTATGTGAAAGAGTAACAAACATCCATACATACAAACTTTCGCATTTATAATATTAGTAGGATTATACAATATCCCCAAGTGGTTTGACTTTTTACACAGACAGACTATATTTAGGTAGGGCTCCGGAATTGTTTGAAAGAATCACTGTGGCCCAGAAACGCAAGGGGCGACTAATGGAACAGAATAGGTTTTAGTCAGTAAAAATCTGTCCCATCCTTTCGCTCTACCCTTTTAGGGTTCCGCACCTAAAAAGGAAAAAACGGAACCCTTATAGGATCACTTTGTTGTCCGTCCGTCTGTCTGTCAAGACCTATCTTAGGATCGCGTGCAGGTTTCGAGTTGAAATTAAAACTATATTTATACTCAGATCTGCGGAAATCAGAAAAGGATTTAAATAATTATTAGGAAGAAAAGCTCTTAGAGATTTTCGTAGATAATTATCTGATCTACAATTTTTGTCTGAGCTAATTTTATTTAATTTATTGATAAGCTCGCGTTTGACCACCATCTCACCTGATGGTAAGCGATGATGTGGACGACGATGGAGCACGCTTGCCTAGAAGTAAACAATTCACTCTTGACTTAAAGACCCCCAAGTTGTAGCCATCAGGAAACACAGACTCCGGCAGGGAATTATGATAAAACTTACTGTTTTGCTGAAAATCGCAAAAACACGTTTTTGTGACCTTTGACCCCGAGTTTTTTTTAGAACATGTCTTTGCATGCATTTGAAGTACCTGGGGGAGGCCTTTGCCCAGCAGTGGGACAGCAAGCTAGGAAAAAAAACGCTTATATAGTCGCCTATTAAATCGTCCAATCAAGGAAGAACCAACTTACCGCAGTTTTAATAAAAAGATGTTACGTGTATCTCCGTAGGAATAGTATGTAAACGATTTCTATGAAACTGAGGAGGGAGGCGCCAAAGAACACTCCTATGACACCGCCGACATCAACTGAAACACATAAAATATTAAAAAGCTTGAAAAAGAAGTAAAGTTATGGCATTAGTAGCTTCTACCGGCGACTTTACTCTGAAATATAAAAAAAATATCCCATAGGAACATGCTTTCGGAATAAAAAATATATCTCATGTCCTATTCCTGGACAGAAAGATTGTATCAGTGGAAGACCAGTAGTAACGGCCCCAACTTACGAGTTGCAGATCGCAGGTTCAAACCCTATTGACTCATCAATGTAGGGGCCCAGTAGAGACTTAGCCTACTGACCCATGGGTTCTGTGAAGGAGAAAACCGGGGAGAACGAACGCAAAGAAGGAACAGGAGTTGGTTTTAGTCAGTAAAAATCTGACACACACTCTCGCTCCACCCGAGGGCGGGAGATGTTATTAGATGATTTCCCTCCAAATTTACCCCCCCCCTCCTTAAGGAATGAAATGGGGTCCAAAGTTTGCACGTAGAAAAATACTTTCACCTGGGTGAAGCCGCTGGCAGAAGCTAGTTTGTTAATAAACTTGATCTTACCGACAAGTCCAAGTAGTTCCCTGATGGCCTGGCGGCGCATCCTCAGTGTAGGATGGCTGCCCAAGCGCATGTTGCCTCGTGTACCTCGACGCAAGAGTTCCTCTGGCACATGGCTTGATTGACGACTACAAGAAAATAATATTAATTTGAATTGTTTGGTCATTCATCATTCTTTCTTTGTAGGAGTTAAGTTTTGGGTCGTGTCACCACATTTTTTTTTAGATGGGAAATCATCTAATGACATCTCTCGCCTTTGGGCAAGCCACGACGGCGTGTCAGACTTTTACTGAATAAAAACCATTCCTGTTCCTTCTTTACCTTCATTCTAGACCCCCAGGGTTCTCATTTGCATACCCTAGTAAGCTACGACCCTGCTGGGCCCCTAGAGTTTTGCTGACAACTCCTTGAGGCGCGCCGTCGACGACTTGAGTTCGGTCCGGTAGGTGACCAGACGGCCGAACCGGGAGCTACCCACTGCTCGACTCACGATGGCAGGTAGTCGGTGGCTGGGGTGTGAAGAAGATCGTTTCCTCACGCTTGTTCGATTCCTCACGCTTGTTCGTTTCCTCACGCTTGTTCGTTTCCTTACGCGACGTATAAATTAGTTATTATATAGTTGTTTTTCACTTACGGACAAGCGACATGGATATCTTTGTAAATAACTTCTTCGCAGGCCATCGGACAGTGGTAGTGATCCGTGCTCAAATCATCTAGAAGTACAAAAGCAATAAGGTAATATGAAGTACACTGTCGTATGTGCAAATAACAAGGAGACACCGTAATCAAGAAGGTGGTTCCCCAGGGTAAAGCATATCATTGCACTGCGGATAGAATTATCCTTAATTATTATTTTTGGATTCACTCACAGAAATCAAAATACATAATGCTATTACAATTAAAGTATAAGTACTTTTCATATTAACCCTTCAGATACCGTCAATTAGAGACACAATAGTAAGACAATAGATGCGCGGCCACCGGTGGTCGCTTGGGGATTCATGAATTAAGAACTGCTAATCGAGATGCATGGGTGTAAAAGAGAGTCTTAGAAAGGGTAGAAGAAATACATTATAGCCATTTATGTTAATCGAACATAACACGGCGTCTTAAAACCACCATGAATCTAATGTCAGAAAGAGATAGTGCTATATTGCCTGTATAGCTCCGTCTCTCTCAATACGACTTGGTCCCTGATCCAACAAGCAGCACTTACCTTTCTTTGCCTTATGAAGGCAAAGTAAACCATCGAAGTCGCACTTCGGTATATTACCTGAAAATTAAATGAGAGCATTCAATTAGTCGAAGTAAAAATTTTCTGTTCCAAAATCGTTTCGAGGTAATACTATAAATTGGCACATTAGTTTAGTTAGGAGGTGTTACCACGATTTAATTTGATGCACATTCAACTCCACTGCTGAAACATATTCAATAATTATAAGCGCTAAAAAGTAATTTACTCGAAAAATTTCAGTTAGAAGGTATTGGCTCTTCGCCGTCGCTGTAACTATAGCTTATGTTACCTAATCAGTGATAAAGTGACTATTACAACTCTTACGATACAACTCTTACGATACAAATCTTTAGATACAACTCTTACGATACAAATCTTTAGATACAACTCTTGCGATAGCTCAAACTGTGGTCAAAACCTAACACACTCACCAATTTTCGGCATAAAATGGTGCGTGCAATTGCACACTTCTGCCTGTACGAAAGCCCTGCTGTACATGACGCAAGCACTGTAAGAGTACCGAGGGAACGGCCAGAAGTGCGCGAACCCTGGCCGCTCGTAGTTGAAGAGGCAGTCGCGATTGTTCGGAGAGAGGAGCTGCACGGACACGTCGCTTATTGTTTGTTCTGCCTAGAAATGAAAAGAGGATGCCATCAAAAACATAGCATAAGTCAAGAGTAAATAGGTTACTTCTAGGCAAGCGTGCTCCATCGTCGACCACAACATCGCTTACCATCAGGTGAGATGGTGGTCAACCGCAAGCCTATCAATAATAAAAAAAAACTTGTAAAAAAACCAAGGCACCCAACTCAGTTCTTCTACCTTAAAAAGTTGTGAGATCAATATAATACCAAGTCGGTTAATTTATTCAGTCCTTACTTATGGGACCTTGATGACCTAGATTGACTTGGAAAAAAAAATCTTGTGGAAGGTTTTTCAGTTTTGTCTACCGAGCAAGCCCTTAAAGTTTGACTGACTGTCTCTTACACCCTGTAAATACCTTTAAAATCACTTCAAAATCGGTGATGCGATGCAGAGTGCCACAGAAACCAAGTATGTTTTCCGAAGGAATTGTTATCAAATCATCAGGCGAATGGATCCATATCTGTAACAATTTTGTAAAAAAGCACAGATGAGTGATCGTAACAAAATGTAGATGGCCACATCTTCACCTTTTCCCCTTGAATACGATGTCACCAAAAACTGTCTTATCAACAATCCAACAGGGTGTTTGGTACATCGGATTAGTAGGGGTGGGACGGATGCTAAAGCAGTTACTAAAGCGCCATGGAAACCTATTGCATTGTGAAGATAAGGATCTAAAACGAAAAAAGTCTATGACGATTTTCATTTTTGTGGGGGAGAGTGTGTAAAAATTTCCAAGCGTAAAAAAAATCGTAACCACGTAATACTCGGGCGGTTTTTTTTTAATTTTGGAGGTAATACTATCAGGATTACGAAAAACCTATATCTGACGGTTTTCATAAGACGATGTAGCTAAAACCACCGATAAGTGTAAAATTTTCGACGTTCCTACCAAAATTATCTTAACAAACAGTGGTAAAAACACTACTCGATGCTACAAACTATTAACAGGAACCTTTCAATCTACATTTATGACTCGCCCATTAGCTTATACTACGCTAAAATTGTCTGATATTGAAATATAGACTTTCTTGCATGTACTTAAGTTACCTTGTCTTAATCTGACGCGCTCGAGTATTTCCGAAAATCTATTTTTTTAATTAATCTGATGGGCTGCCCTCAACGAACCTCACTATGTTACCTTTCAAATACAGCAATAAGAGACACAATAGAAAGACCATTAGAGAGCGAACGGCGGCGTTCGCTTGAGGTTTAATGAATTAAGGGTCCATATGCGGTAGGGACACAAGGCGCAAGGATTATATGATTTTCTGACGCGCTCGAGTATCCCGCAAAATCCCCATCTCACCGCCCCTTTTTTTTGCGATGGGGAATATCATCGTATGACAAAACCCGCTCTTGGGTGGAGCGGGAGATAGTGTCAGACTCTTACTGACTAAAAACCCCACCCCGTTCCTTCTAGCCTTCATAAGCACGAGGGCACGAGCTCCCTTTCGGACAACCCTGTCCCCAGTAGGCTTCGACCCAGCTGGGCCCCTCCTGCTGCTGACACCTCCTTGAGGCGCGCGGGAACAGTGCGCGCCGTCGACGTCTTGGACTCGGTCCATTACCAAATTTAGAAATTGGTTTCTTTAGAAACCTAGATAATATCCACAAGATACTGTGTTTCCAAAATATCTAATGAAAAATGTGTAGTAACGTCATAATCAGTTATGAGCGGTCGTATGAAAAACAGTGAAAATGTGAGTCATGGTGCACACCCTTAATAAGGGGTACACTCTGAATTTTAAAACAGTTATCTCCAAATAAAAGTATCGTGCTAGATAGTTAGCAGGAAGTGACGTCATTTTAAATACTTGGCAGACTTCCAAAAATTTTGAACTTATATTTTTTTATGCAAACGTATAATATGAGTAACTGAAAAAATAAGAGAGTTTGCAATCAAAAAGCTTATTTTATAAGTTGAAAGGAAATCGTCCAGTGAAGAGACGGATATATGCATAGATAGATAGACAGTACAAAATGGAATGAAAAGGCGTGCTGCACCGATTCCAATATTGATTTTCCTGCTGCGGTCTGCCCGTCCGATTATAATTTAGGTGTCTTCAAGTCTAGAGTGAATAGGCTCTTAATAAGCTAGTGCGCCTCACCTTCAACGATTGCATCACGGCTTACCATCAGGTGGAATCGCAGTTAAGCACTAGTTTATATCAATAAAAAAAAAATGGGACAAGAGTAGGATGCTTATACTCACGTTGACAGATGGTGTAGCAGAAAAAACCAAGGTTGGAAGACCAGTTCTCCTATTAACCCTGATGATAGTTTCATCATCAGTCCAGTGAGAGTTAAACGCGAAGCAGGTTCCGAACTCTGTGGGTACTGGGCGAAACCTGAACATATTATAAGAACCAGGTACATGAGTATTCAAAACTAAAATACTAAATTCTATATTCTGAGAGCTGTGGTGACCTGGTGGTAACTGCCTCAATGTACAAGTTGTTGGTCTCAGATACAAACCGAGCCAGGCACATTACTTTGTGAAATTTCACCTTCCATCAGATTTTCATACAAAATAAAAGTACAACAGCGGAGGGGAGCGGGATCGGGCGGCGGGGGTGCTTGATGCGTTTGCGTCGCGGTCATAAGTAAGTTGTCTAAGTTTGAGCTACACGAATACTGACAAATGCTTGCACTGACTGGACAGGTCCACTCAAATCTGTGTGGTTCTTTCCTCAAAAGACCATCTGAGACACTGGACTGCATGGTTCTCATATGATTTGACCATTACATGTACTTTACTGTATGGACTTTAAAAGAGACTTTGACCCCTGAGTTTGTTTCAGTGTTTCTTCTCAGGGTAGTCAGCTAGGAAACACCGGCCTCATCTCGTTAAAACTGACTGAAAACAAAATTAACGTGTAAAAGTGTTTTTTAAAAACCTATTTACAAAATAAAGATCATTTATCATTTATCATACAGACGTAGCAAAATACAGAGTTAAAATGTGTTAGATGGAACAACTAAATCTTGAAGGTTTGTTTTTGGTAAATGTATTATGTTTTGTAAAAAGTTATAGAACAAAAGTGGTTGTTTATGATGATAGTCATACAGTCCTCCAAGGTTGTTAGTGTTTTACAAGTAACCCTGTATATGTACCTATATTCTACCACCTATTTCGGTAAATAAATGCTGTTAGATTATTATTTTTTTTCAATTATTCTGTTAATTCAGCAGACAAACCTATTAAATCCCCGCATTTTACAACTAGCTGGCCAAATTAGTCTTTACAACTAAAGTAAGTACCCCTTTAAGACCTACCAATAAATGTTTAGGTCCGAAACAGGCAATAAAGTGGCAATATCGTTGTATCTTTAATTTAGCTCGAGTAATGTTGGCAATACTGACGCGGTTTAGGGCCTAAATAACGACTCTCGTTTGAGAGAACAGAGAACTGTCAAAGTTAAATTACCATCTCAATTATTTACGTTTGGTGTAGCACAAAATACCTTATAAAATAGGACACGAAGGAGAGGACTTAAATATTAATTAGAGCTTCGGTTGTCAGAGTTTGACCGTTGTTTTCTTAGGGCTTCAAGGTTCATCATTATGATGATGATGATAATGGACAAATAAGAGCTCAAACTTTTTCGCGGATGTGACGCATATCTTCCCTATACCGAATGGCAACATGCCGCTCGAGTTTGAAGAAAGAAAGAAACCAACGGCTGAGTTAACTGCAGCCGACGACGCGTCGTATGTACTCTAAAAGCATCACTGCTTACCACCAGGTGGGATCGCAGTCAAGCACTAGTTTATATCAATAAAAAAAAGAAAATCTTTGGTAAGTTACGACTTTGCTGAATCTTTAATACATCCAATCAAAATCAAGTAATTTTTATTTCACATAGGCCTATAGTGCGCCACAATATCGTACCTCTCCATTGACAACTTCCTTTTTTAAACCTGCTTTTTTTTTAATAAAATCCACTTCCCTCATAATTTTCCAAGAAGTGTCGCAACGACCTCTAAAATCAATTTCGTGCTACAAATTTGCTAGAGTAAGCAACTCTTTTTTTTATTGTCTTTTTTCTGTAGACAGACAGGAGAGCCGATATTATGGGACTAACTTTGGGAACTTCGTATGTGAAACTATAAAACGTCAGAAGTTGGTTCCAAATCAGTCGTTTCCTATGGAGAAGAAGAAACTTCATGGTTATTACATTACTTCCACACTCCTGTTTAAAAATATTTTAACTTTACCATTTTTATTACGTTTAAAATTTGAAACGGCTTCAAGCAGATTCGTTTAGCTCTGAATACAGCTCAGAATTTAATTTGGCACGAAACTCGATCACGATGGCTTTAATATTACCATTTTCACTCGTAAAGTGTAGCGTTTAATTTTGTAGCGTGGAGACTGTATCTAGGACATTGCAAAGCTGCGTTCACACTGATCGAATAACTGAAGTACCAGTTTTTTTTTTTCACACAACTTCTTACACTGGGGTACTAAATACTAATGACGTTTTGTCGACGACAAAGAGAAATTGATTGAAGAAAACAATGACAGTAATTTAAGAAAACTTATATTGTAAACATTTCTATGGTCCGGACTAAGCATTTCGCCTCATCTTTTATACCATGTATATTGAAGGACTAGAAAAATTAGCCTGCTGTGATTTTCCTGTCTGATTACGAGTTTAGGTGTTTGCAAAGTTAGAATAAAAAACCAGCGCGCCTCATCATCAATGATTGCATCACTGCTTACCATCACGTGAAATCGCAGTCAAACGTTAGTTTATTTTACGTAAGACAGTGCCGCTAGATTGCGTTGAATTCGCAGGACGCCGCGTTAGTCTTAGGTAAGTACTCGCCTGATGTGAACAGGGCTCAACCTCATGATTGTAGCGAGGACATTCTGTTCGCGTCTGACTTTAAATTCATAATGGAAATAAAATTGAAATGAAGCTAGATTTATTACTGGGGCTAATTATTTAACACGTCAGACTAGGGGATATACTCAGGATGAATCAAACTTTAAAAGGATATTTTCTATGTAAACTTTACCAACTTTTTCTCTTTGTAGTTGACTAAAAAAGATGTCTTATATTTATATAAAAGATTAAAACCAAACGAAGAAGGACGAAATGGGGTTTTATCTTATGGCCAGCAGTATATGAATTGCTGACGTCGATCTGGAATATAGGGCATTAATGGACCATTTTTTCAAATCGGTGCAGTGGTTCTGGGGTTCGGTAATGCAAACTGCAACATACAAACCAACTCATAAATAGATACTTCCTAAGACCACTACGCTCCACTTATACACAAACTTACAAAATAATGCAATGAATTCGGAGATTACGTTCCATATAAACATGGTCACAAAATTCGCAATTTCTCGCAAATAATAAATCTTTATATCAGAAATATAAGACTAAGTAGATCTTGAGAAAGCCTTACCTTTCACAGCACGGGAAAGGCTTGCCATCCCACCAGCACTCAGTAAGCAGATCAGGACACTTCTTCCTGATTCCATTGACGAGCTTTAGAAAGTCCTGGACACAAGTCTTTCCCATCTCACAGGAGGTACAAGTCCTACAGAACTTTACGTTGCGGAAGCTAACTTCTTGACTGAACGCGGCTAAACTAGTTGGTATGTTGTGCCTGCAAAAGTGACAATTTAATTCATGAATCCCCAAGCGACCACCGATGGCCGCGCATCTATTGTCTTACTATTGTGTCTCTAATTGACGGTATCTGAAGGGTTAATAACATCTTCTATATCCATAGGTTTGGTATAAGTACCTTCATAGGTTTTGATTCATCGCAATCGGATGACTATATCTAAAGGTATAGTAGTTTCATTGATTGTTTAGCGGTACGAAGTTCGCCGGATCAGCTAGTACATCACACAACACACCATCATTTAATAACATCTTTATTATTACTCAAACTCTGAAAGTAGGTCTGAAGTTGCCTGAGGAGCGGGCTGAAAAGTATCACACTTTTCATCCCTAGGGAGTTTTATTTTACACACTTACTTATAAAGTGACTCTTAATGCCCTGCACTTAGACATATAATGACACTTGTTACCAAACTGTGACATTTTGATTATCATTATGCACTAGTGCTATAATGTGGTTAAAACCTTTTTGTTCAACCTCTCCACCGCCATAATTTTATTACATTTATCGTATCAGGATGGGCACAGGTCGTCCCCCACGAGAAAAAGAAAAAAAAATAGACGCGCATATGTAAAAAGATTTTTACCGCCACAAAAGTTTGATAATTTTACAGTTATTTTCTTCACAAGTGTATTGAAAAACGTCGTATGATGCACGTGAGTAATTAATGATTACCGTTCTCGGCTCTCTTAAGACCCTCGCCATGGCTCGGGTCTAAATACCGCCTCAACGGTAACCACTAACATTACACACTTATATCATAATGTACTATTATTTTAGTTTTGGCGCTCAGAATTTAGAAGGAAAAAGAATTTTACTTACTGGACAAGATACTTCTTAATGTATGTAGGATTTGCCTCCTCACATACAGTCAGGGCAGGGAACGGGGTGTCCCAATCTAGGTAATCCGTCTCCACAGAGTATGACACAGCTTCAGAGGTGTACAGTGCTAGGGCACCTCGTAACACAACGTATGAGCAAGCACAGCAAGCTAATATTGTTGTTAGCCAGAATAATCTGAAAGCAAAAAGTTCAGCTCCTAAGTGGTCCTGAGTTAAGCTATACGAATACCGACAAATGCTTGCATTGAGTGGACCTGTCTACTCAATTCTGTGTGGTTCTTTCTTCAAAAGACCATCTCAAACACTAATATGCATAGTTCTCAAAGATTTGACTATTAAATATGTTTGCTGAATGGACTAAAAACTAAGAAATTGTGACCCCTAAGTTTGTTTCGGTGTTTCTTCTCAGGGTCAGCTAGGAAACACCACCGGGCTCATTAAATAAAAGAGAGACGAAAAATATTACATAAAAAAGGACATTATTTGCCAAATAAATATCCTTATTTATCATTGCAGTTTCAGAAAGCGGATATTTTCTGGAAACACATAGTCAATAAATTACATAGTATGAGATTTCCCAGAAACAACAATTCCCTGGGCAAGATATTTGTGATATAGATTGTAGCGTCATCTTTGTTGCCACCTTAGAACTATCCTTCATCGCGTTACCAGAGTTCTATGCGCGATTAGAACATAATGTATGCAACAATCTGGGGTAGTTGCCTCGACCAGACAACAATACACATCACGTCAGTCAAAAGGGAGAATTCTCCCCTTTTCAACGGAGGTTTGCGGGACTTTACAACCGCATAATGAGGTTTCAGGTCACATAAAACCTGGAATTTAATTATATCTGGTGACTGTTGCCTGTATTTCTTGCTTATTATTCTTTTCTTATATCTTTTTTTCTTTCTTTCTTTATTCTAATACCTTTTGAACAATGGTGTAGGAACCGGAGTAAAAACATAACCAAGCCATTGTAAGCTGCATTTGTCACTTAAATACTGTACTTTGTCTTTTAATCTTTCGAACATAGTGCTAGTACAACTCTAAATACGCGATACTTTCAACAAAACAAGTTATTGTTGAAAACTAACGAGATGACTGCCCTATAAACAACTGAATTGCAAATCACTGATGTGTAATATCAATATTGTATTTACAATGTTTGTTTGGTAGTCAGTATTGTAATTACCAATGCTAATAGCTTGATGCGTCCATGTTGATTATCCGATTGTGTACGGTACAGTGAATTTCAATTAAGGTTGCACGCGAGTCATATAAATATAATAATAAATATTTTATTAGCACAAAAGGGTTACATTAGTTTGTACATAATGATGGTAGGTATATAGGGTTATTTGTAAAACACTTGCAACCTCCCAGGACTATGTTAAGAACATCATAAACAACAACTTGTATCCTACGACTTTAAAAAAATTATCATATTTTAGTTCATCAGATTTCCATACAAAAATATAAATTGAACGTTCTAAATATTACGAAGTCTATGCGAAGCAAGCGATAGTACAATAGCGGAAGGGAGTGGGATTAGGTGGCGGGAGTAGTTTATGCGCTTGCAAGCAATAGCACAATAGCGGTGCTATACAGAGTTGCAATGAGTTAGATAGAATGACAAAATCTTGAAGGTTAGTTTTTGGTAAATGTATTATGTTTTGTAAAAACATAAAACAAAAGTTGTTGTTTATGATGTTAGTAATACAGTTCTGCAAGGTTCTTAGTGTCTTACAAATAACTTTGTATATAGCAACTATTTAGAATTCCACAATTGTAAACATACAGTTTATGAACCCTGCCTCTCAAACTAGGGCTACCTGTATTTTGAAAGACAGTTTTCGCCTATTTGCTATACTTATGTTACTACTGAGTAGGACATCGTCTTTTACAATTAAGGCTCTTAAATGAGAGAAAAAAAATTAAATTAACCTATTACAATCCTCATCATCATATTCCTGCCCTTGTCCCGTTTTATTTGGGGTCGGCACAACACGTTTTTTTCTTCCATTCTGTCCTGTCACTCGTCACGCTATCACTAACTCCCTTTTCATTCATATCACTTCTCACACAATCCATCCATCTTTTCTTTGGCCTCCCTCTCCCTCTCCATCCATCCGCATAACTCTTTTAGCAACATGCGTTTCATTTCTCCTCTTTACATGAGAATACCAAGACAAACACACAAAATTACAATCAGTAATAAATAATAATTAAAATCATTCATTAGTCACAATTATAAAATTCTAAATTATTTTGTAAAATGTTATATAAAGAGATATGGTTTTAATGCTCAAATATTTAAAAAAATAAGGGTATCAACGAAATCATTATTTATTTATTTAAACTTCATGTACAGTAGTGGTACATAGGTGGACTTAATGCAACAAGGCATTCTCTACTAGTCAACCTTTGGGTTAAAAAGGATAACACTGTGGTAGATACGCACAATAAATAAATAAGAGTTTTTTATTAATGTGTATTTTCAATTAAGCTGGTTATAATATAATATTAAAATACATATATAATAATATGCTAATATTATAAACTATAATATTGTTACGTACGAAGGTAATTAAATGCCGTTTAATTAACAGAGAACTTTATTCACCACAAACAACAAGTAATTAGTCGAGTCAACAATAATCCAAATCACAGTTAGCACTAGAGTTCCGTTATACTATCGCCGCGGTCGGTTAGATAAAATCACTTCGCACTCTTAGGTAGATCGCTCTTGTTCGCAGTCGACATTAAAACTGACTCGCTTTCGGCCAGGGGGCTCGTATTTATATGCGGAGCAAGGAAAATTCTAGATACCGACGTCTCAGGATAAATCCAGAACAATAGAGTCGCGTCGCGGGGCCATAAATCAATTTTATTACTTTATCCTTCGCGAGTCACTTTCACGCGAATTTCGACTCTATTGTTAACGCTGGAAAGTACCATTTCCTTTATCTACCTACAGATACCTACTAAATAGTAGGTACAACGAGTACTTGTGAAGGATTGTTCCAGATATTGCCAGGCTAGGTAGGTGCTTTGGTTCTAGAGCTTTCGAACAGCAATGCGTTTTAATTATTTGTTGCTACTCTTTATTTTGTCGGAGATATGACGTGTTGAAGTTTAACGGCGTAACAATATTATGATATATTACAATTATGACGAACACTGAACCAAAGTTAAGTAAAACTTGTAGTTCCGAGTTTTATGCTTAAAAGAAATTTACTTTTAGCTTTTTGGATGTCTCGAAAGATATACTACATTCATTGGCTTTTACGAGGTGGTACGAAGTTCGCCGGGTAAATAAATACAAGACCACGTTTCATTCTTTTTTTCTGCTTGAGATTCAAGAAAGAAAAAGAAGTATAATATAGTCATATATGTAGCATCTACATATTCCAACAATTCGTGTGTTGACTAACTCAACAAAGTAATTATTATTACAACAAAAATATTAAGATTGGGGGTATTTTCATTCAAAACAAATAATTCTCCTAACAGTTGCCATGTTGTAGAGATAAGACAAACATGGCTTATCAGTGTTATCACAATGGAACTTTATTTTTGTTATCACTTATTTGTTTTTAACTACTTATCGTGCCATGTGGGGTTCTTTAAAGACTGATAAATGAAATTCTTTATATCATCTACGATTGCACTTAGCCTAGATGTCTAAAGGGCCCCGAAAATCGCAAGACGATCTCCGGCCACGGAAGCGCGGGCTTGCGGATAGCGACCAATAAGTAGCTCGCCGTCCGCTCGTCCTCGTGTTCTACACGTGGGGCCCAGCTACACGTGGGGTCAAAGCAGAGATCTCATAGGTTGTTATTATTTGCCACATCACGAAAAAAAGATATCACAGGGAATGTCTAAAAGAATGCCTGTAGATGAACCTTGGTCCTTAACCCTTCAGATACCGTCAATTAGAGACACAATAGTAAGACAATAGATGCGCGGCCACCGGTGGTCGCTTGGGGATTCATGAATTAAATGCAAAGGGCAACTAAAAGACAGATTGTAATGGCATAGCTATGGAGGGTTTTAAGTTCAGCATTAAATGATAATCATAAATGATATTTATTTTGCAAGTAGGTTTAAAAAAAATTGAACTTTGATAGGCTGAATTAATTAGTCCATCTCGATCTTGTTCACAGAATTTGAGATAAATATAATCTCTGTTTTTCAACACTAAATGCCCAATTTACGGTGAGAATGGGTTTGCTAAAAATCACGAAATGTCACAAGGGTATTTAGAGTGGTAGTTATATAGTGAGATATCACGTTATCAATTGATAACAGTTTTTTTTTAGTTGAGCTCGCGATTTCTATCCCAAAAAATGGCCCGTGAACTTGATTCACCGGGTTGGAAAAAAATAAAAAAATAGACACTATACCAAAAAAATACTCGTGATTTTTAAAAGGAAGGAAAGGTAAGTTTAAAACATTATCTACCATGCTCCTATCATAATAGGGAAAGAATAGAATAGAACTAGTCAACCTGGCGAACTTCATACCGTCTAAACAGTTAATGAATGTAGTAGAAAGGGAGAAGTGGGGCAGATTCATACAAGGGACACGTTCATACCCTAGAGATATCTGTTGTTAAAATTGTGTGTAGTCAGTTACACAACATTTTAATGTATAAAAGTTATCTACATCGATTTCGTACACTTTATGTGATACACGCACAACTTAAAACTTTCAAAGATGATGACTATACGTCTTGAATCAGGAATCATTTGAAATAAGTAAAAAAAAAACCAATGAAGAAGTTGTCCTCCAAATAATATTATCAGTCCAAAGGCATAAATGTCAAAAACAACATACATCTGCAAACATTGCTATCGTATTTATCAAACACAAAATCGCATTATTACGTCAAATATTAAATGGTGTGTAAACACAGAACAGAAAATATAGGTAGAAATGCCCCTAACGTGGCTAAGCACGGGAACCAGTGTCGCCAAACTCACACATTTGCGTATCAAATTGTACATTACACACATAAAAAACAGTAATATGATTGGCTACGAAGCTACGAATTACAAACTTAACTTTTACAATTCATATTCTTATTGCTTTCATAAATTAGGTCTTATTACAACGTAAGAAAGTTGTTATTATTTGACATGACACGAACAATAAAGAAGTTTTAACCAATTTACAACGAGTTCGCCTACTCAACGCTAGATGGCGCTGTAACCAATTTATTCTATTCAGAACGCTAGTGCCTTTGAAATAGATGCCATATTCACCTGCACTAGTATATAATATGTAATAGGCGAATTTAGTCTACTGTTGACACACGGGCGATATCTAAGAGGCACTTCCTCTAGTTTTCTTTATTCCGTGTGTGTAAACAACACAACGACACTATCACACATTCACTATCTGTCAGTGTGCGTCGAGTCACGACTTCGTCCACTCCCGCGCAGAATGTCCGAAAATAACCGACCTTGGATCGGGTCATGCATTTAAAAATCGAACAATGTTCGTGTAAATTATTTCGTCCAAATTGGTATTCTATGTTTAAAAATCTCGTTGTTTAGTGCAGTGATAATGTTGAGTTTTAAAGTGGGAGCGAGACAGCTGATGAGATGGAAGGAACTGAAATTCGATCGTGTGAAGTACCATTCAGGAGTGGGAGTGTTCGGTCATCGACCGGTGAAAGTGAATGATGCTGGTACGTAAACAGTCGAGTCGAGCGTGGGGACAGACAGTAATCATTTTAATTGTATATCTCAAGTGTCTGCACAGTTAGACAATATGTGGAATCATTGAATCAGATGCGATTACGGTAAAATGGAGCTGAGAATGTCATAGTGGTACTACTTCAGCAAAGACTAACTCCATACATTTGCTGCTTTATATTATTATTATTCTTGGGCCACTTTTGAGAATTTATATTCCCAGCAAATTGGAATTTCTGAGGAAAAAGTTAGATCTTGACTTTTTTTGTCATCCGTGACCGTGACTCTGGAACGTAAAGGGCAACTGAAGGAACATGGGTGGGTTTTAATCAGTAAACATCTGATGCTCTCACTCCACCCAGAGCTGGAGGGATTGCTTGATGATTTCTAGTATAGAAAGCAAGTACAAAGTCAAACGTATTAAACGACCAATATAATTCTGCTAGGTACGAAATGAGAATTAGAATTTGAGGACGAAATCTATTGGAGCAATCAAAATATTCGTCGATTCAGTCCCTAACCTAGTAATCTTGACCTCCCGTGAGTAACTGATTATATTATTTATCAACCGACAAAGTATCGTCTCAGCCTGTTATCTTCTTTGTACTAGATTCCTACTTACTTTTTCGCTAGTTATAAAAAATATTTTTAGGCCTTTCTTTTTTTTGAGGCTGGCAAATCACCAAATTATAGCTCCTGCTCCAGGATTAAAACCCACCGGTACTTTTTCACTTACCCTTTCCTTTCCAGGGCTTTAGTGCCTCAAAATCTTTTATTTCATATGCGAGTTCATACTGCAACTCACGCTGAAATATGTAATCAAAATATTTGACATAACTTATAAGAGAGAGAGAGTGTTGTAGAGTAAATCTTAATGATTTCTGTGGTTAGTGGAAATGAGTGATTTCTGTGGGATAATATGCAATCAGCCTTATTTTTCTGACTGACGGACTTCTTTACACTTCAAAAATGCATCTAAATATTATTATTTTTTATAAATACTTTGGTTCTTGATAGCACTTGGCCGATTTCCCGGTGGCTGTAAGGCCCTTTTTGAGGGCTGGATCCGAAATTGCTGGACTAGGTCCTTGGGATTGCAAACGACGTTGTAGAGTAATTCAAAAGTAGGCCTGCACCTATCTACAACTAACTCATAGCAATGCAGTTTACAAGTTCACAAAAACAATAATAATTTCTTATCTTCAATCTTCTGCTGTGACTTTTGACACTCAAAACATGCATTGCATTCGCATATCTCATGCGATTTCTGTTTCGATAACTACTGGATTTGAATTAAAGTGATGATAAAAAGCTGTGGGCTGTGACGGAGCTTGGAAGAGCCAATGAATGATCAGCTCTGAACTGTATCATTCTAAATTGACTGAAAGAAGAATGCTTTATTTTCTTTGTTTGAAAACATGTACGAATAGTAATCAGCATCAACATTATTTCAGCCGAAATACGTATACTATTGGACCTAGGCTTTCCCCATGTGTCGCATGCGTCTCGCATCTATTGAATTCCCACGACCCTTGTCAGGTCACGGATCCACTTTGTGAGGGCCTTCCGGTACGCGGTCGCCCTTCCCGAATCTTTCAACTCTATCGACCATCTGTTCTTCGAGAAATGTGCTGGTTCAAATACAAACGAATAGTAATGCTGCGTTGAAAATAGTATACTTATAATCGACAAGAAATGTGTAACCAAACATTATATGTAACATATGATTTAAAAGAGTGTCCATGGGGTTTCTTGCACGTTCTTCTCCATGGAGATCTACTCTTTGGAACGTGCAATTTAGCTTCACTTGTTTGTTTGACTGACCGACATTTTGACAATTCAAAAGTGCCTGTAATTGGTCTATTTGAAATAAAAGTTTTTTGACTTTTGACTTTGGCAAGGTTGAGGGGCCCAGCTGGGTCGAAGCCTACTGGGGACAGGGTTGTCCGAAAGGGAGCTCGTGCCCCAGTATGAAGGTAAGAAGTAACGGCGAGGGGTTTTTAGTCAGTAAGAGTCTGACACTATCTCCCACTTCACCCAAGACCGGGTTTTGTCAAACATGATTTTACCAGTCGATAAAAAAAAAAAAAAACTTTGGCAAGGTTGGAAGTGAGGCTTGTCAATCTATTGTTAGAGCTATGGGATTGCTCTAAACAGTCTTCGCGACCCTGGAACGCAAAAGGCAACACGGGCACGGGGCACGAGCCTCACCTTGTTTGTTGCATTTCATGATGACGATAATAGTTAAAAAAAGAGATGTAGGTCGAGATCATTATCACTCGGTCACCACTGCTCTCAATATGAAGTAGAGCTGTGGTGGCCGAGTAGTAACCGCCCCAACTTAAGAATTGTAGGTCGCGGGGGGCAGAGGCAGCCAGGCGCGTAGATTGTGTAATTTATTTCATTACCACTGCTCTCAAAACGGTGAAGGAAAACTTCGTGAGGAAACCCGCATATTCTGCAACCAAACATTCGAAGATATGTGACGTTCACCAACCCGCACTGGGCCCGCTCGGTGGATTACGGCCCATGCCCTCTTCTAGAGAGGAGGCCTGAGTCCCAGCTCCAGATCAGCAACTGAAGGAGCACGGTCGGTTTTTGTCAGTATGAGTCTGACACTCCCTCTTGCTCCACCCAGAACGAGAAAATTCAATGTTCATATTTTTTATGTTAGTGACTAAAATAAATATTATGAAAAAGTAGTCTGACTATTTTTTATTTAAGGGATTGATTTTAATTTTATCATATAGGTACAATCATGTTCTTTTCTCAGATGTCCCCGAAGGAGTGCTAGCGACAAGAATTGAGAACTGCCGAGCGCAGCGGTTGGTGGATGCCTATCGTACACATGGACATCTCAGAGCTACTATTGACAATGTCGACTATAGAAATGAAGACAGGTAACAGTAGCTAGAAAGTATTTACATAATTTAACTGAACTCTCTATATGTCAACTACTTTCCGAAGCACGTGGGGGGTCACATCAGATACTTCCGACCTCCAGGCTGCTACAGATACAATATTCCTAATAACACATTTCACCCAGCT
Source organism: Mythimna lalbum (assembly GCA_949319445.1). NCBI lineage: Eukaryota > Metazoa > Arthropoda > Insecta > Lepidoptera > Noctuidae > Mythimna > Mythimna lalbum. The sequence goes on along the minus strand of OX439356.1, from coordinate 4,596,805 downwards.
TATTGGAATCGTACCCAGGATCCCCACTAGGCAGTCGCGCACGACAAATAAATTGTTTGTCAAAAGTTCTATTCATAATCTCGGAAAGTACCGATCCAACTACGAAAATCCTTTCACTATCACCATGTACCTTAGCTTACCCCAAAAACAGACGGAAAAAAATTTCCTTAAAATAGTATGGCAGCAGGGCTGTTGTATCTAATGAACCTGATACAGTAGTAGTGAACCGTATCGAAAGACGTGCAATATGATTGTTGATATATAACAGTACTGCACGACGAGAACCTAGAACTCCAAGAAAGATAAGCAAATCAGCAGCTCACGAACTTGTCTACATGTGGGTAGTGCACTCTGCAATCTATTGGCTTAATAGCCACGAGCGAGCGTGTGAGCGAGTGGCTCACGTTAGGCGATTTAATCAAGATTTTGATTCAGGAAGCTGTACTTCTGAACATGCCTTGTATTGTTAGGAGGTTCTCTTGTCTGGAGCCCTGACTTCCGACAGTTTGGGCACTGTTCCTGGTACCGATTGGACCTGTATTATTCCTGTGTTCTGTGGATTGGACATTATCCTTAATATTTCTAAACGACCTGGTCAGCGTCGCGGGAATCTGATGGATGCGTGACGCACAGGATCGGTCGTTGTGGCGACGCTTGAGGGAGGCCTATGTCCAACAGTGGACGTCTTTAGGCTGATATGATGATGACGATGATTTCTAAATGCTTTTTTGTTTTATTTTTGATAAGCTCGCGTTTGAACACTACCTCACTTGATGGTTAGCGATAATGTGATTGACGATAGAGCAGACTTGCCTATCATTAAATTATTTTTTTTTTAAACCTTCCAAGTTTTCTTACAATCTCGCCAACCAATCTAAATTGTATTTTCACTATAACCTTCTAATGTAATCGCTATCATTAAACACCTTATTGTTTCTATAATTTCAGAAGTGTCAAAGAGCTTAGTATATCAAAATACGGACTTCGTTCTGAGGATAATGTAGACCTAGGGCTGTTGTACGGTCACGAAGGCAAACAGTCCTTGAAGAGTCTTGTGGATACATTGGAGGGGATCTACTGTGGACCTATCTCTTATGAGTTTAGTTATTTAGAAGTGAGTATATTTTTATAGTAGTTCTGGAATGGCAAACGCAGCGCCCGAAGGCGCTAGTGGACCGATGACCTGGTGAAGGTTGCGGGAATCCAATGGATGCGGGACGCACAGGATCGATCATTGTGGCGACACTTGGGGGAGGTCTATGTCCAACAGTGGACGTCTTACGGCTGAAATGATGATATTTTGTGATGATGATATATTTTTTAAACCCTTTAAATGATAGAAACGGCAGGAATTCCTTATATTGTTAGCCTACCGAAAGATGTACACGGTTCTGAACGTAGACCTCTTTTAAATATTGCCTTAGCGATTAGTGCTTCGGTAATAGGTTTAATTTTTGGAATTTTCCTCAAGCTGTCAAAACTTAGTTAAATTACTGGCTAATAACACTCAACTTTATTGTACTCAACATTTTTTTTTTCTGTACAATGACATTGTTTTATCACTGACAGCGACACCTACCAGACAACCTTAGTGGGTCTGGGTATCTCGGCTTCAATTATATTTCCAAACCATCCAGAGACCCACTCAAAACATACACGTAAAATTGCAGCCCATACAAAATAACATCCAAAACGCTCAAGCTGTTTAGGAGGAGTTGGGTGACAAACACACGAACTGAAGAATTATATATAGGCATAAAGATATTTTAAAAATGTTATTTAACTATTTTCAAAATCGTCACTAATTACGATAACTCATGACAATTTGGATATAACAAAATCATTCAGGTCAAGTACTTAATAATTAAGTACCTGATTAATACCCTAGTGGAATTTTCACTCAGATTTCAATTAATTTTGCCGAGGTGAAATAAAAACAATGTTACTATATACTATCCATGCCTTTCTTTCCAGTCAGAAGCCGAAAGAGAATGGTTTGCTCAACGCATAGAGGGCGGACGCGACTCCATCGACAATGCCCGAAGATTAGAGATCGTGAAGGAGCTGCTTCACTCCCAGGCGTGGGATAAATTCCTCAGCATCAAGTACCCCACGGTCAAGAGGTACTGCGGAGAGGGAGCTGAATCTCTGCTTACGTTCTTCTCCAGTCTTTTTAGGTTGACTACTGCTGGTAAGATGTTTGACAGCCTTTATACACTCCTATTTTTTAATTAATTCAAAAACTGCGCTCTATCCGAACCAGTTACTGATCATATTTGTGTAGTCAAAAGAAAAAAAAAACGAAATTCCAATACTGTCCAACGTGCGTCACTGCGACAGAACAGCTGATGAGATGAAGTATTTGATCGTGGATGTGCGACCCTTGTCTGTCGGAAATACCCCACGTAAGCGGGATATATATTTGAATTTAAAATTTCGAGATAATTAGATATTACATTTTGGAAGAATAAACTCTATGTCATACGATATAAAATTAAAATTTTATTGCAAGCAAGAGGAATCTAAACTGCATTACACCTTTGTTTTTTTTTTTTGTTGTTGTGGGAAACGATCAAATAACTGATGCACAGGGTAGAGCGAGTCTGAATACTTTTATCTAATAAAAAATATTTAGCATTACGCAACTTTTCCTTCGAAACGACTTGGATCTTTAAAAACATTTAGGTATACACAAAAAAAAATGTGGATAAATATTTTTCAAAGTGTACATAGTATATTTAAATCAATCAATATCTTGCAAAGATGTTGTTCAATGATGATGATGTTGTGATGAAAAAGTTTTGTTAGATTCTAAAGGTCAGCGGGGCTCTATCCGAGTGCAGCTGGCCGGAGTTAAATGCAAAGATTCTCATACTGCCGCCTAGGCGGATACGAGTATAATATCGGTCCATTTAATTCCAGCCAATTGTTAAGGGGCTGATAATATTCCACGATTAATTTGGTTTTCCAACACATTAAATTGAGACGAAAATGAACAAAATTACTAACGAAGTAAGTTGTTTATAAATTTTACAGTTCATTACATTCTCTCGTTGTTTTCGGTAACTTCACAGTCTAGTGGTAATTTACTTCGAAATAATAATACAAGTATGTGCCTACATAAACTGAAACTTACGACTTTGGACGATATTAATAGGTAACCTAGCATAATACTTTCTTAAGTTTTCCAGATTACCAAATACATATTATGTAGGTACTAATTAAATATTCATCCTGATTTTTTTTTTGACTAACAAGATTTTTTTAAGCTATTGCATAGCTTCTATCGCGGACCTTGAGCGTGGAGACCGAATTCGGAAATTCCGTAACGAAAAAAACCTAAACCACTAAATGGTTGTCATGGCAACTTGTCAACTTCAACCACAAATAATGATCACCTAATAAAGAATTAAAAGTTGATAAAAAATGCTATGCAATAGCTTTACCGCGGCATAGAAATTTTTTGACACACATAACTTAATAAATTAGAAATACATAGGTATAGAAAAGTAAAATTAAAATCAGTGAGAGAACAAAAAGGCGCAAAGGCTACACGATACGTTGCGGCGCGGCGCCGCAACGCATCGTGTGGCCCGGCTCTTACTCTTAGGCGTAATGCGTACGGGCGATCGTATTTTTCATACAAAGCGCGCGGTGCGGCAACCGTGTGGCGATCGGTCGACAACAAGACGGCAATGTCACAAGCACCACATATTCCATTCGGTGTTAAATAGCGCATCACTGGCATACAAATGCACGGCAACCAGATACGTTTTCAATTCTGGCGTTGTTGTGGTCGGATTGCTAACGTACTGCCAGCCGGCTGCGGCACGGTAAACGTGCGGCAGCGGTCCGACATGAAACGTCTAAATTGAAAGCGCTCTTTAAAGAGGAATCCTGAGTCCCAACAGTAGGAGCATAATAAGACTACTTATGCTTATATCCGATCCAACGCCACAAAGGAGCTTAGCTGCATTCGAAGCTCGTAGTTTGCTCGTACCGTGATTTTTGCTACGCCCGTAGCGTAGCAACCTTCATAACTACTACGAGATTTCGTAGCTCCGCTTATAAAAAACTGTGTTATTTGACTATTTTTGAACAAAATGGTTTTAGCAGTAGGACGGCAAAACTGGCTATGAGCAAGATCTTTTGCAATTATTAAGGCCCCTCGCCCATGGCGACTTTTTGTAGCGATGCTGTAGCGCATTCATAGCGCGTTCGTAGCGCGTTCCTAGCGCGTTTGTAGCGCGTCCGCAGCGCGTTCGTAGCGCTATGGTATCTTTTCTATAGCGCTTGCAAATGCGACTCAATAGCCCGCCTATGTACCACTACTGTACATGAAGTTGAAATAAATATCAACAACTCAGTAAATTACCTATGTTAGACATTTTAATTTATTTTTTGACTAATTGTCCCCGCACATGGGCCTCAAAAAACCGCGCCACAAAAAAATGCTTGAAGCGGCCACAAAAAAAAGCTAGAAGCGGCCGCAAAAAACAGCTGAAGCATGCGACACCTCTTGTGTCCGGTGAAGCTTGAAGCCACTTCAAGCATTTTTTGTAGCGGCGCCGCCGCACACGAGCCACACAAAAGGCCGCCTCAAAATGAAGCTTGAAGCGGCGTTTTTTTGAAGCCCGTGTGCGGGGACAGTAACACGCGTTAGTAGCGATGATGTCGCGCGCTTACATCTTAGCATCGCTACAAAAAGTCGTCGTGGACGAGGGGCCTAAGATAATGACTCTAAAAGCTGTTAGCATACTTACTTTGTAATTCTTAAATCTTCCTTTTGTAACTCACTGTTATTTATCTTTATAATTACAGAAGGGGTCGAACAAGTTATTTTAGCGATGGCCCACAGAGGCAAACTAAATGCCCTGACTGGCGTGCTTCAGTGCCCACCGGTGAAGGTCTTCCATAAATTCAGCGGGCAGCCTGAGTTTCCTCTTGAAGCCAATTCAGCCTGTGATATTTCTACGCATCTTAGTAAGTATTTAACGTACCATGTGTACGAATGCCATGCCATTTTCCTACCGAAGAAGATATTTATAGACCACCAGACTGTTTTGCTCATAAATTGACGATTGTATTACCAAACTTATCGTCTCAGGCCCCAGCGTACCGAAAATCGGTAACAGCTAAGTACGTAATAAGGTTTAAATTAGGTGGAACGAAGTTTACCGTTCTCAGTACACTGGGGCCGGAGAGGTTAAAAGTCCGCTAGTAAGTGATGTGTAACTGAATCAACGAAACTAACCTACCCCATGACTAATAGCTACTGTCAGGGGCGTCACCCGTGTGATTTAAAATGTTATCCAATGGGAACATAATTCCGATCCCTATAGAATAGGGATTCTAGAACATAATCTATCTGTTTGCCAATCGTTGTATGGGAGTTGAACCGCACACATAGTGCATTTTGTTCCTCACGCCAACACCAATCAGCAAATTGAAACGCTCAAAAATTTGTCCCATGAGTCAAGAGAATTTTTGTTTGTTTTTTCAAAAAGTAACCAATCAAAAAATCAATCAAGTAATCATTTATTTTCAAAAAGTAGCTTAATAATTTTTTTAGCATATAATCAGTAGGTAATAAATTACACTGATTTAATCAGTTTCGTTTCGTTTGCCAATGTATCAGTTTGAAAGTATGTTAGCCACACACAAACATACACATACAGTGAAATACAAACAATGAAAACTTTTGCCTTTATAATCAAAGTGTGATAACTCAACAATAGTCAGCTAACTTTTAATTCGTGATGTCATAGTAGGTTGTATGGTAAAAGTTGTTCATAATTATGAATATAGTGACCTCGTTTCAGGAATTGCGTATTTCAGTTGCACCCTACATTATATAGGTACTAGCTTTTGCCCGCACGGCTTCGCTCCCGCTCTTCCCTACTCTACCCTACTCTACCCTAGACTACTCTACACTACTCTACACTACTCTACTCTACACTACTCTACCCTACCCTACACTACACTACTCTACCCTACTCTACCCTACTGTACCCTACTCTACCCTACTATACCCTACCCTACCCTACCAAACTTCACATAAACCATCTACTAAATAGTCCGAACAAAGCCTAAAAATTTGGTTTGGATAGTTGTGTCCGTTCTTGAGTTATAAATTAACAACGAAAAGTGGCATTGATTTTTATATATATAGATAGAGATGAGCATTTACCTTTGACATTTTATATCCCTTTGTTTGGTTTTATAATACAAGGTGTAGTTTGAATCTTCATGAGGTTATTATATGTCTCGTAAATAAATCATATAAAAATACGATACCTGGTCAATACAATTGTACTTATTCATTTATTGGTTCTTTTTTTTATTTTGAATGTTATTCAGATTAACTCTTTTGTTAACGTCATTCAACATCACTCGTTATATTTATGGTGCGTCATGTTACTGTGTGTGTCCAACAGCATAAAATAAATAGATACAGAAGTCAATCTATGTAGATTGTTTTTTTTTTTGGGACAAGAGTCTGTAAACGTATTTGTGAAATAATGAAGCAAAAAAAAAACGTTATAACTGTTTAGTGGATGGTTTTTTAAATTCAACTTTAATTGCTGAATTGATCGTTTTTTAAGCTACCAGTTTTGAGACTACCGTAAATATTTGCTTGTACTTTGATAGTTTGTTTTTACGTAACGCAAAACAGTTAGGTAGGTATATAAGTACATGACTTTGTGACCATGTTAATTTATATTAGGTATTTATTACATTCGCCGAGCCCGAGCGCGCTCGGACAGAGCGGCGCCGATCCTAACGCGATTTCTGAGCGTGAAAAGGGAAGTATAAACATGAGATTGACTTCTGTACCTATCTATTTTGTGGCAACAGTCTGTACGAGGCTCCCCCCTCTTTACGGAACGCTTTTACCGATTTTCGTAAATAAGAATAAAATTAATTAAATATTATATCGATCTACCCATTTTATTTTTAATTCAGGTCGAGAATCACTAACATATTTGCCTTCTGTATTTTTTACAGATTCAAAATTGCACCTTGTATAAATATAAAAGACCTAACTGCGTTCGTTCCCTAATTAGCACGAAGTTACGTCCAACTTTTAATTTTATTTCACTCTGCTTTTCAGGTGCTTCAGTGGACATTTACGTTAACGAGAAATCAGTTAGATTCTCTTTGTTAAACAACCCTTCACATTTAGAGGTAAATCATTTATTTTACTAACCGTTGTGCCTTGATCAGACGTACCGAGTAAATGGACGAGACAGTGCTCTCGGCCGAGAACTCGGTACGTGTAAACACAGCGCCGAGTGCTCGGCCAAGCGCTTGTCTCTGCAACTCGCTAACATCACTGTCTCGGCCGAGCAACATTTTACTGTCTCGCCCTCTTACTCGGTACGTGTGATCAAGGCATTAGTATAGTCGGCCTTATAATATTCCCACTGTTGGGACTCATGCCTCCTCTCTAGGAGAGGAATTGGGCCGTAATCCACCACGCGGGCCCAGTGTGGGTTGGTGAATGTCACACGTCTTCGAATTTTTGGTTCTAGGATATGCCCGGTTTTCTCGGGATATTTTCCTTCACCGTTTTGAGAGCAATAGTAATGAAATAAATTACAGTTACACAAAGTAATGCGACTGGCTGGGTTAGAAACCGCGACCTACAACTCGTAAGTCGAGGACTCGAGGCCATTACCACTCGGCCACATTTAGATACTTATTTTAGGAGTGTTTTAACCACACAATACATATTCAACCTCGTATTATAGGTACACACTTGCTTTTTCGAGTTACTGTAGGCAATGGCGGAACACTTCGGTTCTACTTGCCATTTACAAAAAATAGAATAGAATAGAACCACACAATACAAAAGCTTTTTGGAGACATAATCACATATCCTTCTATCACATTATTTTATTTTGATCTATAGCTTTCAATCAGAGGAGATCAATGAGAATTAAAAAAAAATACCTTTTTTTATTAATCTTTTTTTTTCATGGTTTTTGCATGTAGCCAGCCAGTATATTTCATTTTCAAAAGTGATTTTTTTTAAGGTTAATTTTTAATTTTATTATTTTGTTTCGGGGTTTTTTTTATTTAGATGATATTCTATTTTTAATTAAGTAGGTACTTCAAATGATGCATTTCAGATGATCCATTTTAAAAGAATTTTAAAAGAAAAGGCATTTCTAGTTGTTTGTGGCGATTTCAGGCGATTTAATCACAGCTAGGATGGCTTAAACAACTTAGTTTCCAAGCCAAGAACATTACAAAAAAAATCAACCGCCAGGATTTTTTGGCGGGATTTCTACGATTGAAGTTCAATGGCTGTTATACTCGTATTTAATTATTCGCAAATTGATTTGTAGTAAATATAGTGATGTAAAATTGGTGTAGTTTTGTGTTATTTGCACAACTGGACAACATGAGGCCTGGTGTTGATAAAATGGAACAGTACATCTACACTAGGAACTACACCCCCTAGCCAACTCACAACCGTTTCGCTTGCGTCAGTTGCGTCGAAAGCTTCGAGTTAACCTTGCCACCGATTCTTTTGTTCTGACCACGTGACTGAGCGTTGAGATGACGTCATTCCCGTACATTTGCAGCTTTCTATTAGCGTTAACTGTTGCAAATTAGCAACTTGGCTAGGTGTACTAGTGTAGATTCTATTTCCACTTTTTCATAGGATTCAGATATAGTTGAGGTTATAACAAAATTTACATCGTTTTAAAGATTACATCTCGTTCCAGGCAGCCAACCCAGTATCAATGGGCAAGACAAGATCCAAGCAGTTGCGTTTGAAAGAAGGAGACTACTCAGAAGATGGCTCGTCGAGGATGGGAGACAAAGTTCTTAACGTTCAGGTAATATTTATATTAATTAACTAGTGAAACGCCCTGGTTTTGCTCGTGTGCAAATCATATACATATTATGTTACCGACAATCTATATAATCCGGTATTAAAAAACTTTGGGTATTATATAATTTGGGAGGCTTTTAATAAACTAGTGCGCATCACCATCAACGATTGCATCACTGCTTATGGTGGGATGATGGTAACATGTGTGATCGCAGTCAAGCACTTTATATTAGATTTAAAAAAATTGGCTCGAGGAACACATTGGCTATTAGTGAAAACCGCATCAAAATCCGATGAGTGGTTTAACCCTTCAGATACCGTCAATTAGAGACACAATAGTAAGACAATAGATGCGCGGCCACCGGTGGTCGCTTGGGAATTCATGAATTAAGAAGAGTTACCGATTGAGCGCAGGGGTTGAACGATTGGCTGCTGCGCTGTGTGTCCCAGGTATGGTTCCCATGCACTACCAAAATATTTGTATGGTCCACAGATAATTGATCCGCGTTTGAATGTCCTGTATATGTGATTTTACATGTTTGTGAACGCATCCACAAAAGAGGGGTAACGATGGGTAACGACTTAAAAGAAAAAAACAAAATTAGAAAAACCTTATTAAAACTTCCACGATATTTCTCGTCAAATCTTGAAGGAAAACAACAAGCTCCATATAAAGTTGAAAATAATTACAAATGTTTTTAGGCGACAGGATGACAACTTCCAGGATATTCTCATTTTAGAAATAATGTGTTTTGAATTACTTCGACCTTTTGTTAAAAGCCTACGTTTTGATGATAATACTGCCAGACAGATTGGCAATGCCGTTAAATTGGTGTAGATGATAACAATGCCATAAAGCGTGGCAATGCCGCCATAGTCTTTTGGGCACATTACCAGTCCACAGCGATGTGAAAGTTTTTTGACGTCATATTTTAACGTCATATTTTAGTTTGACTTTAGTTAGTTGTAATTAACACTAATTACAACAAGGGGTTTTATTTTTATTTTACTGTAATTATAGTCAAGTAATTTTTTAGGGTTCAGTACCTTAAAAGGAAGAAACGGAACCCTTATATGATTACTCTGTTGGCCGTCCGCACAGAACAGAAAATATAGGTAGAAGTGCCCCTAACGTGGCTAAGCACGGAAACCAGTGTCGCCAAACTCACACATTTGCGTATCAAATTGTACATTACACACATAAAAAACAGTAATATGATTGGCTACGAAGCTACGAATTACAAACTTAACTTTTACAAATCATATTCTTATTGCTTTCATAAATTAGGTCTTATTACAACGTAAGAAAGTTGTTATTATTTGACATGACACAAACAATAAAGAAGTTTTAACCAATTTACAACGAGTTCGGCTACTCAACGCTAGATGGCGCTGTAACCAATTTATTTTATTCAGAACGCTAGTGCCTTTGAAATAGATGCCATATTCACCTGCACTAGTATATAATATGTAATTGGCGAATTTCGCCTGCTGTTGACAAACGCGCGATATCTAAGAGGCACTTCCTCTACTTTTCTTTATTCCGTGGCCGTCCGTCTGTCTATCTGTCTGTCTATCAAGACCCTTTATCGACAAGAGCCTTTATCTCGGGAACGCGTGGAGGTATCTAGTTGAAATTAAAACCATATACTTAGGTCTTTGGACTCTTGTTTTTCGACAATCTTGACGAAATCAAAATTCATAGGGTACTTCCCGTTGACTCAGATAATGAAATTTGGCATAAAGCAAGCTTTTAGAGCACAAGTATAATATTAAAACTGAAAACTGTAAATGTGTTGATACGTCATAATATATTTATTTTAAATTGCGATTCGTAAAAATGTCCTGAGACTCCATTTTGGAATTGTACTATTGACATCTAGATAAGTTTGTACAGAGCCCTCAGACCGCGAGTCCAACTCTAACTTGCCCAGTTTTTTTATTTTATTATTCGTGTAAATAAATAAGGTTGGTTATTTATTAGTACTCAATTTATTTTAATTGTTTAAAGATTCACGGTGACGCAGCCTTCACTGGTCAGGGTGTGAACCAGGAGACACTGATGCTGTCACAAGCACCACATTTTAATGTTGGAGGATCCTTACATGTTGTCGTGAATAATCAAGTAAGTAACAATAAGAAAAGTGGAAGATTAAGGAACATTTTCTGTCAACAGTATGTATAGGTTTTTTATGTATGTAGTATGTTTATGTATTTGTTTAAGATATTTTTAGTTTTTAGTGTTAATTCATGTGGATAAGCGGACCCTTATCGACTCGCTTATCGTCAACGTGAGCGTCGTTTAAAAGTTTGTTGTTTCACCGAGGTAACGTTTGATGAAGAAGCAACGCAAAAATAGAGAAATCTTATAATTTTCTCCTGCTCTGGTTGAAGCTAGAAGTTTCAGACTTTGACTAAAGTCATTCCACTACACATCCTTCAGTTGCCCTTTGCGTTCCAGAGCCACGGTAACTGTAACGAACAATCCTTCAAACAAAGCAAACAGCCTGCCAGTGAGTTTTCGACCTAACGGCCCGTTCACGACCGTGCCGCTGTGAGCGGGAACTAAGCTCGACGCGGCGAGCGGTAAGAAAAAAGTATGAAAATGTTTGAAGCACGCCACGAGACACCGTGCACCGCTCAGAGCGCCGCGCGCCCGCTTTCGGATGTCGCACCGCTCGCTGCGCCGTTCACTGCTAGAACCGAAATCGTGAACAGGCCGTAAGGGTCTTTTACGAAATAAGGGATGATGTCAGTAATAAAGATAATTGAAAACTCCTCTCAAAAAGTTCAGTAACTTTTTATAACTCTGTATTTTTGGTCCTCACTGCTGAGCGATCATAAATCACTTAAGCTAATGACTTCGGAGTTCACGATGCCGTGTAGAAAAAAGGCAAATTGAATAAATTGAAAGATTAAGTTCCCTGAAATGGTTGGTCCTGTCATCGGTCGGTTATAATGCAAAAACAATGAGTTATGTAAATTAAAGAGAAATATAATATACTGCGCAGAACTAAGTGTCCCCGCAGACGGGCCATAAAAAAGGCCGCTTCAAGCTTCTTTTTGAGACGGCGTTTTTTTGTGGCCCGCCCGTGTGCGGGGACAATTAGGCCTCTCGCTCACGGCGACTTTTTGTAGCGATGCCGATGCGCTACTAACACGCTACCGTGTTTGACGACATCTGCGTCGGGGAGAGAATGCAGGGAGGGTGGCGCATTAGTGAATAATTCTACTTACAAAAACTTCATTTTTGTGTTGTTACTTAATTGCGGTCTCATCGCGACTGATAAACGTGGTGTGGGCGAAGGCAAGCTGCTAGCGACCGCATCGCAACTGTATCGATGCGAACGCGCGACAGCATCGCTGCTGCTACTCGCTACAAAAAGTTGCCAGGGGCGAGGGCCCTAAATCGCGTGCAGTTCATCAGAGTCTAGATTCGTACTTGATTCGCGCATGTTGCGAGAGCAAGTCGATGTACTAGAGATGTCTTGTTGCAGCCAGACTCCAAAGCGCTTCCATCAGACTGTTTCCATCAATTCCATGATTACTACCGACTAAACTCCTTGAACTAAAAGTCTAACACTAAATAACGCGAATAAACACACACAAATATTTTACTCGCAAAAATAAGACATTATTTTTCATAAAATATTTACTCAATAATAGAAAAACCTTGGACGGAACGGAAAAAATAAACCAAAGGAAAAGGCAATCCAAATCCTATAAACCCTTGTATCTACGTAGGTATGTATATAGATTTAGCCACGGAGTAAGTATAAAAGATTTAGCACATAAAATAACATATAACCACGTAGTGACATGAAGGATCATTTAGTAAGAACATGGTTTGGCCATTTGTCACCCGTTATCAAGCTTGTGTTGCTACAACAATGTTATATTTTTTCTGTGTTGTTTTTAATGTAGTTGTAATAATTATGTAGATGTAATCTTGTCTATACTGATAAAAGTCTATTTAATTCATGAATCCCCAAGCGACCACCGGTGGCCGCGCATCTATTGTCTTACTATTGTGTCTCTAATTGACGGTATCTGAAGGGTTAATCCATCCATACTTAATGTTATAAATAAAAAAAGAAAGAAAAAAAAGGAAACGGAAACACAACAACAACACAACAACAACAGGGAGAATATGAAAGAAAAGGAAGTTAGTGATAGCATGCCGAGTGACAGGGTAGAATGGAAAAAAAACCATGTTGTGCCGACCCCAAATAAGAAGGGACAAGGTCGGGAATAAGAAGAAGGAGACTGTTATAAATGTAAAGTACGTCTGTCTGTCTGTTACGCTTATACGTAAATTACTGAACCGATTTTGATGATATTTGGTACGGTTTTTTTCAAACCATCCAGAAACCTACTCAAATATGCACACCATCGAAATCAGTCACGTAGTTTAGGAGGAGTAAGGTGATCAAGATACGTACAGAAGATTTAAAATTTTAAAGAATTTTGTATGGTGATGCCGATATTTTTTCCGTTTCCTAAATAAAAATCAGCCTCACATTAAAAAATTGACCAACTTGATTGGACAGTTTGTATGGAGAGGCAGATTTTTTTTTCGTTTCCTGAAAACAAAATTTGTGGAAGGTTGTTCACTTTCGTCTACTGAGCAAGCCTTAAAGTTTGCGGAGGGCTGTCCCTTACAACTTGTATAGAGACTCAATTAGCGCCTCTGCCTTTGTCATTAAATATAGTATAGCCTTTGTCAGTAAATATAGATGCTTTATTACGTAACTTTTTAACAATAATTTTCTATTCCAGGTCGGTTTTACCCTGCCAGCGTTACGCGGCCGGTCTTGTCGCTATGTCACAGACTTAGCTAAGGCCATATCCGTGCCAGTCATCCATGTGAATGGAGACTATCCTGAAGTAAGTAGTACAGTCTTGAGATACTCATCTATTAATACATTTTTCTAATAGGAAATCATCAAATAAATCTTCCATTCTCGCTCTGTGTGGAGTGAATGTGAGCATAAAATAGATAGGTACAGAAGACAACCTCATGCGTGTACTTCATTTTTTATACCTACGCTCGGTGGACGCACACTAACGATAGTTTGAGCTGGAACTGTTCGACGAGCGTGCCGAGGCGCTCCTAGATATCGTGTCCGTGAGCGGTGTCTATGTGTGCGTTGCTCGAGTGCGCTTTATACGTAGATTGACTTCTGTACCTATATATTTTGTGATGTGAGTTTCAGAATGTTAGTGTCTAAAACCCACCTGTGTGCTTGTGTAGCCCTTTGCGTTCAGTGAAGAAAAATGATTTTTCAATATTTTCTCTAAAACTCTTATCTCTAACACTTTTAGGCCTGCAATTTACTGTTTGTCACAGTAGTGTAGAAAAGTGATGCTTGTTAGCCCGCGCCACAATTTTATTACATTTATCGTACTAGGCTAGGCGTTAAGTGACCTTATTGAAACGAGACGTCATTTGATACACGTGGAGATTTATTACTGCAGCACTCGGCTCCATAACACCCTCACCTGTGGCTCTGGCGAATCCCAGCTCGGTCACAATGAGAAACTTTCTCCTTTTGTAACAAAAATTACTATTTGCCTTAAAGCTATACTATAGTTATTCTGTCTGCAAACACATGTTTCTGCAAATAATATTTCTTATTCTTATTCACTTATTCCCAAAGCGTTTAATTTTTTTCCTAATTTCCAAAAATATGAGATTTGGAGTAACACTTTTATTACACAAAAGATTCAGACCCTCACACACTGAACTCATAAGCGTATGATTATTTCCAGAGATTTTTATTTGTGAATCTTTCTGTTCAACTTCCACTCATTGTTCTAGAAAATAATTATAGCAATAATACTTGCTTCAACGAGTTTTAATTATCAAAATGAGGAAAATGCTTCCCTTTATTAAAATGTTTACGTTTATTATGTAATAGATAGATAATTACGAGTATATTTACTCTACCCAAATTAATAGGACCGTACTTAATTTTCAGAGGTAAAGTACAAGTCTATTAACACGAAACTGTAGACTACGTAATGAGGAAAATTTGATTTCCGTTTCGGAGATATTTTAGCAGATGCATAAAATATTAAAAAAGATCTACTTTTATATACCAGGCCACTCAGAAAATTTTGCGAAAAAAAGTTTTTACGTATAAAGCGCTGGCGACATGTAATTATTTTAAAATCTTTGGTTATTTAAAAGTAAAACTACCATTGTTCGAATTTTGAATTTCCCTCCACATTTTTTCGAGAGCCAAATCAAATTATCGTCATATTTAAAAAAGAATCTGCATCGAGAACATTTTCGTGCGATGATTTTCTATGATTTAGTCATTGGATCGACTTCAAATTGCTTTTATGGATGAAGGACTTTCAAAACCACTTCAAAATCAACCATCTACCGCTGGTATAGTGAGTTCAAGTGCGGTCGCCTTACTTTGGGGGATGAACAAAGGAGTGGTCGTCCTGGTCGTGTTCGTGTGAAAATATTGTAAGAACAACCATCTTTTTAAAGAGCCACCATGGAGTTTCTTGCCGGTTCTTCTCCATAGGAAACGACCAATTTGGAACCGTGCACTAGCTTCTAACGTTTTATAAGTGCCCATATAAGCTTATGCGAACTAAAAACATTTGACATAATCTTTGATTTTACGACGGCTGGCACGGAAAAAAATGTCACTGAACTTCAGTCGTTAAAATACTGCCAAAAACCCTTGTCAGTACGTAGCAATGATAAGAATTGGTCAATACAAAATGAAAAGAACATGAATAATGTTATAAAAGCGTTTTGTGAATGTGTGTGTATGTTTGTCACTTGCTCACGCTCGAACGGCTGATCAGATTTCGAGAGAGACTATTTCATGAAATAACATATAAATACTTTTTATTATGGGAGTAAGTTCCCTTGGGATACTTTTATACATTCACACGGGCGAAGCCGCTGGAAGCATCTAGTGGTTTTATATTTGCACTAGTTCGTCCAATGACTATTTTTATACCTGTCATATCCAAAAGAATTGATATCAAATTCTTTGTCTCCTGGCAATGTTCTAGACTAGACAATCCAATTTCCGAATGAATCTTTTCTACATGTTTGTTCTAGTATAACTTAGAAAATTTTGAATAGAATTTGTTTCGTTCTGAAAGTGTTTACATATAAAATTAGTTAATAAGAGTCTGACATGCGCCCTCCCACTCTGTCCTAGAGCGGAAGATGGCATTGGATGATTTACCACCTTACAAATGAAAGATAATTATGGGCATTCGCAAAAAGTAATACCCCTGTTGGCATAAAAGTTCATAATGCAAAGGTTAGGTCAGTATGTATGTACATATGTATATTCATCTGTTCCCTCATAGCTCCTAATCTACTTCTCGGAATTCGACACAGGTATGAGGTATCGTTAGAGCAACAAACATTATGGCAAAACATTTATGCCTAATAATATTATGCGTAATGATCATTATGCTGAATTTCGTTATGCTAATGTAAATTATGACTATATTTGATACTTATCATTGGTAAACGCAATCTATCGCATCTCCAGTCCGATAAAACAATTAAAATTCTGTACTTAAACTGTAGAACATTTGGAATCGGAATCATTCTCAACTGTCACATAAAAGCCACTGTACCCCCATAATCCACCATTACTCACCAGTTTCCCTTAATTTATTTTACAGTTGGTTGTCAAGGCGACGAACATCGCCTTCGAGTACCAGCGCAAATTCCGTAAAGATGTCTTCATAGACTACAACTGCTTCAGAAAATGGGGACACAACGAGGTCGACGACCCCACCTTCACCAACCCTCTGCTTTACAAAACTATTCATAGTAGGAAGTAAGTATTTTTTCATTACTCATACTCTGAAAGTAGGTCTGAAGTTGCCTGAGGAGCGAGCTGCAAAGTATCACACTTTTCATCCCTAGCGAGTTTTACTTTCAACTAACAGCTGTCAAATTATTAAAAAAAAAACTAGGTCTATCTTCTTGTGTTCGTAATGAAAAGCACAGTGCTTACTTCGGGGTAAAAGTTACTTATTTAGTCCCTCGAATTTGATTTCACTTACACTACACCTCGAGATTTACTTTTCTAAGAATTCCATGAAAGTTCTTATTTCCCCAGCTTCCGATCAGGCAATTATCTAGACTCAAGACGAGCAATTTCCTTCAGATATCGGTATTTCTTCCAGTAATTCAGATAACACTTTTAATGAATTATTCTTTGTTAGTTAGTCTGACTTTCTTCTTCTTTTCGTATCGATTTACTCAAACTATTTATTTTTCTGACCACTAATGTTCGATACGTACATTTCTGTTGTTTTCATTCTGTTCTGTTTGGGTGTTTATTCTTGTTTAATTATTGTTTTTTTTTATATAGTGCATGTAGTGCTCTTTTTAGGGTCCCGTACCTCAAAAGGAAAAAAAACGGAACCCTTAAAGAATCACTTTTTTGTCCGTCTGTCTGTCAATTAAGACTCTTTGTCTTGGAAAACTCAAGTCTGCGGCCCTTTGAAGCTGTGAAAAATCTGACTTCTGAATTAACGAAAACAAAAGATACGACCGTTTATGTCGCAAAAAACGTGTATTTCGACATTCTCAAGGGAATCAAATTTCATAGGGTACTTCCCGTTTACCGAGAATCCTAAAAGGCATGAATCAAAATCTTGTAGCACAAATATTTATTTGCGATTCGGAAAAATCTTCGTAACTCAATTCGGAAATTGAACTTTTTGCATAAGACAGTTTGCACGGAATTCTCAGTGCGCGAGTCCCACTCGCATTTGCCCAATATTTTAAGTTTTTTCCTTCTACTCATTGTTGAAGAGCTAAATAAAATAAATAAACAAACCTGTAAAACTCTATTATTGACCTCGCATAGATACGGAAAAGTCCAGGTGGTTGTGCAGGATGGGCAGCATAGCAGGGGACTCATAGTGGTCTTATCTGACGAATCTCTCTTTTCCAGATCTATCCCAGACGTTTATGCTGCAAAATTAGTGTCAGATGGAGTCATGAAGGAAGAGGAAGTAAAGGACGTATTAGCAACTTACACCAACTATCTTCAGAAACAGTATGAAGCTATTCCAACATATAAACCTGAGGTAAGTAATGAGTGTGTAAGTTTTTTAGGTTCTGCAGGATGCTTTGTATCTCAGAACAGATGAAAGAGGTTAAAACACAGGGTTAGAATGACCTTGTGTGCGAGGCAGTGGTGCCACAAAGTATGGCAATGCTCTACCAACTACCAATAGCAAACTTGCGATCTAAGTGTGCGTGGTCTGTTAGTTGCGTAATGCGCGTTCGTATTGGTTTATAGCCTATAGTGGAGTTAAAGGGAGGGAGACAAGCGACGACACTCGTTGTAGTACAAATCGGAAAGTATTTCCTGTCTAACTTCTTTCATCTTTTTTGTGCTTCGTGTAGCCACACTGTAGGTAGTGTGTGAGTGTCGTAGTTCGGGGGGTACTAAATGAAATGAGTACTCACGGTAGAAGGAAGAAAAGAGTTTATTACACACACACACACAGAAGAGTTCACAAACAGAAGGAGTAAAAGTCAGACAGATAAGATAGCACACAAGCAGAGAATAAGCGATAGCAGAAAGCAAATACGGACATAAAAACGCCGCGAAAGCTAGGCGGTATATATTCAAAAGTAGCTAGCACGCACGACAGGAGTTGTGGGCTCACTAGTTTGGAGGTATGTGGAACAGAGAGTAAAGCCCTTCATACCTCCTTTTGAAAAGGGAGGATCCTCCGACCAAACAGGTGTTATAGTGGTCTACTCGTGGTGGTGTACTCGTGGGCGACTGCCCGATAGATGATTTCGGGCTGTTCTATATGTTCTAATCGCGCGGAGAACTTTGATTGTGCGATGCAGGATTTCGTATTTTCTCCGTAGTTCTTATTTGGCGTCATAGATGTCGCTACAACACCACCGCTTCAAAACCTACGCGATTTTTTAAAAATACAATAAATTTAACTAGTATGTAAGATTATCCTGATAAGACAAATAACACTGCTCATACGTGTGCCACTCACGCCGATCTGAGCGCGTCGGTCTCCATGCATTTTATATGGAAACTAGACTTGTAGACCTAGAGCTACACTTGATACACGCCACGCGACATCGTTCTACGTACAAATCAGGCGTGTACGTCGATCTAACTTTAAGTTTTCACTGTAAACAAACCTTTATAAGAGCAGGTACACAAAATTATCTAAGTCCAAAAATCAAACACTGAACCCTTGTTACCAAAATGTGACACTTTATGTTCTCAGCCTCAGCATTAATAATTTGTTCTCATTTACTTCGAGATTAAACTCATGAAATATGTAAATGTGCGGTCTTCAAGTTTAGGAGGAAGGCATTAACTTTTGATTATCATAAGCAACTTTATTAGGTGAATGAATTACCGCGGTTTTGGTTATTCTTAGCTGTTTCATCTTGGCTTGGAACTTTAAGGATTTTTCACAGCTGTTATAGAACTATAGAAGGCGCCAGATAACCGTAGAATAAAGTACATTGACCTTTTCCTAATATCTCTGCGTAGGTACTCGAAAAACAAACAATGAATTGCTTTTCATTACTAGATCATGTCAAGGATCACGATAGATGTCGGTTCAAGACAGCTTTATGTCTTTACTAGATGCTCCCAGCGGCTTCGCCCGCGTGATAGCAGAAAATTATCCCAATGGAACATACTTCCGGGATAAAAAGTATCCTTTCTCCTATTCCAGGACATGGTCTATTCGTGTACCAAGTTTCATCAAAATCAGTTTTGCCATTTAGGCGTGAAGACGTAACAAACACGTAATAAACAAATTCACTTTCGCTTGAACTATAATATTAGTAAGGATTCCGTTTTTGAAATCAAGAATATCAACAAATGTAGGAGGGTCAATGGCCGTTATTTTACGGTTATCTGGCGCCTACCTTAGCAATAAACACTGACCTTGGGCATCATCATCATAATGACGGTAAGTCATATCTTTGAGGAATGGCTGGAAAAGCGTCACGGCGTCCTCACCTTTTGAAAGAAAAAAAGAAAGAAAGAAAGAAAAACTTTTATTATCATCCACCCCCAGATTTTCTTCAGCTATCAGTGACTATCATTTCAAGATAACATCCAAGGTGTGTTCGAACCATTTAGCAGCGCATACATATTTTATTCCGGTTGTATATTACAATCGAGATAAGAAGTATCCTATCTACTTTTCCAGGGGCCTACCCGTTTCCTAAATTTCATCCAAAATCCAAATACATTCAGCCATTTTCGAGAGTGAAATTACAAACAAGCACACATTCAGAATACCTTCTTAAAGCCGTATACACCCAAACCCAGACAATCTACACTAAAATTATAAAGAGGTAAATTTTGTTTTTTTGTTTGTAGGAAGTAATCTCTGGAAGTACTGGTTCAATTGCTAAAATTTTTTCTCCAACAGAAAGCTGCTTTACTCCTGAGTGACATAGGCTATATTTTATGTCTGCAGACGAAGTCGCGGGCAAAAGCTAGTTCGTTGTATTTGTGCAATCACAGCTGAATTCACAGATAAGAGTTAGTGAAGCTAATTTATTATCTGAGTCTTTTGTTAGCCTTTCCTTATTCCTGTATCCTAACTTTATTGTCGCTAACTTTGTCTTATCTCTTTTGTGTCTTTATTATAGTTTTTGTTTCGGTTTTAATTAAACGTTTGTCTGCCTCCAACAAGTTTGTTTTGGAGACAAAGATAACTGTAATTTAGGAAAATAAGCAGCACTAACGTTTTGTTTAATTTGGCTGCGTAAGAAAATTAGTGAAAGCTTATTTTTATTATGGTAGGATAGGTAAATTATTAAATGAATTCTCTCGCTCTTAGATAGAGTAAGAAGACGTGTCAGACCCTTACTGATAAGACCCATATTTATTCTTCAGTTGTGCAGATATCTCTTTGAATTGCGCGTGGAACAGCTGTAGTATACGCCATCAACTTGGGCTCGATCCTTACCAAACGGCTGGATGGCGACCTACCTTTTGCTCGTCGTTGCAATTTCGTGCCTACGGTAGCTGGAGATCACCTTGCGACTCCCAATACCTAGAGCGTCTCCTGTGGTAATGTGTGGTGTGGTGTGGCTTTGCAGAAGGTGGTGACCGTCCTTCTACAAGGCTGTCCATTCCAGAAGGAATAGGAGTGAAAGCGCTCCGATCCATAGCCTAAATCAGGACCGGACGCGAGAGGTAGCCGCCACCTAGCGCCACCACGAGAACACAGTGGTGCTCCGCCCAAGCGGGGTAGAGTTTCGCTATATGCTCCATCGTGTCCTCCGGGTGATCCGCACATTAAAAAAACAGGAACCTACTGACTTGGCCATTTCTGGTGAGAACCTGCGTCAGGTGGAAAGTGAAGACACCGTGGCGCCCATCCTACAGATATCCTACAAGCGACAATGCAATCTATTTTTAATAGAATTTGATACAAAATTTCTCTTCAGATAAAGTAGCCTTTAGATTGAAATTACATCTTGTGCTGAATTTTGTATCGAGTATTTTCTGTTGGGTTTTTCTGTAATGACCTCAATTGATTGATTTATCTGCCGCCCGTCTGTCTCCTGACTATTTCAGTTGCGAATTTCACATTCCTGTAGGTAATATGATTTTCTAATGTAGGTCACCTAAATATTAATTACTACTTTCATGCTCAATCGTTCCCGCTACGGGATAAAACTTGTTTTAGAAACCCATAATTTGTGGCTACTTGTAACTCAATAGCGTTTATCAAGAAACATATTTTGTGGGCAACCAAACAGAAGTTATATTTTTGGGCACGCCATAATTATGGCGGTAAGTCCCCTCTTTGAGGAGGGGCTGGAAAGACGAAACACGGCATCCTTACCTTCCGCATGACGCAAGTCCTCACCGGACATGGTCTGTTCTGAAGATTCCTGCACCGGATTCGTGCGGAAGAAACGCCCTGGTGTCACCACTGTGTCGACCGCCCGGAGGACACGGTGGAGCATACGGTAGAGGTACCCCACCTGGGCAAAGTACCACCGTGTACTCGTGGGGGCGCTCGGTGGCAGCGAACTCTCGCGTCGGACCTTGGTACAAGCCTGGCCCGGAGCGAGGAAAAAAAAAAAATGCGAGGAGAAGTGGCAGGCGGTTGCCTCCTTCTGCGAAGTGGTAATATTAGCAAAAGAAGCGGCAGCTCGCGCGAGACGATCTCAATTTGGGGCAACCGTAGGCACGGGCATGCAGCGGCGAGCAATGGGTAGCTCGCCGTCCGACCGTCTGGTAACCGCCCAGACCGACCCCAAGTTGTAGACGGCGCATAATGTTCCACGCGCGCCTCAAAGAGTTGCCAGCAACCGTAGGGACCCAGCAGGGTCGAAGCCTACTGGGGCCATGGGTGATGCAAAAAAGCGGAACAGGAGTGGGATTTTATTCAGTAAAAGTCTGACAGTATCTCTCAAGACCGGGGATGTCATTGGAAGATTTTGCCACCTAAAAAAAAACAAGAAAAAAATATCCTACATAGTTATGATATTCTATCCTGTCACCCGACACGCTATCACTAACTCGCTTTTCTTTCATATCACTCCTCACACATTCATCTTCTTTTAGCCACCTCTCCGTCCATATGGTGCAAAATGTTGCGCCATAAAAAAATTAAGACAGCATAAACAACTCTAATTCTTGTTAAACGATTTTGCCTTGCAGGTCACATACTATCAGGAACAATGGGCAGGCATGCAGGCTGCACCCAACGCTGTGGAGACCTGGGACACTGGAGTAGACACCGGTCTACTGAACGTGGTTGGACAAGCATCAGTCAGTATGCCTGACGGCTTTGTAAGTACACCTTGTTTTTTTTTTAATCTGTTTAATACATATGTCATAAAAAGATTTAGAAGACTTTAAGTGGATAAATAATCGTTTTTGCCTTATTTTCTCTAACTTTCATTTGAACTTTTATGTAATCCGTATTATATTTAATTTATTATACTTAAATGTAAAAATACGCTTAAACTACTGAATAGATTTTGATGACATTGTGAATAGAGTAAGCCAGTTAAAATATAATGTCCTTGCTTGGGCTTCAACCCAAGCAAGGACATTATATTTTAACTGGTTTCGATTTCGAAGCCTCGATAACTGACATTCACCACACATGCGTCGTGGCAAATGATTGTACATACATATAATGTAACTTCACCCCCGTAAAAGTGGAACATTATCCTCAAGGTATATGTCCGCTGGCAAAGCGACCGGCGTCCATACTGAACGCCTGCCAGAGGGTCATGGCAATACGGATGGTGCGGGGTTACCGCACGATCTCCCGCGAAGCGGCGAGCCTTCTGGCTGGCCTACCACCGTGGGATCTGGAGGCAACAGTCCTTGCACACATGCACGATAAGCGCGTGGAGATGCAACGCCGGGGTGAAAGTCCACTACCGCGACAGGTCGAGGTATGGCGGACAGAGCTCCGGCGGGATCTCACGGTGAAATGGCGTCAGCGACTATCGCAACCCAGTGCTGGGCACGCCACAATTATGGCGGTAAGTCCCCTCTTTGAGGCGTGGCTGGAAACACCTCACGGCGTCCTTACCTTCCGCATGACGCAGGTCCTCACCGGACATGGCAAGTTCGGGAGGTTCCTGCATCGGATTCGAGCGGAAGAGACGCCCGGGTGCCGCCACTGTGCGGAACGCCCGGAGGACACGGTGGAGCACACAGTTGAGGTGTGCCCTGCTTGGGCGGAGCAACGCCGTGTCCTCGTGGGGGTGATCAGCGGCGGAGACCTCTCGCGCCGGGCCTTGGTTCAGGCCATGGTCCGGAGCGAGGAGGAGTGGCAGGCGGTCGCCTCCTTCTGCGAAGCAGTAATGCTAGCAAAGGAGGAGGCAGACCGCATCAGGCAACGGCGCCCCCACCGCCGCCGCCGGGATTCCGATCCCGATTTCCGGCCACCGTAGACGCGGGCTCGCGGACGGCGAGCCATGGGTAGCTCGCTGTCCGATCGTCCGGTAACTGTCCGGACCGAGCCAAGGCGTCGACGGCGCGCTCTGTTCCCGCGCGCCTCAAGGAGTTGTCAGCAACAGGAGGGGCCCATCGGGGTCGAAGCCTACCAGGGTCGGGGTTATCCGAAAGGAAACTAGAGCCCCGGTATGAAGGCTAGAAGGAACGGCGCGGGGTTTTTATTCAGTAAGACTCTGACACTGTCTCCCGCTCCACCCAAGAGCGGGTTTCGTCAATGATGATTTTCCACGTCGACAGAAAAAAAAAAAAAAAAGTCCGGGTGTATACAAATTCTTGTGCTAGTCTAGGACATAGTCTATCTGTGTAATAGATATTATCCAAATCCTATTAGACGTTTAAATTTAAACGCGAAGGGATTACAAATACAAACATACACGCAATTTATCTTCTTTACAATATACGTGTGATATCCACACTGTCGTTATAGCTTCCAATAGTGAGGCTCTTAATATCCCAACCTGTTTTCTGTACTGGGCGATGTGGTCGCTAAGCGACAAAACCCTTTAATTAAATTTAAAAAAAAAAATATCCCGACCAAGAATTTATTAGACAAATATTCGGCATACTTAATTCTAATACTCACGTCCTTCGTTTTAAATGACCAAGAATTCTTTCGCCAGCAAAATCCGAAGGTTTCACCGCCCTTCGTTGCCAAGCATACAAACTCAATGGCGACTATTCCAATGGATTTCTTGTTTACTGACGATCGGAGCCAAGGATTACATCTGATTGAGGTCAAACTATTCTCCTATCCGGATTTAAGTCCTGTGTTATTTTTGTTCGATTCATACTCTTTGTATAGCC
This sequence comes from Mythimna lalbum, assembly GCA_949319445.1. NCBI lineage: Eukaryota > Metazoa > Arthropoda > Insecta > Lepidoptera > Noctuidae > Mythimna > Mythimna lalbum. The sequence continues at coordinate 4,572,142 of OX439356.1, read as the reverse complement.
TCTGTCGTTTGGTAATTGGTGAATATTCTTTTTGTACTTGTTATTTATTCATTGGCTTGGACTTGTGACTCAGCGAAATAAATCATATTTATAACTTTATGCAACATAACAATACATAGGCGGTATATAGATAATATATATAGTAATTACATTAAAAATGTACCAGTACTATTCAGTACTGATGTATATAAGTATGTCGCAGGTTTTTCACAAAATTAGGTTTTTGATGAAAAACCGGAAGATGACAAATTTTAAACTCAATTTCATCATAAACCTGTTACAGTCCAGATTTTTGATCAAAAACCTGAACTAGTTTAGGTTTATGATGAAGTTCTGGGCAAAATTGCTTTGTTTTATGACAAAATCAATTTAAATGAAATAAAACAATCTATCATCATGTAACTTAGTAGAAAGGAAAACAATTTTTTATTTATCAAAATTTTACATCCATGATCCAATCAATATTCTTGTTCATCAATCTAATTATGATAATGTTTCAATTTTACCTGATTTTTAGTTACTATTAAATACGACTAAACAGAGTCAAATTTAAAAAAATAATAATAAAGAAAAGTTTACCACGTGCTTGCTTGTTATAAATCTCTTATTAAAAGTTTGTAGACTTGTGACATCTAGAGTTGCATAAAACATTTTTTTTTTTGCATGCACACCGATTAGTCTTGCTTACTTTAGATTTTTCACACGAGCATTTCTTAAAACCTTGACCTCCAAATAAAGACATCTTTGAAGCAATTTCACGCAAACTCAGTTCATTGGTCGATACAGGTTCGTTAAAGGCAGTAGCAGATTGATCATAAACCTAAACTAGTTCAGGTTTTTGATCAAAAATCTGAACTTTTACAGGTTTATGACGAAATAGAGTTTAAAATCTGTCATCTACCGGTTTTTCATCAAATACCTAGGTTTTTGATCAAAAACCTAATTTTGTGGAAAACCTGCGACATATAGACCCACATTTCACTATTTATGTTTGAAATAATGTTTTCAAATAAATCGAAAAATAACCAAGGCAGGACGCAAACGTTGACATTTTTGTGTCTTATATCAGGTACAAGCTACCGATGAATATTTGACTTTTATAAAACCACTAAACCAGTATGAAATCATCCACTCCCTGCGTATACGTAAACAATTTTTTTGTGTCCATTTGCTTCCACTTAACACATAAGTACTCATGACGATCAAAAAGGGTTCGGTGTCGGTAACTGGAACAGCGCCTGATATGCGCAAATGGTGGTGTCTCATTTCTCAACACTTTCCTTGTGTGTCCACCGGGCTTTGTTGCTTGAGTGAGTCAGCAACTTGGGACGCGTTCATATAAGACATGAATTTCATCGCGCAAATCGTATTTGAGCTGACATTGAACAGCGCGGTCGCTCAAGAGCATTTCTTTCGTCAGAGGTGTATATTTCTACTTCATGCCTTTTGTCATAACGTACATAATATTATTTGGGAGCAGAAGGTATCTAAAAACTGTTGTGCATCAAATTACCGGGTGTATTCCTAGATAACACTACATACAAACTATCTACACTTTGTAGAATGACATAGGACAGACACCATACGTGCGTTTTATCAGACTTCCGACCCCCCTAGCTAAGTCACAACCGTTTCGTTGGCGTCGAACGCTTCGAGTTGACCACATGAATGAGCGTTGAGACGACGTTATTCCCGTACATTTGAAGCTTTCTACAAGCGTTAACTATTGCAGATTGGCAACTTGGCTAGGGGTACAGGTAGCGGACGCCCTCCGCCGACCCCGCCATCCTCTTTGCGTCGCTACCGGCCGCCGCCATTCCGGTGTAAATCGGCCCGTATACAATACTAGCTTTTGCCCTGCACATCGTGCGTGTACATAAAATGTAGCCTATATCACTCAGGAATAAAACAGCTTTTTATCGTTGAAAAAAAATTAGCAATCGGGCCAGTACTTCCAGAGATCCTACAAACGAAAAACATAAAACCAAAAAAACAAACTAACTTTACTGTAAAACTGTATATAAAACCTACTGATTTCGCACCTATCCTACACATTTTTCTGACATAAAAACAATTCAATTCTTTTACCGGTCTATCAAATTCAAAAACTTATTAAAAAGCACAAACATTAAATGAAATAGCTGTTTTTCATGCAATCAAATTCAATGTCACGCGAGCGTATCCATATTTAAAAACAAATAATTACAAAGATTGGGATCATTAAAAATTTCAAAGAGCACAACCAACATTTTTTTTTAAATTGATTTCAATACATATATCAGAATCAGAATAAAAATCTGATTCTGAATATATAATTTAAAAAAATAAAACAAAATAATTAATAATTTCTTTAGAGATAAGCAGATCCTTTGTACTCTTCTATTCTTATTTGTTCTTTTCTGTTTTAAGTGTTTGTGTGTACATAAATAAATAAATAAATAAATACAAAAATATTAGTGGTGCCCTTTTTAATTAGGTACAATGGCAACGTATGTGTCGCGATCACGACAGCTTTGATGAGATTTCCGTCAAGTGTTACAAAAGCCTTACAGTTTGTGATTAATCTTCAAGTTTACATAACGTCCTACACCTTACATCCCTCAAGCAATCAAGGAGGAACAATGCACTGGTTGTCACGCTTGATGGATTAGAGGACGCCGCAGGCCTGTTCGACATTCAGGTCAATGCGGTCTGAGGTCAGCGCTGGTGCCTATCCAGCTGGAGATAATCGCTGCGAACCGTAGGGACTGGAGAGTTATTATCTTAGGCTATAACCGATATATGTTAGCGTTCAAAACCGAAGTAGTCAGATAGTACAAAGAACTACTAAAGAACTTATAAAGATGGACAATGCCAGACTGTTTTGTGATAGTCTGCAAGCAGTTTCTTTACTTCACTATCTTTGTTAATAGAAATAATAAATGAATGAAGAGAAACGGTTTTAAATGTTAAACGACATTGGTTTGCAAAGAGGTTTGAAATAACACTTTTACACGTCAATTAAAAGTAGGTGAGGCCAATGTTTTCTAGCTGACTACCCAGAGAAGAAACACCGAAACAAACTCAAAGATTAAAGTCTCTCAATAAACATGTTTTTAGGAAGTTCTATCCATAATTAAAAGTAATTTGCTGTTTTTCTAATCGTTTTTTCGGGTAGAAAGCCTCAGCGGCTTCGCCTGCATGAAAGTACAAAATTATACCAAGAGAACATACTCTTCGGACAAAAAATATTCTATGTCCTATTTCAGGATGTGGTCTGCCTATGTCCCAAGTTTCGTTCAAAATCCATTCAGATTTTCGAACGTGAAAGAGTCTAACCCTAAAACAGTATAAGCCTAAAGGGCCTATTACACTAAGCGTTATTCAGCATACGATATTCAGATTCATCTTATTTTTCTTCCCGAGTAAGACAGCCTGACCCTTATTACACTAAGCGATACGTTGAACCATAGACTAGGTACGTCAAACTATAGACTAAAACGGTTTGAATAACGCGTAGTAAAATAGGTCCTTTAAACAGTAAGCCTAATTGAAACGAGACGTCAAAATGTGAAATTCCTATTTCTCAATTTTGCCGAGTACCCGAACAATGTATCAGTCTCAAACTAACTTCTAACTTGTTACAACATCGGCAAGATTTTGTGAATAAGGTAATCCACCAAAACTTTGTCAACCGAAAAGTTAGTTCAAGTTCCTATCTTCTAACTAAGTTATTAACTAAACTTAGCTTGCTAACTTCGACCCACTGAATAAGACAAGCTTCAAAATGTCAACTAAATAATTTTCTGTTAACGTCAATGTCTGGAACATTGACGTTAACAGGTAGCCCTCTTTTTTAGGTAGGAATTCATCCAAAAGGAGCCAATTCAGCCCCGCTCCAACTTTTCGGGGTGTAACCGTGCCGATAACCGACCATCTTGTCTTTGTTGGTGTTACACTGACATCAATACTCAACTTTGGGCCATACATTGAAGCAAAGGCTCAACTGGCTGTAAAAAAGCTGGGAATCCTAGCTAAGGTCAGACAGTACTTCACGCCGGAACAGCTGCTCAAACTTTATCAAGCGCAGTTATATCGTGTATTGCTCTCATCTTTGGGACAAATCTGCCCGATACACCAGCTTGACACACTTGAGGCAATTGAGAAGCGAGCCAGAAGGATAATTGGAGATAATACACTCGTCGAGTCGAGGCTGTCGGTTGCATTTCGGGGAGTGTGCATCGGAATTGCATAACCTAATTCCGCCTAGCCCGTTCCAACATCGGATTGGTACATGGTGAATCCCACCTACACGCACAAAACGTTTTGGAAACACATTCATTGTGCGTGCAGCTAAGGAGTGGAATTCATTGCCGGTCTGTGTTTCCTGATAGCTACAACCCTGGAGTCTTTGAGTCGAGAGTGAATAGGTTTCTTCTAGGTAAGCGCGTTCCATCGTCGCATTCCATCAGGTGAACTGGCGGTCAAGCGCGAACCTATCAACAAAAAAAAAATACCATAAACATGATACAGTAGTTGTTACAGTGACAGTTATAGACCGAGACATATTTCACCTAAGTTACGGGTATGCAAATATTTAAAAAACTAGAATTTATAAATCTACGAAATAATGATTAATATATAATTTATCTTTCCTTTTCGCAGGTCTGCTGGAAGAAATTTCTTTGTGAAATAAGCAGTACCTTTGTACATAGTTTTATTATATGTTATCTCCTCTGGTATTTTGTGTGTACATAAATTATAAAATAAATAAAAATAAATATAATTTATCTTATAATTGGTCTTCTTTTCGGAAGCGAACCTATGGCCTCAAGTGGGTTACCATGGAGCTTTCCCATTAAGCAGTTTAAATTCTAAACTCTAAACGAAGCTAACCGAGTCAGCACGGTTTCGATTCAAGTTTACTTTGCAATAAGTCATTTTGAATAATGATAGAGAAATTGTGCGAGGGATTTCAAAAACCGAATCCTAAAGCAATTCGATTCCAATCCGCTTCCCGCTGCCATTTCCATTATTGAATCGGTATATCAATCTATGGTGATCCAGTTACGGACGGTTGAAATGCGTCATTCACATTGGCCACAAAATTGTTTGATTTTTCATATAGGTACTCGTGAAAACTGTGGCCAATATTTTTTTTGTGAAATGACCGAATATGCTATGCCATGTGGCATGCAATTTTTTTATTGATATAAGTAGTGCTTGACTGCGATCCGCGTACCGGAAGACGCAGCGTTGGAAGGCCTCCAACAAGGTGGTCTGATGACCTGGTGAAGGTTGCGGGAGGCCGATGGATGCGAGACGCGCAGGAGCGTTCGTTGTGGCGACGCTTGGGGGAGGCCTATGTCCAGCAGTGGACGTGTATCGGCTGAAATGATGATGATGATGATGACTGCGATCCCACCTGATGGTAAGTAGTGATGCAATCGTTGATGATGATAGTTTATTAAAGCCTCTCACCCGCAGTGACTTTTTGTAGCGATGCTGTAGCGCGTTCGTAAAGATACAGTCGCGGTGCTGTAACGCGTTAGTAGTACGGTTTATCTACTCTTGTGTTAGTAGCGCTTATGCATCTTTCCTGTAGCGCTTGCAAATGCGATTTTGTTGCGGTTTTTTGTAGCGATGCTGTCACGCGATTACGAAACGCGTGACAGCACCGCTACAAAAAACCGCCGTGGGCGAGGGGCTAAGAGCCTATTCACTTAAGCCTTATTTGGAATTTCAAATACATTTTAGCTCTGGTAAACAAATAAGAAAAAAATGTCAACAACGAAGTTAAGGTAAGCTTAAGTTAAGCTAAGCTTCAAAGCTGCAATTTTGAAAGAGAAGTCCGACATGATCTTTGACGTCAAAGACTATGACGCCATAGAAAACAGCGTCTTAGCGAGAGACGGATATACATATTCATTCAAAATTGTTTTGACTCCTTTCCTTTACTACAAATTCTATTTTGGTATATTTTAATAAACTGGATAATTTACAAATACTTATTTTTCTTCATATATATACCTTAATTCATTATATCCCAAACGAACAATGTCTCTAATTATTCTAGGTATTCGAAAGGATAATCGTAAAACATACTTCATCTTTACTCTACTTATTCCAGAACTGTTGCAGAAAGGTATTTTCAATATTCATGCAAATATTCCAACATCCACCGTCACACTGTCACGTACAGAATTTAATTCAAAACGGATAGAATTTACTTTTATGCGATGTTTTTAACTTAGGTACTCTATCGCGTTTACGGTAACGTATGCTTATAGTGAAATAGTATGAACAGATTTTTTTTAACCGGGCTTCACTTATTTAGTTTTAGATTCCACGTGAAGCGGATAAACTAAAAATACCTGATGTTTCCAACTTTAGTAATATTTAATTGTATTGCACATACATATACAAGGTTATTTGTTAAACACTAGCAACCTCTTAGGTGCTAGTTACAAAACATAGTACCAACATTTACCGAAAAAAAAACCTACACTATTTCATTGTTCTATCTAACATATTTCAACTCCGTATTTTGCTGTAACTACCTACGCCTCCTGCACACTGTTCTCGTAGTAATAGTAAGCAGGCTTCCAAAACATTGTTATCACACCTACCCTAACAAGCATTCGCACCATTTTCGTGTACTCATCACACTAGGAAATTGATACGCCAGCATAGACTTCGCAACATTCAGAACGTTCAATTTAAATGTTTTTATTTTTGTATGAAAATCCGATGAACTAAAATATGTTTTTTTTTAAAGTTGTTGTTTATGATGGTAGTAACACAGTCCTGAGAGGTTGCCAGTGTTTTACAAATAACCCTGTAGATGTATGACCTCGATCCAGATAGAAATAGTAAATTTTGATACAAATGGAGAAAGTTATGGAGCCACCCGGTTTTTCACTCGGTTCGAAATTATAAAGACCGGCAATAAACTCCATGATTACTCTTTTAATAAGACTTTTAACCCTTCAGATACCGTCAATTAGAGACACAATAGTAAGACAATAGATGCGCGGCCACCGGTGGTCGCTTGGGGATTCATGAATTATTAAAAAAAAATCGACCTACATGTTTCATGAATAATTTTAATTAAAATGTCAAAAACTCAAAAGCTGCAGCATTAAACAACTGGTCTTGCTACCCGTACCTTCCAAAGATATCTCTGAACAATTACACTAAACCCATCAATCAAGGTATAATGATTCCCTTCTTGTTTGCAGAACGTTCACCCTCATCTGGCTAAGACACATGTGAGGAATCGGTTAGCCAAGCTTGCGGAAGGGAAGGATATCGATTGGGCGACCGCTGAAGCGATGGCATTCGGTAAGATTATGTAACTTACATCGTTTTAAACATCCCGATGGGTTATGTAAAAGCTATAGAATTGTTCAAAAAAATTACCGTAGCTCTTTAATGCAAAAGGCAACGAAAGGAATAAAGGCGGATTCTCCCTGTCTGACAATCCCTCTCGCTCCACCAAGGGTGAAAGAAGATACTTCAAGATTACCAACCTCAAAGATAAGTGTTGTTAACGTAGAAATGTTTCTATTCATAGTGAATTTCTGAAAAGGAAACTCAAACTCAAAACAACAGAGGACACAGGTATGGTTTTATTTAATCAAAGTCTGACGCGGTGGGGTGGAGCGGGAGGTTTCGCCCTACCTAAAAAAAAAGATGTTTCCTGTAGTACATCCCCGTTTAGTGAGTAATTTCTCAATAGTCTCGTAGAGGAACTGTGGAGGAACTCATAGATGGAGTACTAACACTTACATTAGCCTGATTATGGACTATGGAAGATTATCAACTATTGCATCGCGAAGTAATGCAAATTATAGTTTTCTGAAGAAAAGAAAGATTTATATTTCAACAAATTATCTAGCATCGGAATATTAGGAAGATTTACCTATGCAGCTGTGTAGTGATTCTTCTACAATAATCCTATAATGAGGTAAAGTTTGTTTTTTTTTTTGTTTGTAGGAGGTAATCTCTGAAAGTACTGGTCCGATTGCTAAAATTTTTTCACCTGTTTTTTCCTGAGTGTCATGACTGTATCTTATGTTCACGCGCAAGGCCGCGGGCAAAAGCTAGTTTATGATAATGTCGCTAAATTGTACTATTCAGACATAACACAGTGGAATAAACTGACAAGGTCGTAAAATAAACAACAATTGTAATTGCTTAAAGCCACCAAAGCCAATGTTTTTCTAATTAAAAGTGTCACCATAGTAGAACAAAGGTCTCACTAATTCACAGAGACACTAAGTCATTACTGTGTAGAACAGAAACACAAAATAGATAGGTACAGAAGTCAATCTACATACAAAGCGTGGTCGAGCAACGCACACAGAGACACCGCTCACGGACACGATATCTCGGAGCGCGTCGGCCCGCTCGTCGAACAGATCCGGTTCAAACGCTCATTAGTGTGCGGCCACCGAGCGTAGGTATGAAAAGTGAAGTACATACAAGAGATTGTCTTCTATACCTACCTATTTTGTGACAGAAACCTCAAGAGATTACAGTTACACAGTCCATTTAATTGAAACTGTGTAGCTTTTCAGTTAAATGAAATCCCATCTGTTCGAAATGTGGCTATCTTTCTCTAATAAAGTTAAGCTTACATCTTTTAAAATGTTAGTTTTGTCACTCTCTTTTGTTCGTTTAATTACTGTTAGATCTCTATTAATCAGATATGTAGCCTTCTTTTTGCATGTATACGAGCAGCAAGTAGCATAGTTTGCCTTATAATGTTCCCACTGTTGGGACTCAGGCCTCCTCTCTATGAAAGGGCATGGGCCGTAATCCACCACGTAGGCCCAGTGCAGGTTGGTGGAAGTCACATGTCTTCGAATGTTTGGTTCTAGGACATGTCGGTTTCCTCACGATGTTTTCCTTCACCGTTTTGAGCTGTGGTAATGAAATAGATGACACAAAGTAATGCGCCTAGCTGGGTTTGAACCCGCGACCTACAATTCGTAAGTCGAAGCCGTTACCACTCGGCCACCACTGCTCTGAACTAACGAGCAGCAAGTACACCTTAGCAAAGGCTTTGTGAGTTTTCTTATACATATTTATATATAGATACTGCTACTGTAGTCGGCAGGGTGGATGGTTATAGTGTCTTACTGGATAGCGGTACACAGACCGTCATTCCGAAATGTGATATAAGCGCAGTAAATATCTTTTTGTTTTAGTTAGTTATGCTATGGACCTCTGACCTGAAAATAAAGTTTATTATTAAATTATCTGCTCCCAGCTGCTTCACCCACGTGATAGCAGAAAATTATCCTAAGGGAACATACTTCCGGGATAAAAAGTATCTTATGTCCTATACCAGGACATGTTCTATCCGTGTACCAAGTTTCATCAAAATTGTTTTTGCCATTTAGGCGTGAAGACGTAACAAACAAACAAACTCACTTTCGCTTTTATAATATTAGTAAGGATTACAAATCTTGTTTCTCATATTAGTTTTTGTAAAAGCATTATGTGAATTTGAACTTAGCATTGGTTGTATCAATAAATAATTCGAAAAGCTCACTGAATGTTACATGATTTACATGTAATTTTACGTTTTTCCAACAGGTTCTCTGCTAATGGAAGGTCGCCACGTTCGTCTAAGTGGTGAGGATGTCGGCAGAGGCACCTTCTCACATCGCCACGTGATGCTGGTGGACCAAGAGACTGAAGCTATCCATATACCTCTCAACCATATACATGAAAAGCAGAAAGGATTTCTAGAAGTAAGAAATAGTACATTTTGATACATGTGGAGAAACTTTCCAGCACTCGGCTCCATAACACCCTCTATTAATTTCCATGTGAAGAAAGAAAGAAAAATAACACTATTATTATGGTATACAAACTTAAACCTAGAATACATCTACATTATATGTCTCACGGCTGCGCCAAATAGGTCCAGTTCAGCATGATGCTAGGCCACTACGTACCAGTTGCCTGACGCTAGTTTTCAACTGAACCTTGCTATGAGTCCATCAAACGTGCATCAAACGACATTTTTTAAAACACTTCAAGAAATTAATACTTATAATACGAGGGCTGCCCAGCGACTAGGTAGGACGTCGCTGTAATCAGCCTGTTACGATAAACATTATAAATTGTGGCACAATTTTGCACTAGTGTGAAAAACAAAAAATTGCATGAGAACTTTGCCTCATAGCGTAAGTAGGACAAATGATTCAAGCGAGAAGATTTGTGGAGAATCGCCATGCCGATTAGCTTATGCATAGCAGATGATCCTATCTTGAAAAGTTTGTAGTTTTGCAGATAAATAATTTTTCAATATACTCGCTCAAAACCCGCTCCTATCCCCATAGCTTAATCCCAAATCTTCTCGCTTGAATCATTTGTCCCACCTACGCTACGCGGTAAAGTACAGCTTTAAATGTTTCTTGTGGGGCGATGGTCCCATGGAAACTTTCGTATGTTTACTGATGTTTGTGTTTTGTTTGCCGCTACGGCTATCTACCGCTAGCTCTACAGCTATGCATCGTAACAGAGCTCTACTATTCTCCCCGCTTGTAGCCAAAACTTGCATATTTAAAATGTTTTCAATGTCTTGCTAATTTTTATCCACTAAAGAGGAAGGTCATACCCGAAATCGGATGATATATTTTAAGGCCTTAGGTTTATTTATTTATTTATTTATTTATACTTTATGTACCTACTATAAAAAACACTGTACATACAAAGCTTTACCTGCAACTTAATATTTAAGTATGCATTTGTACATGTTACTGTGCACAAGTGCTGAGCTGAGCCATTTTCTACCAGTGAATGTGTGTTCCTAGACAGCATGACACGTCTTCACTATCTTAGGCATTTGCATTGACTTCAACAATGCAAACTATAGATTATTGGATTTATGCTCAGTGTAAAGGAAGAAAGACTTTTAGTGAATCCGACACGACTAGGCTGTCCGTATGATGCGATATATTTATCTGATTATAATTCGTGGTTGTAAGGAAAAATGCCTTTTTTCAGGGGAGCAATTTTTGTAATTAGTAATTTGTGAAACTGATGTTTTTACATTATATACTTAATCAATATTTACTAGACTCTGAATGTTACGTCTTTATGCATAGGAGGCATCGATATCATCATCATCATTTTAGCCGAAAGACATCCACTGTTGGATATTGGCTTCTCCCAAGTGTCGCCATAACGACCGGTTATCGGTTCAACTTGTGGGAGGCCTTCCAACTCCTCGTACGTGGTCGCCACTCCAGAACATTTCGTTCCCATCAACCATTTGTCCTATAAACCATTGTTAGCCCTGCCCACTGACACTTCCTTTTTTCCAACAGATTTTAATATAGGAGATCAACAACAAAAAAAAATTATAGCTTTTAAGGATACAATAATTTTATTGTTACACATTTATTTCATCATCATCATCATCATCAGCCTTTTTAATGTTCCCACTGCTGGGACTCAGGCCTCCTCTCTAGGAGAGGGAATGGGCCGTAATCCACCACGCGGGCTCAGTGCGTGTTGGTGGATGTCACATGTCTTCGAATTTTTGGTTCTAGGACATGCCGGTTTCCTCACGATGTTTTCCTTCACCGTTTTGACACTTTTATTTGCAACGAACAAATTCCCTTCTTGGGCTACCCAACCATAATAATAATTTAAAAAACAGTTAAACGTGAGCCCTAGTAATTACGTAAGTTCTTAATTTCTAGTTAAAAGAAAGTATAATAAAACGTATAAAGGTTTCCCTGTTTGAAATTGAGTAGAATAGAGTGGAATTCTATCGGTGAAAAAATTTTAGCAATCGGACGATTACTTCCGGAGATTACTACAAACTTTACTTCTTTATTGTATTAGTTTAGATGAATGCTACGCGCTCCTTGACTTATTTTCATTCAAAAAAAAATTTCAAAGCAAAAAACGAAAAAACAACTAGATACTTTATGCGAACCTACTTATTCCTGTCGGTTAGTGTAAATAGATAGATCCTTCACAATACCTTGTTATCATACAAATGCACCTCCTATTCCAGGTGGCCAATTCGATTTTATCTGAAGAGGCAGTCCTCGGCTTCGAGTACGGCATGGCGTATGATTCTCCAGATAATCTGTGCCTTTGGGAGGCCCAGTTCGGAGACTTCTATAACGGGGCGCAGATCATTGTGGATGCTTTCATTGCTTCTGGTGAATGTAAGTATTTTTCATCAAAAGATTGTTTTTTGTGACTTTACGCGTATATTAGCGCAACATTCTCAATTTTATATCTTTTTTGGTGATATTCTACCAAACGTCTTAAATCTACTAGTCTAACAAAAGTCTATAAAAATAAAATGAGTTTTCCTTTAAAAATAAACACAAATATAAAAGTAGATATTCCTTCATTTATATTTATATATGTCGTAGGGTCGTAGGGATATCAGGGATTTGAAGTTCCGATCAGACAACCCTACCACGAGCTCCTAAAGCGATCTATTTTACGACCTAAATTGATCTCTGAAAGGGATTTATCTACTAACTATGCCAATTAAAAACAAAAGTTCCTACGACGATCTCAATAATATTCGCAAAAAAGTTTTAAAGTTTCCCAATGTACCTAATTCCCTCGATAAAAAATATCAGATTTTTTTTTGAATAAAATTTTTGCAGTCAACGCTTTTCTGCAAGTCGTTGTCACAACTCAAGCGTTATAAAATAAAGTTTAAATTCATCGATTTTAATGTTTTCTTCAGCTGTCGTCTCGTCTCTGATGGATTAAAATTCTGCAAGAAATCATGAAAATGTCGTTGTGCTTTGACGTGTATCCTGAACGATAAATCTTTTTATATCAATCTTGAACGTTAAAGGCAAAGGAACACGGACTGGATCCTTTATTGTTTCCATGGACATGTTTCTCTTTTAGGGTTTCGTAACTACATAAGTCGGCAAACACGGAACCCTTATAGGGTTTTTTTTTATTTTTTTATTTTTTTTTGTCGACGGGGAAAATCATCTTTGACGAAACCCGCTCTTGGGTGGAGCGGGAGACAGTGTCAGACTCTTACTGACTAAAAACCCCGCGCCGTTCCTTCTAGCCTTCATACCGGGGCACGAGCTCCCTTTCGGACAACCCTGTCCCCAGTAGGCTTCGACCCAGCTGGGCCCCTCCTGCTGCTGACAACTCCTTGAGGCGCGCGGGATCAGTGCGCGCCGTCGACGTCTTGGACTCGGTCCATTATCGGACGATCGGACAGCGAGCTACCCATGGCTCGCCGTCCGCGAGCCCGCGTCTACGGTGGCCGGAAATCGGGATCGGAATCCCGGCGACGGCGGCGAGGGCGCCGTTGCCTGATGCGGTCGGCCTCCTCCTTTGCAAGCATTACTGCTTCGCAGAAGGAGGCGACCGCCTGCCATTCCTCCTCACTCCGGACCATGGCCTCGACCAGGGCCCGGCGCGAGAGGTCTCCGCCGCAACCCTTATAGGGTCACTTTGTTGTCCGTTTGTCAAGACCGTTTTTCAGAAACGCTTAGAAATATCAAGCTGGACTCAATACCAAGTACTCAGGTTATTTACACCAAACAACGGTCTTCAACGAAAAAATCAAACTTTTTATGCATAGACTCGCGCTTGATCACTACCTCACCATAGTCGTCGATAAAACTCCTTGAATTAAAGACCATCTTTCAAGCTATCAGGAACAAACAAGAAGTTCCACTCCAGTTTTCGCAATTTGATCGTAAAAACATGATACTATTTGCTCAGATTGCAGTGTTTTTGCGGATGTGCAAATAGCACATCCGCAAAAATACAAAAAAAAAGCATATAAAGATGACCTAGTTACGCCCGGTCTATCTGTTTGAACTGTTTGCAATGAACTCTAAAAGTACAAAACGGTTTTTCATGGGGTTTTCACAAATAGACTGAGTGTTTTAAACTCAAAATTATTATTCACAGATTCGTATTCGTCATTATACGCTTGATTGTACGTCCGCCCGAAAATTATACAGGCTTATTTGTAAAACACTCTCAGGTCTGATATTCTCTCAGGTCTATGTTACTATCATCATAAACAATGTTTTATAACTTTTAAAAATGTATCATATTTGAGTTCATCAAATAAAACGGTTTAAATTAAATGTTCTTAATATTACGAAGTCTATGCGAAGCAAGCGATAGTACAATATCGGAGGGGAGCGAGGATGTCGCTTGCGTCTCGTCATACAGACGTAGAAGCAAAATACTAAGTTGAAATATTTTAGATAGAACAACGAAATCTTGAAGATAGGTATTTTTTTGATAAATCCATACTATACTATAATATTATAAATGGGAAAATGTGTGTGTCTGTTTGTCCGTCTTTCATGGTAAAACGGAGTGACGAATTAACGTGATTTTTTAATTGGAGATAGTTTAAGACATGGAAGGTTTTTTTTTTTTTCTCGACGGGGAAAATCATCTTTAACGAAACCCGCTCTTGGGTGGAGCGGGAGACAGTGTCAGACTCTTACTGACTAAAAACCCCGCGCCGTTCCTTCTAGCCTTCACACCGGGGCACGAGCTCCCTTTCGGACAACCCTGTCCCCAGTAGGCTTCGACCCAGCTGGGCCCCTCCTGCTGCTGACAACTCCTTGAGGCGCGCGGGAACAGTGCGCGCCGTCGACGTCTTAGACTCGGTCCATTACCGGACGATCGGACAGCGAGTTACCCATAGCTCGCCGTCCGCGAGCCCGCGTCTACGGTGGCCGGAAATCGGGATCGGAATCCCGGCGACGGCGGCGAGGGCGCCGTTGCCTGATGCGGTCGGCCTCCTCCTTTGCAAGCATTACTGCTTCGCAGAAGGAGGCGACCGCCTGCCATTCCTCCTCGCTCCGGACCATGGCCTCGACCAGGGCCCGGCGCGAGAGGTCTCCGCCGCCAATCGCCCCCACGAGGGCACGGCGATGCTCCGCCCAGGCAGGGCACACCTCGACGGTGTGCTCCACCGTGTCCTCCGGGCGTTGCGCACAGTGGCGACACCCGGGCGTCTCTTCCGCCTGAATCCGATGCAGGAACCTCCCGAACTTGCCATGTCCGGTGAGGACCTGCGTCATGCGGAAGGTAAGTACGCCGTGAGGTCTTTCCAGCCACGCCTCAAAGAGGGGACTTACCGCCATAATCGTGGCGTGCCCAGCACTGGGTTGCGATAGCCGTTGACGCCATTTCACCATGAGATCCCTCCGGAGCTCTGTCCGCCATGCCTTGACATGTTGCGGCAGTGGACTTTCACCCCGGCGTTGCATCTCCACGCGCATGTCGTGCATGTGTGCAAGGACTGTTGCCTCCAGATCCCACGAGACATGGAGGGTGACGTAGGCTACTTATTGTCTCTTTCTAAAGACCCACTTCCCAGGGGGACCGTGTTACCCCGAATTTAACGCGAGTGAAGCCGCGGGCAAAAGCTAGTTAATTATATTTTGTAAAAAGTCATAGAACAAAAATTGTTGTTTATGATAGTACCATAGTCCTGAGAGGTTGCCAGTGTTTTATAAATAACCCTGTACCTAAATACAAAACTATAAAACTGTGTCGACTAAGCGGTAACGTCGTCCCATCGTGTCGTTGCTTTAGTTAGGTATACATCGTTTCAAAGCTTCGCTACGTATCCTCACGCCGCCTCGCTACCTAGCCCATCTCTACTGGACAAGCATCATAATTCATAGAAATTTACTGCTCTCGGTCTGACTCTGGATATTATGACTGTTGAAGTTTATGCTCAATGCACATCGCGCTGGCACCAATAGCATATCGTTTTTAATGCTTTTCTAGTTGTGCCAGTGTAGACGAAAACTCTCGCATGTATTTCCTCCTCCTTTTTAGGGTTCAGTCGACAAAAACTGTATAATGACTTACGGACGGCGAGAAATAGGTATCTCGCTTTCCGACCGTCCGGTAACCGTCCGGACCGAGCCCAAGTCGTCGACGGCGCGCACTGTTTCCGCGCGCCTCAAGAAGTTATTAGCTACCGTAGGGGCTCAGCGGGTTCAAAGCCTACTGAGGCCAAGGTTCTTCTTTTGAAAGGAAGGCTCGGCCCCGGTATAAAAGACAACGAAGGAACAGGGTGGGTTTTTTAGTAAGTAAAAGTCTAACACTATATCCCGCCCCGCCCAAGGTCAGGGGATGTCATCTGGATAATTATAAACCAACGAAACAAAAAACCCTTGGATAATCACTTAGTTGTCCCTCTTCCCGTCTGTCAAGACCCTCTTTTCCTGGAATGCGTGGAGGTATTAATCTGAAATTAATATCAAATATTTAGGCCTGCTACCCCTTGAACGCAACGCAATCTTAAAATAAGGCATAAACGGCCTTACTCGTATTTTTCGCTGTAATATGCTTCGTTTATGGGACATATTTTACCTTCCTCCTCGTTGCGTCGTACTCCTCAATGCTGAGGGTCGTGACCCAACTACTAACTCAACTACTTCATCACTTTCATTCGAACGATATTTCTTCATTTGGCTTTGCATTTAGGCACTCGTAAAATAAAAAACTTTTTACAAAAAAAAATTAAACCGACTTCAAAAAGTACAAAATAATTTTAATTTCGGAAGTCGGTGTTTCTATAATAGATACCTAATTTTGTCTCTTCGTTATTTAACACCGACTTCCGAAATTAAAATTATTGTGTACTTTTTGAAGTCGGTTTAATTTTTTTTTTGTAAAAAGTTTTTTATTTTTCACTTTTTAATTATGGTAGCACCACTAAAAAGTACCTACCCTTCAGCTAAACATAAATTACCTTATAGCCAGAGTGCATTTCATAACGATTCTAATAATCCCAAATACGGTTATATTACATGAATTTACCTTCCGGCATTATCACCAGATCAGTTTTATACATCCCCTCCCTCTTTTCTTTCAGTCAGTCATCGACTACACGTATAAACAAAGCAATTTTACTTGTTACGACAATTCTGCCATGATTCTATGAGGAGTTCTGTTCCATATCTTCGAAGTTCATGATCAGATCATAACAATATTTCTATGGGAGCAACTTGGAAGCATAACCAAAAAAAAAATTTCAAAATCGGTCCACAATTGACCGAATTATGAATTATGAAACGGTGAACATAAATACAAAAAAAAAAAACATACATTCAGCCGAACATAGAACCTCCTCCTTTTCGAAGTCGGTTAAAAATTAAAACTTATGTTTTTGAGTGTTGAGTGTTTCGTGTTTCCCGTTGACCTAGAATCCTGAAAGTCAAGAAGATTGCTCGACGTCCGCAAGCCCGCGTCTACCGTGGCTGGTAGTCGGGGTCTAGTACCTCAGTGCAACGCCTGTTACGGCACATTCCTGAAGAGACCTGTATGAAATATGTAGATACTTACATATTAATTTTATTTTCTTCTCAGCCAAATGGGTCCGCAGCAACGGCCTGGTGATGCTGCTTCCCCACGGGTATGACGGCGCCGCGTCAGAACACTCCTCCTGCAGAATGGAGAGGTTCCTGCAGCTCACTGACAGCAAGGAGACAGCACCGGACTCCGAGAATGTCTGCCTACATGTGGCCAATCCTACCACACCGGCGCAGTACTTCCATTTGTTGAGGAGACAGGTGAGATCACATCTACACTAATATTATAAAGAAGTCAAGTTTGTCTATTTTTTTTTTGTTTGTAGCAGATTATCTCTGGATGTACTGGTCCGATGGCTATAATTTTTTCACCATTAAAAGCTGCTTTATTCCTGAGTAACATAGGCTATATTTTATGTATGCGCAGACGTGGGCAAAACCTAGTATTTAATAAATTCTGTAGAACAGCAACAAAATTGAGACAGCTGAAGAAGGATGCTGTTAGGCTAAGTGGCTCAGCTGAATGACAGGCCTATGTCTAGCCGTAAACTGCTGTAAGCTGATGACACTGATAACGTATTTTGTATTAGCACGAAAATCATTTTGGAACCGACTGTCTAAGATGTGTAACCCCTATTCTTGTGGAGAATTGAAACCAGCTGCTCATCATCATCATCATCAGCCTTTTTATTGTTCCCACTGCTATCTAGTGCGGGTTGGCGAATGTCACATGTCTTCGAATTTTTGGTTCTAGGACATGCTGATTTACTCACGATGTTTTTCTTCACCGTTTTCATCATTTTCGTCATTTCTGCTGAAAGACGTCTACTGTTGGACATATAGGCCTCCCCAAGTTTGCCACACGAACGGTCCTATCCGTCTCTCATCCATCAGATTTCCGCGACCCTGTACTTGGTATAGGGTCGCGGGAATCCGATATAACCTTAATATAATTAATATCAGTGCCAGCACCCATTAGACGTTATACCTTACGTTAAAACCCTACTCCATCATCGCCTACTAAGATTAATATGAAGCCTACTAACACCTGCTATTAGTTACAAATAACTTAACGTAATTACCGAGATCTGCCGTTCTAATAAATCCTATCTTACAGGTTTTGAAACCGTATCACTTTACTTAACTACAATTCAAGCGTTAATTTAAGACAAAGGTATATACTTTATTGTGAAACAAAATAGTAATGTTTGCAAGAGTATTACTTGTCTTATAGACATCTGAAATAGTAAATATTTCAACTGCATATGCTAGATCTTAGAAATTGATCACTTTATGCTATGGCCAAGTAAAACTGGCCAGATCGTTTTAAACGTTAGTTTGATGATATACAGGGTGTAAGGGACAGCCCTCTGCAAATCTCCGATTTTTTTTTTATTTTCTGTAAAAAAAATGTGGTAGGTGGTTCAGTTTCGTCTACTGAGCAAGTCCTTAAAGTTTGCGGATAGTTGTCCCTTACACCCTGTATAATAATATCGTAAACTGCGTATGTTGACATTTTTTTTTTCAACCCATTTATTAGTCTCATATTTAAATCAGACTGTGGCGACGTGGCCACACAATTGATTTGTCAAGACTGAGACTTAGATTAAATCAAAACAGCGGAAGATAAGGGACTCGCCTCTAGCGTATGGGCCGCTGAAATCAAACCCCCATGGCTTAATTTTTCTTAATCACATAAACGGGCGTGTTACGCAAAAATATAAGATTTTTTGTTTTAAGTGGTATAAAGGTCATCAAAATGCCTTCGTGTACTTTTATAATATGCGTTGAACAAATTATTAAAAAAAAAACACATGCATGTAGTTGTGCACAGAGTCCAGTACCCCTAGCCAAGTTTCTAATCTTCAATAGTTAACGCTAGTAGAAAGCTTCAAATGTACGGGAATCGCGTCATCTCAACGCTCAGTCACGTGGTCAGAACAAAAGAATTCGCGGCAAGGTCAATTCGAAGCGTTTGACGCAAGCGTAACGGTTGTAACTTGGCTAGGGGGGCAGGTTTTCTGATTGCAATGTTAGCGTGTAACGAATCTTTCCTTATAATATATCAATGGACTTAGAAAGGAATTTAGTATTAAGTATTTATTAAGTTTTGTTCCTTTTTTATTAGCACCAAGTGCAACCTGATTTTGTGTCCAGGCAATCTCTGTCCATTCAAGGTTGCCTGGAAGAAATCGCCTAGTGCGATAAGGCCGCCTATTGTATGTTATTTTTTTTAAATATGGTTTCTTTTTGGAATTAAATAATCTTAATATGCAATAAAGTATATAGGTAAAAATAAATAACCCACTATATTTGACGAGACTCGCCAAACAACCAACCAATGAGAACCGAAAACACCATACAATCACTAATTTATTGTGCCAAGTAACCAAACACATACGTAAACTAGCTAATATAAGGGAGAAACTTAGAATGTCTCCGAAAGTATCAAAGTAGGAACAACAACAAAACAAGAGCTCCGGCTTAGTGAATCTGAATTTACTTCATTTACTTGAGTCTCTCCGTAATTGAACGTCTTCTCTAGATAGCAGTTGTGCGCCTAAACAAAGTAGGGTAGTAGGATACTGCCACGCAGGATGTTTTGTTTAGATAAATGTAGTATTAGTTGCGTAAATATTTAGTTTCTAAAAATCTGATACGAACGGAAGAAGTTATTTAAAGATTTTCAACCTCAAAAAAAAGGTTACAGTTATCTCGTTACCTTCTAACTCTATAGATTTTTTTTAGATGGGAAAATCCTCTTGGGCGGAACGAGAGGGTATGCCAGACTTTTACTGACTAAAAACCCACTCCTGTTCCTTCGTTATCTTTCATACCAGGGCCGATTTTTCCTTTCAAAAACAAACCCATGGCCCCAGCAGACTTCGACCCTGCTGGGTCCGTAAGGATGCTAACACCTCCTTGAGGCGCACCTGAAACAGTATGCGCCGTCGACGACTTAAGCTCGGTACGGACGGCGAGCTACCCATTGCTCGCAGTCAGCTCACGCCTACGATGGCCGGAAATCGGAATTGGAAACCCAGTGGCGGCTGGGGAATGAAGGCCTTGCAGCCTCCTCTTTTGTTAGCATTACTACTTCGTATGCGCAGGCTCGCGCCTTCCACTCCTTCTCGCTTCGGACCATAGCCCGAACGCACGGCCCTGCGATAGAGATCGCTGCCGCCGATCGCCCTCACGAGGACACGAGCCGGGCTCTCTCTGCAACCACTGGGCCACTACTGATATTACTGACCTAATTATTATTAAGTATATCCTGTTCCGTAGAAAATTTACCTACTTTTAATTATAATTACCTCACCACGGTATGCAAACGGGTTCGCGGACGGCGAGCCATGGGTAGCTCGCTGTCCGACCGTCCGGTAACTGACCGGACCGAGCCCAAGACGTCGACGGCGCGCACTGTTCCCGCGCGCCTCAAGGAGCTGTCAGCAACAGGAGGGACCCAGCTGGGTCGAAGCCTACTGAGGCCAGGGTTATCCGAAAGGAAACTCGAGCCACGGTATGAAGAGGCTAGAAGGAACGGGGTGGGTTTTTAGTCAATAAGAGGCTGACACTATCTCCCGCTTCACCCAAGAGCGGGGGTTGTCATACGATGATTTTTGCCAACCGAAAAAAAACAATGGCCATGCGCGAGAGATCTGGGCCACTACTGATATTACTGACCTAATTATTATTAAGAATATTCTGAGCCGTAGAAAATTTACCTACGTTTAATTACTTACTTAATATTTTACTAGTTTTTCACTATCTCTCCAAGGTATGCAAAGATTTGTGTCGACAATACGACAACTAAACTTTCAACTCTACTCTTCATATCATTTTTTTTTATTCTTCTGTCTCTTGTTCCCAGGTTGCAAGGAATTACAGGAAGCCTTTAGTAGTGGTATCCCCAAAAGTGTTGCTACGGTTAGGAGACGCTGTATCGCAATTGTCAGAGTTCGCGCCAGGAACACATTTCAAGAACGTTATTGGTAAGTTTTTCTGAAATAAAACAGTCATACTTACTTATACTTATTTGACGGCACACTTGGCGCAGTGGTTGAGCGATTGGCTGCTACGTTGCCTGTAGCGGGTTCGATTCTTGCTTCGAACGAATATTTGTATGGCCTACAGGTAGTTATTCCGGGTCTGGGTGTTTAGTGTATGTGAGTTTATAATATATTTGTGAACGTACCCAAGATACAGATATATTTGATGATTTCAACCCAATAAAAAAAACTTAGATTCAGCCTAAAAAGCTCTGATGGATCACCATGCATTTTACCGTGAAGTGGGTGTTTACTATCCTTGATAAAACTATGCCATTTTGTTAAACACCTAACTGAGTACCTAAATATAAACCAATTTTCAACCGTACACTCGAAATAAGGTTCAGTTGAAAACCAGCGTCAGGCAACTACCATGTAGTTGTCTGGCGTTTTTGCTGAACTGGACCTGTTTGGCGCCACCGTGAGGCACACATTGTTAGTGGTCTCTTTCTTTTTATATAATAATTAGTGTCTACATGTTGTTACTACATTGTGTGTATCTACGAGTGTGTATGCCAAATAAAATAGTTTTCTTTCTTTTCTTTCAAAATAACTTTTCCTGGTATACTAAGTACCGACTTTCTACTAAGCACTCTCACATTTTTACCCACTCCTCAGTGTCTCAATAACGTGAATAATGATGTCATCTCTTCATAGTAGATAAAACAGAACAAAAGCGACAAGATATAAGCAACGTAAGAAAAAAGTAAACACGACAAAACTCGTGAAAAAGTAGGAAAATGTGCTTATGTTGCGTAAATATTTTCTTATGAAAATATCTCGGAAATAACCCTACTGCTAAACGTTCGCAGTTCTATTATGTTACAACCGAACAAACAAGTTGATTTATAAATGTTTGAATAAATATAAGTAGAGACCGGCCGAACATCCGGATTTGATTTCATTTTCGGCCAAAATGAACTGATTTCGGCCGAGATTTCGATTTCGGTCAAAAAGTGGCCAAGTATTTTCTCGACTGAAACTA
Source organism: Mythimna lalbum (assembly GCA_949319445.1). Lineage (NCBI taxonomy): Eukaryota > Metazoa > Arthropoda > Insecta > Lepidoptera > Noctuidae > Mythimna > Mythimna lalbum. The sequence goes on along the minus strand of OX439356.1, from coordinate 4,549,802 downwards.
GCGTTTAGGCTGAGGGCAAACATTCGGTTTCGGAATTCAGTTTCCTGATTTTTCAAGTTCGGAAATTTGTGAGACTAGCACAAACTCACATTTTCATTGTTTTTCATACAACCGCTCATAACTGATTATGACATTTTTACACATTTTTCATTAGATATTTTGGAAACACAGTATCTTGTGGATATTATCTAGGTTTCTGTAGAAACCAATTTCTAAATTTGTGTAAAACTAATCCAGTAAAAACCTCTGAAACTCTCCTATTTTGTATGAACTTTGACACTTCATAATTTGCCTAAAAATTAAAAAAGTCAAAAAAGTAAACCTCTACAGACCTTGCAAATTTTATCAAAATTCTAAATGACGACAACTTTTTCCAAAAACTTTTAAGGGTTTAAAAAAAAACAGCTATTTCCTAGAGCAAGTTTTGTGAAATTTTCGAGTAAATCTCGGAATTACCGAATACTAACAAAGTTTTCAGGCGTTATCTCTCTTTTTTTGCGTTGCCTTTTCATCAAACATCGCGTTGGATTGCATTAAATGAAGTAACAAGCTTTTAAACCATTTTCGATGTTTACGATAGGCGAGTGGAAAAGGACCCTCTTAAGAATTTTATACGAACAGTAGCCACTTAGGCTTTCCGCAAACGTACCTACGGTTTCCTGATTATTAGTTAAAATGTACGCGAACGTTGTGTTCGGAATGACGTCATTGAGGTTTTTTTCCGTTCTTGCAAAGCAAAGATTTCGAAACGAACGTCAGTTTTTTTTTTCTGTTTTCAAAAAGTAAGTACGTGTGCGCCATGTTTAACATTTTGTATGTCAGTATTTAGGATTCCATATATATCTGAACTCCTGATCAGGAAACCTAACTAGGAAACCAAACGTGTGCAGCTTGGCTGACTCACACATAGATTTACACATTATAATTTTTGTTTAATCGTTGATTTATTTAATACTAGCTTTTGGCCGCGGCTTCACCCGCATACATAATCCCAGGATAAAAAGTATTCTATGTGTTATTCTGGGATATGGTCTACTCATGTACAGATCCGTTCAATAGTTTTTGCGTGAAAGAGTAACAAACATCCATACATAAAAACTTTCACATTTATAATATTAGTAGGATTTATGTTTAATGTAGATTACTACACAATTTTGCACCAAAATATAGTTAAGAATAACAATAACAAAATATTATTTCCATTTTTGAGTTTTTCTGTTACCAAGTCAGTTTCGGTTTTGTTTTCGGCCGAAACTAGAAGAAAAGCCGAAGAATCGGCCACGGTTTCGGCTATGAAACGTATTTCGGTCGCTCACTAAAAACAAAAGCTAAAGAAGAAGGAAGTAACCGTTTATCTTATTGTAATTCATTCACTAAGATGTGTCTTCAAAAAATAAAATTCTGTGTCTGTTTGAATTTCCTTTAGTGGATCGAAAGGACACCCAAATGACGACACGGTTGGCGCAATCTTTGAACAATTGGCTGCTGTGCTATGTGTCGCGGGATCAAATATTTGTATGGGCTACAGCCCTGCGTTCAAAAATAACCAGAGTCGAGTAGAGTTGCAACCCCGGGTCTTTATTTTATAACTCGAGTAGCTACCCTAGAGTTAACCCAACTAACTAACTTTGAGCAGGGTAGGTTGGAGTAAGCGGCCAATGCTTGACATTGACAGTTGAACTCACGTTCGCGTTCAAAAATGCCAGGGTAGAGTGATTACCTAATGACGTCAATAATGTTAACTCTAAACTCAAATTTGAACGCAGCTCAGGTGGGTGTGTCTTGTGTATGTGAGTTGAAATGTTTGTAAACGCACACAATGATGCTAGACTTATTCTTAGTGCGGAATCACACTTTTTTTTTAAAAAAGGAACAAAAAACGGAATAAGTGAAGTGAATAAACTTTGTCGTCGTCACAGGACGACCAGCAGATGTGAAAATTTTATACTCGTATTAATATTAGAATTGATAACAAAATCTATAACAAAATATAAGGAATAACATAAAGCAAAAACAGAATATAGAAATCTTGAGTGGTAGTTTGGTTGGGCCATCACGCATTTGCGGCCTGTTTGGCCCAATAGGCCGCAAATGTATATAATACCACACGCACAAGCTTCACCACAGTTTTGCCTGGATGCCTACTAGACAGGCAATTTACTGTTTTTCTCACTAGTGTGGAATACTGCGAGCCCCGCCACAATTTATCGTATCAGGATGGGCGCGACGCGACGCGACCACTACAAGTCGCGCGTTATCCCCAGTTTATTTATATTTTCATAAATGTTTTGAAAAACTTCGTTTGATACACGTGAAAATTTGTCACTGCAGCACTCGAATCTATAAAATCCTCGCCTATGGCTCATGCCAATTTTGCCTCAGTCGCAATGACATAATTTATCCACTTAAATACTAAATAAACTATTTATAAATACTAAAACCTAAATATGTAATAAATATAATACAAAATGAGAAAGCACGCTCAGGCGTCAAAGTACTCCTCCACATAGCTGTCATCCGGAAATGTGCCCAGAAGTCTGGCAGCATTGCCACGCCGAATGGCAATGCTAATACTTTGGCCGAAGAACTTTCCACTTGTATCAAAATGTACCTACTATTAACACACCGTCATTCCTTCCCAGGTGACACTCTAGTCGACCCCTTAAAGGTTAAGCGAGTGATTCTGGTCTGCGGCAAGCATTACTACGAGCTCCACAAGGAGAGGGTGAGAGCTAAGATCGATGACGTCGCCATCGTGAGGGTCGAGGCCCTCGCGCCCTTCCCTCTGCATGATCTGCAGACGGAGCTTGCGAGGTTCAAGAACGCTAGAAGTAAGTTGATTATCTTTTAATGAGGAATCGAATGCTGTAAAGATACCAGTCCAGGTAGAGCAGTGGTGGCCGAGTGGTAACCGGCCCCGACTTACGAGTTGTAGGTCGTGGGTACAAACCCTTTGTGTAATTTACTTCATCACCATTGCTCCTAAAACGATGAAGGAAATCATCGTGAGGAAACCGACATGTCCTAAAAGCAAAAATTCGAAGACAAGTGACATCCACCAACCCGCACTGAGCTCAAGTGGTGGATTACGGCCCATCCCTCTTCCAGACAGGAGGCCAAAGTCACAACAATGGGAACATTATAAGGCCGACTATGCTAAAGGTACCAGGAAGACCTTTTAAACCCCTTTTGCATGTAAGGCTGCGTGTGTCCGGGTGCGTTTTTTTTTTTTAATTTTATGTGTGTAAAGTCTTTATAGTTTTTGAAGATAGTCCTTAATAGGCCTCCATAAACATATGTGAAAAAAAATTTTTTTTTTCTTAAAAAGACGCCTGAATTACCTTTTCCCAAATATTATCTTATGGGAGATGTTGTTCTAAATAAAATAGAGGCTCTACCACAAACTCTTAACGCGATCCATTGTACGAGCTGAACTGAACTGTTAAAGGGATCGTCCGGTAATGGACCGAGTCCAAGACGTCGACGGCGCGTACTGTTCCCGCGCGCCTCAAGGAGTTGTCAGCAGCAGGAGGGGCCCAGCTGGGTCGAAGCCTACTGGGGACAGGGTTGTCCGAAAGGGAGCTCGTGCCCCGGTTTGAAGGCTAGAAGGAACGGCGCGGGGTTTTTAGTCAGTAAGAGTCTGACACTGTCGCCCGCTCCACCCAAGAGCGGGTTTCGTCAAAGATGATTTTCCACGTCGACAAACAAAAAAAAAAAACTGTTAAAGGGATGGAACTATACAGGGTAAACTACCATCCCTCTTTCTCACTCGCACGACTGACACTTTAACACATCATGGTAAGGGCCCGGCCCCATCACCACGACACGGGGCCGCGCCGTTGTACGGTGGCGGCGCCGCGGTGGTGGCGCCGCGGTGGTGGCGCCGCGGTGGTGGCGCCGCGGTGGTGATGGGGTGGGGCTCTAAGGCCCTAGTCTACTGTTATTGCTTTGAAAACCAAATAACTTCTATATTAAGTTTATTATTGAGAATGTTTGTTACAAAGTTTTAGATGTAATCATGAATATTTATGCGCCCCCACATAATTTGTAACGAGTTTTGCTCACTTGAGCGTAATAAGCTTAAAACTTTTTCAGAATTTATATGGAGTCAAGAGGAACATCGGAATATGGGCGCCTGGAGTTTCGTGAAGCTGCGATTCGAGAACCTTCTAGGAAGAAAGGTAACACGAGTTTTGAACTATTGAATTTCTATGGGGAATCAGGAATTAAGAGCTTACTTTTTGAGGTACATTTCCGTACAACCGCTCTTACATGATTATGAAGTTATTACATATTTTGCTCTAAAGAGAGGAGAGGGAGCGGGAGGATGAAAAAGATGGATGGATTGTATGAGAAGTGATATAAATGAAAAGGGAGTGATAGCGTGACGAGCGACAGGACTTCACAGGACAGATTGGAAAAATAAAACGTGTTGCGCCGACCCCATTATCCAGGCTTATAAAGAAAATGAAAACATGAATGAAAATGAAATGAAAACATTTTGTTTAAAACAGACTTCGCTTCGGATCTCTTTCTACAGTCGGTAACGGACCCGATTCCTTTGTTCTGACCTCTTGACTTAACGTTGAGATGATGTCGATACAATACATTTGGAGTTTTATACTAGCGTTAACGATTGAAGATTATCAACGACGACTGGCCTGTTGATCTAGTGGTTAGTGACCCTGACTGCTATGCCAGAGGTCGTGGGTTCGATTCCCACCCAGGACAAATGTTTGTGTGATGAGAATAATCATTTGTTCTGTGTCTGGGTGTAATTTTTCTATAATATGTATGTATTTAGAAATATATAAGTATGTTTATCTGTTGTCTAATACCCATAACACAAGCTCTGCTTAGCTTGGGACTAGACGGCGTTGTCTAATAGTTGTGAAATATTATTATTATTATAACTTGGCTAAATCCTCGGTAAAACTGTACTATACTGGACTGGACAGCTAAATAGTGTTAGTTTTTTTTGGGGGCGGAAGGGAGAGTGGTCAGTGATCCGACATGCCAAGATGTACATATATGTACTTAGTAGGTAGGTACATACTTCTTGGCAGTAACGATCCCAAATATTCAGGCACAATTTGAAACGATTTCTGATAGCGGTTAATATCGAATTTGTATGATCAAATGACGTCATTTAGATCCTAACCTCGTAAGATTTTATGATCGGAGACAGTTATATGAGATCCGAACATTTGGATACGATTCCATACGTGATGTACGGCCGACCCGAACTACATTCGTCTTTCGAAGTGGCTATATCCTGACTCGGCTAATTTATCTTCTGTTTTATTTTATTCCAAAATGCCGACGTAATCTTTTTTTAGGATTCCGTACTTCAGTTGGCATAAATAGAACTCGTATAGAATCATTTTGTTAGAAAAAAAAAGAAAAATGTTTTATTCGGCACACAAAGATACACAGTTTAGAAACCGTTTTAGTTCTCACTTTTTGTAAATGAAATTTATAAATGGGTCACTTAAACTTCAAGACTTCTGTAATATAAGTTTCTACCTTGCACAGAAGTAAGAGCTTTAAATTTTACAGTACAAAATTAATAATTGTTTGTATCAATAAACTATTTCACTTGATTGATTTGATTTGAAGATGACCTTAACATTTAAAAAAATTTTTGTCCATCTGTCCGTCTGTCAAGAGACTTTTTCTCGAGAACGCGTGAAGGTATTCAGCTGAAATTAATATCAAATACTCAGCCCTGAAACCTCTTTGAGCAGTGAAAAAAACTTTCTAAATATATAATAAAGATATGGCCATTTATGTTGCATATTTTGACACTCGTAAGGAAATAAAACCCTGTATGATACTTCCCGTTGACTTAAAATTCTGACAAGAGGTAAGGTTTCATAAGACAAGTAAAGGAAAAATTCTGGAAATCGTAAACATCTCAAAATAATTACTTTTTTAGATTCGGAAAAATGTTTGAGACTCGATTCGAGTATCAAACTATGTATATTTATATAGGTAAAGTACGGAACCCTTAGTGTGCGAGTCCAACTCGCACTTGACCAGTTTTTTTAAACGATACTACGATCTTTATTTGCAAATTACAAAAACCCTACGAAAATTTAAATTTAGCGGTCTACCAAATATTAATTAAATATTTTTTCTTGTTTACAGTTGGTGTACGCTGGTAGGGCCGAGGCACCGACTCCAGCTGTAGGCGCCTCCGTGCTGCACCGAGCCGAAGTCGAACACATACTGAAAGAACCTCTTTACAACATTAAATAATAGTAATACCTATCAACCTGTAACCATCCCACTGGTGGGCAAAGGCCTCTTCTCATACAGAGTGCGGTCGCTGTCTCGTTTTCGAATGTATGAAAGAAAAAGACTTGGTTATGCGCCTTCGCCCAAGTCTAAATTAGTCCACGCTACGTCTCTGCCCTGGGCCTTTAGAAGGCATACGAGGGATCGAAGACAACTCACAAAATCCCTTTAGATAATTTTCATGGAACGTGGTAGGTATAAGGTGTCTGTCTAAAAAGTCAAACGACTTGGAAATTTTTAATCGAATTAAAAAAATTGTTATACAACGTGTAACGTTAAAACCTGAAATTATTTTGATCAGAATAAGGAGCAGAACCAATTAAACCACTTTTTAATATAGGTTACATTTTTCAAAAAAACCTTCATTAAAAATGTCGCCCTGCCTATTTATGAATACCTCAAGCAATCACGTGCGCAAACCCGCTGAAATAGGTAAACAAATACAAATAGTTGTAGTCCAATCAAATTTTCTCATTCACGGGATAATAAAAGTTCTTATTTCAATGCAGATATTAATTTTAAACAAAGTAAAAGTGCAAACCTTTAACTTTTGTTTAAATGTTTTTTTTTTCACAGAATTAGGTCATCATCATCATCATCTTCCTGCCCTTGTCCCGTTTTATTTGTGGTCGGCGCAACACGTTTTTTTCTTCCATTCTATCCTGTCACTCGTCACGCTATCACTAACTCCCTTTTCTTTCATATCACTTCTCACACAATCCATCCATCTTTTCACAGAATTAGGTCGTTTAAATTAAAAATCATTTGGGGTGTCTGAGGTTTTGCGCATTTAACGTTACACGTTGTATATACTGTTTGTAAGATTCTCTTTGCAACCTTGATTGTTCAACCAGTGTTAGCTATATCTGGTTTCAAGAATTTGATGAAGTATTTCATTAGATTACCCAAGTCGTTTGACTTGTTGGATAGACTAGACCAGTCGACGATTATCTTTGTACTCGCTACAGTGCACCTAAGGACAACCCTCAGATGAGAAACTATTGCGACTGATGATAACTTATAATGGTTTTGACTAGTGACCAATAACTATTGGAAGAAAAGTAAAGTCAATCAATACAAGGTGTACGTAAGAGACAGATCTCCGCAAACTTTAAGGACTTGCTCAGTAAACAAATCTGAACTACCTTCCACAAGTATATTTTTCCAAGAAACGATAAAAAAAATCTAAAAAAACTTGATTGGACAGTTTGTATGGAGAGGCCAAATTTTTTTTCGTTAAAAGAAATCTTTTGGTAGGTTGTTTAGTTTTGTCTATTAAGCAGGCCCTTGAAGTTTGTGGAGGGTTGTCCAATACTCCCTGTATTTTTCGGAAACGAAAACAAAATCAGCCTCTCCATAGAAACTATCCAATCAAGTTCATAATTTTGTATGGAGAGGCAGATTTTTTTCGTTTCCGTTAAGTTTGCTAAGACCTGTACTTTATAAGTGCATTTTATACTGCATTTATAAATAAATAACTGCCGAATTATGTTATAGAATAAAGTGGTGTTGTAAAAGAAATATATTTATTTTTAAAATAACGTATTAAATAAATGTTTCTCTTGCGTTATGTTTGTTTCTTTAAATCTTAGAGTACTATACCTTTTTACCACTAGATACACAAGCTAAATTTGAAAGAAATGTGTTTTAAGGTAAGGTAAGTAACACTATGATGGTACAGAATGTTTTCGATGAAATGAACTAACTTCGTTAGTAATTAATTGGCCTGTCTGTACTATCTTTTTATTGTAAGGGCCCGTCACCATCACCACGGCGCGGCACCGCCACCGCACGATGCCGCGAACGGTTCGCCGCGCGCGTACCTATTCTCAGATTTCTCAGTCGATATTTCGCAGTTGGCGTGTGCGCAAGTGTATAAAACTAAATGGTGGAAAATATCGATACAGACTTCTTTGTTTCGTTAATGGAGGCACGTCCTGTCATTCTAAAATATTCAAAAAATCTCATTCCCAACCAACCGCCCACCTGCACCGTGCACGGTACAAGACACGGCGCCGTGCGGCGGTGGCGCCGGACGGGCCCTAAGGGAAAGCCCTCCACAAACTTTAAAGGCTTGCTCAGTAGACGAAACTGAACAACCTTCCACAAGACTTTTTTTCCGGAAACGAAAAGAAAGTCAGCCTTGCCATACAAAATTAAAAACTTGATTAGACAGTTTGTATAGAGAGGCCGTTTTTTTTTCGTTTCACAAGATTTTCTTCTATTACGTAAGTAAGAACTAAAATAAGACTTTCCAAAATAAAGAGGAGGGCTAAGAGGATGAAACAGAGATCTAAAGTTTGTATGAAGAAACCTACTCTCACGCGGGTGAAGCCACTGGCAGAAGCTAGTAATTGCATATTATAATTAGTCTGTCTAAAAAGTCAAACGACTTGGACATTTTTAAACGAATTAAAAATCTGTTCTATGTATTACATACAATACTTTTTATAAGACTCTAATAGTAAACAATGATCATAATATGTATATCTTTACAAACTTGATTGTTCAACCGAATGTAAGTTAGGCGTCTTCAAGGCTAGAGTGAATAGGCTCTTTATAACCTAGTGCGCCTCACCATCAACGATTGCATCACTGCTTACCATCAGGTGGGATCGCAGTCAAGTACTAATTTATACCAGATAAAAAAAAAACAGTATTGACTACATCAGATTTCAAGAATTTAATTACTTGATTAGATTACTCAAGTCGTTTGACTTTTTAGACAGACTTTAGTAGGGAAATTTGGTACGGAGGCAGCTTAAACTCCAAGGAAGGATGTAGGCTTTTTATCCATCTTCGACTTCGCGTCCGCTATAACCAACATTCACGCGGACGAAGCCGCTAGTAGAAGTTAGTATGTAATAAAAAGAAAAAATAAACCAGTGACCCAATTTCGCAGACTTTTCGCATATTCATGCGAAAGATAAACCCGTTAGCTGTGAGGACATCCTAATGAAATATATTACCCGTCTTATGATCAGAGGTGAACAGACTAGCTGGATACGAGCCAAGAGGGATAACCACTGTGAAAGTAGGACGTGAGGACATGAGGGCCTTCGTTCCTCCGTCGACAAACGGGAGACAGAATTGGGAATGTTCAAATATTCTAGCTAGTTTCCAAACAGGGTTAACTAGATTAGTTTTGGGAATTTCTGTAGTTTGATGTGGTTTATGTTGTACACCTACTGGTGCGTACGAATTGTTAGAAGTTTTAAACTGTAATTTATATAGGTACATACTAGCTGATCCAGTGGCTTCGCCCGCGTTGTAATCCTTACTAGACTTTAGCACTACTACAGGACATCATCCGCTTTAGGTCCAGTCATCCTTACAAATATTATAAAAGCGAAAGTGAGGTTTGTTTATTTGTTTCTTTGTTACGTCTTCACGCCTAAATGACAAAACCGATTTTGATGAAACTTGGTACACGGATAGACCATGTCCTGGAATAGAACATAGGATACTTTTTATCCCGGAAGTATGTTCCCTTGGGCTAATTTTCTAGCAAGGGAAAACAAAGGGTGACTGAAGAACACAGGTTATTTTTAGTCAGTTAATGTCTGACACGCTCCCTCGCCTCTCGCTCTAAAACGGAAAAAGTAATTTGATATAATTTTCGAGCCCAAAAAAGGTACAATAAATTCTCATTTCTATTTCATCTTTCAGGGCACAACATTTAAGACCTAGATTGCAAACTATAAAAACATGGTTTTACAAAATTCTAAAAACATTGGCCTTCATATGACTTCCTACTATCGCAATCGCATTTTCATTAATTGGATCAGCCTTAAGGAACACCGCATCCCTGTTGTAGAATTATGAAATGTTAATCAAGCCTCGAAAGTTCTTTGTAAGAACAGGGTGATTTTTCTACCTGGTTTTCCCAGCTTGGGTCAGCGTAGGTGTGAACAGGGTTCTGGTAGTGTTTATGTTGAAAGACAGAAGTAGATTTGACAAATGTAAGACCGAACTCGAAAATGTAATTAGATACTCTGACTGGGACAGGACCAATCTTGATAGAACATAAGACATAAGCTTATTTATTGGAGCGTGTGGACTAAGATAGGTTAATTGTTTTATGGCTACTACTGTTTGCGTGATATTGTAAAAATTACTAGAACGAGCGAGGCGATAAAATATTACCAACAGTACAACCAAAGCCTTTGTTAAATCAATATGTTCTTCCTACCGTTGCTAACGTTACTGAAGCTGTTTACTTGCTGAAACAAAACCCCTGAAAAATGGCTGGAAAGCCCAAAAAAGACGAAGACGATGGTGACAGCAAAAAAGAAGAAAAGAAAACTAAGAAGAAAGGGAAGAACAAGGGTAAATGTAATGTGGACATGTTGACGGATGCGGCGATGGACAATGTTTACTACGCGTGTCATAACGTACAGGAGCTGTTGGCGGCGAGGGGCTTCCATCCACCTGACTTTGTTAAGAAGAAGAAGAAGCGGTAATGCAAGAAGAACTGTTCTAAGCGTTTGAAGAAGAAATATTTGTATATTGATACTACCACAGCTACGATGATTCTGAATGTATGAAGTGTTTTTACTTTTTATTTTTGATGGGTAAAAATCATCCAAATGACATCCCCCGCCCTTTGCTGGAGCGGGAGATAGTGTCAGACTGTTACTGACTAAAAAACCCACGCCGTTTCTTCTTGCCTTTCATATCGGGGCTGAGCTACTACGCGTGTCATAACGTACAGGAGCTGCTGGCGGCGCGGGGCTTCCATCCACCTGACTTTGTTAAGAAGACGAAAAAGCGGTAATATAAGAAGAAATGTTCTAAGCGTTTGAAGAAAAAGTATTTGTATAGTGAAACTACCACAGCTACGTTGTTTCTGACTTTATGAAGTGAATAACTTGAAACTATTCACAGAGTCTCGTCGCAATCTGTGATTAACCAAAGATACATTTCTTTGTTTTGTTAAGTTAAATGAAAAGTCATCATCATCAGCCTTTTTTTTAATGTTCCCACTGCTGGGACTCAGGCCTCCTCTCTAGGAGAGGGAGGGCCGTAATTCACCACGCAGGCCCAGTGCGAGTTGGTGAATATCACATGTTTTCGAATAAAAATGATAAGTACCTAAGTTAAATGATAACTAATTTTGAATGATAAGTTAGTGTTAGACAATGTTTTATGCACTAGATTACGCGCGTAAGTACCACGATTTCATGGCGCTTAAGGAATTTTGGTCGCGAAAAAGTATTCTGTAAAAGCAATCTTAGCGCTGTATGTTTTAATAGTTCTGTTAGACGACATAATGCCAATATAACGCTGCAGCGAGCTTTTGTTTTAACTTTTCAGTATTTTGACAAATATTTTCATGAAAGGGCTTATCTATCACTAGAATATTAGTCGATGGTTACAGATCCAGCACAGAACGGCCTGAACGACTTAATATGAGAGCGACCAATCAGAGGGACAGACATCGTACAGTTGATAATTTAACGCGCAATAGATTGTAATTTATCAGTTTCACTTCGATGGATTATAAATGTACCGAAAAATAATGCGGTAAATTATAAGCCGTATGTTCCAGTTCACAATCATTTGATAGTTTACAATTGAAAACTAATTTACCGTTGTAAATCTTACGGTGACATACACAATATAAAAGGAATCTCCGTGCAAAACAGCAGTCTAGGTGCAATGGTTTGGGCAAAGCGTTGAAGAAGCAGTGGCTGAGTCAGGACTTTGTCATTAATAATTACTAGCTTTTGCCCGCAGCTTCGCCCGCATACATAAAATGTAGGCTGTCACTCGGGAATAAAGCAGTTTTCTATCGGTGAAAAAATTATTCTCTAAGAAAATAGCCTTGAGCGCTGGCCGCAGCGACGATTCGAGAGCGCATTTCATTGAATTAACAATCCAATGCATAGCTACATTGGATTGAATCCAATGTACTTATTTGGATTTCGACACTGCGGCCAGCGCTGCGCTCAAGGCTGTTTTCTTAGAGAATAGTACGCCAGTACTTCCATAAATTACCTCCTATAAACAAAAAAATAAAAAAACAAAATGTACCTCTTTATTATATTAGAATAGAGGTAGATATGTAGCCTGCCGATCCCAGGTGGTACCCCGGTGGTGTAGTGTTCTGTATAAATACTTTAAATGTGGTCAAAGATGAATTTGTATGATTATTTGTGTGTTAATTAAATATTAAGTAAACATCGATCCGTGTTTTATTCGTAGCCACATCTACCTATTACCATGTCACCTGCCAGTATCTTCGAATGATGTACCTGGAATATTAAGGGCAACTGAAGGAATACAAGTGGGTTTTAGCGAAGTTTGATGGAGAGAAGTTCACTGGCTATTTTAATTATTCGCAAGTTGATTCTTAGTAGATATTGTGCTGTACTTCGAATCAGATCAACTGGTTGATCAGAATGGAACTCGGTGAAGGGCTTTTATTCCCATCTAATCAACTTTGAAACGGATCAACTGTTTTCTTCTCAACGGTACCAACAACTTTTTAGTTGGTCCGATAGGAATATTTTACTTTATTTAAATTTGTTAAGCACTAAACCGTTTTTAATTTATGTGCACTAATGAACTGGTTACTTAACAACGACGATAAAATTAGTGTAGTTTTGTATCTCAAGTGTCTGCATAACTGGACGATGAATGGAATTATTGAAACAATCGCGATTTCGGTGAAACAATTTTATTCGAATGGGGAAGATTTTGTGTTCAGAGGGCGCCACGCGTATGATCTATTTACATTCTGTGGTTCGAAGCGGTTCTTATGAAATTGTATGAAATATTTTTGTATTGACGATGTATTTTACCTGGAAATTAAATCAGCTCAAAGAGGAATTAAAGAAGAGGGCTTGTAGAGAAGTTAGTAAATAAAAGAAAAAAAGTACTGCAGTATTTTATATTTTCTTGGTGAATGTTTTTACTGATTAACAATAAACTCTTGACCCTATGAACTTTTATCTTGTTTATAATTGTTTGTGTAAATCAAAATTTAAGCTATGTTCTGTTTTTGTAGGTTTGAGGCGTATGATAGAAATTTTAACTTCATTGATAAATTATGTTCCCCAGAGCCAGTACAAACCGAAGTTATGGTCATACCAAAAGACGATTATTATAAAGATATAAACAGCAATACCTCATTGCCACCACTAAATAAACACCAAATACAAGAATATTTTGGAGAGTGAGTGTATTAGCTCATTTAATAAACTTTTTGTGCCTTTCTATGAACCTTTTTCATAAGCACTAAATTGAAACCTGCAATATAAACAATCATGTTACTTAGGGCATTGAGAAAGATTTGAACGACCAAATTTAAGAATATACCTGTAGACGATTTCACAGTTTTAAAATAATTTTCTGTAAAATTATGCCCACATAATAATATATAATTGTAAATATGTAGATTGGGATTTTACCAATTCTGGTCGTTTTATTGCTTTAGCCCACAATCTTTTCCTATTTTTATCTTTTGGGAATAAATAATTACTCTTTTCTTTGCATTCCGGCACTGCACAGTTCGTCCTTTTTATTATTTATATTTAATAGAATGCCAAAAAGTTATAAATAATGCTGCACAGATTTAAAGCCTAATGGATCATAAGTATAGCGACACCTAGCGGGAAAAAATGGCAAAAATCTTCCCCTTAGTAATGATCGAGGATCTAGTTCCGTAGTTTAAAAATAGATGGCGTCACTAGGCTCGTCACTTCGTATGAACATCACATAATAATTGATTATTTGACAAGTGACGGTGGCGGGAAATTAGTCAAACCGCGCACAAGAGAATGGAACAAAGAGACCCGAACGATCGTGCAAAGCTGTTACACGTTATTATTCTATTTCCACTAATTGAGTGATTTTATTGCAATATAATATACCTAACGTAATACGTGCTATGCGAGTATCAGTGGTGTATTGAACAGTTGTAGTACCTTTGAGGCAAAATGTGAAGGAAAAAAGGGTAAGTGTTTGCGTCTATTTTACAAAAATGGTTCTTTTTTGATCGAGCACGGTTCCACAATGCTGACGCATTCATTATTGTTCTCGGCTTGCGGAAACGCCCCTGTACCTGGACATTGAAGAAGGTCTTCGACTCCAAGGCATATTACAACAGACTCGTTGTCTGACTGACAAAGTGACAACCGTCATATTCGCCGCAGTTTTCAAGGAGCGATCGGCTTCTAGGCAGAGCCTGCGGACTGGCATTCTCTTTGCCACGGGTTCGATCCCGATATACGCTCATGATTAGATTACATTTCTTATTGCTTTAAAGGATCCTAATTTTAGTTGATAAGTGGTCATTGTTTAGTTTGTTTTAACCTGTAATCTGTGCATAAATTGTTATACCGATCTTGTTCGTCTTTTATTTAGTTCATCTGGAACCCTGAGCATTATAGAATATTTATCGAAGGGTAAACCAGCCATACGTGCCCCAGTAGGTAACATGCCCCATTTAAAATTCAATTTTTTTATATTATTAATACTTATAATTATACTTATGTATAAACTACATATACAGATCGGCTCAAATAAGCACCCTAGTTTTACAAGTGGGACCTGTGGGACGTGGGACACATTACCGATATCGACAGGTGTGTTTATTACGTTTATTAATAAATCTTTACCTATGAAATTGCCGTTCTGCAGTACTAGCCATTTCAAATCAAAATAATTTTTGTTTGGCTAAGAATTCTAATTGCAAATTAATTTTATTTTAAAACATGGATTTTTTCTTCCAAAAGTAGTAATTTGTTTATTGATTAGTGTTACATTTTCATCGCATTTCAATCTTTTTCGTCATCATGGATACGTTAAAAATTCGAGTAATTATGGAATATGAGTACCGTCGTGGCAGCAACGCGACACAAGCGGCACGCAACATCAACGACGTTTACGGAGCTAACACTACAAACCAACGCACCACCTATTCTTGGTTTGCTCGCTGCCGTTCTGGAAATTTCGAAAAATGAACCTCGCAGTCGTCCGAAGACTTTGGTCGACAATGACGAATTAAAGGCGATTGTGGAAGCTGATGATACACAATCTACGGCTGAATTAGCAGCAGCTTTCGACGTTAGCGTCAAAACAATATTGGTCCATTTGCGTCAAATTGGCAAGGTAAAAAAGCTTGACAAATGGGTGCCCCACGAACTCAATGATCGCCAGCGCGAAGTACGCGTCGAGACGTGCCTTGCACTGAAGTGTGCCTTGCAATGAAGGAATTTTGAACCGCATTATTACCTGAGAGAAAAAATGGATTCTGTTTGATAACCGCAAGCGCTCAGCAAGTTGTTTGGATCCTGGTTCAGCACCTAAACAATGCCCTAAACGAAAATTTACCCCTAGACAAGTGATGGTCACTGTTTGGTGGTCTAGCGCCGGTATGATTCATCACAGCTTCTTACCAAACGGGGTGAGCATTACTGCAGATGTGTACTGTGAAGAACTGAACACAGTGATGGAGAAGCTGGCACATCTCCAACCAGCATTGGTCAATCGCTCGTCTCCGCTGCTCCTGCAAGACAACGCGCGACCTCATACTGCCAGCAGACGGTCTCCAAGTTGCAAGAATTCGGGTTGGAAGCTCTCCGTCATCCGCCCTACTCACCAGACCTTGCGCCTACAGACTACTACTTTTTCCAGAATTTGGATAACTTCTTGGCGGGAAAAAAATTCAATACCCGAGATGCAGTACAAAATGCCTTTGAAGAATTTGTTGCCTCCCGTCCAGCTGATTTCTTTAAGAAGGGCATAAATAAACTGCCACTGCGTTGGCAAAGATGCATTGATTGCATGGGTGATTACTTCGATTAATACAAATAAAAAATACATGAAAAAAAATCGTTTAAATTTTTTCATACAAAACGGCAATTTCATAGGTAAAGACGTAATAATATAACATAAAAAATACTGGCTGAATTGTTTAACGTCAAATACTGTCTTCACACAATCTAAATTTAACGTCACCTATCATGTTAAAATCTCTGTCTTATTTTGGTTCAGGAAAATATAAATTAAAATGAAATAAAAATGTACGTGATTGATAACAACCAGAAATGTCCAACCCAGTTTTTAGAAAGAGATCTCGTTTTCATATTCCGTTGTTGATAAATCAAGAAAATAAAATGTTATGATTGAACCAAGACATGTTTGTTAACAAGTAAATAAGGTAAGGCTTTACTGTGTGAAGCTAGAACTACACTGCTCACACGAGTGCCACATATGCCGATCTTGGCGCGTCGGTCTCCATACATTTTATATGGAAACTAGACTTGTAGAGCTACACTTAATACACGCCACGCGCCGCCACGGGATGTCGTTCTACGCACAAATCAAGTCGGAACTACACTGCTTACAACACGTGTGCCACACACGCCGATCTTGGCGTGTCGATCTCCATACATTTTAGATGGAAAACCAGATTTCTAGAGGTACACATGATATACGCAACGCGACGCCACGAAACGTCGTTCTACGTACAAATCAAGTTAGAACTACACTACACAGACGTGTGTGCCACGCACGCCGATCTGGGCGCGTCGGTCTCCATACATTTTATTTGGAAACTAGACTCGCTACGCGACGTCGTTCTACATACATATCAAGCGCGTAAGGGGCTGTCTCCACGAGCGAGAGAATCGCGACAAGTCCGCCCTTATATCGTCGGATAATCGCCACGAACGAGCGATAATTCCGCCGCGTATCGTCGCGAGTCGTTACGGAATCGCGGCGATTCCGCGGCGACTCGCAACAGTATCGCCGCGTTTCCTTGACGTCACGTTGCGAAAGAAGGAATTCAGTTACGTGCCAGACGAGAGCGAAATAAGTAGTGTCTCAGTCGATAATATAATTCTTTATTATGGATATAGTGTTGTGGGGTGCTTCTGCAAGTACCTACGCTAGTGAATATGCAGTTATTGTTATCCATGCTGAAATGACGCTGCGTTTGACAGCGCGCCCGCCGTGCGCTCATCGCGAGAGCGCCCCGAGCGCGCGGCGGTCGCGTTGCTAGTCGCGGCGGGCTAGCAACGATATAGTGACGTTTTGCGTGCTCGTTGCCACTCGTCGCATCGTAGCGATAATATCGCCGTGTGGAGACGGTTCCATAGATAGTGTATAGAAAAACGTGGCACTGCGATAATATCGCCGCGATTCTCTCGCTCGTGGAGACAGCGCCTTACACGTGTGTCTGTCTAATGTAGTTCTAGCTATATCCTCTTTGACTCTCGTGTTTTAAAAGTATTGATAAATAGTCAAACGGGGTGTCGCATATTGTCGAGTTGGGCAGACAATCGATGTACAAAATCCACGCCAATTTTACCTCATAATATCCACTAGAAATCAATTTGTGAATACTTATAACAGCTACTAACTATTCCTCGAAAAAATCCCGCCAGTAACCCTCTACTCTTTAGTTAATTCCATTTCTTCTCAAAAACCTCATATCCAAAACCCCACAACGCACTACCTTCTGACGGTATAAGGAAAAAAACTACGATTTGAATCCGAGAAGCGGCGGCCTAGCTTCATTCCCGCGCGCGCGGTCATCACTGAAAATATCAGGAACTACCTATCGTCTGAAAGTGCGTGCAAAGTGATCCTGGCTCCCAGCATCCAGTGAGTACCTGACTTCCAATTTTTTAGCCTGTTCTTCGAAACTTTGATATATAAGCTTCACACGGGACTGACGCTACAACTATTCACGTAAGGTCAAAAGTACCTAATCTATCTTCATATAACTTATCAGTAAACTCATCAGCATCAATCCCTATTTGTATTCAAACCTCCCCAAACGAAACCTACATCTAAATCGTCAAAAGTTTCCCTCTCAAATCCGTTCTGCCGCTTCAATCGAGTAACTCAAACATAAATTGGATTTAAATTGTCTTCTGAAGTAAACGTTTCTGTGGCTTTTAAGGCCTTTACACCCCCCTTGCAACTTTACAACTGGAAAGATGAAAGAGAATCGTTTGTCTTTGTATGGTCATGTGAAGAGGAGGGATGAAACGCATGTTGCTATAAAAATTATGAGTATACATGTGGAAGATGGAGAGGGAGAGGGAGGCCAAAGAAAAGGTGAATGGGTTGTATGAGAAGTTTTATGAAAGAAAAGGGATTAAGTGATAGCGTGACAAGACAGAACATGATGATGACTCCCATTTAGTACCATAAAACAGTGACTTTCTGGAGCCTATTTCTTGGTAGCTTGTGGGTCATAGATATAGTGTGGGTTAATAGATTTGAAATATATATTTTATTTATTTATATTTATTATAGATTCATAATATAACATTATCGACGTGTGATTTTTCGCCCGATTTATAATTTAGTCCAAAAGCTTTCGCTTGATTTCCCTAATCCTCTTAAACGGCTTTAATCTTTAGAAATATGTTTACACAAAAAATTGCTCGTTAAGTATCATCATCTCAGCCAATAGACGTCCACAGTTGGACATAGGCCTCCCCCAAGTGTCGCCACAATGAACCCCCCTGTGCATCCCGCATCCATCGGATTCCCGTAACCGTTCGTTAAGTGTTCTTCAGAAATTCAGAATGTATATACTTACATTATTCAACATTTCGCAAAAATAATGGTTTTAAAAATCAGCAGGGCCTTATGTGGGCGCATGTGCACTAAATTCTGACCAGCCCCCCCCCCCCCCTTAGCAAGTTACAACCGTTTCGCTTGCGTCGAACGTTGCGACTCAAGCTTTCGTCGAATTCTTTTGTTCTAACCACGTGATTGAGCGTTGAGATGACGTCAGTCCCGTACATTTGAAGCTTTCTGCTAGCGTTAACTATTGCAAATTAGCAACTTGGCTAGGGGTACAGATGTTCAAAGGACTAAGTAAGGATACGCCTGAAACGAGAATACATGCAAATCAATCAATATTTCGCATAGAAAATGGTTTTAAAAGTCAGCGGAGCTCTATGCAAGCGCAGGCGGCAGTACGAGTATATGTACATTGAACTCCAGCCAGATGTTCAAGGGACGATACGCATTAAACAAGAAAACATTGGCAACGTTTTTATATTTCACAATTGGGACAGCCTGCTTTGATTACTTGAAACATTGGGGCTCTCAAATTGACGACAACTTTCCCTGAAGTTTATTGCTCGTCTCACCCTAATGACGTTTACAATTTGTCTACTTTTATTGGTTTTGTGTGGAAGAGGTCTGTGATAACAATTTGTTTGAGATCTTTGGGAACATTTTAGGGACGAATATAATTTTACTGGCAGCATTAAAACCGTTCGTTTTGGCTCGCTGAACATTCGCACAAAACGAAACGATGTCTGATGAAAAGGCACAGCAGGATCATTTAGTTAACAAAGGTACAGCAGGATAACTAAGTTGAAATGCTGATATCATCCTCAAAGTAGCTACTAGTTGAACGTAGAAATCTGGATATTAACACGGCAAAGAATAACCAGTTCCTATGACATTCATTTCAATCTGTTATTCTGAGGTCATACTAAGGCCATTGTGTGCCCCGGCTCTCTTAGCATAATACCACGGGATAGTTACACTAAAATGATCAGGTAGAATGGATGTTTTGTGGTGTTCGGAAATTCCGTGATAAGTTTCAGGTAGGCAGTTTTTGTTTACATATCCAAAGTACTTATTTTTATGGTACCTACCTTACCTTACGAATGTAAAAGGTGGATAAAAAGTGGTAGATAAACTTAGTATTTATTTTTAACCCAAAACGGGATTATTTTCACCTGATAAAACCCTATAGTGTGGTCGACGATGGAGCACGCTTGCTAGGTAACTAAACGCGAACTAGGACTGCGTAGGAGTAACCTTTTGACTTCAAGAACCCTATCATCATCATCAGCCTTTTTAATGTTCCCATTGCTGGGACTCAGGCCTTCTCTCTAGGAGAGGGAATGGGCCGTAATCCACCACACGGGCCCAGTGCGGGTTGGTGAATCACATAACTTCAAATTTTTGGTTCTAGGACATGCCTTCTCATGGTTCCTCACGATGTTTTCTTTCACAGTTTTAAGAGCAGTGATAATGAAATAAATTACACAAAGTAATGCGCCTGGCAGCTCTAGCTCCATAATATAGGTAATGCTATTTGAAAGATTATGTGCGGTACCAAACAATCGGAAATAGGTAATCTGGGTGGCTATAGAATAGATACATCACATTTTATTTAAAACTCCAATTATTTCCTCAGTACCTGAACATGGTGCCAGCTGTGGGCATAGACCTCGGGACCACGTTCTCCGTCGTGGCAGTGTTCCAGAATGGTAAAGTGGAAATTATTACGAATGAGCAGGGCAATAGAACAACGCCCTCGTATGTCGCATTCACCGATACTGAACGACTGGTCGGGGATGCTGCCAAAAATCAGGTGGGTCTGGGAGAGAGATTTTTAAACCTACTTTAATACCTACCAAAGATTGACAGGTTTACAGAGCCTAGAAAAGTTTATGTAGTTTTACGAGTTTTAAGCAGATGAAAACAGTATTCGGGGAGTACCTATTGATCATCACGTTGATCATACATCATAAAACTACAAAGTCTATATTGCGTTGCGTTCAACACTGTTGTTCATTTTTTTTTAACAAAAGGTCAATAAATACATTGTAGGTACACTTTTTCTACTCATTAAAGCTTAATTTAACTTCAGGTAGCGATTAACCCAGCAAACACAGTATTTGATGCAAAGCGACTTATTGGAAGAAAATTTGATGACCCTAAAGTGCAAGAAGACATCAGACATTGGCCCTTTCAAGTCGTCTCTGACGGTGGAAGACCGAAAATTGTCGTCGAATACAAAAAGGAGAAGAAACACTTTTCGCCTGAAGAAATCTCGTCTATGATTGTTAGTAAAATGCGGGAAGTTGCAGAAACATATCTAGGAGATACTGTTAAAGACGCTGTTATAACTGTACCAGCTTATTTTAACGACTCCCAGCGACAAGCAACTAAAGACGCGGGTGCTATAGCTGGGCTCAATGTCCTCAGAATCATTAATGAACCAACAGCAGCTGCTCTCGCTTATGGCCTGGACAAAAATCTTACTGGCGAAAAGAACGTACTCATTTTTGATCTAGGTGGTGGAACATTCGATGTTTCCATTTTACAAATTTCTGAAGGATCAATGTTTGAAGTTCTATCTACAGCAGGCGATACACATTTGGGAGGAGAAGATTTTGACAGCAGAATGGTCGATCATTTTAGTGCAGAGTTTGAAAGAAAGTTTAAGAAGAATCTCAGAGAGAATCCAAAGGCCATGAGGAGACTTCGAACGGCTTGTGAAAGAGCAAAAAGAACGTTGTCGTCGAGCTCGGAAGCCAGTATAGAAATAGATGCACTATTCGAAGGAATCGACTTCTACTCTAAGCTCTCAAGGGCCCGTTTCGAAGAATTATGTTCGGATCTATTTCGGCAAACCTTAGGTCCAGTTGAAAGAGCTTTAAAGGATGCTAATTTAAACACCAGAGAAATACATGATGTTGTCATGGTTGGTGGCTCCACAAGAATACCTAAGATCCAAAGGTTGTTACAGGTATTGAATATAACATAAAATAGTTTGTAAGCCTGTGCTTATCTTACATTGATTCTTTTTTATGGATTGCAGGAATTCTTTGGGGGCAAGTCTCTTAATTTATCTATTAATCCTGATGAAGCAATAGCATATGGTGCAGCGGTGCAGGCAGCTATCCTCAGTGGTTATAAAGACGATCGTATTACCGACGTTTTGTTGGTCGACGTGACTCCGCTGTCCCTTGGCATTGAGACCGCTGGAGGAGTGATGACCCGCTTGGTAGCGAGAAATACTCGTATTCCGATAGCACAGAAGCAAACCTTCACTACTTATTCAGACAATCAGCCTGCTGTCACCATCCAAGTGAGTAGCAGCCTTGGAGACAATAACTTTCAACACCCATCTGCGAATCTGTTGATGCAATTTGTCATCTTTAAAATGTTTGTGTCGACGTTAGTCGAGACTTGATAGAACACCTAGATAGAAACAATTAGCAATATAGTGCCTACCAACTAGTCCCAGCCCTGGCCCAGGCCATGGTATGCCTGGGCGAGCGACAGGGAGTGGGAAGCAATAGCCTTCTACGAAGCAGTAATCGCTCGCGTTACTGCTCGTCTGCGGGACGTCGAAAAATTTGAGGAGGCAATCCTCACGACCCAATCCTCGCTGAAAACGGCCTGGTCGTCTGGAGCCGTAGGTCGAATCCTGGCCATCGTAGGCGCGGGCTTGCGGTCAGCGAACAGTGCGTAACTAGCCGTCTGATAAGAGTCATCTCAAAGAGTCAGCAAAATTGATGTCCGATAGGGACATCAATTTTGATGAAACTGAGTTTTCAATACATTTTTTTTTTTAAATAAACACGTCTAAATTACTACGTGTACAAGTAGGTACAGCTCAATTCCATATTTTTAACATGTTAATCTCATTCAGATATACGAAGGTGAAAGAGCAATGACTAAAGACAATAATTTGCTGGGCGTCTTCAACTTGTCCGGCATACCACCAGCCCCAAGAGGAATACCACAAATCGAAGTAAGTTGTTGTTTCCGAACTGTTCTTGGCACACATAAAAAGACATGCGTAGATTTTACGAAGTAGATAACTAATAAGTGGAGATCATCTAAGGTCGCAATGAATAAAATCTGTACGTCAATTCTGTAAAATTCAGACAACAACTCGCAATTCACTTCGCTATTCACTCTCACTTCACATAAGGTTCAAAACGACCTTGATTTTGCATTCTGTAAGCATCACCTAGGCACTTGCGAAGTGAAGTGAGCTCCGAAGCGACCAATACTGTACTAGTGATTACCACACTCAACTAAATGTAAGTTGAGATTTATCGGTTTTTTATTTTACCAGTTTTTGACTCAGAATTTTAGCTATTATGGATGTTTAAATTAAAATAATATCTTATTTAAAGGAATTTAAGGCAGCTAATAAGTAAAAAAAAACAGAAAACTCTAAGTTCGTGCCGTGAATATAATCTATGCTTACCTTACGAAAAAAAAATGACTGACAGACAATATCATTAGTAATCTGTGGACAATGTTTATGCGTTGAAGTTTTATAGTACGTTGTATTGTTTTGTTTAGTTAGTTTACGTTTTGTTTGTTTTTTGATCGTTCAGTGCCAAAAATAATTGTGAAATAATCATGAAGTAGTTTTATGTTTCTGGTTGTAAAGTTCAAAAATAATATTAATAAAAGAAGTGTTTATTTTGTTTTCTAAAACAACAACAACGTTTCAGTCCAAATGAAACACGTTCCTCTCACTGATCGTCGGCTCAGGTTGAAACTCTGGTAGAGTTTATGCCTAAACAGTATAAGTGGCACTATCAAAACATACAAACAGTGGACTAAGGTTAGCAGTGCTTTTTTATATGTTAGAACCACTTATCATTCCTTAAAGCAAACCACTTAAAATGTGCGACGAATCTTGGTTTAAAGTGTGTTTAAAAACTTTATTTAAACACTATTTAACTATGATTTATTTTATTTTCACTCGTAAAATAGATGCTTTTAATTTGACACTTTGAATCGGGTTCGAGTACGAAGTGAGCGTCGAAGTGACGCCGGAATTAACTTATAGAATGCCACTTCTTACGTCATCTCATACTTTATCTGTCAAAATTCCGCGGTCAATTTAGTTCAACTCGCAAACACGCTCGCAAGAGCAGCGCTAGTGTAGATTCGAATTATCAACCGAGTTTCAGAATGCCAATCAAGAAACTCACGGCGGATTCAGATGCGAAGTTTAGAATGAAGTCTTACAGAATCACACTGCTGGTCTCAAAACACTTCACTTTATAACAGACAATTTTTTTAATATATGATATAAACTACTCGATAAAGTGCTTGACTGCGGTCTCACCTGATGGTAAACAGTGATGCCATTTACCTAAAATATAATAAGATTATAGTTTTCATAAGTACCTAATTAAAGCTACTCCTCAAATATTATACAAGAATACTGCATAAATAACTACATATTTAATTATATCAATTTTGGTGTTTTCATCAAGAAGTCAAACATACGCATTCAGAAAGCATCACTTTCATTAAGACTGATGAATGTAAGTAATGAATTATGACGTTCTGTGAGCGTCACAGTTGGCCAACGGAACTTTACAATTACACAATTAATATCTCGATGAAAATAGTGAAGCGACTAGTATGACGAAACCAAAAGTACCAAATCCATTTGTTTGGTAAAAACCGTTGATTTGATCTGAATTAACAGATCGGTTCGATGATGTGAAGATGAACAGTTTGCCTGAAAACATCTTATTCTCTTATAAACAGACTGATATGTATCCAAAACTCACAGGTGACGTTCGACATTGACGCCAACGGCATTCTGGACGTCAGCGCACAAGACAGGAGCACCGGCAGATCAGAACACATCACAATTTCCAACGACAAGGGGCGCCTCAGCAAGAGGGACATAGAGAAGATGCTGAATGACGCTGAGAAGTTCAGAGCAGAAGATGATGCTTCCAAGAAACGGGTGGAGGCTAGGAACCAATTGGAGGGTTACTGTTTTGGTTGTAAAACGGTATGTATTACGAGGTTTTCTTTTGAGGTGGGAAAATTATATACACCACGCCATACCTTGCATGTCGCCCCTCACCCACGCGCGTGATTGCATGTTTCTACGCATGTACCTATGTAGGTGCGTGATCTGCATGAACGCGCGTGGATGTACTTTCAGTGTGTTAGTGTGTTGGACTGCGCGTGTTTACTATACAAACGGAGATACTTACAAGCACCGTTAAGTACGCATTCTACACTATGCTGCGGGGTGCGTGGCAGTGTGATAACCGCCTAAAGGGTTTTACCTTTGTTCTTTCTCCTTACGTCTCGAGGCCACGTTAAATCTTTTGAATAATCTCAAAGCCTATGTATTACAGTATTGTAGATACTGTATTGGTTAATAATCGCCGATCTGATTATTCTGTGATCATTAGGCATGGGCACCGTAAATCTTTTAAGTAATCTCGCAGTCTAAGTGTATTGCACCGAAATTGGCACAGTAAACAAACGCCATTTTGATTTTTCTTCCTGATCCTGCCATGGGGTATTTATGTGATGGGGCTAGGACTAGGTCAATTTTCATAGAAAAGGTTTGGTTTTTCTTTAACTATGGCATTAACTTTTGATGTTGTAACCAACGTACTACATACTACATAAATACTCAGAATTAGGTGGATTTTGAGGCAATAATTTATCTGATTTCAATAAAGTGAAATGTCCGATTTGTGCAAACACCATTTCTTTGATGTAATAATGCTCCCATACATTAAAACTAAAATAAACCAAAAATTTTGAGTTTAGCGCCATCTAGCGATCGATTGTCACACTCGGGCTCGTAGTTTTCACTTTAACCCTTCAGATACCGTCAATTAGAGACACAATAGTAAGACAATAGATGCGCGGCCACCGGTGGTCGCTTGGGGATTCATGAATTAAAATAGAATCTTACAGCTATTTTACTTTGATGTAATTTCAATAACATATGTACTAATACATCTTTTATACAGGCAGTAGACATCGCAGGTACCAGGTTAACAGAAGAAGAAAAGAATACAGTCCGTACTGAATGTAACAACCAACTTCTATGGCTTGAGGTTCATGGTGACGCGTCCAAGGAAGAGCTAGAAAGTCGTTTGAGGAACGCCCAGTCGGTGTGTCAGCCCTCCATGATGAAATTGCATGGGGTTGGCGGCGGTGGCGTCGGCGGCGGGGGCGTCGGCGGGGGCGGGGGCTTGGGAGGCCCGAGTCAAAGTGTCCCAGAATCTCAGTGAATGACATGATGTATGAATTGAGAATTCGAAATATTTATCAAAGTTTGAGATAGCAAACTCTATTTTGTACAAGATAAAGTTCTAATTTCATTGTAATAATATTTTTTTTCTTCTCCTTTGCTTCACTTTTGAAAGTCTGCCAGTCAAAACTCAGACGCGGTCACTAGCAAGTTCGGTCCAATCGCTGGTACTGTTGTAACTCGCATTTGTTAGATGAGTCTTGCGCATCTATTGGACCTCTAATCATGGCTTTCATAATACAAATAGTCATTTGAAAATCATCTTAATAAATACAATTCATACAAGTGCCCTTTTCCTGTCACGCGTATTGTAGCCCGCACGCGGTTCTCGTCCGCATACGGACTGTCCGCATCCTATCATTTGATACATGTTTTTCATTTAGCACGCGCGCTATCCGGATGCGGGCGGTGATCTTCTGCCTTCAATATTGTTTTTACTGTGAAGCGGGTTGCACACATGCTCATGGTCCGCATATATCGCAAACATAAATGAAAGACTGGCGACACGCACGACACTGCAGCAGCAAACGAAATCTTTGTCCTGGGTGTGGCCCGGACCGTGCTATCACCCGGATGCGGACGAGGCCCGCGTGCGGAATAAAATACGCGTGACAGGAAAACGGCCCTAATGGTGAACGGCCCGCGTGCATTTCGCACGCGGCTCGTTTGTATGAAGCTCGTGCGCCGCTTACGAACTACGCGCACGAAATGGCATTCGCCAGATCTGGACGTACCTTTATTTATCTCGAATGATAAATACACGTGTAGATAATACCATGTCTTGAAATAGTGAGAGTGTAGTTTGGCTTGGCAAGTGTAATCATGCCGCTATCATTAGTTTCAGAAATGTGTGCATAATAAAAAATGTCTTATCATTTTTTATTAAAACAATATTGATGTTATTTTTTAAAAGAATCTACGACGTTTCATAATTGTCTTGGTAATATAAGGTAACACGTAATCTTTGTTTTATTGAAATGATACGAGTATAAATACGTTATTATAAAATCGTTTATTTTACAAAAATATAACAATAATGTCGTGCATTTTTTTTCATAATTGTATTTATTTGGAGAATGTGGGCTAGAAATAATTTTAACAACACATAAGTGTTCGATTGATGTTATAGTAAAACATCATCATAAACAAGTACCTCTAGCCAAGTTGCTAATATGCAATAGTTAACGCTAGTAGAAAGCTTCAAATGTACGGGAATGACGTCATCTTAACGCTCAGTCACGTGGTCAGAACAAAAGAATTGGCGGCAAGGGCAACTCGAAGCGTGCGACGCAAGCGAAATGTTTGTAACTTGGCTAGAGGGCAGATCTTGCAAATTAATCGTTTGTTTTTAATCATTATGGAAACTTCACACCTTCGCTTACATTCCAATAAGATTTACGACACAAAATAAAATTTCTTAAAATAAAACAATAATAATATAATTCCTCTAATCACAAAGAAGTAACAAAAATAACCCACCACAGATAAATAAAGAAAACAATATTTCTAACATGTGGCAGAGATGAAAATGCACTTTATTTTCAATGAGATTAGGTGCGATTTCATATAAACATCGGCACTGATTAGTGGGCTCTTTAGGAGTCCTTGAAATCGCTTATACAAGTACCTAAGCGATTTCGAAGAAATGTGACATCCACCAACACGCACTGGGCCCGAGTGGTAGATTACGGCCCATTCCCTCTCCTAGAGAGGAGGCCTGAGTCCCAGCAGTGGGAACATTAAAAAGGCTGATGATGATGATGATACAAGTGCGTTTGCACTTATACTGAAAATAAAGTGGATTATTCAATGTCTTAGAAAAAACCTCTGCGCTGCTAAGCAGAGCATCATAATCTTCAGTATTGTGGTACGTCCTCACGGGAAATTATACTCGACTTGTCTGCACTGCTATGTTGCGCAGACAATATCTATAAAAATGTAATGAAGTCAGTAGTCGTGGGTATAAATAGTGAAGTACATACATGAGATTGACTTCTGTACCAATCTATTTTGTAGTACTAGTCTGTACCGTGTAAAGCCAAAACCAGTTTTCATCCTTAGCAATAAGGTTGCGGGCGATCACAAACTTTTACAGGTGTATTAAGATCGAAACACATGTCTGGCATAAAAAATAGTACATTGTTACACTAGTAGTTACTCGTCCCGAGAAGGAGTTGGCGGCCGAGCGTAGCGAGGTCGCTAATTCGAGGGACTAAATAAGTAACTTTAACCCCGAGGTAAGCATTGTGCTTTTCATTACGAATACAAGAAGATAGATCTAGTTTTTTTTTTTAAATAATTTGACAGCTTTTAGTGGAAAGTAAAACTCCCTAGGGATGAAAAGTGTGATACTTTTCAGCCCGTTCCTCAGGCAACTTCAGACCTACTTTCAGAATATGAGTGATGAAAAAACTATTTTATAAAGATCCGATGCCCTGCTTAGCTTTATTTACAAAAGGTCACCACTATTTATTGCTGAGGGCAACACTATTTTCCATTCTGTAATACATTGTAAAGGATTACACAATTATATCATTTTTGAACTTGTTAAATAAATGCGTTAAACTTAAAATAGAAAACTATTCAGCAAAAAAAACTAAACAATTGAATAAAGCTCTACAAAGTAATAAATAATAAAATTATCTAAGTGATATTACATAACTATTTATAAAGATTATATAGGTAACTATGATAATTTGTGCCTAATAATATAATAGTACCTCTCGACACTTGTGAAAAATAAATATTATCATTTCAACATCATAAATATCTTGCCCTTTATTAAAATTCCAATAGTGTATAATGATTTTACATGTTTATTTATGAATGCACTCAGAATACACGAATATTTTGGTGGAAAATCATCAAATGACTTCTCCCGCTCTGGGTGGAGCGAGAGAGAGTCAGTTGCCCTATGTCTTCTAGGACTGCGGTAACTCTTTAGCAGGTAAATCTTCAGCTTCAAAATTGATTTGGAATATTCCACCCGAACAAGTACAGTTACATGCAATGCAAATGAAATAAAAGCTTGTACAATCGTTCAATTATTTTATGTATACCATAATTAGATGGACTAAAGTGACAGCTATAACAATGGTTTAATGGCAGCGAGGCTTTTTTTTAAATGGAAAATCATCCAATGACATCTTCCACCCTTGGGCGGAGCGAGAGAGCGTGTCAGACTTTTACTGACTAAAACCCACTTCTATTCCTTTTTTGCCTTCGTTCCAAGGCGCAGGGTTTACTTTCGCACAATTACCAGACGATCGGACAGCGACCTACCCATTGCTCGCTATCCGCAATTACAGCGAGGTCAAGTCCACTGGTGTCAGATTAGTCCAGCTAATTTAAAATCTGAATATACCTATTAATATTAAATTTTTCACAAGTGCAAGGTAAATAAATATCTCTACATTTACTAGCATTCGATGTTAATGTAACATTTACTTAAACTGACTACAATTATTATTATCCCCAGACCCAGGCACTGATTTATAAGCACTAGTTCTTTGCTACGCGACCTAACATCTTAACGCACATATTTTTAAAGTTCAAATTATCTTCTGATCGCGGCTTCGCCTAGAACAGAGTTCTAGTGCTCGGCCAGACTGGCAGCCCGTGGCGGGGAGCGGTGCCTGCACCCAGGCAGCGGTGCAGGTGCGGAGTCACGCGCAATTTTTTTGTCCGCAGTCGATCCATCATAAAAACGCGCGCGAGTAAGTTTTTTTGAGGGATTTCTTCGAGTTAAGTTCAATGTTTGTTTTAAATATTCGCTAATTGATTCCTAGTGAATATTGTAATGTAAAATTGCGGTAGATTTCTATATCTCAAGCGTCTGCGCAACTGGACAATACGTAGAATCATTGAAACAGGCATTGTAGGCAGGAGCTGAGAAGTTATTGTAATGTTGACTACCTCAGCAAAGCTGAAAAGGTTGAACATTTGCTGCCTGCCTACAAAAAACATTAGAATGTGTACATCCATATTCTAATGGTAAACAAATTAACTACCTATTTATACGAAGCCATGGCCAAAAGGACTTAGAATCTAAGCCATTAACAAACACAAGACGGGCTAATCGGTTAGTTTAATCTAGTGAGATACCCGCTTCCGCATGGGTTACCGCTCGCCACCCGCGCACTCACTGCGGCTGTGTGGTATGAACGAGCTGTGGCGTGAGTAGCCCGCGCCGCTTTACACGCCCCCGTGCCCGCTATTTACACTAAAAAGTCCATATCTATGAGGATATGGAGTTTTTAGTGTCCATTTTATGTTTTGAGTTGCCACGCCGCGCCCACGTTTGCAGTCTGACCGAGCAATTTGGAATGCAATTAATACCAATTGGTACGAAATGATGCTATATTTTTCATTTGTTCGAGGCAGACAGAAGTTCTACATATTTGTACTTCTGTCGATAATGACATACACTTGGTATTTATTCGCCGGTTAATTACTAGTTTGTTCGATAAATTCGCATTATCAATATGCAACCTTATGAATATTAATTTAAAATTGATGTTGCATTGATATGACTCTATCTAAAAGCTATATTATTTGATGGATTAGACTTTATTTAGCTAAACTATCTCATTGATAGATACTATAGTCAGGATCACTATTTTAATACATAATATCAATCCAAGTATTTCCTGATTCAGTACACTATTGATTAACTTACAATTATTGAATTCAAACTATCTGTGACGTTAGCATTTTAATTAATTGTTTATAATGTGCAAATATTATCTTAGGGCCGACGCTACATTACGCGGTCGCCCGCGCGGGCCCACACAAAAGTGCACCGTCGCTGCTCGTCGCGCGGGCACTCATCGCCAGCAGTCGCGACCCGCACGCCCGCTGTTTTGCTACGTAATAATAGATTAAAGTTCTCCATCGACACGACTACATGCTTTAAAGTTGAACTACCGACACTGTGCAGGTAATAATCCGGTTTCCGCTACGGGGACCGCCACACACAAAACACGCGCATAGTCATTCGACGCGTACCCGCGCGTGCGATCGCTTAACGCAGCGTCGGCCCTTAATCGTTGCTCAGATGGATGCCATTACGACTCCCGACCAGCCGGGCCTTTTATCTCGAATACAGTTGACTTCAGATAATCCGGCCATTTGATTGGACCAACAAGTATTTCCAAAATATTGCAAACTATATGGAGTCCATAGTACTTTATAGTTCGTCCAATTCGATACTGTTTGTCGAAACACACGTGTCAATTGTACTAAGGCTGAGGACTATAGACTTACATATTACTTAAGCTTACAAAAATAAGCATTTCATACGAATGTAAACCTTATTCGTATGAAGTTAATATTCACATTCGTATGAAACACTTGAACACATGCTCTTAAAGGAATATGAACCTTTCCCCTATTATTATAACTTTTATATTCGTTTGAAATGCCCACCGTACTTAACTAGACCTCGGCCTAAAGCTCTGATGGCCAAGAGCTGATGTACAAAGTATAAAAAAATTAGTTCTTATTAGATTTTGTCTCAATCTTGCTCAGTGATACTCGGCACTAACGCAGGAGTGACACTATGGTAGTACGAATACTACAAAATAAAGAGGTAAAAGGTTCCCTGTATATCATTGCTAATGGCTTTGATAAACAATGTTCTAGATTCCCAAACAGCGTTCAAAAATGGCCCGACAAATATCACCATAAATATGCTTTCAAAACACTTACTCGAAAACTTATTTGTAAGCACGCAATTTGTTGTTGTTCACTTTAGTGCGGAAAAGAGCGCGAAGTCACCCGCCACAATTTTTAATATATTTATCGTATCAGGCTTGTCGCTAAGCGACCCCCACGAGTCGCGCACTAACCCTGTGTATTTTTATTTTCGAAAGTGTAATGAAAAACGTCGTTAGATAAACGTGGTAAGTCGCTGCAACCCTGGGCTCCAAAACACCCTCGCCTGCGGCTTGGGGGGCTAATACCGCCTCGGTCGCAGTGACAAACTTTTCAACTTGCATCAAAATGCACAAGCTCTTATTTTTAGAAGTCAGTACGGTCCACACTGACAATGTTCTAAGCGTTGAAATAAAGACTAAATGAAAAAGAGAATAAATACTGATTTTTTACATTATACATTGAACTTTATTGCTTAGAAGTATAGTTCAATTTTTAAACAATATCAAGATTTTAGCAAACTGAAGCTCGTGTTTGTTTTTCTCAGCTTTTTTATAGTCAATTTTACCTCTTTATTTTGCAAAATAAATTACGGATACGATATCCAAGCACTGGAATCTTTACAAAAGTAAACACCAACCCTTTTAAATATATACCCATTTAAATTAAACCCTGTACCACAAAAAATCCGTTTAACATAAATCACAGACTTGCACTTAAATAAAAATGTGGGCGGGAATACTTAACGAAAGCTATTTCTGTTGGCAATATAACAGACAACGCTCGAATCGTCAATCGAACACCGTAAGTTCATAAGCAGTAGGTTCAAAATACTTTGTACTTTTTTGCGAGATAGGCGCTCGAAGAACTAAGGCTCTAGTACAGTAAAACGCACCGGATAGACAACTACCCGCATAATTTGACATTGACAGGACCTAAATGTCAAACCGCGAGAAAATTTGATTTAGTTTGAGTCACGTTCGGCAATGGAACTCTCGAGTTGATCTTAGCCGAACGCTCGTTCGGATATTATCAATTCGAGTCGACTCAGAGAGCGAGAAAGATATATTACCTATCTATATAAAAGCAAAACACTACTCACAGATTAATTCATTAAACCCCAGGCGAACGCCGGCGTTCGCGCACTCATTGTCTTACTATTGTGTCGCTAATTATCACGATTGAAAGGTTAATCACGAAATCTCAGAAACTAAAACATCTACAAACTTAAAATTTTGCGGGTAGGTTCCATACAGAGTGTAGACATTCGCTAAGAAGGGATTTTCCGAAATGCACACCCTAAGGCCGTTTGTCCACCACCGCCGTCACCGGGACGTCACCGAGAACGAGATGACGGCGCCGATTTAGCGATACATACATTTTTATAGCCATGTGTCCACCGCACGTCCGTCACCCAAGCGCATCTTATACTTAAACTCGGCCCGAAATAATCTCGTTCTCGGTGTCGTCCCGGTGACGGCGGCGGTGGACATACGGCCTTAGGGGATGAAAAAGGGTCCGAAGTTTGTATGGAGAAACCGACTTTCACGCGGGCGAAGCCGCGGGCAGAAGCTAGAGTCTGTATAGTGATCGATATAGAGCTATATTCGCTCATTGTTAATGCTTTACTACTTTATGAATACATTGCCTTGATGAAGTTATCACTTCTGTTTTGTGGCTTTAACTTTACCGGTTTTTGTAAATTTTTCCGATAAATACTCAATGATTAATTTCAATAACTTATTGCTTTCGTCAACTAAGTATTCCTGCCGTATAAATATAATGTTTCATAAATTATATTATAATACAAATATTAAGCTCTAGTCTAAACTGATGCGAACTTTAACATTTTCTGTATAAATGCTGACTGGATTTCATCGGCCCTGAAAGAAAGATATAATGGGTCAATAAAACCTTGAAATGTGAAAACTAAAAATCTCTCAATTTCTATGCACGGTATGCTTTTGCGTGATACTAGAATCACAAGACGTGATTAACTTTTAAATAAGCATAAAGGCGCTTTCAATTTATGCGTTTTTTGACGACTTGCTGCGATCATATTTTTCATACAAAGCACGCGGTACGGCAACTGTGTGGCGATCGGTCGAGACGGCAACGTCACAAGCACCACGTGTTCAATTCGGTGTTGAATGCCGCATCACTGGCATACAAACGCACGGTAAACAGACACGTTTTCAATTTAGGCGCTTGTTGACGGGCTGCTAACGTACTGCAACCGGCCGACTGCGGCACGGTAAACGTGCGGCTGCAGTCCGAAATGAAACGTCTAAATTGAAAGCGCGCCCTAACATCGGGAAAACCAAGGACTGAATGGTGAGACACTAGGGATGGTGAACCTATGACACGCGTGCCAGTGGTGACACGGGGCAAAATAGCGATGGGCGATTCCGAGATGTTTTAACAATCGAATGAATCGTAGTCGCTAAAATAAACCATCGAGTCAACTCTAAAAAATCTCGCCGTTCTAAAAAATAATCTAGATGTTTATAGTCAGTCTAAAAAGTCAAACGACTTGGGAATTTTGTATAATATTTAATCATTTAAAAAGTACTTATATTCGATACTTTTTATAAGGTTCTTTTTATTAGTAAACTATGATCAAGATCTCTTAATCAACCTTAATTATTGAACCAGTGTTGACTACATCAGATTTCATTTTGCCCAAATAATTACCCAAGTCGTTTGACTTTTTAGACAGACTTTTTTCTAATCTATTCTTTTTCGAGTCAACGGAATCGGAAACGGATATATCCAAAGTAATTTTAATCTTCAACGGTATACAAATAAAAGGTAAACTTACTTGTTACTGGTAACGGTATGCATCAAGTTGATGATGTATCTCGGACACACGTCTTCGTGCATGACTCGCGCGTGGAACAGCAGACCTTGGCAGAGGCAGTACAGGATCTCGACCAGCGGCCAGTTGGCGGGGATCATGCCTTTCTGGTAGCCCCAGGAACCTAAGATCTGGAATGAGAAGAGACATTTGTCTGTGTATTTGTTCATTTTGAACGTTACGTTTCGGTTGGATAACCTTTTGAACCTCTCTAACTTAGAGAACAAAAAAAACTTTACCTCGTCTTTAAAAAAAACTTTATATGATTTAGTTAATAAGGTATATTTTAACTTTTCTAACTTACGCGTATATTTACACTGTGTCTACATCTCTCATCAAATTTTCCTGTCGCAAGTCTGCTGGAAGAAATATCATTTGAAATCAGCAGAACCTTTGAGCTCATTTATCTTTTTTAGTTCTTTACATTTTTAAGTGTTAGATTGTGTAAGTATAACTTACTTATGATTATGGTTTTGATAAGTATAGTCACAAAATAGATAGGTACAAAAGACAATCTCATGTATGTACTTCACTTTTTATACCTACGATCGGTGGACGCACACTAATAAGCGTTTGAGACGGAACTGTTCGACGAACGGTCCGAAACTCTACCGAGATATCGTGTCCGTGAGCAGTGTGTATGTGTGCGTTGCTCGAGCGCGCTTTGTATGTAGATTGACTTCTGTACCTATATATTTTGTGGTATAGTTGTGTAAAAACATTTCGGTCCCGCAAACTCAGTTTTTGTTCCGATATTGAGCAGCAAATTGCAAAAAAAAATTATTTCTTGGCTACTTTTGATCATTAACCTAATTATTATGATGACTCATAGTTACCTGTAAGGCAGAAGTGAGAGGCGCTAGCGCGATGGGGAGCGACGGCGACGATCTGAATGCGAGTCCCGACAGGAAGCCCGCGGGCAACGCGTACAATGCGCTGTCCTTGCCGTGCGCTCGACACAGTATGCATACTACTAACTGAAATAAGAAAATATTCATGAAAACATTGTCATAGTTGTTAAAAGACCATCTGAGACACTACGGTAAAATGGAGTGAATAGAAACTCAGTAGAAACTCAATAGAAACTCATAAAATTTCAAAGGGTATTTTCACGGGCTTGCGGATGGCGAGCCCTTGGTTCAGGCCATGGACCGACGAGGAGTGGCAGGCGATCGCCTACTTCTACGAAGACGTGATGCTAGCAAAGGAGGGGGCCGACCGCATCAGGCAACAGCGCTCTCGCCGCCGCCACCGGGATTCCAATCCCGACTTCCGGCCACCGTAGACACGGAATTGTGGACGGCGGGCCATCGGTAGCTCGCTGCCCGGACCGAGCCCAAGTCGTCGACAGCGCGCACTGTTCCCGCACGCCTCTAGGAGTTGTCAGCAACAGCAGGGGCCCAGCTGGGTCGAAGCCTACTGGGGCCAGGGTTAGTTTCGAAAGCGTAGCTCGAGCCCCGGTTAGAAGGATAGAAGGAACGGGGTGAGATTTTAGTCAGTAAGAGTCTGACGCTATCTCTCGCTCCGCCCAAGAGCGGAGGTTGTCATTAGATGATTTTCCCCAGCAAAAAAAAACCCTGACTCTGTTTCGGTGTTTCTTCACAGGGTAGTCAGCTAGGAAACACCAGCCTCATCTAGCTTAAACTGACAAAAAAAATTGAGTTATAAAAGTGTTTTTTTTTTAACCTATTTGCAAAATAAATACCATTTATCTATACGCAGGTTTTTTTTTCTGGGTAGAGGATAAACCAGAATTATGTTTGACGTATTACAGTGAGCAGTGGCCCAGTGGTAACGGACAGGTCTGTCTAGAGAGGAGGGTTATATCCCAGCAGTAGGACCGTTATTAGGTTGATTACACGCTTATTATACTATTATCGACTTACCTGATCCTGAAATCATAAAT
Source organism: Mythimna lalbum (assembly GCA_949319445.1). Classification (NCBI taxonomy): domain Eukaryota; kingdom Metazoa; phylum Arthropoda; class Insecta; order Lepidoptera; family Noctuidae; genus Mythimna; species Mythimna lalbum. Next base: position 4,513,253 of record OX439356.1, on the reverse strand, counting down.
AAAACGTAGTATACTTTTGCTCTAACTACACCATTTTAATCTACATTTGGCTGCCCCGCTTCCTAAGCTAAAACTACATTAGAAAGACGCACTCGTGTAACACGTCCGATTTGTACGTAGAACGACGCACGACGTCGCGTGGATTAAGTGTAGCTCTACAAGTCCAGTTTCCATATAAAATGTATGGAGACCGACGCGCGCAGATCGGCGTGTGTCACACACGCGCAGTGTAGTTCTACCTTTATATTCGATGGCTAATATTGTTATACAATAAGTCTAGTCAAAGCGTTGATGAGAGCGTAAATAAATAAATAATAAAAAAAATTAAGTGCGTAATCATCCAATGCCTTCTCCCGCTCTAGGGTGAAGCGAAAGGGTGTGTCAGACTTTTATTGACTAAAAAAAACACCTCAGTTCCTTCACCCCTTGCGCTACAAGAGCCCTTTTATTCCACAGCTCTGGAGCTTTTAACCCCTTGAACTCAGTTTAATTCATGAATCCCCAAGCGACCACCGGTGGCCGCGCATCTATTGTCTTACTATTGTGTCTCTAATTGACGGTATCTGAAGGGTTAATATCACTGTAAAAAGGTTAATTAGATGTAACAAGCAAGAAATGAACAATAACTTCAAACTCACCCTATAAATACCGATATATCCTCCGAAGAACAATCCTAACTTCATATGTGATAGCCTCAAAGACTTGAACGCTTTGGCCGGCGTCAGTATCTTGGGTATTAACGTCCGTAGCATTGTCATTGCACAACCGACGCCGAATAGCTGCGCTGTACCCTGAAATGTAACAAAAAAAAGAAATTAGGTAAAACAACAGGAGATACACAAGTCACCCAAAGATCAATGAAAAAGGCTATCTTTCCATTGCCCTTTGGGTGACTTCTGTCTGCTCAGAGTTTTCATGCGTGATCGAATCAGAAATGAAGATATCCGCAGGAGAACCAAGGTTGCCGACATAGTACGAAGAATCGCCAAACTTAAGTGACAATGGGCAGGGCACATTGCTCGCAGAACAGATGGTCGATGGGGACGAAAGGTTCTGGAGTGGCGACCACGTACCAGAAAACGCAGCGTTGGAAGGCCTCCAATAAGGTGGACCGATGACCTGGTCAGGGTCGCGGGAATCTGATGGATGCGGGGCGCGTAGGATCGTTCATTGTGGCGACTCTTGGAGGAGCCCTATGTCCAACTGTGGACGTCTATCGGCTGAAATGATGATGATGATGATATGTGTTATTCCGAAACATGGCCTATCCGTGTATGATAATGATGACAGAACATATTCTTTCGAAGTATTAGTCCTACTAAAGACGAGCGGCAGCAACGTCGGGATGTCGTGTCGTCGCCGCTTCGTTGACAGAATTTCAGTTTTGCATGTAAGCTGTGACTAGGCGTACACCAAGCTTATAATGGAGAAAACGCATTTATGAAGCTACGCGTGCGTGGAAAGTAGGCCTAAATCCTCAAGATGCAACTAATGGTGCACGACGGGCAAGAAGATGCGGCATATTTTATCTTGTGACGAATTTCAGACAAATGTGTCCTTGTCGCACTAATTTTATATAGAAGTCTTTTATATTTGATAGCTTACCTTTAATATATAATTAATGCATGGTCCCTTGTGTGGACATGCAGGACTCCTACCCTCGATTCCAGTCACTGGTTCACCAACTTCTTTCGATACTCGTGGAGGTGTAAAGAACCTGTAAACGAGATTGATACCTGGTTACTGGGTTGTGGAGGTCAGATCAGGAGTTACATGATGTAAAATACTTAAATTCAGCTGCATCTGGTGAGACTGACACAACATTGGTGGATTTTTTTTTATAGGTTCGCACTTGACCGCTGTCTCACTTATGGAAAGCGAAGTAACCTATTCACTCTTGACTTAAAGATTCCCGGGTATCAGGCTATCAGGAAACACAGACCCCGGCAGGGAATTCCACTCCTTGGCTGTACGCACAATGAATGTATTCCCAAAACTGTTTTGTGCAGTTTGCGAGATACAAGTTTGTTTTACGTGGGAAATCATCTAATGACTTCTCCCGCTCTGTGTTGAGCGGGAGGAAGTGTCAGACTCTTACAGACTAAAACCCATAATGTTCCTTTAGTTGCCCATATCGGCTTTAGCTGGCCCCGTCCGCTTTTATAATACTCTTTGAGGCGCTTGGAATACACACGTCGTCGACCCCAGCTATGTCTTTACCGGGCGGTCGGACGGTGAGCTACCCATCGCTCGCAATTCGTAGCAGTCGGATAAAGATGTAGCCACTAGACAGGTTGATGGATTGAGTCTAGTCAGTATGAACTTGTTCTCTTCACAAGCATGATTTTTAAGTAAGGGTGAAGTCTCACAAAGACTTCATCCGTTCTAGGGTGGAGCGAGAAGGCGTTTCAGATTTTTAATGACTTTAACCACACCTGGGTCCTTCAGTTGTCCTTTGCGTAGCCCCCGTCTATAATAATTACGATTGGCTTAAATGGTTTAATGGTAATACCATAAAACCATTTTTCACTTACATTTACAACCCGTCAATTCTACCCCCGTTAGTAAAAAAGACGAATCTAAAATTTTTTCCAGATTTGAGTTATATACATTGTCAGAATCAGGAAATAATGGCGCATCTGCCTGTATTTTTTATATTTTGCTAACTTACTCGAGTGCGGTTTTAACACAAGGAAAGGCCCGATTTCCCGTTTCATTCATTTATGAAGTTTTTTTTTTCGTTTTCGTTTTTGTTAGATACGTCTTTTTAACTATCACGGGCAGAATTAGAGACACAATATTAAAGACAATGACAGCGCGAACTCCTGCGTTCGCTAAGGGTTTAATTAATCAAATCAAAACGCGTTTGTTTTATCGTTCTAAAAATACGGAAAGTATTAGTTTCTATTAGTACCTAGAGTCACTACAAATAGTAATTTTAAAGTTGTTTTTATCTTTGACCTTCAGGTCCAATTTAAGGTTAGGCTGTAATATACCTTCAAAGGTATTTACAGAGTAACTGTGAGTGATTAAGAGTAAAAGTACTTTTTTGTTTTTTTTTTTTTATCTGATATAAACTAGTTCTTGAATACGATTCCACCTGATGGAAAACAGTGACGCAATCGTTGATGGCGAGGCGCACTAGTTTATTAAGAGCCTATTCATTCTAGCCTTGAAGACACATAAATTATAATCGGACGGGAAGGCCACAGCAGTCAAATTCAAACCATTGTCCCGATGGAACCACCAGATGATGAATCTGCCTTTAGGGATAAACCTCTGGACACGCCAGCATCGCGGCGGCAGCAAAACTGTACGAACCCAGCAGGGTCGAAGCCTACTGGGGCCAGGGGTACAACAAAACCCCAGGATCCAGGAACTCAAAGCAAAGAAGGAACATAGGAGTGAGTTTTAGTTATTAAAAGTCTGACAGTCATTTCGCTCCACCCTAAAGCGGAAGAAATATTTTGATAATTTCCCACCTCATATAAAGAGATTCATTGTACACAAGCTGTCTTAACCTATTTATGTACAAAAAGAATAAGAATCCTCACAACATTCATTTCAATTGTCGCGCGTGATTGGACCACTTTAATAACAATTATGTGAATCGTTAATATACATATTTAGGTTAGACAACGATGTCAATTAAGTTCGATACAAAAGTAAATAACTATGACCAGGACTAGCGCAATAACAACTATACAACGTGTAACGTTAAATGCACAAAACCTGAAAATAGTTTCAAGTCAATTTTATTAAAAAAAAAAAATATGGAAATAAAACTGATTTCGGAACCGCTGTATTCATTCAATAATTTCTAAATGTTAATTTGCAAAATATGTGACGTCACACTAGGAAGAGGGAAGTCCCACAAATGTGACCAGCTGTGACAAGGCAAAAAATCATGAAATTCGTGTGACGTAAATTATGAATGACCCCTCATGTGCACGAAGATTTATATAAAGTAATACATACCAGAACAAAGGTGTCCGTTTGTCGTTCTCTCTGTCTAGTCGCATAAGATAGAAGAAGATGGCGCTTCCTATCATAAAGGTAAGGGTCTCCTTGCCGGGCGACCGCCGAAGCCAGCCTTTCATTTCTAATGTCCGTACCCAATATTCAAATGTCTGAAACGAAATGGAAAAATCCATTAAATTTATTTCATATATATTTTATTGACTCATTAGTCCAGTCAAATTAGACCAAAACAAGACGACTATTACTTTTATAGCTCGGTATTATACCTATAAAATTAATACTCGTCAAGACGTATCATACGAGCCCAAACTCGATGGGGTTGTGTCGTTTAACTACCAAGTTCCTATAGCCACCTCCCGGTTCTATCATCAGATCAGCTCCATGTCATAATAATTTTGCATTGTCATCTGATTTATATTATATGCGTGCAAAATTTCAGCTTAATGGATCAAATTAAATTTACAAAATTTGATTACAGACAATGGCAAACATCGGGTCTGGTAAAACTAAATAAGAGCTGTAAATAGATATTTATTTTGATAAATTTTACATTTGGAACTAATTAAATTATAAAATAAACTTAAATAATTAAAAATAATATAAGAGCTTGTAATAAAAGCTTGTAAAATAGGTTACAATAATTCGCACCCGGCTGAATTTTTTCATGATTGTTCAAAACGCCAGCATAAATGAAATCTAAAATAATAAGTCCCCATCAATCCGACACCTGGGAAAAAAATAGTCGGGGTCAAAGGTCACAAAAACGAGTTTTTCGCGATTTTCAACGAAACCGTCAGTTTTATCATAAAAGCTCAGACAAAACTTGTAGATCACATTTATCGATCAAAACGATATCAATATTAACGATAACGATGTCTCAAAAAACGGTGGCTCTTAGGAAGACAAGCATTTAGATATTTTTATAAGTAGATACGTAATTATTAACTGATCTACAATTTTTATCTGAACAATATGATAAAACTTTCTGTTTTGCTACAAAAATCTCAATAAATTCGTTTTTGTGACCTTTGACCCCGAGCATTTTTTTCTCCAGATCTCGGATCGATGAGGACTTTTTAGATTATATTTAAGATGGTGTTTTGTACAATCCTACCAATTTTCAGAATTCGAATTATTGTATACTCGGAAGTCAAAATTGACCGAACTACATTCATGTTGGTAAGTACCTAAACTTTTTTTTTGTGATCTTATACAGGCTGGATTTTTTAGATGGAGCAGCACACGACAAACGTTGTAGCTGCAGGAAAACGAGCTTAGGAAACTGTCTATATTTTTTTTTTGGAAATTGTGATCCGCATAGTAAAAAAAGAAACGCCCTTGCCTCTTGCCCCATTGCAAAGATCCACCCTATATTTTGTAGAACCATTTACAGTCGACGCATCGGCATCGGTCGCAATGTTGTAACGTCCCACTCTTCAATTAAAGCATCCAATTGGAGCCCTTATTGCTAAAAGGAGATATCGTCATTCTATTGAATAATTGATTTTAATTTCTTTTTATTATTTACGAAAAAATCGCAAATAGAAAGAGAAGAAGAAAAACGAAGCCGATGAAGAAACATTTTTTTAGAATTTTGTTATTCTATTTGTGTAACCGATTCCAAATCTCATTCACGAGTCTGACGCTGACGAAGCCGCGGGCACCGGCTAGTATTGCATAAAAATAAGCACAGAAAAATATCAAATTGGGCAACGGCATATCAGACCTTGAGCTGTTCAAAGCCGAAGTAATTTATTAAAGGATTAAGATATTGTCATATTATAATTATATTCTTCAAGTAAGCCACTTACAAAAAACTTAAAAAATATGTAGGTAGCAGATTTTTCTAAGTAAATAGAGGATTACATAGGTACATTTATTAACATCGAGAGGTGTCAACAAATACGAATGTATACCCAATGTCGCAAACGCCAAGTTTCACATATTTTGTTTGTAAACAAAAAACTCGTTTATCGACCATTTGATGTACATTTACGCCTAACTATTGTGCTTTAATTTTTGAGTTTCATTAGCATTTTTGTTTTTTTGCTCATTTCTCAAAAAAAAAAAATTAACCTGAGTAATATTCATAAATTAAAAATATTTATTATTTAGATACACAATAAAGGTACGCTAGTCTTGAAACGACACGTTTTAAAGTGGACAATGATGTCATTGAGTAACTACTCAGAAACATCTTATACCTGTATACTATTTGGTTAGGAAATACTAACAAGTTAACAAGATATAGACTTAGTAATACGAATTCCAAAATATTATCACTAGCTCCGATAAGGATGAAATACCCAGTCCGGTCATAAATTTTGTTACGCCAAAGAAAAGTAAATATCATTTATTTTTCCTATTCGAATTTTAATTTGGAACAAGGCTAATACATACAATTCAAATACTGTACAGTTTTGACGTATTTCTGTGTAGTATTTTCTCGCTAATTGTAATAATTTTTAAAACCATTCTTAAGCTCGATATCAGTCGTATGTTTTTTTATCGTGCCACAGATACCAATAATCCTTTCGTTGACGATCTTAAAAATCTTTTATCCTATCTAGAAGATAGGATAAAAGATTTTATTTATCTATCTCCATCTTTTTTTTTCTTATATTTTATCGTTGGTTAAGCCGGCCGTGTGTGGTAAGGACTCAACAGGCAATGAATACCGCCAAGGCCAGAATTCGTCAAATTCCGTTGAGGAAACTAAAAATCTTATCGCATGAAATTAAGTTACCCGGTAAAACTTTGTCGCGTATGATGCGTATCAAAAGCCACCTGAAACTTTGGGCTAATAACGTGTAGGAAATATCAAAACATTTGCGTTATGCTGATAAAAAGCACAAGAATATTTTTTTACCGATGAGAAAATTGTCACAATCAAGGAACAGCGCAATAAGCAAAATAATCAGGCTTGTAATTCTAAAGAGACCTTTGAACTTAGTTCTAGTCGGCAGAGTCCTGCGTGACCATCATGCAGCTTCAATAACGGTTTATTCGTACAAGAATTTATGGGCATACTTGGTATATAAACATTTTAAACCTCCTTCTTTTTTAAATGTGAAATAACTGCTCTAATTAATAAAACACTGACCAAGGCGACAGGAAAAACGTTGCTAGCCAAATGAGGAAAAAAATAGAGCAGCATTTTATAAAAAAAAAAAAAATCTTATGTATTTTAAACTTAATAAAAAAAATGTTTTTCAGATTACAGTTTATATAATAAACAATTAAAACCAGAAACACCGACTTCCTGGACGTTTTAGTGTGTTTTTTAGTGAAGTCGATTTTTTTTTTTTCATTTTAACAAAATGACTCAAGGGTCAAGGCTTATCTAAAATCCTTGAACTACTTCTGCAAAACTATTATGTTTTTGTTGTACTATCTCAATAAATAGCATATTACACTACAATTAGCTCAATGACCTGATAAAAGATATCCAATCGGGCTTATAAATCAATAAGGTAAAATACAATAACCTTGCCAGATAGCATGCAGATGAGATGAGAATGTTGGATGGGTGGTGTGATGAGAATGAATAAAGCGAGAAATTAATGTATTATAGGAAAGAAAGTGGAGCTCGTGACTGAAAAGGTGAAAGGGAATCGTTTGCCTTGGTATGGCCATGTGAAGATGAAGGATAGAACGCATGTTACTTTCTAAGAGTTATGATTATAGTTAGAAATATACTCCCAAAAAACATTACCCTCTTTCGAAATCAATATAAATTTTTACTTACCAAATTTACAAATAGATTGAGAACCATAACTCTTCTGTATGGTGGCTCAAAGTAGACAGCTAATCCACTGACTGTGCATGGCAACAGCACTGTCGTATAATATGTGAACTCATTGAAGAATAGTTTCCTGAAAACAAAATAAAAATGTTTTTTTACAGTTACATAATCTCAAGACATTAGTCTTGTTGGCCTTCTCTGTCGAATCCATCCTAAGGCTGTCTGTAAAAAATCTAAGACCGCCCATTGTGACACCCTATTAATTATAAGCTCCTATCTATACTTTTTATGGTGTACAAAAAGTATATCTATCTATCTTCATTCTATGTCAATATCTGTTATCATTTATTTATATTGCACACCTACCACAGTAGTTTTTTAACCCAACTTTGACTGGTAAAGAATGTCTTCTATCTGCTATTTTTTGTGAACTTTGTTATTTATTGTTGTATTGTGATTGTAATTAAAATATATATATCTAAAGAGACCTTGCAAATTTAATCGAGATTCTCAACAACGATTTTTTTTTTTTCAAAAAACTTGTAGGTATTAAATTTATATATATATAAAAAGAGAAACTGACAGACTAACATATCGACCCCACAGTAGAAACTACTGGGACCAAGAGTGTGAAATTAAAAAAAAATGATTCCGTTTATGACGTAGACGAGCACTAAAAAAGGATTTTCCAAAATTCGTCCCTTCACCATAATTAAAGATGGAGAGATGACTTTCGATTCCCGTTTGGATCCAAAGTTTGTACGAAGAAACCTACTCTCGAGCGGGTGAAGCCACTGGCAAAAGCTAGTATCTTATAGAATCATATATTCTTAAGGATAGAATCTTATAAAAGTTTTAAGGTATATTCGAGTAGATAAATGACGCAATTACCGAATGCTAACAGAACGCCAGCGTTCAAGTTCAGGCGTTATCTCTCTTTTTCGCGTTTAGCCTCTTTATCAAACATTGCGTTAAACAACAAGCTTTGACGCCATGCTCACGTTGACGATAGACGAGTAGGAAAGGGCCCCCTTAACCCTTCAGATACCGTCAATTAGAGACACAATAGTAAGACAATAGATGCGCGGCCACCGGTGGTCGCTTGGGGATTCATGAATTAAGTAAATAACTTAGTAATGCCCCGACACAATAGCAGCGTGTTAGTAAAAATTCTCATGTCATACATCTGTTTGCTAGGGAAGAATTTATTTCCCGTAGTGGCAGGCTGTTTAATATTACATTATGTTTAAATAAAAGAGCAATAAATGTACCTGAATATGCAGTTTAACGTGACGAATGAGCTTCCTACAGTCAGCCCAAATATGCCTGATTTTAAATATAGCTTGAATTGTTCCAGCATTTCCTTTTTCCCTAGCTTTTTTCCTCTCATTAATATTTGTATCTGAAACAAAAAGTAATATTTAAAGAACTCTAACATTCGCAATTAGAAGTACATACGAAAACGAACTCGGACTTTTCACAAGCCTCTAGAAATGTATTTCTGGTCACGAAAATTATATCTGTGTTTGGTCATCTAGACTCAATTGATTAGTATGTCAGATTTAAGTAAAGCTGGTGATTTTACACTAAATATCATTTAGGTATTTCATTTCATTGACTAAATAGCAAATCTAAGTATTATGTTGACTTTGTTTTAACGAAAACGTTGATGATTTCATGAGTGGCGGTATTTTTTAGGTATCTAGGGGACTTTAAAAAGATTTACGAGTCACGACTAAATTATCCCATAATTAGCAAAAACATAAAATCTAATTATTGTAGGTGACTTTCTAAAATTCTAAGAAAAACACAATTTCATGCTTGAGTTGGCAAAGCTAGAAAACCTTAACACCGTGACTAGTTTATAGTGGGCTTACACAAAAAAATCTTAACAATGAAGTTAATCTAGATTAGCATAAGCAAGCGAAAATTTAAGGCCAGGTCCTACTAATTTTGTACTTTTTTTGAACCTTTGGAAATCCACAAATATAAAAGAAATCACCACGAAAAAGTTATTAAAATTGATCATATGACCAACCGCTGGGTAAAAAGCAAAACATTAGTTGGTTCGTTTTAAAAAATCACGAATCGGACCCTGACTTACAAATTCAAACGTCTACGAGATTACGTCACGGAAATATTTGAAAGTTACATAAAGCATGTTTTTAACAGTTTTGTAGGACTTATGTACCTACAAAACTGTTCGCCGGCCGTTCGATACGGACCAGAAAGATTGACAGAGCCAACCAATTTTTATTAGGGTCGATGCCTGCCAGGGTTGCAGATTGTTTGAATGAGTTGCAGCGACCCTCACAAAGGGTAAGTAAAGAAACACTGTGGGTTTCAGTGAGTATAACTCTGACACTTCTTTGCGCTCCCATACGGAGTGAGAATGATTTGCCACATATGGTTGACTGCTGTTTATCTTATTTAGCCTATTGACCTTAATTAGGGTTGTGGGTCTGGCCACTGTGCCAAAAATGCTGAATTCACCCTTGAACATAAACTACTACACAGTGCCATAAACTAACAATTCTTTTTTTGTTTTACGCAATACACAATAGTCCAAAAGGGGTATCTCTCTCTTGTACAATTTACCTGTATATTGATGTGAATGAATTACAAAACTTTCTAAGTTCTAATATCTCACGAAGGTGAGGTGCTCTTGGATGTATGTGTAGGTTCACAGGAAATCTACAATGTTACCCTATTGAGAGGTAAAGTTATGTTACAATACCTATTTGCATTATCAAGAGTTTCGTACATTTATTTTCCTATTAGAAATATGACATCCAACAAGATTAAATAAAATATAACTGCAGGTATTTATTGTCACAATTAATTTTCAAGCTTTTGTTTTTTTTACAATAATAAAAATACTCAACTAGTTCTACCACATACCAAATAATATATATAAAATAAAATCTTCAAACGATAATAATCTTCAAATTTTTTCTTTCGAAAATTCCTTGTGAGATAAAAGCCAGCCATTGTGTCACATGAAAAGTCAAGGCATTTGAATAAATTTTTAAACAGACTTATGAGTACTCAGACTCCACGGCCCATGAATTAAGGGGATACAACTCGACATACATTTTGAGTCTTTTTCATACAACTACTCTTGCCCAATTATGACATATTACACATTTTTCATTAGATATTTTGGAAACAGTATCTTGTGGATATTATCTAGGCTTCTATTGAAATCAATTTCTAAATTTGTGTAACACTAATCCAGTAAAAACCTCTGAAAATCTGCTCTTTTGCATGTTGCTCATAATTTAATCAAAAATTAAAAAAGTAAAGCTATAGAAGCCTTGCAAATTTTATTAAGATTCTAAATGACAACAATTTTTTTCAAAAACTTTAAAGGGTTTAAAAAAATCAGGTATTTCCTGGAACATGTTTTGTAAAATATTCCAGTAAATTACGGAAGTCCCGAATACTAACTTAGTTTTCAGGCATTATCTCTCTTTTTTAGTGTTGCCTTTTCGTCAAACATTGTGTTGGATTGCTTTAGATGAAGCAACAAGCTTTTAAACCATGCTTGATGTTGACGATAAGCGAGTGGGAAAACAGCCTCTTAACACCACAAGATGGCTCGAAAATGTAAATGGTGACTAGAGTGTTCTGTTTCTGCCACTTGAGGATCATCACAGCTGCAGTAGCAGCACCAATACAGCACAATGAGCTGGGGAAATGAGATAGCACAAGAGTATTGATAAAAGTCTCCTACATTATTGTAGGACACCTGCTACTGTAGGACCTGCCCATCTTCCATAGCAATAAAGATATACCATCCAGGCTATTATATCCATGGAAATAAAAATGTGCTGTCCTGTCCATTAGAACAACCATGGGCCAGGTCAAGGGGTTCCAAAACTGGTGGTACTCTGACATTGACAATAGCTTGTTGGATGATATCATAAATAATTCATATTTGGGTGTTGTAAAACATGACCCGTGCTTCAGCTACATGACAGGCCGTGGTAAATCAGGTTGTTGACTACTTCCCCACAGTGGGCAAAAAAAATCTGCAAGCCTCTTATTTTTATGTGAGAAATCTTGAAATAACTTCTCCTGCTCTAGGTAGAGAGGGTGGGAGTATCAGACTTTTACTAACTAAAATGAGTTGCCAAAATTAGAGTAGTGTTACAATTAATTTTAAAGGTTTTAAAAGTGTGAGAATTTTTTGTTAGTTCAATAAGAGGTTTTCCCACCCCCCAAGCTCGGGGGCTCTGGGGCCCAGTCAGACCTTTGGTAGTTTCATCTGGTGGCAGCAATAACAAAACCGCACCTAGCATAGAGCACCTAGGCATAGAGAAGCAATGTGCTTATTAAGAAAATAACAATTATGTTATTTATTTTAAAAAAGGGAACTGTTAGAAAAGATAAAAAATACTTAGATATCAGTAATTTAGTTTCATGCAAGAATTCATTTTAAACTGTGTCAAACCAGTTAAAAGTTCAAAGGGTCAATAACCATTATTCATAGAAAAAAAACTGACAGATTAAAGGAATGAAACTTATGAGTATTGTAAACATTATTAATTAAGTGCATATATACTCACTAAGTAGACCATAGCATAGAATTTGTAACTTCCTTTAATACAACTTATCAACATGGTTCTTGTAGCATCCGAACATCGGTGCGTCCACGGGTGTATGAGTTCATGGCATCTACAATCACGGCACGCAGCTTCAAACCAAAGTTTACTAGCTTCAACCATTTTTAGATCAGATAATAAACACTGCTTTTATTACTAATGATTAGTAGAACAGTTCACATAAAAAATATTGCTATTTAACCTCATAAAAACTAACGGGTATTTCCAATACGTAATGTACGGAGTTCATACGAATAAGAACGAAAATGAACTGGGCAAAATAATATTCATTCGAGTTTTGTGCTGGACAACAATAAAATATCTCTGACATTTATGAATGACATTTGACATCTTGACAATGTCAAGTCAAGACCAAACGACACATGTTCCTTTTTTTTATTTTTATGACCTGGTCACTTGGACCTTTAAGTCAAAGTACATGTTCCGTTCAGATTCCGAATCACATCGACTTTTGACTAACCGTTAACGCGGCCATCAATAGAATATCATCGACGTTACAAATCGATGATGACGACATCTCAATTTTATTTCTGGTTTGCTGATGTCGAAATAAAATTGCTTAACTGTCATAACTCAGTATTAAAGTTTGTTTCCCTTTAGAAACGTCGAATAAAAAACTAGTTTTAGTCAACGTCCATTGATAATAGTTTAAGGTTCATCTTGATTGACTGTTCTAAAACCTAACGAAAATATTCCTAATTATCAGTATATTACAAAGCAGGGACTTGAAACGGACAGGAATGTTGTTCTGTTATAGTAATGTTATTTGATAACATTCTAAAGTTTCTAATGATACTATAGCCAAAATGTATAAATAATGTTATCGAATATCATTTTGGTAAAACGATATTTTAAGTTAAAATACGTCATGCTTGTATCCTTTTACAATAACCTTACAGTTGAAGCGTAACAGATTAATTTGTAACGTTATTCACTCCCAGAGTCAGACTCTTACTGATTAAAAACCCTCTCCTGTTCCTTCGTTGCCTTTCGTACGGGGCCGAATTTTCCTTTCAAAAACCAATCCTTGCCCCAGTAGGCTTCGACCTTGCTGACGGCTTTCTGACAACTCCTTGAAGCGCACGTGGAACAATACGCGCCCTCAACATCTTGGGCTCGATCCGGACGGTTATTGGATGGTTGGACGGGGAGCTACCCATTGCTTGACTCTGCAAGCCCGCGCCTATAGTGAGTGAAAATTGGGATATGGCCAGAATCCAGGTGGCGGCGGCTGGGACGTGAGTGCCGTTGCTTCATACGTGCGACCTGGACCACCTGCCACTCCTCCTCGCTACGGACCATGGCCTGTACCAAGGCCCGTCGCGAGAGATTGTTGCCACCGATCAACCCCACGAGGACACGGCGGTGCTTTGCCCAAGCAGGGCACTCCTCCACCGTATGCTCTACCGTGTCCCCCGGGCGGTCCACACAGTGGTAACTCCCGGGAGTTATTTCCGCACGAATCCGGTTCAGGAACCTCCCGAACTTTCTGTGGAATGATCATACCGCTATCAACGGTGTGAACACAATGTCCCCTACTAGGCAGTGGCTTGGGCCTGAGGATACCCGTTTCACGATTCTAATGGGCAACCATTAGAATGAGATGATGGCAACATCATCTCATTCGCTATCGGACGACCACTTCCCATTTCTTCTCGTTCACCGCCGCGGATCACCTCTACATGGGCATGGCGGCGCTTCACACTAACAGGGCACGCCTTCACCGTATGCTACACTGTTTCCTTGGAGCGCGCCGTCCGCAAAATGGTAACACCCGGGTGTTTCTTCTACTAACGTCGTGATTGTGGCATGTGCCCATGCCTTTTGGCACTATATGGTCGCTAGATCAGTATTGTCATGACTCGGGAAAAAGTTTAAACATTATGATAGTCAGTTTCTCGGCTTGAGCCTTGTATTTTTGTCTTATTTACTCTATGACGTTACATTTGCTGTTTAGTTAATTATGTATTTCTCATGCTCAATTTGTAACACTTATTTTTGTCTTTGGTACGCGACTTGCGACCGATGAATATGCTGAGGAGCACGCACTTTGTGTTGCTTCCAAGGAATTTCTTAGTCCGTAAGGTAAGGTCCATAAGTAGTAGGTGTAATAGTATAATACAAGTTCCTTGCAAAATGTTTGGTAATGACATTACCTACGGAGAAATCACTTGACAGTAACGTGATAGGGGCGTAGTTACCGCCGTAATATCTCCTGTATCAATGATATAGGGCCCCTGGGCTACTAGCTACAAGGGCTCCAATGTATGCAATAATTTGTAAAATGTTATTCACAATCTTAAATTCTCTTTGAAGCGTGTTGTTGATTAGTACCTAATAATGCTATTTCAAGCGTTATAAAGCCAACTGTATATAAAAAAAATATATTATTTAGATGGCTGTCAATTTATGTACCTAGTGTACACCATGCATTATTTTATCTTTTTTTTTTCATAGACATGAAATAGGTTTTTTTGATTTCGCAAACCCGCAATGGAAACATTTTTTGAGACGCAGAAGATTTTACTTATATTCTCTGTTTGCATCTTTTTTATAATTTGAATTAAAGGGCCTGTAAAATTGCACTGTTATTAACTTATTTCGGTGGAGTGGGTAACATAGCTGTTATTAATTTAAATTCCTTTTTGAAATATTCATGTTTATTAGAGCTGCAAAGGAGTCAAGATGATCAAACAACGATTCCATTAAATCTATTCGGTCTAGTAGACGCACATACCTACATACTGATAGACCAATAAAGTAATATGTAGTATGAAACTAAGTCGTTTTCCACGTCAGTCTGTTTAAACTCCTATTATACCACGCGATATAATTCGATACTCTTTCACTTTACACTAAATATGAATAAAAAATAAATAAAAATAATATTAATAAACCAGAATGAATTATGCATGCATATAACTTAAACCCATGCGGAGGATCGTTCGAAAGAGTCACCGTGGCCCTGGAACACAACGGGCAGCTGAAGGAACACAAGTGGATTTTAGTCGATAAAAGTCTCTCCCGATTGCTCTACCCAATGTGGGTGTGTGGGGTTTCTCATCAGAAGGCTTTAAGTCACTCAAAAGGCAATGAAAAGGGCTATGTTCGGAGTTTTCTTGCGTTATCACATCAAACATGAAGATATCCGCAGGGGAACCAAGGTTACAGACATAGCCTGAAGAATCGCCAAACTTAAATGGCAGTGGGCAGGGCACATTGGTCGCAGAACAAATGGTCGACGGGGATGAAAGGTTCTGGAATGGCGAACACGTACCAGAAGACGCAGCGTTGGGAAGCCTCTCACAAGGTGGACCGACGACTTGGTGAGGATCGCGCCAGCGGTCAAGCCCTACGTCGCACAGCACCGCTCCGACTTACTGGAGCCTGCATAATCTTGACTCACTGGGGCATCACCACAAACAGTTCCGATACACCGAGAAGAATGCGGTATTCGGTTCCGACACACTGGAACCAACCTACCACTGGCCTGGCGTGCATCAAGAAGCATCAAGAACCATCGATCTCCGATCTTAAGAGGAGAGTGATGTAGCGACATCTATGACGTCACATAAGAACTCTGTAGGCTATATAAATATTTGTTCCGTGCAGGTATCGAACCCCGACACGTAGTGCAGCTGTATATCGCTCAACCACTGCATCAAACGTGCCGTGAAATGGGACTGACTGGCAAGGCGCTCTTTGAAACAAAAGATATCAAAATTGGTTCACCTTCAGCGGTATGAAGAAATAAAAAACTTGAGAACTTCTTTTCCCAAATATTAATTTAATTCAATTGCCCGTATATCATAGGCATGTACGGGCAATTAAATTAAATTTATAAAAAACACGCTAATCTATCTAAAGATTCGCTCGAAAATAATTTTGTCAGTGCCTAGGGTCACCCTTCCCTGAATTCATGGGCGGCTAGTGTACGATATATACGGGTTAATAAACAATATGACAATCATGAAATGTTAAGTAACATATCATAATCGTCATATTATTGTTTATTAACATGAACATGAACGAAGCAAAAGAGGCTTACAGTTCTATTTTGCCTGCTCCCATGGGACAAAGGCATGAACTTATCAATGTATTGTACTTAACTGCTTACTTGATTGCATCACTGCTTACCATCAGGTGAGATCACAGTCAAACACTAGTTTATAAAAATTAATAAAATAACAAATAGAATAAACGCACTTACTGTAAATATCGCTAGGTAGGGCGCATAAAATATAATAGATCCTATCCCACAGCTTATTGACATGCTTAAAACTGCCTCTCTACAGCTTTTAGTCCACGGATGCACTAGTTGGTGACATGGCAATCTAGTTATATCACTTTTTTGCAACATAAACTTACTAACTTCTACCATTTTCAGTAAAGATTAAATTAAAAAGGATAAAATTGAACAGTGGTCTCCTGTGAATTCGGTGGTACTACTTACGCAACTTAAATGTATTGTTCAGTCTATTACATATACATATTTATTTGTATTGTGCTGAAGGTACAATGTTCATTTGAAATCTTAATTTAAAATGAACTTTATTAAAATTCAGTAGTTGTGTAAAATACTTCAATGTATTACACTTCATATTACGCAAGCAACAATAAGTAATGTAATTTTAACTTAGCGGTACTTAACAGCTGTTATGCCCTGGATTCTCAAAAAGTGATTCTAGTTATAGAAACACTTTTTTTAGAATCTGCAGTCGTTGACGCCGAAATTTTTAAAATTTGTAACTAATTAGATTTTAATTAGATAATTTTAATGTGGTTTTTAGATTAGATTAAAGATCGTTCGATATTCCCCATTTGTGAAGTTTCATTGGTTTCGCAGCTAATTTAATTTGAAAATGTAAGTACAAAAAACAGCAGTTAAGCCAGCAATTTATTGTGCTTGTAGCAACCAATTTTCGTCCAAGATAAAAAAAAAGGAGGAACTGGCTCCTGAGATACAAATGATTACAAATATTTATTTTACTTTGTTTAGGAGTCAAATGTTCATTTATTACCAATAATTAGTGTTTGTACAACTATTGTATCTGTTCATGTCATTATATATTGTTAATTTGTCTGTTAAATGTACAAAATAAGTATTACTTTTATTATTAACTAAGAATCCAATATCAAGATTAAAAACCAATACTGTACATATGTACTGTACTGTATGTACTGTATGTACTGTATATATGTTTCTATGTCCAGCAGTGGACGTGTATCGGCTGAAATGATGATGATGATGACTGTACATATATTAAATTATGTCTATAAACTTGTTTATCTAAAACTTATTGACTTGTCTTTCTAATTTCTTATGACTTCCAGACTAGGCCTATAGCAGAAAATAACTTTTGAGAGAAAACCTTAAATGGTTATAACGATTGCCGCAACAGGTCCTCACCTGACATGCCAAGTTGAGGAGGTTCCTGCATAGGTTTCAGGCGGTGAACACGGTGGAGAACGAAGGAAGTGTGCCTCACTTGGGTGGAGCACTACCGTGTCTTTGTGGAGGCAATCGGCAGCAGCGACCTCTTGTGCCAGACCCAGGAATGGAAGGCGGTCGCCTCCTTCTGCAAAGTAGTAATGCTAGTGAAAGAGGATGCCGCACGCGTAGAGGAACGAACCTCCTCTCACCCTAGCAGCCGATATTCCGACCCCGATTAGCAGCCACTGTATACGTGGGCTTGCGGACTTGAGTTGCCCATTGCTCGACGTCGAAAAGCCTGCGTCTTACACAAGCGTCTACCGTGAACCGAGCAACGAATAGCTCGCCATCCGTCCGTCTAGTAATAGACCGGACTATAGATGTAAATCAACCGGTTTAAAACGTTTTAAACCAAAATGTTGCTGTTTTAAACCCCAAATAAACTGTTTTAAACGGTTGAAAACTCGCCCACAAAAACAGAAGTTTTGTGTTTTTAACTTCTTTATGGGCAATTTTTTGGCATCTGACGTCATGTTATGTGCGCGTGTGTGTTAGCGAGCTGGCAAGGTCGCATCGCGATCTCGAGTCACGTTCATGAATGACGAAGTCAACCGTGGTTTTAAAACGAATTAAATTGTGTACTTATATCGTTTGAAAACACAGAGTTTTAACTTATCAATAGAGTTTTCATAACTTTTGTTATGTAGGTAATGCTTAGCTACGTTTGGTCAGACGGACCAAGTAGATCTACCGTTGAAAAAAGCAGGGAAAATTCCCGTTTCTTTCCAATACTGTTGTTTTATTCAATGTAACATCCGAAACTTTCCACTGTGTGGACCTAGGTCATTATAGTGAGGTGGAGGCCTATGTCCAACAGTGGACATAGGTCATTATAGCGACAGCAGATTTATGACCAACTGTGGGCATCACTCATTATAGCGCCTAAATGGCGACACTTGAGGGAGGCTTATGTCCAACAGTGGGCACAGAATATTATGGTGACACTTGGGGGAGGCCGTATCCACTGACCGAGTCCTGTGTAATATTTTTTGTATTTCGCACAGTATAATATATTTTTCAATTTCCATGAAACTAGTTTTATTTTTTATTTTTCATGTAATTAACCGAAACATTCGAAAGATTCCTGTTTTTTTCTCGCAAAATTTCTATGCAACATGTGAAAAAAAACCCGTTAATCTATTTAACGGGTTTTTTTCACTTTCACTTTATCACACATTTAAAAAAATCCTTATACAGTAGTTTAGGTATAAAGATTATATCTCTAGCTCGGTTAAATCAAGAAAATGTAGTTATATTATTAAAAAAACATGGTTATCAACACCAATCGTTTTAAATTTAAAAAAATTGTTATTTTGGTTTTAAACGGTTTTTTTTTCGTTTACAACAGGTTCCTGCCTTACATCTATAGACCGGACTGAGCCTAGTCGTCAACAGCGCTTAGACTACACGCTTCTCAAAGAGATGTCAGCAAACCGCAGGAGCCCAGCCGGGCCGTGCCCACTATTCGGAAGAGGAAGCTCGTAGTCCTAGAAAACACTGAAGGACACAGAGCGGGAAAAGTCGTTGGATGATTTCCGACCTTAAAAAAAAAGAAAACGTTCCTTTGGCAGTGGAAATAAATATTTACGGGATAATACTATGCCTTTAATAAAAAAATATGACTCTACTTAAAGAATCATAGATTATTACCTAATTATTACTGGAAATTGGTTGTTCGAACCAATAATAATTTATTGGTTCTAGTCGCAATAATTGCGTAATTCAAACTTTCCGCCACAGAGAATATTTTTTTATCTATGGTCGCCACAACACCACAGAAAGTTCTTGAATTTGCCGCTAATGTCGATTGTCGCTGCAGTCGGTAAATGGACGTTTGATGTGGTTGTTTGTCAAGAGTGTCCCATTGTCTGTTTACAGTGAATTATTTCCCATAACTCTAATCCTAATTGAAGTTAAAGGTTTTAAGGAGTAGATGAAGGTGTGTATTCATTGGTTCTATAGTAATTTTGTAAGTTAAGTTGTTGGAAGTGTGAATAATGAATTGGCGCTTGGGGACTGAAATGGTTCGAGTCGATTCATCTCTTTCATGTCAGCTGTACACAAAGATGCTACGCATTTACATAGTAATCGTGGAAATAATGAATTAAATCAGTACTTTTTCTACCAAATAAGCCTTGTTTCGATGTTAAAAGCCTGTTAAGCATGCGTAATAATTATATTCTTTAGGTTTATCCGCCGTACTACGGAGGTTATGGACTTGTGTTGTCCTTATTTTTCGAAAGAAGATAATTTATCGAAAAAAGTCGTTCTATCACACCTAATGACCCCTCGCGGTGTTATAAAGGTACATTTTTATCACTAATTATCCCTATAGTGTATAGATTTGAGTCCATATTGTATGAAAACAATCATATCAGTGTTTACGTAGATAAGTACGAAATATGGATTGTTTTAACAGAAGTGTTTGTCAACGTTTCTGAAAAATCATTGCAGTTTTAGTTTAGTCACCTGATTGACTAATATTTGTTGTAATCTAAATGTAAAATAGTGTAATCTTCATGACATGTAATTTCCAATACAATTCTTACAATTAGTGTCAAACTCTCGTATTTTGGTTTAGTAGCTATTTATAATTTTACATTCTAAAACTGTGCTTACTCTAGAAATACTAAGTGTAAAGTTATTTCATAAACACCAATAGTTATCTGTTTCCTGTCAAAATTCTATTACTACAAATTAGGGTAAATTGATAAAATCTTAGTTGAAACAAAATAGTACACATCAGAAACTGAATTAACCCAATAAGTATATGGAAAAGTTGGAATGTCATCTATTTGTAGCTGTTCTAATAATATCAACCCAATTCCAATAACTATGGCACTAATGAGAACACCACTTACTTTGCTAGACATACCTACTTAACAATTTTATTTACATTCTCACAAACAGGATTAGGATATTTATGTTTAATATCAAATTATTTTACTGTATGGTTTAGAAGTAACTAGGTACTCCCTTGATACCCCCTCCCCTTGAATAAAGATTTGAATTTGGATAAAGCAGGTATCAGTACGAGCATGTAATTACAGTCTACTGCTGTTTTTGGTGGGAAACCATCAATTAAGTTGTCCCCCTCTGGGTTGAGTGAGAGGGATTATCGGACATTTACTTACTAAAATCCACCGGTATTCCTCCAGCTGATCTTTGCGTTCCAGGGTCATGATAACTCTTTTGAACCAACCCGCAGCCCTATATTTGGCATTACTAAAGTATGCAATTAATAAGTGATGTTAGAACTCGTGTGCGTCAATCATCCATCAGATTCCCGCGACCCTGACCAAGTCATCGGTCCACCTTGTCGGAGGCCTTCCAACGTCACAGTACCGGTCGTTGTGGCGACACTTGGGGGAGGCCTATATCCAACAGTGGACGTCTGTCGGCTGATATGATGATGACGATTAGAACTCTTTTCTCATTATCAGTTCAATAGGCAATAAAAACTAACCAAACATGTTTAACACAAAAGAAACAAAAACAGTTTCTATTCAAAACTGAAATTTTAGATCCAACTTCAATGGATTAGAAATTGACCTAGTTACATGAAAATAATCATTGTTCAAGATTTTGTGGCATAGGTTGCTGTTTCAATGATTTACCATCATTTTTTTCCACATTTTTTGGGTTGAATTAGATTCTAAGTAACCTATTAAAGCACTAGGGTGATATGTTACATGCTAATCAACTTGGTTTGTCCTAATGACACATATTCTCTTATTTACATGTTAAAATGAGTTACTGTATATAGGCTAAAAAAGATTTATATTTTCATGAATGATAAGTATTTATTACTATCATGGGTTATCTGAATGGGAACAGGATCCTGGAATGGAAGGGAAAAAGGAACATAGAAGTGGATATTAGTAGGTAAAAGTCTGACATTCCCTCCGGCTCCATGGGAGAAGTTATTGGATGATTTCCCTCCTAAAATAAGGACTACTTTAAATTTCACCATGCACAGATGTAACAATATTTATAAATATCTCTAACATCATCTTCCTGCCCTTATCCCGTTTTATTTGGGGTCGGCGCAACACGTTTTTTTCTTCCATTCTGTCCTGTCGCTCGTCACGCTATCACTAACTCCCTTTTCATTCATATCACTTCTCACACAATCCATCCATCTTTTCTTTGGCCTCCCTCTCCATCTCCATCTATCCATAATAATAAATATCTCTAACAAATCTTAAAATTGTTTAACATATTAAAATCTCATGTTGTGTTTGTTATCAAGCTTCTTTGTAGGTTTGGTAGGTCTGAGAGTAGGCGGTAGGCTATATTTTACCCTCTCACTCTTACCCCACATTATTTTCTTTGATCATCTTTATGTTTACAATGTTTGCATTGTTCTGCCATACAAATTATTCAATTCTGCAAACCGAGTCAGCAAGTTGTAATACAAATGCTGGTTTGTGTAAATGTTCATGTATTTCTCAGCATAACACCTCTGCAAGAATAAAAACAGTACTAACAGAATCATCATATTGGATGCTAAAACATCCTAATGTATTCCAGTAATTTTCTTTTTACCAACTTCCCAAAAAGGAGGAGGTACTATGTTCGGCTGTTTGTATGTTTTAATTTTTGTATGTTTGTTCATCGAATACTCTGCCAAATGTGGACGGATTTTCAAAATTCTTTTTTATGGGAAACAAACCTCAAATTTAATAGGCTCACTTATTGTTTTTTTTTTGCATATTTAATGAAGTATCTTGTGTATTTGCGTATGGTCGTCATCATCTCAAGTAGCTGGGCTGATGATGGAAGGTACAACTCCTTAACAGTAAGAAGTTACTTGAACAGGCAAGGACTGTCGTAGTAAATTGTTTTGATGTTTTCAACATATGTAAATAGAGTGAGGAGGGTGTATTTGAAGATGTGCGTAGGGGATAGAGTAGAGTAATAGGTGACTTGCAGTCTGCTATTGCAGCTTGCAGGATGCCCATTATGCTACAGTAGGATTGATCCCATGAGGCTGGCATAGTCACCCAGAGTGCACTGAAGCCTCTAAATACTAGATTAAAAAAAAAAAAAATTTGTAAAGTATGTAGTTGATATAAGGGAAATACAGCTAATATATTACTTTCTTTGATGGATTACTAAAAATCAGTCATCTTAGTGTATATTGATCTCACATTTAAATAAAAATGTACTGTATGTATACCTATTGTAATTTATTCATGATATAATATTGCTAGTTGTAATTAATTAGAAAGTACTTTTTAGTGTGAAAAACATTGCGGTTAGTTTGCAGATTTGAAAAGAGTTAAAACTATCCCAAAATTCAATGACTTTCCACTCAAAATGTTTTTATATCAATGTACAATCAACAAAAAAGACAAGTAAACTGGCCAAGAAATAAACATATTTACTGGAGTTAGTCTGTCACCAAAGTGATAGAAATTAATACTACTCATTTTGAATGCATTTTGGATCAGTACCACATGATAAAAGCACTTGTGTGTGTTGTGGTCAGAT
This sequence comes from Mythimna lalbum, assembly GCA_949319445.1. NCBI lineage: Eukaryota > Metazoa > Arthropoda > Insecta > Lepidoptera > Noctuidae > Mythimna > Mythimna lalbum. The sequence continues at coordinate 4,489,909 of OX439356.1, read as the reverse complement.
CATAGAATTAAACACTTCATAATGTAACTGACCATTTCATGAAATGGTCACATTTCATAATATAGCTACCCCAGAAGTGGCCATATGATTTTAAAATTAAAGCTTGATATGTTTGTCCACATATGGCAATATCATTAATGCAGAATATATAATATATAATTTATCATATAAATGAAATAAAGCTTTAAAGATGGTCTGCATTCAATTAAAAAATAAACCCAATTGATTAAAATCATATAGATTTCAAATCTATATAATATCAATTACTGCATTTTAACTACTGCAAATCCGTATTAGTTAAAAAAATAAAAAATGAAACAAAGCGAAATCAGCACCTCTACCTGGATGGCGTAACTGTTTTACAGTATAATTTGTCAAGTTTGACTATAATATGAGTTTCGATGTTCATACCGTTAAACGCTAAGTGTTAATTGATTTGGCTAGCTCGTATATGTGGCCATTGGGCAAGGTTCTATTATGAAGTACGACCATCTCATGAAATGGTTGAACACGCCATGAAATGTTCTAGATCTGGCTACGACATAGACATAAAAACTTACCAATTAAAGGATGCTATTTAAAAGCAATTAGTAGCTTTGTTTCTTACCTCTATTGTGGGCTACATACATGCTTGTTTGGATGTAGCATATTGCTGAACATATAGGTCCTCAACACTGTATGTCCAAGTATTAGCTGTCCATTACGGCCACTTACTGCCGAAATAGTATAAATCTACGTAGTTCAAACTACTAATTACTACTAAGTTTTGTTATAAAATTACAACAGTAACAAATAAGGATAATGGGATGTACCGTCGTGACGACACGAAAACAAGAAGCGTGTTGCCAACATGAAGTTTTGAATAATAACAATCCTTTACTCTTGCAGGTGACAGAATGTCTCGCAACAAAGACAAGCATGAGGGCGCTAGCGGGCGCACTTACCACATTATGTCGGAAGCGGAGCGAGCGTCCGGCCGCCGTGGAGGCTGGACCACGCTTGAGGTGATTACTTTACTTTACTTTCTATGTACAGTCCAGCGCAAGGGTAACCCACGGAACTCAAATTTCAAAGCTTTTTGCATTTTGAAGGTCTGTGTCAAGTTATATGTTGATTAAAATATGATTGGCGGCCGTAACACGTATTTATTTACGGAATTATTGTCATTAAAATCATCAATACAATCCTCTCAGTTAAGTAATCCCTATTGAAAGACTTTTTCATGAAATAGCCAGTTCAGTTTGTCTAACCCTATTGAATGACTTTTTCATGAAATAGCCAGTTCAGTTTGTCTAACCCTATTAAATGACTTTTCATGAAATAGCCAGTTCAGTTTGTTTGTCTAACCCTATTGAAATACCTTTTTATGAAATAGCCAGTTCAGTTTGACTAACCCTATAGAATGACCTTTTCATGAAATAGCCAGTATAGTAGCTATATTTAACCCTATTCAATAACTTTTCATGAAATAGCCAGTTCAGTTTGACTAACCCTATAGAATGACCTTTTCATGAAATAGCCAGTATAGTAGCTATATTTAACCCTATTCAATGACTTTTCATGAAATAGCCAGTTCAGTTTGTCTAATCCTATGGAATGACCTTTCCATGAAATACCCAGTTTAGTATGTCTAACCCTATTGAATGAATTTTTCATGAAATAGACAGTTCAGTTTGTCTAACCCTATTGAATGACTTTTCATGAAATAGCCAGTTCAGTTTGTTTGTCTAACCCTATTGAAATACCTTTTCATGAAATAGCCAGTTCAGTTTGTCTATCCCTATAGAATGACCTTTTCATGAAATAGCCAGTATAGTAGCTATATTTTACCCTATTCAATGACTTTTCATGAAATAGCCAGTTCAGTTTGTCTAATCCTATGGAATGACCTTTTCATGAAATAGCCAGTATAGTAGCTATGTCTAACCCTATTGAATGACTTTTTCATGAAATAGCCAGTTCCTCTAACCCGATTGAATAGCTATTTTATGCATCATTTTGCGGGTTTTGGAGCATCATCCCCCTTAAGGTGAAAGCTGCAGGTACGAGCGTGGCCATGTTGTCACTAGATGGCGCATGACACGTGTATGAGGTCATTTTAAGTCAAGGAAATTGTATTTGCTAAAATCACACATTAGGGGTGTATACGGGGTCCCAATCAACATCTGTCGGGACCCAAGCCAACCTCACCTGCACGTGGTACACCCTGCTGAAAAACGGACGAGGCTATGGCGACCCGCCAACCCGCGGTGTCGGTGGTTGGTGAGGTGGTGTCGGGTTTATTGTCCACAGGTCCCTCGTGAACAATGTGGTGAGGATCGAGAGTGTGTCGGCCAGGGTGGCGTACCTTATACTCAGAATATCATCAAGATATTCGCTGAAGGTCATACAGGTTTACGCCCCGACCTCGGCACACCCCGACGACGAAGTGGAGTCCATGTATGAGGACATATCCAGAGTCATGCATGGCTCTAAGACTCACTTCACCGTGGTCATGGGGGACTTTAATGCGAAACTGGGCAAACGAGACGGTGATGAGCTGCGAGTGGGGCAATTTGGATTTGGACATCGGAACCGCCGGGGACACCTACTGGCTAGTTTTATGGAGAAGGAGAGCCTCTACATGATGAACTCCTTCTTCAGAAAGCGTGAGCACAGGAAGTGGACGTGGCTAAGCCCTGATGGTGTAACTAAAAATGAGATTGACTTCATCATGTCGACGAAGAAGCAAATATTCAATGATGTCTCTGTGATCAATACGGTGAAAACCGGGAGTGATCACGGTATGGTAAGAGGCACATTGAATATCAATGTCAGGCTTGAAAGAACTCGACTGATGAAGTCTACGCTCCGTCCTGCACAGATCCAGATCCAAAACTCCGAGAGCTTTCAGCTCGAACTTCAAAATCGTTTCGAGTGCCTAGAAAGCTCCGTGGACAAATATAATGATGGGTTCGTGGAAGCTGTCCATACAGTCGGGTCTCAGTTCTTTAAGACTCGTACAAGTAAGACCAAAAGGCTTACAGATCAAACTCTCGAGCTCATGAAGAAGAGGCGTGAAATGACTTTGCAGTCTTCAGATGACGTGTGCACGTACCGGCAGCTCAATAAACAGATCTCGAAGTCTCTGAAACGCGACCTTCGCAGATTTAATACCGAGAGGATTAAAGACGCGATTGAGCGGAATAAGGGCTCCAAAGTATTTGCACGGGATCTGTCTATTGGGCAGAGCCAGCTCACGAAACTGAAGACCGATGATGGCAGAGTTATATCCGCCAAATCGGAGCTTCTGGGAGAGATCGAGGCTTTTTATGGACAGTTATATACGTCAGTCTCCAAACCCGATACAAATCTAGCAAACGACCCAAGAGCTAGATTGACTCGACACTACACTGAAGATATCTCGGACGTCAGCCTGTACGAGATTAGGATGGCTCTGAAGCAGTTGAAGAACAACAAGGCGTCGGGCGAGGACGGAATTACGGCTGAGCTCCTGAAGGCGGGTGGAAAACCGGTCCTAAAGGCCCTTCAGAAGTTATTCAATTCCGTCATACTCGAGGGAAAAACGCCGCAGGCATGGAGCAGAGGTGTGGTGGTACTTTTTTTCAAGAAGGGTGACAATACCCTGCTTAAGAATTACAGGCCCATCTCACTTCTGAGCCATGTCTACAAGCTGTTTTCAAGGGTCATCACGAACCGTCTCGCGCGCAGGTTTGACGACTTCCAGCCTCCCGAACAAGCCGGATTCCGAAAAGGTTTCAGCACCGTAGACCACATTCATACGCTACGGCAGGTTATACAGAAGACCGAGGAGTATAACTTGCCTCTTTGCCTAGCGTTTGTGGACTACGAGAAAGCCTTTGATTCGATTGAGACTTGGGCGGTGCTGCAGTCTCTCCAACGGTGCCAAATTGACTATCGGTACATCGAGGTGCTGAAGTGTTTGTACGAAAACGCCACTATGTCAGTTCGACTACAGGACCAGATCTCGAAACCTATCCTTTTGCAGCGGGGTGTGAGGCAGGGAGACGTCATTTCTCCGAAACTGTTCACCGCCGCAATGGAAGATGTCTTCAAGGTTCTGGACTGGAATGGACTAGGCATTAATGTCAATGGCGAGTACATCACTCACCTTCGGTTTGCTGACGACATAGTAGTCATGGCTGAGACTATGGAGGAGCTCAGCACAACGCTCAATGACCTCAGTAGAGCTTCCGAAAGAGTGGGTCTTAAAATGAACATGGATAAAACCAAAATCATGATAAACAACCATGTAGCGCCCACTCCTATCAAGATCGGAGACTCTACACTCGAAGTTGTGGAAGATTACGTCTACCTCGGACAGACAGTCCAGCTAGGTAGGTCGAACTTCGAGAAAGAGGTCAATCGTCGAATCCAACTCGGCTGGGCAGCGTTCGGGAAGCTACGCGGTGTCTTCTCGTCCAACATACCACAGTGTCTCAAGACAAAAGTCTATGATCAGTGCGTGTTGCCAGTGATGACATATGGCTCCGAAACGTGGTCGCTCACAATGGGCCTCATCAGAAGGCTTAAAGTCACCCAAAGGGCAATGGAAAGGGCTATGCTCGGGGTTACCTTGCGTGATCGAATCAAAAATGAAGACATCCGCAGGAGAACTAAGGTTGCCGACATAGCGCAAAGAATTGCCAAACTTAAGTGGCAATGGGCAGGGCACATTGCTCGCAGAACAGATGGCCGTTGGGGCCGAAAGGTTCTGGAGTGGCGACCGCGTACCGGAAGACGCAACGTTGGAAGGCCTCCAACAAGGTGGTCTGATGACCTAGTGAGGATTGCGGGAAGCCGATGGATGCGAGACGCGCAGGAGCGTTCGTTGTGGCGATGCTTGGGGGAGGCCTATGTCCAGCAGTGGACGTGTATCGGCTGAAATGATGATGAATGATGATGATGAAAATCACACATTCCTTTTTATTTAATTTAGTCAAATTATTATCTCATTCAATTGATTAGAAGACATGTGACATTCACCAACCCGCACTGGGCCCGCAGGGTGGATTTCGGTCCATTCCCTCTCGAGAGGAGGCCTGAATCCCAGCAGTGGGAACATTAAAAAGGCTGATGATGATGATCATGATGATTGTCTTAAAATCCACCTATTTCGCCAATACCTCAACTAACATCCGACTACAACACGCCCATAGATTTCACTGTTAGAACTCATCATCATATCAGCCGAAAGACGTCCACTGCTGGACATGGGCCTCCTCCAAGCGTCGCCACAACGACCGGTCCCGTGCGTCACGCATCCATCGGATGTTAGCACTATTTTCTATAAAAACCTCGTCTTAGTCAATAGCTTACTTCTAGGCAAGCGTTCTCCATCGTCGACCACATCGTCGCTATCCATCATGTTAGATAATGGTCAAAGACGAGCCTATCAATAAAATAAAATTTTGTCTAAAACCGCAGCTAACTGCTCTAAAAACGTCGTTTCAAAACGTGCAAGTTCAACGTATTTACTTATTTATTGTTAAACGATCAATTTCCTTGGCTATACCATTGAAAGCTTAAAGTATGCAAGTACATGCATGTCTTGTCGTGGGAGGCTGGACCACGTTTGAGGATCACTTCAATCAAATCTGACCTCTAGCGTCAACACCTACGCTATACGTAAGCTTAATATCTAGTTGTTCTATGTCACTGAGGTTGTTTTTTTTTTCTAGCTCTGAGAAATCATCCAATGACTTCTCCCACTTTAGGGGGAGCGACAGGGCGTGTCAGACAATTGCTGACTAAAACTCGCCTGTGTCGTTCAGTCGCTTTTTGCGTTCCAGTTCCGCGGTAACTCTGTGGAGATTCGGAGTTGTTTGATGATTTCCAGGGCCTTTTTTGAAATTGTTTAAATCTAGTTAGATCAGAAACCAATCTGCACAGACAGCCATTTAGGCTTGATTATGAACAAACTAACAAAAAATATCTATAAATACTTTTACTTTTTTCAAATCAATTTGGTTGTGCTCTCACGCGATATATTGAATCGCTTATTTTCTCGTGTCGGCACGATTTATTATGATAAATAGATGATGTTGTGGTAAATATAAATAACAAGATAGGTGGAGAGACTGTTTGAGTTGCATAGACTTGAGAGGCATCGTCAGTTATTTATTCACTAGCTTCGGCCTGCAGCTTGGCTCGCGTGAAAGTAGGTTTCTCCATGCAAACTCTAGACCCCCGTTTCATATATGCGTGTGGATTGAGTCATCATCATCATCTTCCTGACCTTGTCCCGTGTTATTTGGGATGCTATCACTAACTTCCTATTCCTTCATATTACTCTCCACCCAATCCATCCATCTTTTCTTTGGCCTTGCTTTACGTGTGGATTGAGTGATCATTGTATTTATACGAAATCAAAGAAGGATTTAGTAAATAATTATGATTGTGAAGATAACAAAAAGTGAAATCTATGAGAAAATAGTAGTGGTCAGTTACTGGAACAGTCAATAAAATCTTGATTCATTTATTTATTTAAAAAAAATGCACCAATAAAACACAGTACAAAGGCGGGCTTAATGTCATTTGTGGTGCTTCTATTAACCTTTCGAATACCGTAATTAGAGATACAATAGAAAGACAATGACAGTGCGAACGCCGGCGTTCGCTAGGGGTTAATGAATGATACAACCTAATAAAATATTCATCATCATCATTTCAGCCGACAGACGTCCACTGTTGGACATAGGCGTCCCCCAAGTGTCACCACAACGAACGATCCTATGCGTCTCGCATCCATCGGATTCCCGCAACCTTTACCAGGTCATCGGTACACCTTGGAGGCGGCCTTCCGACACTGCGTCATCCACTCCAAAATCTTTCGGCCCCAACGGCCATCCGTTCTGCGACTGCGAGCATTGTGCCCTGCCCACTGCCATTTAAGTTTGGCGATTCTTCGCGCTATGTCGGCAACCTTGGTTCTCTTGCGGATATCTTCATTTCTGATTCGATCACGTCAGGAAACTCCGAGCATAGCCCTTTCAATTGCCCTTTGGGTACCTACTTTAATCCATCTGATAAAATATTACCAAACATTATGTCATTTTCAACTGAAAGACGACCACTGGCCTCCCTCAAATGTTGCCACAATGACCGGTTCTGTGCGCAAGCATTATGTGATTCATACTATTTATATATTTGTACTTCAGGTGAATGCGATTTGGCTAGGGCTACAAGGGTTGGGTCGAAAGAGTGGCCCAAAAGGCAACAGAACGAACATAGGATTTTTTAAAGTGGGAAAATCATCTAATAACATCTCCCGCTTTCGGGTGTCAGACTTTTATTGACTAAAGCCCACTCTCCTTCGTTGCCTTTCATACCAGGGCTAAGTTTTCCTTTCAGATTGCTTCTTGGCCCCAGTATGCTTCGACCCTGCTGGGCCTCTACTGTTTGCTGACATCTCCTTGAACGAACATAGGTGGATATTTAAAGATTTTCCGCTAAAATCAAGATGGATGAGGTTCATGATGAATAACAATCTTAATGACCATAAAAGATAGCAAACATACTTTCTCAAAGTTATCTTATTTTGTTGCTAACTGATAATACTATCACTGTAATAAATTGATTTATTGTGGTCCACCTACCACTCAGTCTTTTCAACCGACTTCAAAAAGGAGGAGGTTCTTTAACATAAGGTTAATAGCCTTGTTGCATTAAGTCTGCAGATATAACACTACTGTACATAAAGAATATAGGTAGGTGAAATATCAATTTATTTTCATGAAAACTAAATACAAACATGTACTGTGTGTAATAAATAGCCTTTTCTAGCTCGAATGGTCGTACCTCCCTTGAGAGAACCTTTTTGGTACCCCAGTTAGGGAAGGTACCCGTGTGCCAAGTACTTAACCCCTTTTCACCTATCAACTACGACAGAATTTCGTTTTATAAAAAAAAAATACATTTATTACAAAATAATGAGTTCCCAGGATCACTTGACGTAAATGCTCCTGGGTAACACGAAATTAAAATTTTCTTAAGTGTTTTGCGTTTTCCACGTCGCGGTCGTGTCAGATTCCATGTTCATTAAAAAATGATCTCTGTCCAGGTAAGGCCTTGACGCTCAGTACGTCTAACCTATTGAATGACTATTTCATGAAATAGTCATTCAATAGGTTAAACCTGCGCGAAGCTTACATACACTTTTGAAACTGTCGAAGAAGCGGCGACTGTGCCAAGCCTATTGTCGTTGCCATTTTGTTCACGAATACGCGTATATGAAGCTACGCGTGCCTGAAGCCATGCGTCCGTGAACAGTAGGCCTACCATAAACCTATTGAATGACTATATCATGAAATAGTCCTTTAATGGGGTGAGACGAACTGAGTGGGTTGTATTGATGATTATAATTATGTTTCCATAAATAATACCTGGTGCAATAGCAAAATTTATTTTAATGGTCATAGAACCTAACTAAAAAAATTTTGCTGGTCAATGCAAAATGCAAAAAAAACCTAGAGTAAATTTGATTTTTCCGCCTACCCTAAAACTTTTACTGTAACGAAGGAAATTAGTCATTATTATTTTGTCCTTTGTTGAACTTGATTTGGCTTTGACTACGCAGATTATTTTGAGGATATTTAAGAGACAATAGATATAATTCTCCAAGACAATAGATATATTTATTATATAGACTCTCACAAGGTGGCCCGATGACCGGTGATGCGAGACGCACATGACCATTCCTTGTGGTGACACTTGGGGGAGGGCTATTTCCAGCAGTGGACGTCTTTCGGTTGAAATGATGATGATGAAATAAGTAAACTAAAAAAATACTTACCTAATTCAATCAATCATCAGCCTTTCAATGTTCCCACAGCTGGGGCTCAGGCCTCCTCTCTAGGAAAGGGGAATGAGCTGTAATCCACCACGCGTTATAGGACATGCCGGTTTCCTCACGATGTTTTCCTTTACCGTTTTGAGAGCAGTAGTGATGAAATCAATTACACAAAGTAATGCGCCTGGCTGGGTTGGAACCCGCGAGTTACAACTCGTAAGTCGGGGCCGTTACCACTCGGCCATCACTGCTCTTATACCTTATTCAGTCTGACTTAATTCCGATTTTTAACCGACTTCAAAAAGAAGGAGGTTACATTTTCGGCTGAATGTATTTTTTTTTTAATTATCATCTTAATTATTTATTCTGAGTCGCATAATTATTTTAATGAATTAATAATTCACTAGGATTTTGGTTTATAGACCATTTTAGATCTAGCGGATATTTTTTATGGCATTGAAGATTACATTTGATTAAAATTAACAAAGTATTTAAGGTAAATTAGTGGCTATTTACTTGCTGGCCTCAATGAAAGATTAATTTATCCTTTTAGGCTAAATTTAGCATTTTGTGGAGGTTATCTCATGCGCATGCAGGGAAATTAATGTGTTTACCACTTTTGATAACAATTCCCAGTAAATCTTAATTTTACTAACGTTAAAATTATGTAACTCTCACGTACTACAAACTTTTATATGTATTTCATAACGTGCAAGTTGGAAACGCTTCCGAAAGAGAAACCCGGAAAGATCCTTCTTTGCCTTACCTTCCAAGACTCCGGTTTCTACCCTACATAGGAGTGGGTTTTAGTCAGTAAAAGTCTGACACGCTCTCCCACTCTGCCCTAGAACGGGAAACGTCATTAGATGATTATCCACCTAAAAAAAAAAAGAGCTGGAGTCTATCTTAAAAGTCAAACAACTATTATTATGATAAAATTAAACCAGATATACCTAGTCAACACTGCCTCAATAATCAAGGTTGATTAAGAGATCTTGATCATTGTTTACTAATAGAAGAGCCTTATAAAAAGTATCGAATAGGTATAAGTATTTTTTAAATGATTAAATATAATATACAAAATTTCCAAGTCGTTTGACTTCTTAGGCAGACTATAGAAGTTACTTTCAACTTTATAATCATCATCATCTTCCTGCCCTGTCCTGTCATCCATCACGCTCTTACTAGTTCCCTTTTCTTTCATACCTCTTACACACAATCCATCTATCTTTTCTTTGGCCTCCTTCTCCATGTATTCTCATTGCTTAGTAACATACGTTTCATCCCTCCTCTTCACATTGCCATACTAAAATTGTAAACATCATCATCATTCATCATCATCATCATCATCATCATTTCAGCCGAAAGATGTCCACTGTTGGACATAGGCCTCCCCAATTGTCGCCACAATAACCGGTTCTGTGCGTTTCGCATCCATCGGATTCCAGCAACCCTTACCAGGTCATCGATCCAAATCATCATTTTCCTGCCCTTGTCCCGTTTTATTTGGGGTCGGCGCAACACGTTTTTTTCTTTCATTCTGTCCTGACACTCGTCATGCTATCACTAACTCCTTTTTCTTTCATATCACTTCTCACACTTTCATATGCAAATGGTAAACAAAAATGACAAATCGATTTCTCTGATCGTACATAAGTACAATGTTGGCATACATAAACTGTTATTTTGCCTACACTTGTATTTTATGCAATAGTGCCAAGATGCGCCTACGTAACGCGTAGCTACTTAGTTTTCCTTAACTTGTCAAGAAACATTGCGCGAACGATTGCAAACGAAATCCAAATAATGTTGTTGCATTCATTGATTTTTTTGTTCACTTGTAACATTATGAGCGTCATTGTTATACGCAATAAATAATTGCTACTATTATATACCGTTTACTATTTTTTTTAACGTATTTAACTTAAATACAATATAACGTTTAAATAATAGACCACCGGTATTGGGTTATGCCCGCTAACGCAACGAGAAATTTCTGCAAGGAAAACCGCTCCTTGAACGCAAAGGTCACTGGTGGGGTTTTATTTAGTAAAATTTTATATGGTCTCTCGCTCCATCCTAAAGCAGCAGTAATCATTGAATAATCACACTTCAAAAAAAAGTAGATAGTATTGAGTTCCAATTATCGGTTCGGTTATTGATCTAGAGAGAGGAACCTTACTATTGCGAGCCGCATCCAGCGGTACCGCTTTCTGGATCAAGCCCTAGATCCAGCCGCCTAACGAGATCTTCCTGAGGTGGAAGGCTTATGGCTTTTAGGCCAGTAGCTGACACGACTATCGGTACAATGATCGTTGAGTCTACATCTCACATTGTGATCACCTCGCTTGCGAAGTCAAGATACTTGGCGTTCTCGTCATGGACGCTGTATTCAACGAATGTTGCACGCTTCTCAATACGGTCTACTATATCAGGCTTGTAGACCACAATACAAACATGGACCATGTTATATGGCCATTATATTATAGCTACTAGCTAACTAGCTCTTGCCAGCGGCTTCGCCCGCGTGAAAGTAGAAAATATATGCCTATGTCACTCAGCGCTACTGCTGAAATGATTTTAAACTCGGTCCGATGGTTTTTGAGTTTTTTTTTTATTAAAGATATTGTATTTTAATACAATATTATTGGCCCCGACTTACGAGTTGTGGGTCGTGGGTACAAACCCAACCAGGCTCATTACTTTGTGTTGTTTATTTCATCACCACTGCTCTTAATCGCGCACCTATTGTCTTACTATTGTCTCTACCACGATTGAAAGGTTAAAACGGTGAAGGAAAAAGTCGTGAGGAAACCGGCATGGCCTAGAACCAAAATTTCGAAGACATGTGACATTCACCAACCCGCACTGGGCCCGCGTGGTGGATTATGGCCAATTCCCTCTCCTACAGAGGTGGCTTGAGTCCCAGCACTGGGAACACTAAAAGGCTGATTATGCTATGCTATGGTTGTATTCATTGTTACGGCAATTCTAACAACTAACTAATCATTTCCAGGTAACAGGAGGTGTGCGCGCCTTAGCGCCCCAACTGTTCCAACTGACGCACCTGACCGCGCTGTACCTCAACGACAACTCGCTGCAGAGGATCCCGCCCGACATCAACCAGCTGGCGAACTTGCACACCCTCGATATATCTAACAACAAGCTGAGATCGCTGCCCGCTGAGCTTGGAGACCTCATTCAGCTCAGGTGAATATTTCGTTTATTACATTTTTCATTGGCACAGCAGGAGAAATAAGGTTACTGACATAGCACGAAGAATTGCCAAACTTAAGTTGCAATGAGCACATTGCTCGCAGAACAGATGGCTGTTGGGGCCGAAATGTTTTGGAGTGCCGACAGCGTACCGGAAGATGCAGCGTTGGAAGACCTCCTACAAGGTGGACCGATGACCTGGTGAAGGTTGCGGGAAACCGATGAATGCGAGACGCACAGGATCGTTCATTGTGACGACACTTGGGGGAGGCCTATGTCCAACAGTGGACGTATGTCGGCTGAAATGATGATGATGATACTTTTCATTGTGTTCATAACTACATTTTACCGAGTCTGCGAAAGGCTTGAAGCCTTTTTAGAGGTATGCAGAAAAGTGAGTATATCCTCCGACCAGACAGGTGTTAGGATCTGGTGGGCAACTGCCCGATAAATGATTTCAGGCTGTCGTATGTATTCAAATCGCGCGGAGAACGAAAAGACAAACTTTAGCTCTTTATAATATTAGTGTGTAGATATATGAATTTATCCCAAGCCCTTTGCTGATTTTCCGATTGCTGTTAGCAGTGACCACATCTTTTTTGAGGGTTGGATCCACCCTTGATGTAATATGCTGTGAGAATGATCAAAGAGTTACCATGACCCTGGTACGCAAAGGGTAACTGAAGGTTTTTTTATCGCTAAAATTCTGACACACCCTCTCGCTTTACTGAAAGCGGGAGCAGTTATTTTATGATTACTCAGCTAAAACTAAGAGAATGTTGTTTTTGTAGTTTTCCCTGCAGACATTTTCTAAATCATTTGATTGCCTAGTCATCATCTTCCTACCCTTGTTCCGTGTCATTTGGGGTCGGCGCAACATGCTTTTTTTTCTCATTCCGATCTGTCACCCGTCATGCTATCACTAACTTCCTATTTCTTTCATATCACTCCTCACACCATACATCTTTTCTTTGGCCTTTCTTTACCTCTTCATCCATCGACATAGTTGCCTAGTCAAATGTCATAAATATAGTATGACGCGTCTTTGTTAGTCACTGAATATCATAATGGGTTTCTACTTATGAAAGTGCCACATTATTTCATTCCGATTTTATGGTATCATTAACAAGATAATGGTATCGGTATTATTTATCGCACTAATATTATAAAGCCGAAAGTTTGTGTGTTTGTAAATCTGTTACTTCTTCACACTCGAAGAACTGGATGACTTTCGATGAAACTTGGTACAGCGGTAGACCATGACGTGGAATAGCACATAGGATACTTTTTCCCGGATGTATGCTCCCTTGGGATAATGTTCTGCTATTTGTACTCGTACACGGATAGGCCATGTTCGGGAATAGCATAAATCTCTAGCACTTTATATCCCGGGAGTATGTTACCTTGGGATATTGTTCTTTTTATTAGTACACGGGTAGGCCATATTTAGGAATAGCACATAGAATACTTTTTAACCCGGGAGTATGTTCCCTTGGGATAATTTTCTACTATTTGTGCATGTGTATGAGATGTTCTTGAACAGCACATAAGATATTTTTTAACCCGGGAGTATGTTCCCTTGAGATAATCTTCTACTATTAGTACATGTGTATGAGATGTTCTTGAACAGAATAGAATTTTGAATTTTCTACTGGAGGGACCGGCGGCACGGGTATAAGGTGTTCTTGAACAGCACATAGGATACTTTTTATCCCGGGAGTAGGTTCCTTTGAGGGAGTATAATTTTGTACTATCTCGCGGGCGAAGCTGCTAGTAGCGGCTAGTTGTACCAGACATTCACGCATGAAAGTTCCATTCACGAATGAACGTTCAATTCATGAATTATTTGCGTCTCTCTTAACTCCCAAGAAAATTCACTCTGACGGTAGGTACACGAAAGTACTCGTATTGCCATTTTTATTCAACTTTCTCTTTCGTTCAAGAATCGGTTTCTAAGGAAAAGTTCTCGTAATGTACGTTAGTGGTGTACCCGCTTTGATTTGTTTGACATTAACGTTTTCAGGGTTCCGTAGCCAAAGTGTAAAACAGGACCCTATTACTACGACTCCGTCCGTCTGTTTGCTGTCCGTCCGTTTGTCACCAGGCTGTATCTCATGATCCATGATAGCTAGACAATGAGGGTGTTCTAAAATGACGTTCACCAGGTGGCAGTACTGAGGCGGCAGGTCCAGGCACCTGTCAAAACACTTATGTTAATGACATTAGTTAGACATTAACGTCAATGTCTAACTTTAGACGTCAATGTCATGTATACGTTTTCAAAAGAAAAGATCTGACGGCTAAGTGGCGCCAACTGGTGGTGTGAATTTTCTTGACCACCCACTTTGAAATTTTCACAGGTGATGTATTTCAGTTGCCTCCATTACAACAAATACTAAAAAACACATTAGAATAAATATTTAAGGGGGCTCCCTACAACAAACTTATTTTTTTTGTTTTTAGCTATGGGCGGAACCTTTCGTGCGCGGATCTGACTTTCTCTTGGCGGTTCTTAAATCACCAACGACTTTAAGTATCAGAGGACAGATTATTGCAATATCCATAGGTCAATGTTTTTTTAATGAGTAATTATTTGATAGCTGTTGGAGCTATCTCTGTTGGCAACCTATAAAATCTTGTGTGTGTAAAATACTGCTGATAATGTCCATTCCTTAAATTAATTAAATTGTTTTATCAGAAGTTAATTGTTTACTTTTTAAATCAAACATGAAGTTACATATTTAGGGCTATATTTTACCGAGGCAAAATGGCGGCGCGACCAGTCGCCGCTACTATCAAAATATACACAGCTCTACAGAGAATTTCTCACCTGAAATTATTGGAATCGATTCAGTTTCTGATTCTGAACAAACTATATTCAGTTTTCGCATATACTTACTAGAAGTAATGTTGTATAGGACGGAATGATCGACCATTGACGTGTATCGTTGAGTACCGAAGGGCTTTGTAAATAAAGTTTATTGCGGTCGCTATGAGGGGTATACAAATACACGTAGATTTGATCCTTTTCTATCAGATTCAAAGGTCAAGATGAAGATATTGTCCCAAATATATTAAGACTAGTTGCTCCTGATGGCTTCGCCCGCGTGATAGTAGAAAATTATCCCAAGGGAACATACTACTGCGATAAAAAAGTATCCTATGTGCTATTCCAGGACATGTAGTAAACATAGAATACAGTACGATGAGTATCCACCCTTACGTTATTGAAACTTCTACAGTTCTGACTAAGCGTTTCTCTTCGTCGTTTATACCGCGTATATCGAAGGACTGAATCAATTTGCCTGCTACAGCCTGCCCGTCCAATTATAATTCAGGTGTCTTCAAGGCTAGAGTGGATAGGCTCTTAATAAACTAGTGCGCCTCACCAGTAACGATTGCATCACTGCTTGTCATCATATGGGATCGCAGTCAAGCACTAGTTTAATTGTGATAAAAAAAAGTAGTTTTTGCTCCCAAGAGTAGGTAACAAACATACATACATACAAACATACAAACTTTCGCGATTATTAGTAGGATCTAATCTCATCTTTGCTTTAACCTTTCGCATATTTATTTTAAACATTGTCCCATACTAGAATATACTCCTCTCACAAGCATGTATACTCAAATACAGTCACAAAAAGACATCCAGTCCTGAAGTTCTTTATGTAAGCTATACAAATATTTGTTCCGTACGGTAATCGAATCCACGGCACGCAGCACAGCTGTCAATAACTCAACCACTGCGCCTAGTGTGCCGTCATCATCATCATCATCATCATCAGCCTTTTTAATGTTCCTACTGTTGGGAGTCAGGCCTCCTCTCTAGTAGAGAGTATGGACCGTAATCCACCACGCGAGCCGCCTACTGTGCCGTCTATAATCTATATTTACTAACCACCATTTTTCTTTCTGAAATAAAATTCTCCAAAAGCGAGAATAAATGTATGTCAAGTTTATTCAGTATCAAAGACTCAGCAACTTAAGTAATAGTTTGTAAATAAGTGTAAAAATTAAGATCAAGGTTCCTCGAAACGGTTACTATTGGGGAAAAAAAATGTTCATGGACAGCGAAACTCTTCGTGAAATGTTTGTGTAAATACTCGTACAGTACGCCCGACGGATCTTGGCGAGGCTGAACATAGGCTTTGCGCATCTCTCTCTCACGTCGTTTGCCATGAACGAAGTGTGAAAGAGAGAGACATGCGCAGAGCCTATGTTCAAGCTCGCCAAGATCCGTCGGGCGTACTGTACGAGTATTTACACACACGGCAGTGTGTCTACTGAAAGGACGACCTGGAGTTTTTTTTTTAAATTAAAATGGCAACATTATTCAGCTGTCAAAAGCACGTCAAAGACTGTGGTTGTTCCTTAAATTAGGAATATATTTCGTAAACAACTATTATACGACAGGTCGTAAATCGTCACCATTTCAGCTGTAAGACGTCCACTGTTGGACCTCATCCCAAGCGTCGCCACAACAACCGATCCTGTGTGTCTCGCATCCACCGCATTTCCGCCACTCTCACCAGGTCGTCGGTCCACCTAGTGAGAGGCCTTCCAACGCTGCGTTTTACGATGCGTGATCGCTACTCTAGAAGCTTTCGGCCTCATCGACAATTCGTCTGTCTGTCGTAAATACAAAAAAAAAAAAATATACTCAAGTATTAAAACATTTTTCTCCTACTATGTCAGTAATTCCACTTTAATATTTTTTTATTCACAATTCCACACAATTTAATATTTTTTTATTTGACCTCATTTTCTCAGGTTTTCTCTTTCGATGGATAGACTCTAGTTATTTGTTCGATGTTACCGTTACTCTGTACTGCGACCTTCAGATCTGTGCGAAGATATTTATTACTCAGTCACATCTAAAGATAGCTCAGTTTGCCCCTTTTCGGTTACCGTCCTTAATGGTTCTAGCGATCTCCGCGCCGATGCATAAAATTGTATGTTGGTCGTATAAATGTTTTTTTAGTGCTTCTTTATACCTCACATTAAAATAGTCTTATTGTTGAGTTTTCAACATAAACCCCCGGCTTTGCTCGAGTGCTAATTATATATTTATAAAACCTTTATTTTTATTGCTCTTCTTCTTTTTGGAGGGATCTCTAAATCTTTTTCTAAAATAAAACCATATCAGCTATATACCAGTTAGTCTTGTCAAAATCCATCCATCGGTTTCAGAGATTAACCGGAACAAAACAGACAGATAAACGGTCAAAAAATACAAAAAAAAAAATATTACAGGCCACGAATATGCTTTTGTAAGCAAACATAAACAAAAACGTAGTGAAAACATGTAAATTTTTTATTTCAAACAGACACTTCAATTTTATTGTATACTAGCTTTTGCCCGCGGCTTCACCCGCATACTTAAAATATAACCTATGTCACTCAGGAACAAAATGGTTTTCTATCAGTGAAAAATTTTTCGCAATCGGACCAGTAATTTCAGAGATTACCTCCTAACCTACAAACAAAAAAAGCGTGTTACAAAAGGCATACTTTACCTCTTTATAATGTAGATTGGTGTAGATTTGAATGTGTAGATAATAGATTTTGTACTCTGTAAAGAAGAATAACTGTTTGAAAATCTCTTCTAACTTGCAGTTGCGTTTTTAAATTTTGGTTTAGAATTTTTAAGGCGGATAGTAAATTGGTCGCTTTCGGTAATCGCCATGACTAGTTTCTTCATCAATTACATCACGAGTTTCTCCTCTCGATTTCAAGAGCAAACAAACTCTTCGTAATATATTGGTTAACTTCTTGTACCTTGGTTTTAGTGTTATGGAAGGGCCCAGAATTTTTGATCATGTTCATCGATCTTATAAAGCCAAGTGGCTGAGAAGTTGAACGGCAATCGTTTGTCTTGGTATGATAATTTGAAGAGGAGGCATGAAACGCATGTTACTAAAAAAGTAATAAGTATTCTTATGGATAGATAGAGACGGTGAGGAAGGCCAAAGAAAAGATTTAGAAGGAGTGAAATGAAAGAAAAAGATTATAGTGTGACGGTTGACAGGACAGAATGGAAGAAAAAATTGTTACGACGACCCCGAACACAATAAGTAAAATGGGACAAGGGCCGTAAAATAACGTTCGTCGATATTACAAAAGCGTTTGATTGCGTACAACACCAAACTTTAGCTGGTACTATTGTGTGTTTTCTTACTTCTTATTTTCGTATTCAACCGTAGGCAACCTGTACAGCTCTGTTATTGGCCTCGTAAAGATCCCGAAAAGTGCGGGTGGTTGTGCAGGATGGGCAGCATAGCTGGTGAGGCATGTCCTGTGAAACGGCTCCACAATGGCGCTGTCATAGAGATGGGTCTAGGAAGCCCTATGGCCAGATTGTTTTCTTACTGTCCATTAAGTACTGGATGGAAAATCATATAGTCTCTGGATCACTCAAACCTCACATTAGCCGTACAAAATTGTGATTGTTTGTCCAAAACAAACCCTGATCATGTAGGAAAGAGATTACGAATCATACGCATTTCAAATGTGCTTCCACAAGTCGTAGCTAACCCGCAATCGGTCTCCGTGTAAACCTCCCACCTTCCCTTTGATCTTTTGCAGAGATGAAGCTCTGATTATGTTATGCTAGACGTAGACCCCTACGCTAGCGGAGCCGACCACGAGCCGAGCTCAAATTCGTGTAGTATGGAGCGACTTTTAGAGGAGCCGAGCACGAGCGACACTACACGAATTTGAGTTTGGCAGGCTTGGCTCGTGCTCCACTCGTGCTTCGCTCATGCTCAGCTTCTCTAGCGTAGACTCACCTTTAAAGTTTAAACTGCTAAGCCATATACTCTACGGGATTGTTCAAAAGAGTTACCGTAGCCCTGGACCGCAAAGGAACATAGGTGGGGTTTAGTCAGTAAGTCTGACCTTCCCTATTGTTACATCCGGAGCGATGATTTTTCAACGTCAAAAACTTCCATAACGTACTGACGGGGAAAAGGTAGAAATGAGTACCTATATTAGAGGAAGTTTGAAAGTGGCGCCAGTGACTGAAAAGTTGAAAGGAAACCGTTTGTCTTGGTATGGTCATGTAAAGAGGAGGGATGAAACGCATGTTGCTAAAAGAGTTATGAGTTTACAAGTCAATGGATGGAGAGGGAGGCCAAAGAAAATATAGATGGATTGTGTGAGAAGTGATATGAAAGAAAAGTGATAGCGTGTCGAGTGACAGGATAGAATTGAAGAAAAAAACGTGTTGCACCGACCCCAAATAAAACGGGACAAGGGTAGGAAGACGATGATGTACCTACTGAAGGGGAAAAGGTAATGTTGACACTGTTATGGTTTCTTAACCATTCCTATTGTCGTTCATGGTCACAAAGAGGAGATTGTACGTACACAAATTAATTCCGATCAGTGAGCAATTGTGACCTCGTTTGATATCTCAAACGTTCGACGTGTGTACTCATTAAGTTGCTAACTGATGACCTTTATGCTAATTCGGTGCAACATTGATGCTTTTAATACCAGTTTCTTAAAATAACTTATTTTGTGCCCAAATAGGAAGATAGTTTTCTTTTACGGTTAGGCAGAGTTAATGGTTGTAGTATTGTCTTTCCTATCAACGGTTTTGCCGGCGTGTAAGTAGAAAATTATTCCGAACTTAGGTAGGTACTCCTGGGATAAAAAGTAATGCATATGCAAAATTTTATCCGAATCCGTTCAGCCGTTTGAACGTGAAGGCGTAACAAACATTTTTTTTAAGCTAGGAAATCATCTTGACATCATCATCTTTGACAGGCCTGTTGGTCTAGTGGTTAGTGGCCCTGACTGCTATGCCGGAGGACGTGGGTTCGATGCCCAACCACGGCAAATGATCATTTGTTTTGTGCCTAGGTGTAATTTATCTATAATATGTATGTATTTAGAAATATATAAGTATGTTTATCACTTGTCTAGTACCCATAACACAAGCTCTGCTTAGCTTAGGACTAGACGGAGTTGTGTGATAGTTGTGAAATATTATTATTTTATCTTCTGACTTCTCCCGCTCTGGGGCGGAGCGGGGGGTATCATTTTCGTACTTCTCCTCATGGCCGACTCCTAACAAACATACACATTCATTAAACTTTCACATAATATTAGTGGATCAATGAGTCAACAATACATTTTCCTTCGATTATGTCATAGCAGTAAATAAAATTTATCCTTTATTACGGACAAATACATAATGTATAGCCCTTCTGATCGGTTTCTGTCATGGCGGCCAATTTTATCATTTCAACCGATACACGTCCACTGTTGGACATAGGCCTCCCCAAGCGTCGCCACAACGAACGTTCCTGTGCGTCTCGCTTCCATCGGCCTCCCGCAACCTTCACCAGGTCATCAGTCCACCTTGTTGGAGGCCTTTCAACGCTGCGTCTTCCGGTACGCGGTCGCCAGTCCAGAACCTTTCGGCCCCAACAGCCATCTGTTTCGCTTGCAATGTGCCCTGCCCATTGCCACTTAACCCTTCAGATACCGTCAATTAGAGACACAATAGTAAGACAATAGATGCGCGGCCACCGGTGGTCGCTTGGGGATTCATGAATTAAGTTTGGCAATTCTTTGTGCTATGTCGGCAACTTTAGTTCTCCTCAATTTCATTTTATCATAATTTTCCGATTAAACTGTACCTAAAATGCTCCTGAACTGTACGATATAACCTGATTGATACACTATTTGCTAAAGAATAACATAGGTATAAAGATTATATACTGTGCCCGAAGTATACAATCTTATTTCATATTCCACAATGTAAATTTCCTCCGTGTCACGGCCATATCTTACTCGGTTAAGACATGATTGAGTAACAAACATACATTCGGTTTTATTAGTATACTTTGCAGTTAACTTAGAACTCGCATTCGCACGATTATATTTTGTGAATATTTAAAACAAATATGAAATGTGATTTTTTCAAATCATTTGTTTTCAAATTTATCTAGGACATAACTGACACCCCGGGCCTCAGAAAGTAAAGCCGTTGGCCTCGGTTGTCCTTCGTAGATCTTTGTAGGAAAATCACTTAATGACATTCCCCGCTCTTGGGCGGAGCGGGAGATATTGTCAGACTTTTACTGACTAAAAATCCACCCCGTTCCTGCGTGCTTTCATACCGGGGCTGACCTACCTTTCGAAGCTAACCCTGGCTCCAGTAAGCTTCGACCCAGTTGGTCCCCTGCCGTTGTTGACAACTCTTTGAGGCGCACGGGAACAGTGCACGCCGTTGACGACTTGGGCTCGGTCCGGACAGTTGTGTGCTCCACTGTGTCCTCCGGGCGTTCCGCACATTAGTGACACCAGGGCGTTGTTCACTCTTGACTTTAAGACCCCTAAGTTGTAGCTATTCGTCGTTAATAGTTCTGATACAATGTGTATCAGAAAAGCAAAATATTTACACAGCTTCATAATATTTTTCAACACATAAGGTAACTTTCTATTTCTTATCACGTTAGAGTTCAAATAGATAGCACAATGTGACTGGATGTAATCACAATATACCTCTTGTATATAGTGATCAAGAGATTACAAATATTATTTAAACATTCAGTTTTATCTCTCGATAATAATCATGTATGTAAAACAAGTATATTTGCATTTGGTTTTATTTTTATGTTGAATTTATATGTATAGTGGAGCTCGTATGTAAAGATCCAAGGTTATTGACCTCTCGCGTGTGTTTGCCATTGACGTATATATATATTTGTAAACACTGAGTGTGAAGGCCTGTGTTTACATTTAAATTTTAATTTAAATGTAGAAGGATAACTAATTTGCTGGATGAGCAGCGATTGGTTGCATAGATAACATAGATTTTACTACATCATACATGCCTTTCCCGATGTTTTGAGCAGAATTGTATTAATTAATAGCACGGTTGGAGTTGTTGAGCGATTGGCTACAATTCCCGCACGGAACTGATAGTTGTTCTGGGTCAGGGTGTCTTGGGTATCTGAGTTTACATGTTTGTGATACAGTAGTAATTCCTAAAGTGGGGGCAACAATTATTGTAAGCAACTACTGTAGGTTATACAAATATTTGTTCCGTACGGTAATCGAACCCGCGACACGCAGCACAGCAGCCAACTGCTACGACTATGCTATAATGCTATGTATTTTTCTTCTTTTCGAGTCGATGGTTAACTTCTTAAATGGTTTGGATCCAGTTAAGTAGCTGACTGCAGCATCGGTGGCACTCATTAAGTCCTCCAAAGTGCAGGTATATGGGCACTTAGGGTACTTCAACATGTGGCTCATGGTCTAAATAGGGGGCACCGTAGACACATTGCGTATCCGATCGGTCCTAAAATCCCCATTTCACTAACTTGTGTTAGCAGGGGCCTACCTAGGTGCGCAACCGATTAAGGGTGTTTTTAATATCGTGCGGTTTTGATCACGCATGCGGGATTGCCCCGCACGCGTACCCCCGCAAATGTCCATTTTATACAAGTTTTTATTGTAAGGCGTTCGCGGGACGCGTTTTTTTTTCGCATTTTGAAATTTTCGCATGCGGGGCAATCCCGCATTGCCCTCCATATTTTTATTGCAATTACAATTCACGTGAAGTAACAGATGTTCCTGGGGTTTCAAGAAGTTTACTTAGTTAATTAGTTTTACTTATCACACTCTAATCTAAGTCTTTACTTATCACACTCTAATCAAAGTTAATGTAAATTAGTAAGTTTCATAATAATTCCAAGACTTGGCATAGATAGCACAGTAGCAAAATAGTAGTAATAGTTTGACATTAACATCGCTTCTATGTGGTTGTAATAAGGGTTATTTTTGTACAGCAACATACGGTTGGATGTATGTAAAATACTTGACCAAGTAATACTATTATTTCTGTTTTTTTTTTTTTGTTTATAATTAATGTCTGGCCAGTCATTGAACCCAAGCATGAACCTATGACGAAGTGTTATTATTAATTATTATTTATTATATTTATGGTAGTAATTAATATCGGTATCAACCCGGAAATTGACTCGGTTTAATTATTTTTATCACGCTTCCTACAAAATTTGTTAAATTGACCCGGAAAGTATTCCTGGAACTATGTAAATAAAACATGCCTTATCATTATTTCTTACTGTCCCCGCACATAGCCACAAAAAAGGCCGCCTCAAAAAGAAGCTTGTGGCGGCCTTTTTTGTGGCTCGTGTGCGGCGGTGCCACCTCAAAAAAACCGCTTGAAGCGGCTTCAAGCTTCTCCGGACAAAAGGTGTCCAGCTTCAGCTGTTTTTTTGCGGTGGCTTTAGCTTTTTTTTGTGGCCGGTTCTAGCGTTTTTGTGTAGCGGCGTTTTTTTGAGGCCCGTGTGCGGGGACAGTTTGGGTACCTCAGTTCGCAAAAGCGGAACCTTTACGTAACCTTTATAAGATCACTTTGTTGTCCGTCCTTCTATCAATACCCTATTTTCAAGATCGCGTAAAAGGTATTAAACTGACAATAATGACAAATGATCAGGTTTACTGGTCTACCCCTAGGAGTAGTGATAAAATCAAACTTATTCAACGTACTCTAAAACACATATAACCGTTAAAATACACCATAAATGACGTATAAAATTTCATTTATGGTATACAAGGTGTAAGGGACAGCCCTTCGCAAACTTTAAGGGCTCGCTCAGTAGACGAAACTGAAAAAACTTCCACAAGATCTTTTTTCAGGAAACGAAAAAAAAATCAGCTTCACCATAAAACTATAAACTTGATTGGAGAGATCGATTTTTGTTTTTCGTTTCCTGAAAAAATATTTTGTTGAAGATTGTACACACACCTTGTACACCTTGTATTTTAACGCTCGCAAGGGAATCCAAACCGATAGGGGACTTGCCGTTTACTTAGAAAAGTCATGAAATTTAACAAGAAGCAATACCTTATATACTTACGTAAATAATACATACTGACGTAACAACATGTACACCATTGGTCTATTTGAAATAAACGTTTCTAATTCCAATCCCTCTCACAGAACTTCTGACATGGCAATAAGAATTATATTTGAATATGCTCATTTGACTCAAAATAACAACCGCTTTCCTTTCCAGAGAACTGCACCTGCACAACAACTACCTCCGAGTGCTTCCATACGAGCTGGGCAAGCTGTTCCACCTTCAGCTCCTGGGGCTAGGAGGAAACCCCCTCAGCAAAGAGATGCTCTCGATATACAACGACAACAACGGGACTGCGAAGCTGTTGACCTACATGCTCGACAATTTGCAAGGTAAGCTCATTTGTAAGCATGTTTTATGCAAGACAATTTGTAAGCTTACTAGGTCCTGGGTGGAAAGATCAATCGGGCTCTGGAGTTTCCCTCAAGGTAGCGTTTTGAGGCCATTTTTTTTTATTATTGACTAGCTGCTCCCAGCGGCTTCGCCCGCGTGATAGCAGAAAATTATCCCAAGGGAACATACTTCCGGGATAAAAAGTATCTTATGTTCTATTCCAGGACTTGGTCTATCCGTGTGCCAAGTTTCATCAAAATCTGTTTTGCCATTGAGGCGTGAAGACGTAACAAACAAACAAACTCACTTGCGCTTTAATAATATTAGCAAGGATTGGCTCGCGTTTGACCACCATCTCACCTGATGGTGAGCGATTATGTGGTCGACGAAGGAGCACGCTTGCCTAGAAGAACCCGTTCACTCTTGACTTAAAGACCGCTAAGCTGTAGCTATCAGGAAACTAAAACTCCGTCAGGGAATTCCACTCCTTGGCTGTACGCACAATAGATGTACCAATTACGTGCTAAGAATAACCGAAAATCGATACCAAAAGAGCACATCCTAAATTACACTTTTAATATTTTTAGAACGATTTTATCATAAATACTCTTTATATGGGTAAGAAAATACCCCTTCCAGTCGTTTGCGATGTTCTTCCTGAAAAGGCTCTCTATATTGAAATACAAATATAAGTTACCCAGTCTACCCCTGAGTCAGACAAGAGGGGTATGAGCAAATAAGGGTTTATGTCCCGAGTAAATAGCGTACTAGATAAAACTAAACTTACGCTGTTTAAATTAGATAAGGCCACATAAGGGGTGATCCGGGTCACTCCCCTGGGACACTAATAGCTGCCAAGCTTACACCCATTTCATTTAATGGAAAAACATCTTCCGTTCAAAATAAATAATTAATAAACAAACTATAATTAAGTTAAACGTATTTAAATGCGATACGATATTATTGTAAACAAAACATTATTCAATCAATTCTTATCTGTTTATTTTCACTATTCCCCACTTCAATTTCGCGATAGTCAGCGCCATCTATCCACGAAAGGTAACGCTATTTTAGTGCACGCATTGGAAGATAGATGTCGCTACTCGTAGCGTTCTAGCACGGATAGCCGCAGCGCTAATTACATACTAAATTAAAACTTGATTTCATCCTCGAGACTTGAAGTCGCCGTAAATTCTTACTGGGTTAAGTTAATTTAAATGAAAAGGTCACCGTGACGCCGCGTTTATTACACGCTTTTTTATTTATTTACCCTTTTGTTGGACAATCTTTTGCTTAGGTTGTCACGGAAGAAAAGTTAGTGGCGTTTCTATTTTTTTATGCTCTAGTTTTCAAAATGGTATGCTCATTGTAACAGTGGGATAGGTTAAGACAATCACGATTTCGTTTAAAAGTTTCACTGCAAAGATTCTGGTTTAGAGAAAGTTGGATTAAATTAAGATTACGTAATGTTTTCTAATGCAAACAGGAAATGTATTCATAGAATTATGTAAGACCGAGCGGTAATTTGATGCTAGATTATATTACGTTTCGTGAATTTATAAACGGTGCTGCTGAAAAAAAAAAACGTTTATCTTTCTCTCCATTCGAAGAAAGATGGAGAAAAGTATTTTTTTTTTTAATTTTTATTATTCTTTTGAGTAACATTTTGCCTGGTCTACAATGTCATCTCATCATCATCTTCCTGTTCTTGTCCAGATTTATTTGTGATCGCCACTACACGTTTTTCTTCCATTCAGTCCTGTCATCCGTCACGCTTTCACTAACTCCCTTTTCTTTCACATCACCTCTCACACAATCCATTCATTTTTTCTTAGGCTTCCCTCTCGCTGTCCATCTATCCACATTTCTACTCTTCACATGTCCTTAATAAGACAAACAATTCCCTTTCAACTTTTCAGTCACTGGCGCCTCTTTCAAACTTCGTCTAGTGTACTCATTTCTCGCGTTATCCATTCTCGTCACACATGGAAATATTAGAAAATAAATTAGTTTATTTAAAAAGTGTAACTATGGAGTTTCTTGCCGATTCTCCTCCTTATAAAACATCCAATAAAAACTGTGAACTAACTAGCTTCTAAAGTTTTAGATGTAAAATATATTTTGAATTAGAAACTTATTGAAAAAGAAAATCTATAAAACTCAAAAAAAGATAGAATACAAAGCTTTGAACTTTATGGGATGTTCCATTTAGGCAAGCATGATAATTATGCAAATCAATATTTGGATCGAGTATCAAAATATTTAAAAAACATACCACAATACGTTCGTGAATAACCGAATCCGATGAGTTGATTTATGACCTCTATTATTCATTTTTTGCCATAGATCCATATAGAATACAAAAATATTGTTCGATCTGTCATGACAATGATTCACGGGTCCATAGATTCTCTTGTTCGATCGCCATGTTTAGACAAGATCGTATTAAGTAGTTACATTATTTAGGATATAAATAACAAATTTGGATGATACAATAATGTCTAATTTACTGATAGAATATATGTCTAGGCAGGGTAAATCATCAAAATTGGTTATTAAGTGAAGGAGCAATTAGCATTCCCAATATTCCAGCTATCTCTTTTAGCACCCGCTACCTATTGGTGGTGACGTCACATTTCAGTATGTGCATCCTTATAGTCTTATTTCACAATTTCCCCTTTCATTAGATTTGAAAGGTTGACGGCTAACTTGATTAATTTAGAACGAATTTGAAAAATTCTTTCTATTTGTGATTTTGAATAGTTACTTTTTGATATTTGAAGCAATAAAATATTAAGTCAATTACCCTAATAGATACGCGCCGACGCCAAGTGATATGGGATAAGGGCAGGAAGAAGACCCTAATAGATCAGCAGCAGGAGGGGCCCAGCTGGGTCGAAGCCTACTGGGGACAGGGTTGTCCGAAAGGGAGCTCGTGCCCCGGTATGAAGGCTAGAAGGAACGGTATGGGGTTTCTAGTAAGAGTCTGACACTATTTCCCGCTCCACCCAAGAGCGGGTTTTGTCATAAGATGATTTTCGCCATCGAAAAAAAAAAGACCCTAATAGATACCTGTATAAGCTTTGAGCTAAGACGTTTATTTATTAACCGTTTTCCGTTTTTTATTTGTTCCTAGTGTTTTCTTATTCATAACCTCTTGGGCTTAATTCCCTTTTCGCACAGCTTTGTGTAGGTTTTTCTTAGAAATATGCCTATGTTCTTCGTTAATATCAATTAGTTAGTAACTCATGGTAATCTTTGATTACAAGACAAAACATCTCCACGGGTAGTGTGAAAGTGAAACCCAGGGCCCTCGGACGAAGGCAAAAAAGGAATACAGAGGGTAGGAATAAGTTTTTAATCAGTAAAAGTCTGACAAACTCTATCGCTCCGCCCAAGAGCGGGAGATGTCATTGGATGATTTTCCCACCTAAAAAAAAGAAAACATTACACGTGGTAATACAGAAAAATAATACTAATAATAAAACTAATACTAATACAATACTACTACTAATATAATACCAAAAATAATAATAACACTTAATAATAATACTACTAATACTACTCGCAGAATCGCATGTTCCAGAGCGATGAGAGATGGGTATATAGAGCTTGGGAGCGACCTGAGCAAAATGTGACTGACGTGCTCCGCCCGGATGATGCCGCCACGAATACTTTCTGGCGCAGCATTTGGTCGGTGCCCGTCTGTCACGCTGAGGGTGGCTGGATGCGTGATGTCGAGCGCGTGTGCGAAGCTATACCAGAAATGGAAAAAGTAACCATCACCTCAATAGATGTAGCCAGAGCAGTCCGTTCGCTACCGAATTGGAAGTCTCCAGGACCGGACGGACTGCAAAACTTCTGGTTAAAATGGTATAGCAGCTCACACGCGCTCCTAGCATCTCAATTCCAGTCATCTTTAGAGTCTGGGTCGCTACCTCAGTTTCTAACAACTGGCGTTACCCATCTGCTCCATAAGACAGGTAGTACTGCGGATCCCAAGAATTATAGACCGATAACATGCTTATCAACGGTCTATAAACTTCTTACATCCATTCTGAGAACAAAAATGTGCAAACACATTGAAAACAATTCAATTATGTCTGCCTCTCAGAATGGATGTAGGAACGGGTCACGCGGTACTAAGGAGCTACTCCTCATTGACATGGCCATAAGCCAACAGGTTCGTCGATCCCGCAAGGATTTGTCGACATGCTGGATAGATTATAAGAAGGCCTATGACTCTGTTCCACATACATGGCTCATGAGGGTGTTGGAGTTGTATAAAATAGATGCAACTCTACGCACCTTCCTTGAGTCATGTATGGGGGAATGAAACACAGTCCTTCGCTATCCAGGGTGTCAACCGATCCAGGGGGACGATGAGCCTATATGGATTAAACGGGGAATATTCCAGGGCGACAGTCTGAGTCCACTTTGGTTCTGCTTAGCCCTAAATCCTCTAAGCACATTGCTGGAGGAATCAGGGTTGGGCTATCGGTTGAGAAGAGGTGGTCAGGTTTTATCTCACCTTCTTTACATGGATGATCTGAAACTCATTGCCCCCAACAAGTTACGACTAATGGAACTACTGAAGGTAACTGAAACTTTCAGTAGTGCCATCAGGATGGAATTTGGTGTGGATAAATGTGCAGTCATGCATGTAAAGCGAGGGGAGATTATGGAATCTGAGGGGGTTCAACTTTCGGATTCCATACACTTTAGATCCCTCTCCTCGACCGAAACCTATAAGTATTTGGGTATGTCGGAAGCGTTAGGCATTAACGTTACTGACATGAAGCAATCGTTGAAGGAGCGTTTCTTTGGCCGCCTGAAGAAGGTATTAAACAGCCTTCTGTCAGGCGGAAATAAAGTGCGCGCCTTCAACGGTTGGGTCATGCCGGTGTTAATGTACTCTTTCGGCATACTCAAATGGGCTCAGACCAAGTTAGACGCTCTGGATAGGCGGGTCCGTACATTGCTGACCGCAAATCGGATGCATCACCCACGATCTTCGGTGATGAGACTGTACATCCCGCGGAAGTGTGGAGGTCGTGGCTTTTTGAACGCAAAGACTACACAACCGCGAGGTGTGCAGCCTCAGAGAATACTTTCTCAAAACCGACGTGGGTATGCACCGCGATGTGGTCGCAGTGGACAAGGGACTCACCCCGTTGTCCATGGCTAAAGAGAACTGGCGCAAACCTGTGGTACTAACTACTGATGACCGCAAGGAAGTATGGAAAGGCAAGGAGCTCCACGGGCGCTTCTTTCGGGCTCTTCATGAGCCTGATGTAGATTTTTTGGCGTCCGTGGCCTGGTTACGATTCAGCAACCTCTTCGGAGAAACTGAAGGTTTTGTCTGTGCGATTATGGACGAAGTTATTTTGACGAACAACTACCGGAGACATATTATGAAGGACGGGACGGTTGACGTGTGTCGGGCATGTCATCGTCCGGGTGAGTCTATCAGACATATTATCTCTGGTTGTTCTCGTCTGGCTAACGGCGAGTACTTGCACAGGCATAACCAAGTAGCCAGGATTCTTCACCAGCAACTTGCTTTAAAATACAACCTAGTGGATTCTGAGGTACCGTACTACAAGTATGTGCCCGCCCCAGTTCTTGAAAATGACCATGTCACGTTGTACTGGGATCGGTCTATCATTACTGACCGGACTATTGTAGCCAATAAGCCGGACATAGTGGTGATAGACCGATTAGCGCGCCGCGCAATGATAATCGATGTCACCATCCCGCATGACGAGAATCTCGTGAAAGCTGAGAAAGAGAAACAAATAAAATATCTCGACTTAGCACACGAGGTTGTCGACATGTGGAATGTGGACTCAGCTATCATTGTGCCGATTGTCGTGACCGCCAATGGCCTTATAGCCAAAAGCTTCGACGACCATCTGTCGAAGCTATCGTTGCGCGGTTGGATCAAGGGCCTGATACAGAAGGCAGTACTCCTCGATACGGCACGCATTGTGAGGAGGTTCCTGTCTCTGGAGCCCTAACCACCGGTAGCTTGGACCCTGCTCCCGACACCGGCGGAAACTATATTTTTATATTTTTAAATGTTTTTTTTTTTTTTAATATGATTTTGTTAAAAAATATTTAAAAATGTAATTTTATATGTGTGAAAAATAAATAAAGAGATAATAATACTACTAAATAATAATACTAATAAATCCGCAGGGCAGTTTTGTGGCGAACTGTTGGGTATAAGCGACCCCACGGACCCGATCTCCCGGGAGAATTCCTGTTCTTCATCTCCGGCTTGCCTTTATTGGCTGGCCGTAGTGAACACTGACGAGGAACAGAGCTCCCACCTCTCTCTTGCCTTTACTGGCTGGCTTGAGTGGAGAGTCGCAAGAGCAAACATGCTCGGGAGATGGATGCATAATCCAGTAAGGTGCTGGTAGGGATCTTGACCGTACTTCCGGGATTGTCCTGATAGCCGTGGTATGCCTCTCCACTCCTCAAGCGCCTCAGGATATGTTGCCTCCTTGTTGCTACGTCACTTTGTGCTAGCGGCCGTTTTAGGGGGCCCATTTATTGAGTGTGCAAGTCACCCCCTGCCTTTTATCGATGGATATTAATGACATTGTTCAGGCAGGGGTCATAGTCTTAACATAGCTCCATATTACCAGTCCACTTAAGACTCCAAAAATCATAGCCCTATTATTTTGTTTTTCATATTATGTCGCAATAGTTTTTCAAACCGGGGGTTGTCCTTGGGTGCACTAGTATAGCGCGTACAGGGATAATCGTCGGTTGGTATCACGTTCCATTATAGTAACCAAAAGGGCCTCTGCGAGTTGGCTTCGGCCCCTTGTACGCCTCTCAAAGGCCCAGGACCTCAGGGTCCTGAGATTAATAAACAGATAAAAATACTAATAATAATAATACTTTTCCTTTCATATAATAAACGTTGTAAGCGCAAATAGGTAACATTGGCAAATTAGCCCAAAAAATATCAAACAATGTGTATGTACTTATTATTAGGTACTTACTGTAACGAATGATAAAAGATCTTTCCTCATATTTGCTAATAGGAAGTATGTTAACATTGCTAATTAGGGAAATACAAGTTTAAATCATAATAACAAACATAAGTGCAATCAACTTTGGTGTTAACTAGACATAATTTTATGGGCAAACGCTGGATAGCATCATACATAGTTATATGTACCTAACAGGATAAATTATAATTTGCACATACAGTCAACAAAAGTGATTTTTATATACAGGCAGGAACAGTGCTTGCCTAGTCAAGATTTAATTGTTTTTTGATACTTAAAACACAATTGATCGAAGATATGACTGATCTGTTTTTTTTTAAATGATTTAAATTAAACCAGTGCTTGAATGCGATCCCGCCTGATGGTAAGCAGTGATGCAATCGTTGGTTAATCGCTCTAGTTTATTACGAGCCTATTCACTCTAGGCCTTGAAAACACTTAAATTATATTTGGATAGGAAGAACACAGCAGGCTAATTGTTCCAATCCATACATATGTCGTGCTATATAAGTTAAAGATGTGTTTAGCAGCCTGCATTTTTTTTTTATGACTGTACCATATGAAGTCGCACTAAACAAGTCCTAGCTCAAAATATCCTAGAAGTGTTAATTTCTAAAAGCAAAAACCTGATCTTCGCGTCATCTAAATCTTACGTAATAATAAATTTAGAAACTAGCCATATCGTAATACCTATATAGAAAACTGAGCTATTAACGCTTGCCTTAAAATCTCTTTAATAAAAGAAAAAAAATCTTGTTTACTCTACATTATGGTACGAAATACAATATACACCCACACACGACTTGAAAATGAAATACATCGCTAGCCTGTATTGACGCATCCAAATAAAAAGAAACTGGTACTGATAACTACGACATACTTTAAACCTGATATCAGTACCAGTCAGAAAGTTGCCTTTCGTAGTTGCATTTGCATCTTTTCTTTTCGTAAGTAAAAATAAAACGAGTATTTTTGAACACGATGGCACTGTAAAGTCCGTAAAATAAATGTTGGCAAAAATAAAAACGAAACTAGAAATGATTTAAAAACGTCAATTTAAATCCAGGTCTAGTAAACAGGAAAAAGCTGGTTAGAAAATAAACGGCTAACTTGGTAACAATCGCAGTCGAAATAGCCACTTACTTTACGATCAATTGAAGAATAAGATTGACCTTGTATAAGGTCGTAATAACTTCACTTTGAAGAGTTGGCAACTTGGCACATTACAGACAATGATACCTTTCCCTTTGACTGGCGAAAGGTCATGTCAGATTCTATCTGGCTAAAACCACACAGTAGAACCCACCTTTTAGCTTTATCAGTAATTGCATGTTACTAAGATGGATGGAGAGAGAGACAGAGACCAAAGAAAAGATTGAGTGACTTATGAAATTACAGAAAAGGAAGTCGGTGATAGCCTCACGGTTGAGCCCAAGAAACAAGGGCAGGAAGATGATGGTGATCGTTTCCTACTCGAATCAACTAAATAAGTCCTAACAAAGAAGGTGTCACAAAATGTCAAAACACAACTCTCTTTTTATTGACACAACCACATGCCTAAATAAAAAGAAAAACTCCTCTTATGCGATCAGACAATGCAGTAGGCGTTGATATATTTCTGGCATATACAAAAGAAAGTGCAATATCTAGATTACACATTTCTATAAGAAATAATACAGTCGTGATTTCATCAGTGTACGACAGTTAATAGAAGAGATGCGATTGTTTCTGTGAAGTACAATGGAGCTAGAAAGTGTGAGAAGCCGTTGACTGTGATAATATTAATTGTCGGTCTTAGAACTATCGGGGTGAGGCGGTCATATTACTTTATGTCCGTGTACTAGAAAGATGCACTCGAAAGATGGGTGCGTTTACATTGTATGACACTTCATTTCCTTTATATGTCACAGCATTATTTCCAACGATTACTGCAGAAGTAACTGCCGTGTCATGCTGCAGACACTAAAATGATGCGTAGTTTCTAATTCTGATGATTTTATTTTTGTTTCGTGATGTTGCGTTTTCGAATTTAGTTGATTGCTTGCATTGATCATCTTAATGGTTTCTCTTCTATAAACATTTTAGTACTTCATCTTTTCGGAGTTAGATTCTGAATATAATTGCACTTGGCTATTATTCACTCTTGCGTGGCTTGCTAAGCTGTAGATTCGTTGAAAAGAAGAAATTGTTACAATAGACAATGGCTGCCAAGAAGTTTGGTTTCCTAGTAAAGGTGAGACGGTACTTCATGCCAGCTGCGCATGTGCTTAACCTTAATCAAGTGCTAGTTCCATCGTATGGAGTACTATTTTCATCTTTGAGACGAAAGCTGCAGAGCTTTATGCGCTTGAGTTGGTTGAGAAACGAGCCAAGAGGGTCATTTGCAATGCGCTCGTCGAGTCTAAGCTCCAAAGCGTTCAGCACCGACGCCGAGTTGACGGTCGGTTTCCTATCGGTTACATTTTGGGTAGTGTACGTCGGAATTGCACAATTTAATTTCACCAAGCTAGCCTGTTCCATAGTCGTACCACAAGTCTTACGGCAATGCCCCCATATCACAGATACGCACAAAACATTTTGGGGACACTTTCATTGTGCGTCCAGCTAAGAAGTGGAATTCCCTGCCTAAGACGTATGTTTCTTGATAACAACAACTTGGCGGTCCTTAAATCATAGTGAATAGATTACTTCTAATCAAGCAAACACCAAAGTCAACCACATCGTCGCTTACCATTGGATGAGATAGTGATAAAACACGGGTATAATTAATTATGCCGCCAACTCAATCGTTATTTTATTTATGTTTATTTACTGTCTATATTTCTTTCCCACAGCAAGCCATCTTTTGGCACATTTTGCTTTCAAAACTCTTGTCAAAGTAGAGAAATATTTATGAAAGTGGTCGTCTATCGGGCAAATCGGTTAAGCGACTGATTGCTTTGTCACGAATTTATTTCGTCTGTTCGGGTCATATTGAAACGACATTGAAAGTGTCGATTTTTGTAAAGAGAAATTGCCTCATTTGTGGCAGTTTCACGTTGTTACTTTTTATAGCGCTTAGCATATTCTGAACGTTTCTCTCAATTTATATTGTTTTTATATTCACGTAGTAAAAATCAACGATTCGTAATCGTGGCTTTTCTATAATTCTCTGTATCTATAACTTTCTGATTGGCGGTAAACGTATAACTCTCTGTTTATG
The DNA here is from genome assembly GCA_949319445.1 of Mythimna lalbum. Classification (NCBI taxonomy): domain Eukaryota; kingdom Metazoa; phylum Arthropoda; class Insecta; order Lepidoptera; family Noctuidae; genus Mythimna; species Mythimna lalbum. Next base: position 4,455,409 of record OX439356.1, on the reverse strand, counting down.
TTACACGTAATCAATGTGAAACAAAAAATGAGCGCTATTATTGCTTTACGTGATCAAAATAGCTAAACAAATTCGGCTACTCGGTTATGTAATGGTTTCTTATGTATTACTCACGCGCACGAGTGAGGTGAAATTCGCCTTTCGCGAACTTCCAAATTAGAGAGCACAAATATCGTTTGTGTCAGTTCTGCTCGCGCATATCTGTTTCTGCTTCTGACAAAGGTGACCTTTAAGCCACTATTAGGACTAGTACGCGTACAAAATGTTTTAGCGATTCTGAGAAAAATGAGATGCAAAAAACTGTTCTCGGTAGCCCTATAAATTAAGATCTAAAAAATAACAGAGATTTTTGCTTTGACAATGTTTTTCAAAAATTTATTGAAATAAGCCCCTATTTTATAGAAGGCGCCACGGTAATCTTTTTTCTGGTGGTTGGAAATCATCAAATAAATTCTCTCGCTCTGAGTGGATATACAGTCAAGACTTTACTGGCTTAAACCTACTCATGTCACGTGTGCCTCAATTTATAGTAAATCCAGTTGAACTGACAAACTGACACATAGTAACATCGTGAACAGTGTTTTTCGAATTAATAATGGTGTTGATTTTTAACCGGTCATTGATAGTCACGAGTAGAATGACAATGGACGGGTATCGCCGGCTGCGCCACACGTCGCGTCCGGCGGCGCCATGCGGCCATGCCTCGCCCAACCGGTGAAAGTGTTTCGCGAAAGTGAAGCCGGAACCAAACGCGCTGACGTCACAGCGATTTGCGCAAGAGCACCCGGCTATGGTGAGCCGTTGCGAAATGTTACCAACCTCCTCCGTATTGTTGAGGATACGTTCGCTGATGCTGTTTTTGTGTCGTTACTTTGTTAACTAAATTACGTCGCTTGTGTAATACTATTCTGGCTATTCAAGCTCTAGTAATGAGTCTTGAATAATGTTTATAGTCATTTGTTAGTATACACGACGGCCTTTTGTTAGGACTTAGCAGTTCTATTCAATGCAACGCCTTTATGTAAAGATGTTACACTACATATCACGGTTTGAGAAAGACCATTGAGACATCTGAATTCAACCGCTACTAAAGTAATTGAGAAGCGTAAGAATTGTTTGGCTTTCACAGAATATTTTTAATTATTTCTCACTCGTGCTGCTGAACAATAAGAAATAATGTGATCATAAAAATGGAAAGAAAAAGTAAAAGACGATTCAGTCACATCGTTTAATTCTATTTTAGAATATCAGTATAGTGTCAAGTAGCGATTATATCTTATTGTATTGCAGTTTCGTGGGAGAAATTGTGTTTGACAATGCGACATTAGCTGAAAAATTATTTTCATTAGATTTCATTTACGGTTGGCGTTTGTAGGTTTATGCGCAGCTTGAATGAGGTCGCAGTAAGCATGGTGTGTGACGGGTAAAGTAGGAACTACATTAGACCGCTCCACACGTGGGCCACGCCTGATTTGTACGTAGAGTCGTGTCGCGTGGCGTGGAACTGATGTAGTTCTACAAGTCTTGTTGCTAAATAAAATGTATGGAGACAGACGAGTCCAGATCGGCGTTCGTGGCCCATGTAGTGCAGTCCTTAACACTTGTGCTAGAACACTCGACGGATTAACTTATTTCTTTGTTCAAAATGTCTAGAATATACAAATAATATTGTGTTAAATAGCGTCTGTTTCGCTCACGATGTGTTATGAATTTCAATAAATCAATTTAGACACTTTTGTCGAACTTCCCACAGACATTTATTTTGTTATTTACAAAGGAAGTAATTTTAACACTTAGATTAATATCCTCTTTTCATACGATATCCTCATCCTTAATTTATCAAATCTATATGTTGATCACGAGTCACGAGTATAGCTCGTTAGTCGCGCACTTATGGGCGCTCGAGCTTTGCCGTAACGATTTTTGCCCAAACTTTATTGCTCGTTGACGATCGGGTGTAATCAGGAGTAGACATTAGTAAACTTCTCACGTAACAGAGTCCGGCCAGAAATATAAATTCGTTTTAATTAAAACTTTGTAGAAGTTGTATCATCTGGAGATTAATATAGCCACATGTTGGCTTTATTTGTAGCTGGGGCTGTCATTTGAGCTACGGGAATAATTGAAAGAGTTATTGTGGCCCTGGAACGCAAAGGTCAACTGAAGGAATATAGAATATATGTGTATATATAAATATTCACACAACGACGTCTCAGCTCAGCTCTGCTTAGCATTCTTCAATTAAACAATATTCCACAACTATCACACAACGCCGTCTAGTCCTAAACTAAGCAGAGCTTGTGTTATAAGTACTAGCCAACTGATAAACATACTTATATATTTCTATATTATAGACAAATTACACCCAGACACAGAACAAATGATTGTGCTCATCACACAAATGTTTGTCCTGGGTGGGAAACGAACTCACGACCTCCGGCATAGCAGTCAGGGCCATCAACAGAACAGTCAACATTTTGGATGGTTTTAGTCAGAAAGTCTGACACGCCTTCTAGCTCCATCCAGAGAGATGTTATTTGATGATTTTCCACCTTAAATGAAAGCTGTCAATGAAAGTATAGGTTGTATTTGTCCTGGACACCTTCAAGAACAAAAGACATTAGAGAAACTTCTGTTACTTTGTTTCAGGACCTGTTAGAGAATTAATGAAGGTACTAGTAGCTAGTAGTTTTGGATTAGGTTTGTTGCGTGGATGGCTGTGATGATGAATGAATAAGACTTTGTCGCCATTAAATTACCTGCTCTTTTATTTATTTTTGAATCTATATTTCTTGACCTTTTTTGAGTTATGAATTTACATGTGGATGAATTGAGAGCGAGGCCAAAGAAATGATGGATGGATTGTGTGAGAAGTTATATGAAAGAAACGGGAGTTAGTGATAGCGTGAAGAGTGACAGTACAGAATGGAAGAAGAAAACGTGTTGCGCCGACCCCAAATAAAATGAGACAAGGAAAATTATGAGATGGTGTGATTTTTTGACCTAACAGCGATATAATGCCAATTTAGAGGTGTCATCGTCAATTTGGGGAAATTACTGTTATCATATTATATTCGTACCTTTTTTTTACCGTTTTTCTCTTCTACATAACATTATATTGGATATCTGAAAGCGATAAGCCGACCACTACCAGTAATGCATCGTAACCTTCTCTAGTTGAAATTGATGTCTGATAAAAGTCATATCTGCTATATTAGTTAGGGTACGACTACACAGTTTGTGATAACGTGCGATACAATATAAACTAAGATTAAAGTACCTGTTTACGAGCTGTTACCACCCCAGCGAGGTCAAACAGGCAATTGAATATTAATGGCGTCAGGTGCTCAATTGAAGCAGGGATTAAAATGGATAATACGCAACGTGGAAACTTTCCCTTCACAATATAAATTTACGAGAAAAATTGCCAACTTTCTGAATGAAAATGAGAGTCTGAATTTTAAACGTGTCTGGTTTTTAACTTTAACAAAAAGCCTGTTAAAGTACCTATTAGAGATAATAAATTTTGATATTAGGTTGGATAAGGGCGAGCGCTCGAAGACAAATTGTAAATTTTATCGCGTTGCTACGCGAGGGATTGCTTGAGCTTCGACCAGATCGAAGGGATTAGATGTAAGATGACTAAAATTATGTGTTTTAGGTTTAAAATATTTCTGCTCATTAAAATGAACCGTATAAAGTTTCAATTATCTCCACGCAATAATTTTTAACTTACGTCGTGTTAAGATAATAAGTTTACAACTAACGTTTAAATATTAATTGTTATTCGAAATCATTCGGACATTCGTTTTTTTTTTAATCACTATATCGTATAAAACAAAGTCGCTTTTTCTGTCCCTATATCCCTATGTACGCTTAAATCTGTAAAACTACGCAACGGATTTTGAACGGTTTTTTTTAATAGATAGAGTGATTCAAGAGGAAGGTTTATATTATTTATAATATTGCACCCGAGTGAGGCTGGGGCGGGTCGCTAGTTAAAAATAGAATAAAGATGTAGTCCCTGCTATAAGAAATACCCAGATCAATAATACAATAATAATAAAGATACCGTGCGCTTAAAACACGAAAATACCGACAAATATAACTTGATGGATAGTTTATGGCCTACCGCGAAAGTAGGCACACTAGAAAACATAAAAAACCAGCAACAAGCTTCTAAACTAGCTTTGAAGCTGGTCTATTAACACCGAAATAATCTAGTTCTCTTTACGTCAACTAGATTTTTATAATATAGTGCTTTTAATTTAGACCATTTGTACTGGAATTAGATTACTTCGTACAAACTTTGGACCCTCTGTATCATCCCCTTAGGGGGTAAATTTTAGGAAACCATGTCTTATTCTTTGTCTAACATAAAAAAAGGTTTATTTTATATATTTCTGTGCATATCAGCGTTCTAGGTCTAATCCGTAAGTGAGTCAGGACTTTACCTTTTATATAATACAGAAAACTTCGATTATAAAGTGTCACAAAAAACAAGACATGGAATTTTGGGAGCCTCTATTGCTAAGTGGTCAATTTGCACATTGGAACTTATACATAGGACCCATCAATATTACCCTTGTTTATCACTGAAATAATAGTAACGACAGCCTAGAACTTTTAGTAACACATCCAATTTATTTCTCGATTCAAAGCAATATCTTCCATCACTTAATTAAATTGTAAGCGTTCGTTTAGGTAGATTGGCTACCTTGGCCCATACAATTTGTTAGTAAATGACTCGTTGAGTTAGTTGTCGTAACACGGCTAAGGGCGGAATGCAAGGGCACGGAGACGCCCTTGTTGAGACTGGGGCGCAGTCTGGAGGTCGCGGATGTACCCTTACTTCGTCCCTAAACACTAACTTTCCTCCCACAAACTCGGACTATGATAACTTGATAATTTTGTTATTGCCACGAAGCTATACAGACTCGCCCGATCAAACCTAACCGTGGGGCACGCTACTCTCAGAGGGCGGACGCCGGGTGAAGTGCAAGGGCGAAACGCCCTTGTCCTCTTGAAGTCTGAAGGTCGATATGTACTGTATCGTCCCTCCCATTTATTCCTCTACTACTTTTTTCAATGCTAACCCCTGTTATATTTGCGAAAAAGCAAAAAAGTTAAAACTTTTTGCTTTGGACTCGACTGCCTGCCATGCAGTTTTGGTAAGTTGCCAAATGAAACATAAAGTAGTCGATTTAAATATATAAAGTGCAGTGATGCTTGGCGGGAAGTTAGAAACCCGTTGCCATTATGTGTCGTAAGTGTTCCCGCACACGAGCCTCGAAAAAACGCCGTTTCAAGCTTCTTTTTGAGGCGGTGTTTTTTTGTGGCTCGTTTGCGGCGGTGCCTCCACAAAAAATAGGTTGAAGCCGCTTCAAGCTTCTCCGGCCACAAGCTGTCACGTACTTCAGTTGTTTTTTGCGACGGCTTCTAGCTTTTTTTTGTGGCCGCTTCCAGCGTTTTTATTGGTGGCGTTTTTTTAACGCCCTTGTGCGGGGACAGTAAGTAAATTCAAATTGTTATATGACGTCATGACCCTCGTTTGTTTTCCTATAGCGGCATTTTCCGAAGAAGGCAACGTCTCCAAGATCAAGTACCGGCTTTATTCGCACGCAATGGACAGTACATTGGAATTGTCCTTTTGTAATCAATTGTTTGGTTTTTTTTCTTTGATTGAATAATTATTGACAAGGCCAAGAAGGTTAAGAGTTGTTGCTTTAAACAGTCTACAATGGCCAATGACAAAATGGCTTTTAACTGTGTTTAATGTTTACGGAGGCCCATTAACTTGTCCCGCTAACCTTAAAAAGGTGCGTTTTGTAACTTTTGAGTGAATAATTTCCATTAGAAATTATGTTTGCATATAATTAGATAGCTGTTAGCAAGCAGCGAATATCATAAATATTATATAGTTAAAAGGTTTACCCTTGAAAGACCTCTCTTTGTTTTTATTATTGGAGTTGTTCAGTAAAGTCGAAAAATGTAGTAGTTTGTTAGTATTGTTGTTTGAATAAATCCATTTAATCAAACAGAGCATTTGAAATAACTTTGTTTATTTACAATATTTTGTTTGTTTTGCAAACAATCTTCTTTTATTACAAAGATCACATTTTAGCTGATTTGGTTTCAAAGTCCATACATTATTGCACATAAGAAGTTGATGACTTGAATTTAGTTTTGAAATTCAACGATCTTAATACTTAATGGTCAAACCCCGAGTCAGTGCCATAGATCTGTTCGTAATGACAACTGTACAGATACTTGGATACAACAATCTTCCGATTTATGGTTGAGTGGAATACAAATGAGGCTGGGCATAGTTCTTAATATTGCTCAGTCATAGAGGCTCGACACGTCATGGTTTATAGCCTCGTAAAGTGAGCTCGTGCCGCGAAAACGCATAACTTTGTATTAAGTTACAATTTCTTTGCCGAGATCATCCATTATACAGTGTGCGCCTAGACTCTACTCCCGCAATAAACCCTAAAACTGGTCTCATATACTTTAACGTGCTCTTTATCCGCAGTTTCCGTCTGAAATTTTGATAAATAAAACAATATAAAATAATGATTGCCCAAGTTAAATAAAAGGACATTTAGAATGCTGGTTAACTATAAAAAGTAGAGAAAGTGTGTAATCGATTCAATGTGCGCTAGTTTCAGATATATGCGATTCGCGTCGTGATTTTCAATCGAGAACTCGTATTACAGACTAATGGCAGTAAACGCAAAACACGAGGTTTAGTGAATGTAACAGATACAGACTATCAAGAAACCATAACGTAAACGCTTCACGCGTTAGTGAAAGTGCAGGCTTTGAGCGGCGCCAATCAAAATCGCATTAGGCCTCGATACAACGCAGGCACATCCCAACATTGTTTTGTTTTTACACGAATACTTATTTCTTTTGCGCAAAATGGAATTTAAATAGACCGTTTGTCTTTATTTCAGCATTGTATCATCAAGTTCCATTGTATAAGTATTTAAATAAAAAGAAGTTGTATAGTCTGCAATAAAAAAACGTTCAGTTACAATGATAATGTTGTCACTTTGATAGTTTCGTTGCACTCCACTAACCAGTTACGTTTAGTGTTGCATTCTGCTAACAAATGTCGCATAATATAGAGTGCCCGTTTAAAATAGCAATTAACACATCGATGATTAGCGTAAACAATAGGTAGTTATTGAGTAAACGGGCCGAACACTTGCGCCGGCGGCGCTAGCTGCAACTGACGGAAACGCAATTACGTGAACATTCACCGGAAGACGTTGTGCCCGCGCAAATGACTAGTAAAAAGCGCTAAATGCAAATGCTGGCCGATTGTAAATTCAAATTTTTGAGTTAAGAATGGAACAAGACAAGTTTTACTTTTAAATTACATGAAGGTTTTGTTCTTCTTTTCGAGTCGATGTACCGTAAAACGGGGTGAATAGAAACGCAGGGGTAGAAAAATAAAAAGTAGAAACAAAACTTTAGTCTGGTTTTTCACTTTGATACCATATTATCGGCTTCTAACAAAGCATTGAATTTAGAATATCAATTCATGATTAAATTGATATAGTTAAATGCTGCAAAACATATTCAAATATCGTGAAAATACCCTTTGAAGTTTTGTTTCTATTCACCCCATTTGACTGTAAGTACTCAAACTATTTTTTTTCTGACCAGTATTTGGCAACCTGTACAGCTCTGTTATTGGCTTCGTATAGATCCTGAAAAATGTACATGGTTGTGCAGGATGGACAGCATAGCAGGTGACACATGTTCTGTGTAGCGGCCGGCTCCACACTGACACTGTGATAGAGATGGGTCGAGGAAGCTCCATGAGGCCAGATTGTTTTTACTGGGCCCGCAGTCGGTGGAGATTTCCAGATTGGCCCCTGCAGTTCGCATCTAGGGAGGAGATGTTCTGATGTAGTGATGAAGTGTGAACGAGTTGGATGTTTCTGTTTCTTTCAAAGATTTTCTTTTGTAGTTTGTTGATGACGTGTGTACATAAATGAATAAATAAATAAATAGAAATGCTCTTTACTATTAAAAAGGTTTGCTGACATATCTAACCTTTTCGCTTCGCTACACGGTTTCCTTTTCAAAGGTTATACGAAAATTGCTCTAGATATTATCCAAATAATACGTGACAGATGAACTTTGGTCTGTTTGTCTAGACACGTCAGCTATATAAAATAATCCATCCATCAGTTTATTTGCTTTGTGTTGCTAGCCTTGAATTAGCGTTAATATAGCGTGGACGCGATCAGAAAATTAAATTATGTTTATTATTTCTAACGTGTGTGTACTGTGTAGGTACTCCATGTTTTTTATTTGTGCCTATTGTAGTTTTGATAGGCTGTCTCTGAAAAATATGTAAGTAGTTTGTTTATCTGGTCTGTGAAACAATTTATTTATTTATTTACAAGCACTTGTACAACGTTACAGAGGATGTCGCAGGGTGTTATACAATAGCTACTTACAAACTAAAAGTACCTACAGTTAATAAAACTATTCATATAAATATCAATGCCACTTTTCGTTGTAATTTTATAACTCAAGAACGGGCTCACCTATCCAAACCAGATGTTTAGGCTTTGTTTGGACTATTTAGTAGATGGTTTATGTGAAGTTTGGTAGGGTAGAGTAGTGTAGGGTAGATTAGGGTAGAGTAGCGTATAGTAGGGTAGAGTAGGAGCGAAGCCGCGCGAGCAAAAGCTAGTAAAACTACAATAACTTAATAAGTAACAAATCCATACACATTAAAAAAAATTAAAGAATGCGGTAATACCGTAACCTGACATTCAAGTTGTAATAATAAGCTTGAACTTGAAGTAGGTACTACTTACTGATAATATCTTTACTCATAAGTAATCCAATACATAACATACTACTGATAAAAATTTAAAGGTATGGAAATGGAAAGTGTATCCGGCAATAGTGATAATTAACGTGCAAATATGTATTTATATTTGGAGACTTTCGAATGTAATGGTTGGTAATACTTTTTTTCTTTTGCGGTCGCTAAGTTGCGGGCTGTTTGGTTATTTAACACCTATAAAAGTCATCGTTTTAGCGTAAGACAATGTTTTCGACGTTTTATGTATCCACCGAGAAATAGTACGTAAATATTTTTATGTAGCTTTTATTTGATGTTTTTATATTGAAAGCAATTAGCTCCGAGAGTGGTTTTCATGCTAAAAAATAACGACCGTTCAATTTCCCTTCCCTTTATTGCAAAATTTAATTGCCGATGAAGAAAGTCTATGCGATAACACCGGCAACACAGACGTAGGTACCTCATAAAATAATCTATATATATAAAAATCAATGCCACTTTTCGTTGTTATTTTATAACTCAAGAACGGGCTCACCTATCCAAACCAAATGTTTAGGCTTTGTTCGGACTATTTAGTAGATAGTTTATGTGAAGTTTGGTAGGGTAGAGTAGAGTAGTGTAGGGTATAGTAGGGTAGAGTAGGGAAGAGCGGGAGCGAAGCCGTGCGAGCAAAAGCTAGTTGTTCTATAAAACAGTTAGTGAAGGGCTGACCAATATAATTATTTAATTATAACAGTTTGAGATCAGTAAACGTTGCTATTAAAGCAATTGCCCGGGAATATGCTAGGACGATGAAGAAACAGCACTATTAAAGCACTATTAAAACAGCCAACTGTATATATCATTAGCATTACAGTAAGAGATAAGACGCAACAGCATTTATAATTACTGCAACTTGAGACGTGAAGAGAAAGCCGACACGATCAAATTATGATGACGCATTCGGGGTAGCGCACAGTCCAAAGACCTGTTTGGTACAGCTAATAACTTTCCCTTAGTGAGATATAATCACCGATGCTCTCGTAACAAGTGTAACACGTAATAACCGCAGTGTTAGTGAACGCATCTATCCGAGAGCGAGAGCGGATGGTAAATTGATTTTGTCTAAGCACGCGACGGCAAGGGTCAACGAATCTGAACACTTTCTCTGATCCGCCGTGAACGATCTCAACGATGCAGCGATGTTACGTGACACTAACTGCACGCTATTATTGTCTCTCACCACATGTAATATGAACTAAAGTTGTTCGTACACCTGCGGATTGGCGCCGGGATAAAGTCATTTGTGGAAAGTTAGGAAAAAGTTTAACCATAATCGTGGGCGTTTCGAAAATAGCTAAGTGCGGCTAAAACGTCAACAAAGTCTTCTGTAAAACTCTCTTGAAGTTACATCAAGTCCCATTATGAAAGTAATCTAATAAATTCAACTGACAAGGCTCGTTTTCGTTTCAATCAACCCTTTTGAACTGACATTCATAAAGCAACTCATTCATTCTTTATCACATTATTTACTCAAACCGTACAGATAGGCGAGCCACCCCTTTTAATACACACGCATAAAAAATACAAAAATCAACAATCATACATTTTTTATTTCATTTCAACCCTCCTAAGGTGGGGTCGACGCGTCATTTGCGTGATATCAAACATTTTTACGAGGCTCTTTTCCTGTGACAATGACAGACAAAAGTATTAATGATATATGACTTTCAAACAACGTTTGACCTCTTTGTCCGATTTGCTGGGCTTTAACAAATAATATCAACTTACTGACAAAATCAGAAGGCTTAAAGTCACCCAAAGGGCAATGGAAAGCTCGCTATGCTATGCTCGGAGTTTCTTTGCCTGATCGAGTCACCAAGGAACCAAGGTTGCCGACATAGTAGGTACGAAGAATTGCCAAACTTAAGTGGCAATGGACAGGGCACATTGCTCGCAGAACAGATGGCCGTTGGTGCCGAAAGATTCTGGAATGGCGACCTCGTTCCGGAAGACGTGGCGTTGGAAGGCCTTCTACAAGGTGGGCCGATGACCTGGTAAGGGTTGCGGGAATCCGATGGATGTGAGACGCACAGGACCGTTCATTGCGGCGGCACTTGGGGAGGCCTATGTCCAACAGTGGACATCTTTCGGCTGAAATTATGATGATGACTGACAAAATACTCAGTTACATTACATTCAGCTAAACTATTGTATGTTCTCAGAAATAAAATAGAGATGTAAAATCTTTTTGGTTTCTTTTCATAAAAAGAACAAAAACAAAAAACATTTATCTAACATCGTAGAGAATGAAGTAGAGAGAAAAGTTCTTTGTTACCTGCCTTTTTTATGAGACAGGCAATTAATAAATATCTTAATCGAAGCAAGAGCGAGGCGTTATAAAATTAAATCTATTTCAATGGCCGCTGCAACACTGTTGTAGATACAAATAAAAGAACTTCTAGTTATTGATGATTCGGAGCTCCGAGCCTTCTTGGTCTAAGAACACACATAGTATCAACAATTTAGCATTGCCTGAAGCGTATTACCTGCTAACAGTAACAAATTAATTCCTTTGCTTTTATTAACTTTAAGATACTAACGCACTTTATATATGTTATATTACCACATTAATATTATATGTATAGGGATTTTTTTTTATTTTACGTATGTTTGTTACTGGTTCACGCTCGATTTCCTAAATGGATTTTGATGAAACTTGGTACACGGGTGAATCATGTCCTGGAATACTTAGCACATAGATTACTTTTTATCCTGGGAATATATTCCTTTTGGACAATTATCTACCATCACGCGAGCAAAGCCGTTGGCGGCCGCATCGCACGGGTGTTACAAATCTTTGAAATTCTTCACTTTTCTTAATTACAATATATATGTATTATACATCTAAATCTTCTTCATGAATCGCTCTGTCTATTAGTAAAAACGTCATAAAAATCCGTTCAGTAGTTTTAGAGTTAATCGCGAACAGAGACAGCCGCGGTAGACCTTTAGATAAAAATATGAATAAAGAGGATACAAAGTACAAAACAGATGTTTACGATAATGACACAACGTATCGTGTACGCATCGACTTTCATTATTCGCCTCGACTCGATGAAAGTTCTTGTTGTTATGATATGAATATGCTAAATGAACTTAGTATACGTATCTGCATATGGTATTGTACAGTCGCGTGCTAAGTGTGAATATAAATTGTTTTAATGAGTTCTGTTCTGAACTGATTGAGTTTGGGCATTTGAATTTTAGTTTTTGTTTTTGTTTCGGGGTCGAAGCGTAGTTTTACTATTTGAATATTCATAAAATATGAGCTTTGAAACTATGGCGCTCCAGTTGCGTAAAAATCAGACTTTCTGTAACAAAGCGAAGGGTTATAGACATTTTAAATCTCTTCCTCCTTTAACCCTTCAGATACCGTCAATTAGAGACACAATAGTAAGACAATAGATGCGCGGCCACCGGTGGTCGCTTGGGGATTCATGAATTAATAAAATCAAAATCAAAGCATTTATTTCAAATAGACCATTTGGAGGCACAAATCTCTTCCTCCTTTAATAAAATCAAAATCAAAGCATTTATTTCAAATAGACCATTTGGAGGCACTTTTTATTTGTCAAATGTCGCTCAGTCCAATAGAAGTAACGCTAAATTAAATAATACGCTAATTATTATTATAATATACTAATTAAATTAAAAGTTTGAAGAATTCGTCTTCATGCCAACCGCAATGAATCTTGCTGAATTGTCAAAACACTGCCAATCACTACCTAGAGGCAAAATACCAGGCACCTACCTGCAAGTAACTCGCAAGTTTAATATTAAAAAAATCTTTTTAATTAAAATTTAATTGCTGTTCGTTAGTCTCGTTAAAACATAAAAACGATTAGTTTTTTTACGCTCTAATATACGAATAGTGAAAGAAAAAAAAAGAACACGTGAAACAAAAGAACAAGTAAAACAAAAAAGAACGGTTGAAAAAATTCAAAATCGGTCATTTTGTTTGGGAATCACCTCCTAAAAGCGGGCACCAATTTCACAGAGGCGGAGCCGCAAGCGGCAACTGGTCATAAACACAAAATACATTTTGTAAGATCCACCTACAATGAAAACATCAACTAATCAAAAACATTTCTATCCTCATCTCAAAAACAATCACTTAAGCACACAATAGTACCAACCTACACAAGTTAAATTGAAAGACGTACGCACGACAATATTCATAAAGCTGACGTTTATCGAGAGAAAGGTTTGACTCATGATCCTTGTTGCGTCAGAGGTTGATGGGCAGGACACGACGAATTTCAACAAAAAAGAAAAAACTGGTCAAGTGCGAGTCGCACACGAAGGGTTCGGTAATACAATATTAAAATCGAGTAAAAAAAACTCAATCCTCAACTTCAAAACAATCACTTAATACACAATAGTACCAACCTACACATGTTAAATTGAAAGACTTACGCATGACAATATTCATACAGCTGACGTTTATCGACAAAGGTCTGACTTAGAAGCCTTGTTCATCAGACTCAGAGGTCGATAGACAGGTCACGGGAACACGACAAATATACATTTTGTAAGATCTACCTACAATAAAAACATCAACGAACTAATCAAAGACATTTCTATCAAAAACTCAATCCTCATCTCAAAAACAATCACTTACACAATAGTACCAACCTACACAAGTTAAATTGAAAGACGTACGCACGACAATATTCATAAAGCTGACGTTTATCGAGAGAAAGGTCTGAGTCATGAGTCTTGTTGCCTCAGAGGTCGATGGGCAGGACACGACGAATTTCAACAAGAAAACTGGTCAAGTGTGAGTCGGACCCGCAGAAGAACGGTTCCCATAATGCAGTGAAATGCGAGCAGAAAAAGAAACTAGCATTTATTTTTTTATTTGATATAAACTAGTGCTTGGCTGTGATATTTCTTGTTTATAAATAGGGAGAGGGTTCCCTTAAATTTCTTAACTTTTCTTTGATAATAATTTATATGGCAGAATAACGTTAGCCGGGACAGCTATTAATTTTGCAAGGAGTTATTTAATTTAGTCACTAAGCCGCATTTTTAAGGCGGTATTAACCCTTCAGATACCGTCAATTAGAGACACAATAGTAAGACAATAGATGCGCGGAGATTCATGAATTAAAAGCTTAGGCATTTTTGCTTGACCACTATCTCACCTGATGGAAAGCGCCGATGCTACGACGCTTGTCTAGAACTAACCTATTCACTCTTACACTCACTATTAACACGTATGTAACTTTTATTTGATTCAGATAAAAAAAAGTAAACTACGATATATTTCGAAATTAGGAAAAAAATACGGTTCATATATCAAACCAGCTTGTTCCTAATGCACCGCTTCACTAGAAGGAACCGGTAATTTTTTAACCAATATCCAAAAAAGGAGGTTTTAAGTCATCATCAGCCTTTTTTTTATATTCCCACTGCTGGGAACTGGGTTTACGGCCCATTCCCTCTTCTAGAAGCCTAAATCTCTAGAAGAGGGAATGGGCCGTAAACCACCACGCGGGCCCAGTGCGAGTTGGTGAATGTCACATTTCTTCGAATTTTTGGTTCTAGGACATACCGGTTTTCCCACAATGTTTTACTTCACCGTTTTGGAAGCAGTGGTGATGAAATTAATTACCCAAAGTAATGCGCCTGGCTGGGTTAAAACTCGCGATCTACAACTCGTAAGTCGGGACACGTTACCACTCGGCCACCACTGCCCTCAAGTTTTCAAGTCGCCTGTATGTTATTTTTCTGGAATAAAAAGTAGTCCAAACAGGACTGCCTGGTAGGGAATAAAATTACAAACATAAATAAATAAGACAAATTTTTTGTTTTTCGGTAATTTTTAAATTTACAGTGATTGCGACAGCATTTTTAATTATTTAAGTGACCACAGAAAACCTGTTTATATTTAACTATCAATTATCATTATGTTATTTTAAAAGTAAATTCAAACATTTCGTTCGAAATTCCTATGAAGATTCTAGCAAAAGTTACGAAATTGTTAATCATTTGGCAATTTTTTTTCAAAATTGGGCTAATGAGCAGTTTTCCAATGTCACTAGCAAATAAAGGCGTTACACAAAATAATTAACATATAGAGGTTTAATTAAGTACATTCTTTTACATTTATATTAACTGTGAAGGAAAACATGAGGAAATCGGCATGTTCTAGAACCAAAAATATGACGACATGTAATATTATATCCACCAACCCGCACTCCACGGTCCACATCAAATCTCTTTCCTAGAAAACTTCCTCGTTTGAGTCATGGAAACATTATTACTCTGATTATGGTTTGCTTCACGAAACATACAGTGAATAAATATATATTGTATATTATATTTTTTATAAGCCTGTTTGTTAGCTTTCACCCAGAAGTCCTTGCAGGAAATCTTTTCCTCGTTTTACCAGCCCTCACTGTACCCTACGATAGACTTTAGTAGAGACTTACCCTACGATAGAAAAAACAAAAATTATGAATTTATTGTCCAATTTTTAAAACTTTATTTTTATTCCACACCTCTCGCGAGTTAGTATTGTCAAATTTTTTGAACTTTATTTTTATTCGACACCTCTCGCGAGTTAGCATTGTCCAATTTTTAAAACTTTTATTTTTTCGTCACCTCTGACGAGATAGAGATATGTACTCAGAATAAAAGAAGCAAAAATGGAGAAAAAATATAAAAAAATGAATGGAGTGGAATGGGTGTTTAATGTCAAGAAAGTTTTCCATTAAACACCCATTCAGGTAGAGCAGATTTCAAAACAATTTACAGCCCAATAAATGCATTTTATTAACGCTGTTTGTTATTAAAGCGTTAAAGTTATAATGTCACTTTTAAGACTCCCTAAGTTCCTTATGTGTGATGGTGTTTCATTTTAATACCTATTCGTTATTTTGTTGTGACAGGTAAGTTCAAGCAAGACCCTTTAGTGCCTGGGGAAAGCGGTAAGTGCACCTACAAAGATTTATTTTACAACGTTAACTTGATTTACTGTAAAGACAAGATACAAACTATTATTTAAAAACTATTTAATGTGCATGAAAAATTTCTCCTGTTAGCACGTGGATTTGTAAAAATATACAAACAAACAAACAAATAAATAGTACCGTTTACCTTACTAAACGAAGCTGTGGTTTTATCTACTTCGTTACCATTTAAATGAACAATTACAAACGTTGTTTTCTTTTTTCTGTACACCGCAAGGAAAGTAAACAATGTCGAGCGGTTTAATTGTAAAGCGATTAGGGTTGTAAAGTTTTCCGGTGCATCGACGCCGCGATAGTCGCGTGGCGGCGAGTCAGCGGCGCTCCCACTCAACACTCGCGGCCGCCGCCGGCTCGCACCGCACTCATTCACTCCAGTCTTCTGCCGACTGCCGCGGCGATACGACGCGCGCTACCCGCTACTCGCCTCAGATGTTAGTGTACGATTACGACATCGCGTTGCAACTCGGACTTTTACCGTGACAGTGAAACGTACTTTCACGAATATGGGTTAAACACCCCTTTGAGCGTGATGAGTCCGGGCGAGCGCGCCGCCCTAGGGCGCCGCGAACCCGCTCGCCCTCAGTATGCCACCACCGCACCGGGTTTCCCGCCGCCCTACTATCCGCCCTATGGCGTTCCGCACCCGAATGCATGGCTCGGCGCCCCCCTCATATCGATGGCGGGACGTGCACCACCACAGTCCCGGAACACACCGGTGTCCAAGTTAGCTATGCACGCACAAGGAGCACCCCTCATCATACAAAATAGGCACGACCGACGAAAGTACAGCGCGGCACCAGAGCAGCGCAACCACCGGCCGCTCGCACAAGCGGAGCACGTCGCGCGAGACCGGTGTGATGCACCCGAGGGAACCAGGCCGCGCAACCAACAGCAGCCGGCGCGCTCCTCGCGAGGCGGACGTAACAACAACACGGATGCGGTCAGTGTCGCGAGCGATGAAAGTTCCGGCTCCACCAACTCGGAGACTATGTTGCCCAGGATTATCAAACCGCGGAAACGACGCAAAAAGGATAGAAAACCTAATAATATCATACCGCACGATTTAACAGCAGGTGCTTTGGACCTCGGTGATGTCGATCATTGTGCGGTTTCAGGCTTAACCTCATCACACGGCGTATATGAAGATACTTACTGTCGAGAAATGCAATTGCCTTATCGCTTGGATGTAAAAGTGTTAGATTATCCCGAACCAGTGCCGGAAACGTATCGAGTTTCAGCGTTAGGGGAAGCGTTAGAAGCGACCCGATTTGGGTTAGCCGAGGCCGCCTCACCTGCAGAGTCCGCGGTTAGTTCGTGTCAGTGTCGTCTCTGTGACCCTGTGGGACAAATCTGGGATGCCGATTCTATCGCAGATTTGCTCGACGAAAATTCTTGTGGTGATTTCGCGCCGACTAAATTGGAAGAGTCTATGAAAGTGGTTGGACCTCTTGGTAAAAGGGGAGCAGACACGACGTTGCGACGCAGCTGGAGCGATCCTTCATCGAGGGTTCCGGAACGACGAGAGATTAACACCGGCGAAACATATTCCGCCCCTAATCTTTACTCATTGTTCCCACCAACGAGAAGGGCTAGCTCGCCGGAACCTCGCTCTCCCCTTGCTCTAGACATATCCTCTGAGATTGTCACCTCGATGAACGGCCACCGTGACCTGGAAATCAAGTTGTTTTCGACCTCGCCCCCGGCTACGAACTCCGACCGTCGCTCCTTCTTCGCCGATAAAAGTGAAAGTGCTGTGAACAGATGTATCGCGAGCAAAGATCTAAAAGTGAATAGTGCGGTGAATAATAACAACCGAGTCGAATTTAGTGTTAAACAAGATGGCAAAAACAGTGAGGATGTGTCTGATACGGGGTGCTCATCGGCATTGATCGCCGGCGAGCCCTCGCGCAACATTTGTGATTTAGCCTTAGTTACTGCCTGAGGTACTCGTGGTCGAGTAGCGCGATATGTTAAGTGGAACTTTAGTGTTGTCGAGCAGTCCAGGTGGCTCCACGCTCGCCATTTGAGCTGGACTCAAATTGTCTCAACGAGGCATGCACGGAGCGTCTCACCAAGGCCCACTAAAAATTGAGATCTCCGAATCGGTTTCCTGTAGATTCTATAATTAATTTATTGATAACAATAGCGTAGGAAACTGACGGGGGACTTTATCTGGAAAATCGTTAAGGTTTATTATTCGCCGTTTTGCATAATGTTGTTAGGCGGAAAAGTCAGATGTGTTCATCAACGTAGAAAGTTTATTCAAAATTATAACGGATGAGTTACTGAACGTTACTATGGATTTGTGAGTAGACAGCGAAGTCGAGCAGTAAATGTATTCGCGTACAGTTAGTAACTGAACGTGGATCAGAAATGTTTCTGTCGAAGTTGCGCACGTAGAGTCAAGATCGCAATGTATGATATATTATAAATCAATTGCAATTTAGTGAAACGAGCGGCTGCAGCGATGTTGCGGGCCGGGCGCGCCATAACTCGCCGTGTGCAATTAGCGTTTCACACTACTGACACGGTTCTCGCGCTGTGGCTGCGCGCTCACTATTGCGGTTTCCCGCGGTTTTCACCGCGCGCGCCGTTCCGGGTGGCGCCTCGTGCGCGCACACCGGTTCATACCACTAATGACTTTTTTCATTTCAACAAAGTCTTGCTCTCTCCGACTATTATGTTTTACATGAATATTCAGTTCACCAAACAAAACTAAATCAAAACTTGCAGGTAATGACGAATGTTTATCTTAAAATCTATCGATTTCATATGCGTATCAGTATTTCTAATTAAAAACTATTATAAAACAAGCATTCGTCACGACTGGACTATCAAACTAGAGTTAGGTATTAAAGTTTTTATAATATCGTAAGCGATGAGCACGTTTGACTGTTGCATCCATCACGTCCGAGCATAAAATTCACGAAAGTATCATTATGATAGTCATTGAAGTCATTATCGTCAACACTGCTCATCATCTTTATCATTATTTGCACTTTACATCACGTTTCATCGCCGCGATCGCAAATCTTTGTTAGTGTTGAAATTACTATTATTTTCTGCAGTTACGTGACTTAACTTACTAAGTGTGTTAATATCGCGTTTCTACGTTCCTCATAGTTACATAACAGGTGCGCTGTAGACAAAATGCCATGCTATACCTTTACTTTTTATACCAGTTTGCTATCTTTATTTGTTAAAACTGTGTACAGAAGGGGCCTTTTAAGATTATTTTTCGAGATATGTAAAAAAACCGACTCTATAAAATGATCTGTACGTTTTTCACATAAAAAACAGTGCTCTAAGTTAGTCTGAGAATTGTTTAAGGATTGTTTTTGCGACAGTACTTAGTTACCAATAGGTATTTTATACACGGCACGAGATTGTCAAGGTCCACATCAAAGTAACAGAACATTTTATTGTCCGTCATAAAATAAATTAACAACGTGATAGTATTATCATATAATATGTAAGTTGTAAAAAGTATCGTAAAATCCATTGCTAAACGGCGAATTAAAATCTCCCTTTTCCGTATGTCTGTTGTGTTTATGTTTATGCTAGGGTCCAGCGGTATAAGTGATGCCAGATAAAGTTCCATAATAATGTAGATAATGTGAATATAACTAAGTTATTCATGGACTGTACAGTTGTTCGCAGTCTCTATCGTTGGGTTTTACACTCTACGGGCTGTTTCTATGTTTTACGTTTTTTTTTTTATGTGTGTTTGCTTATATTGCTCGGCGCGTGCGTGGGACGACATGATAAATTGGTTTTTGCTTCACTTTTTTTTATCTCTACGACAGACTCGGGCGAATACGAGGAGTTATAACAACGCCTTGTCTTCTTTACATTCAGATTAATGCGTGTTAGCGCAATCCCTACGATTGACTTATTTATCGCTGCCTTTATTATTTGTGCAATATGCAGTAACCGATCTTGTGAAGTTGGGCCTCCTTCAGTCAATGTAAACTTTTTATCGAAAGGGAAGGGGGCAATAGCTTCTTTATTACGTGACGATATGTCAAGTGATGTTGCCTTGACTATAAACGATAAGTAATCGGATTAGATAGCCGAAGTTGTTATTACGTCTAATCTAATATTAAATGTGTTGTAACTCTCTCGTCGATAGACGTGTATATCGAAAATGTATACGCCCATGAGTCTGTTTGCTGTGTTGGGATTTATATGGGGCGTGGCAAACGTGGTTGTAAAACTCAACGATACACCTCACTATATTATAAACAAGAAATAGGCTATGTCTAACATACTGAGTGAATGCATTTTATACATAAAAACCTAGGTTTAATATTTGTTTGTGTATGTTGTGAGGCATGAGTTCACGCTCGCACACTATTTTTGTACAATAAATTACCATGTCCTGATGTAATAGTGGTTGTTTTATTTCAATTTGATATGTGTTTCGATATAGTAGTTAGTTATACACGTGTATACACGTGAACGGTCGAAGTTGCCTACCAATAGACTAGGCTCTCGATATACTCTGCGATATATCATGCGTTAATATTTGTATAATATTCGAGTGTTTCATGTAATAAAAGTACGCTCAATGTAGGTAAAAGATAAGTAAAAAGTGGTCCGCGTTACGTTATAGAGGTTTTATTGCCTTAGGATTATAGTTACGAACAACACAATAAGGAAACTGTCGATATTAAAGAGTCTGGCGGTAGAAAACTCAAAACATAGTTTGTAAACAAACGGGAGGTGTTTGCGTAACTCTTCACAGCAACTCTCTATTGTGGTAGTACAGCTGTAGTCGGTTACGCATGTACCATTGTGCTCTCGTTTGCAACGGACACGGTTTGGGTGCAAATTGTTAACAAAACACTGACTGGCCACGTCCGAGATACATTATGTAATCGAAGAAAACTTCTTATCACTTGTAGATTTTAATGAAAGAAAACTGTCTTATAGATATAACAGATATGTTAAAATCATAGTTTCAGAACTATCTCGCTAAAATAATGATACAAGTAATTTGATTTTTTATTCTTGCAACCTTTTAATTCAAAATTATCGTGCTGCCCTCTAACGCTGCAGTGAAGGATAAAACAATTAGGAAATATTTCGCAATTTAAAAGGATAATCCAAAAAATATAAAATATTCTAAACACGTTTTTGTATTGTTTATTCAGTATGGTCTAAAAATTTATGAAAATTTCATTTCTGTCTTGTCAAGCGAGTTTGCAATGTGTCACCAAAACATTGTCCATTTGCATTAATTTGTGCATTTAACATGGAACCATTTTCTGTTTTCAATAGAATGTTTACAAGGACGTCTTATTCAATGTCAATGTTTGCTTTTATAGTTCTATGGTTATACATACATATGTTGTTCTTTTATGAAACTGCAGTAATTACATTCGCAACACGTGTTCCTTGCACAGTATTATTCTGATATGTTCTATTGTCTTTACGCCTATTGTGGATAGTTCTTAGAAACTTTTTGTACAATACATCATACGCCTCCTTTTTTTGGGTAATCAATTTGGCAACCACATCCAACGCAATACGTGGATATTAAAGATCCGTACCTAATTCAGCAGTATGCTCACACTGGAAGTGTTTTTGCTTCAACATGGTCAATTAATCAGGTGTGACTGTCGTCTTGCTTCACATATTCTTGTCCAGTCTTCATTTACTTAATATTTAACCTCTACGTATCCTCGAGACGCTGTCAATCATAAGTCTTTAACGCTCGTTATGAAAATGACTAAAGTTTTTTTTGCACGTATTAAATTGCAGTTTGTGAAGTGTGAACATGAGTTTCTACGTTTTATTTGATGTTTTGTTGCACGCTGTGCTCGTAGAATATCACCAATTATACCTATTGCTTTTATGATGGATTTCTTGAATTCAGAGGCGGATAGTTTTTTCTGTGCGGATTTATCCGCTTTATAACCTCTGTTTGTTATAAGATGAATTATATATTCAAATGATTAATAATCATTCTATTTTGATTCTAATTTATTTGAAGTTGGTGCAATATGTCTTCTTCATTCATAGGTATGTCTCTATTAGTCATAATCTCAGTGTTGTCTTTCTGGGGCCACCCCTTTTCTAGCGAAAGCAATATTCGTACATTCTACCCATCATTTCCTTGGCTTCCCCTACTCTTATAGCCATCAGTATTCACATACAAAACTTTTCTCACTACGTTTTCCTCATTTCAATCAATTTATAAAATGAAATTCCAAACTTATCGAAAACACTAAAGCATTCCAATACTTAGATCACTTTTAAGAATGTGCGAATGTGTATATAGTTCACCTTATTGCTACGGTGTGGTGAACTATATCGAATACAGATTGTTCACGCATCTCGTAATCCACGAATCTGGAGCATTACTTCAGTTGATCTCGTAAATCTCGGCGTACATTCAGTTATTTGTTTACGCAACTTCACGTATCACACGTTAGTACCGCGCATTACTGTTTCTGCGCGGACATTATTATTGTTTTATTGCCTGTTGCGACACTTGCGACAAGGCACAGCTTTGTAATACTTGTAATATGCGAGGCTACTGCGGATATAGTCTATTGCCAACTTAGCTTCTGCTCTTTAACCTTTTTAGGAAGGTTCCAGGAATTGGTCTAATATTGACGTAAAATATTTGACCCCAAATGTTGAAATGAAATACGATTCAGGTAAATGCAAATGAATTCACAGTTACGTCATTGCAGTGATCGACCAACTGCCCTTAACTAAATGTCTTACGATTAAAATTGCAAAACCCAATATCAAGCACATTATACGAATTACAAACACCGTTCACGGACGTTCAATCAAACACGACATTTCCTTTCGCAAACAAAACGCTAGTCCAGTTCATTACATATTCACATGACCAAAATAATTATCTCAAAGGCCAATTGTAGAGGAAATTATTTCTGTCGACATCAAACACGCATGGAAGAGTGTATAATAATTTAAATCAAGCAATTCTGTTCACACAATACAATGGCCGATCGCACGTGGCGGATGACCTTGCTCGCTCGCCTGTAGAAATCGCCACTTGTATATTATAGTCTCCACAATGTAAGGTAAACATAACACCATGTAGTCAATTGTAGACAATGTTACGCGTAATAGCCGTGGAACATACGATGGTTGGTTCTGCGCCGTTGCCTTGTCGTGTAAGGGATTTGCGAATGCTTTATGGCTTGTAATGTTATGTTATGGCTTTATTTTCTATTAGGGAGCAGCGCCCGCGCACGAGTTTGGTTCTTAGCCGATAATATGTTAGCTAACAAAAGTGCATTTATGTAATATATTGTGTACAGATACGCTGTTTTAGATTTATCGACTTTCCTACTAGCAATCCGTCCCTAGTCGGTAATATGTTAGCTAACAAATTGTAATATGTTGTGTATATACGTTTTAGATTTATGGACTCTCCTACCTGTCCGTCCCAACTTCGCAAGGGTGTTAGACATCTATGAAATTATCGGCGTTCCTCATGGACCACTCTATCTATTCGTGAATACCACATGAAAAGGCGTTTAGTAGTTTTCGATTTGCCAACAGACACACGCACTGGGGTACTTGTAACATGTATATTTAAACTAGCTTCTGTCAGGGGCTTCGCCCGCATGAAATTTGGTTTCTCCACTCTGGTGGAGTTTCGTAAAATTCTTAGCGGATGTCTACACTCAATAAGGAACCTACCTGCCAAATTTTGAGTTTGTAGGTGTTACTGTTTTTGATATTTAGTGATTGATCAGTGCGTAGTATTTCGCTTTTATAATAGAAGAATATAGATTAAGAAGACAAAAATACATTAGATGATGTGTTGCAGAGCTCGTTTGGTTTTCCATAATGATGATAGAGCAATTTAACCAATGTTCTAGTCTAGAGGGTGCATTTTTTACTTGTAAATTAATTGACTTGCTAAACAAATCAAATCGGAACTCCAAGACATCAGTCTGCCAATTCTGAAATATGCTAGAAATAATTGGCATCCTCGAAGTCTTCGCAACTGGATGAGGCGCTCGGGCCCGAATTGTAATCTGTGTTCTCATCCATTAAATATGCATTAGGCTTGCAGTCAGTTTCCGTCTACATCTTCTCGTACAGCAATTAGATGTCTGTTGCAGTTTCCAGATTATTGAAAATTATATTTGAAGCCGTCAATGTCTACCTATTTTTGGTAATTCCACTATAGCATAGCATAGTCGGCCTTTTTGGGACTGAGGCTTCCTCTCTAGAAGAGGAAATGAGCCGTAATCCACCACGCGGGCCCAGTGCGTGTTGGTGGATGTCAGTGTCACATGTTTTAAATTTTTTGATTCTAAGTCATACCGATTTCCTCACGGTGTTTTCTTTCACCGTTTCGAGAGCAGTGGTGATGAAATAAATTACACAAAGTAATGTGCCTGGCTGGGTTTGAACTCGCAATCTACAACTCGTAAGTCAGGGCCGTTACTACTCAGCCACCCACTGCTCCACCAAGTGTCCATCAATTTAGGAAATACGTTGTTTAACTGAGTGTTTATTCAACTGTGCCGAATGCAGTCAGTGTTGCCGTTGTAGATATTTTGTTTGCTGACATTGAATAAGTTAATTGAAATATGACAGCTAGGCAGTTTCTCTATACTTTTTTTTTATGGTAGGAAAACTCATCCAATGACAAACCCCGCTCTTGGGCGGAGCGGGAGATAGTGTCAGACTCTTACTGACTAAACACCCACCCCGTTCCTTCTAGCCTTCATACTGGGGCTCGAGCTGCCTTTTGGATAACCCTGGCCCCAGTAGGCTTCGACCCAGCTGGGCCCCTGCTGTTGCTAGTTTCTCTATACTGCAAATAGTACTCAAGAAGATGTAATCCAACTTTAATATATCCAGGAAGTTAGCGCAGCAGATTCAGCAGTCGTATATTAAGTTTACGAACCAGTTCCTACACTTTTCGCAACATTGTACCGTAGAAAGTTTAGTGTTGTATTACATTTTACACTTAAATGGGATCGTAAACCGCATAGCTGTCAACGCCCTATCTATGCGGCACGTAGTGGCACAGGGTTAGTTTTCTTCGCCAGCGACAGGAGGCGGGGTAGAAAGCCGGCTGGCTTCCGTTCGGAAGTTTCTCGCCGCTTTCACTCGCCACCCGGCGAGATATGACGCCTTACCGCACCGGATTAATGTTATATGCTTGAACAGATTCGATCTGCACTATGTAGAAAACTGACTTCCTTTCCATAGAAAATATCGTTCTCATGGGAAAGGAGATCGAAGCCTTTTTGTTATTGGTGATAGTGAAAGATTTACAGCCAGTAATTTCTTTATTATAAACCAGTTGCATACTTAAAAAGATTTGTTATGTCCTGTTCCTTTGTAGAAGGGGCAGAATGTCGAGCATTACCATTAATTTTAAGAACAAAAGCTCAAATTAAATGTCTTAACAAAATTATAATTTATCATACTTTATTTTGCTTCCTTGAATCTAATTACACACTTCTATTACTTTCTCAATGCGGTTCAGATCGAACTTTCTAAGTGTTTTCTACGCAGGTTTTGAGTCAAGATTTTGTGATTATAATCTTTTTTGACCTGAGAAACCATCAAATGACTTCTCTCGCTTTTTAGTGAAGCAAGAGGGCGTGTCAGACTTATACTGACTAAAACCCATTCATGTTCTTTCATTTGCCTTTTCCGTTCTCGGGCCACGGTAACTCTTAAACGTTGCCGCAGATAAGTAACTACCTGCAGTCATTTGGGAGGCTGAACCTGTCGTGAATCAAGCCCGCTGAACAAAATTAAAGATGATTTCAATGCTTTGTTTTTCTACAGTGCTAATGAACCTTTTTAGCACAAAAACGAAACAATGAGCGATCCCCATTTGTTCACACGCCGAGACACATTTGAAGACAAACGACTATCCGATGAACAATTTAATTTTCAAAGACGTACGAGATGCTGCAGTTGGGTCGACGTACTGCCTGAGGATCGTGCAAATCATCGTTATATTTGGAATAAAAGAGGCATTTTTTCTTATGGCCGTACGTACGTACGATTTGTATCGGCGCAGTGTTAAATCGCATGTCTTCACGCGATTAATGTTAAATGTTCAATGATTTATGTTACGGGGAAAATTAAAATCCATTTTGCTTCCACATAACGCGAGTTCGGAAGGCTGGCTCGTTTTAGCCGAGTGTAATTGTTATTGAATTGCTTTTGTTGACTGATATGAAGTGTTAGGTGATGTTCATTTAAGTTGTATTTAATTGGATAATATAAAAACACGCCGCAGTGTTCGTCTTTATTACCGTAGACTGCATAGTTTCTTTATATCTACACTTAAACATAAAGAGATAAAGTTTGTTTTTACAAGCTTTTATTTAGTTTCACCTGTCCCGATGTTTGTCTGTAATCAAAACTTGCAAATTAAATTTGACTTACTTCCCGGTTACCGATGGATCGGAAATTTGCATGCATGTGTAAGTTAAATGACAATGCAAAATTATTTTGACATGGAGCTGATCTGACGATGGAACCTGAAGGTGGCTATAGGAACTTGGTAGTTAAACGACACAACCCCATCGAGTTTGGGCTCATATGATTCGTCTTGACAAGTATTCATTATATAGGTATTAAAACTGTTTGCTTGTAGAAAGCTAATCTACGATTGCTAATTTTTTTTCACCAATAGAAAGCTGCTTTATTCCTGAGAGACATAGGCTGTTTTATGTACGCGGGCAAAGCCGCGGGCAAAAGCTAGTCTACAATATACTCACTGATTTATAACCTTTAATAGACTGCACATTTATTGAGTTCCAATAAAAACTGAAAGGAACAGAGTGCTCCAAATAATTATAGAGCAAATTGTGGATGACCGTCAAATCAAACAAGATCCTTGGATGATGTGCAAATGTATTGTGTCTGATTATATATTGCACCTCTCTGCCGTTTATTAACGATTCCGTTTAGTCATCTAATGAAGTATTCAGGGCTGAGCATCGTGCGGTCGCCGCGCATCCAACTCGGTCCGGTTTTAATAACAAATCATCTTTACCATTGTGTACGGATTACAGAGAATTACACGCCGATTTCCATTACCATTTCTTCGTGTGTCGTTTTATTTCGAAACGTTACAACATGATCGTAATTTCTTATTTATTCATATCGTTGTATCTCACAACAACAACAATAATATTTCTCGACGTTCTCATTTTTATCTTCTCTTGTCTGAATTTCTTTAGATAAAGTTATATTTATTATTGTCTACGAAAATAAGCCTAATAACAGACGAGAGAAATAAATCGTTCAACATGAATTTATCTTGTCTTGTAGTTGAATCTTAAAAACATCGCATTAACAGTACATTCAACCTGGCTTATACAAATCGATGTACAATGAATTCGTCGTTATTCATAAAAGCATTTACGTAAGTACAAGATGAATGAATTGATATTTCCTTTATATATTTATAAAGCTCTGGGTTCGCATTTTAATTAAGAAGTAATTAAATTCAGCCACCGCAATGTAATAACAATCTGCCTTGTTCGTTTTAGCATGATCACTTCGTTGAATCGCGAGATGTATCTGCATGCTCATGAAAGTTTATCTCTACAAGCCCACGCTAAGGAAGAGTCGAATAATATCGCTATAAATATATGAAAGTAAACCGTTACAATATAAAGCGGGCGTAGCAAATAAAGTTTCATTTGTGTAAGCCTGCGACGGGCGCGCTGCTCGGTGCGCCTCGATGGTGTGATTTCATAATTTTCTCCTGGCAGTTTTCTATGGGCGCGAGCCGATAAAGCTGTTCGAGTCGCAAGAGAAAGCCGATATAGTGTTGCGTTTCCCGATGTTCTTGCACTTGGCTCGTCGTGTGCCAAGCGATGAGCGAAAATCATTCATAATTTTTTAATGATATAAACTAGTGCTTGACTGCGATCCCACCTGGTTAAGCAGTGATGCATTCGTTGATGATGAAGCGTAATAGATTAATTAAAAAAAAAACGTTGCTTCTCACTAGGTATACCTAATTCCTGTATCATGTATGCGTTCACAAACATGTAAACTTACATACACGAGACACCCAGACCCAGAAATCCTATCTCCCACAGATACCCCCTTACAAAATATAGTTCAACCCACAGAAATCTTACTAATATTGCCTTGTTATTATGATTTCTGTGGCTGTTTTTTTTTGGCCGCCAAATATTCCGTCAAAAAAAAAAGAAAGTTTATTAAGAGCTTAGGTATTCAATCTAGTCTTGAAGACACCTAAATAGTAATCGGACGGAAAGACCGCAGCAAGCAAATTGTTCCAGTGCTTCGATAAGCGTGGTATAAATGAGGCGAAACGCTTAGTCCGGATTGTAAAGGTGTCAACAACGTAAAGGCGGACATTCACCGTACGTTATTGACATTAACATTCAATCAACCTTTTTCCGTAACACTAAGCTTTGATGTTGCCCTCCCCTCAAAGAAGTTTACCTAAATTGCTATAAATAAAGTCTATAAAAACATTCGACACACTGCTTAAAAATAGAAGACATTTTAAAGATAGGTCCAGCTCAGCATACAGATCAAAGGGTCTTCGATCCACTTTGATCGCTTGATGAATGTGAAACGTGAAAACCAATGAATAGGAAACTTAACGTTTTTTCTCTTTGTTGCGATGGACACTAATGCGTTTAACCATTTTTTATTAAAGGGAAGTGTAGTCAAGAATGAATTTCCCAACTGGTTTTATTTTAACACCTTCATGCTTCTGTTGAGCTACTTTACTACTACGCTAGCGTGTATATTTAACATAGCAATCTATACCACTATCTTCCTATATATTGTTTCTGAATAATTCAATAACTGGATTTAAAAATTCTTTCACCAATAAATGATACCTACTTTGCTATTGAGTGACTTGAGCTGAAGCTAGTGATATATTTGCAACGACTCGTTTCTTGACTAAAAATAACATTACATTGGCAATTTTTGGACATTATCGGGTCATGATCAACTTAACCTATCGGAATCCACTACTGGAGCACTCTACTTTCGTCTAAGTGCTTCTGATTCGAGATATTGTCTATTTTGAACATTTTGGTCCTTAAAGCCGCAAGCATCTGACTGAAGTGCGATCCTCCAGGACGCATCTCTGTAACGCTAATCGCTGTTAGTTTGCGTCATGCGTCGTCTACCATACTCGTACGCACCGGTCTCGCGTCGATACGCCAGCGCTGAGAAAGTTGTTCAGCTGCTCTCTCGACGCGATTGATTCTGTCTCGCGTGCGCACAACTGCAGATGCCTCCGGGACTACGGCGTCTGCGTCACCCCGATCCGGCCAGTCAATGAGCTTTCCAAATCTATCACCTTCCACAATAAGTCCTGAACAAAGACGGCTTCAACTACCTACTACCAAAATATTCATTTCATAGTCTTATTTCCATGTCTGATCTCTTTTGAACTGTTTTTCGGCTCAAGTTTTTTTGGAACAGAAGTACTTATACAAAATCGATGCTCAATTTGAATGTTGAGTGGTTTAGTTTTGTTGAATTCGAAATATAAATTGTTTTTTCTAACTTGACTGTTACTTTTTAGTCGATTGACTTAGACAAACTTTA
The DNA here is from genome assembly GCA_949319445.1 of Mythimna lalbum. Taxonomy (NCBI): domain Eukaryota; kingdom Metazoa; phylum Arthropoda; class Insecta; order Lepidoptera; family Noctuidae; genus Mythimna; species Mythimna lalbum. The sequence goes on along the minus strand of OX439356.1, from coordinate 4,425,967 downwards.
CAATTCGCCTAGCTTTCTATATTTTTTAACTTTTAGTACTGACGAGATCGTCCGACGAAATTTCTGTTCCGAAATAATAGAAGTAATAATTTTGCACTAGAAGCGCTGACTATAAATTTCAACTTTGGCCATTTTATTTTTGCTACAGTAATGGAAAGATGGTAAACAAATAAATCTGGTAACTGATAATACAATGTTTTTTTAACATGTATTACACATATTTTGATGTACTTTACTATTCTACGCATAACTAAACTAGCTCTAGGAATGGGTCAAAAATAGAACGGCCGCAAAGAACCAGTAACTGTTTTACGTCGGTATTAAAAGGAGAATTTTATCAAGGCTTTACTAAAACGAATATCAAACAGTTGGAAGGCAAGGACAGATAAGAAGGGAGCTTTATGAAACTGTTCTGAGATTACGCCGGTATCATCGTAAGACACAACACGCGATAAAAGATGCTAAGAGGTCACCGTTATCCTCTTCCTTATTTGATCTGGCGCGGTTTTCATACGTTACGAGGACGGTAAGAGCCTGATACAGCACTTTAAAACGTTTGGCCTGTTCTTTGTAAAGAGTTCTCTTTGAACCCGTTAAATGCGAAAATCTGTTTTGCACGCACTCGGCTGATTGCGAACTTTTTCAAAAATGCATATTGCTGATTGTACTTGACGTTTAATCATGTTCTTTTTTTATGTGCATTTTAGTGATCGTAAGTTTTCTATTAGTTTAACTGTTTCTACCTGTAAGAACCTGTAATTGGCTCAATGTCTCTTATACTGTTGTTATCCTATCGTTAATGGAAAGAAGTAGCTCAAAACCGGGAACATTGGAAGGAGTGGAGGGAGGCCTTTGCCCAGCAGTGGGACAGAATGGGCTAGATATAATATACTCGTAATAATATAACTGTTGGTTCTCCTATGAGTAAATAAATAAATAAAAGATGCTAAGAGGTCACTGTTATCGTCTTCCTTATTAGATTTGGCGCGGTTTTCATATGTTACGAGGACGGTAAGAGCCTGATAAAGCACTTTAAAACGATTAGCCTTGTGACGTTAAGTGTTTCAGGTCATTTGAGATTTAGATGACTCTCGTAGATATAACACAGATTAAATGATACCATAAAATGGCTGATGTGGTCAATAGTAATAGCATTTATCTTCATTAATATAATTAATAGACTATCGTTATCTATACTTGTATAATTTTTCTATACGTGTGTCAAATCGGTCAATGCAATTTTATGTGTATCATTTGAGTGGCTTTCTGAATGGTTAGAAAATACAACTGAACTCGGTACGCTATGACCGCGTGCAATCAATCCATTTAAATTGTTAATTAATTAAAAAAAGGTAATCCAATGGATGCGTGACGCACAGGATCGGTCGTTGTGGCGACGCTTGGGGGAGGCCTACGTCCAACAGTTGACGTCTTTCGGCTGATATGATGATGATGAATGCCCAAAATGATGTAATTCAGATAGTCGGGACGGGATAAGACGGGACAAGATGTGACATGAGGGATAAAGCGAGGCTAGAAATGACAAGATGGGACAATTGCATTATTCTTTCATCAAAATTAATTATGTTCCTCTAACAAAACGCAAATTTTAGAACAGTACAACGTCTGTTGGGTCCGCTAGTATAATTATAATCTTCTTAGCTTCAGGCTGTAAACAGTAACTGAATGATTGATTGCCAAGAGCACCGCAAGCGTGCACATATACCTTTATTACATAGTATAAAACAAAGTCACTTTCTGTGTCTGTCTGCTTATTAGGGGTCTTCTCTTAGACCATGCAACGAGTTTTGATACGGTATTTATGAATCATCATTTTCCTGCCCTTGTCCCATTTTTATTTGGGGTTGGCGCAACACGTTTACACCACAAAATTTTAATTAGTACAAATACTTATTTTTTTCTTTTTTTTTTTCTAAAATACAAGTAATAGGTACAATACAGATGATGCAAATCATAAACTCATTAGTGCATCATAATCATCGACACAAAATTTTTGCTTGAAGTAAACTTAAAGGGCTTATAAGAAAAGGTCTTGTTATTGTCTAATTAAAGTCGCAATAAATAATATTCATAAGCAGCAAAGTTATTAGCGTTTGCTTATATCCCAAAATGTCACTTCAATTTATGGCAATATTTTACAGGCTATTGGTTTGAATGAATAAATGACGATCAAAATGGAAAAATACTGCGCGTATTATTTTCTAGTAGCAATTGTTATGAATGTTTGACTCTATTATGAATTTGTATATTTTGACAAATCGTTGACAATTTTGGTTAGTATTTCGTTTTTTTTTTTAATTTTGAATACAAAAATATTATCAGTAGCGGGTGCGAATAGAGCACCATTTTTGTTTATACTTATTAAAAAAATAGGGGTGTAGAAGGCGCGACAAAGGTTTGTGAAGGTTTGTGTATGTAATTTGCAGCCATGCGAAGCCGGGGCGGGTCGCTTGTGTAGATAAACTAGCAATGCGCGTATGGAAAATACACCATGTCTTATTATCATTACATGAATTAAACATCCTAATAATACATTCTATGAGCAATTATGTTCATTGTTTCATTGCACATAGTAAAATAAATCAACGTCGCAAAGAAACAGTTGATTGAATCATTATAGTTCATCAAAAGGACGTCATTATCCAACAAGTAAGTAACAAATTGAGAAATATGAGTTAGGTACAGGAATAGCTACGGTTTGGCTGTTGGTTCCTAACTGAGCACACGTGACTTTGCAGGAGAGATACCCAACACGTGCGGTTTCGAGGACACGTGATTCCTATTTGGGAATACTTTGTGGAAAGTTTAGAACGTTTCTCTTTAATATAAAAAGGTCATGAGCTTTTCTATAAAGTATAATTTGACGACCTGGTGGGAGTCGCGGGAATGCGATGGATGCGAGACGCACAGGATCGATTCTTGTAATGACGCTTGAAGGAGGCCTATGTCCAACGGTAGACGTCTTTTGGCTGAAATGATGATGATGATTTTAAATGTGAAAGTTTGTGTATGTTACCGTTTAACGAATTGGGATATTTGGCATACAAGTAGACCATGTATGTCCTGGAATAGCACATAGTATTACTAGTACGTACTCGAAGTACTTTTCAGTCAGAACTGAATATATTATTTTCCCTTTGGATATTTTCTACTTTCACGTGGTATAATTATGATATTTCTTGCAATTTGACTGACATTTATATTTTTTGGGTCTGCTAAGAAATTGAAAAGAATAAAATAGGTATAACAGAAATTATTTATTCAACGCAGACACAACACAAAAGTAACAAATACAAGAAAGTGAAAAGAGAGACCCAAAGTACAGAATTGATATAACGAAATTGCGCTGAACGTGCCCGTTCCGAAAGGGTTACCATCTCGGCATTTAATAGAAGTCATAGCTACGCTTTACTTCTATACTAAGCCAGTTATATTCGACTCGTTTCTGAATTAAATAAACTTTGTCCAAGCATTACTCATAGTAATAATCATGAAGATAGAAAGAAGATAAAAAATAAAATGTTAACAGGACGCGTGTAATACGGTAGATACATAGAGACAAGCTCAAAATATGTTTGCGTTGATAGCTTCTGTTATAACAGATGAAATGTTGTTTGAATAAGAAATAACAGTCGACAATTTAACATTCTGCAAAATGGCTCTATCAACAACTTACATTGACGACTTTCTAACATATGACAAGTGTGAATGAGATGTTTTAATTGAATTGCCTTCAGCGTTGTGTGTGTAGGGTTACCATATCTCAGGATTTGTCCTGGATAGTAATAAAAAATGCTTTTTTTAGGAATTGGCCAGAGTTGGCTCAAATTCAGGAACAATAGGAGGAATGGAGGGAGGTGAGGTCTTTGACCAGTAGTGGGACGGTACAGGCTTAAAAAAAAAGACGGTATAAAAAGTCGAACGAAAAGTAATCTTAATTTGGTATATACTTGTGCAGCCTCCCCCCTCTAAATTCGTGTGCGATTTGCAAAGCGTGAGCGAGATCCGCAGTGTATAAAAACAAAAATATTACGAATTTTAAGAGAAAATTCTCCAACTAAAAAAATATTGTATTTTTCTATAGAAATCAGACCGATCTTTTGCTTTTTTCATTTGCTAACCCTGCGCGTGTGCGACCTACAAACGCATGACTTGACGTATAATAAACTTTGCATCCAATTGCTTCCATGTATATTTAATATCGCATCGTCGGGAATTATTCGAATTATAATTAAATGCCTCGGCAGAAGAACATTCGTGCAAGTTATCTCTAATAGAAAATTATGTATCGCGATGTTAGAGCAGTTTAAATACCACATTTAGAGAAAGTTACTTAACTTCGAATGCTTATCCTTATTTAATGACAAGATTTTAATTTCATTAGTGTAATATTAATGAAATTACGTAACTGGTTTTTTTTATTCTGGGTCTTTTTTTTAGGTGGGAAAATCATCCAATGCTATCTCCTGCTCTAGGGCAAAGCGAGAGGGCGTGTGAAAAGTTTACTAACTAAAAACCCACTCCTGTTCCTTCTTTGCCATTGTTCCAGGACCCCGTTTAATTCTGGGTCTGAATATCAATAAGTTCAAATGTGGTTAAAAAAAAGTATTTTATTTCAAAATGTTTAAAAATACAGGATAAACACAGGCTCTGGCAGGGAATTCCACTCTTTACCTATCCGCATTATATGTTCTACCATGTATTTACCGGTGATGCAAAGCCGTACGTCGAGTGGTCCGATAATAAAAAGGGCTTGACGGAATTAAATTGTGCAATTCCGATGCACATTCCCCGAAATCTAAACGACTGCCTAACAACTCGGCATCGATGCTCATGACTGGAGGTTTGATTCGACGAGTGCATGCCAAACCTGTATACAGTTTTTTCAGAATCAGTAACTGAATGGGTTCCAATAGTTTTTAAACCATGTTATATTTTTCCCAAAAATATTTAAAAAGGTCACAAGTTGGACACCACCGACAGGTACAACACAGGTCACGGCTGGTCATAGCGGGCATTAGGTGCCAGCAAACAGCTGGGTGATTTTTCATAATACTTACGGTCTTGAAATTTCGTACAAAGATTTTTTTTTTTTTAAATACTAGACAGGTATTTCAGGTTTCGAATATACTAAAAATAAGATTGTATATGCTATTAACTGAAACCAATAAATGTTTTTTATCCGGTCCGAAATTGTATTAATGTGTATTCGTCTCCTTAAATTTTTCCCCTTAAATAATTATAGTGGAAAGTTAAACATTTCCATTTTTCTGTACAACTATCTAATATTGAATAGGAAAATCGATGAAGCTATCTACGAAATAGCAGGTAGGTAAACAGCAATATCACTACGGCATGAAATTATTATACAACTGGTGTACACAGTGATTAATAAAAAGTGATACTTGTGGTTGTGGTGTATGAGCAAAAGCTATTTATCTGTGACATTAATAATAATAATATTCCACAACTATCACACAACGCCGTCTAGTCCCAAGCTAAACAGAGCTTGTGTGGTACTAGACGACTGATAAACATACTTATATATTTCTAAATACATACATATTATAGATATTGTAGATAGTGAGCATTTGTTATGAATATAAGTAAGTACTGGTCAACTGTGGCAACTTGATTTAAAATGGGCATTTACTTTTAGGATTTAAGATACATAATTTTAATAGTAGTAGGTTTTTATGATTACCAGTGGCAGGCAACATATTCTTTTTCCACTATGGTGACACTGGCGATTGATTAAAAAATTATGGTGTTAAAATTTTTTGAAAATATGAATGTCGTAAAATATGATCATCATCATCATATTAGCCGAAAGACGTCCACTGTTGGACATAGGCCTCCCCCAAGCGTCGCCACAACGACCGGTCTTGTGCGTCACGCATCCATTGGATTCCCGCGACCCTGACCAGGTCATCGGGCCACCTTGTAAAAAACGATGATCAAATACACCTAAAATGGGAAATAATATACTATTATCTACGAAAACTGAGGCCAGGTCAAGATGCCAAATAGGTGTCAATTTGATCTCTGTTATATTTATTTATTTATGTACACACAAACACTTAAAAAAGAAAAGAACAAATAAGAATAGAAGAGTACAAAGGATCTGCTTATCTCTAACGAAATTTCTTCCAGCAGACCTGTGATAGGACAGTTGGATAAGAAACGTAGACACAGTGTGTATAAATTAAAAAAATAAAAATTAACAAAATAAGTAATGAAATAGACTATAATTTTCCAGATTAAATATCACAATACATACATATATAACAATAACAGTAAATAAATATACAAATGAGTAGATACAATAGGTAAATTATAAAAATACATATATGTATAATAAATATCTTTACGAGATAGTAGAGAGGTATTTCTTTGTCTACAACGCCAATTTCAAGGTATTTTAAAGAAATCGATAGTTACTATGAATTAACAGTTCATTGTAGTAGAGTACTTGCAACAGATAACCTAGACAACTGTGTTGTTTATGGTGTATGGTGCAATGCTGTTAATCATTAAACACACATGGCCTGGCGGGGAAACTGTTGTTTTTTTTTAATATATTTTCTGTAAAGAATTGTGCGTCTAATCAGGCAGAATAAACATGTCTTCTTTCTTTCTTATTATGGTCACAAACCAATCATATGATATTCAGTATCATAGTTATTTTATAAATGAAAAAAAAATATGGTCAAGTTGCTACGTTTGTCGGTACCCAATGTAGCCGTGTTGCGGGAAAGTCCACCGATGCGTGTGGAAGGTCGGATCGTTTACCCCGCAATGTGATATCATACACGGTACATAACAGTGCCATGCCTACAGTTAGATAACGGAAATCAGGCCCTAACCATTATGAATTTTGGGACGAGTTTCGATCGCTCTGTCTCCGGTGACTTCATCCGTATATTGAAGAGCGAGCTATGAAAACTTTTCGTAATACCAATAAAGTGAACACACAATCTTATCTCTGTTGTGTCAATGAGTTACTAAATTTTGTATGTTTATATGCTATGTTTTTGAATAGATATTTTATGTGATATCTACAGAGCGGCTCTTTCGCTTGAAAAATAGCTGTCTGAATTTTTTCTACGATCAGAATCAAAACACGCTCGTAAATGTCAATGTAAGTGAGTAATGTCGTGATACGCGCCGCTCAGGTCGAGCCACTGTGTCTAGGTTAGTAACCGCTGTCCCATTTGCCTAAGTAACGACTTTGGAGCTTCGGCCATAGACAAATCTGGACCACTGTTATAAATACTCGATAGTCACAAAACTTTATTGAGATTTTTGTTACGACAACCTCGTTCCCGAAACAACGCAATAGCTTATTTTTTTTACGACACAACGCGGTCAGATTTTATTGGCTGAGCCAAAATTGAGACATTTTTAAGAAATAACTTTAAAAAATACTTTGTTGGCAAGTACCTATTGCTTTCAAGCTCTTCCAAGTAAAGCAGGCGGAAGTTGGACTTGAAGTCACGTATTCAAATAAAACGTTGTTGTTTCTTTTGGAAAACCAATCAATACGATGTGGAATTAGCACCCATAAAATATAGTTTACCAATATAAAAACTTCAGAAGTGGCGCCTCGTTTAACTTATGCCGATAAAGGCGACCAATATTTAAAAAAAATATGGTCTGGTTTTTTTTCTTAGATACCAGTAGCATTGGCGCTTTGTGGTCAAACGGATTACTGCGCAGTGTCACGCATTAGTGAAACCACAGCCGGTAGCGATTTCGTACTGATCGACCTCGCACTAAAACTAGATTTATCGCTCGTTACTGCCAACTAAAATGTTTGTTATGAACGCTACAACTAAATAATACCAACCCTCGCTACCACGCTCAGGAGTAAAAGCGTAGAAAATCTATTTTTGTGCACCGCGTGCTGATTCATGATTGCACATGTGATATGTTCAATCTTTTATAACCACGTTTCCAAATACATATCATATTCAGAGAAGGAATATCCGAGTTCAGCAATTTTGTTCAAGCAAAAGAAAGCATTTATCAGCGAAAAGTTTCACAAATTGAGGAAAATAAAAGGAGTCAGTATGTCGGGTGAAAAGGAGAGAGAAAAAAGACTCTAATGGCAGAAGTCTGTAGCGTAACAACGGTACATAAAAGTGGGTGTTGATAGTAGTTTCTATTACGTGCTCAGATATTTGTTGTTTGAGTTTTCTCTCCTTGAATTCTTATCCTTTATTTTCTTTTGAGCTTTTGTATTCACGAGCCTCTCCGTTATAACAAAGTCGAGCCTTATAAAAATTCAAAACGTCCTGACTTTTTAGACGAATCTCAAACACGAACTAATCAATACTTACTTAAAAGTTTCTTTTCGTATTTTATTTAAAATTAATATAATATCTATAGGTCTTGTTATCCCACCTGATGGTAAGCAGTAATGCAATCGTTGATAGTGAAGCGCACTAGTTTATTAAGGGCCTATTCATTATAATCGTTGGGGAAGACCGCAGCTGGCAAATTGTTCCAGTCCTTCGATGCATGCGGTATAAACGACGATGCGAAACGCAAATTTCGATCAATAGTCAATTTAATTAAGCTACTAGAAAATATTCTAACCCCAGACTTATAAATTAGAAGAAAATAATATAAGACAAGGTTAAAAAACTCCATCAAGACTTTATTTTTTAATTGTTTTAGCAGCAGAATCAGATAAGCATTCACGTCTTTCAAGCTTGCCTAAGCTTTAAATATGCATCGTGCGTATTAAATGTAGGCAAGCATAAACTAATAAAAAGGATTGTAAATACATTTCATACGACCGTATTCGAAATCATAGCAATAAATACTGGATTAAACGTAGAGTCATATATATAAAGACAATTGCTCATTCAGATGCCCGGGGATTGACCAAGATAATTAATTTATCCCCAAGATGATTTCACCATTTAAACGCTCATCTAGATCGTCCGATTGCTTTTTATTTATGAAGTTGTTAACTTACTAACGATTATTTATAACACTCTTTACGTAGTTAAAGATAATGTATGAAAGTAATAGATTAAGTTTAATTTGTTCAATTAAGGGTTTTATCTCGTAAGCAGTCGCAATAGCTGTTAGTAAAAGGATGTGCACTATAAATTTGATTTATTAAGTGTTTGGGTGAATTTCCACTGCCAGGATGTGAAAGCTAAGCTACGAAACTATGTAACCGTTCTCACTCATGCTTAGCTATGTAGCGGCGATTAAGATGTGCTATGAATATTGGAAGCCGTGAGGTTGCTGTGCGAAAAAGATGCTCAGCTCGAGGTTTGCGATGTATTGACATTAGGAAAGGCATCCATAGAACGCATCCATCCATATAAAAACATAGCTTAGTTGAACCCGTTTCTACTAATGCTAAGTTATATGGACCAATGAATATCAAACGCATCCATAGCACCGTAGCATAGCACATGTGTGATAGAAAAACATCCTTAGGCTGCTTTTTCACCAGAGATGTGGTACTATGTAGCTATGCTGCGAGGATATAATAGCTAAGCTGTGAAACTATGTGACCGTTTCCACTGATGCAACAAGGTTTAGATGTGCTATGAATATTTGCCGCCGCGATGTTGCTGTTCAAGGAAGATGCGCAGCTCAAGCTATGCAAGGAAGATGCGCAAATCAACTACATACACGCTGTTTTTCAGCGTGTATATATCGACAGTAGGAAAGACATCCATAGCTCGCATACATCCATATAAAAACATAGCTTAGTTCAACCCGTTTCTTAACAATTATGATTGGTATCCATCGAACGTATCCATAGCAGCGTATGTGGATATCAAACGCATCCATAGCAACGTAGCATAGCACATCTCTGATAGAAGAGCATCCTTAATCAAGCAGAGCTCTCGCTACTGATTACTCGAGGAATTCATACGAATACAGAAATTCTTTCTAAATTAACCGGAGATACCGTATTAGTTTCTCACGTTTGTCAGCTTTCACAATTTATTCCAGTTTTATCTCTGTTACAACATTTTCAATTCGTCTGTGTGTCGGTACAGACTAATGAGACAGCATTATTTATAACATTTATTAGTAGATTCTGTCACTGCGTTTTGGTTTATCTAAAAGCCTTTAATTATCATGAGAGTATCTTCTTTACTGGTCTCATCGCGGCAGTCAGTATGCTATGTTAAAATACACACGCATTTTTTTTTCTTTTTTTTTTAATAGCCTATCCCACTTTTGGGCAAAGGCCTCCCCCAACTTCTTCCAGGTATTTTTTTAATTAGTACAAGAAAATAATAAAGGCTTATCCGTACCCATTACTATCCGTACCGGTTCGTCCGTGTTGTCAAAAGTAAAAAAAAAAACGAAATCCCAAAATTGTCCATGAAAATTTGTCATAATTAGTAAATTCATAATAGAATCAATTATTCATAACAATTGGTACTAGAAAATACTACGCGCAGTGTTTTCCATTTTAATCGTCATTTGTTCATTCATAAAATCAATTGCCTGTACAATATTTCCATAAATATTAACAAGACCTTTTTGAATAAGCCCTTTAAGTATTTGTAGTAATTAAAAGTTAGTGGTGTATAAACAGTTTATAAACCCTCAACCCTTTTTATTTTAGGTAGAAAATCATCAAATGACTTGTCTTGCTCTAGGTGGAGCTAGAAGACTAAACCACACCTTCGTGAACGAAGGTATCGAACGGTGGACCGTTCCTTCAATTACACTGCGTTTTATGGCCACGGTAATTCTTTCGAATAATCCGGCAGCTCTAGCTAATCCCTCTACCCTTAGTAGGTACAAGTTATTTAGGTACATGCTTTTTCGTCCTTTTTGCAGTCATCCCCCTTTTCTAGCCATGACGTCATTAGTTTTTGCCTAGCTCTTAAGCCACTGCCTAACAGGGATGTCACGGCGGTGTAGTCCGGAAATGACGTAAAAACTGGCAGCACCGCTATGGTGTCCTAGTATGACGCATAGGCTTTCCACAGGCTCTTAATAAACTAGTGCGATTCACCATCTACGATTTCATCACTGCTTACCATCAGTTGGGATCGCAGTCAAACACTGCTTTTTTTTCTAGTTAGCCTGTTCTGTCCCACTCCCGGGCAAAGGCCTCCCCCCTCTTTTTCGCGCTCCCGGACTTCCTCTGCCAGTTCTGATGGAATCTATTTAGTTCGTCGCGCCGTCTCCTTCGTGGTCTGCCGCGATCCCGTCGCATTATTACAGGCCACCAACTTTGTGCTACTTTGGCCCAAAAATAAAAAAAACCTTTACAAACAAAACTTTCTTCAAGACATTCCGTCGCATCCGATGCCTTTTATTGATCAACAATGAACGTATTACATCATATCACCTCCAACGCCTTACACCATCAAAAAATCAATGTAATACGCGTTTTCCAGTGACAAATCGGAGCGTGCAGTAGCGTGACTCGTCACAATTTCGTTGTTGCCGAGGGGTTGTTGGTGACCCCGGCGATATCTCCGACGGCAACACACGGCAACCATGTCATGTAGGTGTTTCTACCGAATTTTGTCTACTTTGTACGACTTTGATAACTTTTGGAGTGTAAGCCAAGTTGAAGGGCTGTGCCGCGTTCGCGTCCCTGAAATGGTTCAGCTTGAATAATAAAATCCGAGGTGTGTCAAGGTTTTTACCAGTTTTGTGCAACTGAATTGTAGTAGAATAGAATAGAATTTATTCGGCGCAGGCAATACAATATACAACAACATAAAATAATAATAATAAAAAGACAGTCCAGAAATACAATACAGTTGCGTTGAGCGTGCCCGAACCGAAAGGGTCACCAACTCGGCAATTGCTGGGCGTCAAACACTCAGCGCTGATTTTCAGCTGGCATCCTGCAGTGACGCACGGATGATGGTAGTACATAGTCTGTACATAAAAACTAGCTTTTCGACTTCGTCCGTGTGAATGTCGTTTATTGTGGACCCAAAGTCGAAATCGAAGCCAGACAAAAATTAGCCTGTGTCCTTCTTTAGGATTCAGGCTTAATTCGGACCACACTTCACTGAACTCGATTCAATACTTTAACCGTGAAGGCGTAACAGACATTCACTTTCTTTATAATATTGATGGATGAATCCCTGTTTCCCTTGGTCACGCTCATGCCACAATCTGAAAATTATTTTACTGATTTCATTCATCTATACTTTTTTTTTTTAAGTTTTAGAATACATGTAGAAGGAAAAATTGCACAGAGAAATGGAAAACTGTAGAAAATTAACTTCTTTTTAAAACTTGTTTTATTCATAGCTAAGACACAACAATGTCTGTCGGGTCAGCTAGTATTTTATACAAGTATTTTCTTTTTAGTAGGTACGCAATTTTCGGTATCATATTGGTATCTCTGAGAACACTGAAGGACGTGTTTGACGAAGGTGTCATTCTAGACTAAGAATAACATGATATTTCACTTTGGCAATACCATTCGTATCGTCAGTAAATAATACAATATTGCCACATTTATCAAAAAGATCAACATTACTATGTAGTGACATACGTGCCTGTTTGTTACTATTGTACTGTTGTTCGCACTTAAATCATGCGTGATCGGATGAAAGTACGATTGTGGCGTTATCTCGCATCTTCCCACGGGCGACGCGCGACGGACGGCCTGAACCGCCCTATTGTTTCTCGTTGTTGATATTATATCGAAAGAAACTACCAACAAAACAATACTAATAGGATGGATCTATTACAACGATAACCGTGCCACGCTATACATCATTCATGACTTTTTGTTAAAGCCCCTCCTATAAAAAGAACAAGCCATTTAGGGCCTTTTAAGATACAGCATGAATAAAAATATAAATGCTGTTAATGATGATGAGGAAAATCGCTGATTGTATTCGACAAAAAAGCGGCACGTCAAATACCATAAATTAATTGTGCATAATCAATCAGAAAGTCTTGTGAGGCAATCGCTCGTCGCGCCAGATAAAGAAGTCTTACAAAACATGCTTCATTTAATAAATCAGCTATTTAATTCGACCATCACAATTCGACAGGTAATCCTTTGAATTGGTTGGTGCGTGATAATGCCGTACGCCAAGCGCCAAGGGACCAAAACTTTTTTTTCGAATCGACCACATTCGAAGCATGACATCGATTAAAATTCCACAGCGCGATCCTCCATTTTTGGGAGTTGACATATTTCTTAAGCGTTGACTGGTTGTTTTTTACGGTAAATGTAGTTGTGGACATGTACAGTTTTGTGTCGCAATATCCCATATACCTCGATACGCAACGCGTGACCACCGGACGTTTATAATGAACGCGTCAGGTTAATAACCCACATAGTACATAAAGTCCGGGAGATTCCTAACATAATAAACTTGTCATTATATCGCCATGTCCTCTTTAATTACGTCTACAATGTTGTCGGTGTGTCCGCCGTGAAATGTTGAGCCAGACACTAAAATAATACCTACTATCCGACATCCCCTAGATTTTTTTTGGATTCACAAGACTAAAATACTTTTCCGTTCAGGTTATCGACAAATTCCATCTGGCACCTCAGGCGGCACAAAGGCGTGACGTGAGAAGCGACACTCCAGTCTAATATATTGTGCAGTATGGCCGGCAGCATCAATTGCGACTCGATTCCCCTGAATTTCCCGCAATAACCGGAGCTCTTTTCAATCGCCCGTACGTGTTCAGAACGCGTGCCGCCAACCACAGCTATCGACGTATCTTTGCCCACAATTTCGATAAAACCCTGTGTTCATCACATCATCTCGTTGAGGTGTGCGGTTGGCGCTCAAGTTTTATGCTGACCAAAATTGAAAGTACCAAATCGATCACGAGCATGTAACTAAGTATATGTCTATATCACGTTATAGCACGGCAAACAACGTTTCTCCATGTTACCGCAAGGGCCAATTTCAGAGCCGAGCCTTCCGAGCCACCCACCGGAGTCGGCCTGATTGATTGCTAATGACTATTGTTACGCTGTTACGCAAACCCCCGAGCGAGCCGTCCGAGCTGACACCGTACATGACGGCTAACATTACTTCCATACTTCTGCGTCTCATGGATGGACTAAACCGTTTATTTGCGAACAACAATAAACGGATATGTTGGCCCTCGGGGAATCGACGTATCAGTGATACCGGACACACACGGGACTGATCGAAGCCCTGTAATAATCGACGATATTCACCTCCTCAGGCCAAGCAATCTGAAATGACATCAGTCTATGATTGCACTATATTTTCATTCTCCTGCCATATAATCTGGTGCAAGGTTCTATACAAATATAAAGATGTATTTGCCGTGGGCTGTAATTGCTATCCAGTGGACCTGATTGATTGTTAATGGATATTGTTACGTGATCGCCTCTATTGGGAAGAGTATGTCTGTGCATAGAGGTCTGTGCCCCATTTGCTTGATTGATTTGACCGTATGAGGTTTCTTTCTCAAGTTGCTGCTTTGGTGTTTACGAGCCAATGGAGGTTTGCTCGGACGAAAACATCTAAAGTACAGGCTTGCAATTATGTTTCATTATAGTATTCTCAATAGTTAAGTTACTGCTAATGAAAAGTCGAAGTGGTTAATGTTATTATATCGCCTTGAGGCTTACTCTTTAACGGTGTGCCGCAAATTAAATTACTATGATGCTATTTAAATTCGATACAGATTTTAAATTCTTCAGTATTAATAGCATTAGCGACAACCGTCGTTGCGTGTGGTGTATACCCTGATTCGCCAGCAATTCGTGACGCGCGATAATCGATCCACGAGCATCGCAAACTAGCGAGTTGCGATGCCCAGCGACCCGGCAGACCTCGATCTGAATCAGCACGCGGCCGATTCAGCGAACAGTACAATCTGACCAAGTTGGAAACGCACATCACAGCCAACGAAGCTGGAGCAACACACCGGCCGACCGGACTCGGTCGATTACGATCGCGACGCTGCATCGCCGCACTCCCATTATGGCCTTTTACGTGGCGATTGTATCAATTGTGACGTCGATTATCGAAAACGCGCCGAGGTCAGTTCTCACAAAAAAAATCTTTGAATCCATTCATGTGTTAAAAGGGTATATCGTTTTTTATCGATAGTCGATGTAGATACGGACGAACATAAATATTCGGCAGGATATCGTTTAAATTGTATGCTCTTAGAAATCTATTATCTGAAGGTGATCAGTAAAGTAACGTAGTGGGTAAACAAAGGCAGCAGGGTCAGGGCAGAGTGCCGGGGGCGATGTGCTGCTTGATTTATGAGTGCTCGATACCGGAGCCCTTCCGCGGTGTCCGCTGACGGTAACCGCACGGATCTCGATGGGCCCTTTAAAACCGCCAGTAAATCCCTACTTAATACTATCGACGTACGAGTTGCGGTTATTTTGTGTACCTAAGTATTTTCATGCATCGTGTTTCCGGCTTCGTAAGGCTTCCACTATACCTGTTACATTACCTTAATCTCAAGACGCCCAGTCTTAGTAATAGATGTTCTTGTCAAACGAGGGTGGCATATTCGTACCGTAATTCACAGTTCCACACAATGAGATATGAGTGGCATTACGATCTGATTATGTGCCATTATTGTACGTGGTGTTCAGTTGTAAAATTGATGGCTGCCCAGAGATACGCAGCTACTATCAATGAAAAATACACCATTCGAGACCTGTACTTATTGAACGAGGGAATCCAGGCCGCTCCCTGCCATTAACGCATTAATTTTCATCTTAGCAAGAAGTTCTGCGGTCGTATTGGAAAATAGTAGCCGGTGGAATTGGAGCAAAGTTAAATGACTGATACGAGAGCGATCGAACATGTTCTATGACCACTACAGGGCACTGCGGTTTCTACTCGGTCGGTAACATAAGTAGCCCAGGACAGAATTAATTATCGTCGGGTAGAAGTGCTCAACGGTTTCTTGTGTAAAACGAGACGAGTCGCACCATGGGAAAAAGGTTAACTGCATATATTATTATGCATACACTGTGGACAAGGTGAAATTTCCGTCTTGTACAAATGTTCGAAAGTCTTTTCTACTTTTCTGGTCGCAGGATGGCCGATGAAACTTTCAATTAAAGTTATGGTCTCCGAGGTCTAACTTCAGTTAGAGCTTTCTCGCTATTATGATCTTCTTGTGGCTACCAGGGGCTTCGCCCGTCTGATAGCACAAAATTATCCCAAGGGAACATACTCCCGGAACATTTAGACTTAAAAAACGCAAAATTTGTGGTATATTATTTATGTATTTATACCTTACTAGCTGCTGCCATTGGCTTCTCTAGCGTGGTCATATAAAATTGTTCTAAAGGAGCATAATCTCAGACATAAAGTATCCTACTATATATGAAAATCCAAGACATGATTTACCCGTGTACCAATTTTTATCGAAATTCTTTCAGCCTTTCGAAAAGTAGAAGACAAGAAGTTTTACCTATAATATAAATTGTGATTATATTAATAATAATAATAGCCATCTGTAGTTTTTTTTTTATTACGCTGTTAAGACATTAACTTGTATCATCGAAACACGTGTTATAAAACGGTCTCGTGTCCAAATAATAATTATTATAGAGTAAATAATAGTGCATACTATTGGAAACGGATCATAGTTTTAATAGTATTTTTAACGATAAACTTTATGGTGTAATACATCACGATGGTATAACATCGGTGTAGGGTATCTTAGTAATTGGATACACTTATCGTGGCGGCCGCGGGCGGGTCTGTCCCCGTCTACCGCGTGGATTTATCGCCGCAGCAAATCATTGCGTTCATATCATTCGGCTTTAGCTTCCCTTCAGCGAAACCTGCACATCGGTCCTTTACAAACTGCTAAACTTCCATTAGCCAAACTTCCCAATCTTCCTCTAACTTATAATATCACCAAAACACGAAGACAGGAAAAGTTATTCGCAAATGTGTAATATAAATTCGGCTACTTCCGCGAATTTCTTTACTTTGCTGTTCCATCGAAACTCTAGTCTACCTTAATAATATGGGAACAAAAAGAACGTAAATAATGTTAACATATAAAGAAACACATCAGTTTTATTTGTTTTTGTTTATTATATCGTTAACTCTTTCATTTACATAGGTATTTGGACAACCGATAACCCGACGAGATAAACAACAATCATAATTTTTGTTTTTAACAACCAGAATCTTTGTTATTCGATTGCGTCACAGTTCCAAGAAACTTTACTGGAATTAATAAAATAGCTAGCTAGTGGTCCTGATTGCCACACCTTATAAATTGTTCGTCTAAAAAACCTCTTAGTACGTCGCCGACGAAATAACGAACGTGGTCATTAAGTCCTCCATTGAATTTATCACTGCCACAAATTATGAAGGTAGAAACGACATAGTAAAAAAGTTTATTTACTGTTTATACTACTGAGGTTATTACAGTGGCAACACCCTCTTTTTGGGGGTAAAAAGCTATTGGTACCCAAACTAAAGGAAAGTAATAAAAAGTTTTAACTAGGGATAGGTATAGCAGACGAATAAATTGTATGCTCCCTTTTAATAGTTGTTTTTATCGACGAGGGAGACACTCATTGAACTGTTTTTGATACAACATGTGATCGGCATATTTGTAGTTGTATTATCTCTCATCGGATTCGTCAATGTCAGCTCGATAAACGATTCTACTAAATCGGTAATGCATTATCCTTTGTGTGCCTTAACCGCTAAAACTGTTCGTGATAAATGAGACACGTCTAACGTGAGACAATAAATCAGCTTCTTCAACCGGCAAATGCTCTCGCGTCAATTCCTTACTTTCCTCTGTGGCTTTTCGACTATCTCATTTCCATCGATGTCCAATTTCACCAGCTAATACTTTTACGATTGTTTTACCAGCATTGGACGGGGAACAACACGATGCTTTAGACGTGACCGTTCAAAACGCTAGCTGCATTGTAACAACAGTTGTACAGCTGGGATCCTGAAGGTTAACGCGGAGACGATCATTTGTAAAGCTTTTGACCTCTGATGAACAATGTTACCCTTCGATCGAGCCCGTGATAAATGTGTGCACCTACATTTATTTTGAACGACCGTTCAACGATCCTTTTTGTAGTTTTCTTTTGCTTGTAAATAAATCATTTTCGAATGGATTTATATTGCTTTGTGCGGCGTGCCAGCGGGCTGTTCCGCGAACTTTGTTCTATAACGTAATGTTTAATGGGTCAAGCTTTTAATCACTGTCAGTGATTGCATAACGTGTACTTGTATCGCGTTTCGTTCACGTGTTGGGTTCACACCGTTAAGTGTGTCCGGTAACAAGTGCAGGGCTTCGAAACGTTACGAAGTCAGGCCATCCCATGCCCGGGCTTGTTTGTAACTTAACGCTTTGTTTCTCACGCGTCGGGTTACTTTAATGCTATTTAATGTTGAAGCAGAATTTGCAAGTGTTACTCGGAATGTGAACATTTGCAGCAATTTGTGAGTATACGAAGCAAGTAATAGCGGAATTACGCCTTGTTGTTTATTTACACAAGTTGAAATAGACGTAATAAGTTGTTATCCCACAGTCGTGAATTGCCGGTACAACACAAAAGCTCCTCTTTACATTACAGCAGGCCCTTCACAGATAAATCCTCTAACGGATTTATTATTTAAGCTAGGAGTTTCTTTATTTATAATCGGACACTGTCTATCTAAATCTTCATCTCATGATAGCTTAGCATATAAATCTCGGAAATTTAGATCAGTAAAGCTTGCGTGCTGCCCTGATTGCGACTATAAACTACTCATCCTGAAACTAGATGTGCACTGTGCAGCTAATCCTAACATTATGTGCGTGCGATCAGAAGCCCACAGACGTATTGTCGTTGATTCGTAAGTGGAAGTTATCGAGAGTCAATTTGTCAGAAACTGAAATTGTCCATTTATACTGCTTGGTAACGGGAATTTTGTTTTTAATGATGGGCACGTAACAGTATTGTCATTATTATCATGTTAGCTCAGTAATCCACAGCGAGACATGGACCACCTAATTGTCAGCTACGATGAACGGTCGCATGAGAATTTCGCCATAACGGATTGACATGATTCGCCTTTTGCGACACCCACGAGAATAAAGGAGCTGACCTATTCGTTGTTAGGAACTGCACGGTGCAAACAATTGAATCGACAATGCATTTCCTTTGCATTGGCATGCAGTGATCTCAGCACTTACTCAAGATACATAGCGTCATTAGATGAGAGTGTCAACTGAATTGCTGATCGATTTAAACCTTGTAACAGTTGCACATCTAAACTTTTCTTAATTCAAGCTTAGGCAACCGTTTCACAATTATGCTGCGAGGACTATTTAATTCTGGTTACATCATTAAGACTCTGTCATTCGCAAAAAGTTATTGCTGGTTTTCTAAAACGTTTTATCTTAAACTATTTAGTTTGAAGCTGCGAAAAAAATTTAGTAATTTAATCTTGGCTATTGTTCTGTAAACTTGTTTGTTTCTAAAACTCAAAATTCTCGCTAGAAATTAACACGCTCTCACTAGAAACACTAGACGGTGTCCAATACGAAGTCGATAAAATTAATAACGACAATGAAAATGCAAAACTTGACAATTTAAAAAAAAAGTTGTATGTTTTGCAATTTTTTTTTATTATAGAATAATATAGGTACAATTACCTATATATTTACCCATTACTTGTTTACTGTACGGAGTTAGAGACTTTGACCTCCGAGTTTGTTTTTGTGTTTTTCTGGGAAACACCGGCCTCTTCTAGTTTAAATTGACGAAATAATTGACTTGTAAAAGTATTAAATTTATAACCAATTATCATTGCAATCATTGCGTTGTTGCGATTTTTGTTTCTTTTCTATGCAGTCCGAAAAATACCGCGTTTTATCACGGCCTTAACCTTTCGAATACCGTAATTAGAGACACAATAGAAAGACAATGAGCGAGCGTTGTTGGGGGAGGCCTATGTCCAACAGTGGACGTCCTTCAGCTGGAATGATGATGAAGAGAGCTTTCGCTTGGGTTTATTAAATTAACAATTTTGGCTCCTATTTCTCTTTTGAATCCTATATTGAATTAACATTGTTTTGTTTGAATTCGTCACTTCTATTCTTTCTGCAGGTCTCACGGTACACAATGTGACTATCACATGTTTCTTTTGTCTCTACAGTTCCCGATTTAACTCAAACGTGTTTTAGGTAGGGAACCTAACCAGGCAGGCTTCTAATGCGTCACTCGGTCACGTGGCCTAGAAGCTGGATGAGAACGTGAGTTGACGAAATACGGTATAAAGTAACCACGCCGATCGCCGCGTGATCTGCGGTCTTGTTATAAACGTTACGATCCCTTAGTGTATATGTAAGTATTAAATCTGTAGCTGGAACGTAAACATCGGTATATTCGAAAGTGGTTTTAGTCGTAAACATTCACAAACCAACACTGCAGTTACTAAGATTCGATTTCATGTAAATGCCAGTTATTCTGTTGCTGCTCCACAGAGGATCCACAAATTAAAGCCTTTTATAGACAGTAGAGTTGAAAGATTGCCGTTTATTAGGATATCGCTTGAGCGAAACCGCAGACAAAATGTTATTTATAATGACCAGTGGTATCCGGTCCTTATAAGTCTTTTTCTTTACATCAAAGCCTCTCAATCCTTAAGCACAACATTATTGCTTCGCTTCCGGGTCATTAAGGATTATAACCGTTAACTCCGTCTAGAACTCTTTTGAGTAACACTGGTAGACATAGACATAGTTGTTGAATTGTTATTTTCACATCTGCTCGACCTTAATGATCCGCTGACAATATTATTATTTATGGTGTTCAGTAATTTATTGACCGCAAATTCTTCGATTAAAATACCTTGTGAATCTCTCCATTTGTTTTTACCCACGTATGTGTATTTATCACTGATTATTATCATTACAATTAACGAATTCCCCGGTTTAACAAGCATAAACAGGCTATGCTTCTCTTCCAATTAAGAGAAAAACGAGCCGAAGCGTCGCCTCGCCTCCGCACCGGTCTTAGGCTATTTTCTACTTAGATTTTTTGTTCTTCGATAATTTCATGCTCATCCTAACGTCCAAGCCTTCCTTTTTTTATACGTCTGTCTGATCTTCACTAATAATAAACATTGTTATGAGTTGACAGCGATTACTTTAACAGCGCTACCAATTTTAATGCAATTTATGTTTTTTTGCGCTGCAGGTTGACGACCAAACTTATAGTCTGTAGTTAAGGATCTGATCGGTTTACTGGCTTCCATACATGCCATTCTTACGTCACGTTTTCGACCGTGATGTGCTGCGCTTGTAATAAAGTCAGTGACATTTGTTTAGCTATAAATATCCATAATTCCGAGGTCGGGGAACGAAATGTGTCAGGTGATGTAGGTATCGTTTGCAAAATGGAAGATTCATTCGGAACTTTACGACCGCCCACTGTATTACAGAAAGTCGAATTCATTGCTGTGGCTCCGTCTGTCGCTGTTATTTCAAGAATTTGATGTTCGGGAACCTCCTATACAGACGACGAAGTTTCAGTATACATTACTTGCATTTCAGTTGCTATTTTTTTGCCGAAATTCATGAAATAAATCTCACCATGGTGTGATTGCGAACAACCATTAGAGCCAAGAAGCAATAAATATTTTTGATTGATTAATTATTTCGTATGGCTATCTGGAAGCGATACAATTAAATACTACAGCAAATATTCCTTCTTACAGAATTGGTTCGAGTTACGTGTGGCCCCAGGCGTAGCGGGCGCGTTGTGAAATTGAAAATATAATTAACACGGACCACGAACTACTTCATTATAAAATTGAACTGTCTTTTGAACGCCTACCGCATAAATTGTATTAATATTCCGTCGCTTATGGTGCTGTTCGACTAACTTGTTCCATTTCACAGCTACCTGCGCAAGCGCATCTTGGAACATTTTTCTTAACTAGCTCTTTTATAAAAAGGTGTGGCGGAACAAAATTTCCTATATTATACTCGGAAGGTTTGAAATGCTGCTACTGAATTTTAAAAATAGATTTAAGAATTTATAAAACCATACTCTCATAAAAGATCTTAGATTAGACTCGTGCCCCTCGGCATTAAAATAAGTGCTATACAGTTTGAAAGGTTACACAGAACCAGTTATCAAATCCTAATTGTGAAAATACTGTAACATCATTTTATTTATGACCGACTGACTTGATAACCGTTACAATGATGATCAATCGTAATTAGTCACACCAAAATGCAAATGTCAACTTGTCGGTCACGCGATACGATCGTTTGTGACCTCTGTGTGACGAAACATTTTATTGATTACTAAGGAACCAAGTTGATCCAAAAAAATACACGTGGTATTAGTTTTTGGTATTACAATGGAATAAATCCCGCAGAATTTATTCAACAACTGATGCCACTGGTATTTGTTTGGACTCATATTTAAAAACTCGTCTAAACACTCAAGATATAAGGTGGCACAGTCAATAAAAATGTTAAAAAAAAAAACAGTTACATCAGAAACAAAACGTAAAAATATAAAAAAAAACTGACTGTACCAAATAAAAGTTTTTGTATTCGTTCCGAATGCATAATAAACAAAAAAAAAAGTGATTAAAAAAAAATACAAGTGGTATTAGTTTTTGGTATTTTTATTCCGTTTTAATGTAAAAATCAACAAATCGACTGTACCATATTCAAGTTCTTGGTATTTGTTCGGAATGGACAATAAATATGATTTAAAAAAATACGAATGGTATTCGTTTTTGATATTAAAACTGAATAAATCATCCTGAGCATTGTACAAACAACTGATCTAGTTATGTTTCATCATTACAGTCCAGATTTAAATCATCTTTGTGTTATTGACCTTCGTAATTAATATCTATCTCAAGCACATATGCAAAGTAATTTCAACCTTCTGCGGTTTTGTAACTCAGATACATATTACGTTTTCATATGTTGTAAAGTCAAAGCATTATGAGGTCAGCCGATGTGAACGGCTTATTTTTTATGCTAATTTCTTTTATTGTTAATTGATTTCAATGATTAGTATCACAATGGAACCATTGAATGATGGCCCTACAGTAATAGACGTCTATTGTCCATCAAATACAAGGTTGGTAAGTACTTACCAACGGCAAAGAATTGTTAGTCAAACTATGTGTGGATCTTCATCATCATCATCATATCAGCCGAAAGACGTCCACTGTTGGGCATAGGCCTCCCCCAAGCGTCGCCTCAACGACCGGTCCTGTGCGTCACGCATCTATCTTCGTATACTACATTAATTTTAGTATTATGCGAAACCCGAAACACGTGTCTAGTATATTTTGTAAAGAATCTATGTACAAAATTTCATAACTATCATGAAAAATCCACCAGGCCATCCAAGCGATTGAGGGGTTGTTTTGCACTTGCACCCAGCTGTTTGCTGGCTCCTAATGCCCACTATGACGTGTCGTGATCTGTACTTCTAACTTATTAACTTTTTAAATATTTATGGAAAAAATACATATGTATAACGTGGTGTAAAAACTATTGGAATCCATTCATTAACTGATTCTGAACAAACTATATTCAGGTTTCGCATTAACTAAAAATAATGTGGCAAATGTTGTATTTGACCGCCTTTGTTCATAACTTGGAAATAATTTGCGATTTCGTGAGACAACTCTTCAAGGTCTACATTTGAACCATATAACTTTAAAAAAATATATATTTAAGTATAGCTTCTCGAGTTTATGAGTATGCGTATTTTATTGCCTGATAAAAACTAGAACAGTACTGTAAAGTATTGTTTATCTAAGTATTGAAAATAGTTAGCTACTGTTCTAAAATCTTCTCTAAATATAGCTGGAAAAACTGGACTGACTGACATATCAACGCGCAGCCCAAATTACTGGGTTTAGGACCGTTAAAACACAAGGCTTTCCTTTTAGGTTGGATGCGACAACTAAGAGCGGATTTTCCAAAATTCAAACCTGCAGAGGATAAAACGTGGCCCAAAGTTTGTATGAAGAAACCGACTTTCACGCGAGCGAAGCCGCTAGCAGAAGCTAGTCTTAAACGAATTTTCTTTTGCTCAATCTCAACATAAATCATGATTCAAGAATACATTATATATCAGGTCGTCCAGTTAGCCATAGCGATGTGTATGTAGGTCAGGCATAATAGGCGATGCCATGGCTCCATCGGCGGGGTTGTTACCAGCCTTGTCCAAGATTGAACAAGTTTTTCTATCAATCGAGACGAGGGCGAGGTGATTGTGAACTACGATACGACATGCACATGTTATAAGAGAAAAGCGTGGGTGTTTTGTGACCATTACACTGTTTGACATACACACCTAGAGGTTCTTGCGTAACATCACTTAAAATATAAATACAGAATTAATTAAAGAAAATATAATTGATTGCTACTATTTTATGACGCAACTTCTAAAAGCATTCCATTCTTCTACATTATTTGTGATTTCGTTTACACTTAACCTTATCAAGACTAACCATTGTTCTAAGTTCTGTCGTAAGTATGAATTTTGAATGTTTTGTAAACTATCGTTGTGTAAGAATTTTGGTTCACCTGGTCGTAGTGAAAACAAGTTTTAGATGATTACTCTAATAGTGATAGATAGTATCAAAATATATACTATTTATTAAACTGTACTAAAACACTACAACACGCAATATTTCAAAACCATATCGCTTCGTTTGGATGATGTTACTTGAAATATTGTGTTGGACGGAAGCCAAGATTATGTCTATAGCTGATTATCTGGCGTTTACCAATATGTTGCAATATGTGTCAAGGCAGAGCTTTGAAGCATTTCATATTAGATGCCGGTTTTATAATGGACATTCCTATACCAATTTCTAAATATTAAAGTTAAGAAAATAGTCAAGTCAATCTTTGTCTTGCTCCATATTTTCGACTTGAACCAAACCTTAGATTAAAAGGTCGCGTTGAACGAACGCAAATCATTCCTTCTATTGAGGTAATGAACTTTATAGATGTGGCTTTGAACTAATAGAACGTGATTGACGTGCGATCGTTGTCGCTGGTGGTCCAAGGTCGCGGTCTTCCCACTGCTCCTACTGCGTAGTACTGTTATCACAGGGAGCTCGTGTGTTGTTGGTAAAGTAAGGTTTACTGTCCACGGACGCGTAGCTTTATAGATCCTTATTCGTCATTATACGCAAGATGTATGCCACCGTGAAGCTTACACAACTCTGTGACGAAACGGCAACGTCACGCCGTCGTGTCTTTACCACTTTGTCGACGGAGTTTCATAGTTTTGTATGCAATCTTCACGCAGGCGTACACCAGGCGTATAATAAGGAATACACGTCTATCAAACTACGCGTTCGTGGACAGTAGACCTAAAACTATGTGAGCACGTGCACCGTTGCGGTTTCCGTTAGCTTCCCTTCAAAATCTGCCCGAAATCTCAGCGAAGATCGTCTCCGAACTGTCTTCATTGAGGTCACGAGGTTTACGATTTCACTCAATACGTCTTAATACTCACGCTCCGCGACTGCTGCGCTTGTTGATTTTGGAAACCGTTTTATGTTGCCATAAAACTCGCACTGCTATATTCCAACTCAGAACTTTAAAGGGAATATGCACATCTTTGCGTCATATAATCTCGGAGTGCCATTCGATTTACGACTTGTAAATTATTTATCAGCCGTAAATATAGAATTCCATTTCGTAAACGATCTTCCCATTTTATTAACTCAATCAGCTCTCAAATAGCCTCAAGATAAAGATGAGTTGCTGATCATAAAATTATACGTGTTTACTTGGATGACAAATATTAAAATTGCTTTATCAGCTTCATCGAGTGCTTGTTGTAAATGTATGAAGTTTCTTATGATTTAATCGTATCCTCTCGTTTGAACTGCAGTGTAAACTAGGTAGCGATTGTTACTAGTTAATATTTAATAGCCCCATCGGCATTGGTGTCAGGCTCGCTAGAGAATGGAAGGTTGTCGATCGGCACACCTCACCTACCGCTGCTACGGACGTGCAATTTACGCCGCCGCTGCATTCCAGCCCTTAAAACTATCTCACTGTAAGACATAATTAGGCTAGCATCGAATACACCGGCTACATTAATCTACATGCCGTACTTATTCGATTAACCTTTTACGTGTAAAGAATTTGTCCTGCTTTAAATTACTTTAATGGCAATAACGGTCGCGGTCTGCGTCAGACCTAGGTTTTTCTCTTGTAAATAAGACATCTTATTATAATTAATGCTAAAGATGTATGATGGGTTTTTTATGATGTGTTACTCTAATATTTCTTTCGAGATTAAACACGTTTGATTGAACACAAAAAATAGCCTTGCATCTGTGTTATTCACGAAGCTATTTAGATGTAATGTAAATCTTAAAGGGCAAAGGCGTGGCATTAAGTACTTCGGACTCGTAAATATATCTGTAGGCGCAGCAGGTGACCTCTTAGGTGCTTAGTTCGTGAGCTTGCATATTTATTGCATCCAATCCTCTTCTGGCTTCTATTGTAACTCCGTACAAACATACGCGCTGTAAATCATCGTCAACGTGCGAGACAGTGTGTTTTCTTGTTCAACTGTTGGATTTACTACTGTTCTTGCTTTATCTACCTTGGAAATAAAATCAAATAGAATGCAAAGCTGTATTTGTTTTCGCTTGACACTATATTTATATGCAATACATAACGAGTATCTGTTCGTTGGATAATTTAAATAACCGCATTCTCTTATTTGACCTTCAGTAATGTACCAGCTTTGTGCTTACTGAGCTCCAATGCATTTGGACTTATATTGTGATCGTTAACAATCAACGTTATTGTAGTCTCAACAGTTTGTTATTCTCTAGCCGATAGCAGATTACAAAGGAATCTGTAATTGGCAACATTTGTCGAGTATAATGATTGCATTTGAACACCACCTGTTTATACGAAATCCGCGTGGGAATCGGCGAGCGCCCGCGGCACCAAAGTTGCGCAAGCGCGCCGGTCGGCGGCGGCAGCGCGGCAACCAACTGAAGTTTCGAAAACGGTTGCGCTTGCGACTGCGCACCTCGTTAATGCTCCGCTGGCAGACGAGTACAGTTACAAGAAATTATTGAAACAATTTAGCAAACGTTAATTTTGAATATATCGCAACAATTAGGCTACCTAGACCAAAACTTGTTATAGCCAACTTAATGCAGGTCAGTTGGATGCTGATTAAATGTACAGCGAATCACTTGAACCCGTTAAGTTGCTCGTTAGAAAGAAAAGATCCTGTTATAATTGGGATCGTGTTTTAATATTTATCATGAAATAGCTTTTATCTGATCTTATCTTGATTTTGCACGAATGCGCTTGATAAGTAGAGAGCGACTTTGTTGCTAAAAGTTTAATGTATTGTCTCTTTATAAAATTATCTCTTAGTTTATTTCCAGAGTTTTCTATCTAACGGTAGTAATAAACGAAGTTGTTTGATTCATGGCATGCAAACTTGTGCGCAGTTCGCACATTCATCCATCATTCCTAGATAAACCCAGTCACAGCCCAGGCAATTAACCTGATTAAGCTGAGCAAACAGCGTTGTTTTCTAACCTATAAAGCTATAGTACAAAAGAAGAAAGTCCCGATACTTTTCCGTCCGCTTCATAAATCATAACCTACGCACGTCAGAACCTCTATTTGCCTACACACACGGAATTGTTAAGACAAACAACGCAAGCCAGCTCTGTAAACGCTTCCGTTGCTAACTTCGACTATTGTTTGCACAAATAGGTGACAAACAACACAACGAGTGAATGCGACCTCCGTAAACGCTTTTCACTGTCCCTCGATTGTCGTTAATTTGGAACTGTTTCGGGCTATTGTAAAAGTGAAATCTTAAACGGTTAGAGCGACTCTCAATAGTGAATGATCCATTTTCACAGTAGTTAACACTGAACTTGAGCAGAATATATACTTTTGCTGTTTATTTTTGTGCCTTTTTCCTCGTCTTTGACGAATATGAAAGCAGTCTTGCTAAATGTGGCTTGAACAGTAAGAAACAAATAGTTCTCTATACAAGTGACCTTGCTAGGTTATTGAGGAAGAAATATTTTACAAAATCTATTTCAAATTCGTGTCCTCATTTATTTGCTAAAATCGAGTATAACAGCGGATAAAATAAAGACTTCAGAATTTGATTTCTTTACAAAAAGAATCTCAATTAATTTAGTATTAATAAAAACCTCATGATTTGACGAGTGCAAAAAACCATAAAGAATCTTAATTTTATTCACAACTATAAAACTGACATGAATATTGATAGTAAATTATAATTCGCGTGTTAGAATATTGAAGATGTTTGGACTAATTTAAAATATGTAGGTTACGATATTATCATTAATCTGCTGAAGTAACTTACCTTCATTTAATTTGATGTTAAAGTCCTAGTTTCTACCTATTATTTTACCTAAAAGGAAATTGCATTTTTATAAACATAAATACAGCAGTAGTTAAACTACAAAATAAACAAGGAGATTTAAAAAGGCTTATCTCGTGTTTGAAATATGTGCATACAAAAAATCAACTTGCTTCACTCACTTTTGAAATTTGGCCAAGTTTCAACACGAAACCGCAGACTGAAATCTAACTCAAATGTTATTATATAATACTAGCTTTTGCCCGCAGCTTCGCTCCCGTACATAAAATATGTATAGCCTATGTCACTCAGGAATAAAGCAGCTTTCTATTGGTGAAAAAAAAAAAATAGCAATCCGACGAGTACCTCCAGAGATTACCTCCTTTTTTTTGTTTTTGAGGGGAAACCTTCAAAAGGCGCTCGGACTTTGGGGATAAGTCCGGGGAGTGTAGGATTTTTACCTCACTAAAACCACCCCGGTGATCACCATCAGCACATAGAAGGGGCGCCGTTACCTCTTAAAAGACTATTCCGGAACCCCCTCTGTGCAATGCCAGTTAGGGCACATCCCTGAGGAAACTGTACAATGGTACCTCCTACAAACAAACAAAAAAAGCAAACTTTACCTCTTTATTATACTCGTGTAGAAATGTAAATTAAAAACAAAGCTTTTTCATATCCTGAATCGTATGTAGAGAAACAAGTATTAAATCCAAGGCCTACAAAGTATGTATGTAATCTGTGCTACAGAGCTTTGTGCAGCTTACGAATATGTGACGAACTAACAGCGCCGTTTAAGCCTAGTATATCTCGGATCTTTACAACGCGTGTAGGATTAAAGACAAGCACATAGCCTGTGATAATATACGTCATAATTACTTCTTCACGAAACTGACTGCGCAAACCAGCTTTTTAGTATTTAAACAAAATGCGATAATGCCAATAGGTGTTATCTAATTAGCATACAACTTTCATTTACCGCTATTTACTTTATGCAATTAAATACGTTATCGATACAAACTTTAAACAGTTTTCTTTATCAATAAATCATAAACTAATTAATGAACAAGATGAATAATAACCACTGTGCAAAATTTGAGGTTAGCGTCTTCATAATTACCTACTTAATGATATCGATTGATTCTTCATTGCCTAATTATATCGGAATCATAATTATTCAAGCGATCATTATTCCTTTATGCATTTAATCAATTTGTGAGGTTGATCAGCTACAATCAACTTCATCGTTAAACGTAGATAATTAAACTAGTTGATAGTGTTAGTTTACTTCCTATTTCGGCAGCGATATAAATATCTTAGTCTAGATGCCAGATAACTTACATAAGCGCCTTTGCTGCGTTCGTTCACGTTCTAGTATCGTGTCTTTTGTATTTTTTTACATCGGTTTAGTATTGGATTTCTTTGCCTCGTGTAATACTTACGATATTTTATATAATACTTGCATATCTATCTATCTATCTCACACGTTTTTACTCTGGCATGCACCAATCAGATATTGAGTTCAAACATTGTAATTTTACGTAAAGACGGATGAGGCTGTTAGCCCATTATGGTAAACTGCACGTGTACTGCTTCTCTGGCAGCTTGTTAGGTTTTAGAGTATTGTATACCGTAGTAATATGATAATTTATATAGCAGAACTGCATAACAAAGGCTCAATTACGTTTCGTTCCCTGAAACATAAAATATTAATGCACATTGTTATACTAATGTTATGAGCTCCTTTAGACTTACCTACCTAGACATTGAAAATCGTTTAATTATTCTTTAAAGACGATTGATTATATATAAAACAATGAGGCTTCTAATTAGCGCCGAACAATACAATACTTCTTGATATGTTTGGCATACTGTGTATATTCATATTATTTTAATGTATGTCCATTAGAAACTGTAAATGAGATTTCACTGAGTACAATACCGAATTAAAGTCGTACTATGTCACTGAATACATTGTTATATCGTGGGATAACGTCACTTTAATTACCACTATACAACCATTTTCTGCACAAATTGAAAATGTAGCATGACGTATTGTTTGGATTGTTTCATGCAGTTCTTTGTTCTTCACTGGAACGTGCATGCATACTTATGTCTCTTTTTATTGTACATCGAACCAAACGAGAGCGAGAGAGATGAAACAGTGTGTCAGTGGGCGCAGGTGAACGGCCGGCATACATTCGCTTATCAGCCGCCGACCGGTAGTGACGTCCCTACGCACCTGTCGATTTCTACATCTCGATACTCAGTATTAAAGTGGTCGGATGCCGTATCAAAATACCGGTTATTAGCTAATTTATGCAAATGTAATGACCACAACGAATCGTCATAACAAAACTACAAACCTCATTATAGACAATATTTCTAACATTTTATTCTAGCGACTCCAATAATTTGTATTGAATTTGTATTAATACGCAGTCGAATTACACGTCTGAATAGATAAACGATAATAGAAAACGTCATCGATATCGATAAAATATTAGAGTGCGATGCCGTAGTAATAGGAGTTTTGTCATCTCAAGACGATTAAATATAATTGAATCTGCCGAGTAGCAAGTTCGAACCAATCTAACCTCTCACGAAGTCGGGCGCGATTCTGTGCCGCAACACCGAAGAGTATCGTACCGCTCGCTGGGGATTTCGCAACGAAATATTACGATTACGATATTGCACAATTCCAATATCGACACAAATACAGTTTTCATGAATTCTAAATGTCAGCGTTCTCAAAAATCTGGATGTCCTTAACACATAATCTCCTGTTGATCGGTATTAAATATTCTGATGCGTTATTATATCAACATTGTCATGGTTTTTTTATGCATTCTGTAATTGACTTGTAATCGAAGCCTTGTAATTGTACTGAGAATCGATAAGTAAACTGGTTCTTTTTCATTTCAGGTACGTACCATCGGACTACTGCGTACGGTTAATTGGACCCGGGTATGTACACTAACCGTTTTAATAATGCTCGTTGCTGGTATGAAAGTCAATGGACTGTACCCTGATTGCAAACCTGTAACGATTCCTTCGAATAGACTCAATGTCGACTAATGTAAACTCTTCTTGTTTGATTTGGGTCCGACAGCAAGTTATGTTGAATTTAAGTACTGAAGATTGACAGACTTCAACACACATGGGGCTTTTAATGATCTTATCGGCACTCATGAACAAAATCGAGTAGTTAGACCGTACTCGAGTGTTAATATCATTAAAGTCGTCGTTGAATTTCAATAACGCTATTAATCAAAGGTAAATAGGGCTTAGAGGTCACGCCTCGAGGCGAAATACCACTGAAGCTTACGGCACTGGAGTAAACGTCTTTTGAATAAATGTACAATTCATCTATGTCATTGAGAATAAACTCCTCCTGGCCATTATATTGCTGCTGACAGACAATCTGACAGACTTTACTTCTAAAATCAAGATTACGTAAATTTTGAAATCCTTTTTGCTTTTGCTCATTTGAGGAACTCATTAGCAACTGAAGAAGTGGATAGTGATTTTTGGTAACAATAACTGCACGTCAGTTTGTCAGTGTCCAAAAACGACTTAACGACGTCGTCAGCTAATCCGGTGTCGGTGTCACAACCACTGAGCCAAGGACGTCTGTGGCCTGTGATTGACATTGTTTATTGTTTACCCCCTTCATTTGTCCGTACGTTGCTCAAGAATGACATGTTGTATGAGCTCTTGCAAAAACTTAGCGCTTGGGAATATACGCCCGGATAATTGGCAATTGTTTTCTAAGAACCCAGTGCTTACTAGTTTCTGAAGCAAGGTTCCGACCGACCTTTCCCCTTGTTTACTCATCTTTGTTTGCACAAAGTTGATGCTACGGTGAAACTTTACTATATCTTTGTTTGATGGTTTATAAGTAATTTGCATTTTATAAACAGAATTGAAATAGAAAATAAACGCATTGAGAACGCTCGGTTCATGGTAGAATTGAATCTTTATCAACGTATTACAGTCGGGTGTCTATCTTCATTGATAATGTCAGTCACTCCTTGCATTTATGTTTTCTTTTTCGTTTCAAAGCTATCAGTATTATTTATTGATTGACGTGTACTTTAACATATAAAATCGAAATGTTATAATGCACCTAGTTATTGAATATTAGACGTTTTGATTGATTATTCATGAATAACGTTGTGGTGTTACAGATTCGTTTGATTGATATCTCTATCATTTATATGCATTTATATTCACGAACCTTGTTATATAATTATTTCCTTATTTGACTTTTATCGGTATCAGTCGTGACGTATAGTTTTTTCTATAACTGTTAAAATATTCATTTGATGAAACGCACGATACCTACGTCCGGTTTGAATTTTGAAAACGACTCAATCGTCTAAAAGGTGATTTTTTATCCAGGAGGAAAATAAAAATCAATAAAAATAATTAATTAGAGGATTTTTCGGTTATTGTGGGTAATTTTATTAATAAAACGTTATCCTTAATGTTTGATACTTGCTTGCAATCGATGTTGCGGTCGACGAAGGTGTTTTGAAAGTTCAGATAGGCATATTTTGGCCAAAGGAGTGTTATTATTAGCTAACATTTGACCAAATTATATCACCTGATAGTAAGCGATAATGTAATCGACGGTGGATCGTACTTGCTTAGAAAAACCCCAATCACTTTTGACCCCTAGGTTTTAGCCATTAGGAAACAGACTGACAGTAAGTTCCACTCCTTAACAGTACGCGCAATAAATGTGTCCCTAATTTAACGTTGGGTGTGGGATGTCCACTATGTAATTACCTGTGGCGCAACGTCTAACGTCTAGTGGTCCAATGAGGGAATGGGCTTAGCGGAATTGATTGTGCAATTCCGATGCACACTCCCTGAAATGTTAGCGATAAAAAACCGACAGGCTTGCAACTCGGTGTCAATGCTCGAGAGTAGAGTTTTTTTTCTTTTTTTTTGAGACTTTAATCTTAATGAGCATGTCAGTCCCATCTTAACCTGAACTAAATTTACAAAAACAACATAACTTAATAATCAACAAAACTGTATTATCAAGGAAGAGAGAGAATGGAGTTATGACTCGACGAGTGCATCATTGCCGATGATCTTCTTGGCTCGCTTCTCAATAGACTCTAGCGCATCAAGCCTAGATTTAGGAATTTTTATCCAATAGGATTCTATTGGATAAAAATAAGTCTATTGGTGGGTTTTTGAATTGATTCGATATTTTAAGTAAAGAACGTCTCAAACGCTATTTTAATGACAAATGACGCCACGCTAAGCTACTTTGATGATTTCTTACAGTTTTAACCTGAAAGGTTAAAGTAGAGGTTGAGAAATACTCAACTTCAAATGTTTATATCAGAAATGGGGGGTATTTATACACCAATTGATTTACTATCCATTGCGTCGTAAATAGGACTGAACATACGATGAATCCATACATTATTACTTTAATACTGTAAGCTGTTCTGTCGTTTTTCTGCAACAAAATGCATCTCCATCTGTGTGGGCTCTGAAGTAACAGACATCTTTAATGCCATTTAATAAATATAAAATTATAACCTGCGACTTGTCCAACCTGCGGCACCACGTCTTGATTACAGTCAAAGCAGTAAAATTAAATTGACAGACATTTTACCCTTAGAGGTTAATGTTAAGTTCGCATGTAAGCTGCGAGTAGCCGTGTATTATGATGTGCGAACTAAATTAGCCGTCTAAGTAAATCAAGCAACGCTGGGATATCACGCTATGTCCTTGCGAACTGATTAGGAACATTCGTCAGAAGATCTTGATGAGAATCAAGCTAGAACTACATTAGACCGACGGACACGTGCAACGCGCCTGGTTTGTATCTAGAACGACGTCGCGTGGCGAGGATCTAGTGTAGCTCTACAAGTCTAGGTGGAGACCGACGCGCCCAGATCATCGTATGTGGCACACGTGTGCTCAGTGTAGTTCTAGCCTAAATCTTCTCGTAACTATTGATAAATCATATTACTTAACAATTCCGGTGAAAAGAACATTGCCCACAACCCGCTTCCCGAGGCCCGAGTCGTTGTAGTTGCGTGCCTATGTATCTATTGTTCTAGCCCAGGACCCGATTAGAATAGAAGAATAGAATAGAGTAGAAATACTTTTATTCGGGACAGGCACAGTCCAACGGTTATAAACACAAAGAATGCGTCGAGCGTGACGACCTAAGCATTTGGTGGGCGTTAGACACTCAGTGCTGATTTTCAGTTCATAAGTTTTCCGTTGGATATAAATGCCCTAGCTAGAGTAGCTCGCGAAATTAAATTTTTTACATTTTAACAAATCGAAGTTAAGTTTTAGGTATGTCGAGTAAGACGATTTTTTTTTATCTTTTATAAACTATTACTTGATTGCAAAAAAAAAAAAACACTTAAAAAATTTAACTTTTGTACCATTCATTATACTGAATCCATAGCACCGAAAATTTTAATCATTCAATATCTTTGCCTAAACTTTACGTATTTTATTGACTAGAGCGGTAGATATTAGTTCCGGGTTTTCTTTACATGAGCATATAAAGGTCTGAAAGATAGGAATTTTCCGATGAGCTTAGCGCAGGTGCCCGGCTTTTATTGTGTCCGTTACATAACGTACAACGAACAAAATTATATAACCGCCGGTTGTACAATCGGCAAAAGAATATTGGTACTATAGTTTATACTCTTTATTAACTACCCGCCCCAGCTTCGCACAAGTGTTAGGAATCTTCGAAATTGTCGGCTTTTCTCTACTGTAATATGCTCGTATTAAGGTAGAACTACACTGCGCACACGTGTGCCACACGCCGATCTGGGCGCATTGGTCTCATACATTTTATATGGCATCTAGACTTTTAGAACTACATTGGATCCACGCTACCCAACGTTACGCGACGCCACGTGACGTCTTTCTACGTACAAATCAGACGTGTTACACGTGTGGGTCGGCCTAACGTAGTTCTAGCTTTATACATTTAAACCTTCCGCATGAATTACTTTGTTGGTGGAAATCCTATGAAAATCCATGCAGTAGTTTTTGAGTATATCGCAAACGGATAGACAGACGCAGTGGGCATATTTTATTATTACAAGCTTTAATTTAGTTTCACCGATGTTCGTTTATCATCAGATCTTGCAAATTAAATTTGATCCACTTCCGTTACCGATTTTGCTAAAATTTTGCATGCATGTGTAAACCAGATGACATTGCAAAATTATTATGACAAAGAGCTGATCTGATGTTTTTTTTTTCGATGGGGAAAATCATCTTATGACATAACCCGCTCTTGGGTGGAGCGGGAGATAGTGTCAGACTCTTACTGACTAATAACTCCATCCCGTTTCTTCTAGCCTTCATACCGGGGCACGAGCTCCCTTTCGGATAACCCTGGCCCCAGTACTGATCTGATGATGGAACCGGTAGGTGACTATAGGAACTTGGTAGTTAAACGACACAACCCCATCGAGCTTGGGCTCGTATGATTCGACGAGTATTAATCATATAGGTATACCGAGCTATAAAAGCTAGCTAAGAAAAATGATGTTCATTAAAAGCTTGTTATAATATGTAATTC
The DNA here is from genome assembly GCA_949319445.1 of Mythimna lalbum. NCBI lineage: Eukaryota > Metazoa > Arthropoda > Insecta > Lepidoptera > Noctuidae > Mythimna > Mythimna lalbum. Next base: position 4,389,995 of record OX439356.1, on the reverse strand, counting down.
TAAATATAAGGATAATTTTACCTTTTTTGATATACACGCATACTGTTAAATGTTATTATAAAAAAACCTCGTTTCAAATGGGAATTAAGGAGTTTTTCCTTCAAAACCCAGTCGTCATTCGATCTAAAAACTTACTAAAGTATATACAGGTACTTAAGAGAATTCATGACTAGTGTTCTCATTTTTTATGACCCAACTAGGTAGCTAATGGATATAATGTAATTTGTAATTTAATTCATGAATCCCCAAGCGACCACCGGTGGCCGCGCATCTATTGTCTTACTATTGTGTCTCTAATTGACGGTATCTGAAGGGTTAAATACTTGTATCACTTGCTCACATTAAAAGCTTAACGGATTATCTTTTGCATGGATTTTTTTTTTTCTACAAGAATGTTATAAATATACGGCTTTCTGTAAGTACTAGCTTGTTAGGATACCTACCTTGTGCCTATAAAGTCTTACATTAATATAGAAATTTAATCATCTTTAAGATAAAAAAAACTAGTTAAGTGCGAGTCGGACTCGCGCACTGAGGTTTCCGCACAAACTTACCTATGTAAATGCATAGTTAAATTCACGAATGAAGGGTCGAAAATTAGAAATCGAAACAACAAGTTTAATTTCTTAAGGTTTATTCCTATACCTGTGCTATTAAGAGGTCTTGGGAGGAGGAGAAGCGAGGTCGCTTTATGCAAAGTTTCGGGATTCGGGGTCAATGCAGGCAGTCAACCTATGAATTTGGATGCGTGGGTTCCAGTTTTTCTTTTTGTGATACGGATACCTATAAAATATATTGTAATTCAAAAGCAATTTGCATGCAAAGAAATCCAGATGTACTAAGTCGTTCTATTTCTAGATTTCAATTGAAATCCGCAGTAACAAAGTATAAACATTCAATCAAACTGACAGATTTGACAGTTATCCTATATATTTCAGCCACCATTTTTATCGCACTAGTGCTAGTTAACTATTTATTACGAGCCCACCACACGCACGATGAATGAACTCAATTTGAAATTGAAACTGTGAGATACACTCCAGACGTGCTTAATTACCATTGCAATAATTCAATGGCTGGTCTTAACGCATCGAGATTCAATTACACATTGCATTTAAGGATTCACCAGTAATTAAAGTGTCAGTTTAAAAATTATTTCGCTGTGTAACCTTCTTGATACTTGGTAATATGCCCGATTTTATGTTTGTAATATCATATCAGAATAAAATATCGAGTTAAATAAATGTTAAAGGCAGCTTCGTAATTACAACTGTACTTAAGTACGACAAATCACACTCTGAATTAAAATTCCTTTAATTTCTGATTTTGCTATAAACTGGCCTATAAAAGTGTTTAAGCATACGGTGAGAAAAAGCCCGTGTTATGACTAAAAATGATTTGATTTTTTGTTTGTTTGTATGTTAACGATTTAACTCTAAAACTACTAGACTGATTTTCAAAATTCTTTCATCAGTACAAATCTTATCAAAAACTCGAACTTTTATCACTGAGTAACACAAGCTTATATTTTCTAATTTAATAAAAATCTAGTATTATTAGAAAAGAAAGTTCAGTACCACATCACTGATCATTCATAATCTAAAAAACTACTGATTTAACTTTCCTGTGGTTTTCACCAATAGACAGCGTGATTCATGAGGAAGGTTTAGGTGTATAATTCATGCCTATTTTTGTAAACAAAGCCGAGAATTTGAATGATTTGTAACACCTGTATGAAACTTGGCCGAATCGCTAATACACTATAGTTATTTTGAAGAAAATTGACATTTGTGAAAAATGAAGTACGTGACTTAATTTTTCACAAATGTCAATTTTTAAGTTAGGCCACTTTCATTCTAAAGGTGCGAAAAACGAGAGAAATGTGTTCTGAATCATTTTAAAACTCAATTCTCTTCTTCATCTTGATAAAAGTTTCAAATTGGGATGTTAAGGTGTAGTTAAACTTGTTTGAAATTCAGTCTCAGAACTAGTTCCAATTTTGGGACAAGGACTACGATGTCGAAAATTAAACTTGGAGCTTTAGTTAGTTTCTAATTTGGTCTTTATTTCCATTCACAGTTTTAGGTTTTAAAGTACAATTTAATGTAAATCGTCTCCTCTGGGACCAGTTTAGAATCGAGGTTTGGTTTTGGTAATGTTTTCGATTACTTGACCACATTAGTCATCGACTTATATTCTAGTGTAATAGTGTTAGACAAGCCCTTTCATGGAAACTATTTGTCAAAATACTAAAAAGTCAAAACAAATGTTCGCTGCAGCAGCGCTACAATGGCATTATGTCGTCTAACAGAACTATTAAAACATGCAGCGCTAAGATAGCTTTTAGAGAATACTTATTTCGCGACCAAAATGTATTAAGCGCAATGAATTTCGTAGCACTTACGCGTTTCGTTCAGTATAGTGTAATGTACAAGGTGTACAGTCGACATTACACCTGAGTCCACTGAAGTGAGTGTTCGGCACGCCTAATCTAGTGCGTAGTATGCTTATACAAGGTTATTTGTTAAACACTAGCAACCTCTTAGGTGCTAGTTAAGAACATCATAAACAACAACTTTTGTTCTATGACTTTTTACAAAACATAATACATTTATCAAAAACAAACCTTCAAAATTTCGTTGTTCTAACTAACACATTTCAACTCTGTATTTTGCTGTACCTACCTACGCCTCCTGCACACTGTTCTCGTAGTAATAGTAAGCAGGCTTCCTAAAAATTTTATCACATTAGAAAATTGATACGCCAGCACAGACTTCACAACATTTAGAACGTTCAATTTAAATATTTTTATCTTTGCATGAAAATCTGATGAACTAAAATATGATGTTTTTTTAAAAGTCATAGAACAAAAGTTGTTGTTTATGATGGTAGTAACACAGTCCTGAGAGGTTGCTAGTGTTTTACAAATAACCCTGTATACGATGACATTAGTAAACACAACTTGTCTGGTAACAACGGCTTTCAAAGTGACAGTGTCCTGTTAAATTTCTTTATACGTCGTCACTCATTCACATGTTCTCGTGACTGCGTATGACGTAACTATTTTCACCGTCTGAGACACGCCTCGCTTGCATAATAATCAGTTCACGTTTATTTCGCACGATTTTATGGCAAAAAGTCCAAGTCGCTACCTAAGCTGAGGAAAACTTACATAATAATGGTTGTTAGTTAAGTTACCACCAGCCCGATAAGATTTTCTTAGAACAGGTTTATTGAGCAGTTCTTTAAAATTGAAAGCGTTTAAGTTATTTTTATAGCATCGATCATTTCACTGATTAAATTATTTGTGGTTTTGAAGGTAAATAAATACATTCGAAGCTTCGAAGCTTCAAAATCTCGAGCACCGACACCGAGTTGCTAATCTGTCGGTTTTCTACCAATTGCATTTCGGGAAGTGTGCGTCAGAATTTCATGAATTAATTCAGTCAAGCTCGTTCCATCATCGGACTACCAGACGTATGGCGATGGGCCACCGGGACATGGTTGACATCGTACCCATACGCACGAAACGTTTTGGAAACTTATTCATTGTGAATAGATCTAAAGAGTGGAATTCCCGGCTGTAGCCTGTGTTTCCTGATAGACAACCTAAGGGTCTTTAAATCAAGAGTGGTTACTTGTAGGTAAGCGTGCTTTATCATTGACTATATCATCGCTTACCATTGGGTGAATAGTGGTCAAGCGCGAGCCAATCAATAATAAAAAAGAAACATACCTGCTTTCCCCAAATGAATACTGACTACGGAAACCTGCTGTTGTTTTTATTTTGCATGGACCTGTGGTGGAGCTTTACCTGAAAATGTCAAATTCGGTAAACAGGGTTACATTCGCATTCACCCTTCTTACAAATGCAACTTTAAATACAGAATGTAAAAGCTGTGTACCGTCGTCGCGTCGTAGTTATCTAGCAAGCTTTTTTAAAATTAATATAAACTAGTGCCTACTGCGATCCCACCTGATGGTAAGCACAAGCAGTGATGCAATCGTTGATGATGAGGCGCACTAGTTTATTAAGAGCCTATTCACTCTTGCCTTGAAGACATCTAAATTATATTCTGACGCGAAGTCCGCAGCAGGCAGCTCAACCAAGAAGTTAAACACGCACGTAAACCATACCAGTTTCCTTATGGTGTCCGCTCTAATCAAGATTTACGTGTTACCTGACAAACGTTATTGAAACGACCCGGTTATTCCGCGAAAATGAATCATACACGTGATTTTATTTGATTATAATTTGCTAAGTAGTTTATGTTGCGCTGGTACACGCCTTCCCGTTATCGATTTCAGGTTAGTAGATAAGTAATGGGTGTAACACGCCACTGGGTTACGTACGATGAATTGATTAAATATAAATGTACCGTGAGATCTTAACTGGGAAGAGACCACTCGTCGCATCCGGAGGTGTCTTTTGCTGATTAAATTATCAGCGTAGGCATTAGCATACACCTGCATGCTTGAACACTATAAAGCTAAAACTACACGTGTGCCACACACGCCGATCTGGGCGCGTCGGTCTTCATATATTTTGTATGGAAACTAGACTTGTAGAGCTACACTAGATCCACGCCACGCGAAGTCGTTCTATGTACAAATCAGGCGTGCTACACGAGTAGCATAGCATAGTCGGCCTTATAATGTTCCCACTGTTGAGACTCAGGCTTCCTCTCTAGGAGAGTGAACACGAATGCGTCGGTCTAATGAAGTTCTAGCTTTAAATTAATATTTGTTCAAAATTTCAGTTCAAAATATAACATTTTCCGATACAGACGTTGACCACGCTATCGTGGCCTATTGGGAGGGAAATATTCACCACTAAAGCGGACAGTTACGATCCATTATGATGATAGATGCATTACCATTTCTCTTCCAAACAAGATATGGACATAGGTTAGGAAAGCAAAACTGCCTTATCGAATATGTATCGTTTGTTTTATTATTTAGAAGCCTATCCATGTTTCACTTAAGGGTGCGTCCACATCTGGCGAATGTGCGGCGAATGTGCAGCTCGCGAGCCGTTTGCGAGCTGCCCGCGAGCTGCGCGCGTGCAGTCACGGCAATGGTTTGGTGCGCCACTTTAGTGCAACTCATGCAAGGATCGTAAAAGGCGTGCGCGCGGCTCGCGATCTGCGCGCACTTAATTCTCGCACTTACAGTTCCGTTTTCTGGCTCAGTACTTTCGAACATGTCGGACGACACTAGTGCTTTTAATAATTCTCCTCTATCCACTCCACGACAATACATACTTAGCCTCTAGTAATCAGAAACGAACTGAGCGGGTAAACAACCATTTAATAACTAAGGCGCCGCCCGCGCGCTGTTCGCGTACGGCGCTTAGGTCGCGCGCGAACTGCGCGCAGGCGGCGCAGAAGCGGCGCACGAACAAAAATGCACGCGCGCAGTTCGCGGGCAGCTCGCAAACGGCTCGCGAGCTGCACATTCGCCGCACATTCGCCAGATGTGGACGCACCCTAAGGGGACGCAACTCGACATACATTTTCACTGGTTTTCATGCAACCGCTCTTACTCTTACTTAAAAATCTAGTAAAGACCTTTGAAAATCTGATGTTTTGCATGAACTTTTCATAATTTACTCAAATATTGAAAGTCAAAAAAGTATAGCAATAGAAACCTTGCAAATTTCAAGATTCTAAATGACGAAAGACTTTTAAGGGTTTAAAAAAAAACACGTATTTCCTGGAAGAAGTTTTGTAAAATATTCGAGTAAATCACGGAGTTTTCAGGCGTTATCTCTTTTTTCGCATTGCTTTTTGGTCAAACATCGTTGAATTGCGTTAGATGAAGTAACAAGCTTTTAAACCGTGCTCGATTTTGACGATAGGCGAGTGGAAAAGCAGCCACTTAACGATATTATCAACCGGAAAAAACGAGGAAAGATAAACCAAAAAACACACAATAAATTTATTCAGAACGCGGAATTGTTTTGATACGCACTCAATAAAACTAGGTGACTAGTTTACCGGAACGTTTACCAAAATGTTATCTTATTATTTCATGCTTTGGAAATATTGTTTTATCAATGTTTTCCCTGAGAGACGTATTTCGGCCGCCCCGTTACTGAAATTCGTGTCGGTTTAATTGTTCAGGTTTGTTTAACCGATTTCGTCTTCATAATATTAGTATAGATACTAAACTATTCCTACTAATTGTATACTATAGTATATGTCTATACTTTTGTTTTTGGTTGTAATTAATAAATTCATAAACTACTGGACCGGTTTCAAAATTACTTTCAACAGTAAAATGTTACTTTATCACTTAGTGACAGAGACATATATTTTTGTTTTCACACGGGCGAAGCTGCTAACAAAAGTTAGTTACACACTCACACACAGCCAAGAATTGTATTATTAGAAACACCCAATGATTGATTTTTAATTCAATTGACCTAATTCAGAGAGAAAAAAAGAATGAAGATTTTTCTTTGTTAAACATGACCTATAATAAAAAATGGTTCAATTGATTCTGCTCGTTATTCTGATCCAACTATTGCTTATTATTTATTGGTTTTGTGCATTGAACGTTACTCGTTGTATTATTACCATGCTCACATTAACTGGGCCTTGGGTAGGCTTCCGAAAGGGAAACACAGGGTCCTGGAACAAAAGGCAAAGACCGATCAAAAGTGTGGTTTTAGTCAGTAAAAGTCTGACATGCCTTCCCGCTTCGCCAAAGAGCGTGAGAAGTCATATGATGGATAGGAAACGTTTGACGATGTTATAAACTTAAAAGCTATTTGACTAATTTTTTTATATTAATCTAATGCACTACAGTTTTATTGGTAATCCATCTCTTATTTTACACATATACTAACATTAATTTGATAATTCATACCAGGGAACACTTTTTGTTTATCTGAGAACGAAAATATTTCGTGGCGATAGATCTATTTATTAGGTAATACAACTTGATGACAAATATAAAGTTTGGTGACAAGAAATATAGTCCCCTTTTTCTTTCCAAAGGATATTGCCAGGGTTTGGACTAAGTGTTGCCCAGGAATGAAAGTAATTCCAGTGGTATCGTAACATTAATTTACACGTGTTAAAAATTCTATTATGAGCAGATAAATATTTACTAATGGAAATGAATGAATATTTTACAATAAAATGTAACGTCACGTGTCAATAAATAACCCGCCCCTGATCGTTCCCGGTGGAAAGGTGCCCATAACACTCGCCGCATTTCCTCGCTGAATAGCGATGGCCATCCTTTGCACCAAGAACGACCTGGACCGGGAGTCACCCGTTGCCTCGCCGAGTTTATGGCCCAAATCCCACACAAAACGCCTTGCCTCCACACTCCAACTGCCCAGAGTCTCCACAGCAACAGGCACAAAATAGTAAAGCTGCTCCAAGGAAGCGTACTTCAGCCTCTTCTTAGAGCAGGCATCTTCAGCGGCGGCAGAGGCAGTGTGCATGGTGCGACTCAGGTGACTGGCGGCGACAGTGCTAACGCAAGTTGCGTCCCAGATCAGGCACTTCCCGTTTTTCCATGGCACCAGAGTCAGCCCATCCGGCCTCTTACCATCAGATCTGCTAAGACCTGCAGGCTCAAGCACGCAGGGGACGTTTGCCGATACAAGGGCTCTACGGACTATGTCATTCAGGGCATGGTGACGTGGGAACCTCCCTGTGCAACGCCGACAACTTAGTGCGTGATGGCCATTGGCCTCCACCATGGAACCGCAGGTGCATGTGTGTGGTTCGCACACCTTACAGCCCAGGCGAAGAGCCACCGCCACACGCAAAGAGTCATCGTCGAGAAGAGTGCCCAGATGAGGCGAAGGAATCGCCTGTAACCACGCCCCGGACTCGGGTTGCGACACTGCTCGTAGTCTGGCCCTATCGGCTCCCAACGCACCCTCCAACAATTGCTCCTCGAACAGCTTCACTCCTATGTCATCCCACGCCCGCTGAACATTTTCTGAATCGGGGATTGTTGCACCCGAGTTGAGAACCAACCAAGCTGACACAGCATCCGATACAAAGGGCATGCTTCCCCCGTCACCATTGGTATTGAGTAATACAGTGACTAGGTTGGCAACCCCATGCGCAGACGCCAAGAAAGCCGGCAGACCCACATCCCGAGCGCACCGAACCCCGAGACCACCACATCGGATAGGTAGAGTCGCCTGCCTCCACTGGGGCCCATCCAGGGAGACATTGAGAACAGACTCCACCACCGATTTCAAGGCGTTGTCGAACGAGGAAACTTCCTCAGGACAAAGCCAAGAAGGGGCGGTCCGCAACAGATACGTGATTTTTGGGAGAGCGAAGCACATGCGCAACAGGACAATCGCAACGTGCGCGGAAAGATCTTTAAGACGCTCGTGAGCAGAAAGGAGAAGTTGAGTTCGAGAATTAATGGCTTCAGGAACTGCAGTAAGAAAAATAGGTGAACCTAAGAGATTCAAGTCAGAGCGTGAAAGTTCTCTGAGGCCAGGAAGAAGGGAGTCAAAACGAGAAAAGTGTGTACGAGCATCAGCACCACAGGGGAAGAATTCGCACTTCGAGGGATTCACCTCCAGACCCAGGTCTCTGAGGCGAGGGACTAGAGCCGCTAAGTCCTGAAAAACATCTTCAGGTCTACCCCCGATAGTGCCATCGTCAAGGTACCACACATTTAGACTGGATTTCAGCTCGACAATCGCCTTATGAATGGCCAAACTGAAAACGAGTGGCCCGAGCGGGTCCCCCTGCTGTGCTCCCACTTTGGAAAGAATAAGGCTGTTACCGGAGAAAAGATTAGAAGGCAGCCTATAAATCTGATGAAGGAAGGGATATAAACAAGGGATTTTTTCCTTTACCTCGCTCAACAGAACGTCTCTCTCTAAGGTATTGAACGCGTTGCGAATGTCGAGCTTCAGCAATATCGAGTCTTCACTCTCCGGGTTCATCACAAATGCACGCGTGGCGTGGATGGCAGCCTCGCATCCCAGGCGTGTGCCAAAACCCAACTGATGAGGCTGCAAATATCGGGCCATATCCTCTTTGACTGCTCGGCACGCTAACTTAGCAGTAAGACGACGAAAGACACTACCGACAGCAATAGGTCTTATTCCGCCGTCTTTTTTCTGCAGTGCAAAAAGTGAAGCCCCGTACAGAAATGGACAAAAACATGGGTTCAACTGACCACTTAGCAGGAAATTGGCCAGTCTAGTCAGACCCCCCACAAGGCGCCTCCCATTTTCCCCCGCCGACACAGAAATCAACTCTTTGAGGTGCCCAGGCCGGATTCCGTCCAAGCCCGCTGCCGATCCAGTATAAAAAGAATCTAGCGCCGATATCACGTCCTCTACAGTGACTGACAATGCCGTAATTGATGGGTCAGGGTCTGGTGGAAAACTGAGAGGACGTGAAGGATCGGGGTGCTTAAGTTTCAACGAAGCAAGGGTGTCGGCATCCCCCCGAGCGAACGAGTCATCGGACAACAACAGCCGAACTGCGCCCCTCAAATCGCCCTCGAAAACCTTAGTTTCAATTTTTTTTTTAATAGACTGGGTACCCGACCTTCCACCCGCGTCCACTTCACTATCAAGACAATAAATAGGTGACATTATATTGGCTTTCACTTTAGATGTCACATTACCGGGCAACTCTTTTGCTGGGACTCTTAAAGATGTGTAACCAAACGATAGAAGAGCACTCCACTCATCTACCCCATTATCAGTAACACAAGAATCTATGAGGTCGCAGAGTTTCCCTGCCGCCTGATTCCGGGCACCCTTAGGTATATGCCGAAGAACGGGAATACTTGCCTTGAAAGCAGCTAGCCTGTCTAAGGGACTCTGAGTAGACGTATGCGCCGAGGGCGCTTGCACCGACGAAGAGACGTTAACTGTGTCGGCCGGCGAGACCTGTGACACTGCGCCTGAACGCAGTGCATGTTTGTGCATGCGTCCAATATGCACCTTCAGACCGTGCGCAGAGAAAACGCGAGACGAACCCGGGCAGCGGGGGCAAGTTAGAAATGAAGGCAAACTCATTTTGTGCAAAAAGAAATAAGTAGCGATAAAAATATGTACCCAAATAAATTGGCAACAACAAACAATACATCAAAAATAATTTTAAAATAATTCAGCAATTCAATAATTCATGTCATATAGAATTAAAAAAACAATAATAAAAACAGAAATAAAAATTAGTCCAATAGTTATGTCAAAGAGATAAAATTAAATAATAATAATTATTATTAAAAACAATTGATGTATAAAAATACATCTAATCAAAAAGAGAAAAAAAAAGCGCAATTGGCCGTTACAAAAAATAAGTAAAAGGTGAGAAAAACTTTACAAAGTACCTACGAGTTACATAAAACATAATTAGAAAAAACATAGCATAGCATAAGAAATTATTATGCATTCCAAAACCAGTCTTAAAATTCTAAAAATAAATTCGCTGTTCGCTATGACGAGAGCTGCCCTCTGCTGTCCCCCGCTGGAAACCTGACGAGCTTGAGAGTGTTGCAAACTCAAAGTGAATCCTGGTTCCTCTGGCGGCCGCAATGCAAACCTCGGCCCCGTACCGGTAACATCGATCTATCTTGCAACAAATACGCAGAGGTGAACCCTCTTGCGGGGCTTCCTACCCGCTTTTTATGCAAATGGGTCAGAATCAAATCGCGACCGCAGAAGCGAAAAGCACATGCATGGGTTTAACCCAGTAACCAGAAGAACAGCAAGGCCAACAGCACGGCAAGCGGGTGATTGCCACCATAGTAAACCAACGGGGTGTTATTCTGTTGATGTTCGCGGCACAGTCAATTCAATATAAACTAACTTGACTAAACATAATTCAAATTATTATTTGAAATTATTTGAATTTAGTGATATAAATATTATTAAAATGTTCAAAATTAACACAAAAAGAGTTTTAATATGTGGGATTCGAACTCGTGACGTCTTGCACTGCAGTCACATACCCGCTACACAGGGCTATCTGAGACATACAAAACTTGTTGAAATTTTGATTTAGTTTATTGTGTTTTTTTTAAAGTTCGTTACGACGCTAATTCTTGGAATCAAATTCAAAAACCGACGCGTACAATTATATTTTGTTTACTGTTTATTCGTTATGTTTTATTGGAATTACACTGTTATATCTTAACTGTTTATAATACTGTTAGGGTTATATTCGGTTTTTTAATCGCTTTTAAAGCCACTGACACCAAAAAACACTGAGTTAGCAACGTATTCATAGTTCACATATTAAACACATTATAAATTAGTCTACGGTAAGAATTGTATCAAGATAACAATTTCACGGAATATTTACACTGTATAGATTATTTTAGTTACACAATTACTTCGAAACTATTGTTTTAAACATTTTTAAACACTAGATTATACGGAGCGTCTTGTTTACATGACGGCAGCGCCAACTAAAAAAACAATTATATTATTAGTGTTCGGAAATATATGACCATGCTATTAATGAGGTTACGTGTCGATTCTCGATTTATTGGCTCGACTACACATATCGGATAACGTTTTCTGGGTCTCTTGGGAAAGGAAACTCATTAGACGCTTTCTATTACATCACATCCAAAGTATTTCTTAATTGCCATTATTAAACTGTAAAATTTAAAAGCATCAATGTATTTTTATATTTATTTAATATGTGCAATAATCATAAAGATAAACGATTATTTTAATACACAAATCATAAATATTAAATGTAAGCGTCTTCTTTATGTTACATATAGGCAGCGTAATTGATTTATGTAACAATACTAGAATACATTATGTATGCTATGAAGTTTTCCTCAATGACGATTAAAATGATTTATTCATTACTGTTTACTGCATCATCCCATTGCTGGGCAAAGGCCTCTTTCAATGGCTTTCAGCTTTTTCGATTCGATGATTTATTCATTCACAAAGTCATTTTAAATTCGATTAAGATCATTTATACTCCAAAGTAAACGGGACTGCTAAAAGGCATATTCGGTTAACCGATGCGTCGGGATCACAGCTTCAATGAATAAATAATATTTCTATTATAGGTAACGCATGCCGTTTACATTTCTGAACAGTCTTATGTTTGTAAAGTGGAAACCCCTTTTATTGCTCCTGAAATCTGAATATGGAAAGCGCCGTGTTATATAAAAACATATTCTTTCTTCGTTGTTTTCTTTATGCTTTTTATAAGGCTCCGCTCTTTTCTCCTTCCTATTCTCTTTGTCCAGGCCTGCCAAATCTTTGTTATGGCTTATAGTCCTTTGAACATCTGGCCGGAATTAAATGGACAGAACACTCGTACCTGCCGAGGCAGCAAGCAGTACGAGTATCTGTGCATTTAATTCCGGCCAGCTGCGCCCGGATACAGCCCCGCTCACCTTTAAATCCATTTTCTTTGCGTAATATTGATATATCCCGGTTTTCATTTCCTTACGAATGTTACAATATGCGTCAAAAACGGAGCGTAACTCTAATAGATAGCAGACCAGCCCCCCTAGCCAAGCTACAACCATTTCGCTTGCGTCGAACGCTTCGAGTTGACTTTGCCGCCAATTCTTTTGTTCTGACCACGTGACTGAGCGTTGAGAGCGCGTCATTCCCGTACACTTGAAGCTTTCTACTAGCGTTAACTATTGCAGAATAGCAACTTGGCTAGGGGTACTGATACATTTTCTTTAATTGTTGCAGAAAAGCAATTATTTCAATGTATTGTTTTAATGGTCTTTCTCTTTGCATTATTGCCATTCTAATGAATAATAATAATAATAATGGTTTTGTGCACATTGGTTGAATGGTTTCATAGTCTAACGAATAATATAGATATTTTTTTTTTTATAATAGTGTAGATTGCAAAAAATTATTTCAATTTGCACCCATCGACTTGCAATACACCAATGATACTTTCATTGTTCTAGCATAATATTTATATTACAATTTAACACTATACTGCTAAATGACTGAGCAGATATAAGAGTACGTTGAACGCAAAACAACAAGCTTGTTTTGACAAAACATCTACTACCTAGACTTCTTTTCTAGAAACTAATTTTTTGTCGACGCTAGTAGTAAATTTAAAGCTATCAAAAACAGAGCACGTTTTTATAATACCTTGGGCCTTACCATGACGTGCTAAAATGTCAGGCCTTGCGAGTGAGAAAGAGGGATAGAGCTGTGCACACTAAACAGGGTGTAAGGGACAGCCCTCCACAAACCTTAAGGGCTTGCTCAGTAGACAAAACTGAACAACAAGACTTTTTTTCAGGAATCGAAAAAAAAAATCAGCCTCACCATACAAAATTAAAAACTTGATTGGATAGTTTGTATGGAGAAGCCAATTTTTTTTCGTTTTTTGCGGCTGTCCCTTACACCCTGTATATAGCTCCACCCCTTTAACAGTTCAGTTTAGGTCGTCAAATGGATCGCGTTAAAAGCTCGTGGCAGGGGGTCTCTTATTTCAATACTCGCAAGATTTTTCATATTTAATTTATTCATTTACGATTTAGATTTATGCACATAACACTGTACAAAGGTGGACTTAATGCTATAGGCATTATCTACCAGTCGACCTTAGGGTATGCCATGGGCACTAGGACTATGAGCTATAGGACTATGCCATAGACATTAAAACTACCAGTCGACCTTAGGGTGGCGCACAAACATAACATTGCAGGTGCAACTTAATAAATAGACAAACCGAAGAAAGACAAAAAAATACTAAATACATACATATTTAAATGGAGATAGTTAAAAGAACGCACCAGAACCCAGACAGGCGCATTACTTTGTGTAATTTATTTCATCATCACTGCTCTCAAAACTGTAAAGGAAAACATCGTGAGGAAACCGGCATGTCCTAGAACCAGAAATTCGAAGATACGTTACATTTACCACCCGTACTGGGCCCGCGTGGTGGATTACAGCCCATTCCTTCTCCTAGAGAGGAGGCCTGAATCCCATCAGAGGGAACATTAAAAGGCTGATTATGCTTATGCTTAGTTAAAAGAACGGGAACAGTTCGCTTAGCATGTTCTATAACTTTGTCGTCTACATACATTATTATGTTCATGCATAATCAAGGTAGGAAGAGTACTATTTCGAATGGTTCTACGTGAAACAGTCCCAAAAAGCTTTGTATACCGTAGGGAGCTGTGTCGTTAAAGTGCTGCGTGTATGTTCGTGTGTAGGCCCGTTTTATTAGTAATGCAACGGAATTCCCACCGCTCGTTTCAACTCCGTTTCGTACGAATGACGTGTTTGCCTTGCCGCCATTTCTTTTTAACTTAAACATAAGCTTTTCATAGAACAATTTTCTTTTTCGTAGCGGTGTTCTGACCTATTTATCAAGTTCTGTTTTCTTTAGAAAATGTTCTTTCGTTATTACTTTCATGTTTTTGTATTGGAACACATAATTACTTTTGGCGTGTACATTTCAAGTTTAATAAACTTCATTTCCCATATTTGTCGAGTGTTATTTCGGTCTTATTAAGTTTTTCGTAATAAAACGTCTAAAAACCCAACCGTCATCGTTACCATTACTTATATAATAGCCATGTAGGTGGGTACTATTACATCTTCAATACCTATTCCTCTTATTCATCTGGCTAGCAACAAAGTCTTGTGGTATTTTCCTTTTATAGCGAAAACCAAATAGCTAACAGAATGTGTGCCAATCTTGTGGTCAAACATTTAATAAATTATGGTAAACTGTTCATCTTGTTTTTTCTACCAGAGTTCAATTGAATTACCTATAGATTTTTTAAATAATCATTCTGCAATAAAAAGTCGATTTATTTTGATAGCTTCAAGCGAATTTTTTCATACGAGATCATTCAGTTTTTGTGGACGATCATTATTAAGTTACACATCTTGACTGACAAACTGTGACGGTCATATTTCTTCAAAACTATAATTAATATTTTCCTATCCGTCATTTTTTGTTTAGATATATATTACTCCTGCCTTCTCTAGTTAATTTAGCGTATTGTCTGGCAATGAAGCGTCTTAGGTTGATGACATATTTATCTTCTTAATAATTTTTTGTTTTGAAGTTCAAATAAAATAGTTTTGTTTGCCGGACCGTAATTAACTGATGATTATTTTAATGAGATCTGAGAAGGACCTTCAGAACATCTATTAATAATAAAATTCAAAACTATAAAAATGCTCATACGCTGAATGTAATTTTGTAAACCGCCAATTTAATATTGCGGTTGTGCAAACTTTTATTGCATTTAACAATAAAGCTGAAGATACTTTAAAGCTAGTTTCAGTGGTTGTCAACATAATTTGGTATTTCAATATAGTATGGCGGTGCGGGAACGAGGATATCATTGGAGTGGTAAAGGTCACTTGGTTTGAGGAGAGACCGGTCAGCCTTGGGCCGTGTAATTCACTTTCGTACTCGACTGTATGGCCCTTCGTGTGGCCTCATTTCTCAACTCTGTTTGTTTTGTTAGCAGACCCGCGATGTACAAGACAGCCCTTTCTTTATGTATGTAATCATATCTTCTTATGTTGCGGAGCGAAAGTTTGTTTATTGAGGAATAACACAAACAGACCTTCCTTATTTGAGTAGCATTTAACCTTGTTTTGCGAACAGATTAAGATTGTGCTGTACATAACATTGAATAAAATAGAATCTGTTTCGTTTGACATTGATACAATTTTGGTTACTTCACTTAAGTTATTATCTGCGACCATTATATGAAAATTACAGTCATACGCATATAATTTACTCGCCTTTAATTTGATAGTATGAGTAGTTGCTTGGTGGTTGCGTGGCGATTTAACCAGTTGCCTGGCTTTATAACGAGGAAGCTCATTACTCAGGAGCAAGGCATTAACAAGCTGTTATTGTTCCTTAGGGCTGCAACACTGTCCTAATACGGTGCACTTTCTTGCTTGCTTTAAATTGTTTAACATGATTTTATATGTAATTCGCTTCTGGTAGCCACTTTGCCCGCATCTTGTTACTCAGTGATAAAATAGCATTCTATTGGTGTTTTTTTTTTAAATCGGCCATGTAGTGTTATAGTTTATTCACACAAAAATACGTTTTTTTCCTCTTTATATTATTAGTTTAGAAATTTAAACTAGTGATCAACCCCAACTTTGAACAGGTATGAGAATTCTTGCCTTTATTCTATGATTTTATGCATATTTTATACTTCTAAACCTTATTCATGAATCACTGTCAATTGGAGAAATCCGTATCGAAATTCATTATGTAGTTTTTGGGTTTATCGCGATCAAACATGAGTTGAGTGACTTTTAATTAGTATGTAATTTTATTACTTAGAAAGTCACCCAACTTGTGGCTGTTAAGGTTAAGGATAGGTATCTGTTAAGTTTGGGAAAAAAAAATTGTACGGACAGCGACATCAATTGGTAATGCCACTTTATTTAAAGCATTTAATTTTGAGCTGGATACCCAATCGATTCTACTGTCTGTACCTACAGAATGATATTCTAGGTGTTTCTTACGCAACGATTTCCGCTAAGATGGCCGACAGTGCTGGGTGAAGTCATGTGTTTTGTAAATGTATTCAACACGATTTACACAGGGCACTCATAAACAAAATATATTGCCAATAAAATGTGCGACAAATCTAATCGATTCTGTACTTTCTCGTTATCTAAACGGATGAAACACATAAAAACATAGAAGGATGGAGTTGTGTTACAAGGAAACATTCTAAACTTCATTTTACAGTCGGCTTATACGAGCTTTAAATCTAACCTTTCCTGGTCACCATAATAGTAAGCAATAGGTTTAGTTTTATAACTCCAGTTTCCATTACCTCGGCATGTAGAGTCCTGTGCATTACTGGGAATACTTACTTATACCTCGAGAATCGAACCGATTCAATTTTCTCTAGAAGGTTATCGTTTGTTTCGGAATGCTCGTATGTGAATGTACCGATTATACCTCAAAGACATTGCTTATTTTATAACTAAATCTAACGATTTAGTTTACTGAGAACATGATTCTATTTCTATAAATATAACTACATTTAAATATCGGTCGGTATACTTAAATTCACGAATTCCGCTCAGCGGGGCCCACGCTTTGCCGCTTGCAAGACTTTACCGTTATACTTTAACAAAACATTGCAACGTAAACGAGTGCATTATCCTAAATGCCCATAAAAGGTACTCACTGAATATGCTTAGAGTTTATTTTCCAAAGAAGTATTTATGCACTTAGGCATATCATAGTGGTTCACACATATGGTGGTTACGCGATAAATAAAATCTAAAAAAGAATTTAAATCATATGGTTACACACTTTTATAACTAACATATAAGCAGTCAATTATATAGCTATGACCTCGAAGGGGCCTGCACAAAAGAGGGCAACAGGAAGGTAGAAACCTCACTTAATCCGACGACAAGGCAAACTTTATCCGGACACATAAAACCTGCTTGATGAAAGCACTCCTAGAAATAGACGCGACCTTCCCTCGAGTCTTGCTAGAGAAATTAAAATCTTATAAAGATACCAAGAACACCATTAAATACTTTAGAAACGCAATAAACAAAGCTGATCAGTGCCATAACAAGAACGTTCTCTATGACAATTAGGGTAATTACCAACTTGAGTGGAACTATAACATACTTGGTACCGCTATTAAGACGAACTCGGATAATTAATATAAGAAGTGCTTAGAGTAGTAAAGTTTAATTGTATTAGGGGAGGCTGATATAAGATGTGCTGAATACGGAATGTTATAGTGTGAAGGGAATACTCACCGACAAGACACCCAATCCGACACACAAATCTATTGGAGGCATATCAAATTGGCTAACTCGACAGGATTACGAACACGGACGCCGGTGTAATCAAATGTGTCTGAGATGTCTGATGAGATACCTAGTGTGTTTACTGCTTTAGTGGAAGATTACGGCAAGTAGGAAAACAAATCAAAGTTGCCGACTTGGCTGTTTAAATTAGCAAGTTGTAATGGTAATGTGTGCGGACGTGATTACGTAACTCGATACTTCAAAAGAAAAATAAACGTCCATAAAGTCTTTGCAACCAAAATTACTTCTTGCTTTGATTTATAATAGGGGAGTTTCTAGGGTCAAAATGACTACGTCTTACTTAGTCCGTATTTTAGATTATAAAAAAATATTGGACATGTATTTTTTCTTTTTTCAATTAAACAAAAAATAACAAAGATATTTGTCATTTTTGGTTTAATTTACAATTAAATTACAATTTGAGTAATCTAAAAGACGGACTAATTAATTTTTTTTAGGCAACTAGCCTATTAAAGTATGTCTATTTATATACTTATCTCTGTAGAACGATCTAGTGTCAACATCCTCATCTCGGACATTATCACGATTTACCAAAGAATTTTACACTATAGTGCCAAAATATCACAGGTTTATTTACCTGCCTGTTCTAACTGGTAGCTGTATTAGAATGACTTTATAATCATATATTAAGATAAGGTGAATACCAATAGCAATGAAACAACACATTGGAGTATAATAAATATCAATTTATATGATTCCATTAGCCTGGTCGTTGGGATTGAGTAGCTTTGCTTATTTCTCATACCCATCCCATTATGCTGTGACTCAATAAGTTCTTCCACACTTATTACGTAGACTTTACGAATTATGACCGTTTACATAATAGAATACTGATTAAAATAATACATTTAGTTGAATGTGAGAATGAAAGGGTATTAAAACAAAAGCTTAATAAAATTAGTTTGCAAATCACCTTTGATTGTTTTTATACCACGCAGATCGGGAGAAATTACTTGATGATTTACAACCCCAATTTTTTTCTTCTTCCTTTCATTAAACAGTTAAACTATATTCTTATTATTTTTGTACCTAACGAATATATATTTTGGTCACACGTGTGCCACACACAGATCTGGGCGCGTCGGTTTCCATAAATTTTATAGGGAAACTAGACTTGTGGAGCTACACTTGACCCACGCCACGCTACGTCGGTCTACGTACAAATCAGGCGTGTTACACTTGTGCGTCGGTCTAATGTAGTTCTAGCTTTATATTCTATATGTAGTATGCATGAAAAAAATTTTTCTCAAATGGGTTACATAGTAAGGGTTTAAATCTTTAGATGTATACTGTTTTGAATGACCTTACACGCCGGTCAGACGATGTCGTCATTCTTCGTCGCAAGGTACGTTTTACCATATACATATGTTTCCCAGTCCTAGACACCCTTCTGTATGTGCTGAGGGGTGGCCACCTTGGGGTTTGAGTCTGAAGGTATTAAGTAAGGTACACATTGAGCATACATGAAGTATATATACACAAACAGACGTATGGAAGGACCACAACTTACTTGCACTAATATTATAAAGGCGAAAGTTTGTGATTGTGTGTGTTTGTTTGTTTGTTCTTCACGCTCGAACGGCTGAATTTTGATGAAACTTGGTACACGAGTAGACTATGTCCTGGAATAGCACATTTATTATGTTCTCTTGAGATAATTTTCTACTATCATGCGGGCGAAGCCACTCACTGCAGCTAGTACACCATACATCATTTACATCCATATCTAATACAAGCTTTTGCCCGCGGCGTCGCTCCCGTAAGTACATAAAATAAACCTAAGTCACTCAGAAAAAAAAACAGCTTTCTATCGGTGAAAAAATATTGCAATCGAACCTGTACTTTCAGAAATTACCTCTTACCAACAAAAAAACATAAAAACAAACTTTACCTCTTTATAATATTAGTGTAGATTTCTATATCAAAAATACCAACACAATAATATAAGTTGTATAATATTAAGTTATGCAACCAGTAGCGCATTAGTTGGTGGGTATATGCTAATATATCTGTAGGGTATGGGCCGGGTCGCTCCGGCCAAGGATATCGCACTGGAGAAGGGACGTTGACTAACATTCCACAGCTTTTCGTGGGCTTTGAATGTGAATACAAATGATCGGCAACTAGGACTTGGTGACGAAGTAATAAAACCTATAATGACATGTAAAGGTACAGGCGTGGACAGATGTTTCGTTATTACAAGCTTTTATTTAGTTTCACCTGTCCCGATGTTTGTCTGACATCAAATCTTGTAAATTAAATATGACCCACTTCCCAGTTACTGATTGAGCTGAAATTTTGCATGCATGTGTAAATCAGATGACACTGCAAAATTATTATGACATTGAGCTGATCTGATGATGGAACCGGAAGGTGGCTATAGGAACATGGTAGTTAAACGACACAACCCCATCGAGTTTGGGCTCGTATGATTCGTTTTGACGAGTATTAATTATATCGGTAAACTGAACTATAAAAGCTTGCTATGAAAAATACATTTTCATTAAAAACTAGTTTTATTGATTTGAGCTCGCATGGTTAGCTGGGGTTGTTTGTAAGGTGAGGTGCGACCGCGGCACCTGTACTACGTCCTGTTTTAAATAGATCTGTATCTCAACGCGGCACCTTTGCGCAGTCTACTTTACTTGCAGCGCTTTATTACACCATGAAAGGTTCACGTCTTCGCTTCGTATTATTCAAAAGAATAAAATTCTCATGTTTCTATTCAAATTCTACGTTTAATAATTCTGTTTTACCTATTTTTTTATTCATTTAAACAAATTGCTATACAGACACTAATAAATGTGCCATCAAAGGTATCGATCGCCGCATTATGTTGATCGCTCAATTATACATGACAGCTTTAGAATAGACTATACGTAAATTCTATATTGTGAATGAAAATGATTTTTTTATTCGATGAACAGTCAAGGTGAAACCGATGTCAGCGCACTTATTATGTAAATCCTACCTTCTATCACGATGACTTATTTCCTTCTTTGGCTGCGTATAAGGTTATCTACTACATCTCAACAAATTATTTACTGGCATTGGCTTGTTCACCATATACGTTGTAAGAACTGCAGTTTTATTGCCAAAATACATTTCAACAAAAGATCCACCTGACTGAATATTTTACCTGTTATGGTATCCTTACTAAGCTTAACGTTTTTCGTCAAAACGGCTATTTAAATCGTTTATGGGTGCAGGTAATATAACTTCTGGCGTAAAACCAGAAGCACCTAAATACCATTACCCATTTATACGAGGTCCGATCCGGTTTGTCCTTTCAAACGGAATTCCATGAATTCGCACTGGAACTCTCTAAACGACGCAAATTAAATTATTCCAAACTTAATCGAATTATTCTGGAATAAATTGATTTCATTTATCGCTTTTCCTGTAGCTCTTCTGCATGAATATCAATAAATAGACGATACAAATGGTGGCCGACATAGGAATCTATCTGTTTGGTCTTTATGTCCATTTCTATCCTAAAATGGGCGCATAGCCACACAGCATGGCAGGTAATGTATCGCGGTGTGGTCACGTTCTAAATAACCCACTTGTATTATATTTCACAGTCTTTGTGTCACGAATCGTGACAAAGCTCCTGTCTCTGTATCATCGTTCACATTGTGCAACCCGATGTGCTGAGCCGGGCCGTGTGCCTGTTCACAGGGGCACGATTACCCAACCAGTTTCAGTTGCGCTCGATTTCCTAAGCCTCTCGATGCGCCATAAGGTTTTTGCGTAGCCGTTCGGGTTGCTGGATTTATGAAGCCGCATAGTGAAAGTGTTCGTCGCTTATGAAACACCCGAGCGCGCTGTGTACTACGAGAAGTCATCAACTCATGTCACGTTTTATCAAACATTTCATCCTTTGAATCGTACTCGCAGTATTTCATCGTACGCGCCAGTTGGCAGCGGTGAAATTGGTATTCGTTTGGTTGGACTTTCAAAGGGGACATCTGATGAGGCAGGCTCAACGGAGCGCATATCCTGTGACATGCCCACATAACTTAAATGCATTCACGTTATTTGCACGCTTTAACTGTAGTCTAGAGACAAACACACGCCCACTCATTTAGGGGTGCAGCCATGTCCCATTATTGGTATTACCATATTAACATGTTACCCATCGCATGTTTCACTCATTGTTTTAAAAGCTAATGAATTTTCGGCTCGCGTCTGGCCGAGCGCTGGCGCTTGCACTGAAAGCAGATTGATTAATTTCCGTTTACTCTCCGGCACCGAACAAATTTACTCTCGTACCTGCCGTCCCGCCCGACATTGTGATGAAAAAAGTTGTGTTTTCTGCATCGTCGAATGAATTTTGAATTTGATTAAGAGCATAAAACAAATTATACGTTAATGTTGTCCGCTACGTGAAGGTTTTTAGAAGGGCGTGACCACAGCGGAAGGTCGTTACAAATTGCGTGTGACATCATGTTCATTTTGTTGATCCTCAGCCCCGATGTTTTGCGGACGTGATAAATATCCACCCATTTTCGAGGATAAAGTTCTCCATGAAATAAAATTACTTTGATATTCTCTAACTAGATTATGATTGTCTAAATCAATTTTGTATAATTGTATAATCATCTCAACCAGACTTTACATGTTATTTTTATAATTACAGCTATTATTGAGTCGCTTATTTCCTTCTACATTGTCACAACGATGAACAGAAATATTCGAGATGAAAGGTTTTGTAAAAACTTATATAAATTAAAAGCTTGCTTAATATGCGGACAATCACAATAAATTTTCTGTGACAAGTAGTTGTTCAACTCTTTGTGTAAAAAATGTAAAGATGTCACTTTGCATCGGGCGGGCATGGTGCCAGGAGATCATGCTCACGAAGGCAGTTAATTGCGACTTCTTATTAGGATTACACGTTTCTTTGACTTCTTCCAAATTATTGTTTCAAATTAAAATAAGCGTGGGTGATGAGTTTTTTAAACCGTAATTTAAAATAACCTGTCAAACTAGTTCACTAACCTATTTAAATGAGGTAGCATCTTCCGAAAAAAGACTATTCACCGCTTTTGTTTTATGTTCTTTGGTTTTATATGATTTCCGGTCAGATTAAGATTTGCGATGTCTTGCTACAAAGAAGACGAAATTTCGATTTATTGGTACTTATGTATTTCGAAATAGGACAATACTCAATACCAGGGATCATTTTTATTGCTGTAATAAAGACGAGCTTAGTTTATTGGGGACAACATTTTGCGTAATACTTTGAGACATCTCAGTGTCAGGCTCAGTACAGTTTCGGACAGGATACATAAAAATCTTTTATGGATTGAAGTCATACATAAATGTTTACAATGTTTTGAGGATTGTTTCAGGTCATGTACCTTGGTCGTATAGCGTAGTGACGTACGTGAATACCAATACAAATATCCGTTCAGACAATACGGGGTGGGACGTTCAAAGTCAGGCAGTCATGCACCGAAAATAATTAGGGCGGTGCAGCGAGGCGCAGGCGAGCGGTGACGGCGCACCTCTAGCAAATGCGCGAGCGCAGCGGTCACCCAACTGTATAACGAATGCTGTTTATAAAGTGAAATGACCGACTGCATTGATTTCATTTAAAAGCCATAAATTTTAAACCGTTTTAGTTGAACGACGACACACATTATTCATAATTTTTTTCAAGTTAGATGAACTGAGCGTCGAGAAAGTTGCCTGTCGCTTCTACTGTGACCACAACAGCATAAATAAAGGCTCTTGTATTACACAACTTTATATCGGTGATAAAGGAATTATATTGAGCTAATGATAGCTTTCCTTCCTTATTTGGTCGTTTTTATTCGATGTTGTCTTGACATTATCTGAATAAATGGTTAAGACACTGAACATAAAACTAAATTCAATTCTTCTTTCAAATGTCGATGCTCCGTCATAGATAACTACTGCCGCCCACATAGAGACCTATGAATCTTTGGTATTTATCTGATATTACTAAGACTTGGAGTGCTCACCTCATGGTAAAGCTTGATCATCCTACGCGTCACATATCAAAGATGGCATCGAGCGATTGTTGGCTTTCTAACACCTCATTACTAGTTTGATCTTTGTGCTCGGCTGCTGTTTCTCTCAATTCGCTTTATCTTGTTAATTGGAGAGCAACACTGTCGCTGTCTGCTCCACTTCTGGCCATTGTTCGAGACACGACACTTTCTAAACTAATCTCTACTTCATATCTAGTTTTAATGACGTAGGGCCTGAGCTTTTAAGCCTCTAACGCTTAAGCCGTGTCGTACACTCGTACTGCATGAATGTCTTTAAGTACTGTTTGATTGGCACATTCGTATTTAGTATTCAGTTTATTTCTAGCTGACCTTACTTATTATGCAGTATGTTTACGTTTCACCGCTTTGTCTTGTATTTTATTTACGCTTCAAATAGATAATAATTAACCTATTGCGGAAACGTTTGAAAAATTTATTGTAACCCTAGAACGCAAAGAGCAAATGAAAGAACATAGGTAAGTCCAAGTCTGACACTGGGTTGAGAGGGCGATCCACCCTAAAGCAGGAGAAGTTATTTGATGATAGCCACTTAAAAAAAAATAACTTAAGATTTTAACGCGTAAATATTTGTTGTGTTTGTTTATATTAGAACTGATTTACGCAAATTCCAAACAGTAAGCAAATAAGTGCATTTTGCTGCATCAGAAGCGCGGTCAGCATTACTGCGGACTTTAGACTCAACGTTGGACTCTTCATTATTGACCTTAATTTGAGCTCTGATTAAAATACCGTGTTTTATGATGCGTTTGTTATCTAGCCGTGTCTGGGTGAGTGGGTGTGCACGAAATAACTCCAGCATAATTACGATCTCGACTTAGCTCTAATTCGTGAGTCACGGCCGAGTGAAATGGCACGCGGTCCATGATCGCGCCGCCCGTTCATTCAATTACTCTGCGTGATGTGAATTGAAAATTATTGTAGTCGCATCAAATTTGTCGTCGCTTCATAACAGATTCACGAGCTTTCACCTTCTATCAAAATATTGACAATCGCAACAATGATTAGAACACGATCGACATGGCGTTTCATCTGAGATAAAGTCGTATTGATGCCATTGCAGTATCTGTTTGATCTCTAGACTTTGACTGAAGTTGTTAGTCATAGCTATTGCACTTATCATGTGTTGTACCGATAAACATACAATCATTATATTGTCACAGACTGCCGACGGGTGTGGGTTGGTAACGGTGCGCCGTCGAAACTGGGACACATCGACGTACGTAATCCTATTATGAGCTCGTTAACGTAATCCCACTTGGACCTCGATTCTGCTTCTGTCTCGGCTAAACTGAGTTTTCTAACAATCTTCTCGTATTAATAATTTGTAGGTAAAGTTAGAAACGTGCTTAAAGATTAGATTTGCCATCGCCCCCTGATGATGACAAGTTTAGCTGATTCATCAGGAATGACTTATTCGAGTCACTCGGAATATATGCGTCGTCAAGACGCCTAACACGTAGTCTATGACCAATAAGACAATCGTTATTACCTACTGTCTAACATGTAAACAGTTCGCATTGTTTTGCTGACTCATAAATTATGATAGATGACCGACTCGACTCCGCCCTTAGTACTGCGTCATAAAATAATGACAACAAATTATACCATTATTATAACTTGACGTCTAGGATATCAGAACACGGCGTAATGGTGCGATTAATTCTTCAGGGAGTGTTCTACCCATAAAACATTGCCATTTATCAAACACCTCACCATCAGGTTCTTGTATGAAAATGTATGAGTATTTAACGTATACTTCATAACCTAGACCTTTCGGGCAAGCCGGTTTTAACAATAGGTACATTATTCAAATGGTTTTAAGATTGCATCTGTGTTGAGATAAAAACCCATACACAAATTGTTTCCGAGTAGAATACGTGTCCCCGAAGGCCCAATTCCTCGGGCCCATTGTCGTCGGCGCGATGCTATCATGCGTGGGCGATGTCACGATAAGTTACATTTGTTAGATCTCAAGTCTGTTTTCATTACTCGTTTACCTCGTGACCTTTATGAGTTGGGGTTATTTGTGCGTGTAATGAAGATCGTGCACGTCGCCAGTACATATTCGAGACTGGGCGTGTCCTGCTAGCAACTGGATTGTAGTAGATTTTTGACGAGATACGACTGACTCCCTGCGGAAATATTATGCGGCGACCCGACCGCTCTGACATTTAAAGAAAGGAATTTTTCTGTGTCGAGGTAATTCTCTTTATTAGCTCGTAATTGGTCTTGTTTCGCTAAAGTAATAGCCTATTACGAGCCCATACAGTCTGTTGTTGTAAGAATAATGATAGTAAATTGGCTGGTCTAATAAAAAGTGGATCTTTATTAATGGACATTGTTATTGTTATTTTGTCATTAGATACAATTACATCTAATGAATTTAAAGTTTTTATTGCTGTTCATGGAAACCAAGGGATTAACCTTAACGTTAGAATTCTTAATTACAAAATCTCATTCTATAGTGGAGTAACCATTTACCATGTTACTTGAGAAAATGCTCAAGTAACACTTGACGTTAGGTGGTTGTGGTTGTTGTTTGTTGGCAGTTTTGACTTCAAGCAATTTCTTAACTATAGAATACAAATACGACGTACGGCGAATATCCACATTTACGTTGTTAAAACCTCTACGGTCCGGACTAAGCCTTTCGCTTCGTCGTTTATACCGCGTACGTCAAAGGACTGGGAAAAATTTGCCTGCTGCGGTCTTCCCGTCAGATTATAATTTGGGTGTCTTCAAGGCTAGAGTGAATAGGCTCTTAATAAACTAATGCGCCTAACCATCAGAGATTGCATCACTGCTTACCATCAGATGGGATCGCAGTCAAGCACTAGTTTAGGCATTAAGTTCGCCTTTGTACATTTGTGCATAAAGTATTAAATAAATAAATATAAATACGGGTGTAAAACTAGTGTTATTGATGTCAACGAAGCTGACCATCTGTTTATAGTCAAGGAGTCTTGAACCAAAATAAATGCAACCTCGTTTCTGTAGATGCTATACAAGTCGTTGAGGCGAAGGGCGTCGTCCTCATCTCATCGAATAAGTGTATGTTACATACCATATATAGCAACACATAGAGACTAATTTATTCAATAAAGCTTAAGTATTATATAACCGGTTTTTTTTTTGGCCATAGACGTTATATAACGGACACCTGTGGGCCTTGAAGGGTACGACTGTACCTACGTGTGTGTAGGTGTACAAATTAGTGAACGACACCTTTGCAATATCAGGTAATAGAGGTCAAGCCCTTAAACAATTACTTCCGTAGTCGATATCCGGTATAACCGTTTTAATTAACTTTGTTCCGATCCTAACCCTTATTTTTTTCTTTGGATTGGGTAATCATCTAAAAAATTCGGCTCTTGGGGGGAGCGAGAGGGCGTATCAGATTTGTCCTGAATAAAACAGACTGTGTCTTTCAGTTGCTCTTTGCATTCCAGGCCCATGGCGTCTCTTTCAAACATTCTCGTAGCCTTACCAGGCAACATCCCAATGGCCCCTCTTGGGTTTTGTAGTTTAAGTTCTTTAAAGTCCGCGTGGAACACGGGCTCGGTCCTTACGAGATGGCCGGACGGCGGGCTATACATTATCATAGTCCGCAAGCCCCTGCTGATCTTATCCCTCTGAAGAGCGTCGACATTGTTAACTAGTTCCAGAACAACACCAACCAATGAAAATCTTTTCCTTCATCAATAAAGTCACCGAAACTCCTACCATCAATAACCTTAAAATACGTGCCGTCACATTCTGGATTGGAAACCATCTCAGTTTCTGGAGCGTTGTCTTTATCCCCCGATGCCTTTTCATTGGGCTCAATATAAGAGAAAATGTCGGACGTACTTCAAAAGATATAAAACACCTACACTTTTCTAGAAGGAGTATTGGAAACGGATATTTCTTAATCGGATTAGGAACTTTTTGTGTCTGGGTGGCGTCCGGTTTAATACCTTGAATATTTTAGAATTTTGTTTGCTAAAAGTTTGATCCTGTATCCGTTCGTGCCCGAGGCTTTGTTGCTTCGATTAACCTTTTTCATCGGACAATGGTGTATTTGGAAATATATTTAATGGATATTATTAAGTAAAGTATCTTTATAGCTGCACTTCTTAGAGCTTTATTATATTGTTAATTTTACGATGGCTACTGAACTCAGTCCTGTTACCATGAATATTATAATAGGTCTTTCTCTTTAGCTATGAAATTGCTGTTTTTTAAAAGGGTTGCTTTGAAGTGTTGTATCTTTGGATTGACTTGGAATTATAAGTTCAAATTAATTTTATAATAAAGGCACGTTATTCTTTTTTCGAAATTAGGTATTTATTGGTTTCTTTGTGTTTTATTTTGTTTGCAATATCGCAGTACTTATAAACATGCAAGCTAATGAAAAAAAAAACGTTTTCTCATATTAAGAGTTCCAAAGTATAAACTATGCATTTCAAAGGGCAAGCAATATCAAGGAAGTTACACTTCAAAGCAACCCGTTTTATGAAACGGCAAGTTCATAGGGAAAAGCTATTAGGTATTTCATGTCCAATCAAACCACTGACTGGCCTGTTGGTCTAGTGGTTAATGGCCCTGACTGCTATGCCGGAGGTCGTGGGTTCGATTCCCACTCACGACAAATGTTTAAGTATGTGATGAGCATGATCATTTGTTCTGTTTCTGGGTGTAATTTATCTATAGTATGTATGTATTTAGATATATAAGTATGTTTATCAGTTGTCTAGTAGCCATTACACAAGCTCTGCTTAGCTTGGGACTAGACGGCGTTGTGTTATATATAGTTGTGGAATATTATTATTATTATTGTGGAGGCACGTAAAAACCATTCAAACTATTTATTTAACATTTAAACGTAAGTACACCTAATAAACAGCTGAACAAAACATAACCCATCCAGGAACAGTAGATCTGTGGGAAACCGCGATTCAAAGTCCTATTGAAATTGTTTAATGACCCGCGTAACTTGAATGCGGGACTAGTAAGTAATGAAGGGGAGCCGGAATGCCCCAACTGACTCATTCGAGGACTTTCGATTCGATGCTCCACTTTCAAAACGGTTCTAACGAAAGCATGATTAGGTAATGAGAGATCATTCAGTTTTCTTTTTGTTTATTTATTTTTGTGATTAACTAGCGGATATCCGGTGTGTGCTTTATTAGGTATCTAATGAATAAAAAATAAATACATTTTTGTATTATTATTTATTATAGCTAGCCCATATTGGTACACTAGGTACTGGGCAAAGGCAGCAATTGACAACCACTAATGAGAAATAATCACAAAAAAGAACAATACAATTAAAAAATTACAAATTAAAAATAAAATCTTACAATAAAATAAATAAAAAGGTTTCATACGACCCCTTTAGACTTTCATAGATGATTTTTGTTGCCGCTATGACAACAAATCTTAAAAACAGAATAAAATAAATACACTGTATACATGTATTTTTTACTTTATTTAGTTTCGGTGGCATTGTCTGTTGCTATCAGCGGTCATTGAACTTATTCATTGATATCATTCATTACACAATCCAATCTGAGTAAAGCTAGCAACTCCGGCCTCATAGTCGGCCTTATAATGTTCCCACTGCTGGGACTCAGGCCTCCTCTCTAGGAGAAGGAATGGGCCGTATTCCACCACGCGGGCCCAGTGCTGGTTGGTGGATATCAAATGTCTTCGAAGTTTTTGGTACTAGGACTCCGGCCTCATCTAGTTTAAATTGACGAAAAAAAAAATTGACGTGTAATGTTCCTACTGGGGCCAGAGTTAGTTCGAAAGATAGCTTAGCCCCGTTACTAAAAGCAACGAAGGAACAGGAGTGGGTTTTAGTCAGTAAAAGTCTGACATTACCTCTCTGAGCGGGGGATGTCGTTACATGATTTCCCCACCGGAAAAAAAAGTGTGGTGTTTTTTTTTTTAATGTTTTTGCAAAATCAATATCGGTTATCATTTAACTAGACCATATAAATCTTAATATTGCCTTATAATGAAGATTTCTGTGAACTAGACATACTAAAATCTAGGTGGGAAACTGAATATTTCATGTACAAGGTGTGTGCAGTCATAAATTCCTCTGGAATTCGACCTACTCATCTTTTCCTCAACTGTCATTCATGGTGACATTAAAGTTAACGTCGCATCAAACGAAAGATCAATTATTTGTACGGATCCTGGTGTGTTGAAAGAAACATCATCATACCATATTTATTAGCAGTCGTAAACGCCAAGTGACTATGAATTAATTATAGCTTTACTGCTCTTACAATTAATGCCTTGATCACACGTAACGAGTAAAAGGGCGAGACAGTAAAATGTTGCTCGGCCGAGACAGTGATGTAAGCGAGTTGTAGAGATACGTGGTAGGCTGAGCACTCGGCGCTGTGTTTACACGTACCGAGTACTCGGCCGAGAGCACTGTCCGTTTACTCGGTACGTGTGATCATGGCATAACAGCTGAATTACGACTATGCCGGAATAAACGGTTACTTAGTTGCGTCTACAGTGTGGCTGGAGAAGCTTGAACCGGCCGGCTACAAGCGTTTTTTTTTTTGTGGCGACAACGCCGCACACGAGCCACAAAAAAGGCCGCCTCAAAAAAATTGTGAGGTCCGTGTGCAGGGAGGCTTAGGTCACCGTAAGCGCGGGGTTACGGACTGCGCAATAGGTAGTTCATCGTCCACCCGTCCGGTAAGGACCAGGTGAAAGTGGACGATGCGTAGTGCCCCACGCGCGCCCGTGTCAAAAATCAACCGGTACCCTTCAATTTCCCTTTGTCCTTTTCCACCATAGAACGGGAGAAGGTGGGATACCATCCCAACTCAAAAAAAGGCTCAAATAGGAAACCCTCAAAAGTCAATTTTATGTTCAGAATATAAACCTATTTCTCTTCTCATCTTTCTTTTATTAAACTATTTATGCAAATAAAAAATCGATTAAGGTGGTGCATCACGACTCACATTTTCAATGTTTTTCATACAACCGCTCATAACTGATTATGACGTTATTACACACTTTTCATTAGATATTTTGGAAACACATTATCTGGTGGATATTATCTAGGTTTCTAAAGAAACCAATTTCTAAATTTGTGTAAAACTAATCCAGTAAAAACCACTGAAAATGTCCTATTTTGTATGAACTTTGACACTTCATAATTTGCCTAAAAATTAAAAAAGTCAAAAAAGTTATCCTCTAGAGACCTTGCAAATTTTATTAAGATTCTAAATGATGACAACTTTTTCCAAAAACTTTTAAGGGTTTAAAAAAAACAGCTATTTCCTGGAGTAAGTTTTGTGAAATTTTCGAGTAAATCTCGGAATTACCGAATACTAACAGAGTTTCCAGGCGTTATCTCTCTTTTTTTGCGTTGCCTTTTCGTCAAACATCGCGTTGGATTGCAATAAATGAAGTAACAAGCTTTTGAACCATTTTCGATGTTTACGATAAGCGAGTGGAGAAGGACCCTCTTAACCCTAAATTTCAATCATCCAGTGAGGTCATTGTGCTTTAAAAAAGTTGACACGTGAGTCGCTGCCATAGAAATATCTATACAAATACCTTTCTAATATCCATGGTCGCGACGGAAAGTGTACCATCTATTCTACCCTCAAATACAATTATTTGAAGACCCTCAATTACCACATGTAGTCAGCATATCAATCAATCAATACATATTATAAAACAAAGCCAACTGCCGCGTCTGTCTGTCTGTACGCGATAAACTCAAAAATTACTGCACCGATTTTCTAGTTGTTTTCACCAATCGATAGTCTGATTCTCGAGGAAGATTTTAGGATATGATTTGTTAAGTTTTTGTAATTATTTCTGTGTACATTAACGAGATTTGTTGAAGATGTCGGGGAGAAATAAGCCGAAAGGGGAACCGTGTTACCCCGAATTTAATGCGAGCGAAGCCGCGGGCAAAAGCTAGTCACTAATAAAACAATATAATTTTAATATGTAATACAGTTTCATTATATTGATATTTATAAAACAAACTATATTGGAAACGAAGCAACTTTTATCCTATTTTAAACATAAAGCTAGCCAAGCTTTCAGTTTATGATGCCTGCCAGGGCTACGGGATTGTCCGAAAGAGTCACCTTGTCCCTGAAGTACAAAGTACACAAAAATGAAGGTTCTTAATTACAGGTTTTAGTCAGTAATACTTGTAAATTAGGATTCTGCAACCGTTCTCCGACAGTCGTTTCTCCTTTGGTCTGTTCACCGACAGGACGTTTCGTTTTTGAGAGATTCGTCGATAGAAAGTTTCACCTATGGATGTTTCGCCGACAGAATGGTTCGCATTTGTTAGTTTCGACGACAGGACTTTTCAACTATGGAATATTCGCCGTCAGATCGTTTTGTCTACGATTGTTTCGACATGGCTTTTTCACTATTAAACTACAAAGCCACCAAAAAGCTTAGTAGCTTTTTGGTGGCTTTGTAGTTTAAAGATGAAAATTAAAGATATTTTTTTAATCACATTGTAATCCACACTTTATAATATAAATAAATACGTTTCATTAATCTTTTGTTTTATTATTTCCCCAATGTTTGCAATAACAAAATAAACGAATATGGATAGGTAATAGATAAATACCATTCATTAAAAGTAAAGGCGGTCTTCCATTAAAACATTTTCTTTCTTCATGTCTTTGTAGCAAGCTAGTAGCTTTTTGGTGGCTTTGTAGTTTAATAGTGAAAAAGCCATGTCGAAACAATCGTAGACAAAACGATCTGACGGCGAATATTCCATAGTTGAAAAGTCCTGTCGTCGAAACTAACAAATGCGAACCATTCTGTCGGCGAAACATCCATAGGTGAAACGTTCTATCGACGAATCTCTCAAAAATGAAACGTCCTGTCGGTGAACAGTCCAAAGGAGAAACGACTGTCGGAGAACGGTTGCAGAATCGTAAATTAGATAATGTTTACCAATCATATCGCTATGTCTTTTTATCTGTATTTTTATGTGAATATTGAAAACTACATAATTATATCTACATAAGTTTTAACTAAAAAAGATATGAATCCGTCACACAGATGAAACTGTGACACAGCAGTCACTGAACTTTCAAAGGCATAGATTATACTACTAAAGTATAAATCACTTGCGAACCCCAGGGAACCCACTTTACAAGAATGTTCTATGCGTTCACTTTATGTAACTAAGAAACTATTAACTAATCTGTAATAGACTGTTAGTACTGTTGGCTTAGAATTAATCGGATTAAGTGTATTTACTCAAAGCTTTTACAAACAAACTCGTCCCTAATAAACTAAGTATGATGAAGGAAGCTATTACTTTGTCACTAACACTATAGTCACGCCTCACGCAATATATGTATATAACAATAATTCATACTTATATTATAAATGGGAAAGTATGTGTCTGTTTGCCCGTCTTTCACGGCAAAACGGAGTGACGAATTGACGCGATTTTTAAGTGGAGATAGTTGAAGAGATGGAGAGTGACATAGGCTACTTTTTGTGTCTTTCTAACCCCTACTTCCCAGGGGAATCGTGTTACCCCGAATTTAACACGAGCGAAGCCGCGGGCAAAAGCTAGTTAGAATCTATTGGTAGTACTATAATAATATAGAGGTAAGTTTGTATCTAGGGGGTAACTTCTAAAACTTAAAATTATTTCACTTATAATATAGTTACACTATCCCTGAGTGCTATAGATTATCCTACCCTTATTGCAAAAAGCAACTTTGTGCATTTTTACCCAAATCAAGTTAATTATAACTTGAAACTTGGCACAAATTCTAATCAAAATGAATAATAAATACTGTCATAATTAGTTTTTTAAAACTACCCTCAAATACGTTTTAAACTCGTTCAAGTTTTTGTTAAAAACATTTCTCACGAACGAAGTCACGGGTAAAATGGTAGTGTATATAGTAGGTAGAAGTCGTCAGATCAAATTACGATTAACTTATTCTTTACGAGAACCATTGTGTCATATTCTAATAGTTCCATTGAAACGGACTGAACGCATATTCAACATTGTCAATTAACATCATTATTGATGATCACAAGATAATCTGTTATTAATTTATTACTTGTGAGAGATCCGTTACAATGAATATTGAATTACTCGAATAGGATGTAAACGTTCATTGTTAAGTAATATTAATACCTGGTCATTTATTCACAGAAAAAAATATTGAAATCCAAGACATACCTAATCTATAAAAAAATATATTAGGTATGTAAAGCAAGGCAAAAGCTCTGTCGTCTAAGTAAATCTAAATAGATTCCCCTATTCAATACGTGATATCCTTGGCCGCAATGTGCCCGTCCCTTGCCCTACAAATTTACCACAGCCTAAAGGCATTCTGTGTTGCATGTTAACGCTGACACCAGAATATACATGCTGTGTTATGTAGATTATAAACCTTAGCAGCGAAGGGGAAAAAGAGGCTCGTGTTTTAAAATAATGTACTTTATTCACAGGTGTATCAAACTTATCCATTAAACATTTTATACTAATTCTAGAATTAAGAAATGTCATCGGAATCACGTTGTACTTGTTCGACTACTTTCACAATAATTTTCAAAAAACATATAAAGGGATGAACTATTCAGTTCAATTAAATGCAGAGGCTTTTTCTAAAGTGCGCCAATAGCGCTCACTCGACAGTCGAAAGGTCACAAAAACACAGATTCACATTAAATAAACACTGTACTTTATTCACAGCTGTATTAAAACTTATCGACTAAGCATTTTATACTAAATCTAGAACTACGAACTGTCATCGGAATCATGTTGTACTTTAATCACTGTGGTGAATTGTGAGTCATAAATTGCTTTGTTTAGAGGGTCATCATCGTCTATTATAGTAAACTTCTCAAAACAATGAGGCTCAAACTCATTCTGATCAGCTTTGAATATTACCTCGCAAATAGCTTGTTGCACTGCATTTTTAGTTGCGTCTGAATATTTCTTCATTTTATTTCCTATGAAAGTCGCAAATGATTTGATTTCCTCGTCTCTTTCTGCTGGCGTTTGGCTAGAACCAGGCATCGGATGAGGCTGAGGAGAAACAGATACGACATCATCTTCTTGTACATCTTCAACTACTTTTTGGATTGCTTCTCTCTTGATGTTTAATGATTGCCGCCGATATCTTTTCATTGGTACTGGGGTGCCGATATGGTTTCTCAATAGTGTGTTCTGAATCACGTCAAAAGAATCATCATCGTCGTCGTCGTCTTCTGTGCCCTGGAATAAAATCAATTTTTATTATTATGTCCATACCATACTACTGTAGAATAAAGGTTTTGGAACATAGTTATCGCCCAGGGCGCTAAGTGTTAAAGAAAATAAATCAGTTACAAACTGATGAAAAGGTAAAGGACTTAAATTTCAAGATTTATAAAATAATAATGCTTAGCAACCAGAGAGAAATACATTCATTTTCACTTGATTTTTCGTAGAAACGACCTGACGACCCGTAAATCAATATAATCTCGAAAATAACTTCTAACAAAACAGTGATCTTGTTCACTTCTTTTAGGTTGAATACCTGAAATCAATACAGTTGACGTTCGCGGTAATCCGGTAATAAATAAATAGCCTAATGTAATTTTTTGTTTCTATTTATTGCATGTTCTATATCTATAGCGTTAGAGTAGTTTTTCGATCGGTTAGAAATGAACCCTATTTTTAACAGACTTCTGAGAAAAGAGGAAGTTCTTAAGTCGTGTTTTTTTTGTTATCGTTTTCAGCAATATATTCGCCAAATATGAATCGAATTTGATGATTATTTTTACGCTTCGAAGAGTGTCTGCCAGGTGGTATCGTTACTTGGTGAAGAACTTCGAGGTTAGAACATATAATATGATAGCAAATCTTCCGGGATTGCTGCAATTGCATGTCTTCTTATTGTTTTCCATTTCATAATAAGACGCAGGAGTTGCAGACGGATCCCCGACTACCCTAGACCAGGCGCGGGTGCGTGGACGATGAGCAATAGGTAGCTCTCCGTCTGGTCATCCGGTTAGGACTAAACCATAGAAATGTCAACTCAACTGAAGTGGCCCAAAAGAGCTGATGCCTGCTATGCTTCAGCTCTTTTGGGCCACTGGCAAATGAAAGAACATGGTGAGTTTTAGTCGGTCAAAGTCTGTTACGCCCTCTCACTCCACTCTGGACCAGGAGTAGTCAGTTGATGATTTTCCACCTCAAAATAAAGGTTTACCAGAGAACCTGCTCACTGTCTACCTAGTTTTAGCTGTGGGATACCACAACTGATAAAGGACAGGTTACTTCTAACCTTTTCAAAGAATTCCGGTGTACAAGGAGACTTGGACGTAAGAGAGCGGCTTGCAAAACGCTTGTTGAATTAACGCGGTTAACCTTAAGATTATTTGTAAAACACTAGCAATCTTTTAGGACTATGTAACTAACATCATAAACAACAACTTTTGTTGTATTATTTAAATAAAAAAGACATTGTCAGTTCATCAGATTTTCATACAAAAATGAAAATATTTAGATTGAACGTTCTAAATATTACGAAGTCTACGTGAAGCAAGCGATAGTATAACAGCGGAGGGTAGCTGAATATAAACGGTGACCTATTTACGAGCGACCCTCAGCCTCACTAGTCGGTGCATGATGCGCGCGCGCTTCGGCAGTGCGGACGTATTTTTCTCTTACTATTTTACTATGAGAACAGTGCGTGGGAGGCGTAAGTAGATACGGCAAAATACAGAGTTGAAATGTGCGAGATAGAACAACGAAATCTTAAAGGTTTGTTTTTGATAAATTTATTATGTTGTGTAAAAAGTCATAGAACAAAACTCTGTAGGTATAGTGCGTTTCACATAAGAAGTTCCTTCACCGTAAAGTATTTTTTTTCTCTAAAAACTTTTTACAAAAAAAAAATAAACGGAAGAACGAACGGAACGGAAGTCGGTGTTAAATAACGAAGAGACAAAATTAGGTATCTATTATAGAAACACTGACTTCCGAAATTAAAGTTATTTTGTACTTTTCAGTGTTTTTTTTACATTGAAGTCGGTTTAATTTTTTTTTGTAAAAAGTTTTTTATTTTTCACTTTTTAGTTATGGTACCACCACTAAAAAGTACCTACCCTTTAGCCAAATATAAATACCTTGTAGCCATAGTGCATCTCATATCGATTCTAATAATCCCAAATACGGATATATTACATTAATTTACCATCCGGCTTCATCACCAGATCAGCTCGATATATCCCCTCACCCTTTTCTTTCAGTCAGTAATCGACTACAC
Source organism: Mythimna lalbum (assembly GCA_949319445.1). Taxonomy (NCBI): domain Eukaryota; kingdom Metazoa; phylum Arthropoda; class Insecta; order Lepidoptera; family Noctuidae; genus Mythimna; species Mythimna lalbum. Next base: position 4,352,841 of record OX439356.1, on the reverse strand, counting down.
GTATAAACAAAGCTATTTTACTGGTTACGACAATGCTGTGATCCTATTAGGAGGAGTTCTGTTCCATATCTTCGAAGTTCATGATCCAATCATAACAGTATATCTAACTTGGAAGCATAACCTTTCAATCAAAAAAATAATTTTCAAAATCGGTCCACAATTGACCGAGATATCGATGAACATACATACAAAAAAAAACATACATTCAGCCGAACATAGAACCCTTTTCGAAGTCGGTTAAAAAGAAAAAAGTTGCCTACTGTAGCAAAATTGTTGCACGAAATGCGAAACAAAATCGATTTTAACGGTAGTCGAATTATGCGAGCAATGGGGTGTTATTTTAAAAAAAGCAGGTCTAAAAGGGAGGTGTGAATAGAGAGGTGCGATATGACGCCGTGACGTTTTCGGTATTTGAATGAATTGCAGGACAATCGAAATGGAGCCCAGCGTCGTGTACTTTATTAAAAAACTAGCTTTTACTCGCAGCTTCGCCCCCGTACATATAATATATAGCCTATGTCACTCAGGAATAAAACAGCTTTTTAAAGGTGAAAAATTTTAGCAATCTGACGAGTACTTCCAGAGTCGACCTCTTACAAACAAAAAAATAAAAAAAACTACCTTGTTACAGTTTCCAAAAGAAAAAAAAATACAATTAAAGGGCAATTGTTAAAAGTAACGAAATATCAGTTATTCTCCCTAATATTAACCCTTCAGATACCGTCAATTAGAGACACAATAGTAAGACAATAGATGCGCGGCCACCGGTGGTCGCTTGGGGATTCATGAATTAAGCAATTTCATTGCTAAATAAAATATAGTAACACTGTTTTTCCGTATTTGCAACCTTACGGCGGACGAACTTATTACCTATGTGAAACGGTGAAACGCACCAAACAATGATACCACGGTAATAATATCATTACCGTGCTGATACTAAGACTCGACAAATAAGGTGCCTATACAATAAATAACATGCAGATAAACACGGATGGACGTATCAACAGAAGTTGTAATTTGCATTTATATTCATAACTATAAAAATTCTAAATGATTCTTACATTCAATCTTCGTTTTCTTTCACTATCTTTATCCATCAGGAAGGCCATGTCTCTAAATGCGAACCACGTGCTTTTATAGCACTGAGATGGATCTGGAAAAAAAACATATATTGTAACTAAACTTATAAACTACCCATTCATTCTGCTGTAAAAATAATATGTTAGTAATTATAGTTACCTGATGTTTCCTTAAGGCTGTGCATAATTTTTGCTTTTTCTCTTCTAAAAGATGACATTAATATAATCATCTTGTGTTTACATCTGTCCGGAGACATGTCAATTTTATCTCCGATCTCTTGCCAAGCCGTAGGTTTCATTTTCTTTTTGAAAAAGTACGGATCCTTTGGATCCCACAGAACAGGTCTTGATCTAAACTCTCGTATCAGCTGTAGACATTTTTCTTCAGTCCAATCGTCCGTTACTGCTGTCGCCATATTTTAAAACTTGCAACAAGACACGCGTCGTTTCTGGTTCGTGCGAACGCTACACTGGTTACAAAATGGCGGCCCCTAGCTGAACCCGCGCTCGGCGCTCGTGCGATGTGACGTCGCGTCGCGTCGCTCAGACGCGTTACAGTAACCAGCAGATATCCGGGCGAACAGCCATCTCTTTCGCACGCAGCGTGTCAGCGCTTAAGTGTGAGCGTGACAGATATGTGTATCGCTAGCTTTGCCTTGTGTTAATCACATGTTTACTAGGGGCGGTCAACGTACTGATACTGTAGCGGGTGTGTGTTAGTGTGCGTACGGGTAAACATGTGTTGGGCGAAACGAGATTATTCGTTCGTATTGTTGTTCGTTGAACAGCTCGTTATTTGCGTGTCGCGCATCATTGACAAATTGCGAGCGCTTGATAATAATAACTGATATGATTTATTGGTTTAAAGTTGATTATTTAAATACATATCACGGGTCAATGTTCAGGTATTTCAACTTAGTAGGTGCCGGCCGGTGAGTTGTTTACTTTACCCACAATAAACCAACCTTTTGATGCAGACTATAAATAAAATTACGGACCAAGCAACTAGAAAGTAACTTGCCGTATCTGTAGGTAATGCTCTGTTTGAACAGGATTTATCCAACGCGTATCAACCTCAGACTTCGCAACTTCCTGTTTACGCTACAACCAGATTTAGTTGATCCGCACCGCTTACAATACAAATGATAAATTCGTAGACCCGTAAGGAAGTCATTGTTGGAATAAGATCATTGCATGTTGTTTGTACTCGGTTATAATTTAGCAGCCTGTTCAATGCGTAGGTGGATTGGTAGTCGAGTGAGGTCAGTACTTTACAACTCGTAAAAATGTCACTTTCAATGCATAGTCCTAGGTCAGATAGTCGAGCTAAATTCAAGAAAAGCCTTCAAAATGTCACTTACGGGCAATTCAAAGTCACTTTAGCTGTCTGTTATTAGGATGTATCTCTGGATGTATCGTGCATGTTGCGTCCAGATGATCGATATTTAGAATAGCAGTTTAGATAGAGAAAACAAGTTGTGTTATGCAGCAGCGGCAGTGCCGGTTGTCTGTCATTCGTACCGCGATGCATGTGATTCATGTTATCGGTAAAGTTCAGCTCGCTGTGTGAATGCTAAGAGGGTAGATTAGTCATGCGATGCACTCGTATGTTGTCGTTCACACGCGTCGAACACAGATGTACGAAAGATAATAGCTAACAATAAACGTACCGGCTTTATATAAGTTTTCCTTGAAATAACAACAGATAGGTATATCCTATATCTGTCGTTGTTGTCTATCTAGCAGTGGTTATGTCTCCACAACCTCTTATATTATGTAAACTCATGAGATTGCTTGCTTCATTGTTTTCCAAGTAACCTAGCAACGCAACAAGACAGTTGTGAGTAGGGTTGCAAACTGTTTAAAAAAAAATTACTTATGACTTTTTTAGTAGACAAAAAGTATTATTTATTTGTTTGTTTCTTCTCGTGAAAACATATTTTTATGTGCTTCTAACTCACAGTAAGTGTTTTCATTGTCCTTATGTTTTTGGAAGCTTTCTTTAATATAGTTTTAATTTAAATAAAGAAGGAACTCACTTCCAACTCAACTTTCTTTTGATTTGATTTGAAACACGCACGTATTCGTTTTTTAACGTAGAAGTGTCGGTAATAATTCATATTAGTTTTCATTTTACACATCACAGTAAATAATTCAAATGGGTATTTTCATATACTTAATTTTTATGCAAAAGTATAAGGTTACCAAATATAAAGTAAGATATTTTATTATAAAGTGTGGTTGGCAACCCTAGTTGCGAGTTATGTCTTTCTTACCAACTAAATTGAAACGTAAAATTACCATACATTCTGAACTTGAAGAATTTGAAATAATACTGAGTATATGGAGGTAAAATATGTTATTGATTGACGTCTATTTATACTAATAAATCTATAATACCTCGCCTTGTAACATGGGCGAAGTCGAATGTTAGAAGTTTGGTCATCAATGATGATGATGAGTTTTGAAAATGACCAAACCATTCTAAAGATTATATGAGTATAATATGAGTCTAGGGGTACTGCTTAAATACTTCTGCAGTCTTGTTCGGAAGAAGTTTGGTCCTGAAACTTAAAGAGCAACAGAAGGAACACAGGTGGGTTAATTCAGTAAAAGTCTGACATTCCCACTCGCTCCACCTAGAGTGGGAGGTTACAATGTACTTACATATAATTAAAGTAAGATTGAACGTTGAATTTGACTTTGCGTGATGTCAAGTCTAGTCGGTTCTAGTACGGTACGGTTCTTCGATTTCAATCCAATTTTAGAACTTGCAACTGGAAGCATTCGCCAACCCTATATGAAATAATTTGCAAAGCAGCAAAGGGAGCAAAGTGAAGAAAGTAATGATGTAGATTTTTATACAATTATGTTATTTTCTGATAATTTCAGTGCCTTATTGAAAATATCGTATTCCTCAACATGAATAATCTTCATTCATGATAAAAGGGCAAAAAAGGCGATACCTGTTTTTTTTTGCGCCACTGTTATTTTTTAGTAAGTGATTGTAATAATCACAAAATCGATTTTGATCACTTTAAATATTTTGTGTAAGATCCTCGCCGAAAGGAAATGAAGTGAACTCAAGAACCAGAAGTCAATATCTGTTGATAAGAAGAATAAAATTTATGATAATAGCCAAATGTTGATCGATTTCCTAATGAAATGTCGGCCGAATAACAACATTTCTTTATCACTTTACCTCCTCCGAAGCTGGCAATTAATTACGAAAAAAATCTCATGTGTCCACTTGGAGATAAGTGAAACATTATAATACCGTTAATACAATTCCATTTGGCGCTATGCGTGCATACAACATTTTCTTGGTCCAAGATAATGTCGCCCAGTTCAATTAGCACGATTAACCTGTCACAGTAATGTTTTACTTCTATCAATTACTCATGCAAATGCTTCGTTCCATGAATATTCATTCAGCTAGCTCACGAAGTTATTCTTTTAAATTACCACCGTTACTCGCTTAATTTTGTAAAATAAAGACAGTCCAATTACATTCTTCGAAACATTGTTAACAGACTTTCGTTTGAAGCTAAGGAATTTTTTAATTTATGAAAACGACACCAATTGGTTTTATTTGGTCATCTATATTCCACAAATCATGTAAATAGAAACGATAAACAACATATTACGAATTCACAGCCGTCTTGGTCTGTTCTACAAATGATAAATGCATGTACTTGTACCCATCAGTATGAGCAAAGCGTATCACACACAAATTGACTGGCGAAGGTTGCTATTCCTACGTTCGAAAAGCAATAAAGCAATGCTTCAACCATTGTCCCATTCAAATCCGGGTTTATTGAAATATTCGCGTGTGTGTGAAGTGATGAAAGTTAATGGTCACCATTATTCTTGTCGCTGGACGCTGTGACGTTGATTTAAGCCGAACTCTTCCGAAAGCGGACGTTCGCAGTGTTGAGTGTTGAGTTGTTGACCAAGTTATTGTTATGTCCGAACAGCTACTATGAATTATTGCTTTGTTTACTCTACCTCTTGGAGTACATGCTAGCTGGGATTACTTATAAAATGCTGGTTTCTTTTCCAACTAATGTTGCAAAAATTTTCTTCTATAATATTTCAAGAAATCTTTCTCGCGGATGTGTTCCGTTTCTACAGTCTCTTCGATGTTTTGCTTATTAATGTCTTAAGTTATTGATTTGAACTTGAAGTGTGCTTATAACATTAATTTAAAATTAAAATTAGATTTGTTTCTCTTTTTACAAATCCTGTAATGAGTAATTTGTTGGTAGGTACGTCACTAGTTTTTGTCTCTCATTGGCCCGTAGGTATCCTTAGTAGTGGTTGCCACATCGTGACTTGACACACTAAACCAATAAGCGCCTGAGTTTTATATTGCATAAATCAATCGAAGCGTGAGTTGCTTACTTATATATCTGGTTCAAATAATATATTTGTATCATTATAATGACCTATCATAGTGATATTGATAAAAGTTCCCACGCTGCCTCTAACATAGGGCTGTGACTTTGTATACTCAGTGTGTTGATTCGTTTATTTCCTTTTAGCTTCTACAATCCTCTACCCATTCATAATTCCGACGTATCTGATTATACATTTAACATTTTTTATTACATAATCCCTATTTTGTTGCAGGTAAGCCCAGGGGACTTGAGCATTTGGACTTGGTAAGCACAACGTCGTACAAACCTGTCATCTTCTATAAAATGAGGCGCCATGTTATAGATTATTATAGTCCAACCTTTTTTTATTTCATGTTATTATTTTTTATGTAGTTACCTGCTGTGGACATTCGGGGAATATTTATTTTTAAAAGTAACGTCTTCATTTCATTGTATGAAACTACCTCCGTATCAATTCTTCGTATTTTAAACTGGTTGTTTATCGTATGTTTATTTTTTTCATTTGCATACAAAAAGTGACATTCAACTCGAGCGGTATGCTGTTCGAAAGTGATTGTATTTTTATTACTGTCGTTTATTTCTTCTAAGACAAGTCTTACTATGCCTGAACGTAATTACGTTTTTGTCATCGAATACAAATGGCACCTGTGCATCGCATACGTAATACTAAGTATTCAGCCGTATTATCTTTATAGCTTGGCTTTTAGTATCAGATTGGCTTATCATATTCCGTATTTTCTTTTGTATTTTATTAACTGTTGATAAACTAAGAAGAAATTATTTTTCAACGCCTGTGGTTGAAAACACGCTTTCTAACTCTTGGCACCAAACAGTCGATTATTTGCTATTAACTTTCCAACAAATTGTGTCGTTTGTTCGCTTCAACCGAGTTTTGAATCGATTTTCCGAAGTTCCATTACATACCGCGTTTCTGGTTTTCTTGGAAAATTATTTCCTGCTTTAGTTCACGCAATTGTATTTGCATTTTCTGTTTTAAGGTCGGTTGCGATATGATCCCCGTCCCGTCCTGTCGTTTTATCCTGTTTTTGTTCAATTTACCGCTGATTTGCTTTTTCTTATTTTGATTTGCTTGGCGAATTTTGTATTTCTTAAGTTGCTACCTTTGCTTAGCGATTTATTCTACGTTCTCTTAGATTAATACTACAGGTGTTGTATTGCGCGATACTTTCATGCTGATATTAAACGATAAGTACCTATCTGATTACATCGTTTTCCAGATCTTCCTGATAAACGAAATCTTTTAGTGCAAAAACAAAATTACAAAGCGATAATAATAAAAAAAGTAAAAATAGAGGAAATGACATAAAATGGTGACCCTACGTTTGACTCGAGTCGTAATACGAGTAATACGTGACTGCAATAAGGAAGGCGTTATGTCTACAATAAAATCGCTGTTTCGTCCGAATACGGTGGCAATCTGCACTAAAATTAACTGGTCAAATGAAGCGTCCGTATTCAATGCGGTTCCGTTTGTTAACGGCCTTGAATATACTAAATCCGCAGTGATCCGATTGTACCAAAGAGAGCGTACATACGAGACCAGATTTTTTACTATCAGTCATCATGCTCATTAAAACGCTACGTCTAACGATAAACATCATTCGATGTATTGAATGTATCCTTATCCGAGATCTACAGCGATCGCCGCACGCACGAGTGGTTTCAAATCCTTTCGATCCTTCACGCGGAATCCGCTTTTTATCTATCCTTTGATCACTCGCTATTCAAAGGTAGCCTACCATTTGCTTTATTTCGTGTCTCAGTTCAAATTGTCCCTACTGCGATTACTCAATTTGGTCAGTATCATTTAGTAAAGTTTTTCTGTTAGCGTCCTTGACGCTCCGGGTCGTGTACGTAGCCGAACTATGAAAGAGGTCAGAGGATGAAAAAACTGGCTCCGAAAAAACGGGCTTTCTCTTGTATCTCCGTGGGAGGTGAAAGTCGGACGGACTTGTCCTTGAGTCCCTAAAGTTAAGTTAGAAACTCGGTGCGGGAACAGTATCTTGTTTTTATGGCACTTCTTCCCACCGTGTTAATCGGAAGAATAGATTCCATTTTAGGATTTTTTAGGTAAAGAATTAAGTAGCACAATGGACAGTGACCAAAGCATTTAAAAAAACATTAGTTGCTTGACGTTTATAACTTACACCAAGGCCTCACCATACATACACTTTCATGGTCGAGGGATCCAAAACCGGACAGAAAGAATAATTACCATCACTATTATGTTAATCAATTCTTTTAACGACGCCGCATGGGGCCAAACTTGGAGCTGCACTCGAAATTTTAGACAACCCATTTAATAGTTATTTCACAACTGGTTTAAAAATAACGATAAATTATGCACAGCTGTCGTATTTGATCATTTAAAAAACGTTATCAAACGAGAATTAAACAGTAAAGTAGCTTATTCCGTTGTCACACGCTGATATCGCGATTTTCATATTAGTCACTTTAAAGCAGGACGATTTCGTATTAATGGGATCGATTTCTGAAAATCAAATAAATGGTAATATTTACCGTTATTGTTGTTTACTGTTACGAAAAGCTTTAGTGCCGGCCAGCGATACGGTCCGTAAAGTCGAACTAAATGCAGTAATGCGAGTGCTAACACTACTAACATTACTATTGTGTTGTTAAAGTGTTTATTAGTTTCAACCGGCAAATAAATGTACGTACCCAACTGTTGGTAACTGGCTAAATACATTAATAGCTGCCAGTTGTCATCCTTTATCAAAATGAAAATAAGATGCTCGAACGCTCAAAGGCAGCTGACCACAAAAATGACAAGTTGCTAAGTATGATATGAAAGGCACGCTTATAAACTGTGACGAGGCAAAAGTTTTACCTCGATCCCAGGGCTGGTATAATGTGACACCATTCCACGACTTTAGTGGGGTATTTATAAAAGAGACGCGACATCGGCTGTTACCTGAGGGTAAATGACCACCTGACCCATATCCGCGTCCCGACTTTCACCGGCGGCCATTCACCCGGGAACCAGCGCGTAAACATACGTTCCAATTTCCAAAATGGACTCGCACGGAACGAACGTAGTCCACATTAATTGGGGCGCATTCCAATTAAGACCTCGTTACGTACGCCTCTTACGCAATTAGCATCGTCCGGCTAAACCATTAAGTGAACAGGCGCGTCCAATTTTTGAAATGAGAACACTGTGTTACTTCTGATCCGATTTGAATTATTTTTGTCCCCTATTTTGTTTATCTTATATGTATGTCGTGTCAAAATGACACCGTCAGACTCTTAGAAGTATGGTTAAATAGTAAAGGAATCTGCTTCACCTTCGCCTTCGCGTTACATCCTGATTACGCCTTGTTTTAAGGAAAAAGGTCGAGCGCTTGCTAATGAGCCCGCGAAGTTCTGTTTTAATGTTATTTTTGAACCCCTGCAACCCTCAGGGAGACTAGACATTTCGTAATGTAAACCGGTGTTTGCAAAACGAATTAAAAAGACAGGTCACATAAACAGGTTAACGGAACTGTTGTACTTTGAACGATAAATATCCACACCGCTGCAACATCAATATTCTATGACAAATCGGTTACAATTCTCGTTATTGCATGCCTCGAGACTATTGTCAAAAGCGATTTCCCACAAGTATCGAAACCATTGCAAAACAATCGCGTTTTTGTAGCCGATGTCGAACGGGATGTTGATGCTAACTAACTTGTAATAGAAACCGAATTGGGAACTGATAGATCCGATAGTATACACTAGAAATTCTGTTATACGATGAACTATTAAGATTATTTATTAAAGTCATCTGTTTAGCATTCATGTGGTCCAAAACAGACGTGTGTTATTGTTTTCCGTATACAAAGAGATCCTTTTGATGCCGGTGCCAGCACAATGATCTGTATTTAACCAATTCATAGCACTATTGTCCTTGTGCCACGGCTGTATACAAAAGACCTGTTTGCATAATGTACTTATCTTGCACTATCTAATTAAGATCAAAATGTACGTGTATTTTCTAACACACGGACGTACTGCAAATTATGTATTACACCACAAGAACGTATTACTGGAAAATGGCATGTGGCTGAATTCTCAACTGCAGGGATCGATAAGCAGAAAGAAATGGTTGGCGGTTATAGTTCACAGAAAGCGTACGTTAGTATGACTAACACAAGCCGCACTCATTTGAAAACAATGTCTTTGTTCTTTCAAAAATATACTTACAATACAAAGATGAAAATCGAAATGTAGGTCATAATAAAATCAAAGAAAACTTTGGCAATAAAGTAAACAGTGACAAAATCTAACCAAGTAAAGCCAGTCCAGATCAGTGGGCGGTCTGAATAAAATACTGAAAGCAAATCTAACAATGTCGTAACAAAAGACCAGCAGCGAAACACAAAAAAAATACTTCAACATTATGGAGAAGTGGAAAGTCTAAGAGGCGACAGCAATTTACGTAGTAATTGAAAGTCGATTCCAATTCAGGTGCAACGAAAGCGTTTACTGCGCGTAACACGAGTTTAGATAATATAATAGCTGCACTTTCTAAAAACGTTTCTTATTTACTTTGGCTGTAACTACAATTAGCTGATGAGTAATTGATTTAATTTATATAAGTATCACGAAATTTTTGCCTAAGAATTAAAGCAGTTCATGAAATGCTCTCCTTCAGTAAATTCATTTCGAAATAACAACTTGTAGATCTCAACATTTTTAAAACAGCGCCTCCGTAATTTTAGCTAGAACTCTGAAACTGGATGCAATTATACCTCTGAGAACTTCTCATTCCGCGCCCTTCCTCATAGCGTGGTCCTTTTTTATATAATCATACTCAAAAGAGCTACCGTAGTGCATTGAAAAACTTGTATCTTTGGAGGTAAACCGGGTCCGTATTCAGAACTGAAGGGACAAGTGGGCCTTGAAGCCACGCCGCTCCGGCCGACCGCAGCCGACTTGCAGTAAAAATAAATAGGTACACAAAAAGCCTTCGAACTAAACAAGGTTACATACGGATAGGGGGCATGATTCAGACACGCCGTGATTCGACGTTCACTCGGATGCACCGCGATTATCTGTAATATGCGCGCCATGTGCGTTTCGGTTTGTGCGGTGTACCCTCGAGTTTCGCTGTGTAAATGCTGATTTTAATTACATCAAAATACGGTTCGTTTTACAACGTAATTGCTACCATACGAAAGATGTGCGCTCTCAGTACACAAGACAAAGGATTCAAATTATTTTTATTTGCCCCTGTTACCGTTCAATCTGTTCTTCGTTGCGTTACTCGCTTATTTTTACCGTTGATTGCTCAATGGTCCCATTCACTGTAAAACCTTATTGTCTACTCTGTGCTTGTACCTTTTGTCCAAGTCGTTGTTTTTGTGTAATTCCAAATGATACTTATCTCGGCCATCACGAGCATGTACTGTTATATCAACTAGTAACAAGTCAACAATTCGGTCGCAATATTTATTTCCTGCGCTCGCATTAAGAGCATCTCCAAAAATTCAATCCGCAGTTATCTAAATTGGATTAGCCTTATTTACTCTTGTTACAAGAAAGGTCGTGACTCAACTCTGCGATTTCAGAGTTTCACGTTGAGTTTTAAAAAAATCGTTTAGAGGTTCGAGTCCTTTTTATCGATATCTAATTGGTCCTGTTTGTTTGATATTTGTTTTCGTGTGCGTTGACTGTTAAATAATCAGTTTTGCAACGTTCGGTCGCATTGTTGCGGAGCGCGTGCGGCCTGCGGGGGCGTCGCCCCAGTGAAAGTGTGAAAGTGAGGCGAATGCGCTTGCACACCGCAACTACGACTGTCTACTAAACTTGCCATATATGTATTGCGCTTTTCAGATTTATTACTTAGTCATTAAACTGATCTTGCTTTTAAAGACTATCCTCAATTTACGCCACTTTCTATTAATTATTATCTTTTAGCAACTGCTAATTTATTGATGTATTCGGTTTTGACCTCAGTATTTACGAGCAAAGTATCCATTTACTTCTAATCCTTTAAAGATCCAAGTCCACATAAAATCTAGGCTAGAGTAGTAACTCTGTATATGTCGCAGTTAAATTATAAAACAGTCACGATTTAAACTATAACGAGAGGAGATGAAAAAGTAAACGAGGCTCGCGAATAATGTATCTGGAACGCAGTGGTGGGCCGTTGTTTGTGCACCGACGTACAACCGACCTCAACGCGACTGCACATATTTACATATCATAGCCTATATTATACCATCCTGGAAACGTCACTTCTAAATAGAACGCACTTAACTTAATGCAGTGATCATTAATTATGTTTTTAATAAGAACTTCATTTTTAAGTCTCCTTTCATTTCAAACAAATTAATAAAGCTGAGAATCTCACGGATAGGTTAATTGAATATATTTAATTTGGTATGTTTGTGTTATCCGTTTTGTAGCTGATTGCCTTTACAATTAATTGATTCCACATTAAAGCTACCAAGTTTATTATCTACAACAAGCTTCGCTACTATACAACTGAATGGTTTTATAGTAAGTACTTTTACACTAATGACTTGTAAAACTATTTATTTTATATAGACGTTATTTATATCGAAGACAGTCATTAACTTAATCGTATCGAGATATTTCGTGTTTACCTACAACATTAATCTTAGTTTTCCAGCAACATTCAGTATCCGGGCTCTGACATCGATTAATTGTTATTGCGTTGTTTCCGATCGAAATACGCCCAGATTTGTCTTAAATCATCTCGAAGTAAGGCTTTCGAAATGTATGCGACACATAAATATGTACAGTGCGGAATAATGATAGTAAATTATCGCAGTGTCGAGTCATGTAATTGTACCGCAATCGATGCGTTGCGATGCGACCTCCATAACAGTAAAGCATCCTTCTTGCCGATGAAGTGTGGCGAAACAGATAATATTTTAGCATCTCTAATGGTCGCTTCGGGATATATCGCTTTAATCACGACAGTTTCACAATTTGATATTTCCGCGCGTTAAAATTATAAGTTGCGTTGATTTGAATGTTTCTTATCTATTTCATGACTTCCTCTTAATTGAATAATTTCTGTAAGATCACAAGAGTTCATGCTTATTACGTGATTTAAGGTAAACAGGACACTTAATATAGTGTCAGTTAAAAATCGTTGTATTCCAAAATCACCAATGTGCTGTTCTTGTTCAAAACATTTCTCTACACAAAATAATTTTTGTTTCCTAACAACAGCAATCTCGTAGATGGAAACAACGTACCAAGACAATTCAGAATCACTCTGTTTTACATTAGACATTGTATTGTCGAAAGCGACTATGAAATGTGTCGTAATAGCCGCTACAAACGCTTCTACGAATGCTATCATTTTCAGGCGCGTGCGCTAAACGCTCAACTTGTTTGTATAATACCCCATGAATATGAATTAAATGTAGATTATGTTGCAACAAATTGCATTTTGTCAACTGTACTCGGCGACAATGTCCCATTTGTATGAGATTATCGCCGCTGCGTGCTAAGTAATTTAGTTAGTGCTCCGGCACGTTAGAATGAAGAAGCAAGTTTTGAACTTAATAACGCCTTGTGACTCTTCAATTTATGAAGAAAGATGGTCATGTAAATTCCATCTTTGTTATTTGTCTGCACCGACAATTCCAATTAAAGCTTAGCTACGCCTTAGGCTACGTAGACCGTAGTAATACAAGACTAGATTCTGTTCTCAGTAAACCAAATTCTTGTTCTACATTACTATGCTAATGAATGAAACTCATTTAGTGCAATCTATTGAGCTGCCTCAAAGTATGTCGTAACAGCTTTAAAACAGACATGATCAAGTTTTGCATTTGATGGAGTTTGCGAGTAATGATAAGTGATCATGAGAATTTTGAATTGTTTTTGAATAGATAGATGACTTGAATAAAGTTTTATCGGACGTTCTTCTTTGTTTATCGACTAGTATCTATTGAATAGTATCTACGAGTATATCTATACTTATAATGTAATAGAGCTGAAGAGTATGTTTTGTTGAATGCGCTAATCTCAGGAACTGCTGATTCCAATCAAAAAATTCTTTCAGTGTTGGATAACTCATTTATTGAGAAAAGCTGACGAAATATGTTCTAGCATAATAACATCATGCTACGGTCAATAGGAGCAGTTACTAAAGACGTGAAGGACTACTAGTTTTACATAACTTTAAAATAAGACAATGGATTTTTTTTTTTTAATTTCAGCGATTATTGGTAGAAAATGAGACCGTCGCTTGTATCAAATAAATAAATTATGCAAACGATAAGCTGTGTGTCCGGTCGTCTCCTAGAGTCGTGTCGTGCTTATCGCACAGCCAGTGCATTGAGGCTGGCTGAGATTGTTATGAGACGCATGCTACCATGATTAGTAATGCATGATGCTCGCTCTTCGTGTCGCTCTCTCTATTGTACAGCGCATGACGTTTCACAATCTTTTGTATATGCCAAGCCAGAACTCATCATTCTTTCATTGTAGACCTCAGTTGAACTTTTTGTACGGTTTTTCTTATCTATCCCGCTTCGTGTTGGTTCTCGAGCATTAACTAATGTCCCCTGTCTGTCAGATGATATCGGGCCTCTCGTTAGTGGCATTGTGGCACCCACGCTGGCCCTGCGCGCGGACCTAATGGACCACTGACAGGATTACCTATGAGCCGTACGATCAAACGTTTACTTGAATGCGCTGATGATTTATAGACAAACAATTTTGCTCATGACCAGTTGTGCTAAAGTTTAACTGTTTTAAAAACAAGTCGTTTTTAAGGCATTCCGGACTATGATTCACCGGTGTCAAAACATAAGATTTGCGTAGGTGTGTGACAGAACACGAATCTCAAGAGCGTGTGAACCATGATATGCTCTGGGAAGACTACCAGCGATGTATCGGTCTCACGCACAACTGATTTTATCTGGCTTCGCCTTCCGAGTTCCGACCTCCTCTAATCATTGATCTTTACGTGTCTAATGGAAAATATCATGAAAATATAACAACCTCTGACTTACTCGTTGTTCTCATAATAGTTGAAAGAGCATCTACTGAGCGTGCTGTCCTGACTTCGATACCAGAGTTGGATTTGTATTTGATGCCCAACTATAAAAACTGGGTGTACTACACTTTTGCCTATTCTTTGTCTACTAAAAGATACTTATGATAAGTACTATACTAGATGCGTCTGTTTGCTCTGTTTTTCTAACAAGAAATCGCTCTCACTCTTCAAATTCGAACGCGAAATCGTTGTGATTGTCTTGTGCGCGCTCTCGCGAGCACGTTATCTAATACACTTCCCACAATGGATCAGTGCTGAGCGCGCCGACACAATGCTTCCGTCGGCTTCGGTTCCGCTCTCGTAAATTAGGTAAGTGGTGCATTTGACGAAACTTCACTTTTTCACCGGCCCACTTTACCCCGCTGCGCGCTGTTGAATTTACCAATCTATAATTTGTTTGCTGCCGATTAGCAACGCATTTATCAATAAAAGATGATTTCCACGCCGTCTCGAGGGTCCATTAGAGAGCTGCCGATTCGCGACGGGAATTCTTGCGATCTTTTCGCACGACAATCGGGAGCGAGACGCTATAACTAGAGCGACTAATATTCAAATGGACCGGTTTAAGATCATCTAATACCTGTTGCTCGGACAGACGCCGTTCTGCTTGTACTACTAGTTTTCTAGTACGTTTATAATCTAACCTTGAAATATACGATTCATATTTTATTCATCAAAGTGAGACACCTAAAGTAATTAAAAATATGCATGTATAAAATTAACAGCCGCTACCGGCGCGGGCGCAGCGTGTGCTTCGGTGCGAATATGTAGGTCGATCTAACTCGGCGCTACACTTTCGTTGACGATATGCAAATCAGAGCGTGAGCCTGGGCAGTCAGTCGGCGCCTACACTATCAAATTGTTTGGAAACTGCCTAATCGACTCGTCGTTTTGCAGGCTGCACTCGGTTTCTGCAATATTGTTGTCATTACAGTCATTACTATCCGGTAATTGTCGGATTCACCGCGGCCGCTTTCACCTCAATTCAAACAATTTCCCCCGGCTCAGAATCCGTGGGTCCTGCCGTACCCTGCGGCATTAAGTGCTCATATTGCAATACAGTCGCAGCATTCACCCAGTAATGTGTGGGAAATGGGCGTTCCAACTTTTTTAATTGCCTTGTGTCGGCTGTGTGGTATGTTATTATTGCGGAGCGTAATGCAACGCGGGCCACAGAAGTAAGGCGCCTAGCTGTCTCCGGACAATTTCGTTGTTAATTATCTTCCATCGGGTGGCTGGCTGCTCGGTGGCACGTCTGGCCCGTAACTGCTGCTTGGAAAGTAGGCAACGAGTGTGTGGTGCCCGATGCACGGCAACTACTTACTCTCCGATAGTATTTTCGATGCACAGCTGTTGTGGGTCGACGACCTATCTGCGGAGTGCCCACCGTGTTGTTTTGTTTACTTATGGCTCTATTTCTAGAATAGACGTTCCACGAAATAATTTATTAACTCAGAAGCGTTGGACTTTGAATATGACACAAGAGACCCTTCTCACTGGATAAATTTTATGAGTTTTGTGATAAAATGTCATTGTTTTTTTTTATATTTTTCAGATCTCACAACTTTTCAGTACATTTTTATTAACGTGTAAATTACACGCAGAATCTTAATTCGAATTTGACGTACCATTACAGTTGTGACCCAAAGACAACCCTGTTTCGAATTCGCGGTGACAATGCGATAGAGTCGGTGCAGCCTCGTTCTGCTCACGTCTGCCGCGAATCCGAGGCCTTTTTGACACTCTCACTAATCAACTTAACTTATAAACTCTTTATATTTCAATTCTTTTCCTCGTTAGAAAAGGTCAAACCCGTTTTAGATAGCAAAAAGGCCGTTAATGAAATGAATATTTATAAAGTATTATTCAAAAGCAGTCTTTGGGAAATTGCTAAAGAGTAATATCAACGTTGGCTTTCGCTTTTCGCTTCAGCTTAATCAGAATTTACGAAGTGGAAGACTGGAATTTAAATATTAACAACTAGTACGGGTAGCGTTATCAATTGGTTACTCCCCTTTTTTTAAGGTATCTATTTTAATGTGTGAGGGGTGCCCAATTGACGCAGCTGTCTGTATGTTTTAATGAGTGGTTGATAGTTGCAGCGTCAATTGTACGTAATTTTTACATGCATACTAGTGAAATATGGTTGATGTTTTTACTAGTTTATCACCGTGTACTGTATCCATATTTGCAAAGTTTACTTACTAAGGTTGGCGCCAAGTAAACGTGGATTAACGGTCATTGACCCTCGTATAATTATTGACATTTTTAATTTCAAAAACGGTATTAATTCGTTAAACCACAAGCAAACGCCGGCTTTCGCTCTCTCATTGTCTTTCTATTGTCTCTAATTACGATATTCAAAAGCTTAAATACATAAAGCTGTCTTGAATAGACATCTATTGTGATCCTTTACCTTTTCTGAAAAACAGTTTATTAATAGTTTTTCGGGTACCTTCGATATATTGGAGATCTTATTAGGAAAATGTCAATGTATTTCATTCTAAGTTTTTCCGGCGCCTTGTATAGAGAATTCCAATTTGTTGTTGTTTACCTTAAAATCGTCCCTTTTACCAGGTTATTGCAAGCTCAACGTTTTCTACTAGTTAGTTGTCTCATTTTATGACATCAGATAGCAAGTTAGCATACGATTACACTCATTGAAATTCTCACCGTCCACATTTCCAATGTTAAAAGGCAAACTGTGTATTCATTACAATTTTAGCGAATTCACCTCACCCGTTACTGGGGCCTAGATGGCAAAGCGGCTGGAAAGGTACATTTATTATCTGGTATTTGGCACAATACCGCTGTTCCGCTGTAAAATAACATTCTCTCTTGATGAGTCTATTAAGTAGACATGAGATTGTACTTCGCTACTTGCATCCATGTCTACCGCAACGTTCCTATGTCGTGATACCACCGACTTACATTATTGCTACGGAATATTTGATAGTCTATTCAGTATCGACGTCGCCGTTTCTGGGGCAGTTATTACTACTTATTCGTCGTTATGAAGCTAAATTGTTCATTCTCAACTTCACCAATAGATCGTGTAACTGTACGTAGCATCTGTAAGTGGGTGCAGCATCTAACAATCGAACTACACGTTACTTCATCTAAGACGTTCTTGAATGTCTCTTTGTTGCTACTGTAACCTTTCATCATCATCATCATTTCAGCCGATAGACGTCCACTGTTGGATATAGGCCTCCTGCAAATGTCGCCACAATGAACGATCCTGTGCGTCCTGCAACCTTCACCAGGTCCTCGGTCCAGCTTGCAGGCGGTCCTTTCGAGTAACCTTTCGACCCCAACGACCATCTGTTCCGTGAGCATTGCCACTTAAGTTTGGCAATTCTTCGTGCTCCACCTTTACGTTTCAGTAACTTCACGTCATCAGCTTGAAAATTGTTTTGTTTGAGAATACAACAGTAAAACGTATGAAGTACAAAACAACGATTCATAACAATTAAGCACTTTAATTTACTTTTAACGCGATATGGATCCGTAACTCATTCTAATTTTTGAACAAATTAAACTTGCTGAAACAGCTTTATTTTCTCAGTATGAACTCTTTAGGACTTAATTCGTATAAGTAGGCAAGTCGTAAAAACTTAAAGGTGCGTTTAGAATAAGCGAGTACAGAATAAGAACCATTACCTCCCCAAATAATTCTGCAGCTCTCGCAATGTAGAAACAAAATATAGAAGCCAAGAAGGCTTAACTTTGTTTAAAATCTCAGGGCCATAATATTCTAAACACAGTACCTAACTACGGAAAAGATAGTGTATTCCGTATCTGATGTTCTAGCTTAGTACTTGCTCTAGTCTTATCTGAACGCAGCTTTAGATGTGGACTGAGTCATCGGTAACGACGACTCGCTCGTGACGTGAAATGCTAGCCTGTAATTTAGACTAAGATTTACGAGGCGACTCTCGCGGTGATTATAGTCATTCTGATGTGTGCGGCTGCCAAAATTAAGAGGTTACAACGCGCAATGATAAGTGGGTACATACACGATTTAAATTTATTTGAATATTCGCTTAACAGCCAGTCTTTTAGGAGTCTGCAGTGGTGCAGTAAAAATCTGCAGTAGTTCGTCATAACCGATGATGTCGAATTAATTTCACAAATATTTTCGTGTCCATTCCGCCAGGGTCGTTTTTTATGACTAAATAATCTATCTCGTATTCTTCAATTTTCATAGATGACAGAAGACCAAGATGAAGTATTTATTTGATCATAAAAAAAGCTTTTAATGATATTTTTTTTTTTCATAGCAAGCTTCTATAGCTCGGTATACCTAATATAATTAATACTCGTCAAGACGAATCATACGATAGGGTTGTGTCGTTTAACTACCAAGTTCCTATAGCCACCTTCCGGTTCCATCATCGGATCAGCTCCATGTCATAATAATTTTGCATTGTCATCTGATTTACACGTGCATGCAAAATTTCAGCTCAATCGGTAACCGGGAAGTAGGTCAAATTTAATTTGCAAGATTTGACTTTTACGGACAAACAGGTGAAATTAAATAAAAGCTTGTAAAATATAACCTTGGCGAAATGGATACGAAAATATTTGTTGAATTAGTCCAACGTAAGCGCTTAAAGGGTTAATTTTAAATGTTTTGCAACACAGGCTGCGAATGTCCATTTAATTTTATGTAATGACATTTCTCATAAACCTACAAAGAGGTTCTGGAAATTTGTGTTACCAGTGTAGTGCCTTTTCCTTCTATAATCTCAGGTTGCATCTTATGACTGTTAAGATCATACAAGACACCGCTGGCTTTACCTATGCTTCATAATACGCAAATAAAACTATTACACGTAAATATTTAGAGAGACATTTGTACAGAAATCAAGGAGTTCATAAAGTATAATATGAGAAGAGTATAATCTTGATAGCAGCAAAAAACGTAACACAGTAACAAGGAGATCGTTGCTAAGCACACTTAACTGCTATCTGATTGCGCTGTCTAGCTGGCTTACTGGATTAAATTTTACTACCAAAAAACGCTCCGAGGAATAATTAAACTCATCAGAACCCATAAACAAATTCCCATAGAATCGACGTGTACGTTTTTTGTGCATTGCTTACGTTTATAGATTGAAGTCGTCACGTTTTTTGTTACTTCATAAAAACATACACCGTTCACGGTGCTCGCCGAAAATTTTATTTAATCATAAGCTTTCAACTCGCCTTTCAATTTGAATTGCCAGCGATTTTGCATGTTTAATTTTTTTTTTTTTTCGTTGAACTATTACTATCAGTTTTTCTCTCATCACGAGTATAGTCAGTGTGTACCGCCAGGCTATTTTTTCTAGAGCGGCTGCCTTGCCCATAAATGGCGTTATTTCCTGCCTACACCTGCGCCAATGGTCATTCCTTGGCAGCCGACGCGTCGTCGCCCGCAATCAATGCCTCACGATTAATAGCAAGCCGCAAAAACGTCGGCTTAGCTTCCTCAATAGATTATTTTTTGCGACCTAATGTCCTTTCGGTCGATTTCGGTACACATGCATTTGGATCAAAGAAAAATGGTCCGGGAAAGAATTTTTTACTTTTTTGTGAATAGTCAGTCAGTAATTTAATTTTATTATGCCTATTATAATGATTTATAAAATAGTGTCCTGAGTGCCTACCTGCTGTTCGATAGTAAAAGATTCGTTGTAATTTACTTGAAGTTTTGTTAATTGTCTAGCTATTTATAGGATAGCGCATCCAGTCATTTGATTTTGTGATTTCAACATCAAAACCCTGAACTTTGAATAATGTTACTTGAGACAACAATGAACAAGTCCTAAAATAAATGTGAACGTCCCGCTAGAACGTTACCTCCCATTCATTTCAAATACGTTTTGTTGAGATCAAAGTTCAAATCGCTTTACCAACCAACTGTTCACGTTGCCGAGACAAGTCAACACTAGACATCAGTTTGAACTGAAGCTCGACTGTTCAAGTCAACGCACTGCGGTATTTTCTTGGGAGAGTTGTCTGACATTGAACCCTCGTCAAATCCTGTACGAGATAGTGGTAATACCGACGTCTTTACTGCCACCAACGTCATTTGCCAAAACCTTTCAAACAACTTCATTACTGGCAGCGAGTTTCACTGGCGAGTTGGCCGTCTTATAGATTCTTAATGGGCGGTAAACGTGACAGTCGGTTACATTACACCCACTGGCGGTTTCATTGTGGAGAAATTACTTCGTGAGATACATATTTTATACTGATAGGTCTATTGACTTCTTGATTTACGTGTTTGCACCGTTTATTATCAACATTAACATTCTGCACTAATTGATTTAACAATATGGCGCTAAGTGTTTATTTGTGGGCGTTTTAAACGTTTTATTTGTGGCACATTAATGGGCGTCTTTGTTAATAACTGTTCAAAAGAGTTACCGCAGCCTTTGAATGCAAAGAGCAACTGAAGGACGTGTCGGATTTTGTCTGGTAAAGGTTGAAACTGACACTAACTGTCGCTCCAACCAGAATGATAAAAGGAGCTATTGAATGCTTCTCCCCCTCACAAAAAAAAACTAAGTTAAACAAATATACCACACGTGCTAGCAAAGGGCAATGACAAGATTTTGTTACGTCCAAGCTGATAAACAAAGTCCACAACAAACAGGACAAATGTTTACCGCGCTGTCACTGTAATGATGTCACATGTCTAATGTAGTGTATCTACTTGTCGAGATAACGACAACTTTAGGTTGTTCACCTTTCACGAGGCTCATTGTGGTTAAAGCATCGCATGACAAAATACAATGAGTACGTTCTGCGCTGCGCCTAATTTGAAAGCCAAAAGTACAAAGTACAGGTACAGTTCACGGACGCTTGCTCTGTGAACGCTTCGATATATTTACGAGTGGAAAACGTTGATACACGCTTAACAGTTACGGCAAGCAGGGCAACATTCGTTGGCAAGCCCCTCCAACGTATAAATATTCAAAGTAGGAGATTTATTGCTACGACATGATGTGGTTCAGATCCCACTGATACTAACAGACGACTGTGTTGGTAATTTTAGACCTATAAAACAAGAAAACCACACGACAGTCGTAATAAATGATGATTGGTACTTGCCAGTCAAGGGAATGATGTAGCAGAAACGAGATATTCAGCTTTACAAATGTGTGAAAGGTTACTCCTGTGCAATATAAATGTCGGAGGCTATTAACTTATATCTCAAAAGGTTCAGACACTTTTTCTTAAGGATTTAATTAAAAGCAAAATTAACGTGTACCGCCTACGGTACAAATGCGTGTAGGACCTTTGAGTAATCTCGAATATCCACATTAATTGCAAAAGTTAATTTAGCGCCGCTCTTTAGCAGCTTTCTCACGCAAATTGGGCGTAGGAGGACGTTTTCTAAATATTTCACGTCGCCGCTGCGGCGTAGGAATAATTAATGATTTAGTTATTTATTATCGGACACCGCACGCAGAGTTCAAGAATCCTACACATGAGCTATCACGAACTGCGACTCGGCTGCATTGCCCACGGTGCAGCTTTCAAAATGATATGACTAAAGAGACAGCTGTAAGTTTATGTACAAGGTGAGCTTTGTGCGCGCTCGATATCCGTAAAGCTCGTCATTCGGCTTGCCAATTTATCGTGATTGATTGCTGGGAAATTGAATTTCGAAATGCGAGCTTCTGTCCCTTACCAAAAATACGTTTACATTGTCACTCATGTAAATAACGTATTTTTGAAAGGACTATACATGTCTAAAAGTATACATTATCCTTTGTCAACGTCTTTCGGAGCGTACCAAATCACCAAAGTAAAATACGACCGAACAGAACCTTCATAATTCATTAAAATACACGGTCAACGATCTTTCCTCAGAAACAGAAAAAAGGCGAGTAAATAAACATTTTTTTGAATACAAGAAAAAGAAAATATATCCATTCGTTTGAATAACAAATTCGGCTACCAAACTAACAGAGTCCCGACGAAAATATAAAGCGTAGTAACAAAAGCGGGCTTAGCTGTGAGTTCCGACTCCGGATTTGTTGAAAAGCCTATCGCGTATTTGCAGTCGCCTCACGACTTCACTTTCACTGGCGAACTATCAATCTCGACTGTCACGCTTAAAAAATACATTGCGTACTTTGTACTTACTTTGTGTCAAGGGACTCCATTTTACTCCTTTTTTCTGATATTCGCTATCTAAAGAATTTATTCGAAACGTGTTTAAGTAAGCATTTCGCTCCACTACATCTACATCTGCTGAATAGAAATAGGCTTTGTGCCTGACGTTTATGGCTCTGGATAAAACCTGTGTTTTGTGGAATGCAGAGCTTCAATTACGCCTCTTTATTTTCACTTGAACGATAAAAATCTATGTCGGTCGGGTCTGGAAGTGTCTGAACAAAACATTAGCAGGTCACTGAGAGGCTTACATTTTACAATAATCCATCAGTCTGGTCCCATTGTCTCACTTTTCTATGTCAAACGGGAACTGACAAAAATTTGACTGTCATTGATAGATGCTAAACTAATTCTACTTCTGTACAAGTTTACTCAATTTGGTTCAAAATAACAAGCTAATATTTCTGCTTTACAATAATAACTATCTTAGTATAAATCTTAATGATATGTTCTAAATTACGCTAGGTAATATTAAAAGGTTATTGGCCTGCCATTGTTTACAAGCAATTATCTGGCGTATCTTGTTAAAATAATAATTGAATCGAGCGTGGGTACACAATGGATGATATTGCGCCTATATTCGTTTAATTAGGAACGTTGCACCATTAACAGACTGAACAATCACTTATATCAGAGGTGAGTTTAGCCCACCCCTCGATTAGGGTTGCCACTTTTTGTAGTAGTAGTAGTTAGCCTATCATATCTTACTGCTGGAGGCCTCCATCTCCTTTTTTTATACAAGTCAGTCCTCAGCCATTGCGGGCCAGTCCCTCCGGTAGTCATCAGGCTCATCTCTCCACCTTCGCCTTGGTCTGCCGTGGTGTCGCCTTGCGTTAAATCGGACCCAATAAGTGGCTCTTTTAGCCCACAGCTCGTGTGTCATACGGCAAAGAAACAGCTTTTCGGGTAACATCTGTTGTTTTACTTTAAGCGCAGCAATGTGTTCCACTTAGAAGTACTTTTTTGAAATCATTGCATCGCCACGGAAGAGCAAATATTATTTTACCTATCATTTACAAAATAGAGTTGCATGGTTCACAATGCAGAAAAGATTGAGAAAGATTATAACGAAGAATGCTGAAATGAGCATAGCATACCCCAAGTGTGTTTCGCTAACGAACTAGTAGGTATACTGATATATATCTAAATTATAGTACGATTCTATACATATATAATAGAGCAGAGGTAGCAACCCTGCCCTCGATCAAGTAATTGGATCAAGGCTTTTGTGGCATCATTAGTTGCGTTATTAGTATCATAATTTTATGTTTGCATTTCAAAGAGAATCGAAGTTAGGGAATTAGTTTCCAAGTTAGCAGACTTTCTGAAAGTGGTTTTTGAACATGTCTTTATACCTACCGCAGGTGCGGGCTCGTGAAAATTACGTAATGGGTAACTCGCCGTCCGATAGGGAAAGGTCATTAAAATCCTGACACTTCTTCACACTCCTCCCAGAGCAGGAGATGTTATTTGATGATTTCCCAACAATAAAAAAAACACAGTATTGGCATGTTTTTAAGTGTTTATTTAAGTAGGTTAGGTACCTACCAATTTGGTACTTCTACAAGTACCAAATTATACCACATTTGTACCAGTTATACGAATTGGTTTGAAAAACTTTTAGTACGTGAATTGTTTTGACGCTACGAAGTTGCTACGAAATTCGTAACCTCGTAGCGACAAGGTTACGAATTTTAGATTGCCGGTTCTTACTGCCTACTTAAGCTGTCTTATTTCATCTGAATATGAAATTAAGCCTTGGTTAAGCTACTATACTTTGTACAACTTGTTAGTTTGTTTCAAGTCATTTTATGAGAACAGTAAATTATATGAGCTAGCTATAAGTTTGTTTGCCAACATTTGGCAAAACAGCGCACTGTACGCTTATATCACCATTTTGTAATACCTAACAAAATAAATGATTATGATTAATAGAACTGCTCGTTACATCCTATCCGTATTACTGTGGGTATTGAAGTAAACAGTGTTAGTTTCCTTACCTAACTTTTAAATGATACTAGCTGAATGTTATTAAAGCAATACATAATCAGAAGTCACGTACACTCCCATTGATTTTCATCTTTGATCTGCAGTAATATTCAAAAGAGGTAAAGTTTTTTTTTTGTTGTTTGTAGGAGGCAATCTCTGAAAATATCCAATTGTTATTTTTTTTTACCGATAGAAAGCTGCTTTATTCCTGAGTGACACAGGCTATATTTTATGTAGGAGCTAGCGGTTTAATAAAATTAAACTCCTAAATGAATTAAGTGAATTCATTTTAATGAAATGTTAATGAGAATAACTCTCTAGTGAACTTAAGTCACAAGTTTGATAGTGCATAAAGTGCTTCCTATTTCAAAACAAGTCGTACAAGCAACCAATTAGCCATTTAACTGCTCGTAAATCAAATTGCATAAACGCAGTTGACGCATCCGACACTTTCTCGGCGCACGGAGCGACCTCTGCACGCGGGGTGCTGAACTATTGCACTCACTGCGGAATATTCTACGCCTCTGCGGCCGCGCGGCCCTCAGCCACAAAATAGATAGGTACAGAAGTCAATCTCATGTATGTACTCCACTTTTCATACCTACGCTCAGCAATAGCGCTAGGGTCGGCTCCGCTCTGTACGAGCGCGCTCGGACGCGGCGATAAATATCTAATATGAATTTTAAACAAGCTTTTAATGAAAATCATTTTTTCATAGCAAGCTTTTATAGCTCGGTATACCTATGTAATTACTATTTGTCAAGACGAATCATACGAGCCCAAATTCGATGGCGTTGTGTCGTTGAACTACCAAGTTCCTATTCATAATAATTTTAGTAGGGATAATATTATAAATGCGAAAGTAACTCTGTCTGTCTGTCTGTTACGCTTTCACGCAAAAACTACTGAACGGATTTAGATCAAATTTGGTAGGTAGGTAGAAGAGACACTGGAATAACACATAGGCCACCTATAATTCCACTGCTGAGCACGGGTCTCTGCCCGCGCGATATAAACTGTAGTCCACGCGGGCGAAGTCGCGGGCGGAAAGCATAATAATTTTGCATTGTCATCTGATTTACACTTGCATGCAAAATGTCAGCTCAATTTACCAGATTTGATTACAGACAAACATCGGGACAGGTGAAACTAAATAAAAGCTTGTAAAATGTTACATGGTCATACAGTCATGTACCTACCTACCTAACTGTTCTGCGTTACGTAATAACAACTCATCAAAGTACAAAAAATACCTATCTAATTACGTCTTTAAACTGGCAGCTTAAAAAACGATAAATTCAGCAATTAATATTGAATTTAAAAAACTAAACTAAACATTTGTAACTATTTTTTTGCTCCATTATTTCACAAAAAAGTTTAGAGACGCGTGTCTCAAGCGGATGCATACGCGCTCGCAATGAGCTGAATTGATTCGAGATACCGTGTCCATGAGCGGTGTCTATGTGTGCGTTGGTTGCTCGATCGCACTTTGTACGTAGATTGACTTCTGTACCTATCTATTTTGTGCCACAGCCTTTTCCGAGGAGGTTCAACGCACTAACGTTATCTATGAGTTCTGTGACGCGAACTAAGTAATTGCTACGTTTTTACGATTGCTCTGAGACTCCGTGGAGTTATGCTTTTCCTACTCTCTTAGCTGGAACGCTTATATGTGCCAACGTTATGTGAAATCATTAAGTGCTAAGAATTAACTGTGGTCTGTCTGCTTTTCCTATAATTACAATAATGCATTGTCACATTAGAATAGTCGCCCTTTGAAATTATTTATTTATTTTTTGCTTCGAAGTCTGTTATTCGATATAATGTTACATATTTATTTTTTTAAGCTTGCTGTCTAATCTCTCATCTTTATTATGTATCGTTTTTTTTATCGTTGGCAAAAATCATACAATGACAACCCCCGCTCTTGGGCGGCGCGGGACATAGTGTCAGACTCTTACTGACTAAAAACCCACCCGGTTCCTTCTAGCCTTCATACCGTGGCTCGAGCTCCCTTTCGGATAACCCTGGCCCCAGTAGGCGATGTCCCTGGCCCCAGTAGGCGATGTCCCTGGCCCCAGTAGGCGATAACCCTGGCCCCAGTAGACATTATATGTGTGGTGAAAACTAGCCAGATCGTTTTAAACGTTAAAATTTGATGATATTTCAATCCTCGTTTAACATACTTTATTAGACCTTTTATTATCATAGAAATCCTATATCAATGATAGAGCCGAACGAGAATTGACATAACATCAAACGTTTTTAATGTTTGTTCGCGCATAACTTCATCGCTTGCCAACCGATTTGAATTTTTTTTTTTTTTTGTTGGAAAGGGTATACTTCCCAAATGGTCCCATAGTCATCAAGTTGAGATCTGTTGATGGAATCTTGCCGAACCCGAGGGAACTCTTCAAATTCAATTCAATTTTTTAGTGATTTCGGATATTTTTTTTTTTATTAAAAAAAATGTTTTTGTTGGCCTGATATCGTTATGGTCATGTCATATAAAGTGACCCATTCTTAAGATCTGGCCACGACATATTATAATTCTGACGTGTGTTTGTCATATAACTCCTCCTAAACGTCTAAACTTTGTGTGTACATTTAAATGAGTCCTTAAGTTTTATTTTCGGCCTAAAATAATGATGAAGCCGAAAATTCGGTTACAGTTTTTTTTAATGTTGATAGATTCACGCTTGACCGCTATCTCACCTGATGGAAAGCGACGATGCGGTCGACGATGGAGCGCGCTTACCTAGAAGTAACCTATTCATTCTTGACTTCAAGATTCCCAGGTTGTAGTAGTAACAGTTTCGACTGATATGTAATCGTGTTTCGGCCGGACGTTACTGTCCACTAACATTTATTAAACACATACTTACATAGTGTGGTTTTACCATTGACGTCCACATTTATTGTACATTACATAATGTATTGATTATGTAGCAATATGGCAAACAAAATGTCTGCAACAACCAACTGTCAATGTGGTTATCCTTATTTATTACTTGTTGAAAAAAAGCTAGACAAATAGTCTGTTGTTTATGTAAAAATGTTGAAACCTAAATAGGCCTAAACTAAGCCTTGTCTAAAAGTTATGGGTTTTTTATAAAAAAAAAAGTTTATTGTCACAATCAACGTATTATTACTATGAATCATATTATATCTAAAAGTGTAATACGTAATAATATTACTGAAATAGTACAATAATAATGCGCATTACAGTATTATTAATCGGCGTATTTGAACTTTTATTTTAGACAAATAATGCCTGTGTCAGGAGGCTCAAAATAATATTGTTACACTAGGAATAACTATGGTATCATGGGTGTACAAATATGTAAACTCATATACATATGAGTGTCACCCATATTGGTATAAACACAATTTTTTTTCATATTCCACAACTATCACACAACGCCGCGTAGTCCCAAGCTAAGCAGAGCTTGTGTTATGGGTACTAGATAACTGATAAACATACTTATATATTTTTATATTTATACATATTATAGATAACAAACACAGAATAAATGATCATGCTCATCACATAAACATTTGTCCTGTGTGGGAATCGAACCCACGACCTCGGGCATAGCAGTCAGGGCCACTAACCACTAGACCAACAGGCCAGTCAATTATCATAAGGCCATACAAATATTTGTTCGATTTGTTTGGTGCAGAAATCGAACCAGCTACAACTAGAGCAGCAGCTAATCGCTCAACCTCTGGGCCAACCGTACCATTTAATTAACTTTCTCCTTTCAATATAAACATAGCAAAAACAATCTAAAGAACAAAACAGTCGCCATGGAAACTGCTCTAGTATTGACACGTTGCCCTACTACGAAAAAAAAAAAGAACGGAAATTAAACACGCTTGTTCACGGCAAATGAATCTATTCGCTACAGAATGAGTTGCCAAAGTGTTATTTAAACAAGAGCAAACCGAAGTACAACACAATAATTAAACATAGGTAGATTAGTAACGGAAGCTGGGCGTAGCGTGTCCGGTTGATTAAGCTTCGCCTATCGCTGACCGGCCCGCGGTCAAAGGTTAGTGTTAAAGGACTAAAGTTCATTCGTTATTATCACCTCGTTGCCTGTGAAATTGTTAGCTAACTAGTATTCTTTGTATCCAAATTTGCGCTTGATCAATATAAATAAAATAAAATTCATTAATTTCAGATAAAAACCCATATTAGAGAACTCAATCGGTTAAAACACGACAACAAATTAAAATTAAAAAATTTGCATTCAAAAATCCTTACTAATATTATAAAAGCGAAAGTGAGTTTGTTTATTTGTTTGTTACGTCTTCACGCCTAAATAGCAAAACCGATTTTGATGAAACTTGGTACACGGATAGACCATGTCCTGGAATAGGATATAGGATACTTTTTATCCCGGAAGTATGTTCCCTTGGGATAATTTTCTGCTATCACGCGAGCGAAGCCGCTGGGAGCAGCTAGTTAAAAATATAATTACAATCCTAATATTCAGTAAATAATAATTTCAAAATGTCAATAAATAAATTTCAATTAATTAAAATCACAACAATAAAAAAAAATATTATAATACAAAAATCACATGCCACTATTTCACCTGATGCTAAGCGAAGATGTGGTCGACGATGGAGCACGCTTGCCTAGAAGTAACCTATGCACTTTTGAAGAAAGACCTCTAGGTTGTAGCTATCAAGAAACAAAGCCTACACCAGGGAATTTAATTAAGCTTGGCCTATCCCGGTCAGGCCAACTGTGAAAGGTGTAAAAGGATTAAAGTTCACTACTTATTTTGCCTGTGAAATTGATAGCTAATTAACATCCTGTTGATATGTTCGCGCTTGACCACTATCTCACCTGACGCTAAGCGATGATGTGGTACACGATGGAGCATGCTTGCTTAAAAGCAACCTATTCACTCTTGACGTAGAGACGTAGGTTATAGCTATCAGGAAACGCAGAGTCCGCCAGGGAATTTAATTAAGTTTGGCCTATCCTGGACTGAACTGCGGTGAAAGGTTGTAGTGTTAATGGATTAAAGTTCACTAGTTATTATTACTTCGTTGCCTGTGAAATTGTAAGCTAACTAGCATCCTGTTGATAGGTTCGCGCTTGACCACTATCTCATCTGGTGCTAAGCGGTGGTCGACGCTGGAACACGCTTGCCTTACCTATGCACTTTTGAGGTAAAGATTCCTAGGTTATAGCTATCTGGAAACACAGACTCCGTCAGGGAATTTCACACCTTAGCTGTACCTACGCACAGTGAATGTGTTTCCAAAACGTTTAGTGCGTATGGGTGGGATGTTCACCATGTACCGGTGACGCATCGCCTTATATCTGGTGAGCCGATGATATAATGACCTTGTCAAAATTAAGTTATGCAATTTCGACACACACTTCCCAAATCGCAACCGGCAGGCTTGCAACTCAGTGCCGTTGCTCCAGACTTTGAAGCTTTGACTTGACTAGTGATCCTCTTGGTCTATAAGTTTGATTCTCATTAGCGAGAGACGCCACAGATAGACCGTGATTCATAGTGTGACTGGCTTCTATTTTGGATAGACATCAAAGTGCCTCAGCGATGCTTATTTTTAGCGTTTCGATTTTAGGTTACACTTTTACTTCTGCGTAATTAACTACACACGTGAATATACTGATGCCAATGGCTTCGCCGCCTTATAGTAGAAAATTGTCCCAATAGAACATATTCCCGCGGTATACCTGACAGGTTTGCCTGTATGTTGCACACCTGTTCAGGTTTCCATACAAGCTTACCTGACAGGTATAACTGTGTAGGTATCTATCCTACGTTCTATTCCAGGACATCGTTTAGCGGTACATTTAGTTCTATCAAAAACCGTTGATTCGTTCGAATGCGAACGTAAAGAAGTAACAAACTTCACACGCTCACAAACTTTCGCCTTTATAATATTAGTTTGATAGTGTGATGACTGGCAGCTGTCCTCTGCGGTTTCAACTGCGTCTTTGGTTATTCCGCTCACGTAGGTCGTGGCGTGATGCTATATAGCTTTCCTTGATAAATAGGCTATCCGACACTATAGGAATTCTTCAATTCAAACCAGCGGTTTCTGAGATTAGCGCGTTCAAATAAAACAAACAAGTAATATTAGTGTAGATTCTACGTCTATAATTACTCCAGCAAAGGATGTTATGGATGTTTTATTGAATTCAGATAAGGAAGACGTAGCCGAGACTGCATAGACCCGGCACGTATCTGTCGACCCAACTGTAATTAAGTTAAAAGCTTGTAAAAACAAGCAGCAGCCTATAAACATCCTAGTAATGTGTTAAGCGGGCTTCCGTTCGCATTATCGCCTCAACTAGGCAGAAAAAAGAGTCGTAGAACACATTTACAACAACGCTTGTAACAAGTTCAGATAACACACGGTGATATGCTTTATGAAGTAAAAACTACACCAGCCCGCTTGTCTAAGCTTCCGTTAGACGCTTGAAAATTGTTTGTTTTTCTGTTAACTCGTACATTTGTAACCACTATGCCAAAGTATCAAGGATGTTACGGATATGAAATTATTTCGGATTATTAGCTAGTTTCGGTTACGGATAGGTTTTTGTTTTTTAAATTTTTTTGTCTTCTTAGCTGATGGCGAAACTAGTTAAATTCCTTGCTTGGCCCAGTTCATTTCCGTTCACCATTCAGCCACGGCGATACCGTCAACTGATGCTGTCATTAGGTCCCTAACTGGGCACGTGATGCAGGGTGGATGGTTGGACATGGTCTGCGGAGACGTCGCACAAACACTGAACATCGTAACCGTCCGAGAACCCCCATCCGTAGATTGTCTTTGGTGCGCCCAACTTGGATGCAGAGTATCATGCTCATAATACAAGGTTATTTTTTTTTTGGTCTGGCATCACAAGCTAAAACCTCTGTTTCCGTCTTTATCCTGCCCCTAAACGTTTATATCGGCTTCGGTTACGATTACAGATATTTTTTTCGTATATTCGATAGTTTCTCCCATAGTTCACCCCTGCGAAGTACCATGCTACACAGAAATAACATAAATAGTTTTACAAGTTAAATCTAGACGCGTGTAACTTTTTAGACGAATTTATCAACTTTTCCATGAACTAATGTTTGTTTGTCATTTGAAATGTAGATCTGACCGCATCTGTTACCATTCATCATCGTCGTGTTATTTATAAACACGCGAACGATGACATGCTCATGTTTATATTGTTGATGTTGTATGCACGAGAATGGAAAATCGATCACCAAGCACTTTCGCGTGGAGTACATTAGCTCACAGATACAATACACCTCGTCGGTTCACTTTCGCCTTTCTTGGTCACGACCGGTCATAGTTCACGATCGTCACCGACTCCTTAGCCACTGGTATTCAAACGATACGGGAAAGTTTTCAATTGGCCTTTACTTGAACATAACTGGCAATACTACTCTCACTTGATAGGTTGGCCTTTGCCATGTCACACTTGTTAATGGTCCAGCAACTAAATAGTAATTATATTCACGGTAATGTTGGCATAAGTGGCACGATGTCTCTATGCGGAATAAACATGCCACTCACTGGCCGTTTCTGCTTATTTAGATACTAATTACCTTGCAACCTTTGCGGATAGTAAAAGTTACCGACAGCTTCAACAGCGGTCCCGTCAGATTATAATTGGAGTGCCTTCGAGGCTAGAGTGAATAGGCTTTTAATAGACTATTGCGCCTCACCATCAACGATTATATCACTGCTTACCAGCAGATAGGATCGCAGGTAAGCACTAGTCTATATCAATTAAAAAAAAGGTTACCTTCAACCACGTGAAGATATATTTTTTTTTTGGTGCGATAATCATTCAGTGACATCCCTCACTCTTGGGCGTAGCGAGAGATAGTGTCAGACTGTTACTGACTAAAAACCCACTGCAGTTCCTTCGTTGTCTTTCGTACCGGGGCGGAATCTTCCTTTCAGAAACAGATCCTTGGCCCCAATAGGATTCGACCCTGCTGGGCCCCTACGGTTTGCTGACAATTCCTTGATATCGTGTGGAACGATACGCGCCGTCGACGTTTGGACTCCGTCCGAACGATTACCAGTTTTGCGGACGAGGAGCTATGGGTAGCTCGCCATCCGGCTGTCCGGTAAGGATCAAGTCCGAGTCGTCGACGGCTGGTAGTGTTACATTCAAAGATGATGAAGATGTCAGCTAAACCATAGAGGCCCACAAGAGCTTTTCAGAGGTTCTATAATTCTGTAAGGGATACTGTAGTTTTAAACACAGTGTGTTTTAGTCAGTAAATATCTGACAAGCTCGATAGTACGAAAGGGTATTTACCATCAAAACACTGTCAGTTTTCTCCGGCTAGTTCACCATTTACAGTTGTGATTAGTTGCACGTCAGACTTGCAACAACTTTCATATCGAGTTATCTTCGGTGATCTTTTGATCTGTTGCAAAATTGGTTAGCAATAACATGAGTCATGTGGTTTCACCTGGAACTCTTGAGAAAATGCTTTATGTGTTTCGATTTATGTGCCTTTAAATTACTTCAAGTGCGAGTTGTTTGCTACGGTCTTGACTCATGCTGGCACATAGACATTTAGTTATTTACAAACACTCCGGGGTTGTGGTATTGTTCGAGAGTTACCGCGGCCCTAGATAGAAAAAGGCAACTGAAAGAACACATGTGGATTTTAGTCAGTTAAATTCTGACACTCCCTCTCGCTCCGCTCAAAGTGGTTATAGTTATTTTATGATTTTGCATTTTATCAAATCATCATTAATCATTTTATAGGTGTAATGTGTGGTCAAGAACAAAACAAGTTGGTTTATCATCATCATCATTTCAGCCGAAAGACGTCCACTGTTGGACATATACCTCCCCCAAGTGTCGCCACAATGATGTGGGTAGTCAAAATTAATTCTATTGTAAGTAGGGTAACAAGATGAAAAAAATCAAAAGTCCGGAG
This sequence comes from Mythimna lalbum, assembly GCA_949319445.1. NCBI lineage: Eukaryota > Metazoa > Arthropoda > Insecta > Lepidoptera > Noctuidae > Mythimna > Mythimna lalbum. Next base: position 4,319,162 of record OX439356.1, on the reverse strand, counting down.
AAAAGGCCCGATTTCCATTGAAACGTCTAATTTTTTTACAGTTTGAGAATTTTTTTCACACTACGGATCTAAGTCATGCGCTGCACATCGCACTCAAAGTGGTGGGAGTGGCAGCGCAACCCCCTTTAATAAAGGAAAATTAATTGTAGTTTATTTAAGTTTTTTTATCAATTTGTTTAAGCTGTATTTTTATTGAAAATTCTAAAAAATCCTGAAATATGGTAAACCTAATTGTAAGTATACCTATTTTAACTGTAGGCTTACAAATCTTTATCATAATGAGTTCAGTTGCACTTTAATTCCAACCTCAATTCCTCGACAAAATATAGCAGCGTTACAAACCTCTTCTAAGTAAAAATCAATATTTCAAACAGCATACAAGTGTTCACACCACTTTTCACCCGTCATCATTACTCAAACTGTCATTTACAACTCATTTTATTACCACTCATACAATATTCCAACAATAGCTAACGAGACTTGATGAAGTAAAAGTTGCAAATGCATACTAATGCCCCATTGTTACTTTCTACCGACTCGTTATAATGTATCGCCCACATAAAATGTGATTGGAGGTCGAAACACTAATAGGTGCCGACTGCGAACGGAAAGCGTTCAGAGAACCGAGTTTGTTTTACGTTAACATGATTGACACATTTATGACGTTCGATGCTCCGATTGGCTTGCTGTAACCTCTCAACCAATCATAGAGCAAAACACGGTAAAACAACTCGCACTCAGAAAGCCTAGTGCGAGTTTGTTTTACGTTGACGCGATGGACACTTTTATGCCGCTCAACGCTCCGATTGGCCCGTTCTAAGCTCTCAACCAATCAGAGAGCAAAACACGGTAAACGTTTCGGTCGCGTTAACGTAAAACCAACTCGCACTCAGCACACAGATGATTGATTCAATATTTGCTTTCATATTTCATGGGGTCTCTCGTAGTACACACTTTTTGTAGAGTACGAGAAGACATTAGTGTAACGGCGCATTAGACACGATTTGTGTATGAAAGTTAATGTTCTTTATAATACAAGCTTTAGTACTACTGCGCTAGTTTTCAGTTTCAACTGCTGAACTTAATTCCTCATGTTGGTCACGGTTTTATTGCATATTTATGTGTCATTACTGTTCTATTGCATTTTAAATGTTTCTACCCAAATACGTACACTATGATATCATTAAAAATAATATAAAAACACAACATAAACACCAGACAAGCACTTACGTTAGAGGAACGATTACATCTCACAAAATGAGCATAAGGACACAAGTATGTTTCATTTTAAATGTGTAGCGATATGCAAATAAGAGTATACAAATTGAATGGATGACTTCAACGTGGACATATTGGCCCCCAGATAACGCGAGGTACGCAGGCGATATTTGGTCGACGGCTGTTTGCCGTGGCGTGTGCGATAGCGATCTGACTGAACGAGCGGGCAATTGCCTTGTTTGTCGGGCGGAGACGCAGCCATACTACGCTATGTTGATACCAACGCGATTGGACGCGGCAATTTGTTGCTGACGATTTATTTTATCCACACCTGCAGCATCTGACCGCTCCTGGCAATTATACCCGATATCATGATAACTGCGCGCCCATCTGTCACTGAATATTATGATACTCGCTTTAAATCCTGCGATTCCGATTAATATAATACACGATTTATTTTCCCTTCGTTTTGTCCATCGTTAACCTCGATATTATAATGAAGGCCTCCCACTTTCATAATCTTTATCGTTTTCGGGTAAACGATGCTTGAGCAATTTAATGTAAAGCTCATGTAAGGTCTAAAAGTTTACTTTATGCTAATCTTTAAAAAGCTTGCCCCTAACTGTTATTCAAATGCTGTTACGAATACGAAGATAAGAATTCGCTCATGCGTGCTGCACGTGAATGTATGCAGTTCTAAATGTACCTCGTTTGTAAATGTTCAGAATATTATTCACCGGGCACATACTGTATGGTTAGATTCCTAACTCTGGGGAGGTCCGGTAAAGTGGGTAATACACAGTCAGCCGTAGCATCGCAGCTGGAATGACATGACTGAGCCGTTTTCGAGCTGGCCCTACGGACACGGATACATTGACGTCTCTGTGACAATTTGATGGTAGATTGTTCTGTTTACATACGAACGTCTACGTCCACCTTCTAGAAACCTGCGTGTATTTATACAACTTATCCTATGTGTACATCTTAAGTACGCACCGTTTCGGTCATGACTCCATTCCGTATTGTTTCTACGAAAGGAATAGCAAATGAAGCGTGTACAACTGACAGATCACTTCAACAGATGAAATATGGTCTTGAAACGTTGGACAAAGTAACTTTTCACTTCACCGACACTATTAGTCGTATTTGGTAATCAATCAACATAATGTTCACCTACTAGTCAGTGGGTTCGTTCACCTCGCCTCTCAAGGTCCAAGCGTGCATTATTTTAGCGTCGGTGGCGACCCACACACGCACTACTATGCACATTTCCAAGTACGATGCACTAGGTTGGAGGAATGAGAGCGCGTGATACGAATACACTAGCGATTATCTTGCCCGTGTAGATTTTATCAGTACGTAAAAACCTCCGGAAAACCCTGCCACACCCTCGTGAAACGGTGCGGACAAATTGAATTTTCTCCGTAACAAAGCCGTGTAATCACTCTTATAACAAAGTATTCACAGTGGACCATCGAACTATAATAAAGTGCGCAAATACCAGGCCGGTGGAGTTGATTGTTTTAGACATAGAACATACTTCACCCATAATAGACAGTAATCCAATAATCAGATAGAAATCTCGTAAAGATTTAATAGTTCCCTTCTTGTAACTAATAAAAGTTGCAGACGCTCTTGGTTAGTGTTCAATTTACTTAACAATAATTGTGTCGTACGATTGTCTAGTTGACAGCAGTCCATTAGTGACAGAGGTGAGCGCGGCTGTGATTTACGACGGCCATCGCCCTCCGTGATGGCTCCTTGTATCTCGAAATGAAACACTCATACAGTAGCCAGCAGCCACTTACGGCTAACATTTATCTGATGGGCATTTGAATTCTCAGGTGGGTGACACGACCGCACTACGAGTAATCATTTTGAAAACGTTTCCTTCTTTTAATATGACTCTACAAGAGCTAGTGTCACGCAACAGCTTTCATTTGTAATAGGTTTATTAGTCGATGTAATTTTAAAAGTCATTAAATCTTGTGAGAGATTCATAAAGACTCCCCACGTGGGACATGCGCGCGCGCTGCTTTTTTTGCTCGGTAGCAGATCGTTCGTCATTACGCGTTTATTATCTGTTTGGCCTTGGCCGTGAACGGTCGCGCAGGAGGACACACTTGCGCGTGGGCAAATACGGTGGCTACACAGCGTACCGCAGAATTTTGAATCAACGCAGCAAAAAACTTATTGTGTCCATACCACGAAATGTTTTACTTGACATTGCGCAAAAAACTACCCATATTAAATTAAAATACCACATCTTTAGACGTAGTTAGAATAATAAACCTATTTAAAAATAAATATGTACGAGTGTTTCTTTTAGTTTTTATGTTGCTATTCGAAGAAATTAATTTAGCATTAGAATAACGTGTGTTGGATGAAGTATAACAAAAATAAGTCTGCTGGCACCCCCCGCTGTGCATGTTACAGCTAAGTGATGGCTGTGTCTACAATAATAAACAGTACCGTCAAACATATATGATTCATGTATAGGATACGTTTCAAATGTTTAAATATTGTATTTAACAAGGTAAAACAATATGTCAATTCTTTAATATTCATAAAGACGGACACATGTCGGATTAACATTTTTTTCTACATGTGAAATCATCAAACGGCTTCTACCGCTCTGTGGTGATAGAGGGAGTGTTAGATAAAAAAAACCACTTGGGTCCTTCCAGTTGCTTCCCACGACAGGCAATGGCTCCAAATACTTTCCGTGTTCTACTGAAAGTTCTTTAGATTAGCACTTCACAGTTCAACGGGGTCCATTTGGGTCAATTGCGACAATCGGTAGGTTAGGCAGGTCGTTAGGTCCGCCCACCGACGTCGGCGTGCGCCAGCCGACCCATTCGACGATAGCGCATCCGTTGGCGTGCTCATAAACACACATTTGCTTACTCCTTCAGTTACGTAACCCGCCCGTACACCCCCCACATGCAATTATTTACAATATGTGCGCAATAAACAGCTATTTGCTACACGCACTGCACGAGTGTATGCCCTTTGAAGTGTACTAATGTGTACTTCACTCAAGATTGTACATCTTTGTAAGGAAGCTCCATTTCCTTGCGTTAAGTATCTTTTTAAATGTCGTCATATCTGAGTTTATTTTCATCGAATGTTGGAGTTTTGTACATTCTGTACTGTAACGTTAAAATGTTTAGAGCGCCCCACCCAAAATACATTTCCAAACAACCACTGTGTCACGTTATTACACATCTGTCTCTGGATATTTTGGAAACCTAGATATCTTGTGGGTATTATCTAGGTTTCTATTGAAATTAAGATATAAATTTTGTGTAAAACTAATCGAGTAAAGATCTCTGAAAATCTGCTATTCTACATGAACTTTGGTAATTCATAATGTATCCATCAATTTTAAAAATAATGTAAATGTATTGCACATTTAGTCGAGATTCTGAATACCGAATACCAGCAGAGCGTTCAGGTGTTATCTTCTATTTTTTTCGCATTGCCGCTATTAAACATGTTGAATGAAAAAACGAGCTTTTAAATCAAGCTCATGTTGATGATAGACAGATCGGGAAGGGTTCTCTTAAGATGACATCATGTACTTTTCGCGAAAATATGTAATATGTATGTATTTTACGATGTCGTGGCCTCATTGTGACAAAATCACCAACGAGGTCATCGCACCGATCGTTAAAACGACACAGAATTTGCTTAAAAACTCAAGTGATGAATGATTTTCCAGATTAAGCTTGTAATTGTTCCAGATTTCCTCATCTACGATAAGCCCAGAAATGTTTAGTATTTGTTCTACAACACAAATACATGTAACTAAGCGATTCCGACCGAACCACGGTCCGTGAACATAATCGTAAAATCACTTGATGAAAGCTTTGCCCGAACATATCCAAGCTCGCAACGAAATCAATAGACTATTCCGATGTAATTCTCGTTCAGCTAAAGCAGCTCTTTATTTATATTACTTTATTTGTTTGTAACCTCTCCTTAAAGTAAGTAGTACCATAAACTTTTTTGACGCCGAGTCGCTAGCCTGTCGGTTTTCTATCGTTTACATTTCGGGGCGTGTGCATTGGAATTGCACAATTTAATTCCTCCAAGTCCGTTCCATCATCGGACAACAAGACAAACGGCGTTGCGGTACATGGACATCCCACCCATACGTATAGTAAAGCGGTTTGGGAACACATTCAGCGTACAGCTGAGAAGTTGATTTCCCTGCCGGTGTTTCCTGATAGCTGTAACCTAGGGTCTTTAAGTTAAGAGTGAATAGGTTACTTCTGAGCAAACGTGCTCCATCGTCGGCCACATTATCGCTTACCATCAAGTGAGATAGTGGAGAACACTCGCGCTGGGCCCTGGTCGAGGCCATGGTCCGGAGCGAGGAGGGGTGGCATTCGGTCGCCTGCGAAGTAGTAATGCTAGCAAAGAAGCCGGTATAGCACGCGCAAGGCAATTGCTCTCGCGCCCCAGCTGCCGGGATTCCGATCCCGATTTCCGGCCACCGTAGGCGCGAGTTTGCGGATGGCGAACAATGAGTAGATCGCCATCCGACTGTCTGGTAACCTTCCGGAGTCGGACCAAGCCCAAGTCGTCGACGCCGCGTCGTCTTCTGCGCGCCTCAAGGAGTTGTTAGCAACCATAAGGGCTCAGCAGAGTCGAAGCGTACTGGGGCTATGGATGATGCGGAAGAGTTCCCTGGGGCTCTGGAACAATGGCAAAAAAGGAGCAGAAGTGGGTTTTTGGTCAGTAAAAGTGACACGCACTCCTCTCAATTTTCCACCTAAAAAAAGGTGAGATAGTGGAATACTTAATATATGCATCGTAAAGCTATGAGAATGCATAGCTATATATTCTCAGTTGTTCGACACACGATGGATTAGTGGAGAATTTGTCCTGCATAAAATGTCGTACGCGCCTATTGAATGCACAAAACATATCATTCATTAATGTCACATTACGAAAATGGATAAATGCAGCAGCATCATATAAATGTCCAGAGTGACAGCACTTACCGGAGTTGTGCAGTCAGATCACGCAGACGACATGATATGCTCGCGGACTGTATTTCTGTATCTTCGCTTATAAAATAACGCTGAGAGACAATGCCGATGAGTAAACGGTTGGGTCACGTATGTGCTTAAGAGGTCCTTTATTCGAGGCGTGCGCGAAATATTGAAAATCATTTCTGACATATCAATAGTTTATCTACAATTTAATATTATAATAAAAAGGGAAAGTATTTTTACCAACTTCACAAAAAGGAGGAGGTACTATGTTCGGATGTTTGTATGTTTTTTTTGTGTGTATGTTTGTAATGAATAAACTCAAAAACTACTGTGCCGTTTTCCAAAATTCTTTCACCATTGGAAAGCTACATTCACTCTGAGTAACATAGGCTATATTTATTGCTCGTGCGAAGCCGGGACGGGCTGCTAGTATTTTTATATAAGTGAAGAAAGCTTTGTCATTGTGATCGAGGCGACATTCACCTGAGTCTTGGCGAGGGTGTTATGGAGCTGAGGACTACAGTGACAAATTTCCATGTGTATCAAACGACGTTTTTCAATACAGTTGTAAAGACATAAATTAACGGGGATTGACGCACGGCTCGTGGTGGTTGACGCGCGCCCAGCCTGATACGATAAATGTAATAAATTTTTTTCATTATCACAGAATAATACATATGCTCCAATATAATGTTTGCTCCAGAATGTAATGCAACAGGGGATACCGGTTTTTGCTCGGTCGGCTCCCCGGCGTCTAGCGAAGATACGATAGTCAATGGACTGAAAATGTTTTGCATGGAATTGATTAATTCATGAATCCCCAAGCGACACCCGGTGGCCGCGCATCTATTGTCTTACTATTGTGTCTCTAATTGACGGTATCTGAAGGGTTAACCCTGTGGCCTCGGCGCCTTTGAAATCTCCTGCTATCTTTTTGTTAAGCTTCACTTTTATGGTAAAATATTTTATTTCCTTGGAGTTTTACTACCATGTTTACGCTTAGGTATCTTTTTTTTACTTATCTTATTCCTGATAAGTTTATGAGTTTTTCAGCCTTGTCTGCTGTCTTGAAACAAGTTTTTAATGAAAATCACTTTTTCACACCAAGCTTTAATAGCTTGGTATACCTATATGTCGGTATGCCTATGTCCAACAGTAGACGTCTTTCGGCTGAAATGATGATGATACCGATATGATTAATACTCGTCAAGACGAATCATACAAGCCCAAACTTTATGGGGTTGTGTCGTTTAACTACCACGTTCCTATAGCCACATTCCGGTTACATCATCAGATCAGCTACATGTCATAATAATTTTGCATTGTCATCTGATTTACACATGCATGCAAAATTTCAGCTCGATCGGTAATCGGGAAGTGGGTCCAATTTAATTTACAAGATTTGATTACAGACAAATATCGGGACAGGTGAAACTAAATAAAAAGCTTGTAAAATACCTTTCCCATATACTTATGGTCGTCCATGACCCGCACGAGCACATTCCATATTCCAAACTGCTGATGTGACAGATATTTATTTGCTATGCTAATTCGATCAGATAAAGAATGCTCCTGTTTCGCAAATGTCAAGACGTATGATACAAGGGGCGTTCTCACGGTAGCTCTTAAGAGAAGAACAGAGAAAGCCTTATCTCATGTATCGGAGCGCGAACAATGTGAAGAGCGTGTCGATGCTTATCACTGCCAGCCTATCTGGCTGTAGTGCATTCGACTTTCACTTGCGCAGCCGCCACGCTGCCGTGTCGCTCCTAACACCACTTTGTTTGTGGCCCTCTGTCTTGTTAGTGTTGACGGAAATGGTGACGAACTGACGAGAATCGATGACTTCTCGTGGAAGTGTTTCAGCTGATTTTTAGGGTTCCGCAGCCAAATGGCAAAAGAGCGAACCCTTATAGATTCGTCATGTCTGTTCGTCCGTATGTCACGGCCACTTTTTTCCAAAACTATAAGAATTATACTGTTAAAATTTGGTAAGTAGATGTATTCTGAGAACCGCATTAAAATTTATACACAAAAATAGAAAAAAAAAACAATAAATTTTGGGGGTTTCCCATACTTAGAACTGAAACTTAATTTATTTTTTTCATCAAACCCATACGTGTGAGGTATCTATGGATAGGTCTTTTTAATATATTTTTTTTTCTAAACGAATAGTTTGCTCGATAGACACTTCCAGTGGTAAAATATGTCCCCCCGCCCCTGTAACTTCTATAATAAGAGAATGATAAAACAAAAAAAAAATATGATGTACATTACTATGCAAACCTCCACCGAAAATTAGTTTGAACGAGATCTAGGTAGTAATTTTTTTTAATGCGTCATCAATCTAATCATCACTTATTAAAACATCGATCAATGTTACAACGAACTAGGTACAAGAACTTTTATATTTATTATGTTACTTGCTACTACGGAACCCTTCAGGCCCGACTCGCACTTGGCCGCTTTTTTTTGCCTCGTCGAGTCGAGATAAGTACCTACAACATTGTTTACCTCAAAATATGTAAAGTGCGTCACTACAGCGGCAGAAGGAACAGCGTTTTTAGCGTTTAATATTCAATAACACATCCATACACGTCCATTGTGTCGGTATGGATTATGGGTGTTAGGGGACGCCGCGCCGCGCGCCGGTTGCGTCGGTCGCGCATGTTAAAGCGAGCCTGTCGTGATTTAGTGCAGGGCCGGCGCGTACGCAGCCCACGGGCCTAATTACAAAGTGTAATGAGGCGACGAGTACGCCCGCGCTCGCGTCCGCCCGCGACTGCGCTCACGCCGCCTGACAGACAATAACTAACTTGTTGAGGTGCCAATACCAAGCACGCCTCTTCTAGTTTAACATCGTTTAATTTCTCCACAATATATTTGAGAAATGACGTTCATAAATTAGCATAACATAACATTACTAGCCTTTTAATGTTCCCACTGCTGGGACACAGGCCTCCTCTCTTTGATAGGCCGTAATCCACCACGCGGGCCTATTGCGGGTTGGTGAATGTCACATGTCTTCGAATTTTTTGGTTCTAGGACAGGCCGGTTTCCTCACGATGTTTTCCTTCACCGTTTTGAGAGCAGTGGCGATGAAATAAATTACACAATGTAATGCGCCTTTTTGGGTTTGAACCCGCGACCTACAACTCGTAAGTCGGCGACGTTACCACTCGGCCACCATTGCTCTCAACAGTTCTAGTTTAACCATCGTTTAATTTCCATAATATATTTGAGAAGTGACGTTCATAAATTAAACTTATAAAACATGAAAGCATAAAAGTCAAGAGCTATAAAACCACCGCAAAAAATAACCGTTTCATAATTTCATAAAAGAGTAAAGGGTATAAACACGCAATAAACACAACGCACGCATAAAACCCCAGGACATAAAATCTGTACAAATTAAGGTTCTAGCGCAGGAGGACTATAAAAATTCCACTAACCACTATTTATCGATAGAAAGAAATATAATGTTGCGTCTAAATTTGGCTAAGAACCACCTTAATTTTCTATTCTTATCTTATCTAGAATCAGATCACAAACATCAGCTACAAAATCACGAGACCCATGTTCGAATTAATATTTTCATTACAACATTCAATAGATAGTTATCTGAGCATCAAAAAGCGAGCACACTATTAGAGCATAGCCACAAAATAGATAGGTACAGAAGTCAATTTCATGTATGTACTTCACTTTCTACACCTACGCTCAGCAATCGCGCTAGGGTCAGCGCTGCTCTGTACGAGCGCGCTTGGGCGCGGCGATAAATACCTAATTTAAATTTTGAAAAATATGACATGGCTACAAAGTCATGTACTTATATTTAGCTTCCTAAAAGTAAACAAACTGCCAAAGTACAAGCAAATTCCTGCCTAATTATGTCTTAAAACTGGTAAGTAGCTTAAATATCGATAATTCAGCAGTTACAACTTTTTTTTTGTTTTATTATTTCACAAAGAAGTTCACATACATAAAAGCTCATATACGCTCGCAGTGATCTGAATAGCCGAGATATCGTGTCCGTGAGCGATGTCTATGTGTGCGTTGCTTGAGCGAGCTTTGTATGTATATTGACTTCTGTACCTATCTATTTTGTGGTAACCCATTACATAATTACAGTGCGACGGGCGTTTTCATATTATGATTTACGCACGACTGGCCGCGGTCCGTTGTTACGCCTCAACTTTGGCAAAAACACTCGGCAATACCATTCCACTTAATTTTGCATCCGAATGTCGAACTAATCGCAAACGATTTTCGACTGCCATTTCTTTTGCATTTTTTTAGGGTCCCGTACCCAAGGGGTAAAACGGGACCCTTTTACTAAGACTCCGCTGTCCGTTTGTCCGTCGGTCGGTTTGTCAGGCTGTTGCTCTTTAACCAACCAACCAAAAATTTCATCTATCACGGTTCATATCTCAAGAACCGCGATAGTTAGTTGAAATTTTCACAGATGATGTATTTCTGTTGCTATTATAACAACAAATACTAAGATACAGAATAAAATACATATTTAAGAGGGCTCCCATACAATAAACCTGATTATTTTGCAATTTTTTGCTACAGGCAGTTTTTTTATGCATAATCAAGTCTTTTTAACGTACACGCTACGAGCAAACTTACATTGTCATCAATATCCCATTTAACAATCAATCAAAAACAAAGTAAGATAACTATCGCCCGTCTGAGAGCAATTTGAACGAGCCAAGATCATACATCAAGTTATGTAAATCGCGATGTTTTTTACGTGACCAAATGTCGTCACGTCGTAAGTGATGGACGTACAAAATTCTGTTCTATTAATCTCCATTGAATAGTACGAAATGCTTCGATCATCTGGACAAGTTACATGACACGTCCCGACGGCTGTTATTAATTTCTTTCAACAGTATCAATATGTTAATGAAATTACTGAACTCGTTACGGTGACAGCTTGTGTTTTTAATTCAAAAAGAAAATTAATATCTTGAGCGCTGGGTCTTTTTGCCCGACAGCCAAGGTAGGGTTATGTTTTTCGCGCGTATTTTGTATGTATGTTTCGCTGTATGATTGTAAATTTCTTTAATAACCCATGGCTTCCAAGCGGCTGGATGGATTTCGACGGTTAAGATATCGTTTGATTTGCCTTAAAAACCTAACTGCGCTGCTAAAAAAGCTCGATTCGTCTCAAAAACCTAATGCTGAAAAAAAAGAAAATCAAAATTACTGAATTTTTTATGCTTAAAAGATAAAAATGTTATTAATTTGTTTTAACCAGTAGAATAACAACATTAAGAAAATTACAAGGAGATTACAAAATAAATAGATCATGTTTCAATTTAATTATGAATAATAATTCAGTAGTTGGGTCTTAGTTTGAACTTTGTGTTACTTCAGCTTGTTATTCTTCGTTATGTAAACCAATTTCCCTGAACATTTCGATCTCGTTAAGAAGTTCCGTTGTTTGTTCTATATCATAGGTTTCAGGTATGTTTGTTTTATTTTCATAGATTTTCCGAGGCGAGTCATTAAGTTTTTGCTCGACGCCCGTATTTGCAAATGCGGTTCCGGTACCGTTGTGCCAGAGACCACCGCACGCTTGTTGATTTTTCGCTCGAATTGATGTTTCGTTGCGTATACTGAACAGAACAATAGAACAAGTTTTTTTTAGGTGTCTTTGTTCGTACAGTTATGTAGATAGAAGTTAACCAACGATACAAATGAAGTAGGAGCTTTTTCTTCCAATGTCCTGTTATATGTCATATGCTCTTATAAATAATGGATTCTTCGAAAGGCGTGCTTTAGCACGAGCACGCCGCGTGCTGCCCGTATCATTCCAAGCGGAAAGTTCAAGAAATCGAATACAGCGACATCACGTAAAACTAATTCGAACCGCCAATTTTCGTTCATCCTGTGAACAAAATTACTTAACGCGGATGTATTCGAAAATACGTTTTATTAATTTTCTTTTTCGCTGACTTCAGCTAATGCTGCTTGCTTGAGTAGTTTCTGTATTTTCAGGGCTGAAATGATGAGCTGTAAAGTCTCATGAACTACCAGGAGATCAGAATCGTTACAGAGTAAAATTTTTACATATACAAAAAAAAAAAAAAATATTTGTTTATTTACTTTATTAAAATTAGTAGAATTACATGCCTCCCGCCTAGCCACATGCTGGTGAGGTAGAATCTAAAAAGATATCGCATTCAAATCGGCCGCAGTAAAAGCAACATACATATATGCGGGTTATCGAAGAACCCGCATATATGTATGTTGCTTTGGCTTTTAATTAAAATTGTAGTGTTTGTACGGCGTCTTTTCGCAGACCATAGCCTACTTTCCGTTTTTCGTCATATTCTGTTACCTGTTCATGTGACATTATGACAGCATCACTGAAATTAATCATTTAATTAGATTACAATTGAAACACAACTAAAATTCTTTCTCTCTTAATCAAAAACTCGGAGTTCACGATTCATTTGTACTTGTGAATCGTGAACTCTCAATATGTTAAATACGGAAAAAAACAACAAACGAAAGTAATCGGCTGAAGGTACGGGGGATGAAGGCTCCCCGCGCGTCAAGTGAAACTTGTTTGTACCTCCGATATAACTTCCGATTAAAAATGGTCGAAACCGCAATCAGAATCGAATGTGCAAAATCAATCGAAAGTTCTGAACTTTCGGAATCAAATCTCAGTAATATTGGTCTGTAACTTTAGCAGCGAACGATAAAACTATGATCAATGAGCAAAAAAGTCGCAATCATACATATAAATAAGCTAAAATGCCATTTTCTGACATTTGGTGGGTGTTCATTTTGAATTCCTCGGTAAATTCTCTATCAATCTCTCTAAACCGTATTTCGCAACTAGCAATAAATTCTGAGATAAAATATATAACATCACCGTTGAATACCCTTGATTTTTATATAATTCAACACTGCTTTTTTTGTGCTCAATTCCAAAAGTGATTTTGTCAAATAACGGCTGTATAGCTTCAGGACGGCAGTTTTGTTCCCGCCTTCGTGAAATATTATGAAGTTTCTACCACTGTTGATAGCTTTCGGTAATGAATATACATGCACGATCTGCAATTTAAAATGATATCGCCAACTTTTTGCGAATGCATCCAAATGATTTATTCCTTTCACAATCAGTTCCAGATCTGTTTTTGCAAATCAAAATCGAAAATCGAGTCCACTACAGGTGCTAGATCTCTCCTTGTTCTCGATATTAACTTATTTTTGTTATTTTGTTTCAGTTTCTGCCACTCAGCCGCCACAGAGGCCTTGGATACCATTGACCCGGCCGAACAGAACTCGTCCGACTTGTAAGTATTGTACCGTGTTTACCACACAATTAGTTTCCCAAAACAAATATTTACAACATGAGTGTGCAGTTACTGTTCAAACATTAATTTTAACGATACCATCGAGCTTGTGCCTTTTTATTCATCGTAGTAAAACGATTCATAGCCAAGAACGGCGCGAGATTATTTAATAGCGATAACAAAAAGCTTAGCAACAAGTTCGTCATTAATAAAGTGTCATAGTGGTGGCACGTATGGGCGAGGCGCATGCGGCCCGTCTCATAAATAATCAACCGGAGCCCGCCCTACCATTGCAACGGTAATGTTTCTACCCGTGGGAGACCCCCACGGATACTAGTTTGGTCCTGGTTCGATCCCAACTTGTAGTCTTTCATCCAATACAGTTACACAGTTAACGTTGCATGACATTTGAATAATTCCGAGAGGTGGTGCTTCCTCGTCTACGATAGATTTATCTTACCGTTTCACTAATCAAGTGCGACCCTTAGGCCTTCCATATTGCTGTAGAAATGTCCAATCTAAACCTTGCTATCTGTACTAACTGGAGATTATAAATGGAGTGTTATTACAACATTATAAATTGCCAAGAATATATTATGTATGTCTTTATTAAAAAAAGCTTGTACTCAAAGTACACCTAGTCTTTTATTAATATCTATTCCTACTTGTCCAACAGCATTACCCATGTGCTATGCAAGATGCAGTGCGATCATATCAAGATAATCTGTCGAGGATCAAGATAAACACACTCAATAGAAAATCTTAATTGAATGCGCCTGTAAAGCTAAATTTTCTTACGTTTCCTCGCAAAGCAGTTTATGGAGTTCTCTGAAATTTATTTTAGCTTACAGTTCTAAGTAACAAGTAATCGTGAAGAGTGTGCTGGTGGAGTTTAGATCCCGTCACGCGTTCTTGGCCGGCACTCATGCCGCTTCCCGAGTTCCCGACGCACGATGCGCGTACCCAATTTACATAAATCAAAGCGGACGCTCGAGCCTAGCAGGCGCTCGAACACCTTACACCTATTGGCAAATAATTAATATCGTTGCACATTCCACATTCCTGATTTGTTCAAATATTTGCAACAACTGCGTGGTTATGGACTTTTGCTTCATTGCGTAAATCCGGCCAGCCATCCGTGTCGCTGGACAATTATACAACGACATTACGCATTCAACCTTCTTGTTACATGGCGACTATCGTATACCACTCGTATTTACTTATGAATCAATCAACCGTAAATAGGAAGCAATCTACAATACACCTAGAAACCGATTCAGTCGATCGCGCTTAGTCGCTCTCATGGCCAGATAGCACGGGAAGAGAGGAAATGCCCTTCGTCTCGCCATTCGCGGATAAACAATGCACAATGAGAGACATTGGCTGCGACCTCCTCGCATCCGTGAACCCGCGGATCGCGCGAATTTTATGTTAAAACTGGATATCTTACTCTCTTCAGACAGTGAATAAATCACATGGAGACGTAAACAAGCCTCGTAGCCAACAGCCAACAAACCTTGAGACTCCTTCGTTCCTATAAATGCGACGTATAAAAATCAATTGATGGCTGCGAGGTATATTGCTCCAAGATTGTGTGACAGAATAAATTCCTACATAGCTTGTTTACAATCGACACAAAGTAAGGTCTCTTTTGTTCACGAGTCTTTTTTACTTCCAAGTTTTATGTTTTCAACATTTGTTTTCCTATACTTGATAGGTGACCTTTCTAAGTCAGCTTATGTAAAAATTCATGAAACAATGGACGTTTACAACACTTGAATAAATAATTCGTATGTCTGTCGTGATACAGAATACCCACGTAATGGCAGCGCCAATAAACAGACGGCTGTGCGCCTCCCCCCATTATATTCAGATGAGACCCGATAGCTAACTGGTTTATTTCGTTTTTTTGTTGCCGACATAAACACTGGAGTGAGATGTTCTGATCGACACAACATCGCAACGTAATAACTGTTCACACCATCTCCCAGTTCTTAAATCATGCGCGTTTCTCAGACTGCGAGGCTAGCTAGCCGTTACCCCTACTTGTTTGATTAATGTGCTTTCTTGATTTAGCGAATGCATCTTTGCTCTCTACACCTGTCAGCAATTCTAAGAGAAATCTCTGACTCTCAACACATTCGATTTGATGCATGGCGTCTTACCCAACTAGAGACCTCTAGGCAATTTGTCATTTTCACTAGTATAATATTCTAGAATGTTCTAATCATTGGATATCAGTGATTGCATTAAATAGTGCTAATAACTGCTGTCATTCATTGTGCAGATATCATTACCTTTGTTTACTGCCTTCATTGTTATGTCTTTAATCAAAGAAGTCTATTCACTAATGATTAAATCATTATCGAGCTACCTGTCAGAAAGCAATTGGCTTTGTAGATAAAGAGCTGGGTACAACTGAAGGACGTTCCCATGGAAGTTCTGCCAGATGTCGATATTGTCAAGTTCGATTCAACGATTTGACGCAGTTGTAAACTTTCATATGCAAATGAATGTGGACTCAATTGTAATGACTCATCTTCTTTAATTCACTCATTCCTTTGTCCTTATTTAACTTTGCTTCATTGATTACTGTAATTATTATTCTGTTAATAATTTTAAACATACTGATATAGCAATTAATCACAATTAAAACTTTACCATTAGTTGGAGTTATAATGCTGAAATTAAATTATAAATTGTGCGAAATCGCATGATTCGCTCCCATTACCTGAAGGTGAAATCCATGAAGCAGTGCGGTCGGCAACACGTACCCATGTTACGTCTCAACTCCCACTAACAACATCTTGTTAGCACCTATTGAGACTTCTTACGTCATATTGTCGATCACACCGCGCTCTGACCGAACGTGATCTAATGAGTTCTTTACAACGCCAATCCAAAAGATTTCCATCTTTGCATACTTAAATCGGTTTTAATGAACCGTGATCACTGCTCAAAAAAGCATGTGTTGATATCTCACGAATCGTATTGATATTAGAAATCATTACGCGTGCGTGACTATAACCGACCACGCTAACGGTACCCATTGCTTCCAAAGATTTGACTGCTCCGAACTCGAGCGTTTACAATAATGTATGATCTATGTGCTCGTGTAGGCATTAACGCGGTACACGATGAACATTACGTTGTTCAGGATAAACGTGTAAAAGCGAAGTGTTGCGGGAGTACGCGAGCGGTGCAAATAGCCAGCGGGTCGTCGTGACATGCCTCACTAGTCGGCCGACTTCCGTCGCCACGCCTTTTCCTTTTTACTTTTATATTTTTACTACACGCACTAGTAAGTTTGCTTTACAATACGTATACATGACATCTTTGATATGCCCATGCTTAGGCGCTAAAACCATAACGTACAGCGCACAATAGTCGTAGCTATCAGGAATATTGTAACCACACGCAGTTAGTGTCACCTTCTCCCATTGTTTGTGCTTCGTACACGTACTATTTCATCATCGTCGTCGATTTATTTGAAATGAAGACACGCGTCCACATGTTCGACAACATTACCATTTATTATTGTGTTGGTGTGGAGCTTTCGTTTCGTCCGTAGTTCCTTAAACAACGAGCGATTATCGATGCGTGTATTGTTTCGCGACATTTGGCATGTGCGCCGCGTCTCGCGCGTTCGCATCGGGCATACAATGGACGTATTTGAAGCACGTGCTGCGGCCGTATTGATCGCCGCCGAGTGTCGCCAGGTGACTTTGACTTTGTGTCGATTAGCATGAACTCGAGCGCAGCGCGCGATCCTTATCAATTTGTCCGGACTACGGCTTCGCAGACGATCTCGGCGCATTGTCTTGTCCTTCCAGCTGTCGTGTGCCCGTCACTGCCGCTTTGTCTTACAACCTCCACTCCCGGTTCTTTGTCCGTTGATTGACTGAGACCGGCTCGATTAAATCTAGATAATTGCATCGCCAAGGTCTTCCACGAAGTTGACATTTAGACGAGCGGCCCTCATCGTCCTGCGCAGCGCGCCTTTTGATTCGCGTAATGAGACGGGTGCGAGCGCGCCGCGTCCGCATAAATCTGAGATAATGGCGTGGAGCGTGAGAGAGCACAGTCGTGCCACCTTAGTTTACGTAATAAGTGGATACGTTGAAATGAATCCGTCGCTGTTAGCTCGCGGAACGCTTATGATGCCCAATTTCCTTGTTCCAACCTTCCAACCAGGTTGAATGAGAACATTTCCGTTTTACATAAATGTCTCCATTGTGTAGAATGGCTTCATTACATATGTATGAGAGTTCTAGCCAATTTGTCGTACGCATAGATCGTACGTCTCAGATCAGTGTTAAAGTATATTCGAAAAAATCTAGGAATTAGGCTATTTCAATCTGCGACTGAAAACAACAAGCGTTAAGAATAATCGAGTGTAGTCGGAGCATCGGCCGCCGCGGCCTCCTGTGAGATATGATTAGAAAAAGCAAAGCCATTGTGTCGCGTGCCTGCCGCATGTGGAGCGTAATACGAGTCTCATTTTAATTGGAACATTTTTTATCTGTCACGCGAGTTGTGCGGACACTGGTAACAAAGTGTCGGACGCTGCTAATTGGCGGTGATGCTCACCGAACATGGTGTTGTGAGATAAACGACGCGGCTGCACTGACGGTGAAAGAATTACAACTTATTCAGAAGCGTCTTCACGTTCCGTGTTTATGTAGAGATGCTGCCGTACCTAAGCATCGTCAAAGTGACGCGATATATGGTTGAGTCCAAAATTAGGACAGCTCTCTGTAAAAACCGTAACTTAAAGCGAAAACTATACGACACCAACGTACAAGTGAATCACGCCTGATTTGTACGTAGGGGATCTAATGTTTGCAAGTCTAGTTGCCATATAAAATGTATGGAGACAGACGCGCCCAGATCTTTTCAGACTTTTTTCTCTTCCAGACATCAGCCTAGATTATAGCCGTAGCTTTACTGCTTGAAATTATACATCATTTTGTGCTCTCGATAATAACGCTGGCTCACTTTTCACACATGTCATCTCGCTTGGCGGCTGTCGTCACATTCAACACTTTAATTATTTGGATTATAAGTATGACGTTTTAAACGTGCAATTGGCGAGTGCTCCACTTATGTCCTCAGACAAATTAGGCCCTTTCAAGAGACTAGATTAGTCACTTGACTTCGACAGTATACTGAGAAGATGCTTTACCATCATAATAATCATCATGGAAAATAACATGTGTCTTTTTGACAGGTATATTCACAGTGATGTGTTACAACGTGCTATGTGACAAGTACGCCACGCGACAGATGTACGGCTACTGTCCCAGCTGGGCGCTCGAATGGGACTACCGGAAGAAGGGCATCCTCGATGAGATCAGACATTATTCCGCAGATATCATCAGCTTACAGGTTAGTATCTAAGCACTGTAAGTGCGTTAAAGAACAATTCCACACCCGCTGAAATACGACTACGCATGGCAGTACTCAACTTTTTTCCTTTCTTTTTGTTTTTTAAAGTTGTCCACACTAGAAGTTACTCCTGTATCGTGAGTGTGTTCACAAACACTCACTCTCATAGACAAGATACCTAGAACCGAAACTCCTTATCGTTAGGCCATTCAAATATTTGTTCCGTGCGGAATACGAACACGCGGCGTAGCAATCAATTGCTCAACCACTGTGCAAACCGTACCATCGACACTCTGTTAGTATTAGTACTGCTGTTTACTTTCCAACTCCTCCGAGGACCTGATAGAACAACTGAAACCACAGGCCCGGTCATTGTCATTTAGCGGGGGAAAGCTATGCAGCAGTGAGTGGAAAGCGAAAATTTTATCTAGAGTGGTTAGAAATGTTGGTCGGCTTTTAACTTCATACTTCAATTTTGTTGCAATTAAGAAATAATTAAATTAAATTATCGTAGTTCCTTGCCTTGGCCTTGGTCATTGGTGAGATTAAGCTCACCGATGACCTGCTACGCTGCGAGGCGAACCGGACTATTCGTTGTGGCGACACTTGGGGAGGCCTATATCCCGCAGTGGACGTCCTTCGGCTGAAATGATGTTGATGAGTTCTTTGCTGGATGGTTGGTCACCCCTATACACCGTCCTCAGTCTTTTTTCTACTTTCATATGGTCCGACTGCCTAAAACTAAAGAATTTCAAATTTTGTACAGGAAGTGGAAACAGACCAGTTCTACAACTTCTTCCTGCCCGAGCTGAAGCAGGATGGGTACGACGGCATCTTCTCGCCGAAGTCGCGCGCTAAGACCATGGGCGAGTCAGAGAGGAAGTACGTCGACGGGTGCGCCATCTTCTTCAGATCTGCTAAGTATGTCGAATGTCTTTTTATTTTTTAAAGTTTTAAAAAGAGGGTCCATAGATATCTCACCATCGTCACCTTTTGGAGCATCTTCTTCTCTCGATAGTACGTTTGGATTTCACAGTACAGCGTATTCAGTGTGCAGAGTGCGAGTTGTTTTTACGTTAACGCGATGGACACGGTTACCGCGTTTAGCTCTCTGATTGGTTAAGAGCTTGGAGCGGGCCAATCGGAGCGCCGAACGTTGTAAACGTGTCGATCGCGTTAATGTAAAACAAACTCGAACAAAACACTATTCTACAAATCGTCGAATGATTCTGCGTGAAGAAGTACTTAGGACTAGAGCAGATCAGAAGACAGACAGGGGCTCGTTAGATCAGTGGTCAGGGAAATTATATGTTGTTATGGCGTGGTTACGACCTAATTTAATGACAGAAATATTTATACTTTATAAAATTACAGCCCAGCGACCTAAAATTATGACACGATATTTAAACATATTTTTTGGTTTAAACCATCTCAAAAAAATATTTACCAGGAACATATTTATTTTAATATATTTTTTGCATGAAATAGTTAACCTTAGGTAAGTATAGAAAATACCACTTAAAAGAATTTAGCTAAAAGCATTACATTTGAACGAATTTTTACTACATTTAAGTTCTGGGCCGCAACTACTTGCAACTACTTTTAGTACATTGGGTCGTAATGTAAATCGACCTAAATTAAGGCTGGGCCTTACGAGGTTAAATTAGTGCATCAAAAGGGACACGCTGAATGATGAATGCAACTACTGAACATTTTAAAATTCTCTATCAAAAACATATCCATCAAGTTACAAACTTACAACCATAGTAAACACGTATGTCAAAAGCTCTGCGTGTTTTTTTCTGTAACACGCTTACGTCAAGTGAAGTAAAAAAAACTTTTCAATATAAAACTAAATAATGTGCATGAGCTCTTAGATTTATCTTCATAACAGCGACGATGTCGATACGCCCCCACGAGACATACGCATTTCTAGGGTTGCCATCTCTAAAATCTAGCAACCAGGATAAAAAAGCGTAAAAATCCTGGACGTATAGTCTTGCCTATTGTTTTTTTTTGTCTCAGTATAATAATATAAAAATATATCAAATTTTTATAAATTCAAACTTTAAACGTAATATAGCATCTTCAATATTTTTTTGTGCGTAGAATATCATTAAACAACTTCTCCATGTCGAGCAAGAGGGAGTGTCCAAATTTTTTACCCGAACTACAAATGAGACTTCGTCCGGACGCTCCCCAGATGCCCTTTAGGCAGGGCGAAAACGTGTGTTTTGTGTCAGATACAAGCTACCGATGAATATTTGATTTCTATAGAACCAGTATGAAATCATCCACTCCCTGCGCATACGTAAACATTTTTAACATTTTTTGTGTACAGTTTCTTCCACTTAACAACACATACTCAAGACAATCAGAAAGTGTTCGGTGTCGGTCACTGAAAACTAAAAGTGTCTACATTTGCGCAGCGCCTTAACTAGGACAAATCCGGTGAAGACCGGACGGAAGGCAACCCTACCCATAGGTTATAAGTCAACACCCGCTTACTGGGTAAGAAAAAAATATGAAAAACTTTCATGACTTTTTTTTTTTTTTTTTTTTTTTTTTGTCGACGGGGAAAATCATCATTGACGAAACCCGCTCTTGGGTGGAGCGGGAGACAGTGTCAGAGTCTTACTGACTAAAAACCCCGCGCCGTTCCTTCTAGCCTTCATACCGGGGCTCTAGTTTCCTTTCGGATAACCCCGACCCCGGTAGGCTTCGACCCCGATGGGCCCCTCCTGTTGCTGACAACTCCTTGAGGCGCGCGGGAACAGTGCGCGCCGTCGACGCCTTGGCTCGGTCCGGACAGTTACCGGACGATCGGACAGCGAGCTACCCATGGCTCGCCGTCCGCGAGCCCGCGTCTACGGTGGCTGGAAATCGGGATCGGAATCCCGGCGGCGGCGGTGGGGGCGCCGTTGCCTGATGCGGTCTGCCTCCTCCTTTGCTAGCATTACTGCTTCGCAGAAGGAGGCGACCGCCTGCCACTCCTCCTCGCTCCGGACCATGGCCTGAACCAAGGCCCGGCGCGAGAGGTCTCCGCCGCCGATCACCCCCACGAGGACACGGCGTTGCTCCGCCCAAGCAGGGCACACCTCAACTGTGTGCTCCACCGTATCCTCCGGGCGTTCCGCACAGTGGCGGCACCCGGGCGTCTCTTCCGCTCGAATCCGATGCAGGAACCTCCCGAACTTGCCATGTCCGGTGAGGACCTGCGTCATGCGGAAGGTAAGGACGCCGTGAGGTCTTTCCAGCCACGCCTCAAAGAGGGGACTTACCGCCATAATTGTGGCGTGCCCAGCACTGGGTTGCGATAGTCGCTGACGCCATTTCACCGTGAGATCCCGCCGGAGCTCTGTCCGCCATACCTCGACCTGTCGCGGTAGTGGACTTTCACCCCGGCGTTGCATCTCCACGCGCTTATCGTGCATGTGTGCAAGGACTGTTGCCTCCAGATCCCACGGTGGTAGGCCAGCCAGAAGGCTCGCCGCTTCGCGGGAGATCGTGCGGTAACCCCGCACCATCCGTATTGCCATGACCCTCTGGCAGGCGTTCAGTATGGACGCCGGTCGCTTTGCCAGCGACGGCGCCCACACCGGCGCCCCGTAGAGGGCCATGGACCGAACGATCCCCGCGTAGAGCCTCCGGCAGGAGGCGTCTGGACCCCCAAGGTTGGGCAGGAGCCGCTTGAGAGCAGCCCCGGCCCGGTTGAGTTTGGGAGCCAAACGTCGGAAGTGTTCTCCGAAATTCCATCGGCTGTCGAGAACGAGTCCCAGGTACTTCATCGTCGACCCGACGCCGATGCGAACTCCTCCTACCGTAAGTTGGGAGTCTGATGGTGGCGCATTCCGAGGGCCGTGGAAAAACATGGCCTCGGATTTGTGCAGCGCCACCTCGAGTCCCAACTCCTGGATCCTACCAACGACTATCGCAACCCCGCGTGTCGCTAGAGCGACCGCCGCCTGGTGCGACTCTCCCTGCGCTAGAACCAGCGTGTCATCTGCGTAGCAGACCATGCTGACCCCGTCAGGGAGGTCGCCGCGCAGCACGTAGTCGTAGCCGATGTTCCACAAGGGTGGGCCTAGAACCGACCCCTGCGGAACACCGCACGACATCTCTCGACGTTTCCAGTCTCCCTGGTGACCGGGGTAGATAATGGACCTGTCCGACAGGTAAGCCTCGACCACTCGACAGAGGTATTCGGGCACCCGGTGGTACCGGAGTGCCCTCCGGATCGTACTCCAGGGCAGGGAGTTGAACGCGTTGGCAATGTCCAAGGACACTGCCACGACACTCCTGCCCCGGGACACCGCAACCCCTGTCGTGAGGGCTCGCACGCGCATGATGGCGTCCACCGTAGAGCGCGCCCTGCGAAAGCCGAACTGTCCGTCCGACAAGTCCGGCCCCACCCGTGTTAGCCGCGCGACGAGGCGGTTTGCAATGACTCTTTCAAAGAGCTTGCCCACCTCGTCGAGCAGCACAATGGGCCGGTACGCGGACGGAGAGTCCGCAGGGCGCCCTGGCTTCGCGATGAGGACCAGTTTCCCCATCTTCCAGCGAAGTGGAAACTGGCCCCTCTCCATACATGCGCTGAAGAGCCCTCTTAGTCGAGGCCCGAGAGCCTCCATGGCCAGGACCCAGGCTTTCCCTGGCAAGCCGTCGGGTCCTGGGGCGGTGTTCTTGGCACTCAGCCTTCGCACCGCCACTCTCACCTCTACCTCGGTCACCTCTGGAGCGTTGTCGTCGTCGTCGCTGTTGTGGTCCGCGTCAGACACTGCTGGCGGGGGCGGAGCCATGGGCGGGGGGGAGTGTTCCCCTCGCGCAGGGAACAGAGTGGTTACCACACCCTCCACGAGTTGGGGCCGGAGACTCTGAGTCAGCGGCGGAGCCCAGGGGCGTAGCTTGTCCCGTACCAATTTGTACGGGCGCCCCCACGGATCCGCGTTCAGAGACCCCAGCCACACGTTGCGGGCCTCGAGTTTGGCCCGCCTTATCTCCGTTCGGAGGGTGCGCTTTGCCTCTCTGTACCCCTCATACAGCTCCGCCTCTCTGACCTCCGCATCCGGCTGGCGGTTGCGGCGCCTGCAGTGTCTGTCGTACCGGCGGCGCGCGTGGTTGCACGCGTTGCGCAGTGCGCCGATCTCCGGCGACCACCAGTACACGCGGCGCTTAGCACGACCTGGAGGGACTCGGGGCATTGCCGCGTCGCAGATTTGCGACATGGCCTCCTGGAACCACTCCGCCTCGACGTCGATGTCGACAGGCCTGTCCGGTGCTTGCACCCAGGCCTGTACCGTCGCGGCTTCCAGGAGGAGCTCCCGGTCC
Organism: Mythimna lalbum; assembly: GCA_949319445.1. Classification (NCBI taxonomy): domain Eukaryota; kingdom Metazoa; phylum Arthropoda; class Insecta; order Lepidoptera; family Noctuidae; genus Mythimna; species Mythimna lalbum. Next base: position 4,294,900 of record OX439356.1, on the reverse strand, counting down.
ATCTGCTTAAGCGCCCACCGCGGACCACAAGGGCTCTGTCGGACCGGCGCGGCCGAGGTTTCGGCGGAGACGTCCAACCGGATGTACCGGTGGTCGGAGTACGTCTCCACCTCCTCCATAACGCGCCAGTCGACGACACGCGGCGACAGAGCGGGGCTGGCGAACGAGATGTCCACCACTGATGTACCCCGCATCCGCACCAACGTGGGGACAGAGCCCCGGTTCAGGACGACCAGGCCCAGCTCCAAGGCCCAGTCCTCCACCATCCGACCCCGTCGGTTCGTGTGCCGAGAACCCCAAGCCGTATTCCAGGCGTTGAAGTCCCCGCAAACGACCACGGGGAGGGAACCGAACCCAGCGACGACGGAATTTAGCTCCATCAGGGAGAGTTGGAACACGTCGAGAGATCTGTTCGGGGGCAGGTAGACGCCTACCACGGCGATGTCCCCGAACCGTGCTGCCACGCAACCCCGCCCCCTCGTGACGGACTCGGGGGGCGGGGTACCGGCGGCGGCCGACGAAATTAACGTCACCGAGCCGTCCAAGTCCTGAACCCAGTCTCCACGGGGTTGGACAAAGTACGGCTCGGCGACGACGGCGATATTTATCGACCACTGCGCCATGCTCTGGAGCAACAGATCCTGAGCGGCGGCGCAGTGGTTGATGTTCGCCTGGAGGAGACGTAATGGTGTCGTTATTGACATTCCATTATCGTCTCCTCCGGAGCCCTTTGTGAGGGTCCTGCCGCGGCGGCGGGAGCGGCGGCGATAGCAGCAGCAGCCAGGGTAGTGGCTGCGGTGGTGAGGACGTCAGGGTGGATGCCCCTCCTGACTTTGCCCTTGGCCTTGGTGGGAGGGTCGCAAGACCTACCCCCAGCCCGGTGGTCGGCCGGCTTGCCTGCCGCCGCACATGCGTAACAGTGCGGCAATGCACGGCATTCGGCAGCCTTGTGTCCGGGCTGTCCGCACTGGTGGCAGCGGTCACTGCGGTCCTCCTCTGCAGCGCAATGGGCGCCCACGTGGTGCCCGACGTGGCATCGGTAGCACCGCAGAGGTCTGGGTTCCAGCATCTTGACTTGGGCTGAAACCCAGCCCACCAACAGCCTTCGGCCCTCGGCCGTGATGGCCTTGGCCACCGACACGGGGCAGCTCACTGTGACAGCTCGCATGCCCGTGCTGTCAGCGCGGATGGTGCCCGCCCGAACCTGATCGGTCGTGCACCCTCCCGCCCTGACGATGGCGGCCACCACTTCATCCACCCTGACAGAGTCGTCCAGACCCATGATGCGCATGTCTACGCTCTTGGTGGGTCTGGACACTCGGGCCTCCTCGACGTCCAGGGACGCCCTGATCTTGTCGGCCAGGGCGTCGGCGAGTTCGCCGCTGTCCGCCCCGGGGACCTCCAAAATTCGGGCTCCGGTTACGGTCCGCCTTATTCGGAAGCCCCCGGAGGCTCCGAACTCGTCGAGGTGGCCCACCACCGCCTGCTTCGCCTTGGCCATGACTATATCATAGTCGACGCCCCTCTTTTCCGCAGCTGGCTGTAGTGTGATCACTACAGCTGCGGAAGTCGGGGCGCGGAGTCTGGCAGCCATGGCCCGCTTCTTCCGCTCCTGTCGCCGCTTGCGCTTTTTGGCCGCCCTAGCCGCCTTGCTCGCCTTCTCCTTGGCGCCGACGACCGTCCACTCGGCGCCAGCCGAGGAGTCTTCGGGCGGAGGAGGCGGCAGGCGCGACCTAGTCGCCGCCGCGGCAGGAGGCACCGCCGGTTTTGTGGCAGCCGCCACCTTGCCCTTCGGGGGGGCGGCAGGCTTCCCCTGCTGCTGCTGCCTGGTCACCGGGCCCGACCTCGCCGCTTCCGGCGCCGCGGCCTTGCGCGCGACTTGCCCCGACGGACCTGCCCTGGGTGCAGTAGTCGTCGTGGCCGCGGCGACGGCGGCATATGACGCCACCCTTTTCGTGTGGGAGGCCGCGAGCGGAGGACGCAGCACGATGCCCTCCAGGACGGAAAGCTGGCGCTGGATTTGCTCCTGAAAGCGCTGCTGCTGCTGCTGCTGCTGTTCCCTGGCAGCAGCCAGCTCTTGCCGCAGCAGGGACAGCACCTCGCTTTCCGCCTCCGTGCTCCGTCCTTCCGGTGACTGTACAGGGGAGTCCTGCAGACCGGCCAAGGCCTCGAGCCGGCCAATCCTCCCTTTCAGGGTCAGCTCGTAGGGCTCGAACACGAACCCCAGAGCCCCCCCAATCGTGGCATTAGCCAGCTCAATGGAGCGCTTCTTGGCCACCCTCTCCCGTTTGTTGGCCACGCTCATGATGGCGGCTGCCACGACCTCTTTAAATTTGGCCATAGCCACCTCCATTCCCTCCGGCAGCTCGGTAGGGATTTCCGGCGGTATGAGGCTGGCCTGGCGTACCTCTCTGGCGCTCTCAGCGGGGACCCCTCTTCCTCTGCCCGTTTGACGGGCTGCGCCCCGCCCCGAGGACGAGATTTTTCGGGCAGATCCCGTTTCGTCGTCGGACACGGAGCGCAAAAGGAAGAATTTCCTTTTGATGGAGGTGGATTCTTCCACCTCCATTACCTCCGAGTTGTGTGCAGACGCGGCATCAGAGTCCGACGCCGCATCTCCACTCACTTCCCTGAGGCCGAAACTACGGCCTGTCTCCGCCGGCGTCGCGGACGTGCTGGAAACTTGTCCCAGGGACTCCGCACTGCCGGTTCGTGAGCCACCCTGGCTCCTTGCGTCCACGAAGGACGGGAACAGATCCATTGCGGATCTGGCGCGCTCTTTGCCCCCCCCAGAATACGAGGGGCAGCCCGAGCTCTGCTCGGGGAGGGATTCTCCGCCTGCGGGGCAGGCGGTACCCTCCTGGGGTAGTTTCTTTTTAGGAGTCGCGTCCATGATTTGGCTGAATCACAGCTTTGCCTTTTTGGCAATGGGGTGGGGTCCCCAATACACGTTCGCCATCGTGGTCGTGTCTGATAAACAGACACGTACCCGAGGCGAACCGAGCTCGCTGTCGAGAAGGCGCCGACAGCTGTTGGTGCCAGCGCTCCTGGACAGCGCACCCTCCGGGCGGTCCGACTGGACTCCGCCGTGTGTTCCTCTTGGTCTGGTCTCTCGCTTGAGGCCTTCCGGCATGAGTAGCTCTACCGGCATAGCCCTCAAGGTCATTGAGACACGCAAGCCCCACCACGACGACAACGTGGGAACACGGTTGGTGGGGTTTCATGACTTCATTCCTTCGCGGCGTTTATAAAATGTGTTAATACAGTCCGAGATATTTATTTTATGACCTGGTTAAATGTCACTTGCAAGTCATATAACGACTAGGTACATTCTTCTGTGACAGCCAGGTTGTATTTTCAACCTTATGAAGAAATTGTTGTTGTTGTCAATAATTGAAGGGTACAGGCAAAGAACGGGGAATGTTCTAATTAACTAATTTTGAGAGAAAAAAGCATTAAAGTTTAAACGGTATGTTATTTTTATTTGGATCATTGTTGCAGTTCTTGAAATTGTTTTACCACAACTCAACATGGCGAGACATGTTGAGTTTTTGTGGTAAATAAAGTTTGGAACTAAATTACCTAATCATTATAATAGATGATATATCAGTAAAAAAATATCTAAAAATTGATGCTTAGGTACCCTTCAATTATATTTGAATTTATAATTGGATTTTTAATTAATCGCCCCCAACTAGTGTTATTAATATAAATATTTATGTACACACAAACACTTAAAAATTAAAAGAACAAAAAGATATAAAAGAACACAAAGATGTATGGTTTCTCGGATCGTTGTAGTATATCATTGTGTATTTTAAATTGATTTTAAAGTGCCAATTTGTATTTAAAAAAGATCATTAAATATTATAGGTTGCAAAAAAATATTAACTTTGTCTTGAATGACATAGAGTTGGTTGTTCAGTAATCAAATATAATTTCCCTGATTTGTTGTTTTTCAAGAGGTTTATTTCATCTTTACAGGTTTGCCTTAGTGAAGGAACATCTTATTGAGTTCAACCAACTGGCGATGGCTAACAGCGAAGGATCAGATAATATGTTAAATCGTGTCATGCCGAAGGACAATATAGGGCTAGCCGCCCTTATCAAGACGAAGGAGGCGGCATGGGAAAATGGTGAGTACATAATTGTAGCATGTACTTTAGTGCGTGTGGCTCGGAAACCAGCGGTGACAAGTTGATGGTAAGTATTGATAATGGTGCGCCTCCGTACTTTTGTATGCATAAAGTATTGAGTAAATAAATACTTTTTTATTTGAAAATGTTTAGCTGAAGAAGTAGAAAAAGATGCATGGATTGTGTGAGTGATATGAAAGAAAGCAATTGCGTGATGGCTGAAAAAAACATGTGCGCCTATTCCAAGTAATATGAGACAAGGGCAGGAAGAAAATTACTTTTCTGAGACAGAGTTTTAGACAGTAATTTCTCTAAAAATTACAAATACACCCCCCTCCTCTAGGAATACCTACTGAGAAGTTTTAAAGTGTTTATAAGAACCACTTTAAAACTTCTGGCTGTTTACACTAACACGTTTCCATGTACATTAACTCTAATAAAAAAACACCAACTCATTTATGTTCAAGTTTGAGGCGATAAATAAAATAGCAAACCGTTCCCATTATAAATTCAAAGGATGAAGCACCCACCTAATTCCCAAATTCTTAACATTAAATAAAGTATGAGCGGACGCTTACGCTCTTAGCCGTTAATTGAGCCGCTGACGCAAACGTTGTAATTTAAATATGAATTTATAAGGCCTCTTTCGCCACTCATCCTCATAAATTTATAACGCCACTGCGGCACTGCCCTGCGGAAGCGAACCAACAAAAAACTTAAGTAACAGGCGAAATTTCAACGTCATCGCATTATGTTGGTACCTACTTCCTTTTCCGTCCGACCTCGTCAAGTCATCGCTCGTTTCGTAGCCCAATAACTAAGCACACAATTCAGATCACACTAATAAAAAATAGAAATTTTAGTTTTTGCAAAAAATATTTGTAGAAGCTTCGACCGTCTCGAATTTCTAAAAGTATTCGATAAAAACCGTGTCGGTTTTTTCTGTCATTCTGTCTCGTAATTATCAGGTGCCTATTAACCTAAAAACTGCAATCGATTTCTTAGTACTTTCTCTGCACGCGAAACACGTACGTGCACTGGCCAATAAGAATAAAACCCCAAGTTGTATTTGTTTACAAAGATTTTATTGTCGTAGAATAAAATACCAATAAAACTCCTATCGTATGAATCATTATTATTATTATCTTTTAATTTATTCAAAAACACAATTATACGACTAAATTACATTTTTTTAAATATTTTACCCAAAAATACAATAGTAGCACATCGGTAAGCTAAGCTTTTATGGTTAGAGGTTCCAGAGACAGGAAGAGTAGTTTATAGCAGTTAAAAAAAATGCCTTGACAATGCGAGCCAATTTATTTTTATCATTATCATATAATTTATTGTAGGTACATCTTAAATTAACACAGGACAAACAATTATCCTCATAATAGTGTTCAAATGACAACTTATCTTATTTCGCGAAGATTTTTTTCTTGTATATCATGGCAAATCAATTAACATTCGATTAAGAGAAATTAAGATCCACACAAAATTTCGAATTGCCATTCTTGCCAAGGGAGGGCAGAAAGACAGTAAAATCCTGATTCTCAGATGCATCCGGTTAAACTGGATGCCGATCCCAACACTCTTGGGAAAAATTCTGCACAGACTGATTGAATGTCAAGAGTTCGAGAAAAAGTGTGACCTCATCCTCGCGTAGTTTCTACAACTGCAGGAAAATTGCAATCAATACGGCACATGAGCATATGGCGGTTATTTTTTCGAGCCAAACTTCAATGGCTGTGTTATATATTCCTAGTAGATATTGTAATGTAGTGTTGTGTGTCATAAACATCTGAACAATCTGAGGGAATCATTAAAACAGAAGCGATCTCGGTAAATTGGAGCTGACAATTTTATTGTAGTACTAACAGTCTCAACCAAGCTTATTGAGAAGGCTAACTCGACACATTTGCTGCCAAAAATATTAGAATGTATTACATTCGTATTCGTATCTATGTATAAATAAAAAGAGAAACTAACTGACTGACATATCAACGCACAGTCAAAACTACTGGGTTTAAGAGCATGAAATTTTGCACAAGATTTCCTTTTACGACGTCGGTGGGCACTAAGAAAGGAGTTTTCCAAAATTCAAATTCTTTTGGGAACAAATTCATCGTGCGTGCAGCTAAGGAGTGGAATTCCTTGCCGGAGTCTGTGTTTCCTGATAGCTTCAAACCGGGAATCTTTAAGTCGAGAGTGAATAGTCTTCTTTTAGGTAAGCGTGTCCCATCGTCGATCATCATCAGCGCTTTCCATCAGGTGAGATAGCGGTCAAGCGCGAACTTGTTAAAAATAAAAAAAAACACCCCTTGAGGGGATGAAATGGGGTCTAAAGTTTGTATTGTGAACCCCACTCTCACACGGGTGAAGCCGCTGGCAAAAGCTAGTACTTTCTAAACGTGACATTGGCTAAATGCGCAAACCGAGGAAAGCCAAAAAATAAAAATAAACTGCAGGCAATATATCAAATGCCTCCCTCAGTAAGCTTAGATAAAAGTGCACTAAGTAGAGGCAGGTCGCCTATCGGCTCTGCCAACATTTATACTTTCCTTTGATCGACTATTACTTACGCAAGTCGATAAGCAGCTAACATTACGGGGTTTATAGACTTGAGCGATAGCATGACGTCATTCCTGGCGTTATAGGGGTAGCACACTTCTACCACACAGTATGGTTTAAATGTCCAAATTTTTTTCCTGCCTTGATTAGTAATGTCATAGTCATAGTATAGTCATAGTAGTCACACAAGTAATTAAAAAAAAAATAGTTTGCCTAGTTTAGCAATCGTGTTTTTAATGTTATATGCGGGATAGTGCGGGTTCAAACATACTAATATTATAAGGGAGAAACTTTGTGTGTAAGCTAAATCGATTGGATAAAATTTGGTGCACGGGCACAGTATGTTAGGAAATAGCACTAGGACTTTTTATTCCGCGAGTATGTTCCCTTGAGATTGTTTTTTTTTTAATTTTGTTGCTAGCAGGAGCTAGTCATGAATAAACACAAAATAATAATCACACAAATGACTCGCAAGTGACAGAAATATCTAAGACTAGCGGCTTCGTTCGTGTGAAACTATGTTTCTCCATACAAACTTTGGACACCGTCTCATCTTTCTTAGGGAGATGACTTTCGGAAAAACCTTTCGAGCTAACATAATTTCTTAAAAAAATACTACTTAGTGCATAATATTTAGGTAAAATTTCAGCGCTTAAATTATAATAATAATAATATTTTTTATTCAGGTTAATAAAAATCAAATAAAATAATATCAAAATGAAACCTAATTAAATACATTAATAAGTTACTGCAAATTAAATAAATAGAAATCAAATAAAATAAACTAAAATTAGGGTAAAAGAAAATTGATTCTAACTTTATTTTCTAATTGGGGTGTGAAGGGTGTGGATTATTTCAGTTAGATTGCCTCCTCCCGTGATAGTGTGCACGCACCCGCACCTACAAGTCTAGACCCACCATTACACATTACGTTTACTTTTACTTCCATTTAAACATGAAAGTAAGATATTTGCTATTAACTAAAGTGCGTTCTAAAGTGCATGATTATCGACGCTGTCAGCCTCGTCGCTGCGCTCGTCGACGTTTTTTTTTTTAAACCCCCACGCTTAGAATTGCTCCTATATCATGAATAGGTTCACAAACATGTAAGTTCACATATATACAAGACTAGCTGCTCCCAGCGCCTTCGCCCGCGTGATAGCAGAAAATTATCCCAAGGGAACTTACTTCCGGGATAAAAAGTATCCTATGTCCTTTTCCAGGACGTGGTCTATCCGTGTACAAAGTTTCATTAAAATCGGTTTTGCCATTTATTCGTGAAGACTTAACAAACAAGCAAACTCACTTTCGCTTTTATAATATTAGTAAGGATGTCACCTGGAATATCTACCATAAAGGTGCCACACGCCGATCTGAGTTGTCTTCATATATTTTGCTAGCTTTTGCCGGCGATATCGTCCGCGTACATAAAATATAGTCTATGTCTCTCAGGAATAAAGTACCTTTCTATCGGTGAAAAAATGTTTGCAATCGGACCAGTACTCCCAGAGATTACCCCCTACAAACAAAAAAAAACTTTACCTCTTTATTATTTAGTGTAGATATCGCAACTAGACTTGTAGAGCTACACTTGATACACGCCACGCGACGTCGTTCTACGTACGAATCAGGCGTGTTACACGTGTGCGTCGGTCTAATATAGTTCTAGCTTCATTCAATCATCATCATCATCATCTTCCTGCAGGCTCTTGTCCCGTTTTATTTGGGGTCGGCGCAACACGTTTTTTTTCTCCCATTCTATCCTGTCACCCGTCACGCTATCACTCACTCCCTATAAGAGCTATTTAAAAGCCATCCAAATAGTTGTTCTGTGCAGGAGTCAAACACGCGACACGCAGCTCAGCAGCCAACAGTGCCGCCCTTAAGGCTGCTGTCTTCTAAAAATTCACCCGCGGCAAATTATTAGCGCATCTTTGTATGCTTTTTTTAAACAAAATAATGAAACCACTTTAAATATTATTATTGCACATATTTAACCATAGTATGAGTAGTAGCCAGTTTTTTTTTTTAAAGTCAATTTAGGTGTATTATGTTTGGTAAATCAAGCGTTAAGGAGGTGCATCATGACTCACATTTTCACTGTTTTTCATTAGATATTTTGGAAACACAGTATCTTTGTGGATATTATCTAGGTTTCTAAAGAAGCCAATTTCTAAATTTGTGTAAAAATAATCCAGTAAAAATCTCTGAAAATGTCCTATTTTGTATGAACTTTGACACTTCATAATTTGCCTAAAAATTAAAAAAGTCAAAAAAGTAATCCTCTAGAGCAGTCTTTCCCAAAGTGGGCGATAACGCCCCCTTGTGGGCGCTGCAGGTCTCAAGGGGGGCGGGAAGAGACCCAGAAGAAAATGGAGGCGTTGTGTAGAGGGGAATACTCTGTTTTAATACTATAAAGTTGCGTTTCAATAATCATTCTTATTGGCAAGTGGAGCCCGTAAGAGTTAACTTGAGACCTAAGCACCGTTGTATGTTACCTACTGCGCTCAGGTTTCAAGTTGCGGGTTATAGTAAAAGTTTCGTTTAGAATTCTCCGTTAATATACATAGTATACGTATCTAGGTCACAATAATTAATTAATTTAATTTGAAGTTATAGTGGTTTTTAAATAGGTGAAAAAATGGGGGCGCTAAAAAAAATATTTATTCTCAAAGTGGGCAATAGACAAAATAAGTTTGGGAACCACTGCTCTAGAGACCTTGCAAATTTTATTAAGATTCTAAATGACGACAACTTTTTCCAAAAACTTTTAAGGGTTTAAAAAAAACAGCTATTTCCTGGAGCAAGTTTTGAGAAATTTTCGAGTAAATCTCGGAATTGCCGAATACTAACAGAGTTTCCAGGCGTTATCTCTCTTTTTTTGCGTTGCCTTTTCGTCAAACATCGCGTTGGAATGCATTAAATAAAGTAACAAGCTTTTAAACCATTTTCGATGTTTACGATAAGCGAGAGGAGAAGGACCCTCTTAAACATAGCTCTTTCGTGCCAACATCATTTCGACTTATGTTTGTAAACTTCGTTAATGGCATAATACAACGAATTTACAAATCTTACGAATGGAAACTTAGCGCAACATTATCATCTTTGAAATGCATTCATGGCTAGTTCTAATTATGTTTCATTTTCTTATTTCAGAAGTCACAATTTCATTAAAATTCTCAACATTTGGCTCTTATTAAATGTTTTTTTTTTTTTCACAATAACTAAGCATCGTAGTTACATCATAATTAGATTATTTTGGTGATAAAACTTCAATAAAGCAAATAATAAAAAAGTTAAAATCCAAATCACCATAATTTATCAAAAATATTGATTTTAAAAGATGTCCAAAAAATGTGTATAAATTATTAGTATTTGTACACATTTTTTGGACATATTTTAAAATCAACTACTAAGATGAACTAGCCATGAATGCATTTCAAAGATGATAATGTTGCGCTAAGTTTCCATTCGTAAGATTTGTAAATTCGTTATATTATGCCATTAACGAAGCTCACAAACATAAGTCGAAATGATGTTGGCACGAAAGAGCTATGTTTAACGCTTGATTTACCAAACATAATACACCTAAATTGCCTTAAAAAAAATAACTGGCTCATACTATGGTTAAATATGTGCTATAATAATATTTCAAGTTGTTTCATTATTTTGTTCAAAAAAAAGCATACAAAGATGCGCTAATAATTTGCCGCGGGTGAATTTTTAGAAGACTGCAGCCTTAATTCATGAATCCCCAAGCGACCACCGGTGGCCGCGCATCTATTGTCTTACTATTGTGTCTCTAATTGACGGTATCTGAAGGGTTAAGGGCCTATGATACTACGCTGAATAACGCGTACGATATTCAGACTCGATTTCTTTTCCCGAGTAAGACATTCTGACCCTTATTACACTACGCTATACGTCGAATAATATACTAAAACGGTCTGAATATCGCGTAGTGTAATTGCCCTTTAGACTTTAGTTATCACATCGTAACAGCAGACTGGGAGGAATTTAATGTATTGGCTTTCTGAAGCCCTTTTACCTACCTACCAACCATCTTGAAATCAATAGCTCTTGGCAATTTAAGAGCCATTGAGGTAAAAAGGTCCTACTGTAGTACCTACAGGCCCTTCAAAAATCAGTTTTATGGAAAAAAATCTTGTCTGGTCAGCACTTAATTTTAATTATGTTGTCTTAGCGAATAATCTCGAGAATTAAGTAAAAACTGTGCCCAAGACTTTCTCACACAATACCTTTTGGTCATAATCTTAAGATTTTTTACGCGGATTAACTAAAAATAACCCAAGTAACGCCTTATAATATCAATTATCTACCGGTGAAAGATCCCTCAAAATCCGTCCAGCTGTTACGGAGATAGGTCGAACAAACAAACAAACAGACAGGCAGACAGACAAACAAAAATTAAAAATTACATTTTTGTTATAGTTGTCGATTATTAATACGGATTTAGTAAAAAAAAAGTTGATACTTATTACAGTTCAATTTTATTTATTTTGTCATAATTGTGCTGAATTGTCATTGGCTAGTCTGTCATTGTATTTTCAATTCAATTATGCGAGGTTGTGTTGTGCGCCGCTAAAGAACACGTGTAGATAAATTAGTTAGAATTTTTAAGTACGAGTACCTCTAGCCAGTCAACATCAAATTAATTTCATCTGGTTAATCTGGGTTTGCAATTAAAATTTCAAGTAGCGTAAACTTGTGGTATGATTTACATAATCTGGTTAATTGTTACAAAGGTGTGCTTAAAGAGAGAACTACATTAGACTGAAGCACACGTGTGTGACGCACGCCTGTTTTGTACGGCGTAGTGTGGCGTTGCCTGGCGTAGATCTATGTAGCTCTACAAGTCTAGTTGCCTTATAAAATGTATGGAGACAGACGCGTCCAAATCGGCGTACGTGTCTCACGTGTGCCTAATGTAGTTCTACCTTTAATGTCGGATGCAATAAAACTGACGTATCATATTTTGAACTATCACATGAATAAATGAAACTTAGTGTGACTCATCATCATCTCATCATCTTCCTGACCTTGTCCCGTTTTATTTGGGTCGGCGCAACACGTCTTTTCTTCCATTCTGTCCTGTCACTCGTCACGCTATCACTAACTGCCTTTTCTTTCATAGCACTTCTCACACAATCCATCCATCTTTTCTTTGGCCTCCCTCTCCCTCTCCGCATATAAACTCATAACTCTTTTAGCAACATGCGTTACATCCCTCCTTTTTACATGACCATACCAAGACAAACGTACATCCGTCACTTTCCTTTCAACTAACGAACGTGACTATTAACAATTCTTTCTAGCATAATTTCTAAACATATTTCATTCCCCATTGCAGGACTACCAACAGACTCATCAATGCTCGGCCAGCCTATCCTAGTCTGCACCGCTCACATCCACTGGGACCCGGAGTTCTGCGACGTTAAGCTCATTCAGACGATGATGCTGAGCAACGAGCTGCGCACGATCCTCGACGACTCCGCGCGGACGCTACGTCTGGCTGGCCAGAGGGATAATGTCCAGTTATTGCTATGCGGAGACTTTAACTCGCTGCCGGATAGTGGTAAGTAATTTTACAAATTTAAAAACCTGCACATACGCATGTCACTTCATCTTTGGCGTCACATAAGAATTTAAGAGTTCTCGGCGTTATTGAGAACATATACAAACAGTCTGAAATCACCTATCGGGCAGTAGTCCAATCCAGACATAACACCCGTCTGGTCGAAGGATCCTCCCTTTTCAACGGAGGTATATAGGACTTCATTATCTGTTTCGCAAACCTCCAAACGGTCAAAACGTTTTGTATACGGTGTACTCTCATCATAGTTGAAACGTAATTAATACAATAAACCCCAAGAGAACGCCGGCGTTTGCTCTCTCATTGTCTTTCTATTGTGTCTCTAATTAGGGTATTCGAAAGGTTCCAGTTCACATTCCGACCGCGTTATGGCAACACCTCATTTATCATTAGTTAAGGTCGTGGACTCAATACATGTATCAAGAGAATTACATAGTTTTACTTAATATCATTCATTCAGCATCCCTATCGATCAGTATCAATCAGTAAAACACGTACAGTGACGAGACAATCCGTACATCCGTAAAAATTTGGTACACACAGGTGGACTATGTCCAGGAATATCACATAGCATTTTTTATCCCGGGAGTACGTTCCTTTAGGACAATTTTCTACTTTTAAGCGGGCAAAACCGCTAGCAGTACCTACTCATAATCAATAATAAGAATGCAACTAAAATATTATTATTATTATGAAATAACTTTTTAAAAAGTGAAGTGTCAAGCGAGTTTGAACCATAACTATTTAATTTGAAAGTTAAATTTAGAAAATTATTCGTTGCGATGAAAATATGAATACAAATTTAAAAAAAAGCAAATATTATGTAGATTTATAGATAGAGTAGAATCTCAAAACAAAGAAGACAGATATATCGATCTGTTTTCTCCCAGTACGCTAGTAACTTAGCCACTTTATTCGACTGTTTGTCATTTACGAGTGTGCCCAAAACAAAGATCGGCCCGATATGGAGTTTACGACATTTGCTAAGCCCTCGATTACTAGATTGGACACAATATATGGCTGGCTTTATAGGATTCGTAGGCCTACTAATCAATTGCTCAATTTTCTACTTAGTTCTCTTTTAGTTTAAGCTTTTGTAACATAAAAACGATTTTTATGTTTCATTTTATGGGTCAAGAACCTTTTATTTTTATTGTTATTATGAGACTGTTGTGTTCCACTGTAGGGTTAAAGGTAGGAGAAGGTTTCTACACTGCGCACACATGTACCACACACGCCGATCTGGGCGCGTCGGTCTCCATACATTTTATATTGAAACTAGACTTGTAGAGCTACACTTGATGCCCGCCGCGCGACGTCGTTCTACGTACAAATCAGGGGTGTCACACGTGTGCGTCGGTCTAATGTAGTTCTCTCAAGCTGTGCTTCTCTAAAGCTTAAGAATCCCTTTCATTATTCTATTTTTTACTGTCAGTTACATCTGACCAATCCTTTAAGTAAGAATCCAACTTGTCACGCCATCTCCTTTCCGTCTCACTGGCTCCGGTTGTTCGGAATCCTGTCAGTAATTACCTTCGCCCATATGCATCATGCGTTAGATATCGCCTGCCCAGTTTCGTCTGGCAGCTGAATTACCTACGTCATGTGGCTATTATGAGATTAAATATTTGCATAATAGTCACAAGATTTCTTTTTTAAATGTTGTCATAATAAGTGACGTTTACCCTTGGTAGACGATTCGGTCGATGTGCAGAAGCTAATTCCTATAGCACTGGTTTTAACCCTATGGATTTTGCTTAGGATAAAAACTCTAAATATCCAGATGCAATTGAAGTAACAATTAGACACTGGACGACTTTCAAGGTAACTCGTCAACCTTTTAATTTAGGAGTGTGATGTCAATTGGGGTCAAACAAAACCGTCTGTGTCATGGTCCGATCTCAACCTCTTATTCTAGATAGAATACTGTCGTTCTTATTTGTCTGATACAAAGTACATATAGGCAATAGTGTGTCTAAATTGCAGACGAAACAGGTTTTGGTCGGAAATAACATATCCGACCAACCTTGCAGCCGGATATACAAAGATATCGGATGTACATATAGATTTTTTAAATTTAAGTTAGCATTTGTTTACTTATTGAATTGATAGCAAACACGATCGTTTGAGGTTATGAAAAGACATGCTATTGTTATTTAATTCTGGTATACGGCCAAATAGTCTCTTACTATCTGGTATCCGGCCTATCATATTTACTATCCGGCCGGATACCTGATAGTAAGCACCTGATACTACTATAGCATTAGGTATTTACCTGTAAGGATAGTTGTAAGGAAGATAATAATAAATAAATAAAAGAATGTCGAATATCGAGTAGTTGCCGGATATTCGTTTCATCTCTAGTCTAAATCCATTATTGTATGATTTTGCAGGTGTTGTAGAGTTCCTGTCATCGGGTCGCGTGTCCTCCGAGCACCGCGACTTCAAAGAGCTCGGCTACGCAGGCTCACTGCGTCGCATGCCCGGCTCGGAGCACGAGTTCACGCACAACTTCAAGCTCGCCTCCGCCTATAGCGAGGACATCATGCCCTATACTAACTATACGTGAGTATACTGTTTGCCTACACTATGAAATACTCCGAGAGGAAACTAAAGCATCATAAGAAGCGAAAGCATTCAACAGACAGTGACAGTGGTTAGTCTCTTGTTATTATTACTTTTATTTTCAATGTTAGCTAACGCACGTGTAATGTAGAACAGATGTGTGTTTTAACAGAACCAATTTATAATACAAATCGAAGCAGATCTACCCAAGTAGGTACGGGTTGGTACAGTAGTACATAAATCATATAAAGTAAATAAATACAATGTTTTTGCTTTCCAGGTTTGACTTCAAGGGCATAATCGACTACATATTCTATAGCAAGCAATCAATGACACCCCTCGGGCTGCTCGGGCCGCTGTCGCAGGACTGGTTCCGAGAGCACAAAGTCGTTGGATGTCCGCATCCGCACATACCTTCAGGTGAGATGCTGCTAACGAAAATAGTCTTTATAGTTTAACGCATGTCCTATTATGTACGAATTTGATAGCGCTTTTAGAAGAGCTAGTTTTTGGAGTCTAAATTTGACTTATATGATGTGTGGTTGTTGGCCTTCATTACGAAGTGTTGATATTTTAATAAATATAATCAATTTGATCATGCTCACTTGAGCCATTATTAGTTAACTAGAAACTTGACCGCTAGAGAATGTTCAAAAATGTCAAACCTACTTAACGCGTCCGCTTCGCTTCGTTCTTCATTGCACCGCACCTACGTGCAGTTGGCCACCGCAATAAAATGTCAGTTGCTTGTTCTAATTCGCCTTCGAACCACCGATACCAGCTTGGATTGCGGGAATGTTCGAAAGAGTTACCGTGGCTTAAAGAAATATAGGCCGGTTTTTAGTTTAGAGTGTAAAGTGGTATTTCCTCCTATGAAAGTCTTAAGTAATATAGAGAGATCACAATGCAGACTAGGATCCAGTGTAAAAATCTAACCTAAAATAGCTGACGTTATAATAATGATTGGCTTTATATCTTTCAGACCACTTCCCGCTGCTAGTGGAACTGGAGATGTCTCCGACCGCCAACGCGAACTCCAACGGTCTGATCGGACGCAGGTAGCACGCGTCCCCGCGCGCGCCGCGCCGCGCCAAGCGTCACCACCACACGTAAGCCTCGCCCGACCTCCGCCGACTGCACCCGAAGCTGACCCGAAGGCGACACAACAGAACCACGCTCAGTGATTGCTAGTTTTGAAATAGGAACCGAACTTTACAGCTTTTACACTGACATGATAATGTTTCTGCTACCGAAGCTGACGTTTTAAAGCCATTGTTGTTCCAGCCAGTTAACGAGAGAGACAGAGTTATTCATGACGAATAGTGCTATCCCTTATTAACACCGATCATGACTAATGTTTGATTGACTTGATTGTTTCGGAGAGACACGGAGCTAAAGAGAATTTTCAGTACGTGGGATCATGATGCCATTAAAACGTCAAAATACGGCACTTGTATACCTTGACAGTTGATAGCGTATGAACAGCAATAAAAAGTGACCAATTCTATGTTTAGTTCTCTGTCAACGTATACTAGGAGCACTATGGAAGCGTTAGTCTTTATTATATATAAATTAGAAAATTATAACTTTTATATGGCGTTAGGATGTCAATGCGTGTTGAAAAACGTGGATTGAAAAAATGATTACTTTTTTCAACTCGTCTTGTACGTGTACGCCTTTTGAAACGTTCAACATTGCTCTAGTTTTGAGTGACTGTTACCTCTAGCGTGCTCATTTGCCACCATTATTATTCTATTTCATAACTCTCACTCGTAATGAACAAACCTTTCTTGCACGACTCGAGGTAACCACTATAAACTGGTCTCTAAACGCAATGTTCATAGTTTCGATTGAATTTAGCTTTTTAACTAATTAATTCCTATTTCAGTCCGTAGTACCGCGGTCGAATATTTCAAACTACAACCACTAATATCAAAGTTCACTCTAAAACTAATCTTTACAAATATCAGTAACTAGCTTATGAATCGTTTATGTACAAATAACTTAGACTTAAGTACTTACTTAAAATCATCTCATAGTATACTCTGCGTTGTTTTTGTTATATCGCGTGGTTTGGACAACTCCGCACTCGACGTTACTTTAGTTGGTAATATCTAATGTATTTTGTATACCGTCACAGCATACCGAACGTCGTTTTCTTTTCACTGGATTACTAGCACAGCATTCCTAATTGCGATATAAGTAAAAATATCGCGAAACCGACCAACGCGCAACTTCACAAATATTACTCAACAACCCTTATATTTTGTGACTATTAAATTTGGTCGGATTCGCGATATAATCACTTTTATCGTAATTCGGAACGCTCTGGGTAGTACTGTAGTACTTCTTACTACTTAACTACTGTCTCGAAATTTTATTTTGCTCAATATTTTAGATGTTAACATTACCCTGTTTAGACGGCTTGGCAAGTTGATTAGTTAAAGCGAATTAGATTGTTACTATAGTTAAATGAACGAAATATTTTAGAGAAATATATATTATAAACAATTCCCTTTGTTCAATACCGCTGAATTTCGTGCTTAAGAGGTGTCGTAACATGATATATTTTTATAAAGTAACTTGTAGGCAATATTGTAGCACTGCCAATGTGAGATAAACCTCGGAGAGTACAAAGTGAAGCGGTGCGCTCGTCACATCGGAGACCGGACTATGACGAGTTAGAGCTGGCATTGTTCTAGTGTGATAAAAAGAGATGGGGCATAACGAATGCGCAGTCTCTCTCTCACAATGGAATTATGATGGCTTTGATAGATCATAGTGCAGCCCCAGCACAGAGTGAGCACTCGATGGTTCGAGCGCACACAACAACTATAGTAGACGCCAGATAAATTGGCAATAGTTGTCATTGACCTCCTTAGGCCTCTTGCCCACGGCGACTAATGCGCGTTAGTCGCATTTGCAAGCTCTATAGAAAAAATACCAACGCGCTACAGCATCGATGCAAAAAGTCGCCAGGCGCGAGGAACCTTAATTCGGATCCTTAATTTCATTTCATAAAACGGAAATAAAGTCAAAAATCTGTCTTAAATCAACATCTATCGCGATCCTTTACATTTTCTTGTAATAATAAAACCGTTAATTGTTTGTTTTTCGGGCATCTACGCAGTAATATTAAGAAAGGGTCAATGCACTTTATTGCGCATTTGTCTGGCGCCTACCATAGTTCATCTCTTACGTTTCAGTGAACAGATAACGGGCCGTAGTCTAAGTATTATATTAGTTAGATGCATGAAGATTTCAACATGAAGCCTTTCAAATTTTTACGAGTGATCGTAAGTTAGTTTAGTGTGTGGCGAATGACAGTGCAATTGTTTAAAACGAATCTGATTAAAATTATGTAGTTGTAATTTTAAATATTGATTCAATAAAATATGAATGAACTAAATGTGACCTACGCTTATTGTGTCAATAAAATTGTACGGAAGAATTGTAAAGATACATATTTTTTCAATCTATTACGACAGCAATTTTACGCTTAGTTTTTCGATGTATTATATTATACAGTTGAGGAATACATTACACCTACATTATTGTTGTCCGCGCAGAAAAATAAAAGACCTAACTAGAGGGCGCCACTTTAGATGTTTCTCATTTTGTACTTGCATATTTAATAATTCAACGGCGTTCTTAAGGTTTTTTTATTTTTCAATGAGCGCACGATTATGACGATACAGAATGCAGTCTAATAAAATAAAATAAAAAATTGACGTCTACGTCCTCATTTGTGCGAGTGTTTCAAACGTCCATTTACCAATTAGTGATCTAAATTCCTCCACTGTATATTATTTAGGTAATATTTTCGGGATGTTAATGCAATGTACGTGTCTGTGGGGCGGTGGAGTCGCGAGGGACGCTTCCCTCGAGGCTCGACCGGTACTACTCGTCGTGGATCAGTGAGACTAGTGTTCTAAGTGTAGACACGCTTTGTATTGCAACCTTACACTTTGTTAGCACGTACTGGAACGTTAACACAGAGTAACAACAAAATGAACTGCTAATGTGCTAGTGAAAGTGACAACCAATAACCAATCCAATCGTTCCACTATCTCCACACATCTACCAATGACTTTGAGTCCATGGAGAAATATGTAATTTAGCATTCCATTAGTTAGTTTCTCTGTGTAAGGGGCCGACGTCGCGACGAGAGCAGTACTTACGTATTTGTTATACATATACATAGTGCGATATAGTTGGTACTTTCAGGGCCGGGTTGTAAGATAGCTATCATAAATCTTTAATAATGTAATAGAATATTTGAATTATTTTTGATACTTAATTAACTATTATAAAGTTTTATATAGAAACCATTGTTAAATCTAACACTGCCTACAAAGTGACATCACGTGTGTGCAATAAATTTTTAATATCTTAAGTGATAATGTGAAGTGATATAGTGTTGTTTCATAAATATATTATCTGACGCGAACGTTTCTGTGTCGGGACAAACAACGAGGTATCACAGGCTTCCATGGATGTACCTGCGAAACAATGTACACATAGTGGTGTTTAGTTTCATTCTATTTTATTTGAATAGATCGTTGCGTGTCCAGCGCGCAGCCCTTAACAAGCAAGTTTGTTGTAAAATTGAAGCAATTCGAAGCAATAGTATAATAGTAATGAAGAATATAAAGATGTTGTAGAGATGTCTTGTCTGCTGAGTGCCTTTCGTAGTGAGGTGCTGAGCCATTGTCTCCACGCCACACTTACATCCCTTTATTTAGGTACGAGTTTAGTTTACGCCCGCCTCTCTAGCCAGAAAACGAAGCATGCTTCCTGGAACATAGTTTATCCATGTGTACTCCGTATTATTATTAAGTGCAGTAACTTGTTGGTCGTGAAGACTGTCTCACTGATCGGTAAGTGTTATTAGGTGGTTTAGGTATTAGACGGCAGTTCAATCGGTACTGTAGGCTCGGTGACGTTCGGTTCGGTGGTCGCGGTACAGTCGCGGTGTCGGCGTCGAACAAAATAGAGTGGCGGCCGCTTCGACGGGTTAGGTTAATTGTGGCATCGAGTGTACCAACAAACTACTCAGCGAGACTTGTGTACTTTTTATCCCCGTACCCTCCCTGTCCTCGTGAGTTATAGACTTCTGTCTGCGTATGTAAGTGGAGAGTTGTGTAGCTTAGTATAAGTCTTGAGTTTTTTTATGAATGGTCTCCTTCAGCGGTATGTCGCCACCGGACGCCCCCCCTTAGTTTTAAGTAGGTTATATTATGTGACGATTGAGACCCCTCCCCCATTTTTCAATTACGTACGTATCATTATTAGATACTATTCACAAATAATTAATCATCGTTAGTTTTTAAGTTGTTTCATTTGGTTTTTCGAAACAGTTCAGTATTCGCGTCGTCTGAGAGGTCCGATCAAAAATTGCGAAACGATGTTAGATGCATTTTATTTTTTAGTTTTAGTAAGTTTTTTCAATTGATGTTCCGGAGGCGTCCGACGGTGAACCGCTAAACTTTTAGTAATAGCGGGTATAGCATACTGGCGTAGTACAAATGTTTGTGTGAGTGTCGATAGTTTAGTAGGCGTGGTTATTGCGTCACGTGTCTTGAAGCCTCTGATCGGTCGGCGCGCACCTTCGACCCTAGGCACGATATAGAGCGACGTTGCCGTGCTTCGGATGGTCTACTTGATCCGGTCTACTTGATCCGTTCTACTCGGGGCCGGATAGTCCCAGACTGCCGCCGCGTGCGTGCGGGAGTGCGTCGGTCAGGGCGCTGTATGTGAGCTAGTCATCGGCGCAGGTTGATGCATCGCATGCGACTCGCTCCAGAGCGAACGATTTTGAAGCCAGATCTTCCAACATCTTTCAAAACCGCGTCGTTCTAGCCAGCCGTTTACGATCGATCGATCTCTTGCGCAATGTTCTCGTTGTGAAGCGTTAGTTGTTTCATCGGAATAAGTAGTGATATTTACAAAAAAAATAATTAAATCACTTATATTATAAACAAAAAAACTATTTGGACCACTGCATAGTTGTATCTACGCTTATTTTTGTCATCTCCATCGGAATTATTTATATCGAATAATTGATTTTGAATATTTTTATTATTCAGTATATTGTATTATTATGTATATCAAACGACAGGTGCTGTTGTATTTAATTTTTAATGTTACTAATGTGATTGTGATAGGGATACGTCTCTCTTGTAATCTATCTGATGTATTGTGAAGAAAAATTAAGCCAAATCATAAAAAGGGTATATTGAATTATTACTTTTAGGATAAATGGAGTTAAAATGAAGTTTTATATGAATCAAATTTTACTACTGACGCTGTATCATTTTTCTAAGTACAGTAGATTTAAAATCATATCATGATGATCTTGTTCTAGTACTCGTGTAAATTAATGTAGGTTTGTAAGACTTGTGACGTCACGCTGGACCTGTTCCGCCGCGTACGAGCACAAAGTACAGAGGGCCGTTACCTCTCTCTGTACACACTGACGGCGGAACTGTTCCAACGTACATTTTCCAATTTGCCTTCATCGCACGCGACAAATTCAAATGTTAAATTTAAGTTGACATGAGTATTCGAAACGATCTAATGTTTTCTCTTTTAAAATATCCACATATAGATTTTTAAAATAGTAGTGAGTATTTTTGCATTTACCGTGTTGTCAGTAATTATACGATACAATATCTTATGAAGCATAATAAATAATAACTATATAGGACTACGTACACTCGACCTCGGAACAATAGCAATACAATAGGACAACATTTATCTGCTAATATTTGGCTTTACCAAGATTCTGAATTCTGAGCTATACTTACGTGGAACAATAAAAGAGTTACTCCTGTTGTTGTGTGCATCTCGCTTGCACCTCTAAATGATTAATGATAGCAACCGTAACCATGTCTGTGAGCGTGGACGGCGCCTGCGCTCGTATACATACGATGGTGGTCTCGTGTCTGACTTTACCAACATTCACATGAAAAGTATTTGAGCTGGAACTCGTATACTTTTCATTTGAATGAAGAAGTATACAACAGTGAGTGCCCCGCCACGCTCATTGACATGAATATCATATTATAATGCAAGTTATAGTCTTTTACATACATTTTACAGTATTCAAACAAACCAAGAGAACACCACGATGCGTAAGTATCGCTTTTGAATAATCTAGAGCTTTATTGCAACAAGTTTATCTTATTTGTAGAACATATATGATCTCTTTATTTTTAATAGAATTTTGATGGACATTTTTACTTAATAGTTGTAGCAGTGTGTAGCGTTGAAATAGGAATTTATATCGCACATTACATTTGTTATATTCCACTGTAAGTATATTTATTGATTTACAAAAACTGATGCCATCCAGAATTGTGAAAAGCACTTTTTGTTCGCGTCGTTGAAACCTCTCCGCGCTTAATCATGATTGAATCGTCTTTTTATTACTTATTTCAATATCGTGCTATTGATTGTTCCTTTTGGAAACACTTTTTTATTTGTACATATTTGTATCATATCTTCATTTGTTTCGTGTAAATATTCAGACATGGTGTTTGTACAATCCTGTTACTTGTCCCAACGGGAGGCTTCAACGATGCTACTAAGTTTTGGATAGTGATTCGAATTAACCACGAGAAGCCTTCATGTTGTGTGTATATTTAATTTGTAAATATGTAATTTCGATAACAATTAATGCTAAACAACGAGCGAGCCGTCGCATATTGTCAGCCGTTTGGACTTCTGCGCACACAACCACACAGCTACGGACACTTCGCTTCACTCGCGTGTGTCTCGCGACGCACTACACACATTCCACAGGCACCGAATTAGCTCAATATGAAAGACTGTTTGAGACTTTAAAAAAGGATATCATGATAATTAAAAATATTTTCTGAAGCACCTTAACGAGTTTACAAAATGTGTTTTATGGTGATTTAATGATAAGATCGCAATGTTTAACTCACTAGTATGTAAGGACAAATGCTTTACGACACTGTGATAGACAATACAAATTTACCTGAGAGAGACAGACACCATAGGCATTTTATGAGAAAATTAGAGAAAAATGGTCATATGGACATGGAATGTAACAGAAATACTCTCAGATCTAGAAACGGACACCGCTTGGGTTTGTGACACTCTTAATGACGACACTGACATCAGACAGCTCGGCCAGACCTTTTTTATTTTGATGCTTACACTTGACAAACATACACACAAACTCACAGGAACAATCGGTGTTAGTTTCTTGTACAAGTGTAATGAAAGATCTTTAAAAGTACAAAGCGTATGTGCAGAAGTTCGGTCGCGGCTCGACACGTGTTCGAGCGGTAAGTGCGTGCGCAAGAGTGTGTGCTTGTATGTGCCGGCTGCGGCAGTTGTTGTGCGGCCGCGCGGCCCGCGTCTCGCTGTTCTGTTTGTTGATACATTATGTATATTTGAAGGAATCAAAAATTATAAGATGAATTTTATTACTTGCCTTTTATTTTTACTACTTTAATGACGTTTGTTTAATCAAATTTCCCCTTCCTTTCCCATATTGAATCTGTTCTCAGAAAAAGTTGGCGAAAGGAGTTTACCTTCCACTCCAAATGTTTAACATAGTGCAGAGGAATTTCAGATGACATTGATTATTTATTTTATTTAAACCTTTTTATAGTGTAGAAGTTCTGGTTTATCAATTTTCATTGCACTTTGAATTTAAAAATTCAAAAAACCACATCTTTTTTGCAATAGTTCTTACGTTGCCAGTAGAGGGTGCTGGTTGCAACAGCCTATTAAATACTTGATCTTGATAGTAGGGTCATATAAATAAAAGCTGTCAATTAATTTTATTTACACATTTTTATTTTATTAATAAACCTAATAAATTACACTATTTCACTACAGATAAAGCTAAAAAATTAAATATATTTGAACACAACATCTTTGAAACTGTCGACAGTTTGTAACTCGAGGGTAACAGGACATTGTAGCCAGTTGGCCAATAATTCTTCAGTGTAGCCAAGGAGGAAATACATTTTAGTTGGCGATACAGCACGCCTAATGATCGCTGCCACTCTTATGTGGTTGAACTGACGCTTGATAATGACCTAGAAACAAAAAAAAACAAGTGAATACATAATCTTTTTGGGTAATTTAATCATGTGGGTACATTTATATCAATTGTTTCAATATGCCATTTTAAAGGGCTAATAATAGCTTAACTTTATTGTATGGCACCAACAGTCAGATATGTGCAGAGAAAAATTATGACTTTTTTTTTTTGTCGACGGGGAAAATCATCTTTGACAAAACCCGCTCTTGGGTGGAGCGGGAGATAGTGTCAGACTCTTACTGACTAAAAACCCCGCGCCGTTCCTTCTAGCCTTCATACCGGGGCACGAGCTCCCTTTCGGACAACCCTGTCCCCAGTAGGGTTGGCTTCGACCCAGCTGGGCCCCTCCTGCTGCTGACAACTCCTTGAGGCGCGCGGGAACAGTGCGCGTCGTCGACGTCTTGGACTCGGTCCATTACCGGACGATCGGACAGCGAGCTACCCATGGCTCGCCGTCCGCGAGCCCGCGTCTACGGTGGCCGGGATCGGAATCCCGGCGACGGCGGCGAGGGTGCCGTTGCCTGATGCCGTCGGCCTCCTCCTTTGCAAGCATTACTGCTTCGCAGGAGGCGACCGCCTGCCATTCCTCCTCGCTCCGGACCATGGCCTCGACGAGGGCACGGCGATGCTCCGCCCAGGCAGGGCACACCTCGACGGTGTGCTCCACCGTGTCCTCCGGGCGTTGCGCACAGTGGCGACACCCGGGCGTCTCTTCTGCTTGAATCCGAACCTCCCGAACTTGTCATGTCCGGTGAGGACCTGCGTCATGCGGAAGGTAAGGACGCCGTGAGGTCTTTCCAGCTGAGAAAAATTATGACTGACACTACCCAGTGCTGTATAGATGTCGTAGCACTGGGTACATATCAGTACAAAAGTGTCCATTGTTCTTCATAGTCTTCAGACTTAATTTGAAAAAAAAAAAACGATTGCACAAGATACTGACCAAAAGCAATTTAAATAGAATGGTGGTCATAACTTTTAAGGATCTGACACTTTGGACCATGAAGACAATTCTTGGACAGACTGACCCCTGAGTTTGTTTAGGTGTTTCGTCTCAGGGTAGTCAGCTGGGAAATATGAGCCTCATCTATTTTAACTCTTCAGATACTGTCAATTAGAGACAATAGTAGGACAATAGATGTGTGAACGTCAGCGTTTGCTTGGGGATTCATGAATACTAAAAAAATCATTTATCAGAGTAGGAATACAATATGTATGATTACCTCGCTGCAAACAAGTCCATGCCAGGTGCCAGTCATAAACCTTCTAATAAATTCATCTTCTAAAGCTGTCTCAGATCGCCTGAGACCATCTTTTAAACTTGCTGAAACACAAAATTAATAAGTAAATCAGGTAATTCTAGTTTTAATTTTCTGAGAATGAATCTGTATTTACAAGTAGAATAGTAGGGATGTAAAATTAAATTATTTCAGAAGTTTGGAATTTAATGTTAGGACTCGGTAAGCAATGCACAATGCTGAGGTAAGAAGCAAAGTATTTTGTTTTGACTAAGAGGAGCAGAAAACAAATTTATTTAGGTTGTACTTATGTTTATCGTTTTTTATAGGTTATCGCTTGTTTATCGAAATATGTAACCATTAAAGGTTTTTGATACATCAAAACTACCTCTTCGTTTCGTTCAACTTACAGGTATTCCACGAGTTCCATGATTTACGATGAGCGATGTAATGGGGAGGGTTTGCCATCTCGTATGTTAGCGGCCTGTCCCGTTTCTTCGTAATCCTGTACTTCCCTGACACCACTCTGCATAGCGGGGCAGACGTGTGAAGCTGAGACGCTAGTACTGGCCCACATTGCGCTATAATACCAGTTGCAGTAAAACTTGACTACAAACATAAAATCAACATTAAAAATCAATCAATTTGAAGTTATGTAAGAATAATAAAAGAGAAATCAATTTACCTGGGCCAGTTTTATTATAGAAGAATTCATGCTCGTTTTATTAACTTTTAATTGGTTAGTACAAAATATTTAATTTAGTATTTCATACAATACAAACCAACCGAATTGATTGAGGTTATATTGTCATATTGTGATAATGACAGTCTGTTGTCACCATGACATTGACAGAGAATCATACGTTTTGTTATTACTACATATCAGAAATGGTATTTTTACAGCAACAAATAGTACCAAAGTCATGGCCATTTTATTCGTTAAATTATATTTATCACAGAAACGTAGATGGTAAGTGTCGTTTTTATGTTATTGGCAGCGGCCCCCTATGTACCTATGGTTAAAAATCTATTAGCACTTAAGTTACACTATTCTTCCTAGGTATCTCCTTTCTATTTAATATTTCGCTGTGCTCGATATTATTCATAATTGTTTCATATCTATGTTAATAGCTGAAATATCTCGTGCGTTTAAAATAGGGAAACAGCAATGCTGCTTGGTAGCAATATATTATGGTGGAAGTGGTTGTAAATATAGGGACAAATTCCCGTAATTGCGTAGGCATGAGACAGATGCCCTGCCAAGAAACAGGACATCTTTCCCGAAAAGGCTTGGCCTGCCTTTACAATCGTACCTATCTACAGAGTCATATAACACGGTCAACTAAGTGATAGTTGAGAAGTCTCTCGTTAGATAAATTAAAAAGCGTGCATTTTATTGGCGAAAGTAGATGCGGGGTACTCGGGCCTTCTCTTTATAAGAGGTAAAAGGCCATAAGCCATCTCACGAGCCCAATGCAAATTGAATGCATTTTCTTATTTTACCTACCTAATTATCTTTATCAAGTTTTGATATTTACACTCCTAATAAAAATCGTAATTATTTTCATATCTCATCAATTACATTACGTGTTGTTTAACGACAATTTTACAGATGTTTTATGGTTCTTTGAATGAATCAGTAAGAAAATGGCAATGGGTTTGTGTAAAGGAATAAACTCCATGAGGCTTTATTTGATTTTTGCGGTTTTATTCACCTTTGCATGCTGTATTCATGGTAAATATGCTCATTTTTTTATATTGTAAACTAGCTCCTGCTATCCGGCTTTATCTGCTCCCGGCTATGAAAGTAGATGATTAGGTATCCTTAGGGATTATTCTCGCGGGATGTGAAAATATTCTATGAATTATTCTAGGACATGGTCTAACTGGGTGCCAAGTTTCAATCCTGTAAAACTGAAGAGGGAACAGCCATGTTACTTTCGTTTTTCTAATATTCGTATGGAAAGTCTATGTGGCAGTGTCGGTATATGTAGGGGTAGACAAAGTTCCTTCATATCCAGGTTTAAGTACCGGGCTAGTCACCTTTTACGCAAGGTTTCGAATCTTTTTATGCTTGCTGAGTGTTGGAACATAATTTGAAAAAGTGACTGTGGCCCTATTTTTAGATGGAAAATCATCCAATGACTTCTCCCAAGTGAGAGGGCGTGTCAGACTTTTACTGACTAGAACATGAAGTCTGACACGCACGCCCTCTCGTTCCACCCTAGAACGGGACATGTCATCAGATGATTCACGAAACACTAAGTTTAGACTTACCTATTTTTTTTGCATTTTAACCTTTCGAATACCGTTTATTAGAGACACAATAAAACAAATAGGAAGAATCAGAATCAGAATGTCTTTATTGTGGGCATAGGTAAAAGAGCGAACGCCGGCGTTCGCTAGGCTTTAACTACAAGTACTTATTTTGTTTTTTTTTTAATAATAAAGATTATGTAACAAGACTGGTAATTCTAATGATTTTGTTGTGTTGAATATTATGGGTAATTATATTATTATAAAATAGTAATATAATTACCCATAATAAAAAAGTACTTTCTGCTTGGTACGAGGTTAGTGCTCAAGCAGGTATTTCTTGATTCGGTCAGTTTTCAATCTATATACTGATTCACAGCTCAAAGATTCGTCAAAACTAGCTTTAGCTAACTATCATAACATAAACAATTTGGTAGCATTGTGCTAGGAAGGTTAGCATTAAGTATGTATTTATTTTGGTGACAGTATAATGTACTTAATTATGTTTGCACTCACTCATCATTAATAATATTTCAGCGTTAAGTCCTCCAAAACATACAGAACTTGTTCAGCAAATTATAAAAAAAGTATCAAACTTGACATTGGATGCTTTATCAAAAGCACCTCATGAAACTAAAGAAACGATCTTAAAGAAAATAGAAAATAAATTGAGACAATCTGCTGACGCTATTGGTCCCGATGCAGACAAATATATAAGTTTCATTATGAAACAGTTTAAATCAAAGATGGCCCACTCCCACGCTTTACCGACAACGGAAAACGGTTCAGATAACATAGAAGAAAAAAATGATAGTTTAATTCGTAGAACTAAAGTAGAAGGTCAGGCTGAAAAAAAAATCAATTCTAAAACAAAAGAAGAAATTGTAAAAGATATAGCAAACAAAATACAGACTCTTGCGAAAGGATTCATGAAACGTGCTCAAACAATTGAAAGTAAGCAACAGATATTGGAAAAAATTAAAAAAAGGATTATGGATTCCACTAAACAAAAACATATACAACTTCATAACAAGCACTCGGAACTGAAAACTTATAGCGGTCTCATAGCTCAAGGCCTTGAAGTGTCCATCCAAAAGATGTTAGAGAGTGAAGCAAGTGGAAGGCGTATGAACGGCCAAGCATTACCAAAACTAGCGGAACCTAAAACAGAAAACATATCAAAACAGGAAGACGATATTTTAAAGAAAACCATGACTATATTAAATCTTGAAGAAATAAATAAATACAGGGAGCTTATTACACAATCCTTAAAAAGTACTTCTGACGATAAACACTGTGATGAGATTGTAGAAGAGACATGTACTAGTGTACAATCAATTAATCAAATACCCTGTGGTGAGGGAAAAGTTATTCCCGTAGAAAATCTTTGCAACAATGTCTCCGACTGCGTAAACGGTGTTGATGAGGAGAACTGTGTTACCCAAGGTAAAAAGGTGTTTAAAAAAAGGCAGTTATGTAGGTACGCTTAATGTAACAGTTGAAGATGCTGCGGTTAACGATAGGCTTGTATTGGCGGCAACTGAAGACTAATGTACTGAAGTGGTCCGGGTGGAGCATTTTATGTCCTTATAAAATTGAAATATTAGATATTGTTCTATCGTTCCTTGAGTCCTCCAGTCTTATGTATACGAGACTACATTTTTGTGAACGTGTAACCTACAATACACGAGTAAATCCTAGTGTGAGGTAAAGCTTATAAAAAAAAAAGTAAGATAAGCGTCTACCAACATTAACATACGTATGTTACTTATTTAATACAAATGTAGTTAGATATAACTACTAGGTATGCCTATCTAACCCGCAGTTGTAGCAACAACTCTTTATTTAAATTACAGCAATGGAACTGGTGCGAACAGCTACGAAAGTTATGTCGGAGGTTGAAGCATCTATAAATCGTAAATGTTTTACAATAACTGAAGAGGGTATTCTTATGGCACAAAATCAAGTATTACGAGACGTATTAAATACTCAAATGGATTTCTTAAAGAAACATGTTAAACCATCAACTCAAGGAATAGAAAGCAAATCTGAAGTCCTTGATGAGAAATTTGTAAAAGGAGCTATAATTGATGTAACTAAGATATTGAGTACATTATCTTACGCACTGGATGGAGCGCTTTGTGCACGTACTTCCACTCCAGAACATTACGGCAAGAATGATTTTCGAAAATTTAACGACATTGAGGTTGATTTAATTGAAGAACTTGATGAGGTACCTAAAGAAGTCGGTTGGACTCCGAAGTTATGTCGATGTAAAGGACAGTTTTGTATAGAACCGACGTGTCAGGCCGCCTGTAAACGCGTATGCTGGCAGAGATACAGTTTGAACCACTGGGGATGTCAGGCACTTAGTGGAACTACTTCCGTTTCTCTGAATGTCATTTGCGACGGAAAATTGGACTGTTTTGATGAAACTGATGAAAATTCCTGTATGATAGGTATTTACAGAATGTATATAGTTGATGTATTCGTTGAAGAAGTAATGAAATCAAAATATAATGAATAGTTTATTGTTTCAGATGGTACTTCCAGTAAATTTGAAGCAGCCAAATCGTACAGCAATTTATTAGATTTACTGTCAACTAAATCGAAATCGAAAGTTTTTAAAAACCGTAATAAGTTACTCGCATTACATAACTTGGTTCGCTCACTGCAAAAGAACACCATTAGAACGAATACTGACAGCCATAATATAAAGGCTCTAAGGGATGAAGCTTTTGCGATGCTTGTTTCAATTTATGATGATTTGTTGGAAACAGACAGTCTAGATGAGTTAGACGATCATTATCTTATTTTACTGACTATTAACGAAAAGTTGGTTACAGCCCTTAAAGGGTCTCACACCGGCAACGAAAATTTAATATCGGCAGAAGGGTGTTACTGCAGAGATGGACTTTGTGCTTTACGCAGGTGTAACAAGCATTGCATCCAGGCTTGTTTAGCGGAACCTTTGCTAACCAAATTTTCATGCAATGATATTAAGAACCTTACTATTTCTATTGAATTAGTTTGTAACGGGATAAAAAATTGTGGTAATGAAGAAGACGAAAGAAACTGTACAAAGGGTAAGGATAAAGCAATGTACAGCTTTGAAATGGATTGGCATTTAGTTTAATAAAATCTATCGTGTCGTTTGTAGATATTTGCAGAGGACACCACTTGGTAATATTACGTCGTAATCTTGAAAATGTAGGACTGAAGCATAAGAGTTCAGTTATGGGGGAAGTTATTGATACTTGGAAAGCTAAGGTATATTTGCATTTCTAAATATGATTGGTATATCGGTACAGGTACCTACATTTTGATGACAACTTTCAGGTTTCGGCATATTTGATCGTCGCGGAGACTACCCAAAGGATTACTCACAAAGTAATGGTTGAGATACTCCACCGAGTCCTTCAAGACCTCGTCGTGGCATTCGCTGCCATGGAGGACTACAGGAGATCCAACTCTGAGTACGCACTGCAAGAATTTAAAAGCATTGCTAAAATAGTGATGCAAACAATAAAGTCTTGTACTCATTAAAATTATTGATGATTTAGTGTGAATTTTATGCTCCTTGTACATTCATTACGATGTATCATTTAATTCAACGTATTATGAACTAATGGTGACGAATCACGTTTCACTAAAAATAGCTACCTACGTACCTAGGAGTACACTAGTTATCGATAAATCATAATTTACAGGAAAGAATAGAAAAAATAAATGAATTTTTCGAATTGATTTTTTAAAATAAATATGATTTGGGGAATAGATGTCCACGTTTATTGTTGTAGACCATTTAAGTACCAAGGCACATCAATATGGTAGACATAATGTGTTCAAAAGGAGTATGGATACTGACACTCCAACAGGTGGACCATGGTCTGAACAGGTGTAGGTACAGTATTTGCATTTGGTATTAGACGGGTATGTTGAGCTGCATTTCACCAAATTGTGTTTGCTGCGGTCTCCTTAAGGTGCACAATCAATCGAGTTCCTTTTCTCGTTAACAATCATTATTATTAATGAGTTGAATTTGAACCGTAAACATCGTTACTTATGGAGATAAACATATCTAACATTACATCTCTAAGATCCTCTATCTTGGGAACACTTGGAGATATCGATTTGAAATTAAAATCATATCTGTACTCAGATCTCGGCGGCTCCTTGAAGCTGACAAAAAATCAAACTTCTAGTTAACACAAAAAAAGACACGGCCGTTTATGTCGCAAAAAACGTGTATTTCGACACTCTTAAGGGTATCAAAATTCATAGGGATCCCATCCCGTTGACCAAGAATCTTGAAAGGCATATAAAGGCCAAGGCAAGGTCTTATAGCAGAAGTATACGAATAAATCTGAAAACCGTTAATATGTTGTTACGTTACAAAAAAAACCTTTTTTTGCGATTAGGAAAAATCTTTGAAACCCGAGAAATTTACTATTTACATAGGTACGGTTTTACATAGGTAAGGTAATTTTACTTAAGTAATTTACATAGGTAAGTTTGAACCCTTAGTTGCTTAGAGAAAAAAACTGCACAAGTGCAAGTGTCCGACTTGCCATTGTGCAGTTTTTTTCTCTTCAATATAAAGTAATGGTTAATTATTCTACCGATTTTCATTGGTTTTACGTATGGGTAAATACCGTTGTAAAGTAGTGTTGTTGATATTTTATAACCGTCCCGCATGACGAGAACCTCGTCAAAACGGAGAAAGATAAGCAAACCAAGTATATTGATTTAGCTCTCGAGGTTGTTGACATGTAGTTTGTGGAATATGCGATCATTGTACCGATAGTCGTGTCAGTTAATGGTTTAATAGCCACGAGCCTCAACTGACACCTTGGAAGGCTTTCGTTACCCTGGACCAAGAGCTTGATACAGAAAACGGTACTTTTGGACACGACTCGTATCTTTAGGAGAAAGAAAAGAAAGAAAGAAAGAAAACCGTTTATTTGAACCTCACACATATTAAAAATTAATTAATTAATTAAGAAATAGGTACAATAAACACAGAAGAATTTGTGCAAGGTCAAAAAGGCACCTAACTCAGCATATGCTGCGATATCTATGAAAATAAATAACGCAGAGCTGGTATTCTGTTAGGGCCCGCGGTGATGCCACGGTCATACTTACGGACACTAGGAGGACTAGGAGGTTCCTTTCTCTGAAGCCCTAACCGTCGGTAGGTTTGACCCTGTTCCCGATGCCTACCGGAGGATACTACTTTTTTATTCTAATATTTTGAATGCGGAATTAAAATTAGATGTGTAAAATAAATTGATTTAAATTAACTAACTTCAATTAGGCCCATCATCATCATATTAGCCGAAAGACGTCTCGCCTCAACGACTGGTCCCGTTAGTCACGCATCCATCACCAAAGTGTAGTGAAATATACAAGCTTATTTCACAAGCCTATTGCAGCGCAACCGTGTTCAAATATATTTTTGAACCATCCCGAAACCTACTTAAATATACACACAACATTTCATTCAAATCGGTCAAGTCGTTTAAGAGGAGTTTTGTGACCACATACAAACCTATATACAAAGACTAGCGGTCCTGAAAGACATTGCCCTGACTAGTGTGTGTGAATCTGATTGCAAAGCCACGTACCGGGGAACCATCCGGAGGCCCACTTCAATATACACACAAAATTTCATCTGAATTAGACAAGCCGTTTATGAAGAGTTAGGTAACAAACACACGTAGGTACAGAAGAATTATATGTAGATACAATGATTACAATTTGTACTAAACACAGTTTATTGTTAGCTACGTTCCCAAATATTGAGAAAAGTTTAAAATAGATGAAAACGTCGATACACCATAAGGTGACCACTGATTCATTTGGCATTCCAATGGCATTTTTGCAGCAAAGAAACGAAGCAAGGTAATAAATTGCAAAAACAAAAAGTTACGCGACAAGGTAATCGAATACTTTCTTTTGCTAATTGATCGTAGTGACGTAGCTATTATACCACAAGAAGGACCGCCTCGTTATCTACGCGATGCCCTAACTAATGAGTCACATCACATTTGTAATAAAATACCAGCTAGCGGCGAAGGCAAGGCAGTCACTTGCGGGCGAGAGCACTGAAAACATGGCAGGTGAGTTTACAAGATAACATGTGATAAGAGATATCATGATAACAATACTTGCTAGAATGTACTATTCTCAAATAATTATACGTACCATTTTCCTTAATTTCTCTTGACATATTTATTATGTTGTTTTTGTGACAATTGTCAGCATTCGTAATTTTGTTAAACGATCAGTATTTTGTTAAACTAGTTTTGAGATAATGGAGGAATGAGTTTTAAATTATTTACATACTATATTTTAGTAAAAGTATAATTTGAAGCACTTAAAACGCTAGAAAGAGCTATACTTAGGAATTGTGTCATCAAATAATTAGGTAGGTATCTACTGTCAACCTTTTGATAATATTCAAATTAGTTTGAACAGATGTAGTTTTAAAACAGACATCCATGCATTGTTCATTGTTGTAAATTGTATCCAAACCACTCATCGGTAATGTACTATTTTAAATTTGGTTAAAAATTCTTCAATACTTATCAATATATCAACATTATTATACCCATTATCTTATTGAAACAGAAGGTTCTAGATATATTATTTGGTATGCACCCGCTGTCTTCGCACTGCCGTGTGAATTATTTACATGACAATTCATGTAAATAATTCTCGCGCAGCTCCACATTTGTTTTCAGCTGAAACAATGCAGCTAAAGACTGCGATGTAGACTAAGACGATAACTGATCCATTTCTGTTTACGTGTTAGCCATTATTTATATTAAAATATCTTAAATATCATTCACACAAAGAGCTTGAAATTGATGATATAAAAGGCGTTTGAGACCCCTATGTATTTAGGTACCGTTATTTTTACCGTTTCAGTTTTCGATTTTGAACACGAAGACAATAACAATTACATATTAACAATAATTTTTAAGCCTTAATCTAATCTTCTTAGCCTTGAAGATATTTAACGACCAATGTCAATAGGACTGCCCCAAGGCATAACGATAAGCCCTAAATTTTTTACACTAAAATCTTGAAATAAGGAAAAATATTAATCATTACATAAATAACAAAATATGTCATATACCTAATATTAACTAAAGTGATTAATACATCGTGATTACTTCATAAGCAGATAAATAATGTGTGTACAGGATATATCGAGCACTTATTCAATACTTGTATCTAATCTATGAGACCGAGGTGCTTTTCATCGATAAACAATAGTTGACAGTATATGGCAAAGTATGTTCAATAAATGAAATCGTGTGAAACCTAGTAAATATTACATTAAAAAGTAAATAACAGGCTGTAGATGATGATGATGCATTTGAGTCCGTTGCTGAGACATTCAAGCACTTCCAGAGAGATTCCAGTACTATGTACTGAAACTACAACTAGAATTTCTGAATAAGGAGAGAATGCTTGAATAAAATCAAAAGGTTACAGTTTAAAGAAATATACTAGATTCAGGCGTTCACATAAAAAATAATCGAACAAATTTCTATAAAAATGGGAATTTCAAAAATAGAAAAAACGCAAAAGTAATAAATAGACTCATTATAAAAATAACCTTGCTTAGAATCATCGATTCTTATAATAGTTTATTATCTATATATAATTGGTAAGTGGGACTTGTCGTAAGATGTTTCTTATTTACAAGGCGCTTGATTAGAACGGCCTGAGTGAACTACTCAATAAAATTTATCAAAGTAGTGCAAAACCACAATAGGTGGCTCGACTCGTGGCTAATCAATAGTTCTGTTATTGACCACGTATTAATCACCGTGACTATTAAGTCAGCCAAATTAATGATACGACAAACATATTTCTTAAATGATTCACAAAATATGCACTTTACAATAAATATGACAAGTGGCCAAAACTCCATTATATTTTACCGGTTTCGAAAATATTTACCTAAATAGGTGACTCAAATCGCATTACATAGTCAATAGTAACAACTGCTACTGGATCATTAACAAGTTGATTCCTATACAGGGTTATTTGTAAAACACTAGCAACCCCTTAGGTGTTAGTTAAGAACATCTTAAACAACAACTTTTGTTCTATGACTTTTTACAAAACATAACACATTTATCAAAAACCAACCTTCAAGATTTCGTTGTTCTATCTAACACATTTCAACTCTGTATTTTGCTGTATCTACTTACGGCTCCCGCGCTCTGTTCTCGTAATAATAGTAAGCAGGCTTCCGAAACATTGTTATTCTACCTAGCAAGCATTCACATCATTTCCGTGTAGGTACTCGACATTCGAAATATTGATATACCATCATGTAAAGATCCACACTGCCAAATTACGCTACAAGAACACGTATGACGCAATGCAAGCGCATCAATGCAACTGGCCGACTAGTAAGGGTCACTCGTAAATGGGTCAAATTCAGCTACCCTCCGCTATTATACTATCGCTTGCTTTACATAGACTTCGTAATATTTAGAACGTTGAATTTTAATAATTTTATTTTTGTATGAAAATCTGATTAACCAAAATATTATACATTTTTAAGAGTCTTAGAACAAAACTTGTTTTTTATGATGTTCTTAACTAGCACCTAAGAGGTTGCTAGTGTTTTACTAATAACCCTGTATTTTTATAATTTTGTTGTTTTATCTTGAGAATGTACCAAAGCATCATTCTGCAGATCGGCCGTATTATGGTTGGGGCGCACCGCCACCTCATTATCCTCCCCCACCACCCGGTCATCCCGGGTTCCATCCCGGTCCCCCCGGGGTAATGTACTACCCGGTGCACCCAGCGTACTTCTACCCCTACCCAGGGGGGCAGGTTCCGCCCCCTCCTGATGGCGGAGCAGTAACTGTGGTCGATAACTCGGAGCCGGAATTGCCCGGGGAAACTGTCGAATTGCCGTGGAGTAAGTCTGGATTGGGTTCCCGGAGATAGCACCTTCTTTCTTATAATGTTAGGCATCTAGAAATGTTATTTCCTTGAACTACATACTTTAAAATTACATACACTTACTATTAATAAAAGCAGTTATAATCACTGTATCGACATGGATATAAATAATCAATACTTACACATCATTTCTACAAAGAACCACCATCGCATCAATAATATCATTAATCTAATCCGGGACATTTTGGTCTTGCTGATAAAAACGATTGATAACAATAATTTCGCAATGAATCGGTGGAATCCAATAGTGTAAAATATTATAACAACCGAATCGATAAGGATTGCTTGAAAATTTCGTATTTATTTTCCTTATACACTCACTCGCACACATTCAATGTAGGATTTTTCTGAAGGTGTTAACTCTGAAGCTGTAATGTCTCGTACGCCATGTTTGGGCCAATCCTCTTTATGGTGACTGTCCAATCCAGACTTACGTCTCACCATGTCATTGCTTTGCTTGTTTGTGTTTGGAATTAGAAGTCTTCATCCATTTAGAGTTTTGGCCGTAGCTTCTGTGTTGTCAATATTTTGTGAAAAGACATTCACCGTCATCTTCTTTGTGTATTTTTCATTCTAGCACTGTCCATAAGTGTTGCACATTATTCTGGGTTCATACTTCTGGTCTTCTCTGTCATCTTGTCTTTTCCATTACTTACCATTTTCTCATTATAATTTAATCTTGTATAGTACGCGACTTGATTATATAATTTTTATCAATCATGGTTAATCTTTGCACTTTGGGTTTCTTTACCTATCTAAAGTCTACTATAGTAGATTTGATTACAGAAATAGAATATCCTTGATTTATTTGTTTGCATTTGATTTGAATAACAACGATAAACCTTAATGGGTTCCAAATTATCAATGTTTACGTAAGTTGAAGAGTAAGAGCATTGCTTACTTTTGCTGACAAGGAGGCATTCTAAAATTCAGTAAAATAAAAAATCTATATGTTTAGTTTATTGTAACCTGTCGTCATCTGATTCCATAATTTTGGGTTAATTTCATTACAGAAGACTTTGTCGTAATAATAACTACTTCACTAGAGATACAATATTAAGTAGTAATAAATTATTAAGTAATTTTTGTCCTACTCCAGGTACATACCGTTGGGTCCCAGCATGCTTGAGCCAGCGCTCGATCCCTCCCGGCGCTCTTCGCGTGGGCACCGATGCCGACGGAGATGAGATCTACGCCGGCAGGGCTCCCCATGAGGGCGACATCCTCCCCGCTAAGGTCATCCCCAACAAGAACGCTTGCTACGTCGCCTGGGGAGGCGAGGAAATCGTCAAGGACCAGTTCGAGGTAACCGTCTCATTTATTTTAAACTGAAACGTATTTTTTATAAATAACAAAAACTTGTTTCAGTGTTTTCATGCACTTGGATTAGTAACCGGAAAATTACTTGAATAGCGCTTCAAACCGCTTTTTTTCACATCCGTATACTTTTGTTTCTACTAGCAAATACGTTTTGTTGGAAGCGTGAGTCCATCTCATGGTAACACCCCTTAGAAGAGATGGGACCAAGGCCGTTGCCTAAACCTCCTGATGGCATTGAGCTGAGAGAATGAGGTAAATTTGTAAGAAAACTAACTGAGCATAATCCTGTTTCCAGGTGCTGGTCCCCGCGATGTTCTCGTGGCAATTCTCAACAGAAGGCGCAGTTCCTCCTGGGGCTGTAGCCGCTGGTGTCACTGCTGATGGAGAGAAGCTGTACTTCGGAAGAGTCACTCACGACGGATGCACTACTCCCGGCAAGGTGAGAAGGTCCCATTTTTAAAGTAGACAATGAAGCTATGTATTTTTAAATTTACAAATTTCAGTATAACACAGATAGAAACGTGATGCTTTATGTAGAATTTCTTGTGTCAGTTCTTTGCACAAATAATAAGGAAGTGAAGAAGGCACAAAGTGCTGTTTCTTTGGTGATTTGATAAAGAATATAGTTTTGTTTAGCTTTTGAAATTTAGCAACATTATTGATCCCTGTTTGTCTAGAACACAAACATGAGTCACAGATGACCCCTGATTGTGTTCTGCAGTGTTCTAGATTACTTATATCGAAAAAAAAAAAACTGTTTTGGCGAGATATTTATACAATAAAATCAGCATAACCATATTCTTGAGAAAAGAATTTATAGACTTGTTATATGTGCAACAAATCTGCTACAAATCTCAACACATCTGCTTTACCAGAAGGACAGCGGATCGAAAGTTAGTCAAAGTCCCTAAGAGGACTGACGGTCATCTTTGATTTAAGAAAGCACCAATTTATAATCGGTTTTTCACTATTTCAGATCCAGCCTAGCCACGGCACTTGCTACTACCCCTTCGATGGCGAAGAGAGAAGCTCAGCCGAATACGAGGTCCTTGTGCTCATGTGAACACACTTACATCTCCTATTTATACTGTAACATATCAATAAAATAATTAAATGATATTTGTGTACCATACGTCTTGAGATTTGTAGCGACATCTATGGCGCCAAATATGAATTATGAAGTCCTGCATTGCGCAATTAGTTTTAACTTATACAACGGCTTGGAAATCATCTTGGGCAGTTGGTCAGAAGACATAACACCCGTCAACCTCCTGTCCACCTGTGGAAATCTGAATGTGGCCTCCACCATGGTTTTTACACCTTCTTCTTAAACATTTTGTAATACATTGGTGTCGTTGATAAGTTATTCACTGATAACTCCTTATGTAGCATCGTGTCCTATATTCTTATCATTTTACTTGTTGATAGATATTTTAACATCAGATTTTTTGCCATAATTATACAGTAAGATATAGAATATTAAGTATATTGTACGTATAGATGCATGGTTATTAAAATAGTTTAAAATTTTTGTAAAGCGAATTAAACAAATAAATAAAGAGTCTATGGAAGACATCATTTTTCTATCTAAATCGTTATCTTTTTTTATGTTAAATAACAAGGTTATTTATTTTGTTTTTTAATATCTTATCAGTAG
This sequence comes from Mythimna lalbum, assembly GCA_949319445.1. Taxonomy (NCBI): domain Eukaryota; kingdom Metazoa; phylum Arthropoda; class Insecta; order Lepidoptera; family Noctuidae; genus Mythimna; species Mythimna lalbum. The sequence continues at coordinate 4,255,458 of OX439356.1, read as the reverse complement.
ATAGGGTAGGGTATTTGACCAAAGAGAGTCTGATATTACTGATTTTACTTTTTATTTTCCTGTGGTTTTATAATTGTCTTGATTAGTTGTGTCTCGTGTAGTCGTGTGATTATTGATATGATATACCTATCTAAAACTAACTGATATGATCACACATGACTGGATTGATATTGATCACATGACATCGGAACGTCATGACGGTGATTAATCCCTTTTTTTATGTTTAACCCTTCAGATACCGTCAATTAGAGACACAATAGTAAGACAATAGATGCGCGGCCACCGGTGGTCGCTTGGGGATTCATGAATTAAGGTCAGGTTTAACTTTTTTAAACCTCTAGAAATCCACAAATATAAAAGAGAACACCATGAAAAAACATTAGACTATATGACCAAGCGTCGGACAAAAATCAAAACAATATGATATAAATTAAATGACTTGATAAAAAAAAACGCGAATCTGACTAAATTATTTATTTATTTATTTAAATCTTTATGCACAAAGTTGTACAAAGGCGGACTTAATGCCTTAGGCATTATCTGCCAGTCGACCTTAGGGTGGTGCAGAAACATAACATGGCAGGTGCAACTTAATAAATGAGAAAACAAATGCAATAGTAAATACATACTTAGATACATACATATAAATAATCAGAGCTATAGTGAAAAAAAGAAATCAGTGCGATGATGATTCTGCCAACATCCTGCGAATATGCTCTCGTGCCTTCACTTTAAAAGAATATCGACTATTCGCCATCCTGATATTCAGAGGCAGCGCATTCCAAAGGGATATCGCTTGAACGAAAAAGGAGGAGTGGATAAGCCCGGAACGGTGTGAGGGACATCGTAGAAGTCGATTATTGGTAGACCGAAGATTTTTATTGTGCCCAGAGCAAAGAAATTGAAGTTCTGAAATCAGATAAGAAGGGGAAGAAGGATTATCTAAAAAAGAGAACAGGGTAGTTAAGGCCCTTAGCGCTCTGCGCTGACGAATTGGTAACCATTTTAAAAACGAACGATGCTCAGATACATGATCGTACTTACGTAGGTTGAAAACGAATCGAATGCAGTTATTCAGAAGACGGTCAAGTTTATTGAGGAGATCTGCATTCAGGTCGTAGTAGCACACATCAGCATAGTCGATTATGGGAAAGATTAGGGACTGTACAAGCATTGCCTTAATGTGAGCTGGGAGAATATTCTTCAAACGATAGAGAGACCGCAACGTTCCAGTGACTTTTTGACTGACATTTGTGATCTGTTTCCGCCAATCAAGACAAGCATCGACATACAGACCAAGATCCTTGACCTCCGAGCCAAACGGGATCACCGTGTTGTTGAAGATTACGGGTGGTACGGCTAGTCCATCCAGCTTTCTCAGGCTATGAGGGCTCCCAACTATAATAGCCTGACACTTCGTAGGATTTACCGCCACCCCGAATCTATCTGACCAGTTTTTAATTACTTGTAAATCCCGATTTAGCTCCTCGATCGCATCCGATATGTTGTCCACACTTGACCGACACTACAGTTGCAAATCGTCAGCATACAGATGATACGCACACTGAAGCTTAGTAGTAATAGATTATTAGTAGATAAATTAAGATTTCAAACGAGTATTTCTAAGAGATTACGTCACGGAAATATTTGAAAGCTACAAAAAATAATAAAGCTGCATTGCAAAAACAAATACTTGAATAGTTATTGTTTTTTTTACATAAATATAAAACCGATGTTACGGGGCTGCAAAGTCGGCATAGACCCGGGCGGAGTTCATACAAAATACTTAGTGATTACAACCACCCTTCGAATACCGTAATTAGAGACACAATGGAAAGATAATGAGAGAGCGAACGCCGGCGCTCGCTTGGGGTTTAATAAATTAAGGTGGAATCACATCATAATGTAACTTTGAGTGGAGCGAGAGCGAGTATCAAACCTTTACTGAGTAAAACCCACCTGTGTCCCTTCATTTACTCATGTGCGTCTAAGTGCCGCGTTAACTCTTTACTAGGTGCGCCCCCCACGCCCCAGCGGAACCCCTTAGATTTTCCTACTTCGACATTTAGAAAGGAGTGGCACTATATCTAGAGCAACGAAGAAGCCGGCTGTGACATAATATTTGGTGATGCCTGTATGAATCAAACACATTTTGCCAAGTGGAATATTGATAACTATCTTATCGCGACTGTTTCACTTCACCATGATAGATATTGTCGATATATTGTCTTGATTTATTGCCAAACAGAGGATTAACGAATTATTGGAATTTGAGGAAACCTTGAAAATACTTTTTCATAGCAAATCATAGCGAAGGTCATGCCGTGAGCACTCACTCACAGTATTGCGTCAAGTCAATTTATTACAAGCTTTTATTTAGTTGCACCTGTCCCGATGTCTGTTTGTCTGCAATCAAATCTTGCATTCACGTGTAAATCAGATGACAATGCAAAATTATTATGGCATGGAGCTTATCGGATTATGGAACCGGAAGGTGGCCATAGGAACTCCGTTTGTCGTGTTTGAGCTTTTTGGAATGGTCTTAATGTGCATCTATTAATTATTATTTAGGTATATACCGCGGTATAAAAGCATCCTATGAAAAAATTATTTTAATTGAAAACTTGTTTTCAACTAAGATCACGCTAGAGACACAAAATAGATCCTGTACTAGAGATGCCAATACTTCGCAGCAAAACAGATTTGTCTTTTGTGATACGCTGTCAGCGACTTAGCCCGCATGAAAGTAGAAAATTGGGCCAAGGGAACATACTTCCAGAATAAATGTACTATTTCACAACGTGGTTAGCTACCCGTATGCCAAAAGCCGAGAAAGATAAAAACCAATCCAGTATATTAACTTGGCTTTCGAGGTTGTCGATGTTTAGGAAGTGGACTCGGCGATCATTGCATCGATCCACCAAGTCGAGTAAACCAACATCTTAAGAGGCTCTCATTAGGCGGCTGGATCAAGCTGGGCTTCATTTAGAAGGCGGTAATCTGGACACCGTTCGTATAGATAGGAGGTTCCTTTCTGTGGAGTCCTGACCTGACCTGACCGTATCTTGGACTCTTATCCCGGCACCGGAGGGTTAATGTTTTTAAATGATTTTGATTATTTTTCATTGAAATATTTAAAAATATGATTTACTAGCTGCTCCCAGCGGCTTCGTCCGCGTGATAACAGAAAATTATCCCAAAGGAACATACTTTCGGGATAAAATGTATCCTATGTCCTATCCCAGGACATGGTCTATCCGTGTACCAAATTTCATCAAAATTTGTTTTGTTATTTAGGCGTGAAGACGTCACAAACAAACAAAGAAATTCACTTTCGCTTTTAAAATATTAGTAAGGATACACGTAATAAAATTGTATAAAAAAATATTTTTTTATTTATTTAACCCTTCAGATACCGTCAATTAGAGACACAATAGTAAGACAATAGATGCGCGGCCACCGGGTGTCGCTTGGGGATTCATGAATTAATTAGGTCAATTATTCCATTTTCATATAAAAAATATCACGAAGCCAATAACACAATGACTTAATTCGACCACTATCCTAGCTGATGGTACCTAAGCGATATGGTCGACCACAGAACACGTTTGTCACGATGTAACCTATTTACTCTTGATTCACTAGACCCTCACCAGGAATCAAAAACTTGGCAAGGAATTCTAATCCCCAAACAACAACAACACCCACAAACAACAACAACACAACAATTATTATGTGCGTACTATGAAATCTCCAGGGCACCTTAACACTAAACTAACTCTTGAAGCTACTTATAAGAGGCTGTTTACCTAGGAAAACAGTAGGGTAAAAGATAATCTATATATACTGGTATACGGCAATTCCCTCTCCTAAAGAAGAGGACCGAATTTAAGCAAATGGATCATTCTAAGACTGATTATTATTATTATTTAATACTTCATGCACACAAAAGTACAGAGGCGGACTTAATGCCTTAGGCATTTTCTTCCAGTCAACCTTTGGGTGATGCAGAGAACAAAAGTGGTAGGTGCAATATTATGTTAGATGATCAATCTCATACTCAAACTAAGTACTGCACGTTATGTAATAAAATCAATACCTCTGAATTTTGAGATATCTCAGTTGACACATTCAATCGTTGTACACGTTTGATAAATCGGTCAAGGTTTAAATGAAGTTAAAGGTATTATTGAAACAATATCATGTACGTTTTAAAAAATGCCTCATTCATGCTCGAAAACGAAAGATGATCGAACTAAATAAAAGCATAACTTAGCTCTGATTGAAACCTTCAATCTTCAAATGGTTAAAAAAAAATAGCGAATTAATAAACATAATTCAGATACTTGAATGATTTGGTCTACAAGGTAACCCAGTATGAGATATCACATGAATGACAGATACGATGAATCACATTAGTGGGACAACCGATATGCGCAAACGCAGGTCGATTTGCATGCAGCCGCAGTACGGCTCATTCCAACATCAGCCACCGACGAAGCCACGCGTGTGTTTTGTTTACCAAGCGACTTGTTTCGGTAAATATTGTAAACAAAAAGTGTAGTTTTTAACTGGTTGTTTTTATTCCAAAAACCAATCAACTATGAAGGCTGTCATCGGCTTTGTGATGCTCAGTAAGTTTTGTTTTTATTTTTCTTTGCTTTTCTTGTATAAGTCTTGACTTCCTTAGGTTAGGTACAATAGGTACTTCTGTTTGTAAGCCTTCAAATACTAGTTCCTTTCCCTTCTTCTCAGATCTTCTAATAATGTTTTATCATCTTTCAATGATAAAACATTATTAGAGGCAAAAAAAGATTCCTAGATAAAAATGTAAACTATGTAACAAATGCATTAAGCAATGCCTTCGTTACATACCTACCGTAAACAGTTATTTTAATTGCTAAGGCCATAAATCTTGTAGCAAAGAGTTCCTTCTTACCTCAATATGTAACCTTCTAAGATAAATTTGAGGAATTTGAGAAGGTCCTATCCATATCTTAAATCCGACCACAAACTACATATTAATAAAGAAACCACAATGAAATCTTATGAGTGTGGTTTGGGACTTTCAATACATATGTATAATTGTACAGTTTCTATAGTACAGTATGTACGGTTAACGGTTTATTCATGTCCAGTTCTGATCGTAAACCCTTATCATTATCACACTAATATTATGGAGGCGAAAGTTGTGTGTACCTTTATGTGTGTATGTTTATCACGCTTGAAAAACTGCACGACTTTGAATGTTTCGTACACGGGTAGACCGTGTCTTGAATACTTTTTACCCTGGGAGTATTTTTCCTTGGGATAAGGCAGAAGCCTGTTGCCAGTATTGCTTGTTTTTTTTAAGGATAATAATTTTTTGTTGAGGACGGTAATTTTTTATTTTTAAACTTTGCCCCACAATAGGATTTACCCCTATATGAGTTCACAAACATGTTAAGGCGTATAGTCCTTTAAACATTGGGCCGGATAGAGCCACTTTTTAACCCTTCAGATACCGTCAATTAGAGACACAATAGTAAGACAATAGATGCGCGGCCACCGGTGGTCGCTTGGGGATTCATGAATTAAGGTGAAATATTGATTGATTTACATAAATATATGCTACGAGTGTGTACATTCTGAAGAATATACTTAACCAGCATTTTTTTGTGTAATCGTATTTCTAAAGATCGAAGCCGTTTGGAAGGAGTAGGGAAAAGAGAAGAGGAGAGTAAGAGTAGGGAGTAGGGAATAGGGAGTAGCTGTTAATTATTTTTTTCGTTTCACAAAAAAATCATAAATATTCCCTTTCTACTATACTTTTTAGGGTTCCGTACCTCAAAAGGAAAAACGGAACCCTTATAGAATCACTTTGTTGTCCGTCCACTTATGTCTGTAATATCTTTTTCTCGAGATCGCGTGGAGTGGAGGCTTCGATTTGAAATTCTCAGGTCTGCAGACTCTTGGAGCTGTAAAAACATCTAACTTTTAAGTTAACGAGAAAAAGATAATTCGGTTTATGTGGCAAAAAACGTACATTTCGACACTCTCGAGAAAATCAAAATTCATAAGATACTTCTCGATGACCCAGAATCCTGAAATTTGGCATTTAAAAGCAAAGCACAAGTATAGGAATAAATCTGAAAATCTTTTTCATGTCATTCTGGAATTTAACTATTTACATAGGTAACCCTCAGGACGCGAGTCCGACTAGCACTTGGCCAGTTTTTTTGTTCTGCTACTACTCTTCTCTAGCTGTACATTGTCGGTCCATCTGGCTAGCTTGAGGTTTCTATTAAACGTTTCCAATACACACTCTTTTTAATCTAATAACTAACGCTGTCCGTTTCATGTATCATCATCATCAGCAATGTTCCCACTGCTTTTTTTTAATGTAGGGAAAATCATCCAATGACAACCCTCGCTCTTGGGCGGAGCGGGAAATAGTGTCAAACTCTTAGTGACTAAAAAACCCACCCCTTTCCTTCTAGCCTTCATACCGGGGCTCGAGCGCCTTTTCGGATAACCCTTGACCCAGTAGGATTACCCTGGCTCCAGTAGGATTATCCTGGCCCCAGTAATGTTCCCACTGCTGGGACTCAGGCCTCCTCTCTAGGAGAGGGAAAGGGCCATAATCCACCACGCGGCCCCAATGCGTGTTCGTGAATGTCACATATCTTAAAATTTTTGGTTCTAGGTCATGCCGGTTTCCTCGTGATGTTTTCCTTCACCGTTTTGAGAGCATTGGTGATGAAATTAATTAGGTACACAAAGTAATGCGCCTGGCTGGGTTCGAACCCGCGACCTACAACTTGTAAGTCGGGGCCATTACCACTCGGCCACCACTGCTCTCAGTACTATATTATATTACTAGCTTCTGCCCGCGACTTCGTCCGCGGAAAATTTCTTGTTTTAAAATAAGATTACACTCGATTAGACGATGCGCACGTTCAGCGCTAGATTCCCGAGCACGGGCCTGCGATGTTATGACATTTTGCCTACCAAGCCGCCGCGAGCGTTTAGCGCTAGTCTCCCTATCCCTTGTCTCAGAGACATGCTGCCTTAACTCAGATAGACGGTGCGCACGTTCAGCGCTAGTTACTCGAGCACGGGCCCGCGATGTCCTCACATTTTGGATAGCGAGCTTGCGAAATATATTCTCTATTTCTCGAGAGGCGCTGCTCATTTTCAGGGGCAGATTCTTCCGTACGGCGTACTCGAGCGGCTCTTGTCTGTGATGTCTGCCGGGACAGTTGAGATTTCCTTTTAGACATGCTCTCAACAAACTACGCACAGACTTGAAAACAATTATGAACAAAAGGAGAGCGACTCGAACACCGTCCGCCTTTACAAAACAAAACAATCGTAATATCGAATAACTCGTATCGATTATTACGATAGAACGAAGTACGAAACTACGAACATACAAAAACGTACAACGAAATTACGATATTTTCGATTATGAGGTATCTATCAACAACAACAACCATACGAACGAAACAACCGAAACCAATAAGCAACTGACAGAAGAACTCCAACTAACGACAACGTGGGCATAATAATTCGAGAGGGTCATCAATCCACAGAAAGTCTTAACACCGCGATTCAGAAAAATTACGTAATTACAGAACGCCATCTATGGGCAAATAGGTGAAACGTTGGGCACGCCACAATTGTCGGTAAGTCCCCTCTTTGAGGCGTGGCTGGAAAGACCTCACGGCGTCCTTACCTTCCGCATGACACAGGTCCTCACCGAACATGGCAAGTTCGGGAGGTTCCTGCACCGAATTAAAGCGGAAGAGACGCCCGAGTGTCGCCACTGTGCGGAACGCCCGGAGGACACGGTGGAGCACACAGTCGAGGTGTGCCCTGCCTGGGCAGAGCATCGCCGTGCCCTCGTGGGGGCGATCGGCGGCGGACACCTCTCGCGGCGGGCTCTGGTTGAGGCCATGGTCCTTAGCGAGGAGGAATGGCAGGTGGTCGCCTCCTTCTGCGAAGCAGTAATGCTAGCAAAGGCGGAGGCAGACCGCATCAGGCAACGGCGCCCCCGCCGCCGCCGCCGGGATTCCGGTCCCGATTTCCGGCCACCGTAGACGCGGGCTCGCGGACGGCGAGCCATGGGTAGCTTGCTGTCCGATCGTCCGGTAATGGACCGAGCCCAAGACGTCGACGGCGCGCACTGTTCCCGCGCGCCTCAAGAAGTTGTCAGCAACAGCAGAGGCCCAGCTGGGTCGAAGCCTACCGGGTCCAGGGTTATCCGAAAGGGAACTCGTGCCCTGGTTTGAAGGCTAGAAGGAACGGGGTGGGTTTTTAGTCAGTAAGAGTCTGACACTATCTCTCGCTCCACCCAAGGGCGGGGGTTGTCATAAGATGATTTTTGCCCACCATAAAAAAAAAAATAGGTAAAACGTCTGCACAATAAAAGTTACGCTAGGGGCATTTTGCGTTTTAGTAATTTTATATTATCTTCGAAACTGTATGACCAATTGCTATGCTGTAAATGGCACATCTTATCTGTATAATGTTCTTGTGATACTGAAATAATTTATTGTCATAAGAATCAATATTTTGTTGCTCAAATAATCAACCAAACGTAAGTATGCCGAAAAAATATATTTTTAATGCAATAAAAGAAGTATAAAAGATGAAATATAAAAGATAGAGATATGGTACCGCGGACTTTTTTGTAGAAATAATTAAGACGAACCAGGTAGCCATACATTGTTTTTAATTTTAAGCAACTGTTTAGGCAGCGCACGCAAATAATTCTATTTTATGAGGTATTTTTTTCCGACTTGCTAGACAAAAGTTGTGATAGCTCGGTTAATATACATGCTATAGAAACAATTTATAGCCTATAGCACTCAGGAATAATGTAGCTTTATGACAGTAAAAAAAATTTTGAATTGGATTATTAGTTCCAGAGATTACCCCCTACATACAAACTTACAAACTTACAAACTTACAAACTTACAAACTTACAAATTTTACCTCTTTATAATATTAGTATAGATGAATCATACTAATGACATATTATATTCATTCGACAAAAATATAAACACATTGATGAGACGAATGAGAGCGAAAATAAAGAATTTACTTAAAGGTACGTAAAGAATAATTTAAGGAAAATGTAGGACGAATGTAATTTAGAAAATTGCTGTTTTTTTACTATGTACTTCGGTAACTAACCGAGGATGTTGAATATGTTGACATACAATTTCTATGGGCGGAAAATTATCGTAGTTATATAAAACTAGCTGCTCCCAGCGGCTTCGCCCGTGTGATAGCAGAAAATTGTCTCAAGGGAACATTCTTCCGGGATAAAAAGTATCCTATGTCCTATTCCAGGACATGGTCTATCCGTGTACCAAGTTTCATCAAAATCGGTTTTGCCATTTAGGCGTGAAGACGTAAAAAACAAACAACCAAATAAACCAACTCACTTTCGCTTTTATAACATTGGTAAGGCACCAAAAATATCGTATTCCACGAAAAGGCAAGCCTTCTTTCGTTAAAAGTATACAAAATAAGGCGATAACTATACATTTGTGGAATATGATTGTTTTTTAATTTGCTGCAATTATAAAAAATTGCACTTTTTTTTTTTCATTTCGCACCTGTCGATTTATTAAAAGACGTAAGAGAACTTATCCGTTGAATTGCTTTGGGCCGAATTTTGAGTTAGGAATTTGTCAAACCCTCCTTTCGAATACTGTAATTAGAGACAATAGAAAGACAATGAAAATATATAAGTATGTATATCAGTTGTCTAGTACCCATAACACAAGCTCTCGTTAACTTGGGACTAGACGGCGTTGTGTGATAGTTGCGGAATACTAGCGACCCGCCCCGGCTTCGCTCGGGTGCAATATTATACATATAAACCTTCCTCTAGAATCACTCTATCTATTAAAAAAACCGCATTAAAATCCGTTGCGTAGTTTTAAAGATTTAAGCGTACATAGGTATATAGGGACAGAAAAAGCGACTTTGTTTTATACTATGTAGTGATTATAATATATTAATGAGAGAGCGAACTCCAGCGTTCGCCTGAGTTTTAATGAATCAAAGCAATTTAGACAGGATTTTAGGCGAAAGTTGAGAAATATTCAACTTTGATTAAAGATTTTATACAATATCCTACGGATAACTTTGATTTACTAAGTTGAGCACGACCATATAAGTATTGTTATTTCATTACAATCTATTATCGCGTTTCGGGGCCCTAAATCTTTAACACACTGTTTGTGCTGACTCTGCCCTGAATTGATTACTTGCTGCCAAGAAAGTTGTTATTAGTAAGTATTAAGTTGTATTAGTGTTTGACTAATGGATATCTCATTAATTTATTATTTTCACAAGAAATGAGTGGAGCGAGGAACTTTTAGCTAAAGTTACTTTGCTTACTTTCAGTTTCGTCGAACATTATTTAGACTAAACTCATTCCCTTGGAATAACAACGAGCCACGCACCATTTATGATAAAATTCCAATTGTTGTCGACCTGATAATATCATTATAATAAAAGCCTTTTCAGGCTTCATAACCTGTCTGTGTTAATACATTTACCATACTTTTTGGAAGAAAACACTCCTGTTTTCATCCAAAAAATATGGTAAATGTAGATAGGTAAATAGGACAGTCAACCAGAATGGATTGAGTATGTGAAAGAAGAAATATGGCTAGAATCGGTCTAACTAACAAGGGATTGAATTTTGCCGGGTCTGAGTACAGGCCATGGTCCGCAGTATTTAGGAGTGGCAGGGGGTCGCCTCCTTTTGCAAAGCAGTAATGCTAGCAATGGAGGCGGCCGCACGCGCGAGGGATCAGCCCTCACGTCCCTGCCGCTGGGATCCCGATCCCGATTTCCAGCCTTTGTAGGCGCGGGCTTGCGGATAACGAGCAATGGGTAGCCATCCGAATTGAGCCCAAGTCGTCGAAGGCGCGTAGTGTTCTATGCATAGATATAAGAAAGGAGATGAAAGCAAAACCGTAGTGTCCCAACAGGGTCAAAGCCTACCAGAGCGTTGTGTACGCTTCTGAAAGGAAAACCCGACGCCCTGGAATGCAAGGCAACGAAGGAATATAGGAGTGGGTTTTAGTCAGTAAAAGTCTGACACGACCTCTCGCTCCGCCCAAGAGTGGGAATTATTTTTGGATGATTTCCCACATAAAAAATAAAATAAAAAAAGGACTATATGAATGAAAAATGAACTTTACAGTAAATAAAGTGGCAGTAGGAGGATGATCTTCCTTTTACCATATCGATAGCTATCTTAACATGGTCGACTTTGAATTTGGTTACGTTGTTACTGTTACATGTAGACTCAGGTCACGAAAACAGGACTTCTTTTATTTTATAATGAGGATACAACATTTTCTTGCTGCTAAATAATGAAAATCGTGACTTCTTTACATCATCATTTTAGCCGAAAGACATCCACTGTTGGACGTATGCCTTCCCCTTCCTCCTCGCCACAATGACCAATCCAGTGTGTCTCTCATACATCAGATTCCAGAGAACCACCAGGTCATCGGTCCATTTTGTGGGAGGTATCCCAATGCAGCATCTTCCTATACTCGGTCGCCACTCCAGAACTTAACTTATGACCATATACCTTCCTTGTTTCCAGTGTTGGGCGCGGTGTCAACAGACATGGCGGGCGAGTGCGACATGGCCAGCTTCTACACGGAGCTGGGCTGCACGCCGGTGGCGCGGGAAGACGGCGGCCTGTGTCCCGAAGCATTCACCTGCCCTGATCTACACCCTGACCCTACTATGTGTTACTATAAGTTAGTAGAGCCTCTTCTTATTTCTTTATTTATGTGTTTAAACCGTTTAAGCAACAACTAGAAGAATATAGAAATAGAAAATCTTTAAAGTAGGTATCAAGGCATTAGGATCACAGTATATTTAAAAAAAAGTTTGTCATTGCGACAGAAGGGCGCTACCATCCTGATACAATAAATTGTTATGGAGCTGAGCTAGCACATTTTTCCGCACTACATAGTGCGGAAAACAGTAAATCAATCAAAATCAAAATCAAAAATCAAAGTAGAATAGAATAGAAATACTTTTATTCGGTACAGAACAGACACAGCACAGCACAACGGATAATAGACAAAGTAAACAAAAACAAAAGTACAAAGTGCGCCGAGCGTGCCCGCACCGAAAGGGTGACCACCTCAGCATTTGCTAAGCATTAGACACCCAGAAAGATAGGAGCAAGTTCTCAAGTTAGTGTAATGAAAAAACAATACATACCTATAAGAGGCCCAAATGATAGCCACATCCCCCTCAACTTCTGAAGAAGTAGTCCGGTATGTACGTTACCTGTAGAATAACGATCCTTACCAGGTATATATGATAGGCTATATATGATAGTAAGATATTAAACACGCAGTTAAACCGTGTTACTAAATATTATACAAAACCACAGAGATTACAACAGCCTCTACTTTGACTCATCAGACCAAACAGCCTTAAGACCTAAAATATAACAATAACATAAAAGAGTAAATAGGCACCCACCAAAGTAGTGACCTCGTGGAAAACTCAGAAGCATCTAGTACTTACAATGGACAAAAAGACGGTGACCTCTTGCGCGGCCGTCGTCACCACGACGCGCCGGCGCAGGGAAATACCGCGACCTTGCGCTTGATCAAGTAAATGCTGATAAAATGATATAATCATTCTCATAAGGTTTATGATATCGTTCGTTTTTCCTCCTAATATTTTTATTTATGACAGTATAGTCCTAATTTTTTCCGGACGGCCTTTGGAAATGATATCCAATGTTTTTATGGGTGTGCAAAATAATTAAAAGCTGTTTTTTTTTTGCATCCTTATTTCAGCCAAAAGACGTCCTCTGTTGGAAATAGGCTCTACAATGACCGATGATGTGTGTTTCGTATCCGTCGGAATACCGCGACTCGCACCAGGTCATCGATCCACCTTGTTCAACAAGGGCCTTCTAACACTGTATCTTCCGGTACGCGGTCGTCACTACAGAATTTTTGTTGTAACGTACATATACAGGGTTATTTGTAAAACACTAACAACTTTGTACGACTATATTATTAACATCATAAACAACAACTTTTATTTCTATGACTTTTACAAAACATAATTTACCAAAAACAAGCCATCAAGATTTTGTTGTTCTATCTAACACATTTCAACTTCGTATTTTGCTATATCTAGGTACCTATGTCTATATGACGCTAAGCAAGTACATCAAGCCCTGCCGCCCGTTTCCAGCTTCCCTCCGCTATTGTATTATCGTTTCCTTCGCACAAACTTCGTAGTATTTTTATTTTTGTATGAAAATCTGTGAACCTAAATATGATAAATTAAAAGTCATAGAACAAAAGTTGTTGTTTATGATGTTAGTAACATAGGGTTTTACAAATAACCCTGTATAATGAAATATTATATTAAAAACGTTAAGTACTTTCATCAGGGCTTCTGCCCCACCATAGGTATCATCGTCTCGCTATATTGCAAAGATTTTACTTTTCTGGAAGGTTCCAAGAATGATTCCATGTATATTATTAAATTCTTATTATTTCAGGTAAGACTTTGGCTTTATCTTCTATTCGTGTTAATGGCGTTCTAATTTGAGTTAACCTTAGAACACAACTACGATTAGTTTATTATCAGTAGGGCTACGCCCATTTTACCCTGGGAAAGGTAAAAAGGTTTTTTATCAGACGTTTGCGTTAACACTGTAAATATTGAGCAAACAAACTCTTCTTCTTCTTCCTGCCCTTATACACTACTACTACTTACTACTTCACGGGGGTCGGCGCAACACGATTTTTTCTTTCATTCTGTTCTGTCACCCGTCAAATTATCACTAACTCCCTTTTCTATCATATCACTCCTCACACAATCCATTCATCTGTACTCAGGACTCTTTTAGTAATATGCGCGTCATCCCTCGTCCATACCAAGACAACCGGTTTGAGTTAATAAACAAGTCTATAAAAAACCTCTCCCAATTATCATTTTCTTAATAAATTATTTATATACAATTTTCCCGCCTAAACTTCTTTACTTTTAATTAACCGAGTAAAACCGATGGAACAACTTTATGGCTCTGTTAATTAAACAACTTTATTGTTGGAACTTTCGAGTACTTTCGGATACGTTAACTTTATTTATTGACGTTTAAATTGGAGACAGTACCCCTAGCCAAGTTGCGAATCTGCAACAGTTAACGCTAGTAGAAAGCTTCAAATGTACGGGAACGACGTCGTCTCAACGCTCAGTCACGTGGTCAGAACAAAATAATTGGCGCCAAGGTCAACTCGAAGCGTTCGACGCTAGCGAAATGGTTGTAACTTGGCTAGGGGGGCTGGTCTATGTGTTTTCTATCAAGGCTTTTCAAACGCTTTTATTTTTTAAGGATGGTCTTCTTTCAATCAGAAAATATTTCATTAATTGGATTATAGGGTCTAGTTTAGCTGCTTTTTCATGCTTATGAAGAAATTCCGCGAATGTATGGAACAATGTTTCTACAGCGAGCAGCCCAGAGATGAAGTTTCGTTCTAAATTAAATTTTAGTTAAATATTATACTCGAAGGGAATACTATAATTTTCTCTATGTAATTACTTACCGCACTACTACATATATACAATGTATGTACATAAATTGCTGTGTTTTTTTTTTAATTTATATTTTTATTATACAACGCACAATGAAAAAAAACGGTAGATAATTGGTACAAAAATATTCAGTTTCTTTTCTGGATATTTCGCTCTATCTCTGAGAGAAAGTATTGACTGCGATAAAATTTACGAGAACTCCGGAATAACACTTTTTTGCTTTTACCATTTAATTGAATATTATCTTACATTTCCGTAACTGTACGTACTGTATCATGTTATTTTGTAATTTGTAAATACTTACAAGTACAAAAAGGAAATGGTCACAGATTTTGCCAACTCGGATATTGTCGTTTTATAAAATATACTGTATGAATAACATGTATAGCTAGAATTTTCTGGTAATCTATGTAGTTTCTAAAAACAACTGGTTTTTTATTAGAATAGCAAATCAAAGTCACCTTATTTATTGAAGTAATTACCTATAACAATATTACACAGATTTCCTTACCTTTGGAAAATCTGCACATTTATTATAACTTTCCCTAATATACGAAGACAGAATACAATTCCTTCATACATTTTTTTTGTTTGTTTATTTTTGACATCACACCAAAAAATCGATCTAAATATCAACCTTTAGTTTCTTCTGTACCCGCTGTGGCCATGCTAAGAATGCGATTTATCTAAACTAATATTATAAAGAGGTAAAGTTTGTTTTTTGGTTTGTAGTAAGTAATCTCTGGAAGTACTGGTCCGGTTACTAAAATTTTTACACTCATAGAAAGCTGCTTCACTCCTGATTGGCATTGGCTATATTTAATTTATAAGCGAGTAAAGCCGCGGGCAAAAGCTCTATATATTCAAATCGATCTATCTCTCAATATCCAAATACTTACCTAAAGAGTACCAAATCAATTGAAAACCAGAAGACACTCCACAAATTTCTTCACGTACTTCCTATCTAAAGAGCCAACATAATTTCCTATTCCAGAGGCGTATCGTACGGTGACAAAGCCCCGATACCACAGTCGTTGATCAGCAACCCGTGCTCCCAAGCCTGCAGTTGCACTATATTTGCCGGAGAGCCACAATTCAATTGCGCGGCGGTTGACTGCGTCGAGGTCTTCGACAACGATATGCAGCAGCAATGTATCAACACTTATGAGGTGGACTCGTGTTGCAGTACTGGCACCGTTTGTGGTAAGTGGCGCTGGTGATTTAGATGATGTTTTTAAGGTAATGGGTGAAGGTGTGACTGGAATTATAAGAGGAGTAGAAACTAGTCATTTTTAGTATACTTTTTTTTAAATTGATATAAACCAATGCTTGACTGTAAACCCATGCTTGATGGTAAGTAGTGATGCAATCAGAGCCTATTAAATTATAATCAGACGGGAAGACCTAAAAAGAGTTTTGAGTAAGGTGCTGAGTTACTTTTCCTACTTAATTCGATCATAATTTCGTCTATTTACGATAAATTTTTCAAATAATAAAAAAAAAACAATGTCATAAAAATAATTTAAAACATTGACATTTTTATGACATAATCTACCAAGTTAACCTACAAACAATAGATAGTACAAATATAGTAAGGAAAATAATTAATGTAAGTTCGCTCAAAAAACTTATATGTTCGTATCCCATAAGGAGCTAACTACTCCATCTATGACTGTCAAGAAAATCGGTCATTAAATAATAATAATATTTCACAACTGTCACACAACGCCGTCTAGTCCCAAGCTAAGCAGAGCTTGTTTTATGGGTACTAGACAACTGATAAACATACTTATATATTTCTAAATATTATACATAAATTACACCCAGGCCCTAAACAAATGATTATACTCAACACAAACATTTGTCCTGGGTGGGAATCAAACCCACGACCATCCAGCATAGCAGCCAGGGCCACTAACCACTATACCCGCAGGCCAGTCAAAAAATAACAGAGTAACTTATGAGTTCATCAAATGTAATTAGATTTCAATAATCATTAACATACACCTGTATGAAAACAAATCTATTGCTTGTTAATCAGTCGTATTTGAGATGACACACTCTTTAATGGCTTTAAAACTATGGTACACAATGGGGGCCCCCTTATAAGTGCTGGCAAAGATCGGCGCAGTGGTATGATTACTGTCAACGATCTATTGTCTACTGATAATGACGATGGAGCCCACTTCCAGGTAGCTAGTGCTATTTAATAAACACAACACAATATTAAGGATGAACTTATAAAATATGTTATTGATATTACATCCTATGCGTATCATATGTTTAACTGTTAAACTCAAGTCACTTATTAATTTATATCTTACTAACAGTCCGTGCCAGCTTTGCACGGGCAATAAATATAGCCTATGTTACTCAAGGTGAATGTAGCTTTCTAATGGTGTAAGAATTTTTGAAATAGCCACAGTAGTTTTTGAGTTTATTCATTACAAAGATACACACAGAAATACAAATTTTCCCTCTTTATAATATTAGTGTATGTAAATTACGATTTTGGATAAGCTCATGCCAGTGTTCGATTTTTAAATGACTTAAAAAACCGAGGACGGCAAAAATGTAACTGATAACAGCATGGACCAAATAAGTCGGAAATAAAAAGATTTTTCTTACAAAAAAAAAAAATTGATACAAATATAAATATATTGAATAAACTTTGATATTCATTAAGTAAAAATATAATTTAATGAAAAACACTCCTTAATTTACTTATGTATAGCACTCATCGCTTACCATCAGGTAAGATGGTGGTCAAACGCGAGCTATAAATAATAAAAAAAAAACTGATTCTCGTTGAAAAGGGTTTTCGTTATTACACTATCGTCTTCGATTCATACGTAAGTACGTTAAGCCCATAACGTTACCTTATTAAGAAATCAGTCCTTCACGTTACAAGAGTAGGTAAGTAGATTGTGATCTACTACGCAGGCAACACTGGAGCAGTCTTAAAATTAAGCAAAAATAATACTTTTGTTTCATTGCAACATTAGCTGCAATCTTTATCATCTCTTTATGGACCACTATCGATGATTGCAGCTTCACCAAGAAGATCACCTTGACTTGGTCGTGACTCGCAGTCGTGTGTTGTTTGTATAAATATGTATTGTTTACATAAATATTTATTTTAACATATTGAGAGAATCGCTTTTTGTTTGCGAAATATACTTATTTGGCAATGTTCCAATATGTGATATTGTGACCCCAACTATATGAATATTTTTGACATCAATATCAACTCAACAACAACTCAATATTCAATACTCAATATCAACTTTTCGTGGACTTCGATAAATGAGGGCATTAGATCTAGTTAAACAGTTTCGTTTTACACCTTATCAGTAGTAATTGATCGACTGTGAATGAAGTAGCAATTTAAATTTTCATGAGTTTCGGGAACGTTAGAAAATTGGATTATTTTGCATTATAGCTCTAGAATGCAAAGGGCTGATTAAAACTCAACAGTGTCCTTCACAACTGAAGGAAACTGTGTTGAGTTTTAATCAGTCTGACACCCCCACTCTAAAGCGATGTGTTGTGATTGATAGTTTCTCTGTCAAAGCCCATGTCTGACAGCCATATGTTAAATATGGCAAAATGTACATGTTATAAACTTTCCTTTTATCTTTAATTGGCATATCTTTGTTTTTCATGACTTTGCCAAGAGATTACAATGTTTTCCACATGTTGGCAATTTGTTGAAAAAGACCACAATCATTTAATAATTATCTAGCCCTAAATAGCCTATTAATCTATATATTCCAGGCAAAGACGCAATAGCCCAGCTAGCTACCTGCGAAGTCGATGGCCAGACATACCGCGAGGGCGAGACGTACCAGCCCAAGAACACGAGGAAGACGTGCGTGTGCACCAAGGACTACAACGCGACTGACAGCGCGTCGAACTGCAGGGACATCAACTGTGGCATCGAGATACACTATCAGAACGACCTGCTGCAAAACTGTGCGCCGGTGTTCCCGGGGAATATGCGCGGCTGTCCCATTGGATTTGAATGTCGTAAGTTATAGCTATACAATAAACAATAAAGTTTATTCTATTCTATTCTATAACCTTTTATAAGCATGATTGAGTAGCCCTGTGCTGGGGAGATCTATCTACCCTTCCTGTTAATAATAGCAATTTAATTTCTATTTTTTCATTATTTTTTTATTGTTATTACGTAACTACATTGTGCTCACATAATAGAAGCAACAAGAAATATATAAACGAAGATTTATGTAACTCATAATATAATTTAAAAGAGTGTCCATGGATTTTTTTGCTCGTTCTTCTCCATTTAGCTTTACTTTTTTGACTGACCGACATTTTGACAATTCAAAAGTGTCTCTAATTAGTCTATTTGAAATAAACGTTTCTGATCTGATCTGATCTGATTAGTCTGTCATCAATATTATAATTTACAGAGACAACAAAGACGAAAGTAGTTCGCGGTCTTAACATCCGCAACCTGACGGCCTCGTGCGTCTTCGGCAACACCACGCTGATCGTCGGAGACGAGGTCACCGTCGACGACAACTGCACCAAGTGCACCTGCAGTGTGCCGCCCTTCGTAACCTGCATGAGGAAGAACTCCTGCGATACTACTGTTCAATAAACTAAAGTTTGGAAAATTGTAGAGAATCGGGGAGATGGAGGCTGTAAATAGGACGAGAGATCAAAAAAGTTCGTAGATACTTGCAAAAATAGTGTTTGTCAAATAAAAGATTGTTAGGTGCCGGTTAAAATGGGGTGAATAGAAACAAAATTTCAAAGGATATTCTCTATATTTGAATATTTTTTGCAGCATTTAATCTTAGATATCAATTTATTACTGATTAGTTATTCTAAAATGTCGACGCTTTGTTAGAAGCCGATAATATGGTACCAAAGTGCTAATGACTTAACCAAAGTTTTGTTTTTATTCATCCTGTTTTACAGTAGTTATTTTTTATTGAAAATGTTACATGTAGGTATTTACTTTCTACAAGGATGTCTCGATTTTAGATGAGTATCAAATGTGAGCGATTTGCCCCAACTGAAGAGTTTCTTATTTTAGGTAGTGTAATATAGTATATGTCTAGATTTAGAAGAATGTTAAAAATTAGCTAAGTATATATAAGCTTGTGAAAAATAGTTTTATTGTACTCGTATTAAAAATGAATATAGCTTTGGTTGCTCGTGGTTCGCGAGAAAAATAATTGTATAAAAAACAAAACAATTGGTTTTAAAAATATATCATAGATTTATTGTATTGTTATACATTGCTTATTGGTAATATTTATTTATATTGTAAAAAGTATTACTTAAATTGACTTAGATCTACCTTAAATTCGAATATAGGAATCACATGACATTTACTTAAAAATAAGGATATTTACATTATGTACAAGTACACAGCCTAAGAGGACCTTTGTAATTTAAATTATTGTAAAAATTATTAATAATATAATTAAACTATGTTGTGACGACCTAATAATACTTATAATAAAGTACTTAATTGTATTATAATAAAATCTTATCTTATTAATAGTAAATCACGCTATAGGAGAGATTATAATTATTAAAGTACTTATATTCTTTATTATTATGTATTTTATTTTCTATTCTATGTATAAAGGTACATTGTTGGCTTTAAGTAAATATTTATAATAAATGCTTGTTATGGCAGTATTCTTAACTAAATTGCACAAAATTAATATTTAACATAATGGAAAGCGAATTTTCCGTGTTCTTTGCAATGATTTTGAGATCTTACACGTAATGAATAAACTTATGGTAAATAAGTAATTATTATGAATATAAATGCATGAAGGCAGTACATAATATGGTCCGGTATTTAATTGATAAGCTTAGTTCCGTTTTATTGTCGACAGTATTCTCCCCATACTCTTACTGAAAGTTTAAAGGGCGTAGTCACATTATAACTGCGCGGCGTCGAAATGTGAAACGGTGCGGTGTGCGACTCGGCACGTTGTGCCTTAGTGTGAGTTGTTTGTACGTTAAGGCCATCCAAACGTTTACTGCGTTTGGCTCTCTGATTGGTTAAAAACTTGGAGCGCGCAAATCGGAGCGTCGAATGGTAAAAACGTGTCAGGTGATGCATAGTCAAAAATTTCGCGATTAGTGTGCTTAGTGCGAGTTTGTTTTACCTTAACTCGATTAACACGTTTCCGACGTTCGACGCTCCGATTGGCTTGCTCTAAGCTCTAAACCAATCAGAGAGCTAAACGCCGTGAAGGTTGCGATCGAGTTAACATAAAAACAGCGAGCACTTAGCGTAATGTTTTCAAACCAAAGGGTTTTGTGCTCTATACATATGCATCTGCTGGACCCGGCAACGTGACGAAGTCGGGCGTTTCACTTTAACAACGTCGCGTGGTGAAAATGTGGCTTAACCATAACCCTTACTAAACAGGATTGCCAATTCGATATCTGATTAAATCCTGCATCAACCTATTTGAGTAGCTGTTGCTATTCCATTCAACCGCCAACAAAAGCTTTAAACGCCAGAATTCATTAGATATTCTTTCAGTTGAGAAATGAAGAAAAACTATTCTTTTCTTGGACTTATAACAATCTTGAGCCAGTGTTGCCATTTATTCGGAATCTTGTCGTTGTCTTCGTGGTTTTGTCTGGCGTTTAACTAAAGCAAGCCAATCCGAGCTCAACCCTGAACATCTGGTTTGGTCTGCCGACGTCCCTGATGGCCACATCGAGGAGTGGGAGACGATTTGGCTTATCAGTTTGATACTCAACGATCGTGCGCGCCCAGCTTGGTTTTTTGTACTGTGGAAAAAAAAATCTTTATTAAGTACCATCGAAGACACTTCCGCCTGACCACCACTAAGTTCATTTTTGCTTGCACTCGATACGAAAGCTTCAAAGGGTTTAGTTTGGGCTGCGTGGAAGGATTGAAGCGATATTTTTTTTAAGTGATGATGCAGAAATGCCCGCGATGGTACCTACTGGTAGATAAGGGATATTACGTACAATATCATTAATCAACTCTGTACTTGATTAATGATGATGTTAGATAAGTCGTTTTTGTTTGGTGTTGTGTTATCAGTTTAGCACAGTTCGTTGGTTTTCTGTGAGAATGAAAGATGTGGTGCTTAAGTTTACAAAATAGATACAGTGTACCGACTGTATCTATTCTGATACAGTCTACAGTCGTAAATATTTAAGAATAATAATAGTCCTCAAGGTTAAGCAATGCTTGTCAAGGTCGGTCTTTGGATGGGTGACCATCTTAACATACCGAGATTCTTCCGTACCTCGGAAAACACGTCAAGTCCCGAGTCCCGACTGTCATTTGTAGACTTTTGAAAGTCGTTTCGGAATGTCAGAAGCCAGGAGATCCGACACCAGTACCCCTAGCCAAGTTGCTAATCTGCAATAGTTAACGCTAGTAGAAAGCTTCAAATGTGCGGGAATGACGCCATCTCAACGCTCAGTCACGTGATCAGAACAAAAGAATTGGCGGCAAGGTTAATTGAAGCGTTTCACGCAAGCGACTACCAAACAACAACTTGCAGCAACTTGGCTAGGGGGGCAGTAGTAAGATATTGCCAAAGTGTATCGTGTTCATTCATGTTACGTGATTTTTAAGAAAAAGTTTGACAGTGTAGAGCGTGTACTTGTTTCATCTACATTGGCAAATTAAAAATTATTATTAGAAGTTGATCACTAATAAAAAACAACTATTTATTCCTGTCAAAAGTTTGTATTAAAGTTCGACTTTAGTCTGTTATTTTCCTTTGAGGCTTCGGTTGATCATTTCTAAAACGCAATAATTAACACGCGTCTACACTGCGGAATTATTTGAAAGAGTTATGCTGGTCTAAGGGTAACTAAAGAAACACTGGTGGGTTACAGTCATTAAAAGGCAGATACGCCCTTTCACTCCACCCAGAGCGGGAGTAGTAACTTGATGATATCCCACCACAAAAAAAGATGCGGTACACTCACCTGAC
Source organism: Mythimna lalbum (assembly GCA_949319445.1). NCBI lineage: Eukaryota > Metazoa > Arthropoda > Insecta > Lepidoptera > Noctuidae > Mythimna > Mythimna lalbum. The sequence goes on along the minus strand of OX439356.1, from coordinate 4,232,872 downwards.
ACTCGTCCAATAAAGCCTGATAACGCAACCGGTTGTTGGCTTTAGGCAGGATCTCGGCGTCGTTGTAGGCCAACAACTTGATGCCTCGCCGGTAGTTGTTGGTTGTTGGGTCGTAGTAGCCGATGGTGTTGCGGCAGTGGAAGGTCACGTTCTGCACCGCTTTAGTCGACATCAGCTGCAGGTGGGTCAATTGTGTGTGGTCGGCTTTGTATGTGATCTGTCGGAAATTGTAAGACTTAGTATAGCTACATTACTCTTCATTTTTACACCCACGATTGATGACATGGTGATAAAAATTTGGATTTCCTCCGTCAAGATCGGCAGGAGGTGGCGCACTGTAGGTGGTTAGATGATCTGGTCAAGTTTGTGGGGTAAACTTGGTAGATGAAAATACAGTGACCTCTAGAGGGAGAAAGGGAAGGGCTTTGCCCAAAAGTTGGACACAATTTAGGCTAACCAAATTAAAAGAATTATTTATTTGACATGGGATTTTTAGGGTTCCCTATCCAAAGGGTGCCAACGAGACCTTAATACTAAGCCTCTGCTGTCCGTTTGTCTGTCCGTGCGTTTATCTCATAAACTGTAAGAGGCAGAGAGTTGTAATTTTGAGAGAATGTGTATTTCTATTGGCGCTATAACAACAAATATTATTTAGATAAAGTTATAAATTAAAGGTTTTGCAGTCCTTCTAGAGACTAGTGCAGTATGGTTTGTTGTATAGTATTCTAGTAAGGAACCCTTCGTGTGTCAGTTCGGCTTGCACTTGGGCAGTTTTCTTCGTATTAGAGTGTGCGTAGAGTAAGGTTGTCAAAATGAGGTATTTGTAAACAAATTGCTTCTACAAAAGAAATTAATTCTAGGACTGTAGGTTGTTACCCACAATTTTTTTACCTATGTTGCTGTGCCCATACAGGGTCCATAAATGTACCTTAGCTATAAGCCTATTGTAACATCCTTAATCACATTATGTTATGCAAATAAATGAAATATCAATGGTATTCTAATCACAAGGAACGAGTCACCATACGGGCTTTTAATACTTAAAACTAACCGTGAATCCATCATCCATCTCGCTGAGCCAGGGCTCATGCTCCTTGCCATCATACTTGATGTCCTGCGACGTCATCGGCTTGGGGAACACGCAGCTGCTGCCGGTCTCCATGTTGCAGTGCACGACGATCGCATCGTTCATGTCTCCGCCGTTGGGGTCGATCCAGTATTGTCCTGGGAAACGGGTTAGATTTGAAAGAAAAACGTTTATTCTTGCCTCACACAATCGTATTGTAAACTATAGTTTCACAGAAAAAGAAAATTGTAATCTGTGCTAGGCCAAAAAGGCGCGTACATTCTATTAGGGCCCGCGGATGCACTCAATGACGCATAAACTATCGAAATAAAATAATCAAGAAATAGCTAAAAAGCGGGAGTTGGTTTATTTTTGACATTTAGTACACTTTATAGACGACAGATAGATTCGAGAGATTAGAATCATCATCTCTGGACTTATCCCAACTAACTTGGGGTTCGAATTCTAGTCTACGGGATGCAATATTTGAAATGGGTGACACTGGCTTTTGTAATACAGTTTTCAATCTAACTCACTAGCCATGGCTTCAAATATGCTGAGTAAAATAATTGTAAGTGTCAACAGCAAAATTAAGTTGTTTTACTTTTTTTCTTACCGGTTTCAAATTCAGGATGGTGGTACTTGATATCCCCGCAGGTCTTAGCTGGCGCTTCCTTGGAGCCGTCCGGTTTGAGGAACTTGTCTAGGGACACCTTCAGTCTCTCGTATGCCTTCATCACAACCTCCTTTCGTTCAGATGCTGTCATGTCCTCTTTGAAGAACCGAGGAGGAAGACTGTTGGGGTCGTCGCCTAACGGATCTGGTCCTTTCACTGAACCTATTTGAAACAAAAAGAAAATGAGATTTTTTTGGATAGGAGTCATTTTGTTGCATAGGTATCAAGTAATATCATAAAATATGTTGACAAATCCTTTACACTTTTCCTTTTTTTTCCCTTATACTTTTTTGGTCATTCCGGCAAATAAAATGTTTTTCTTTCTTTATTTTCTTTCTTTATAAGACAGGTCATATAAAGTGGACTGGACCGTTACTTCAAGGTCCAAAACTCAAAACTTAGAGTAGAAGAATTATCGTCCAGTTAAAATGTGCTTGAGATTTCTTTTGTAATTTATAAAATCCTGTTAAATGTAAATGGATAATCTTATAGAGAAGAGTAAAATAAGTCGATAATTATTATGTAGTGATAACAGATTGATTTAATTAAATGCCCACCTACACATTACTACATTAAGTGAGGCTTATATAAATAAATGACAATTTGGTCATAATATTGCAAGTACTTAGATTGCTTCTAGGCAAGCGTGTTCCATCGGCTACATCATAGCTTACCATCAGGTGAGATAGTGGTCAATCGTGAGCCTATTCATTATAAAAAATAAAATAAAAAACAGGAAAACCCATACTTGCAGTTGTAATAGGTAAAGATAAGAACAGTCAAAGAAACACAAAACGGAAAAGAAAAACAATTAGGTGGGTGATCACTAACCTTGTTGTAACATGGCAGCCAAAGCAGCAGCATCATAAGCCAGGCCCTCTCCAGGTGGTCCCGGTGGGCCAGGTGGACCCGCAGGTCCAGGGCTTCCGTGTCTACCAGCATCTCCAGGAGGACCGCGGCCTCCAGGCACTCCCGGTGGTCCTTGCGGGCCAGGGTTTCCGTCACGGCCGGGAGTACCTTTAGTAAGAAAGTGAAAATTTATGTTCTTCTTTATTACGAGCAACAACGAAACTAGTATTAGTAACAAAACTAATAACTATGTTAGTAACACCAATACAACCACAAATGATAGTAACAGATCATTGCTTCAGCACTCCAGCTGTGATACTGGAGCAACGATTTGTTATCCAATCCAGTTTGCCAGCAATCATGCCCGGGATACCGGTGGGACTCGCTCGCACCCTGCAGTAAAGCCAGTCACACACGCCCTAACGCCAGTAAATATGACAAGTCTACTTGAAGCCAAAATTCATAGACACACCGTCAAGTTTACCAGACGCTGATTCAAACGCGACAGCGTAAATAATGCATTCTCTGCCAGTCATCTTCTGAGTTAAAAAGCATAGTACTCGTATATGGCCTTTACGGTCTGGTCACGACTTCAGTCTCAGCCGTGAGTGGCGCGGCGATCAGGGCAGCATCGGTAAGCAGGCACGAGCGCTATGAGCGGAATATCGTGGCATGCTTCTAACCTATTCGTACTTTTAATCTTACCGCTCGCCGCCCCGCGGTTAGCTCCCACGCACAGCAGCACGGTCGTGAACGAGCCGTTACTATCATTTATCAAACACTTTACTGATAACAGGTTTTGTGATCAGTGCTTTATTATATTAACCCTTCAGATACCGTCAATTAGAGACACAATAGTAAGACAATAGATGCCACCGGTGGTCGCTTGGGGATTCATGAATTAAGTAATTATAATAACCTCGTGATCCAACATCTCCATCCTTTCCTGGCGGTCCCATTGGTCCAGGTAAGCCTCGTTCACCATTTCTTCCAGGGGCGCCAAGCATGCCAGGTAGACCTGGCAAGCCGGCGTGTCCCTTAGCTCCGTCAGCACCAGCCTCGCCTCGCTCTCCCTTGGTTCCGTCTAAGCCAGGAGGTCCCATTTTACCGGTTGGACCCTGTGGTCCATCGACTCCAGGCGGTCCGCTTTCACCTCGAGGTCCTCGTTCACCAGTGGGTCCGGATGGTCCGGATGGGCCTGGGGGTCCCTAATAATAATAATTCAATTTTATTTCTGAAACTACATGAGCAAGTGACAAAAGAAACAATCATTCGATTGGGAAGTTCCTTCTTTTTGTTAAGTCAGTAAAAATCAACATTTTGTATATATTCTTTTACAAATTGATGTATTTTTCCAGCTCTAAAATACGAATTTACCTGTAATCCTGGTGGTCCGCCTGGTCCCGATTGGCCCGGAGGTCCGAGCGGTCCCTTATCACCGGGTCGTCCAGCGATACCGGGTTGACCTTGTTTGCCTGGACGTCCCTCTGGGCCTGGCTCGCCCATCGGTCCGGGTGGGCCTTGCAGACCCGGTGTACCTGATTGTCCTGGGGCACCATCTGAACCTGGTTTTCCTGGTGCACCACTTTCACCCTAAAAATATAATAAAATTGTCAAAATCCATAAAATAAATCTTTTTCACTACAAAAACCTTTAAGTATCTCTTCCGAGTCTAAAATTACTCCTTAGAGAAATCTTTGATTATTCCAATAGTCATTTTACTTACAATGTTTGTATGTATGTTTCGGACAAATCTTGCAAATTGGTTTTTAACAGTTACTATGAACTTTGTGCTGCTATTTGATATTTTATAACTTAAATGATAGTGATACTATAAGGCTAGTCTGGTAATCGAGTCTAATAAATAGTGGTCATAAGAACCTACTAGATACTATTCTATTGCATTTGAGTTCTTTGGAAAGTTCTTTATGTGTTCATTGTGTACTGTATCGTAAGATAAGGCTTGTTATGAAAAAATCTTTTTTTCAATGAATTAAAAAAAATTAATTCATTATTTTGTTATTATGCGCAGGAAACATACCTGGGCACCTCGAAGGCCTTGTGGGCCAGGTGGGCCTACAATGCCTGGTAATCCAACTGGGCCTCTCTCGCCAGCCGCTCCAGGTGGACCGCTCGGACCTTGCAGGCCTGGTTCACCTTCGCTGCCTCTTTCGCCCTTTGGTCCTTCGGATCCTTGAGCACCAGTCAGTCCCATAGGTCCAGGTGCACCTGGCCTACCAGAGTCTCCAGTAGCTCCTTTAGTGCCGGGAATACCAGGAGCACCTGCTGGGCCTGTGCTTCCTTGTGGACCCTAAAAGAAAATTACAGGATTGTAAAGATTCTACATTATGCATTTAAGTACCATTTACAAAATATATCTAATGTACTTACAGGTGGTCCCAAATCTCCAGGTCTTCCAGGTAAACCAACACGTCCAGTTTCACCTTTTGGTCCATGATCACCGCGAGCGCCTTTGGCTCCAGCCAAGCCTGGCAGACCACGTGGGCCAGACTCACCAGGCACACCTTACCAAAAATAACGAAAATATTAAGATCTTCTTTTACTTGTGTAATTTCATCGTGAGTAAGATCATTGGTACTTCGTGAATGTGTTGTCTACTATCATCTTAGTAGACACCACCATACATAAATTATGAATCAAGACTATAAATTGGTTATCGTTGTTGTGTTGTTGTTGTTGGTATAGTTTATTACCTGGGCTTCCCGTATTTCCTTGTTGTCCTTTAGAACCAGCGTATCCTCGTTCACCTTTCAGACCAGGCATACCAGTAAGGCCAGGTGGTCCAGAAAGACCTGGTGAACCCTGTGGTCCGGGCTGTCCTCGTTCTCCAGGGGAACCAGGAGCTCCTAGTTCTCCGGGAATTCCAGGTGCTCCAGGTTCTCCTCTTTCAGCGGGTTCTCCAGCGGGACCGACGGGTCCAATTGGACCCTGCAGACCTTGTTCTCCTTGGCGACCTGTGGGAATACTTTATTATTCAAGATGTCGGAATACTAATATAATTAACCTGATATAATATTATAAACTATAGGCTTTTCTTACTATAACTTTGTTTGTGTTGTATGTTTCTATCTTTGTCTATTATCTGATATATATTTTTAATACGACCAAAAAAATCCGACATTATTTATTTTATTTTACACCGCATAAAATATTCATACCTATTTTATTTAGATCACGGTTTCAAAAATGCAATTGATAGATTTTGATAAACGCTAGCGGTTAAAACTTAACCGAATGTTATAGCTTCTTTACAGTCAAAAGTTTCTTCCAAAACCTTAAAACTGCAACACCACAAGCGTTGTGATGCAATGCCCTAGTTCTACCGCACGTCATAACGTGCGATGCATACATCACAGTCCTGACTTAGTGTACTTCTTAATTCATTGATTCTTTAGCTATCCAGCAGTGTATTTTTTGGGATGCAGATGATAGATATATAACTGCAACACCAAATTGTATCCCCACGATTTTATTATCATTTTTTTTTTTTAACTACCTTCAACTATTCAAGCCATTTTGTTGTTTGTTGACTTATTCACATCAAAATATAAATAAACTTACCAGGTGATCCATCATTGCCAGGTGGTCCTGCAGAGCCCCTCTCGCCTTTGTCTCCAGGGGCTCCAGTGAGACCTCGTTGTCCAGGCATGCCCATTGCTCCCGGTGATCCTGGGTGACCTTTAGCACCTCGGAGGCCTTCGGGGCCCTGTTGAAAAAATAACGAAAAAGCATGTAATATCGTCTGAGAGCAACATTATTTTTACTGGAACTTAAAACCTTGTCATTAGACACGTCATGATGTTTTAAGGTAGTATGAACTATATTGATGTATCTTTAAAAGGAAATAATTCAAACATTAAATTTGTTTTTTTTTTTTAATCTAAACCTTTGAAATGTTGTTACAAAAATAATAATTTATCTTACCGGTGGCCCATCAGGTCCTTGAGCGCCAGAATCTCCCTTCTCTCCTGGGCTTCCAGGCTGGCCTGGTTGTCCTCGATCTCCAGTGAAACCCCTCTCGCCGCGAGGTCCAGTTGGTCCCGGAGGGCCAGAAGGTCCCGCCATACCTGGCTCACCTTCCTTTCCTGGAGCGCCTGGTAAACCAGCTGCTCCTGGCATTCCCTGGATGAATTAGGTTGGTGATAAAGATAACGCTTTGAAATTTAAAATCTGTAAATGTTTAGTGCTGTCCCAATTTTGAACGTGCGTAACGTGGCGGCGGGCTGGCCACATGACAAAAACATAAGACGAAAAATGGAGCAAAATAGTAAGCTTTTAAATAGTAACCTAGAAATAGTAAACGTAGAAAGAAAAACCCACAAAAGAGATGAGAGGACGAGTTAAAACTTATAGAGGGTTCTAACTGGAGAGCAGTTCTAGATTACAATAGAAACAGTTGTTAGTCGAGGCCTTTGCCAAGAGGCACGCTAAATTAGGAGACGTGAATAATAGGTCAGTAAAAATAATATAATCATGCCCATTATTTTCCCAATGTCCTAGGCAGAGATGGACGTATACACATCTAGTACACTCAGTCATTCAGTTATGTTGGGAAGCTTATTCGATGTCAAAAAAAAAGCGTAGGTATATCATTATATCAAGTAAAGAAAGTAAACCTATACGCTACTCGTACGTAGATATTTTATGCAACTGTGACGATCAGGAAAGGTTAGGACCTATAATAATATAGTAAAGGAGTTTGACACTACAAAAGAATATTACAGATTGACGGGAATACTTACAGGGAATCCAGTGGGTCCAGCTGGACCCGATGGTCCTCTTTCACCTGCTGGTCCGGCGACACCTTGCGGTCCCTGAATACCAGTTGCACCATCACGTCCAGCATCTCCTTTAGGTCCCTGTGGTCCCGCCTGGCCTGGATCACCGTCTTTTCCTGGTTCTCCCTATGGAGTACGGTAAAAAGTTAGGTGGTATTTACAAAAAAAAATAAAATTATTAGAGAAAATTTAAACATCAAACAAAGCTTACTTGCAATCCTCTTTCACCAGGACCTCCCATTAAACCTGGTGGTCCTTGTATGCCCTGAGATCCTTGTTCACCGGGTCTGCCATCAGCTCCCGGTATACCCCTCTCTCCTTGAGGACCAGTCTTTCCAGGCATTCCAGGCCTTCCAACAGATCCTCGTGGTCCTTGCAGACCCTGTGGTCCTGGTCTACCAGGGTCTCCTGAGCTTCCTTTAGATCCAGGTAACCCAACGCCTCCTCTCTCTCCAGGTTGACCTTTAGACCCTAAGGGTCCATCAGCACCAGGTAGACCTCTCATGCCCATTAATCCTCTTTCACCTTGGGGTCCTACATTACCAGCAGGTCCCCTGAGACCTCGTTTTCCACGTTTACCTTCTGGGCCCATATTTCCTGGTAATCCACGTGGCCCTGGAGCACCAGATTCTCCCCTGATTCCACCATCACCTTTTTGGCCTCTTTCACCAGGTTGACCCTAAAAAGAACAATAATTTAAACATAATTTCAGATATTAATGGACGAATCAAATAAATTTTGTGTTCTCGTCTTACCGGCATTCCTTTAGAACCAGGCAAGCCAGAATCTCCTGCTACACCTGGCAGTCCTCTAGGTCCAGGGAACCCTTGTGGTCCTGAAGCTCCCGGTTGTCCCTGCACACCTTTCTCTCCAGGAGTTCCATCGCGGCCAGGAATACCAGAAGCTCCTACTTCACCAGGTTGTCCGGGGCGACCTGCTTCTCCTCGTGGTCCCTGCATACCTTGGCTTCCTTTAGGTCCAGAAACACCCTGTTCGCCCTTTAGACCTGGCGCACCTGGGAATCCTGGTGAACCTGGCTTACCGACGTTGCCCTGAGGGTGAAAGTTATTCAATTAACCGATTACTCTTTTAACTGTGAACCGTTGTCTCAGGTTGAGCCAACATCTTCAGTAATGTATTTGTAAAGAGAATTCTTACCATTAATCCTTGAGGTCCTGGTGCTCCATCAACGCCCCTCACACCTGGAGGTCCGGGAGGTCCCTCCCGCCCTCTCTCACCTCTAGCACCAACTGGACCCTGTTGTTAAAAATCATAAAGAAGTCATTTTAGATCCAAAGTCTTGTTGTAATCAAACCTATTTTACTAATCTTGAATATCTTGTTGCTTAAAAAGTGATCAAGTACAAAAAATATATATTACCGCAGGCCCGGTCGGTCCCATTGGTCCAGGCATTCCAGTTGGTCCTTTTTCTCCTGCCAGTCCTTGTTCTCCCTTAGCGCCGTCTCTGCCGTCGAAACCCCGGTGTCCTTTTAATCCTTGAACACCAGGTACTCCTGGAGTTCCACGAGGTCCTGGCTGGCCTATGGCGCCTGCAGGTCCAGGTTCACCGTCTTCTCCGGGAGATCCCTGAATAGATTTACAAAGTGTTATGTTTTCATTTTATAAGCCACTTAATTTGTTATGGTTATTTGACTGTTCCTCAATTAATTTTTCTTTTACAAAATCTGCTTTTGTTCCAACAAAAGGACCAATTGTGAACTAAAATATGCTCTACTGAAAAAAAAAACATGAATGCTACCCCGCCACCCCTTCTAACCGAACCTTTCCGAATCAGGGTGCCCCAAGTTCCTTAATAATTGTTAAAAGTTCAATAATTTGTTGTATAAGGAAATTGTTATTGTATTTTGTGTTGATTTGTTTTATGGACTCTAATGATCTGAAATATATATAAATATATGTATGAATTTTAATTTGGTATACATCTAATGTTATTTTAATGAAGAATAAAAAAATTGTTGTATTAATATTCCTTTAATATTCCTTTGTTCTGCATACTTCTAGGCAGCTAGGGCATGATAATATCATTTTAGGAACTAAATGACTAAATGTATCTTTTTCCAAGCGGTTACTAATTGATGATAGCTAAGTACGTTCTCTTACATCTTTCCCTGGCAATCCTTGGGGTCCTCTTTCGCCTGGTGGTCCTTGCTGGCCGGGTAGTCCTGGTTCTCCTGGCTCTCCCCTCTGTCCTTGGAAGCCTTGCGGACCAGGCGGCCCTTGTGGTCCTAGTAGACGAAACCCAAAGTATTTGTTATTATTAGTGCAATCAGCCTACACTAAATCTCTCACAGTATCGCAACAGTGCCATTACGGTCTATAGCATCACATTAGATGATCACCCTTGTAATATTCCCATACTTCTGGAACTCAGGATTCCTCCCCAGGAGAGGGAATCGACCGCAACCCACCACGCGGGCCTAATATGGATTGGCGGATGTCACATCTTCGAATTTTAGGTGCTAGGAACGGTCGGTTTCCTCACGACGTGTTTCTTCACCGTTTTGAGAGCAGTGGTGATCAAATAAATTACAGATAGTAATGCACCTGGTCGAGTTCGACGACGTACAACTCGTAAGTTGGGTCTGTTACCACTGGGCCAGTTGTGGCTCTTGGTCTAGTCAAGTATTTTTGCGTTAATGTACCATCGTGGTCATTTCTGTTCAGAAAAAAAAATCGCTTGAATCCTGCAGCGCGGCACCTAACCAAACCCTTTGAAGATTTCGTTTCGAGTGCAAGCAAAAATGATCTTAGCGGTGGTCAGGCGGAAGTGTCTTTGATGGTACTTCAGTCTACTTTAAAAAAGATTTTGAAGTGATTTCTTACCGGGTATTCCTCTGATGCCTGGTGTGCCGACTGAAGCCTGCATGTACTGGTACGGGTCGAAAGGAGGTCCCTTGTCACCTCCAGCTGAAGCTGCCAGTTGAGCCAAGTATGCGTTCACCTGTTCAAGATCAATTTTGTTTTATACAAAAAAAAAACAGACACGTTTATTTCAAATAGACCAATTTACATGCACTTTTGAATTGTCAGAATGTCGGTCAGTCGGAAACAAAAAAGTGAAGCTAAATTGCATGTTTCAAATCTTAGATCTCTATGGAGAAGAACGTGCAAGAAACTCCATGGACACTCTTTTTAAATCATATTATGAGTTACATAAATTAAAGAAAAGATTTTATTAAAGACTACAGATAACTCTACATATTTTTATTGTAAATTATTCTTTCATTTGATTCAGTATTTTTTTATTCAGTAACACAGTATTTATGCTACAAAGCAAGCTGGTAGCATAAATACATAACTTCAATATCTAGGGCATTTTTCAGCAGCCAATGAATGATGGTCGAAAATTATCCAACACCCTTATTTGCCTGTTAACCCACACAAATGACAATAAGGCAAAAACGTCAACGTCTCTGTGGAGTCTGTGGGAGTTAACGCAAACACAAAGGGCAACTGAAGGACACAGGAGTGGTTTAGTCATCAAAAGTCTGACGCACCCTTCCACTCCACTCGCAGACCCACAGCAGAAGTCATTGGAAGAATTTCCAACTCAAAAAAAAAATATAGCAAGTGTATAATTAAGTAATTTTGAAACCCTTACGTCAGGTATCTGGCCAGTGGGTCCCGGCATTCCGGGAGCTCCCGGTACTCCGTTGATTCCGGGAGTCCCTTGCGGGCCGGGCGGGCCCTCATCTCCGGGCAAGCCAGAGACGCCGCGGACTGGAGTCTGCGACTGCGCAGATACGCCGATGTACACAGGATGGGTTGGTGCTGCCAATAAAAGTTACCGAACGGTAAAATAAAAAACAATATAATATATAATATATGGCTAGTTTTCTTTTCCGAAATAAACAGATTCAAACCCTTGCTTAAAATATTAATTTTCTTCTTCTCTCGAGTCGATGGTTTTCCAATCCCTCAAGCTTTTCGACTCAGTAGGTTGCCACGTTTAGTGCGGCGTTAGTGGCGTTTTTTAGGTCCAAAGTGCAGGTGTAGGGACACTTTGGACACTCCAATAAGTGGACCATTGTCTGGTCAGGAGCACCGCACTCGCACTGGGTGTTGAATAGGTCTATAATCCCCCACTTTGGCAAGTGATGATTGCATTGCAAAAATCCAATGATACAGCATTTTGGTTTTCATCAACAGATGGTAGTAATAGATGAGTTAAAAACTCAAAGGGTTTTGCCAATAAATGGTGGAAACACATACACATACAAATAAATGAACAAAAAAATTTTAAACTCTTTGGGTTAAACTGCTCTGAATAATGAAGATTAATCTGTGATCATTTGACGAAGATTAAAAGAGACTAACCTGAAGTAAGGCAATCAGGAACGGTGGTGCAGTTGACTCGTCCAGCGTGGCAGTGGCAGAGGGTGCAGTTGTTGCGCTTCCAGTTCTCGCCCTCCGACCACGTACGGCCGATGTCCACGCACTTGGATGGCGGTGGAACTATATATCATTTAATTGTGAATTAGTGATAGAAAAATGAATGACCCAAAGTAGAGCGTAAAATCTGCGTAGGTTTTCTGACATTTGTAGTTCAGTGAACTGATGGGTCAGTTCAATTTCAGCAGAAAGACGTCCACTGTTGGACATAAGCCTTTACCAAGTGACTCCCGCGACTCTCATCAGGTCATCGGTTCACCTTGTAGGGGGCTTTCCAGTGCTGCGTCTTCCGGTGCGTGGTTACCACTCCAGAACCTTTCGGGCCCGTCGACCAGCCATCGAGCAATATGCCCTGCTCACTGCACTTAAGTTTGGCAATTTTCCGGACTATGTCGTAGACCTTGGTTCTCCTGCAGATATTTTCATTCTTCATGCGATCACACAAGGAAACACCGAGCATAACCCCATTCCAACGGTTAGGCAAGGCAAATAATATGTTTGCCGTAATAGCATAAATATTTTTACACAATTTAACTCATTAAAATCTAATTTGCTATTAACATAACCATCATTATAACTTCTCTTGACTTATAAAAGAGCTAAAATATGCCAGTTTAATGAAAACTTAACAATTTACCTTGTGTCTAAGTTATGATGATTATTTTAATGAATATAATTGCTTAATTACATACAAGTCGCCAATTTATTTTTTGTTACTATAATATGAAAAACTGCATATCGCAAAAAAATATATAAAAAATTTGAATTTTGCTGGCTACCCTTGATCATAACCAAAATTTCTTGCAAGCAAAATTACAGTCAGTATATTTTTTTTTTTAATAATTGGATACTTACAAGTTTGAAATAACAAATAGAATATCAAAATACATATTTTCTTCGGTCTACAAACAATTACTATCGAGTGGGTAAGGAAACTTACTACGAGTATGTACTATTCATTAACACAAAAGTGATGGCAAACGATCCTTAAAATTGAACTTTTTTTAAAAGTGTATATCCAATATGTATCTATTAACTTTTCCAATAATGTAATTAGCGACACAATAGAAAGACAATGAGAGAGCAAACGCTTGAGATTAAATGAATTAATAAAAGTTCAAGTATTAATAGAAAATTATTTACCTCTAGGAGTCGGTCTTCGATACGTTGGTGTGCCTATAACAAAGTTTAGTATCACCACAAAGTAACATGAAACCACACTCTAAACACGGATAAACTTCATTGATGAAATAAAGAAACTTCATTACAAAGAGCTAAGTCCTAAATTAAATAATAAACTTACTGTCGGTTGATCCACGAAATTCCCTCTCAGGTATTGCTGGAACAAGATAAAGATGTTTCATAAAAAAATGTACAAGGTAGCCACACGAAATTGATGAAATAAGAATGAATAAAAGAAAACAAGAAAGTTTCTCTCAACAACTCAAAAATATAAGATAAACAAACTAACTAACTTTAATATTTATATTAATCAAATTCTAAATCGAATTTAAAATTTAGTTACCGTTTTCATCTTCTCCAAAGGGATTGTAGTCGTCATAGTTGATGAGATCCGGGTCCTGAGCTTGTGGCAGCTCCTGCGTGATGTCCTCGCGGGCAGGAACCTCGGAGAGCTCCTTGCAGGAGGCTGGTAGCACCAGCAGCGCAAACCAGGCAGCCTTTAGCCACCGCATAGCTACCTGGATAATGGAGAAGACGCTAAAGATTTCAGAGAAGTGAACTGTTTGCCTACTAATGATGATTAGGGAGCGATAATCTTTGTCTAATATGAACTCCCCTGAAACAACAACAACAGCAACAGGATTATGTTTATTTGCGATAATTTTATCGATGAGATTACTGAAGTTGATGAAAACGCAGATATCAAATTAAATCTAGATCAAATTAACTGTAACTGCAAGCATCAACCCAATACCCACTCAATTCTAGAAACGAAATTCACAATGAAAATAGCCCAATAAAATTTATATTGGACGCTATTAACTCAGATTCCAAACAATCAACAATGCCATCTCGAAAACCAAATAAGTAGTCCGTACATTAAAATATTCAAACTATAGATCTTCATAAACGGCAATGTAAATCAATGTAGACGATACATCAGCGTCATAGATCGTCCAAGGCTATCGAACCAGGGCGTCGACTCGCCAACCGACCTATTCTTCAATCAAGCTATCTCTAAAGATGTCATGAGCAAGTAGCGGCCGCTCCAGTAACCTTTCTAACTAACACATCTGTCTGTATGTAGATGACAACCACCAATTGGCAACTACATATAATAATTAATTTTAGCGACCGACTCCGGGACTCCAGCAATTTGTTTATCAAACAGAATACTGAATAATTTCACTTTCGTTTATTAAGATTTCGGCACTCTAATTATTTTAAAGAATTGTTGGGGTCAGTGTTGTTGACACTTTTTTATTAAATAAAGCAGTGGCGCCAGTTGTCAACAGGAAGGTTTGAGACATCTTTATGAGCAGTTTGTATTTTAAATGTGAACTCTTAAGTTAAAAAAGGATCTTGAAAGAGTCTTATGATGCACCTCTATCTGATGAAGTTACAGGCAGGTGCGATGCTATAACGCGTTTTCAATTCACTAACTCGAAATCCCGCTATTATTCCACCGCTTTTAGGCCCGCAATTGACTGTTTTCTGTACTAGTGCAGAAAAGTTTGCGTGCTCTCCAGCCACCATGTTTTTACATTTATCATATCAGGCTACGCGCGCTTCGACTTCCACGAGTGGCCTTTTTTCTCCCGTTTATTCATTTCTTCGTAACTAAATGGAAAAAAGTCGTTTGATACACGTATTACTGCAGCCCTCAGCTCCATAACACACTCGTCTACGACTTGAGCGAATTCCGCCTCGGTCGCAATGACAAACTTTTTGCATCAAAACTGTACCTACTATTTCCAGTCTAGAGCCTCGGTTACCATGGTCGGTCACGCAGCCCGGCACCCGAATCTTAACGACATCATCCGTTCCGATATACTCTTGTTACTGTTGGCGTTCCAGATGTATTAGAACCCCCAGGCTTGGCACGTGACGATGGTAAGACACCGGACGACATGTCTTTAGTTCCATAATACATGAACATTAAGTTAATATTTTATTTTTACATAAGGCTGTTTTGTGGTTACCTCCAAGAAAAGAATGCGGCTGATACAAACAAACGCAGCTTGCATATCAAAATATCAATAGATCAGATTTAGCTTAGTATTGTTGACCTTACAATGTTCCCACTGTTGGGACTCAGGCCTCCTCTCTAGGAGAGGGCATGAGCTGTAATGCACCACGCGGGCCCAGTGGGAGTTGGTTAGCTTTAGTTCCGTTAGAGGTTTTCAGCAATGGACACTTCCGCCTGATTACCACTAAGTTTATTTTTGGTTGCATTTAAAGGCTTTGGTTTTGCACCGCGCCGCAGAATTGAAGCGAATTTTTTTTAAGTGATCAGGTAGATGTGACCATGATGGTACAAAAGTGTACTTCATAAACTCCTTTTAAACGGCATTTAGTAGGTCTGAGAATAGGTTGTAGGTTATTTCTTACCATCTTTCCCCCCCCTCCCCCTTAATGTTAGTTTTCTTTAATCTAATATTAGAAAAAGGTAAAGTTTGTTTTTTTTTTTGTTGGTAGGAGTCAATGTCTAAAAGTACTGGTTCGATTGCTGAAATTATTCCACTGATAAAAAGCTGCTTTATTCCAGGGTAACAGGCTATATTTTAAGCCGCGGGCAACAGCTAGTAAATTATATGCCAGAATAACAATTGTCCAGTTACCAGTTCTACGATATTCACCGTAGAATTACAACTGAAAATTTGACGTAAGCTTTTCATTGATTTTCTATGTAAACGTGATGCAATGAATATAATTGTCTGCTCCACATAACGTTATGTGTAAGCGTAGTATATGTCTACAAGCTCAGTGCTCGGGAAACATAACACTGTTTGCTTATGCTAGGGGAGATACAAATGGTTGCGATGCAAGCGTTGCAGGTTATCGAGGAACACATGCGTGTAATGGGCTGTATTGTGGAAATTATATGTGTATACCACCGGGTGTTTCCTTATGATATGTTTGTTTACACGGAAATCTATTTTATAATAGCTGCTCCCAGCGGCTTCGCCCGCGTGATAGCAGAAAATTATCCCAAGGGAACATACTTCCAGGATAAAAAGTATCCTATGTCCTATTCCAGGACATGGTCTATCCGTGTACCAAGTTTCATCAAAATTGGATTTGCGATTTAGGCGTGAAGACGTAACAAACAAACTCACTTTCGCTTTTATAATATTAGTAAGGTAACTGTTTTATTTTACTGTTTAGAAGTCATTTTGGCCAGGAGTTAAAGGCACAAGTAATTAATACAGTATAGGTAACTATCCAAAATCTATTGACAGTGTTTTTGATTTTTTTTTTTAATGCACGAAAATTGTTACAGAACGTTTTTTTATGAATTCGTAATTTTACTGAATTCGCCCATATCTTGTTCACGTTAAACTTAAAACTTTCAGACTTCATTACTGAAGGTTGTAAAATATGGTTGAATCCAGAATTAAATTAAATACTCATCGACGATCAAAAAAGGTGTCTCACTGAACAGTACGAGCTTTTCAAAGTATCGTTATGCTAATAGTAACTTAGTTACCTAGTCGAAGCTTCACGGATCTCCGAACTGGCGCACAATTCGAGAGCCTATATTTAGATGCACGACCCTTTAACGGAATTTAATATTAATTTTCAGTAAAAAGCTCATGACACAGAACGATATCATTTTTGTACTAGCCTTAGGGTGATTGCAAATGTACATACTCGTATGCATATTTAAAACAGCCTGTCGTGCGGCAAGTTTGATGAGATTTAAATATAAACGGTAGTTATAACAAAACTAAAACTGAAAAAATAATAAGCAATTCAAAATTGACAAAGCGACTCGACAATATGACAACGATCTACAAAACATTTTTTATAGAACAATCACGGAGTAAGTATAAAAGAGAACAATACCTACATAAGTACAATTTAATAAAAAACGGGGTAGATAAGGGTGATGCTTTGAAACCCGAGAGAACGTCTCATTCATCTGGCCTACCTATGTATTTTTGTCGTAAGCCACTTGGGCACAAATGCATTTGATACATTTAGTGATCGGGAAAAACTAATATGCAAATAAAAATATCAAATTGTAAAGAAAAAAGTGGGCAGATGAACGAGACACTCTTTTGGCATCAAAGAATCACCCATAAATACGCCATTTTTCAGAGAAATTGCTTTCTCAACTCTACATCGTCTATCTGTAGGACCTATTAGACACACAAAATTAATATGCAAAAAAAAAACAAATATAACATACCAGTGTTGTTCAAGAGATTGACAGGGGGTTGTGCGGCCCGCCCGCGCCGCGTGAATGCGCAGCCTCCGGGCGGCATACCAATAAATATGCGCCTACGCATGACCCGCCAGCACCGTCGTCTATGAGTACAGGGGACCACAACCATTGGTTCATGAAACCTGGAAATTGATAATTAAAAACTTTTAAAATACAGTCGCAACGCTTTCTGGCGATAACCATGGTTAGACCACAGATTGAGAGTAAAATATGTGAAATTTTAAAAATCGAGAATTGCTGTGTTGATTTGTAATACAGTAAGGATTGAATGATTTCATAAACTTTTAGACAATGAAAAGGGAGGAACCTCGGGTCGACCGTCTGGTCCGGGTGTTGTCTGCCCGATGGTTGATTTCGGACTGTTGTATAAAGGTCCAATGTGCGACGAACTCTGATACCGCAATGCAGAATTTTGTATTTTTAGTTCTTTTGTGACGATGTAAATGTCGCTACAAAAAAGAATAGAGACTAATAAATAAAAGAGAATCATCGGCAAAATAGTAAGGTGTACATTTACATTTTGATGCAAAAAGTTTGTTAACTTTGTTATTCGACCAGAGAACTTTGGCACCCGAGCCGAAGACATTACTTAGTTGAAGTGTTTTATTAAACGATATTTATATTTACATTCTTAATTAACATATTTTTCAACTAAGTAGTAGTAGTTTTTTTTCTGATTTCTGTGTTGTTTTTGGTTTTGAGTTCAATTTTAACTTCAGGCTGTTATAATTTAAACATATCTAAGAAATTGAATAGGCAGGTCAGCCCTAACTACCCGCACTTTATAGCACGAGTGTGAAATACACTTCATTGCGAGCCCCAAAGAGCGACAATAGAGGCCAGTTTATGAACATGTTAAAAAAAAAAATTACCATATAAAAATCTAATAAAAAGGTTGCTAACCCCTATTTTCAGTAAATAACTAGGCCGCGAAGTAATATGTGTTTAGCGTGGTGTATTCTGTCGCGATCACTAACGCACCAATACTTAAAGCAAACGACCGCTTTTTAATTCACAGGTCAACGGCGCACGCGCCTATTGTTTATTGCGAAGCGCCATTAGATTGGTGACGGTTGCCCGACGCTCGCGTGAAAAGGCTCCACAATTATATAAATATGATTTATGGATGTTATTTGTAAAGTGGCAGAAAAAGTATCATAGCTAATTTATTGAGAAACTTATAGCTTCTGACAGCGGCTTCGCCCGCGTGAAAATAGAAAAGACATAAGCTATGTTTCTCAGTGAAGATGTAGCTTTCTAATGGTAAAAGATTTTTTTTCAATCGGTCTAGTAGTTTTTGAGTTAAATTGTAACATACAAACAAAGTCAAATCTTTCCTCTTTATAATACTAATATACTCGTATTAGTTTAGATAAAAAAACATTTGTTAAAAAAAGTACTCGACGAAAGTGGTCAGCAACCTGACGTCAGGTTTGGGCACGCCACGATTATGGCGGTAAGTCCCCTCTTTGAGGCGTGGCTGGAAAGACCTCACGGCGTCCTTACCTTCCGCATGACGCAGGTCCTCACCGGACATGGCAAGTTCTGGAGGTTCCTGCATCGGATTCAAGCGGAAGAGACGCCCGGGTGTCGCCACTGTGCGCAACGCCCGGAGGACACGGTGGAGCACACCGTCGAGGTGTGCCCTGCCTGGGCGGAGCATCGCCGCGCTCTCGTGGGGGCGGTCGACGGCGGAGACCTCTCGCGCCGGGCCCTGATCGAGGCCATGGTCCGGAGCGAGGAGGAATGGCAGGCGGTCGCCTCCTTCTGCGAAGCAGTAATGCTTGCAAAGGAGGAGGCCGACCGCATCAGGCAACGGCGCACTCGCCGCCGTCGCCGGGATTCCGATCCCGATTTCCGGCCACCGTAGACGCGGGCTCGCGGACGGCGAGCCATGGGTAGCTCGCTGTCCGATCGTCCGGTAATGGACCGAGTCCAAGACGTCGACGGCGCGCACTGTTCCCGCGCGCCTCAAGGAGTTGTCAGCAGCAGGAGGGGCCCAGCTGGGTCGAAGCCTACTGGGGACAGGGTTGTCCGAAAGGGAGCTCGTGCCCCGGTATGAAGGCTAGAAGGAACGGCGCGGGGTTTTTAGTCAGTAAGAGTCTGACACTGTCTCCCGCTCCACCCAAGAGCGGGTTTCGTCAAAGATGATTTTCCCCGTCGACAAAAAAAAAAAAACCTGACGTCAGGTTGGCTGACCACTTTATTTTTTTGATAAATTTCTTAACGAAAAGGTAGCAAACATTTAACTATAGGTAAATAGTAGCAAATAGGTATTAAATAGTGCACATGGTCTCAAGGACATATCTCGTTTGGTCCAGCCATCCTGACGCTGACAAAATGGAACGTACAAATTGAGCTTCTCTCTTTTTTTTGACTGATCGACATTTTGACTACTCAAAAGTGCTTGTTATTGGTCTATTTGAACTAAACATTTCTGATGTCTGACCTTTAGTGTCAGCGTACGTCATCCAGTACACTGAACGCACAACAATATTCCCTGTAAATTAGAAGGATCTTCTTCTTAAGTTGGAAACTACTCTACCGAGAGCCACTGGGGTGCTTTACCACCATAGAGACGACCGTTTCAACGAAGCCTCCGTCCGTCCTAGTTCCTCAGATGTGTATCATCACAGGTAGAATTTATGTGTGTTATTTGAATAATAATAGTACATGTATCAGGGGCACCGGCTTTTAGAAAACTCTATGGGTGCTCGTACTCATTTGATGACTCGAAAAAGTGGCGAAGTGTGAGAAGTAAAATGCACACTTATCGACCAACAAAAAAATAAATTGGTGCGGGAATCGAACCCGCAACCATTGCGTCTCAACCGGCGCTCGTCGGATAATGAAAAAACGCCTTCTACGAGTTTAAAAAAATAAATAATGTACTTGTCTTTTTTTAAAACTCGTATTAATTTACGCATGTACAAAAGTGTACCTGTAGGTAGTTAGTACGCAACGCCGACTAATACCTACAGGTCATTGAACTCGCTCAGCTGACGTTTTCTTAAAGAAATTAATTTTGTACATGTGTTTACAAATCGATAGCGTTCCACGTACCGGATCGACCCTCCACGGAGTTAAAACGATCAAAATTTAGCGGTGTATGTTTCAGATTTTTATTTCGTTTAAAATTTCTAAGTCTACTTTTTAGACAGACAATAACAGCAAAACTCGAGAATGACTGGACCAATTTGGATGAACTTCTAACTTACTGTTGATGTATCAGGAAGGTTTGAATATAATAACAGTCATTACAAATAGTTGATAAAGACAAATGGTGTATGAATGATCCGAGGCATTCGTCCTTCAAAGGGCGACCTAACACTCAATTGCCCTCAATGCGCTTCGCCGAAACGAACCAATTCAGTTCACTATCAACTTGCTGATTGATCAATCGTATTCATGACGTCATCATATGTATGTGTACATTGCAAATTAGGCACAGGTTTGTAATATTAATCTATCATCTCCTTACGTGACCAGAGGGTCGCTGAAACGTGTGTCTTATGTCAGATACAAGCTACCGATGAATATTTGATTTCTATAGAACCAGTATGAAATCATACTGGTTCTCCTGCGTATATGTAAACATTTTTGTGTCCAGTTTCACATACTCATGACGATCAAAAAGTTTTTTTTTTTAATATTATTGATAGGCTCGCGTGTGACCACTATCTCATCTGGCGGTAAGCGATAATGTGGCCGACAATGGAGTGTTCGGTGTCGGTAACTGAAAACTAAAAGTATCTACATTTGCGCAACGCCTTAACCAACTAATCGGCATTGCTATTCAACGTGACAATGCTGATCGTTCTGGGCACTTCTCCCATTGACAACGATGTGGATTCATTTTTTTTACCACTGTATGTACGTATCTACTATTATTTTCAGTTTGTATATACCTCATGTACCTACCTGCCTACCTAACTATAAAATTGCACACCCTTTTGCATTCCAATAAGAAAATTAAGTTCCAATAATTATTCACGCACCGACATTTAACTAAATTGCAGTAAGGTAGTGTTTTAAAAAAAAAATAGTTATCTAGTCAGGTTTAGTCGGTTATACAGCAACAAGCAATTAGATATTCATTGAATTGTTTTTTGTATATCAATGTAGATATTTAACATTTTCTATCAATCTTGACTTCTGCCATTTAAGAAATAAGTATACGATGTGTTCTAAGTTATTTGTTTGCTTGTTAGGTAAATTGTCTATACTGTACTATTGTCGTATTGTCGGCTAACTATCGCTATTAAGGTGTGCAATAAGCTACAATTATAATATTGTGTTATAAAGTGTGTTATTTTTGTTTTTTAATTGCAATGTCCAGATTGAACAGAAATTTACAGCAGAGATATCCTAAAATTTTTAAGCTTGCTTTTTTCTAAGTGTTTATTTATTTTGCTCAGGACTACAAAACCAAAATTAAATGTTCTAGGACAGGCTTAGTCCGCCATACGTTTTTCAACTTTGTTAAAGGGCATTGCGTAAAATCACGGTAACTGTCCCCAGCCACCAACAGATTTGAAACAAGTGTCATTCGAAGCGTCGAGTACCGTGCGTAGTACTAGTGCGTCCGCGTACGTCGAAGGAATGGAACAATCTGCCTGCTGTGGTCTTCCCGTCCGATTATAATTTGGGTATCTTCAAGGCTAGAGTGAATAGGCTTTTAATAAACTAGTGCGCCTCACCATCAGAGATTGCATCACTGCTTACCATCAGGTGGGATCGCAGTCAAGCACTAGTTTATACGAATTAATTCATGAATCCCCAAGCGACACCCGGTGGCCGCGCATCTATTGTCTTACTATTGTGTCTCTAATTGACGGTATCTGAAGGGTTAAAAAAAAAAAAAAGTTGAATAGTTCTTTTTATTATGGCGTCATACTTCAAAAGTATGGGGTTTAGGTTTTATAAAATATTTTAACCTAACCTAACCCAAGTGTTTTAAACCTTAAATATACTCATCATAACATATAGTACTGGCATACATATTTGAATGCGGCTCAGCGAGCCCACAAAAATATTTGACAATTATAGCATTGCGTAAAATTGTTCCCAAAATTTTCTGTTTCAAATCTGTCGGTAGGTACATAATTATGAATTTATATTTAGACATTTCATTTTCAAAATTTACTTGCTAAGACAAACATTCATTCATTTCAAAACTTTATAAGTCGCTTGGTTTCATTTTAGCTCTACACTCGTGTAATTAGTAAAGGAACTCTAAATATTTCTTTTCACTTTGCACATCAAAGGCTGCTCTAGCATACTAAGTAGCGATCACTTCGCTCCCTTATCCGTTCAGTAGTCCCGCGAAAGCCTTACCGTGTATACGCGACTCAAGGTTGCGAAGGACGTCAACAAAACTCCGTGTATCAAAACTTGTATACTGGTCTTTATACAGTATCATTACTTGGATATTATTTAGACTGTGGCTTACTAACAACATTCTTTAAATATCGAACGTATTAAATTCAAATTCTTTTGTTTTTTTTAGGTTTAAAAATATATTAACGGATCAAATATCTGTTTTATTATCTTCAATTGTGACTAATATTATAATAAATATAAATATTATAATAATAATTAAGTATTATTGGCACTTGAAAGCTCTTTCCATCAGTTCGTTTCATCCGCAGAATTTGTAATGATAGGACATTAAAGTTTTTTATCCAAATACAAGCTAAATTTTAATTCTTCAAGATGTATGGATGGTTACTGGAGAGTGTTCAGCACTTTATAGTGGTAAGTATCCAATTTTTTTTTTTTTCATATTTACTTGTACAAATATTTGCATGTATTTACGTTAGCGAGGCTTTTTTTACGGTGGGCAAAAATCATCTTATGACAACCCCCGCTCTTGGGTAGAGCGGGAGATAGAGTCAGACTCTTACTGACTAAAAACCCACCCCGTTCCTACTAGCCTCTTCATACCGGGGCTCGAGTTTCCTTTCGGATAACCCTGGCCCCAGTAGGCTTCGACCCAACTGGGCCCCTTAGCCAGGCTTTGATGTTTCCCATTGGCTTATTCTTTAACTAATATTTCATGTAAGTTTTAATAGAATAGTTGCTTACGGTAATTGTCTTCCTAAACTTGCTTTATATTGTCCGTTTGTGAGCACCAAAATATCTGGTTGGAGCGTTGGAAATGTAAAATTAAAAAGAGCATCTTGGTAATCTATATATATAAAAATGACCCCCGTTTTCCGTTGTCACGACTTGGCATGAAAACGGCTTGACCGATTTGGCTGATTTTTTTTTTGTTGTGATTGTTATTGTGAGGAGAAGGTTCTTATGGAAAAAAAAATAGGGTAGTGTAGGGTAGAGTAG
The DNA here is from genome assembly GCA_949319445.1 of Mythimna lalbum. NCBI lineage: Eukaryota > Metazoa > Arthropoda > Insecta > Lepidoptera > Noctuidae > Mythimna > Mythimna lalbum. The sequence goes on along the minus strand of OX439356.1, from coordinate 4,209,314 downwards.
GGTAGAGTAGGGTAGAGTAGGGTAGAGTAGGGTAGAGTAGGGTAGAGTAGGGTAGAGTAGGGTCGAGTAGGGTAGAGTAGGGTAGAGTAGGGTAGAGTAGGGTAGAGTAGGGTAGAGTAGGGTAGAGTAGGGTAGAGTAGGGTAGAGTAGGGTAGAGTAGGGTAGAGTAGGGTAGAGTAGGGTAGAGTAGGGTAGAGTAGGGTAGAGTAGGGTAGAGTAGGGTAGAGTAGGGTAGAGTAGGGTAGAGTAGGGTAGAGTAGGGTAGAGTAGGGTAGAGTAGAGTAGAGTAGGGTAGAGTAGGGTAGAGTAGGGTAGAGTAGGGTAGAGTAGGGTAGAGTAGGGTAGAGTAGGGTAGAGTAGGGTAGAGTAGGGTAGAGTAGGGTAGAGTAGGGTAGATTAGGGTAGGGTAGGGTAGGGTAGAGTAGAGTAGAGTAGTAGGGTAGAGTAGGGTAGAGTAGGGTAGAGTAGGGTAGAGTAGGGTAGAGTAGGGTAGAGTAGGGTAGAGTAGGGTAGAGTAGGGTAGAGTAGGGTAGAGTAGGGTAGAGTAGGGTAGAGTAGGGTAGAGTAGGGTAGAGTAGGGTAGAGTAGGGTAGAGTAGGGTAGAGTAGGGTAGAGTAGGGTAGAGTAGGGTAGAGTAGAGTAGAGTAGTAGGGTAGAGTAGGGTAGAGTTGGGTATAGTAGGGTGGAGTAGGGAAGAGCGGGAGCGAAGCCGCGCGGGCAAAGCTAGTTAGATTATAATTCATAAGGTGGTTTAACATATATCGAAGATGCGTGCGACCCAGCCTTCGACTAGTGGCATTTATATCCGTACTTTGGTTCGATTACTTGCTACTGGCTATACAATAATAAGTTGCACGATATTTGATTGCCACTGGTGGTTGGTTTAAATACCACAAGTTCATTAATAAGGGCTCACATCATAACACCTACCTACTTTAGTAAGGAATTAGTAAACAAAGTTGTTTATTAAAATAATTTACATTTAAAAATTCTTAACTAATATTATAATTATTTATATCGTAGTATCGGGCAGATCCGTTCTAGAGATGAGAGCAGTACTCCATATACGATTGAACATTGAGACGTGATTAATTAATAAACTTACAGACTTTCATATTTATAACGTTTCTAGCGACCCGTCCCAGCTTTGCACATAAACATGTATGTATACCTGAAAACCGCAACAAGGTCCATTGTCTGAGAGGAGTTAGCGAATAAACAGAAAGACAAACATGAAAAGCAACTTTGTTTTAATATACTTAGTAATTATCGCCGCTTTATAATGAAGACCACGAGACACATTCCCTAATTCCTCACAAAACAAGTTTAGTATCTAACTTGTAACAAGTTTTAGGGTGTTTTTTTTAATGACTACTGGGGCCAGGGTAATCTGAAAGGGGGCTCGAGCCCCGGTATGAAGGCTAAAAGGAACGGGGTGGGTTTTTTAGTCAGTAAGAGTTTGACACTATATGCCGCCTCGCCCAAAAGCAGGGGTTGTCATTGGATGGTTTTTCCCACCAAAAAAAGGGTGTTTTTAATATCGTGCGGATTTTTTCTCAACTCACGTTATGCGGGTATGAATATGGTAAGAGCGTCTTGTTGCTATGCGGTAACTTCATTGAACCCCAAGCGAACGCTGGCGTTCGCTCTCTCATTATCTCATTGTCTCTAATTACAGTATTCGAAAGGTTAAGAAGAAGAAAAGATTTCTTAGTAGATGGATGGAGAGGGGGAGCAAGGCCGAAGAAAAGATGGATGGATTGTGTGAGGAGTGATATGAAAGAAAAGGAAGTTAGCGATAGTTTGACGGTGGACAGAATGGAAGAAAAAAACGTGTTGCGCCGACCCCAAGTAATCCTTATTACTAATTACTTTACTAATATTATAAAAGCGAAAGTGAGTTTGTTTGTTACGTCTTCACACCTAAATGGCAAAACCGATTTTGATGAAACTTGGTACACGGATAGACAATGTCCTGGAATAGGACATAGGAAACTTTTTATCCCGGAAGTATGTTCCCTTGGGATAATTTTCTGCTATCACGAGGGCGAAGCCGCTGGGAGCAGCTAGTATGGGATAAGGGCAGGAAGAAGAAGAAGAAAGGCCTATTACACCACTCGATATTCAGATAGTCGCGTAGAGTAATAAGGCTGAGACTGTCTAACTCGGAATGAAAAGAAGACGTATCGTGTGTTTAATAACGCGTAGTGTAATAAGTCCTTTTGCGGGAAATTCTATACCTACAAGATGGAGTATACACTAAAAGTAAGTAATAAACGTTGCTGTGCGGAGGGAGGTTACGTCGGCTTTGCGCTGTTTGCTCAAAAAATCCGAACTAAGCTCTCATAACACGTCTTCTTTAGCCGTAAGTCGAACGTTATGACCCAGGCTTGGGTAAATGCCGAATTTTTCTGGTCTATATCAGACTTTATTTGAATTATTTTACTGCTAGCGTCTGCCACCGGTTTCGCTTGCTTGAAAGTAAGAAATTATCTCAAGGGATCATAAGCCCGGGAGAAAGGGTCGTAGGGTTCTTTGGACCGGTCCCACCCCATTGGTTTTTGTTTTAGTAGTATTTTGGGACTACAAGGAGAAAGGTACCTATCAAAGTACATGGTTACCGATCTTGGTAACTCTTGCTCAACTCAGAAGACAACGTATTCGAGGGAATGGGCCACGCGGGCCCAGTGCGGGTTGGTGAATGTCCCAATATCTCCAAATTTTTGATTCTAGGACATGCCGGTTTCCTCACGATGTTTTCCTTCACCGTTTTAAGAGCAGTCGTAATTAAATAAATTACACAAAGTAATGCGCCTGGCAGGGTTTGAACCCGCGTACTACAACATGTAAGCGGGGCCATTTACTTGGTCAACACAGCTCTCAGTGCTTTAGGTAATATTACACTTAGTACTACACAAGTAGTGATACTGTATTTTTCCTTAACTGGCAAGTGATACGTGTGAACGTCTACAGAGCCAATTAATTGTCTTTATTGCTGTGGATATCGTAAGGGTGGCAATTAATTACTCCTACAAACAACGCAAGGGCGCAGAAGCCCGCATCCTGCTTTGTAGCTTCAAACTTATATTTTCATAGGAAACTCTATTTTTAGGTTCTTTTGAGGGTTAGGAATCTTAACCCTTCAGATACCGTCAATTAGAGACACAATAGTAAGACAATAGATGCGCGGCCACCGGGTGTCGCTTGGGGATTCATGAATTAAAAGAACTTCTCCCGCTCTAGGTGGAGCAAGAGAGAGTGTCTGACTATTATTGTTTGTACCCTAAGGGTATAAGGACTGGCCTGTTGGTCTTGTGGTTAGTGACCCTGATTGCTATGACGGAGGTCGTGGGTTCTTTGTTATCAGTTGTTTAGTACTCATAACACAAGCTCTGCTTAGCTTGGGACTAGACGGTGTTGTGTGATACGAGTAGTTGTGGAATATTATGATTATAAGAGTAACAAAAGGGATTCTACTAATACGTTGTCTCGTATACTCTCTCTCTCTCTCTGTCAGCAGGCATACATAGTTTCTCATAAACCGTGACTGGGTGAAAGTTGGAATTTTCAGTGCATGTGTGCCGCTATAACAACAAATAATAAGTCGTACGGAACCCTTCGCATGCCAGCCAAACTCGCAATTGACCAGTTTTAAGACAGCTGTTTGCTCCGGATGTTTGTGTTCAAGATATATGAGTACAATAAGAATATACTTACATCGTTGGTGCGAAGAAAAATACCGGGACAAATATAAATCACGTATTAGTAACATATATCAATACATCTGTATAAGTTTGTGGAATATCAACTCGAGGGTTTGTGGAATATACCTCCTTTTTACGGTGGGCAAAAATCATCTTATGACAACGCCCGCTCTTGGGTGGAGCGGGAGATAATGTCAGACTCTTCATACCGGGGCTCGAGTTTCCTTTCGGATAACCATGGCTCCAGTAGGCTTCGAACCAGCTGGGTGGTCCTGTTGCTGACAACTCCTCGAGGCGCGCGGGAACAGTGCGCGCCTTCGACGTCTTGGGCTCGGTCCGGACAGTTACCGGACGGTCGGACAGCGAGCTACCTATACAGGGCCGGAAATCGGGATCGGAATCCCGGCGGCGAGGGCGCAGTTGCCTGATGCGGTCGGCCTCCTCCTTTGCTAGCATTATTGCTTCGCAGAAGGAGGCGACCGCCTGCCATTCCTCCTCGCTCCAGACCATGGCCTCAACCAAAGCCTGGCGCGAGAGGTCTGGAATATACCTCCTGGACTAATATCCTTCATGAAAACCGGGTGCAGACCGTTTAACAAATACATCAGTTATGCGACCTTTCTTATAGCTGATGTATTTTTCATACTTCTGTGCGAGCTGGAAATTATTTACACAAAAAAAATGCTATTTTTTTTAAATGATTTTATTTTAAACTAAGATGACTGTGAGTATTAACAATTCCCTTAAAGAATGCTTTTCGACCAAAAATGACTGAGTTAATATTTTTTAAGAGACCCCTTGCAAAATGTGGTCTGGATAGTGGATACCTAAGCTGGCGTACCTCTTACTTACCTATTGAGAGAGAGTCATTATGTTATATGTAACAATTAAAAGTGTACAGATTTTAGCGAATACCCCATCAGATCTGCAACACTACATACATAGTCATAGGCTTCCCCCAAGTATTGTCACTAGCAAAGTCCGACCCTGTGCGTCTCGCATTCATCAGATACCCGGGACCGTCATCAGGTCATCCACAGAACAAAGGAATCTTACAAGGTCATAAAAATAGCCCCATGATTTAATAAAATTAACAACCTTGTTAAGAGTAATAACTGATAGATGGATTTTGTGAGAAGTGATATGAAAGAAAAGGAAGTTATTGATAGCGTGCCGGGACACGCACACGGGGTACGGGACAGAAGGGAAGAAAAAACGTGTTGCGCCGACCCCAAGTAGTATGGGGCAGGAAAATGATGAAGAAGAATTGAGTTAAAATAATTTAGACTTACTTTCTTTTATTTTCATAGGTATCATTGTGATAGACGATGATTGATTTTGAGCTCTTCCATCAATACAGCTTGAGCATTCTTTGTTGAAACCTATCTATTCATTTCGATGTCCAGTTTCAATTTCAGCTCTCATTCCTTTCAAAGCCAAAAAGATGAGTATTTTAAAATGTGACGACTAAAGGTCGTCCTACATTTATCGACGCGGAATCTACTCGAGTTATCGCCGATCAGCTGTTGCAACGGCTCGTTTCGCCATCGACCGGCGTCGCAACGTGTCGTTCGGGCCGAGCCGATGCGAATGGTATTAGTAACACCCTTGTTACGGAGACGTAAAGGCTTTTTTGACTGGTGTTAGCCGATTCCGCGTCGATAAATGTAGGGAGACCCTAAAATTGATTCTGATTTTTTTTTTATTATTATTATTGATAGGCTCGCGTTTGACCATTATCTCATCTGATCTAATAGCTCCCTAGTAATAAGTGATGATAAGGTCGATGACCGAGCACGCTGAATCATTATAGTTTTCCAAAATTCTTTTGTTATTGAAAACTTTTCTAGCAATCTTAAATAAAATGCCGAGAACACGTTTAACGAAATACTTTTAGAAGTTTATCTTCGTCGCAACCACTTGCAACTCCATTTTCAAGTTGAGATTTCATTCGGATTCCTTATTAATTAGATTTGGCTTTGTAATAGCGAAAACTGCGGTTAAGATTTAGTTTTAATTTAGGTACTTACCTAAATAAAGTTTTTAGAGTCGCTTTTACTATTGTATTGGATTTAGCTTTGTATAGCAAAAAGGGTTAAGATTTAGCTTTCATTTAGGAAGATACCTAGTTAAAGTTTTTAGCGTCGCTTTAGCCATCATCAGCCTTTTAATGTTCCCACTGCTGGGACTCAGGCCTCCTCTCTAGGAGAGGGAATGGGCCATAATCCACCACGCGGGCCCAGTGCGGGTTGGTGAATATCACATATCTTCGAATTTTTGGTTCTAGGACATGCCGGTTTCCTCACGATGTTTTACTTCACCGTTTTGAGAGCAGTGGTGATGAAATAAATTACACAAAGTAATGCGCCTGGCTGGGTTCGAACCCGCGACCTGCAACTCGTAAGTCGGGGCCATTACCACTCGGCCACCACTGCTCTCACTCGGCCACCACTGCTCTCGCTTTAGCCATTAGGTATAAAATCAGATCTTTTCGGAATAAATCGCGAACATTATTTTGTGTCATTTGTGTATTCTTATGAGTTTGAGATGGACGAAGACGTGGGCAATAGCTAGTAAGAACTACCACTACTAAGTACTACTCCTTCAAAGCAGTTCCTTTTTTGAGATAAAAAATGATCGTTGGATTGGAGAAGGATTGTCAGACTTTTACAGACTAAAACTCACCAGTGTTCCTTCAGTTACCCTTTGCATTCTAGGGCTACGATAACTCTTTTCTCTTTTGAACAATTTCGCAACGATCATACTCCGATACCTACAAAGCCTGTTATTTGAAGAAGATCCGATTACCTAATCCAAACGGTTGGTGTATTGGTTGAGCGAGCAGCTGCTGCATTGCGTGTTGCGGGTTCGATTCCCGCACAAAACAAATAATTGTATGGTCTACATTATATCAATGATCTACATATAGTTATTCCGGATTTGAGCGTCTTGTGTGTCAAATTAAAGATTGAACTACACTGCGCACACGTGTGCCACAAACGTGGGAAAAGTTTTTTCCATCATTATTTCAGATCATTACTCTCAATGTAAAGGCGATGAAAAAGTAAGAGCCGGGGTGGCCGAGTGGTAACGGCCAGACTTACGAGTGACCAAACGGCAAAGGAAAACATCGTGACGAAACCGGCATGTCCTAGAACCAAAAATTCGAAGACATGTGACATTCACCAACCCGCACTGGGCCCACGTGGTGGATTATGGCCCATTCCCTCTCCTAGAGAGGAGGCCTGAGTCCCAGCAGTGAAAAAATTATAAGACCGACTATGCTATGCTAAGGCGATAAAGGCAGAACAGTAAACAACTCGTGTGATACAAACAATTCGAACAAGTTTATGCCTTGCTTAACGAGTTGTCGGAAATAGCGGAAGATCACGAAAACACAGATTACGAGGTCGTAATTATTGTTCTTTCAGGAAATCCTCAATTTCACGAACCGAAAACAAGATAATCTTTATTTGAATGTTTTGGCAAATCTAATATAATAAAAATCCCGTATCACAGAATTCAGAAATCAGAAACGTTTATTTTAAATAGACCAATTACAGGCACTTTTGAATCGTCAAAGTGTCGGACAGTCAAACAAACAAGTGAAGGTAAATTGCATGTTCCAAAGCGTAGATTCTATCTCTATAGAGAAGAACGTACAAGAAACTCCCTGGACACTCTTTCAAATTCGTTACATATTTCATCTTGCTTCTATTACAGTAGCTAGTATCACAGTGCTTGTTACCGCCTCCGAAACGGCTTCACTGATTTTTATGAACTTATTTGTGTTTTATGTATGTAATTTCATAAGTCTGAGAATAGATTATAGACAATTTCTTACGCTCTTATCCCCATGTTTTTCTTTGATAATTCATATGGTTTTTAATACATCCTACTAATATTATAAATGCGAAAGTTTGTATGTATGGATGGAAGTATGGATGGATGTATGGATGTTTGTTACTCTTTCACGCAAAAACTACAGAACGGATCTCGATGAAACTTGGTATTCGCGTAGACCATATCCCAGAATAACACATAGGATACTTTTTATCCTGGGATTATGTACGTGGGTGAAGCCGCGGGCAAAAGCTAGTACTTAAATAATATGGCAAAACAACGTTTACCGGGTCAGCTAGTATACCTACGGATAAAAATTTTAGTAACTACCCAAGATAAGAAAAGATTCCACTTCATATATAGGTATATTATACGTGTGAAATACAACAAACGTACCGCTAAAGAGACGAAGTAAAGAACAACAACCATAACTCACAGCTGGACACAGAGCACAGGGCAGCCATCAGTGTTGCCAACAAGGAACATTACCGCAATAAAAAATGGCGAATCCGTTGCGACACGTGACGTAATTAATATTAACTGTCCGTGGGACTACGGCGGTAGAATACTAAGCCATCATTATTATTTTGAGGACCCACTACCTTGATTAGATGGTGCGGCTATTACGACATATTGCAATAGCGATTTGAATTGTCTTTAATATCTACATAACCATGGACGGTTGCAATCCAGCGTTCTAACAGCAGCAGTTCTAATCCATGTCCTTCAACCCCCTTGGTTGGGGCGTGCGTCTTTCCAAACATAGTGATTGATGCGAACACAATCCAAAATTCCAAACATACTAAACCAAACTCCGAAATGGCTTGACCGATTTATACGAAAAATACAAACTAAATTCAAAGTTTAGTTTGTATGTCTGGTCCATGCTTTAGAAATTAGGGCCTAAAATAAATAAGTTGACTACACAACTTATTTATTTTAATTTCTACTAATCGTTAAATCTAAATACCTACAAACCTATCTCTCCTTTTGTTCAGTCCATCCAAAGGTTTTTCGAGATTATCCTAGTATACACATGTGTTTGTAAATATTTCGCATGCAAAATCAAAAAGAGACGTAACACAAAAAATACGGTTTTGAAAATTGAACCTTATTTTTTAAATATATGTGTTCAAATTCAAATACAATCTTTTTGAGTTTGATCCCTATGTAAAGCATACGGTTTATCCTGTTCATGTTATGAGGTGTACAATAAAGTAAATACAAAATAAATAAATGGAGTAAACAGAAACAAAGGGGTGAATAGAAACAGGATATTGATTAGGTTTTTTCGCTTTGATAGCATATTGTTGGCTTCTAACAAAGCATCGATTTATTTAACAGTAACAAATTTAACAGAACAGATTCAGTAACAAATTAGATTAGTTGATTGCTATAAACAATATTTAAATACTGTAAATACCACGGTGAATACCCTTTTGAGATTGGTTTCACTAAAAATCCTGATTATGAAGAAAGCTTTGAGAACATAATATGAAAATTTTATTGATTTTCTTAAAATATACACACAGGTACAGGGACGTTGTAAATCTTATTTTCCCAACACTATTTTACATGATTATCATGTCCTATGCACATAAAAGTTTTACTCCTTCCTATTAATATCTTAGCGGCCGAATTCGGTAGTTTACTATGTCAAGATATCAGGGTTAGAAAAATTGTGTTTTTAAGATAAGATTTACGCCACGTCTGGACATATTTGTAGGGAATCAATTAATTATCAAGTTGGGTTCTCAATTTTTTCTAAATCAAGAGTTTGCTCATTATATTGTAAACCTAGACATTTTGTTTAACATTTTCTACTACGGTAATTTGCCGAATATTGAAACTTCAATTAGGTAGAACGATCTCACCGCTACGTAGACAATTGGTCTACGTAGCCGTAGACTTCGTCGTTTTGTGCCGTGAAGTGAGATTAAACCTTATAATTTTCTTAAGTCTAACTAATGAAATTATGGTACATTCACAGGAGGAATGTGGAGAAGAAATATGGGAAACGATTCTCCGGGAGTCGGGTGCGAGGAATACTGTCTTCAGTGCCACACAGGTATCAATGAAACGAATCTTCGCGTAAATGATTTAATTTAAATACAATAAGACAATACTGTTTTTTTGTCCAGCAATATCCAGATGCTTTGATGCTGCGGCTCGCGAGCGCTCTAGCTCGTTTGATCACCAAAGACCCGAACAGCCCTGCACCATCCAGACCAAGCAGCCCAGCGCCTAAGAAACCATCAATTAAAGTCAAGCCAAGCTGGCGAAGCGCTTCAGTCCACACCGACAACAGGACCCAAAGCTACAAATGTCCTTTTACAGCCACCAACGCTTTGAAAAACGTGACCAAAAAAGAAATTGACGCATACAATTCGTCAGAAGAGATACGGCCATCAGTAGCAGCATCTACAGGTAGGATCAATGAAACCAGGATCAGAGAAGAAGCTGAAATCGTCGCTCGAGAATTTCACAGAAGGAGTCTTGGTTTTAAATTTGAAAATCATAAGATTAAAGACACCGTTGAAGAGCCTATCCCGGAAACGAGTCAAATCGACGACGCGGACATACCAGCTAAGAGTGAAGTCGATGGAGCGGCTTCTGCATTGGAGAAGGTGGCTCCTGCCTCCGAACCCGTTTCCCCAGAGACTGAAACTGTTAAAAAGAACTCTATACTGAAGCCGACTGCAGCCCGTAAGACCAGTTGTACAGTAGCTCTGGACGTGTACAGGCGTCGAGGGTCCATCATTCCTACTCGGCCACGTTTGAACAGCCTCAGCCTGGTGAGTGAAGACAAGCTCAACAACATGAGAGAGAAGTTCGGGACTCCTGAAAAAGTGATGCATTTCTTTGGGAGATGTTTCGTGAAATTCTTCAGTAACTACGGGTAAGTTTAAAGCACTTTCTTGTAATTTATACCAAAGCGAAATGTAATAAGCTATCTCTACGTCGTTTTTTACTTTAAAGATAGACGCGTATGGCCTTATCGAAGGGTTAAAAGCAATACTCTTATCACAAAATTGTCCCGCCAAATCTTTTTCGTAATATAAAGTAACATTACGGTCCCAAAACAAATTTGTTCAAGGCCCCGCCAATATTGAGCTGTCATTCAAACTGTTAGAGGCTCAAAGATTCAAATCATTCCTAGTCAATAAGTTCTAACCATCGGTTACCGATTTTGATAAGTAAAAGATGGTCTACTAAGTAAGTTTTTCTAAGACCTGCCTTTCTAAGCCTGATTAAAGATGACGATGGTAAGAGTAGCATCGTCATCAGCACTTTTATGTATTGTTTTGTTTTTAATAGGTATTTGAGTTTGGTTCACAACAAACTTAGGTTTTAAATTAATAGATTCAAGAAATTGTTTAGGTCTTGGACTCATAGTCTAATTACTATTATAATGGTATTAAGCACAGTGTTAACTTCTGATGCCAAAAAGTTATGGCTTCCAAAAGTATAAAAAAATTGAGTATAAAAAGCGATCAACACTAAGCTCGGATAAAGAGGTAACCGGAAAAAATAAATTCTGCGTAGGGTAGCAAGCCGAAATCAGAAATAATAATATGCAAATAAGCAGCCTGTCCACTGCCACTTAAGTTCGGCGATTGTTCGGGCTATATCGGTAATCTTGGTTCAAAAAGGACTTCGTTCGTAAGCAAGTTTTCATAAAAACTGGTATTTTGAGGGTAATTTTGAAAAAGTAATGGCTGTCTTTACTACCAACTAACTTTTGCTCGCGGCTTCACCCGCATACATAAAGTATAGCTTATGTCACTCAGGTATAAAGCAGCTTTCATTTGGTGAAAAAATTTAGCAAGCGGACCAATACTTTCAGAGATACCCTCCCACAAAAAAAAACAAACTTTATTATGTAGATCAAGTTTGTTGTGTGTAGTGTAGTGTGTAATATTAGTGTAGATTTTGATTGCAATTTATACCTAGTTTCAAGTTTATTTTGCCCACAGGTACGACACAATGATCCGCGCGACCGGCCGCTACTTCTGCACATTCCTGCAGTCCGTGGACAACATCCACCAGCGCATGCGCTTCACGTTCCCTCGCATGCGCTCCCCAAGCATGCAGCTCACCCGGGCGCATCGGCATGGAGCTGAACTAGTGTACAGCAGCGGCAGGACTGGGTTTACGCATTATCTTATGGGTAAGTATATCGCTCTTACTTAATTTTTTCCATTTTTCTGTATGGTGCAGAGACCAGCCCTCCTCGCCAAGTTCGCTTGCGTCGAACACTTCGAGTTGACCTTGCCGCCAATTCTTATGTTCTGACCACGTGACTGAGCGTTCGTTGAGACGACGTTATTCCCGAACATTTGACGCTTTCTACAAGCGTTAACTATTGCAGAATAGCAACTTGGCTAGGGGTACTGGACCCTTCAAAAAGCTGACCGTTGCCGGATTGCCGCTTTTGAGATGTGGTGTTGGAGAAAATGCTTGGAATCCACTGGTCAAAGCATAAGACCAACGACTCCATAATAGCCGAACTCACGTCTCCCATGAGACTCACCACTGTGCCTTATCTGTCAGTCATACACTCAAGCCTAACTCAGGCATAACGTTCATACTTTTGTGACAGTCTTTGAGGTTGGAGGTTATGATTGCATCTCAGTAGGTACCAATTTTAATAAGAGTCCATATACTAAAATGACGTCACATTTCAGGTCAGCTCTATGAGATAGCAGAAGACATATTCTCTCTGAAGCTAAAGGTATCAGTGGTGAAGGAGAGCATGGAAGGGACCTACTACGTGGCTGTCCTGAGGCTCGAGTTTGATAACAGCGATTATGTAAGTAAATATCTTTTAAGAAGCATTACATTCCCGTATAGGTGTGGCCAGTCAAAGCAAGTAAAATGTAATAAATAAGGAACTAGGTCAGGTCTATGTCACCAGATATAAAGTTATTATTATTACTAATATAGGAGGGAAAGACGTGAACAACAAATCGAAGGTCTTCCGCAAGGTTTTATACTCGGACCTCTAAAAATACGTTTTTTACGTTCTAACGCAACTTTCTCGCATCATTGATCACTCATATGGCCTATGCCATAGGACTCGTGCATTATTATAGGAACCTAAGAAATAAATGAAAGTGTAGCCGTCTACTAGTGCCATAGTTTTTATAATTAACAAAATAGTTACGCATTACCTTTAACAAACAAATGACTTTACTCTTATAGAAAACTAGCTTCTGCCCGCGACTTCGTCCGCGGAAAATTTCTTGTTTTAAAATAAGATTACACTCGATTAGACGCTGCGCACGTTCAGCGCTAGATTCCCGAGCACGGGCCTGCGATGTTATGACATTTTGCCTACCAAGCCGCTGCGAGCGCTCAGCGCTAGTCTCCCTATCCCTTGTCTCAGAGACATGCTGCCTTAACTCAGATAGACGCTGCGCACGTTCAGCGCTAGATTCGCGAGCACGGGCCTGCGATGTTATGACATTTTGCCTACCAAGCCGCTGCGAGCGCTCAGCGCTAGTCTCCCTATCCCTTGTCTCAGAGACATGCTGCCTTAAATGAGATAGACGCTGCGCACGTTCAGCGCTAGATTCGCGAGCACGGGCCTGCGATGTTATGACATTTTGCCTACCAAGCCTCTGCGTGCGCTCAGCCCTAGTCTCCCTATCCCTTGTCTCAGAGAGATGCTGCCTTAACTCAGATAGACGGTGCGCACGTTCAGCGCTAGTTTCTCTAGCACGGGCCCGCGACGTCCTCACATTTTGGCTAGCTAGGCGCTGTGAGCGCTCGCGAAATATATTCTCTATTTCTCGAGAGGCACTGCTCATTTTCAGGGGCAGATTCTTCCGTACGGCGTACTCGAGCGGCTCTTGTCTGTGATGTCTGCCGGGACATTTAAGATTTCCTTTTAGGCATGCATGTGTGCTCTCAACAAACTGCGCACAGACTTCAAAACAATAAAATTATGAACAAAGGAAGAGCGACTCGAACACCGTCCGCCTTTACAAAACAAAACAATCGTAATATCGAATAACTCGAATCGATTATTACGATAGAACAAAGTACGAAACTACGAACATACAAAACAAACGTACAACGAAATTACGATATTTTCAATTATGAGGTATCTATCAACAACAACAACCATACGAACGAAACAAACGAAATCAATAAGCGACTGACAGAAGAACTCCAACTAACGACAACGTGGGCATAATAATTCGAGAGGATCATCAATCCACAGAAAGTCTTAACACCGCGATTCCGAAAAATTACGTAATTGCAGAACGCCATCTATGGGCAAATAGGTAAAACGTCTGCACAATGAAAGTTATGCTAGGGGCATTTTGCGTTTTAGTAATTTTATATTATCTCCGAAACTGTATGACCAATTGATATACTGTAAATGGCAAATCTTATCTGTATAATGTTCTTGTGATACTGAAATAATTTATTGTCATAAGAATTAATATTTTGTTGCTCAAATAATCAACCAAACTTAAGTATGCCGAAAAAAAATATTTTTAATGCAATAAAAGAAGTATAAAAGATAAAATATAAAAGATAGAGATATGGCATCGCGGAATTTTTTGTAGAAATAATTAAGACGAACCAGGTAGCCATACATTGTTTTAAATTTTAAGCAACTGTTTAGGCAGCGCACGCAAATAATTCTGTTTTATGAGGTATTTTTTTCCGACTTGCTAGACAAAAGTTGTGATAGCTCAGTTAATATACATGCTATAGAAACAATTTATAGCCTATAGCACTCAGGAATAATGTAGCTTTCTGCCAGTTAAAATTTTTTTAGAATTGGATTATGAGTTCCAGAGATTACCGCCTACATACAAACTTACAAATTTTACCTCTTTATAATATTAGTATAGATTACTTTGGATGTAAGGTAGTAGTATATTCAAGTTATATTTTTTGATTCTATTTATGTTTTTTTACTGCCGGAGCCAAATTAGTACATATCTTGTTTCACAAATCATCATCTTTTGAGGTCATCTCGAAATTCTAGTTGTGACTTCTTGAAAGCAAATGTAGTTTACTAAACAACTCTTCGTTCTTTTCTCTGTACCTAGTGTCCATGGAATTTAGTATTGTTCTGTACTTTATAAGTGCGGACTTGTTATTGTGAGCCTAGCTTACTGCTCCATAACTGTTCGTTTTAGCCGTAAGCCCTTATATCATCTATACTAATATTATAAAGAGGTAAAATTTGTAAGTTTGTAAGTTTGTAAGTTTGTAAGTTTGTAAGTTTGTAAGTTTGTAAGTTTGTAAGTTTGTAAGTTTGTAAGTTTGTAAGTTTGTATGTAGGGGGTAATAAATAATAAATTGAATAAATAAATATGTCCCAGCAAGTATATTATGTCTTGCAACTCTTAAACTTCTGAAGCTGAATGAGTATAGTACCTAATATAGTCAACTTTCAATCTACATATATATATAAAACTTAAATACCATTCACAGATTAATCATGAAATTTCAGAAACTGTAACACCAACAAACTTAAAATTTGAAACTCCACTCCTAAGAGGGTCCAAAATTTGTATGGAGAAACTAACATCACGCAGGCGAAGCTGCTGGCAGAAGCTAGTTTTCTATAACTGTCGCTTATTCAATTGTTATACGTTTTCCAATTAAGCGCTGTATAAGGTTACCGGCTTCACACATAATTAGGGACAGTTATGTGGGACATGAGTCGGTAATAAAATATGATATTGACATGTGGTGGCCGTTCATTACTTTAATATTGTTCACAGGGTCAGTGGGAAACTTCCATGTTGAACCTCACCAAATAATGTTATTAAAATTAAAACATTGTTTAACTATGACTACCTTAAAAGTACATTGAGACATAAACATTTAACTTAAGACAGAAATTAGAAACGTTTATTTCAAAAAGACCATTTACAGGCACTTTTGAATTATCGAAATTTCGGTGAAGATAAATTTACACATACACGTCAACTTTATAACATTCCCAACATGAGTCCTAGAAAAAAAATATTCTATCAGGCAAAATAGGTACACTGTTAAATAATATTCTTTCGTTATCATTATCAATTTAATTACCTGAGAAATACTAGCAACATTAAAGTAAGGAAACCCAGAATATTTATGACAAAAGATAGATTCAGCAACTGTTCTCCTAAGACCGATTCGCCATTGGACGCCATTCGTCGACAGGATGATTCATTTATTTCCGTTTCATCTACGACGGAGAATCAAATAAGAAAAAGAGAAGAAGCTCAAGAAGAAGCGCTTATCGTCGTGTCGGTGAAACACTTAGTAGCTGAAAAGGGCTGTCGTCGAAAGTGACGCATATGAAAGGTTATGTCGGTGAAATCTCCATAGGTGAAAGACTGCTGGGGAAAAGGAAATAAATAAATCATCCTGTCGACGAACAGTCCAATGACGAATCAGTCTTAGGAGAACGGTTGCTTAATCCAACAGATATTGTTGAAGGTGACTGCTTAGAGAAAGTGACTGTAAGTCGTTTGGTTATTTAAAAAATGTGAATATTTTTGGATGATAATGACACAAAGTTGTAATCAGATTAACATATAATAAAAACACCTTTCAAGTCAACCTCCTCCTCCTAAGTTCTTTACGAAGAAAATTAATTATTTAAGCCTTAGACAAAGGCTTTTGAAAGTAACGCTAATTAAATATAAGAAAATAAATTCTTTGACCCAGACACAAAGTTAAATATGCCCTTGGAAATACTGAATAATGACAGTATAGAATAAACGTTTATTAACTCTGGTATTGTAGCTAGTAGAAGAACTGACAACATAAAGTTCAAACGACAGCTTAACGCTTAAGTCCCATAGAGAATTACCTACACTTATCCATTTGATCACAATTTCTCAGCAAACTGGGATCACTTTACTGGATAATGCCGATGAGCTTAAATCCTCGGTTACGTCCTTATCTTTAAGTTCATTTATCCCGACAAACATAAGGATCAAACACGAATGTTGCCGACTGATCCATCATCATAATTCATCCTACATGACAGGTCTTAATAGAGGTAATATATGAGTTTCGGAAGCCTTGGCAACTAAAATCATACCTTCATAGATACAACATTATTTTTAGTTTACATGCGAAACCTGAATATAGTTTGTTCTGAATCAGTAGCTGAATGCATTCCAATAGTTTTTACACCATGTTATATTATTTACCAAAAATATTTAAAAAGGTCACAAGTTGTATACCACCGACACTAAGTACTATAGAGGTTACGACAGGTTATAGCAGGCCTTTGGTGCCAGCAAATAGCTGGGTGCAAGTGAAAAACAACCCCTCAGTCGCCCGGATGACCATGTATTTGTGCGGACAAAGTTAAGCTAATGATTTACTTTGTGATTTTTCATGATACAGTTATGAAATTTTGTACATAGATTCTTTACATAAAAATACTAGACACGTGTTTTGGGTTTAGTATGTATTAAAACTAGTGTTGTATAGGAGTTTAGGAAGCCTTGGCAACTAGAATCATTCCGTCATAAATATAGGAGCCTTGGGAACTCAAAAGCTTTTCGATAAACAATCCTTTAGCAAAGAAAACGTAACGTGAGGAAATATACGTATAACTAGAAGCAAACAATTTATTTCCATCTTTGTGTTTCTCAAGCACAAAGATCTCAAGTCTCAAAGAAAAGGCTAAATGGAAAAATAAATCTATACATATAATAAATCTGTAGAAGTTTAGTTGTGCGCGCATCACGTAAAATGGACGAAACCGATGAAAATAACTTTTTAACCGATTTCTAAAAAAGGAGGAGGTTCTCAATTCGGATGTTTGTATTTTTTTATGTTTGTTCGCGCATAACTTTGCTTGTCAACCGATTTGAAAAATTATTTTTTTGTTGGAAAGGGTATACTTCCCAAATGATCCCATAGTCACCAAGTTGGGATCTGACGATGGAATCTTGGTGAAATCGGAAGAACTCCTCAAATTCAATTAATTTTTTTAGTAAAGTCGGTTTTTTTTTTATAACAAGCTTTTGGATACATTAAAATTGTGTGTAACCTTGATATATTACTTAGGGTTGGTTTCATCGCAACCGGTTGATTATATCGAAAGATATCTACATTCATTGACAGTTGACAGACGGTACTTAGTTCTCCAGGTCAGCTAGTACAGAATAAATCTCCGATAAGTAGGTACTTCTCTCTGTAATGAAACAATCTAAATGAAACGAGTGGTAATACTGTAAACAACTATTCAGAGCGTCCGTTTGTCCTCCTATCTTTTACACCACCTGCTCTTTTATTAAGGCCACTTCGCTTTGGTACAAAGCTTATGAATAAATTATTACTGCCCTGTAAAACTGAACAACACACACAACTATCACACAACGCCGTCTAGTCTCAAGCTAAGCAGAGCTTGTGTTATGAGTACTAGACAACTGATAAACATACATAAATATTTCTGAATACATACATATTATAGATAAACTACACCTAGACACAGAACCCAAATGATCGGGCTCATCACACAAACATTTGTCCTGGATGGCGAACCCACGACCACCAGCACAGCAGTCAGAGCCACTGACCACTAAACCAACAGGCCATTCAACTATCTGTGTTTCAAGTAAATTGAATTTGCTACAATGCCAACGAAAAAAAAAACAAGTGCCTGTAAAAATAATGTCTAAACTTGACTCTGCATAAATGCACAAAACATGCGAAGCTATGTAAAATCAAAAATCGCACACAAATTAGTTCCTTACCATCCGTAGCAAAAAACGGAAAAAAGTCACGTTCGTTCTATGGGAGCACCACTCCCCAGCCTCCACATATTTATTTCATCCTGTTTTTTCTTTTTAATTCTTTATTGTACAACTAGTGACCCGCCCCGGCTTCACTCGGGTGCTATTATACATATAAACCTTCCTCTTGAATCACTCTATCTATTAAAAAAAAACCGCATCAAAATCCGTTGCGTAGTTTAAAAGATTTAAGCGCACATAGGCATATAGGGACAGAAAAAGCGACTTTGTTTTATACTATGTAGTGATATATCAACTTATAAAATATGTGGACAAAAAGGTCATTTACATAGGTGAGCTTAAATCAAAGTTGAGTTTTCTTCCAGCAAACCATTGAACGATAGAGAGAGATCTTTTTGCTATAGCGGCAACAGTATTACACCATCGGTGAAACAACTGTCTAGCTATAACGGCCCATGAAATACAGGCTGGTGACAGACAGATAGACAACGGAATCTTAGCAATAAGGTCCTTTATTTTTTAATCGATATAAAGATATAAACTAGTGCTGGACTGCGATCCCATCTGATGGTAAGCAGCGATGCAATCTCTGATGGCGAGGCGGACTAGTTCATGGACATTCAAATTATAATCGGATGAGAAGATCGCAGCAGGCAAATTGTTCCAGTCCTTCGACGTATGCGGTATAAACGATGAGGCAAAACGCTTAGTCCGGACCATAGAGGTTTAAACAACGTATGGGTACTCGCCGTACGTACGTCGGGTTGTGCGATGATAGTAATGAGATGGCGGAATCAAGTCATGCAATTCCTGCGCACACTCAAAAATGTATTCTGTAAAACACCGAAAGGCTGGCTGACCTACGCCTGTCTATGGAACCCTAACGAATCATTCCATTTGAACTGGATGACTTGGGAATCAATACTAATATTATATATGGGAAAGTGTGTGTGTGTCTTGTTTATCCGTCTTTCACGGTAAAACGGAGAAACGAATATACGTGATTTTAATGTAACTAAGTGGAGATAGTTGAGATAGTTCTAATTAAGTGGAGATAGTTGAAGAGATGGCTCTCCATCCATCCACATAGGCTACTTTTTGTCTCTTTCTAACTCCCCACTTCCCAGGGGAACCGTGTTACCAGTGTTGCCAAACCCAAAAAACTAAAAAACAACAGCTCGCAAAAAAAAAAAACAGGAGAAAACAGTAGGTAAAGTAAAAAACGGCAGATTTCATACTTTTGCTCATATAATTAAAACAATGAACAATTTTCTTAGTTACATTAATGTCAGTTTTTGTTGTTTTTGTAATTTCAAACTATTTTTCGCGTGTTTTGTTGAATTATTGTGTCGTAACTGTTCATGTATACCACATTTTCTGTCGCACGCGGAACAAAAAAAATAGGTCTCACCTTTAGTGCTTTTCTTTAACCAGCCTTTGAACCTATCATCTTTTAACCACGAATTTACAAATTTCTGTTCATATTTCACATTCTTCTTTTTAGGAGGACATTTCTCAGTCGATAAAAAAACAGTAAAAATTAGGAATGAAACAGAAAACAGGGACATCAATGTGAAACCAGTAAATCTACTGTTAAAAATCTGTAAATCTCTGTACTTTGTGTGCATAAAGCATTAAATAAATAAATAAATAAAACAGTAGGGTTAGTAACACTGCGTGTTACCCCGAATTTAAAGCGAGCGAAGCCGCGGGCAAAAGCTAGTACCTACATAAATCTGATTCATTGGTTTTAAAACCAACAACCAGATATTTTAGAAGGGGTAGGGTAGTTCACAGGGTCAAAATAACGAAATTTTTTATTTAGTCCATATTTTAGATTATAAAAAAATATTGGACACGCATTTTTTCTTTTTTCGGTTAAACAAAAAATGACAAAGAGCACCCTGTGTGAAAAAAAATTTTTTTTTTGTCGAGGAAAATCATCTTATGACAAAACCCGCTCTTGGGTGGAGCGGGAGATAGTGTCAGACTCTTACTGACTAAAAACCCCACGCCGTACCTTCTAGCCTTCATACCGGGGCTCTAGTTTCCTTTCGATAACCCCAACCCCGGTAGGCTTCGACCCAGCTGGGCCGCTCCTGTTGCTGACAACTCCTTGAGGCGCGCGGGAACAATGCGCGTCGTCGACGTCTTGGATCGGTCCGGACAGTTACCGGACGATCGGACAGCGAGCTACCCATGGCTCGCTGTCCACGAGCGAGAAATCGGGACTGGAACCCCGGCGGCGGCGGCGAGGGCGCCGTTGCCTGAAGCGGTCGGCCTCCTCCTTTGCTAGAATTACTGCTTCGCAGAAGGAGGCGACCGCCTGCCACTTCTCCTCGCTCCGATGTAGCACGGCATGACGTTACACGTAACTTTAATCGGCTATATCTTTGTCATTTTTGGTTTAATTTACAAATAAAAAAATACATCGCCCTTATTTTTGAATAATCTAAAAGACGGACTAAGTAGATTTTTTAGGGCAACTAGCCTATTCTGCGGGTTGGTGACCGTTTCGACATTTAGTCTAGTTTTATTACTAGACTATTTACTAAAAACTAAAGAAACAAAACTAAATTGAGTCTAATCAAGAGATATTTCCGACAAAATAGATGAAACTCGAATAGATCGTAAATGGCCACTTGCAGTACTAAAATAACGGCGCTTGTAATGGAACATTGCCCCAATTTCGTAGTATGCAGACATAAAATCTGGAGTTACGATCCTTAATAAAACATGCGACGTGACAAATCATTGTTCAATGAATAAAATACCTACTTACCATCTCTTTTGAGGAAAGAACCACGCAATTTTGATTGACAGGTCCACTCAAAATTGCGTGGTTCTTTCCTCAAAATACCATCTCAGACACCAGTTCGCGTGGTTCTCGTATGACTATTATACGTTTGCTATATGGACTTTAAAAGAGACTTCAACCCCTGAGATTGTTTCGGTGTTTCTTCTCGGCTAGAAGACACCGGCCTCGTCTAGTTTAAATTGACGCAAAAACTTACATTTAAAACACTACTCCTAATTAAAATATGGCGTCATGAACTCCTCCGCATCGCTGTTTAGTTAGGAGTAGCCTTTAGTGTACATACTCGTATAGTTTTAATTAAATAAAGTATCTACAGTATCCATGTAAAAGTGTTTTTTAAATACTAACTTACAAAGTAAACATCATTTATCCATATTCTGTAAGATCGTAACCTGAAAGTTCAAAAAATAAAAATATTTTGGTAAAAGCTAGGCAATCTACCAGCAGCGTAATCCACTAGCGGTAGGTACATTTGCCGTCAGTTCGCAATTTCGCCCGTAATTTGTGGCTTACACTAGAGCTCTCATATATATTTTTTTATGTTACCGTGTTTTTCCAAAAGGTATTAATAGTGATCGAGCGATACACAATTTGCTGCCGAAACTGAAGCCGTAGCCAAAGCCGAATTCGGCTTCTCTTCCCGTATCGGTCGTAAAAAGAAACTTATTATTTAGAATTTGTTTTTACTTTACATTGCTCTCAAATGTTAGTATCGACAAGACACATACATGTACAAAGATATTTGTCACAACATAATTGAAAAGACAGTCTATAGAGATTCTTGCACATTCTTCTCCATAGAGATCTACGCTTTGGAATGTGCAATTACCATCATTTTTCTGACTGACTGACTTTTTGACAATACAGAAGTGTCTGTAAATTTTTTATTTAAAAAAAAAACCAAAACTGAAATGGTAAAAGAAAAGCGACATAAAAAAAATCTACGGCTACATTTTTTTTAATTATATGCGCTAGTGCTTGACTGCGATCCTGTCTAATGGCTGCTTGCCATCGTGTTGCAATTGATGATGGTGTAGCACACTAATTTATTAAGTCAAGAGCCTATTCAATCTAGTCTTAAAGAGGCCTAAATTACAATCGGACGGGAATACCGTAGCAAAAAAAATTCATTTTACATAAACGAACAAGTTTAAAGTAAATTTTTCGGTATTTATCACAATCGTCAGTTCAAAAATCTTAGTTTCGGTCGAGCCGAATACTCTGCCCTTATTTAGCCGAAACCGAAACTTAACAGTTTATTGGATCGAAACCAGCCGAAACCGAATCTTCAGTCGGTCTCTAGCTATTAATAATATGTTGGAGATTTCTAACCATGTATTATAGAACAAAGATCAGTAGGTGAAATCAAGCCGTAGATGATGATGATATAGAATCTATGATTCATACTTACTAACTCTTCCAAATGCTGTTTATTATGGGTAGAGGCAGTGCCGTAAATAGGGCGGTGCCTGCGGTGTCCAGGCACAGGGCGCAGTCCCCAAAGGGGGCAAAAATTATATACCTAGTCCTTTTTGTTTGTATTGTACTTTTTCTAGGGGCGCAGTTATAGAAGCTCACACCGGGCGCATAAAAGACTGGTTACGGTACTGGGTAGAGGGCATCACACCAAACACTTCCAAACTCCGGGTTTCTACTGAGCAATTTTTTATTCTTGATTTGCAACAAAGAATATATAAATAAATAAATAAATTCCTAATAGAAAATACCCAATGACACTTTATGCCCGACCCGAACCTTACGCTTAAAACAGTCATGCGTGTGTGTGTGTGTCTCGTGGTTTACGACCACAGGACAGTTCGGTACTACACAGATCTTTTCGCGGTCGTGTCGGATTACCATCACACGGACTATGAGACTAAAAGAACAGGCAGCCTACACCTTTTTTTTTAGATGGGAAAAACATCCTATGACATCCCCTGCTCTTGGGCGGATCGAGAGATAGTGTCAGACTTTTACTGACTAAAATCCTACTCCTGTTCCTTCGTTGCCTTTCGTACCGGGGCCGAATCTTACTTAGGCAGCCTACACCTGTGTTTGCACACACAATTGTGAACTACAATGTCTCCTGTGTACTTGGCTAACAAATATAATCTCCGTTGATTGGCCACTGTAATCGAAATGCGGACCTGTGTGCTACAGACCTCACAATGTTTCCACACAGAGTGCAAACGTGAAATTACAAAACACATCACCTCATGATATGGCCAAGTAAAACTGGCCAGATCGTTTTATCATCATCATATCAGCCGAAAGACGTCCACTATTGGACATAGGCCTCCCCCAAGCGTCGTCACAACTACCGGTCCCGTGCATCACCCATCCATCGGATTCCCGCGACCTTGACCAGGTCATCGGTCCACCTTGTTGGAGGCCTTCCAACGCTGCGTCTTCCGGTACTTGTCGCCACTCCAGATCGTTTTATGCGTTAAAGTCGTTTGAGTGTCTTCGAGGCAAGAGTGAATCCTTACTAATATTATAAAAGCGAAAGTGAGTTTGTTTGTTTGTTACGTCTTCACGTCTAAATGGCAAAACCGATTTTGATGAAACTTGGTACACGGATAGACCATATCCTGGAATAGGACATAGGAAACTTTTTATCCCGGAAGTATGTTCCCTTGGGATAATTTTCTGCTAACACGCGGGCGAAGCCGCTGGGAGCAGCTAGTAGACTAATAAAATAGTGCGCCTGACCATCAGAGATTGCATCACTTACCATCAGGTGGGATCACAGTCAAGCAATAGCTTATACCAATAAAAAAAATACGTTAAAATTTCATAATATTTCAATCATCGTTTGACCTACGTCGTCGTCGGTAGGTCGTTAAAGCCTTTAATTATCATTGAAATCCTGCATCAATGATATGGCTTATTGCGTATTGACGTATCATCAAATGTTAACGTTTAAACGATCTGGTCAGGTTTAGTTGGCCATTTCATAAAGTGATCAATTCTAAGCTCTGGCCACGGCATCTACATACATAGAGCTAGATAATGGTGTTTCAGTGTAATTTGCAACGTGTACGTACTGTGAACAGCTAGATAATGACATGGCTTTAGACGCTTAGTTGGCATTGATCGTGTGACATTAGTTCACAGATGAGCTCTCTAGGCGTGTGTAACTCTGAACCGACTCACTGTTCCGAAACATTTTACTGTTCCGAAAGATTGGAACATCAGTCCTGTATTGAAACATCTGCTTTAAATTATTCTCAAATATATAACAGATCACGATTCATAACAGTCAGTGTCTATGGTTGTATCTCTTGAGCCACTGTTCCAAACGTTCCGTATTTATCTTGTGAGCCGATATTTCGAACGTCCCATTTGTATCTTTTAAGCCGTAGTTCCAAATGTTCCGTTTGTATCTTGTGAGCCGATGTATCCAAATTTTCGTTTGTATCTTGTGAGCCGATGTTTCAAAAGTTCCGTTTGTATCTTTTGAACCGATGATCCAAATATTCGTTTGTATTTTGTGAGCCGATGTTTCAAAAGTTCCGTTTGTATCTTGTGAGCCGATGTTCCAAATGATACATATCACTGTTCCGAAGCATTTCATGGAATGATTCAGATGCAAATGTTCCAATCGCAAATATGACACACTTATCCCACGCCTACTGTTCCTTGCTTGCTATTCCCGGTACTATTATTAGACGTCAGTTCAACCGGCCGGATTAAGTGCTTTTGTCTCACACGCATTGACCGTACCCACAGTACTTTCATGCTACATTACCTCCACGGAGAATTTCGTTCTGGATTTCCTTTATTGGTTCCTAAAATGGCTTGCAGTATCAATATAAAAATGTACATCTATGGATACTTCGCACATTTAATCGGGATTCTGAATAAGGAAAATTATTTCCAAAATACTTTTATGGTTTTTAAAGAAACCCGTACTTCCTGGGACCAATATTGTGAAATATTCGAGTAAATGACCGAATTACCAAATGCCAATAGAGTTTTCAGGTGTTATCTTTCTTCTTTCGCGTTGCCTCTTTATCAAACATTACGTTGGAATGCGTTAAATGAAACCATTTTTTAACCATGTTGACGTTTGACTGCTATTGGCGAGGGCCGTATTCACAACATAAAAAATCTGTAACCAAGACCTACAGTGCGTTTTACTTAAGACGTTCCAGTGGCGTAATGTTGGCTCCCCTGTCTGTCTACACAAAAAAGAAGGGAAAAAGGAAAGAGTTGCCTACTCTACCAAAATTGTTCCGCGAAATGCGAAACGAAATCGATTTTAACGGTAGTTGCAGCACTTTTTGGAGAATTATGAGAGGAAAGGGACTTTATTTAAAAAAGCAGGTCTAAAAGGACGTTGTTATAGAGAGATACGATATTGGGGCATGGCGTTTTCGGTATTTGAAAGAATTGCAAGACAATCGGAATGGAGCCCAGCGCCCTATACTTTATTCAAAAATAGTAAAAAAGAAAAACAGAAAAAAAAACGCAATTGTTAAAAGTAACGAAATTGAAAATCTCCCAAATATTAAGTAATTTAATTGCTAAAAATATGGCAACACTGTTTTTCCGTATTGCCAACATTACGGCAAAGGAACGTCTTAAGTGAAACGCACTGTAGACCATGACGTTTATTACTAGACCATGGCGCTAAATAACCTGTATAGCTCTGTCTCTTACCCACACTGAAACAAGATTAAACAAATCTTACTTTGAACGTCATGGTAACCCCGCTAAACTGTAGAGTTGCACTCAAACAATATCATAACTGAAAAAGAAACATTATTTATTATCTAAATTATCTTATCACATGCTTGAAAGACCACACGACTCGCATCCTTGGTACTAAAACACAGTTCTTATTTACCCACAAACAATCAAGTCCCCTTTTATGGGCCAATATTATTGATCGATATCATTTGCGCCAAAACTGTCGTGTTGACGGTCCATTGTTGATTTCGCCATTGTCTTAGGACCTTGTTCTTTATGACATCCACATTTTACCCCTTGAACTGGAAGGAGAGAAAATCAAATAGTTACAGTACATTTTGTGTAGTTATTGAAATAATATATTTTCTTAATCAATTTGTTAGACCTTGTTGCCATAGCGGGTAAAACCTGGGTAAAGTTGGCACAGGAATAGGATAGAATACAATAAAATTTAAATGCACAGCTTGAAAGTTGAACTTACAAGCTGTGCATTTAAACCTATGGGTATAGGTACTGGCTTAGCGATATATCTACCAGGCAACAACAATATGAAAGATAGAATACTACAACGAGTGTCGCCGCTTGTCTCCCACCCTTTAACTCCACTACAGGCAATAAACCAATACGAACGCGCATTACGCAATTAACAGACCACGCACACTTAGATCGCAAGTTTGCTGTTGGTAGTTAAACTATGAGCATGGCAACAAGGCCATTCTAACCTCTTTCATCTGTTCTGAAGGACGAACTAAGAATCCTAATACATCATTAATATTTTTAACATCAGGTTCAAGCAGTTTTGCCACTGGATATACAACGTGTAACGTTAAATGCGCAAAACCTTTAGTTTGATCAGAATACCGAGCAGAATCAATTAAACCACTTTTTGATATAGGTCATTTTTCAAAAAAATCTTCATTAAAAACGTCGACCTGTCTATTTATGAATAGGTCAAGCCATCACGTGCGCAAACCCGTCTAAATAGGTAAACAAACACAAATAGTTGTAGTCCAATCAAATTTTCTCATACACGGAATAATAATAGTTGTTTTTTGAATTCAGATATGAATTTTAAACAAACTAAAACTGCACATAAAACCTTTAATTATTTTTTATGTTTTTTTTCTCGCATATTTAGGTCAATTGAATTAAAAATCATTTGGGGTATCTGAGGTTTTGCGCATTTAACGTTACACGTTATATAATTTCCTCGAAGCGCCAACTGTTTTCCTTATTCGATTTTATGCTTCTGAATTCAGCTTCTCATTCCGGTACGCAACAAAGATGAATCAAAGTAAAAATGCGAGAAGTGATGATCCCAGCCTCCCGACGCCGATTGATTTTAATCCCAAAGGACATTCCGGCTCGAGTCGGGACCAATGGATTGGAATTTTAATATTTATTTTTCCAATCGGTTGATCTCTGCGGCTGGGTCAGGGGAACGATTGCACATACACCAAATAGCTTTATCGTTTTGAGTGAAAAATAGAATTAGGTAGATAAATTTAGTGTTTTAAAGGCTAACTACTAGTACAGTATGGTAGGTATAGTTGGTGTACAGATATTCAAAAATTACAATAATTAAAAACATCTTAGAAATCCTTGCCTAACTCTAGAAATAACTTCTGTATCGTGTATGTATCACAAACATGTAAAAAATATACACAATACATTGGGAAAACCTATCTGTAGGTCATACAAATATTGGTTTCGTACGAGAAACGAACCCGCGACACGCAGCACAGCGGCCAACGGGTAAAAACTGCGCCAACCATCCGTCAAAAATTTTAATTGTACCGAAGCCATCTCATCCCCATCTAATCTGATTAGAAATTCTTCTCACGTTAATTAAAAAGAAACCTTTCTACTATCAATTGTACCTAATATTTTCTTTCAAAGTAATAATAATTAATTAACCTATCGAATACCGTAATTAGAGACACAATAGTAAGGGGTTTAAAGAATTAATGATATATTTATTCCCAAAAATTCACAAGTTGGACACCACTACACTATAGGTCACGACAGGTCGTAGCGGGCATTAGACGCTAGACGCCAGCTCGATCGCCCGGGTGCCCCGGTGACCTATGCCGCCAACCAGGTACCATAACTGTCTTATAACTTTATAATTTTTCATAATACAGTTTTGAAATGTTGTATATAAACATACTAGACAAGTGTTTTAGGTTTCGCAAATACTAAAATAAGGTTGTAGGTATATGTAAGGTTTATACTTCACAAAATTTGTACAAAACCACAAGCTAGCTTTATCCTGAAACGAGAAACCCTAAGATGATAGCGTTCCAACACAATTTACATGTTATTATCAATTTACATAGTTACTAGGAGAGTTTTACTATGCCAGCCACTGGAATACACATAAACGAGGCACATAAATGTAGCTACATGGATCTTCTCTCTGAACAGACTGTTTACTTTGGTTAATTAAAGGTTGAAACATGAATAAAATATGAGCTGTTTTCGCTTTGCATATCATGTATATGATATGCAGAAGTTATGTGTTTGAAAAACATGTTGTGGAAGAATGAAAATAAAAATTTGGTAGGATAAGTGTCTGTCTGTCTACCTAGAAGATGGAAATAAGTTTAGGATATTTTTTTATGATGATTAGGATATAATTAGACTTTACTAACCAATGCTACATACTACTTATATATTTAAAACACTTATCTTACAATAATCAGTAATACGCTAAGAGGTAATATTAATTAACCAAAAATAATCTAAAATATGGCGCCAAAAAACTCGTTCGCATGGCGGTTGACTCATTGACTGGTAATGCGTCCATAAGGGTATTACCACACCAGTCGATCGATCGATGGTAGAATGGATTAGTCGACGTCGATCGACAGTTTCTACTAGACCAATCGATCGATTATAGTACTTACAGTACAAATAATAATTTAGGTATGTAGATTCAGAGAACCTGCAATATTTAAAAAAAAATATGAAAAGTATTCCACCAAACCAAGCAATGTCATCTGTTTTTTTTTTGTCTCAGGTCCAATCTCTAATGCTACGAAAGAGTCTGCCATGTCTTCTGCCAGCGGTTCCAGCCTCCTTGCTACTGCAGCTCTTCCCCTTCGGAGTACTGCTCGACAGGAGAATGAAGATTCTTAAAGCTGGAGAAAGGGTAAGCTTTTATGACGCAATTATTTTACAAAATGCTAAATAAATCCCATTTTATTTTGTGACTACTAATATTTTGTGTCCGTATTTTTGCAGTTGGTAGCTGCATGGGGCGGACCCCTCAACCGCATAGAAAAATCTGCTATCGCTGAAATTTTACGCCTGAGGAAGCCAAAAGTAGCTTTTACATGGGACAAGGTAAGTTGTCACTATAACTCAATTTCAGCTAGTCCTGGCTTTACGAACGATGTCATCGAAATGTTTTGGTTTCCTAGATCCAATCTTGAAAATTACATAACTTGACAAAAATAGCGTTTACTTCCTGATCAGAGTTTCCGTGCGTGATCACATCAGGAATGAAGACTTCCGCAGGAGAACAAAGGTTACCGACATAGCGCGAAGAATCGCCAAATTTAAGTGACAGAAGGCAGAGCACCTAGCTCTCACATTCGTCGATAGGGACGAAAGGGTTTAGAGTGGCGACCACGTCCCAAAAACGCAGCGTTGGAAGGTCTCCCAATGTGGACCGATGACATAGTGAGGGTCGCGGGAATCGACCCTGCGATGCCTGCGAGACGTACAGGAGCTTTCGTTGTGGCGACACTTGGGGGAGACCTATGTCCAACAGTGAACGTCTTTCGGCTGAAATGATGATGATGACGACGACGAACTGAACCTGTTTTGATATCTTTTGCCATGAAATCGTCCCACGTGGTCGGATATCCATGATATCGTTCCACTTCCAAGTGGTTGTAGTTTCTGCATTTTCCTAAAAGATAAAGTCGTTGTGTAAATGTATCTTTCCTTGTTCAGGTTGTATGTATGCAGACCATGATCTTCGATCTGGAACTGCTGCGGTACCGCGGCGCTCGGTGTGGGTCTGAGATCAGACGAGGGTCGCAGGGAGCTCGCTCCATCTTGCTGAGAGGACCCATCTATCTCCTAGAGGAGATTGATGCCCTTATATTTCTTTGCAGTCCTATGTAAGTCACACTTGAAATGTCCTTAAGATATTAAGTTTTAAAACTGTTGAAGATGGAGGTCCATCGGACTGGATACGAGGAAGATGGCTTTGATGATGTTGCTTGGGGGTGGGATGCTGTCCAGCAGTGAATATCCTTACGGTTGAAGTGATGATGTTTATTTATTATTATTATTATTGATAATCTTGGTCAAGACCGCTATATCACCTAATGGTAGATAAATGATGATGTGGTCGACGGTGGAGCAAGCTTGCCTAGAAGAAACCTATCCATTAATAACTTAAAGACCCCTAGGTTGTAAGGAAATACAGAGTCCGGAAGGGAATTCCACTCCTAGCTGTACGCACATTGAAAATCAAGAAGCGTCATTTTTTTTTTCTCTTTTTTAATGAACAAATAATTCAATTTGATAAACGTTTTATTTCAGTTTCAATGACTTGGATGAACTGCGTCAGGCCGGACTGTCCCTAGCTGACATGAACTGCCATGGTCTCTCCAAAGAAATGCTCCTCCAAGGTTGGCAGCACCTCTCCCGATTGGAACTGCTCTTTGAGAAGGCAGAAAGCAGGAGTCTTTCGTTAGAGAAGTCCTGCAGACTTCTAGATCAATGGAAGAAGAGGGGGGACCAGTTGCTGTATTCTATGATACCGAAAGGAATTGCTGATCATTTGAGGGCTGGGAAGGATCCTATGGCTGCTTGTCAGGTAAGACTCACACCGATTTTCACTACGACTATCTTATGCCTAAATAATAAGATTTAGCAATCGTGCTATAATAAGCTACAAACTCTTGCTGTAGCCATCGTGCTACGACACGCTACGAAAACACTACGCTGTAGTGATCGTGCTACAACACGCTACGAAAAGACTACGCTGTAGCAATCAAGCTACGACATGCTACGAAATCACTACGCTGTAGCGATCGTTCTACAAAGAAGAATATAATTGTAAGGAAAGAATTTAGAAGTGAGATAAACGGGGAAAAAATCAAGGAAAGAATACTAACTGCCGCACTCAGAGACGCCCATTAACGCTAATCTCTGATTTACTAATTTTGTCATTGAATAATAGTCTATATCTTTATGATGTTAAGTACCTTAGGTTTTGCTTTAATTGACATTAAAGTACAATGACGTCTCTGAGTGCGGCAGTTAGTAACATAATAAGCTACTTACCTCATACATTTTGTTCAAAAT
The DNA here is from genome assembly GCA_949319445.1 of Mythimna lalbum. NCBI lineage: Eukaryota > Metazoa > Arthropoda > Insecta > Lepidoptera > Noctuidae > Mythimna > Mythimna lalbum. Next base: position 4,178,187 of record OX439356.1, on the reverse strand, counting down.
CAACCTAACCAATTTCTTTCAATGTGTTGACGCCTGATGAATAACGTTATTCACTTTTGTTATGTATGTTGTTTCAGGCGTTTGAAAACGTAACAATAATCTTCTGCGCCGTACAACTGGCGGAGGCGGGCACCCGCGCTGACGTCATGCAGGTGGTCGCCTACATGAACGACGTGTACTCCAGGATCGACAGGCTGCTAGATACACACCGCGTTTATAAGGTAGGGTAAGACTCTGTTTTTCTGCTATCCTATCAGCCCCGATACTTATACCAGCATAAAAACGGTATAAAGCGGCAAAAAGAGTGCTATTCCGTCTCTCTCACACACCGTAGACATGGTTTTAAGATATCTCAGACTGGAAGGTAGCTGACCCTAACATAATTGAGAAAAGGCTACGCGGATTATGATAATATACTTGAAGCCTCAAATATACAAGGGAAAAAATTGTCCCCAAACATGATGCGCAACAACGTAACTTGACCCCAACATTTGACAATAATTGTCCTGTCGCTATCAAATTGCCATTGCCCAAAAGTATGTCCAATAATTGATTGATTGATTGATTTAATTTGACAGCGTTACGCGTCCTGTTGGGAGACAATGTGTCTCTAATGTATGATGAGGTTTTAAAGCACTAGACTTATTGTTTCTTCAGGTGGAGACAGTGGGCACAGTGTACATGCTGGTGTCCGGAGCGCCTGAGCGCAGACGTGCGCACGCGGGCTCCGCCGCTAGTGCTGCTCTCGCCATTTCGCGGGCGATCCCTGCACTTACAATAGGTAAACTAAAGTCTTATTATACAGGTATACACTTCGCTTACGATCATGTGAGATAGTACAAATACGGGCTTAGCAAAAATATTTAAATAGGGAAATAATTAAAAAACAAAAAGACTAGAAGTTTTTGAGATGCAATTCGTACTTTTCCTTTTGCACTTACCTACAATAGTGATAAAGGAAATAAAGGAGATAAGCAACCATAGTCGGCAGATATAATTCAAGTTTTTTATGAACGAATTTTTTTTTATAGAGTGCTTTTTATTTTTATACATACACAATTAAGTAATTTAATTATATTTCATTCATATCCATCCATCAGGTTCCATGACAACTTCAACTCTACGTATACCCTGGTTAGGTACATATCTCTTTTGTCGACTGTAAACGACGTTTGGGTTGAGAAAATCATATTTTTTTATCCCAACAGGCATTCACACGGGTCCAGTGGTCGCTGGCGTGCTCGGCTTGCGCTTACCTCGGTACTGCCTCGTGGGAGACACCGTCAACACTGCTAGTAGAATGCAGACATCTTCTGAGGTAACTAAGTAAAACTTTGTGATTACTAATCAAGTACCCTTAAGATTTTTCCATATTCCGAACAACCTTCTTCACTTGGTGAAGATAATTTTACATACACACTCCCAGACATTAATATCGAGTTGTTATGTCGGGATGGTTACAAAAATCCTTCAGAACTCCTTCTTTGTAAAAAAAAGAACCAGCCTACATGAACATACGTACCTAAATAGGACTACCCATTTTGGGACTAAATGTCATCAAATAACTACTTCCACTCTGGGACGAGCATGTTCCTTTAGTTCAGTCCCACATGTTCCTTCAGTTGTCAGAACAATCCCACAGCCCTCGGGGTGTACTCGCTTTCTCCGAAACGAAACTTTCGTAAACGAACGATATTCATTTGACGTTAAAATTGCAAACAATCCTCTGTTATACTCGTAATTATTATTATATTTTTTTTTCGAAACTTATCAATTAGAGTAGCTTTAAAGATTCGGTACGTCAAACAATTTTCGTATGTGCGAAATTTCGGCAACAAAAGGAACCGTGGTAGGAAACACGCGAAATTTCAATCGAAACTTCGTTTTTCTGAAAAAGCGAGTAGACCCCCTAGTACTACTAGTACCTGCCAAAGACTACAGCCCTCTGAGTAAGACTAAAGCGCTGTACTCACCGAAGTTACCATCAGTACCGTAACCAGCCTTTTATGCGCCCGGTGCGTGCTACTATAACTGCGCCCCTAGAAAAAGTACAATACAAACAAAAAGGACTAGGTAGGTATATAATTTTTGCGCCCGCTGGCACCGCCCTATTTACGGCACTGGTCACCATTCACAATTATTATTATTACGACAGTGAGTAGCCTTAATTACGTCAATAAATAGTATTATTCCATTATTGACGTAATTTTTATCATTGTGCACAAGCACGGGATGTTCAGCATGATGAACTTTGAGTACGGGGCTAAGGCCAAGTTCTACTCTTTTTTTTTTTTAAAACCTCTCGAAATTCACAAATATAAAAGAGAACGCCATGAAAAATAATTTTATTAAAATTTACTATATGACCAACTACCGGGCAAAAATCAAAATCGCGAATCTGACCCTAAGTTACGATTTCAAACGCATATGTCTACGAGATAACGTCACGCAAATATTTGAAAGATACAAAAAAAAAATAGCTTGTTTTTAAAAGGGCCTCGCGAAAACAAAAATCTTTAATAGATATTGTTTTTTTTATATACAAATAAAACCGCTGTTATAAGGCCGTGAAATCGTCATAGACTCGGGCGGAATTTATACAAAATACTCAGTGACTACAATACAACCGGTTATACCTCCATTTTAAATTTGTTTATATCGTTTTTTTCCAGCCTGGTCGAGTCCAAATATCAGCAGTTGCCGCAGCTCAGTTACCACCTGGGAGGTTCCGGCTCAGATCTAGAGGACTCATCAAAGTAAAGGTGAGATCCGAATTTCAACCAGTCGAGAAAACAAAAGCCTACGCATTGGCCAGCTGCATTGCATTTTTATTATGAAGTCAAGACTTAGGTCTTTAACTTGATTAACCATCTTTTTAGTCACTACAAGGCTATTTTTAATATCGTGCGGATCTCATCACGCATGCGTTATTGCCCCGCATGGAGGAAAAATCCAAAATGCAAAAAAAAAAACACGATTACAATAAAATACTTACTTATATCAAATGCACATTTGCGGGGGTTACGCGTGCGGGGCAATCCCACCATGCGTGATCAAAATCGCACGATATTAAAAGTTTCAAAAGGAATTGTTAGTATATAAATTGCTTTTTAATTTCTCAGGGCAAAGGCACCATGGAAACATTCTGGTTGGAGGGTGAAGTGGAGGAAGAAGAGCAAGATGAAGCATTACAGCTGTTTTCGGCATTGTGTGGAGACAACTGAACTTCACGCATCGTGGACAGGAGATTAATTTACTAAGTTTTACCTTACCTCTTTGTTACCCTACCTAGTTTAGATAAACAAAGAACACATAAGTAGGTACACTGTTACTGAGGTGTTTTTGAAAATTTTGTCTATGCTTTAGAGCAGTTTTTCAAACCTGTGGGTGGCGACCCGAAGCAAAAAGCGAAGGTGCTACACCTACACTACAATAAAAGTAGGTATCATTCAGTTCCAGTACGTTTTGTTTTTCAATTTCTTTTTCTGATCTTAGTGAATGATTTGAAACATATGCAACATAAAAAGTTAGAAATGATCACAAGATCCTAGGGGTCGAAAAGATAAGATACGGATATTTTAAAAGATTGAAAAATACTTTAAGGCATAAGACAGTAAGTATCGACGTAGGTATGTAAATAGATAGCCAAGTTATAGCCGACAGACACGAAAACTCATTAATCGTCGCGAACTTATTTACCTAAGTTTGCGAAGAAAATTAAGTGAGAACAATAATGAGTGACAAAACTTTGGAATGAGGCAACCTATCAATGTAATCATGTCATCAAATCTAATCAATCAATATCTTTATCTATATTGTTGCTTCGAATACAATTGATTGGCAATACCAATCACATTATTTTATTTTATCGATTTAAAATGGATTATAATTATGTACGTAATTAAATGACAAGAGTATTAGTTTTTTGGTCTTGATAATTTTCACCCCTTTTATATGCGTATATAATAAACAGTATTTAAAGAAATAAAGTTTTATATACAGAGCCTAAAAGACTTTAGTCTACAACTGGTCTTCGAGTTAACAAAAAATAGATCTCCTAAGTTCATACCCACCAAGATATATAAAAAATATTTAGCTATAAATGATTAAAGAACAATAAAACAAAACCCATTTTGCTAATATAGTAATAATTTAATATCAACAGACGAATTAAATTCGTATTCTTTTTTGTTTTTTTTTCTCATTTGTTTTAATTAGGTACAATATCGTGTCTTATTACTAGGCTACAATAATGACAGCTACCGGTAGTAATAATAATAAGATGCAAAGTTTTGAAATTAATGGCATTTAGCCGTAATATAAGCCAGTAAAAATAAATAAAAAAAAACAAGTAACGGATATATTTCAAATTAAGAACAAAGTTAAACTGTAGCTCAGTAGGGTGATCCTTTGAAACCTCGAATGTCTTATTCATCTGGACTAGTTTTCGTACCTATGTATTTTGTGTCGTCGCCACTGGCCGCAAATCAGTGCTTTTGATACAAATACCAGAAATATCAATTAATGTAAAGGACATATTTACATTTTAGTAAAAAAACTCTTACTTCAATCGTCGTGAGGTACATTTTTAAATTTTAGTTAAATTTACATTTACAATTCTTATTACAGGTATCAATTTAGTGATCAAGGAAAACTAGTAAATAAAAATATCATATTGTATCGAAAAAACTAGGCCTGAATGAGACATTAGCTTCAGAGAATCACCCAGTAGCTATTTTGATTGACAGTTTGTCTACCAATGTCGTTTTTTATAATGTTGCATGACTAAAATAAACAAAAATTGTCCTGTCTTCGTCTTGACCTGATAGCTATACTTACTAATAATATCATAATTATTTATAAACTTGAATTCTTAAAATCACAATAAACGTGTAGAAAACAAAATATTTACAAAAAAAAATATTGTAAGACGATGTTTATGGTTATTGTGCATGATTGTGAGAAAAGGTGCAGTGTAGAAAAACGAAAATTATAAAAAGACCCTGCATTATACAGTAATAAAATAGTAAAGAAACATTGTCGGCAGCGCAGTTCCGATTATCCTTAAATTTAGATATAGTTTGTAAGATAAGTTATAGCATAATTTAATAAGAAAAGCAAAGCTTGAAATTACATCCACTTATTAAAGAGTAAACCAATAAAGTATTCCTTATAAATTACAAGTAGAAGTTATGCTGTTGATCTCACAACGTTGAAATCAGTTAGATATAGTACGGTCAAGATATGTTGGTCGCTCGGAAGTTGGTGTTCTCAACTATTGAGCATACTCCAAAATATACGAAATTATGATTGCGCAAGCAATTGTTCAGAGCTCAGAGCGGTTAAGATATTTTGGCCGTACTATACATATTTTTCTAATTTCTCAGTATTAAAATTGTGACTTTAATATTGTATCTTAACATAAAATAATAATATCATCATTTGGAATAACGAAAAGTTGTTTATCATTCATTAATCCTAAATTGGAAACACGAAATTAAAAATGACGAGTTGATTGTTTCTCTCAGCTCAATAAATAATTAATATTAATATATTACACCATTCATTGATTTTAATATAAAACTGCGGTTTTTATAACTCCATTTCGTGTCTGTTTTGACTTCGAGCATCACTGATAAGTAAACAAACTTAACACTTAGCTATAATACAACAAATAAAATACATACAAAACAAATACAACAATTTAACTTAAAAAAGTAATTGAAATGGCAACCCCACTACATTTCTACTAGATCTTGTCTTTTCTCTCGCTCGCACCCACATAGATAGAGCCAGAGGCAGGTCTTGTTGCCATCTCAGAAAAAAGATTAATAGACAAGAATATATACACAAAAATACTGTCAAGATTGAGCTGTTTTCCTAATTGAATATTCAAATTATTTTACATGGTGACAATTTTATTTTCTTTGTCATTAGGAAAATGAGTTTCTAGTACAAACACATAGTTGGCACCTAGGTACATTGGGACGGTTGGGATTTCCCTCGACTAAATTTACAAGTTTACGTAAATTTGACTAATTGAAAACAGACGAGTAGGGGTAAACGGGTAAACGCACCATTTAGTAGCAAAAATGTTAGGCTGTAGTTAAACAAAATTTCAAAAAGGGACCTTTTAATATTCATAATTTCATATACGACTTTATGTATGATTTGACTCAAATTGATGAGTGAAGTTTACTTTAAAATACGTTTCTAATGTTTTTGAATATTAGAAAAATGTGCATTTTCATACATTATCAACTATTGAGGTATAGTACGTTTGACTTATCTAGTTAATTTTCTATGGGCAGAATTTTAAAGTTTCTAATGAAAATTGACCCATTTTATTGATGTTAGTCCATAGCTGATGTAAAATGGATTCGAAGAAATGGAATTCTGGGTGCGTTTTTAATGAAGCGGAGCTGATCGGAGCTAAGCGGAGAGGAGTAACAGTTATACTATTCCACAACTATCACACAACGCCGTCTAGTCCCAAGCTAAGCAGAGCTTGTGTTATGAGTACTAGACAACTGATATACATACTTTTATATTTCTAAAGACATACAAACAATAGATAAATTACACCCAGACACAGAACAAATGATTGTGCTCAACACACAAACATTTGTCCTGGGTGGGAATGGAAGCCACGACCGACATAGCAGTCAGGGCCACTGACCACTAGACCAACAGGCCAGTCAGTCAGGAGTGAACTTGAGCTACCCTTCGCTTGGCACCACAACTTGCTTAATACCGTTCTGTCTAGCTCGAGGTCGCGTGTTCATTTGTTTTATTTAAGTCCGCTCAGCTCCATTCATTTCGCTCCACTTATACTGTTTGCATTGAAGCGGAGTGAAGATTTTGAGCACTGTGATTGGGTAATTCACGGTCTGCTCCTCTCCACTCTGCTTAGCTCGTCAATGGAAACACACCCTTAGACACATACTGTGTCCAAAAACTTCCAGTAATGGGTATTAAGATATTTTTTTAATCTGCTTTTCTATTCGCCTGTGAAGCGGCGTTTACATAACTATATCATAGAAAGTGTAAATATTTAAATATTGTATACAATTCACTAACACGTTATAATATTATATTACAATAATATCATATGGAAAAATATGCTTCACTGAGAATAATGGTTTCACGAACATTTAATGGTATCTTTGTAGCCGGTATTGGCATATAATTGTGATACAAAGTTAGCAACAGCGCGGGAAGAAGATAATTTAGTTTCGAGCCAAAGCGGTTAAAATTATTTATTTGAGTCTTACCGCAAGTTTAGTTTAGTAGCGACATCTATGGCGTCACGTAAGAACTAGGAAATCCTCCATCGCGCAATTAGAATTCTCCGCGCGATTTGAACATATCCTACCTGAAATCATCTATCGAGCAGTTACACAAACAAGACATTACCGTCTGGTCGGGGATCCTTTTTTAACGGAAGTATGCTCTAGTAAGTTTCGTTCCGAGTGAATAATTTCATACTCTAGTTACTTGTACATCTACCCGCGCTGTGGCGCCCTCTACGTATCTTTTCATAACTACCTACTTTGATTGACCTCTTCTAAACTGGATACTGAATAGGATTAGGCAAACCGTTCTAACTCTACACATTTCACTGTAAAACCAAGGCTAAGGCACTAGAGTAGACAATAGAAAAAAAAGCACCAAAAAATACTTAAACTATAAATGTTGATCTAAATTCGCTGATACCAAAACTTAACAAACATAATTATAAACAATATCTTAATAATAAAACATACATAAAATAAAGTTTTGGTCCTCAAACCTTTGGAAATACGACAATAATATCAAACAATATATAATGCATTCATCAATAAATTAATAGTAGATATAATGTTCTTGATATTATCACATATTATATACGGCTCTTTTTCGTACAATAGCTACATATGTGGATGTTTATGAACCTTTATAATATCCTAGTACAATGTATAATAACTATATCATAATTTCTAAATAGTGATACATAATATTGAATAAATATTGAAATTAATGCATAATCGTCTTCTAAAATATTTATACATTAATTTTATTGTTAAATAAGTACTTTATTCAAAGGTATATCAAGTATGAAGAATCTTTAAACGACTCCATTTAATATAAGTGTGGTGTTCAGTCTTTCCATTTTTTTATATAAATCTGGTTGAAAGGACATAGATAACACTCGCTCATCTACATACATATTCTAGTAAATCGAATTACATACAGTTCTATCACAATAATTCTGTGTAAAGTCATTGCCGTGATGCAATCATTATTCTTAGGTCTAAGGAATGTAGCTTAAGTCTAGTCCTGATTACTTTTTAAAGAGAGCTGTGACCTCCTCGATCGTTCTATTCTTTGTCTCTGGCAACTTGAAATAAGTGAAGATAAAGAATAAGATAAGAAGGACAGTGTAAGGCAAGAACACGTAGTTGCCGAACGCTTCGGACATGGGGATGAACGTTAGGCCGACGATGAAATTAGCGAACCAGTTGACGAGCGCGCCCACACTGACGGCGGCGCTGCGGGCGCCCTGCCCGAACAACTCCGACAGCAACATCCACGGGATAGAACTCGGGCCTACGCCGAAGAACGCTACATACATGAACGTGAAGATCACGGCAAATATGCTCATCGTAGTGTTGTTCTCGTACGTGAAGAAGGCCACAGTCATGAGTACAGAGAACACCGCCATACCGGCGAGACCACCCAGCTGTAGCGTGCGCCGGCCCAGACGATCCATCAAAGGAATCGACACTAAAGCCATTATAAACAGCATACTGCCGACACCGATTGAAGACAATCTCGCATTTTCTTGCGTTAATCCAGCACTCTCGAATATAGTCGTGGAGTAATACAGAACCGCGTTAATACCTCCCAACTGCTGCGACAGATGCATCACGATTCCAATAACGAGGGGCATTCGGAGTGCCTTGATCACAAACAAGTCCCGAATGGTGAACTTCTCCTCCTGCCTGGCCGCGCGATCCTCCACGTGCATGTCATTGATCTCATCATCAATTTCGGTCGTGCCACGGATCTTAACTAGCTCTGCCCTAGACCTCTCTTCGTCCCTGACGACCAGCAGCAAATACCGAGGACTCTCAGGCGCGAAAATGATCATCACGAACTGAAGAGCTGACGGTATAATCGCAAGCCCAAGTAACCATGGCCAGCCTTCATTACTTCCTAGAATCATATCGATACCCAAGATCTGTGCACCGACCAGTCCAAATGCGACCGCTAGCTGGTTGACTGTTCCAAACGCACCTCGTAATCTAACAGGCGCTACTTCTGACACGTAAGTGGGTGAAGCAGTAGTCGCAAAGCCGCAGTTGACTCCTATTATGAATCTACCAATAATGATCATTTCGACAGAGTCAGCCAATTTGCTGAAGCCCATGAACACAGCTCCGAGGACACCGATCACGGAGTTGACGAGGAGGGCATTTTTGCGGCCGTATTTTTCTAGCATCCAGCTGGCGAAGGGGCATCCGATCATACCTCCGACGGCGAAGATGCTGACGATGATACTGAATACGAGGCTGGGGCTGGCGTCGTACTGCTCAAGTATGAAGTTCTCGATGAAAGGGCGCGGCGCGTTGATGACGCCGGTGTTGAAGCCGAACTGCAGCATGCCCAGCACGGCCGCGCTCACCGCGTACAGCAGCGCTCCCGTCACGCCACCCTCCGCCATCTTCGCCTTCGAAGATTCTGAAACCGCAATAAAAAAAATACCATGAAATCTTTACATCGGATGTAATCTTACAAGATCAGGGGTGTGAAGTAATCAGTAGCAACAGAAGTGTTACATTTTGATAAAAGATAAAATTGCATCTAATCTCGTAAATCGAATACATTCTTATGTAACGATACTATCTAGATTGTTCTGAGAAACCTGTTTCACAATTTATACCCATCGTACGTGAATCTAAGCAATACATATTATGCAGGATGATCAAGTTTTTTTAGTAACGTTGAAAACACCAGTTCAACTCATCATCTAAAAAAACATGACCTTCACATGGACAGTAAAAAATATAGGTACATTTGTGTCAATAATACCTAGTACATTTCTCACAAATGTTTGTAACAAGCTCTTTAGGATTAACCACGCTGATATATCCAAAGCGAGACGAAACACTTGCATATATATTTAATGTAATTTGAAAAGCTCAATTAGAAACAGAATGCAATTTGTAAACATTACTAACGATTTAGGTAGGTATTTATATTTGTATGTAACACACTGATAATGACTTAGTTAATGGACAAGCGTGACTCCAAAACCTCCGCCTGATTCTTAGAGTTGGTATGAAAAGTATTTGTTGACGACAAAGTCTTTTTCAAAACATCATTCATAGTAGAACTAAAAAATAATCATTATCTGCAATTTATATTTTTCTGATTCCAAAATGTCTGCCATTCTTAAAGCAAGAGAGATACGTTTCTGAAGACAATTTGTACTTATTGTTACATTTCTAAACTCACGTAAGATTGAGACACAGAAATTTTTCTTTTACAGCAATCCCAACCATCTTAATAATTTCCGCGTCGCTGTTTTTTTTTTCCTTTAAACATTACAAACAATTTTAAAGATTGATTACTTCTGTACAGTATCTACCTGTCTCTATAGTTTGTATACTTTGACATAATTGAGAAAAAAAAAACAATTTTTGAATCAATTAAATTTAATTCAGCTTACCGGAAGAGCTCATTGCAGGATACGTGGAATCGTATCGAGTCGAAATACTAAATAGTTAATGTAGTTCTGTCCCAGAAATATTGTCTTTATCAATCAAATAAAGATAAGAAATCTGATCTACGTTCGAGATAAACCGTAAGATAAAAAACAAATAAAATAAAATGATGTCGGCCTTTCCAAATAATAATATTTATGCTTCATATTTTGATGTCAAGATAGCATTGTCACTAAGGATTTGGGAATACCAACCGACATACATAAGATGTCTAAGTTGTGTGTGTTGTTTGATAACATAATTAACATTGTTGACGAAAAGAAGCGTCTTGCCGACCGCTTCGTCGATTTCAGATGTTTCTTAAACCTAATCGTATAATTATAATATAATATAAATAATATAACATGAATAAAGTAACCATGTTTTACGAAAGGCAATAGCAAAGTGCTGTCCTATACCGCACAATAATCTCGAGAAAGGTATGTGAAATATGTAAAATTTACGTAAGCATTGAACAACATGCAATATAACCTGATTTCAATTGTGTTGCAGAACCTATCAAATATATAATATAATAAAGCTTAAGGGTCTATTACACTACGCTGAATAAGTGTGCGATATTCAGACTAGTCTTATTTTTTTCCCCGAGTAGGACAGTCTGACCCTTACGCGATACGTCGAACCATAGACTAGATACGTCGACCCATAGACTAAAACGTTCTGTATAAAGCGTAGTGTAATAGGCCTTTCAGTAAAAGCTTTGGATACGTCTTTAAGTTATTATTTTGCCGATAAACTTGTTCACTTATCTAGAGAGTAGTGGTGGCCCAGTCGTGACAACGCCGCGCCGATTTAATGGTCGTGGGTTCAAAGCCAGGCAGGCGATTTACTTTGTGTGATTTAAATCACTACGGCTCTCAAAAAGGGTGAACGAATACGTGTAAAAACAGGCATATTTTTGTTTATACGTTGGATTCAGTTACAATAAAGTACTGTCAAATGCTGCTATTTACAACTTTTATAATCGGAAACAATGTTAATAAATCGCGCGCTTGAGAAAATATTACTAAGGCATGTCTCAATAAATTGTTAAGCTAATAGCACTACAAGAAACAATAGGACATTAATAATTATATTTTATTGCAACCAGTAGCACTACGCTACGTTTGATTGAAGAAAAAACGATATAAAAATTCTGTGAAGTTATTTGAAGCCAAAACATAAACAACACTACATAAAACCATAAATTTGAAGACACAACCACTAATCCTTATTGGGTTCGATTGGTGGATTACGCCCCCTCCGCTCTCCTAGAGAAGAGGTCTGTGTCCCAGTTGTAAAAACATTATAAGACTGATTGCAAACATCAAATTTCGCTGTCCCCAGCGAATAATATCGTAATCGACTATTGCGATAAAAGTGCTTTTATGAGGAATTATTGTTCTAGAGGTGCGATTACACCCTGTGAATTTTTTTCACATGATTCGTGCTATTACTTTTCGAGTTAGACATTTTGTAATGAATTTACCTGTACTATTCGCCTCTGAATATTTTATTTTTTGTATGTCGAATATCATCACAATAGATTAATACTGACTTCTCACAAATTTCCCATTCCCAGTGAACTGTAATTACAAATTTATTCAACGATCTCGCTATGTAAACCCGTTAAGAAGTTAAAATGAAAAAACGGTTTTTTATTTTACCTGTAAAATTTGGTTTTTTAATTACGATATTATTATATCTATTTTCTCTTTTTTTGTCCATTTATAATAAATGCTTCCATTAATTGTTAAATAAATAAATGAAACGTCACAGTAAAAAAAAATGTCCATCGAACAGGATAAAACTGATAAAATTGACTGACCCAAATAAAATTCCAAAACCTAATATTTCGAGAAGTTTCCCTATCATATCTAGAAATACAAATGACCTTATGAACGTCTGCAAATAAAATAACTATCTCGTTCGCCTTGCTGGACCAGTTTAATGCATAAGAAAGACTGAGTCAGGAGTTACCATGACATAATACAGAAGAACAGCTATCAAAAATAATCACTTCAAGATATTTTCAGCCACTGAAGTGGCCAGAGACGTGAAGTGACAGAGATAAGAGGATAAAGAGAGGGGGGGCTTCGCTTGCAGCCCAAAAGCTTTTATGACTTGCTAATATCGTGTTATTGACTTTAATCAGTGGTGCAAACTTCAGAGCGATTGTAATATGCTTCTTACAAGACAATTTGAAAATCAAATACTCGTATTTGGTAAAACCTATTATTGGAAACTAACATAATCTTAATTTTAAAGTCACTAAATTTTGAGACAGTAATTCCTCTTTAACAGTCCTGTCCTGAGTTACTGTAGGTCCTGTACCTACTTTATTTTTCGTTTAAAAACTACTCAAGTCTTAAGTTCGATTTCTTCTGTATAACATTAGACAGGAGTGCTGTTTTATATTTAAGTATCGGTAAATATTTTATTTAATAATATTTAATACTAGCTGTTGGCCGCGACTTCGTCCGCGTCAAGTTCGTAAAACACAATCAGTAAATAATAATTCCGTGGTTGCGATTCATACCGAAAGCATCTAATTCATTTATTTTGCTATCACATAAAACAGTTATTAGTCAGAGCGCCAATTAACGTGCAACCGTAGACGAAGCAAGAGGAATATTTAATATGTCCATGGTAAATACGAGCTCTTGATAAGTCGTTTTGTTATAGACATGAAACAAGCAGCTAATCATAACCAATAAATTAATGACAGCAAAATTATTAAGTTCAACTATAATTTCAAAGAAACTCGTACCAATTAGTCAACTAAACTGATAAAAAAGTGCTAGATTTTTATCGCTCTTTACTGCAACCAAGAAAACGAATTGCAACACAGATAGAAATCAGTTTTTACAAAGTAGTTGCATTTTTACTATCTGCAAAAGATCTGAAGCAATTGGTGATATTCAAGACAAAGTTTATGATGTCGAAAGACTTAAATCTGACAAACAAGTGATAATGCTGAACCAAACGAGGCATTCGTTGCGCTTGACAGAGTGAATAATAATGGAATGTGGAATACAAATAGTAGTTTACTAGCTGTTGGCCGCGACTTCATCTGCGTCAAGTTCATAAAACACAACAGTAAATAATAATTCTGTGCTTACGATTCAAACCGAAAGCATCACAGAACAGAACTTGTATGATTCCTGTGTTCTGTGGAAAGCATCAAATTCATTTATTTTTCTATCAAAAACAGTTATAAGTCAAAGCGCCAATTACCATGTGAACGTAGACGAAGAAAAAGGAATATATAAGGATCGCAGTAGTTTGCGATCTAAATATTTACCTATAGTAGTTGATACTAACACAAAAAAAGTTATTTAAATATGAGTATAGGTTCCGAAACTGAGTTGAAGAAAGTCCTAGTATCATAGTTTCACACGAATGTTTTAACATCTAACTTAATGCAGTATTACCTATACAGTATTTTATCTAATCACATCAAACAATTTAAAATATGGCGGAAGAATCTAAAATTTCGTGATGATATGACGTCAATTTACTACAATGGAGCTAGACTGATACTATCTCGCTTATATTTAATTAATTTTTTGATTAGACAATATGCCCAAAAAGTTATTGTCTTCCCTATTTATTTACCAAATATACACTGTTGTTATCTAGTTTCAATTAGATTAACTGGTACAACAATTGCAATATTTTGCTTCGTTGAAGATTATTATTATATTATCATTTATATATTTTTTAAATTGGAAATAATATTTTACAATTCTATCTCAGTTATCTGTGGATAAAGTCTGTCAATAAATTAGGTATTACTTTTGATTTCATATTTAGATATTTACGATGATATGAGAATAGATAAAGAAGATTATTAAAAGATAAGAGTGCTTAAAACCTTAAGTTTAACTAACACAAAAACATTCCAATATACTTTCTCAAAAGGTCATATTTTGTTTCCTGATTTCCCGTAATTAATATCTACCCATCAGAAGCTAATAGCGCTGGCAAAACTTAGAAATATACAAAATGCATGTATCTTTTGTTCTACGAAAAGATTTCCCGAATGGTTTCTGGCGAAACAAAACATAGCCCCAAGCAATAAGAAAATATACGATGGAAATGATAACATAAACAAACAAAATTGTCCAAAACTATGTGAAGAATAATGAATATTAAAATATCTGTATCAGCGTGTGCAAACATTTTGTGGCTTAAAGAAACATTTTGCACCTGAACAAAACTTAATGAAGTGACTGATGTGTTTGAGTGCATAAAACTAACTTGCTTTCCATTGTATTGGCATTATATTCAAAAACATTACCGCACATTAACCTGTAACTTAATTGGACATAAAGTTAAAATATTTTAGTGTCAACAATACTATCAGCAACCATAACATACCAACAAGGTTGAACAAAGATACAAGGCCTTTTAAAGTAGGTGACAAGACACTTTCTGTTCGAAAACAAATAGTCGAGCAACAAAAAAATATAATGGAAGGAAACAACTCACCAAAACAAATGGAATCCCAAACAGACACTGTAATAAAAACAGTATAGACACACTAGACACTGCGAATTTTGTAGAGACAGACGTTATCGAAGACACTGGTGATATCAAAAAGAGTGTTGTGAAGGCGACGGAGCAAAACACACTGACTGCAGCTAAGGCCGTGCACAACGAGGCAGCTCTCGTTAAGTTGGAACATATTGAACCTACAACCGACTTACATTGAGGCATTCAAATCATGCTTAACGCTCCACGTGGTAGATTGCTTAGATAAATATGTAGATACAGTGACGAATTAATAGCTATGTGTCGTTGTAGATTTAATAACTATGGTTATTTAGAGAAGTAATGAGCATGTTGACACGCTTGTTTTTTATAAAAAAAACAAGGCTTTGAAATTAAAGGCTAGATGAGTTGTGTCACAAGTACACCATGTGAAAATGACACTAAAGTTTTTTCGAAGTATTAACTGATGACAGCGGACATTATAGTAATCATAGAATACAATTAGATATGTGGCAATGTTAACACGCTTGTTTTCTATAAAAAAACAAGGCTTTTAAATGAAAGACTAGATGAATTGTATAAAGTACGCCATGTAAAAATGACACAAAGTGTTTTTCGAAATAACAACTGATGACGGCTGATATTACAGTAATCATAGAATACAACTAGATAAATGTGTAGATACAGTGACCAATTAAATATGATGTGTCGTTGTACATTTAATAAATATGGTTATTTAGTACTGGAGAAATAACGGACATGTTGACACGCTTGTTTTGTATTAAAAACAAGGCTTTGAGATGAAAGACTAGATAATTTGTATAACAAGTACACCAACTGATAATGATACTTATGGTTTTCTCGAAGTAATAACCTATGACGGCGAATATATAGTAATCATAGAATACGATACGTCAAGCTTAGTATATTCAT
The DNA here is from genome assembly GCA_949319445.1 of Mythimna lalbum. Classification (NCBI taxonomy): domain Eukaryota; kingdom Metazoa; phylum Arthropoda; class Insecta; order Lepidoptera; family Noctuidae; genus Mythimna; species Mythimna lalbum. Next base: position 4,162,009 of record OX439356.1, on the reverse strand, counting down.
ATTTGCTGCGAGACTAAATCGTAGTTACTTTAAAAAAAATTGTTAGATAAATACGTAGATAACAGTGATAAATTAATATCTGTGTCGTGGTAGATTTAATAACTATGGTTGTTTTGAGCTGAAGAAGTAATGGGCATGTTGACACGCTTGTTTTCTTTTAAAAACGAGCGTTAAGATATGAGAAATACGCCATTTGAAAATGGCATTTAAGTATTTTTCGAAATAACAACCCATGACGGCTGATAAAGTAATCATAGAATGCAATACTTCTAGATTAGTATGTTTAAAGACAGATAGATAGATAGTAGTTTATTGTAACTGCGAAACTAGACCGTAGAGTAACGATAACCTTAACAGTAATTATAGTTTTTTACTAGCAGCAGAAATCATTCTACACAATTACTTAAGAATTATTAGAACACGACCCAAATGGCTTTAGTAAATCAATTCTCTATTGACTTAGTCAACGAGATCCAGTACTTAGCCATCTAAAGTAAATCTAACGAGTTTGTTTTTGTGAAGAAAACAAACATAATATAATAAACATACATAACTTAGTAGGTATACTAATATTATTTAATGTGAAAGTAACTCTGTCTTTTACGCTTTCACGGTTAATCTATAGAACTGATTTTGATGGAATTTGATACGGAGTAAGCTTGAACTTGAATAACCAACATCACACCGACGAAGCCACTGGCAGAAGCTAGTATAGTATACTATTATTAATGTGAAAGTAACTCAATAATCTATACTAATATTATAAAGAGGTAAAATTTGTAAGTTTGTAAGTTTGTAAGTTTGTAAGTTTGTATGTAGGGGGTAATCTCTGGAACTAATAATCCAATTCTACATTTTTTTTTACTGGCAGAAAGCTACATTATTCCTGAGTGCTATAGGCTATAAATTGTTTCTATAGCATGTATATTAACCGAGCTATCACAACTTTTGTCTAGCAAGTCGGAAAAAAATACCTCATAAAATAGAATTATTTGCGTGCGCTGCCTAAACAGTTGCTTAAAATTAAAAACAATGTATGGCTACCTGGTTCGTCTTAATTATTTCTACAAAAAAGTCCGCGGTACCATATCTCTATCTTTTATATTTCATCTTTTATACTTCTTTTATTGCATTAAAAATATTTTTTTTCGGCATACTTACGTTTGGTTGATTATTTGAGCAACAAAATATTAATTCTTATGACAATAAATTATTTCAGTATCACAAGAACATTATACAGATAAGATTTGCCATTTACAGCATAGCAATTGGTCATACAGTTTCGAAGATAATATAAAATTACTAAAACGCAAAATGCCCCTAGCGTAACTTTCATTGTGCAGACGTTTTACCTATTTTTTTTTTTATGGTGGGCAAAAATCATCTTATGACAACCCCCGCCCTTGGGTGGAGCGAGAGATAGTGTCAGACTCTTACTGACTAAAAACCCACCCCGTTCCTTCTAGCCTTCAAACCAGGGCACGAGTTCCCTTTCGGATAACCCTGGACCCGGTAGACTTCGACCCAGCTGGGCCTCTGCTGTTGCTGACAACTTCTTGAGGCGCGCGGGAACAGTGCGCGCCGTTGACGTCTTGGGCTCGGTCCATTACCGGACGATCGGACAGCAAGCTACCCATGGCTCGCCGTCCGCGAGCCCGCGTCTACGGTGGCCGGAAATCGGGATCGGAATCCCGGCGGCGGCGGCGGGGGCGCCGTTGCCTGATGCGGTCTGCCTCCGCCTTTGCTAGCATTACTGCTTCGCAAAAGGAGGCGACCGCCTGCCATTCCTCCTCGCTAAGGACCATGGCCTCAACCAGAGCCCGCCGCGAGAGGTGTCCGCCGCCGATCGCCCCCACGAGGGCACGGCGATGCTCTGCCCAGGCAGGGCACACCTCGACTGTGTGCTCCACCGTGTCCTCCGGGCGTTCCGCACAGTGGCGACACTCGGGCGTCTCTTTCGCTTTAATTCGGTGCAGGAACCTCCCGAACTTGCCATGTTTTCTGAATCGCGGTGTTAAGACTTTCTGTGGATTGATGACCCTCTCGAATTATAAATTTTACCTCTTTATAATATTAGTATAGATAAAGAGGAAAAATTTGTAAGTTTGTAAGTTTGTAAGTTTGTATGTAGGGGGTAATCTCTGGAACTAATAATCCAATTCTAAAATTTTTTTTACTGGCAGAAAGCTACATTATTCCTGAGTGCTATAGGCTATAAATTGTTTCTATAGCATGTATATTAACCGAGCTATCACAACTTTTGTCTAGCAAGTCGGAAAAAAATACCTCATAAAATAGAATTATTTGCGTGCGCTGCCTAAACAGTTGCTTAAAATTAAAAACAATGTATGGCTACCTGGTTCGTCTTAATTATTTCTACAAAAAGTCCGCGGTACCATATCTCTATCTTTTATATTTCATCTTTTATACTTCTTTTATTGCATTAAAAATATTTTTTTTCGGCATACTTACGTTTGGTTGATTATTTGAGCAACAAAATATTAATTCTTATGACAATAAATTATTTCAGTATCACAAGAACATTATACAGATAAGATTTGCCATTTACAGCATAGCAATTGGTCATACAGTTTCGAAGATAATATAAAATTACTAAAACGCAAAATGCCCCTAGCGTAACTTTCATTGTGCAGACGTTTTACCTATTTTTTTTTTATGGTGGGCAAAAATCATCTTATGACAACCCCCGCCCTTGGGTGGAGCGAGAGATAGTGTCAGACTCTTACTGACTAAAAACCCACCCCGTTCCTTCTAGCCTTCAAACCAGGGCACGAGTTCCCTTTCGGATAACCCTGGACCCGGTAGGCTTCGACCCAGCTGGGCCTCTGCTGTTGCTGACAACTTCTTGAGGCGCGCGGGAACAGTGCGCGCCGTTGACGTCTTGGGCTCGGTCCATTACCGGACGATCGGACAGCAAGCTACCCATGGCTCGCCGTCCGCGAGCCCGCGTCTACGGTGGCCTCCGCCTTTGCTAGCATTACTGCTTCGCAGAAGGAGGCGACCGCCTGCCATTCCTCCTCGCTAAGGACCATGGCCTCAACCAGAGCCCGCCGCGAGAGGTGTCCGCCGCCGATCGCCCCCACGAGGGCACGGCGATGCTCTGCCCAGGCAGGGCACACCTCGACTGTGTGCTCCACCGTGTCCTCCGGGCGTTCCGCACAGTGGCGACACTCGGGCGTCTCTTTCGCTTTAATTCGGTGCAGGAACCTCCCGAACTTGCCATGTTTTCTGAATCGCGGTGTTAAGACTTTCTGTGGATTGATGACCCTCTCGAATTATTATGCCCACGTTGTCGTTAGTTGGAGTTCTTCTGTCAGTTGCTTATTGGTTTCGGTTGTTTCGTTCGTATGGTTGTTGTTGTTGATAGATACCTCATAATCGAAAATATCGTAATTTCGTTGTACGTTTTTGTATGTTCGTAGTTTCGTACTTCGTTCTATCGTAATAATCGATACGAGTTATTCGATATTACGATTGTTTTGTTTTGTAAAGGCGGACGGTGTTCGAGTCGCTCTCCTTTTGTTCATAATTGTTTTCAAGTCTGTGCGTAGTTTGTTGAGAGCATGTCTAAAAGGAAATCTCAACTGTCCCGGCAGACATCACAGACAAGAGCCGCTCGAGTACGCCGTACGGAAGAATCTGCCCCTGAAAATGAGCAGCGCCTCTCGAGAAATAGAGAATATATTTCGCAAGCACGCGCTAGAGAATCTAGCTCCGAGCGCTCACAGCGCCTCGCTAGCCAAAATGTGAGGACATCGCGGGCCCGTGCTCGAGGAACTAGCGCTGAACGTGCGCACCGTCTATCTGAGTTAAGGCAGCATGTCTCTGAGACAAGGGATAGGGAGACTAGCGCTAAACGCTCGCGGCGGCTTGGTAGGCAAAATGTCATAACATCGCAGGCCCGTGCTCGGGAATCTAGCGCTGAACGTGCGCAGCGTCTATCTCATTTAAGGCAGCATGTCTCTGAGACAAGGGATAGGGAGACTAGCGCTGAGCGCTCGCAGCGGCTCGCTAGGCAAAATGCCATAACATCACAGGCCCGTGCTCAGGAATCTAGCGCTGAACGTACGCATCGTCTAATCGAGTGTAATCTTATTTTAAAACAAGAAATTTTCCGCGGACGAAGTCGCGGGCAGAAGCTAGTAAAATATAATATTTTAAAAAAAATATGTAAAGAAGACAAATGAAGAGCAATAATACTCGTTTTCTAAATAATATTTTCTTTTTTTTTATACCCCTGCAATATTGTCTCTGCACTACCCTAGGTTGACTGGAAGAGAATGCTTTGTACTTTTTGTTGTATGAAGATTAACTATATAAATAATAACTCGGTCGGTTACGCCTTCACGGTTAAACTACTGCACAGACTTTGATGAAAATGACTACGAAGCTCGAACTCCAAAGAAGGACATCTACTTTTTATCCGGCTTAGATTTCACTTTGTAGACAAAGTTGCGGGAAAAACTTCACTAATCATGTATTTTTCAAACAATACATCTACAAATGCATTGTTTATAACTATACGTTTTTAAGTACATTAACTACGATTACTAGGTGCAGCAGGTACTACATAGTATGTAATTTACATTACATCCCACGACCCATCTGAGGCATTGTTATGAATTGCAAGGTCACTGAATATCAACAAGTGATAAACCTTATTCATTATCATTACTTTAATGTAGAATTCTTTGGTGAAATATAAACAGAGGATAGTAGTATCAATCATTGATACAATAATGAGGTAATATTAGAATTTAAACTTTGGTTATGCTTGGATTGGAACACTAGCAGCAAGTTTTAAGGTTCCCCTTATTTTATTATCATCAGTTGTACTGAATGGAAGAAACTAAACTACTGGGCCAAAAGCTTTGAGGGAATAGAAAACCATCGATTCGAGAGAAGAAGAAGACATCTCTTAATGCGAGAGATGTCAATTTTGATATTTGGGTGGAGCGAGATGGCGTGTCAAACTTTTACTGACAAAACCCACCTCTGTCCTCTAATGTCCTATGCGTTCTAGGGTCACTCTTTCAAACGTTAATTATATCCCAAGGAAGGAAACATATTTAGAAAAATTCTATGATTTATTCAGGAATATCAAAGTCTACCTGTCAAGTTGGTACAGCCTTTTAATGTATACACGTACCCACCCACCATCTTACATACATAAACACTTCCACACATAAATAATCAGACTTGTAATTAAGATCGGATTTTTATTACCCTATTACGAAAAGCTAGTGCCATATAATTAAGTATAATTGGTATAAAATCATTTTTCTTTCGGTCAGAAAATTAAAACAGAAGCAATACATCCAAACTACTCTGAAACTACTTCATAAAAAACAGGTTTTCCAGCCAAAATAGATAATTATGCTTGTGCAAACTGCGTAATCACAAAGTCGTTGGCATCAAAGTAGGTAATCATAGCCTGACAAGTAATGATGCAGTAGAAGTATGTTAACAAGGCTTTATCGTACCCAGTATATATGTCGCAGGGAAATGAAGATATAAGGGATTTCACTAAATCCCTAGGGATATCACGAAATACCGGTAAGTAGATGTCGAATATTCTTATTTATTAAGTCTTCTTACTACAAGCATCTAGTGATATGACAAAACACCAATTTATTGTCCCTTTTCTTACATTTTACTAGATTTAGTTTAATGAAACGACATTATGACTGACGATAAATTGGTGTTATATATATTATATACTTTTAGTAAGAAGACGTAATAAACAAGAATATTCGACATCTACCGGGATTTCGTGAAATCCCTGATATCCTCATATCCCTGCGACATATACATACATTTAAAGTCACCTATTTATAATGGCATGTAGAAAGACACTCTTTAAACATAATATTTATTATAGAAAAAATATAATAATCTACACTTAATATTATAAAGAGGTAAAGTTTGATGGTTTTATTTATTTGTTGTTTGCAGGTAATCTCTGAAAGTACTGGTCCGATTGCTAAAATTTTTTCACCGACAGAAAGCTACTTTATTCCTGAGCGACATAGCTTATATTTTATGTACGAGTGCGAAGCCGCAGGCAAAAGCTAGTATCTAATAAAGCGGAAGAGTTTTTTTAACGTTAATCTCTAAAACTACCATTCGGACTTTTAAAAACAATCTTTCTGTATGAGATAGTGTTATCCATGAGAAATAGTATAGGCTATTTTATATAACACTAGCGATCCGTCCCGGCTTCGCACGGGCAATAAATATAGCCTATGTCACTCAGGGTGAATGTAGCTTTCCAGCGGTGAAAGAATTTTGGGAATCGGTACAGTAGTTTTTGAGTTTATTCTTTACAAACATACATACAAAAATACTAATTTTCCCTCTTTATAATATTAGTGAAGATCACGCTTCGACCCACGAAAGCGGTGCAGTAATCACGGGTGAAACGGCGGGGGACAGCTAGTGATAATAACATGGCTTTTGTTTAACGCAATGATGTTTCACGACACATTTTCTGCTTATTCATCGAGGCAGCCGTATCGACCTTGGCAAGACAACAAACTATAATGTTTTAAAACTTTGGAGATTACATAGCTGTTCAATTATTCCGCCAACTAGTTTTTAATATTTGTCCGAGCATAATAAATAGTGGCCTTATGATGTTGATGTCTTTAGTGGTAATACTCAGAAAACATACTTTACCAGTTACGTATGTTTTTTTAAGGTGAAAAATCATCAAACATCTCCTTCCACTAAGTGGAGCGAGAGGGCTTAAACCCACCTGTGTTCCTTCAGTTACCGTTTGCGTTTTAAGGTCTACGTAACTATTTCTAACAATCCCGAACCTACTTACAGGTTTTTCATACAAAGGGGCCCCATAAACATGCGACGCGAGCAAAAAAATTGTAACGACCAATTACATAGTCATTATCTATTCACTACTGGATTATATATAAGAGATTATCAATAAGAAATGTATGGTGGATACACGAATTTTTACACACACATATGGGGCCCCTATAACCCGGGGGCCCCGTATCATTGATACGGCTGATACAATTACGCACCTAAAAAGAAGGGAAGGGTATAATTTTATGGCTTTCAAAATAATCAAAGCAAGTAAAATATGACGCAAATGAGAAGCTACACAGTAATTTTTTTTCTACGCTGAATCAAATTGTATGAATAGGCTTTATCATAGTAATCACACTAATCACATCCATTCAACCCAGTCGACGCGATGACGTCGCGAAGGTTTATTGCGAAAATAAACACTTATCTCTACGACTCTCGTCATTTTAGTGGGTCGGGGGGAAAAAATGTCTTACTAGCTTTCCGCCCGCAGCTTCGCCCGCGTGGACTACAGTTTATATCGCGCGGGCAGAGACCCGTGCTCAATAGTGGAATTATAGGTAGCCTACGTGTTATTCCAGTGTCTCTTCTACCTACCTACCAAATTTGATCTAAATCCGTTCAGTAGTTTTTTGACACAGACAGACAGACAGACAGACAGACAGACAGTTACTTTCGCATTTATAATATTAGTAGGGACTAGCTTCTGGGAGCGGCATCGTTCGCGAAAGACCAATATTTATGTTTTTTTTTTTTTGTATATTCAATAGTTATGAAAATAGAGCATACGCTAAAGACGCGGGAGAAAAATTCCCATGTTCTATTCCAAGACTTCGATCACCCCTGAATCAACTTTAGTCTTAATCCGTTCAACAATTTAAACATGAAAAGGTAGCAAACGGACACGAATTACTTCCGTATTAATAACTAGCTTTTTCCGCAACTTCACTGGCTTACATAAAATACGCCTGTCACCTATGTCACTCAGGAATAAAACAGCTTTCTATCGGTAAAAAAATTTTAGCAATCGGACCTATACTTTCAGAGATTACCTCCTACAAACAAAAAAAAAACGTTACCTCTTTTATAATATTAGTATAAAATGATATCGATGACTATCTACATTTACCTAATTTCCTTAATTGGTTAAAATCATAAAGTAAGGCTTGTATAACAGTAATTTATGTATACATAATCTTAGAAAGTAGCTAGGTCCGAGAACGGCGACTTACAGTATGTAAACAAAACAGTAAAAGAATTTTACGTAAGCATATTTTGTAAATAAGAATCTTGTTTATGTAACTCTAGACGTCGGACGCAAAATAATATCATAATATCATTACAATATTACCAACAATGTGCATATATCCGTTACGTTACGGTACAATGTATGCTTACCTAAGTAAATTCTATATTCGCAATGACTCATAATATAAAGCTAGGCTAACTGAAGTCTTAGTTTAGGACGCTCGCTGTCAGGTAAGACCGATCATCTCTCTACCTGTATATTATTTTAATTTCTATATTTAGAATTGATTTTCTTGCTTTATCTACATTGTTTTCACATAATAGCAGCTACAAGCAGTATGTAACCGCGATATTTGTAACTAGCTTTTGCCCGCGGCTTGGCTCGCGTTAAATTCGGGGTAACACGGCTCACCTGGAAAGTGGGGTGTTAGAAAGAGACAAAAAGTAGCCTATGTCACTCTCCATCTCTTCAACTATCTCCACTTAAAAAATCACGTCAATTCGTCACTCCGTTTTGCCGTGAAATACGGACAATCAGACACACACACTTTGCCATTTATAATATTAGGTAGTATAGAAGTATCTCCTATTACATAATATGATCTAAAAGAGTGTCTATGGAGTTTCTTGTACATTCTTCTCCATAAAAAAATACGTTTTCAAATGCACAATTAGATGATTCAAAAGTTCCTGTAAATTGTTTAGGTAGGTATACGAATTAAATGCATTGATTCTTGATTCTAGGAATATACGCTGTGTGTAACTTCTGTGACATTAGGGAGGCATTCTGAAAACGGTGACTCTTGTTTCTATAATTTGACCGTGTTATACATATCCCTATCCACCTGTCGTCACCGTGCCTTGCTATGTGTCCTGCGCAACTTCCTTTCAGTTCCGTAACTTGTTTTCCAATAGCAAAGTCGTAGGTTCGTACTTCTGATCTCGACGTTTGGAACTGTATCTTGGCTTTAAGCCCAGCATAAGATCAGGCCAACAAAACTGAGGCCTATGCCCAGCATTGGGCGAAGTTAAACTGTGAAATAAAGATGACGATAACATACACACAGTTACACAAACCCCTAATGAGCTAATTTCGTGCTTTCGTCAAACTAATACCATAGCTGGCTCTGATAACGATCGCAGTAAGTTTCAAAGTTAAAAAGCAATCAGGCTTCTAAGGATAAGACATCGTTTACTTCAAATAACATTCTTTCCTTCCTTCCTTATCGTACGGGTTAAGTTATCGATACCAGAAGTATGAATTAACGTAAGGGACTTTTACCTAAAATGTTTAAATTTTCGTTACGATGATTGATGTAAGGGTATTGGCAACACGAAATCATCCGCAAGCCAACGCTCACACATCACCGTCTAGTCCCAAGCTAAACAGAGCTTGTGTTATGGGTACTAGACAACTGATAGACATACTTATATATTTTTTTAAATACATACGTATTATAGATAAATTACACCCAGACACAGAACAAATGATTATGCTCATCACACAAACATTTGTCCTGGGTGGGAATCGAACCCCCTACCTCTGGCATAGCAGTCAGGGTTACTAACCACTACATTTCTATTGTGTCTCTAACTACAGTATTCGAAAGGTTAATTCATACTTCTGTTATCGTTACCTATATGTACCACATACACATGGTATAGGTAAGTTGCAAAAAATCAATAATTAAGTAATTTATATGTACTCAGTGTACCCTCGAGGCAAAGACGTCATTTCCCATGGTTTTCCCCACAACAGGCCACAACGCCCGTGCTAAACCGCCGTTCTCACACAATATATTGTATGAATAAGGTAATTTATTAAGTAAAACTTGTTAATTTACCGCTCAGCAGTTTCGGTTTATTAACAAACAAATCGGGTCTATGTAAATGTAAATATTTACGATTAGCTTGATAATAATGATTTGTCAATGAAGTAAGGAAGGTAATTCTAACTATGAATGGAAATTATTGAAATGTACGCGCAGTTAAAATAAACGGTAAAGATAATCATAAATCGCACCCACAGAATGAAAGTGTCCTAACTCCAAAATTGCAATTTGTGGGCAATTAACATGAAAGTCTTCAAAATGTAAGTATAGTGTTAACAAGACTTATAGACATTTTTTAATTGATATAAACTAGTGCGTGACTGCGATCCTACATGATAGTAAACAGTATTGCAATCGTTGATGGTGAGGCGCACTTATTTATTAAGTGCTTATTCACTCTAGCTTTGAAGACACCTAAATTATAATCGGACTGGAAGACTGCAGCAAACCAATTTATCTTGGGCACGCCACAATTATGGCGGTAAGTCCCCTCTTTGAGGCGTGGCTGGAAAGACCTCACGGCGTCCTTACCTTCCGCATGACGCAGGTCCTCACCGGACATGGCAAGTTCGGGAGGTTCCTGCATCGGATTCGAGCGGAAGAGACGCCCGGGTGCCGCCACTGTGCGGAACGCCCGGAGGACACGGTGGAGCACACAGTTGAAGTGTGCCCTGCTTGGGCGGAGCAACGCCGTGCCCTCGTGGGGGCGATCGGCGGCGGAGACCTCTCGCGCCGGGCCTTGGTTCAGGCCATGGTCCGGAGCGAGGAGGAGTGGCAGGCGGTCGCCTCTTTCTGCGAAGCAGTAATGCTAGCAAAGGAGGAGGCAGACCGCATCAGGCAACGGCGCCCCCGCCGCCGCCGCCGGGATTCCGATCCCGATTTCCGGCCACCGTAGACGCGGGCTCGTGGACGGCGAGCCATGGGTAGCTCGCTGTCCGATCGTCCGGTAACTGTCCGGACCGAGCCAAGGCGTCGACGGCGCGCACTGTTCCCGCGCGCCTCAAGGAGTTGTCAGCAACAGGAGGGGCCCATCTGGGTCGAAGCCTACCGGGGTCGGGGTTATCCGAAAGGAAACTAGAGCCCTGGTATGAAGGCTAGAAGGAACGGCGCGGGGTTTTTAGTCAGTAAGACTCTGACACTGTCTCCCGCTCCACCCAAGAGCGGGTTTCGTCAATGATGATTTTCCCCGTCGACAGAAAAAAAAAAAAAAAAAAAAACCAATTTATCTCCCCCGAATTTTCTTACTCAAAATTCGGGCCCTTTTACACCAAAGGGTTCAGAGTATGCATTTTAAGACCAGTTTATAGCAGAAGTTATCGGTATTTTGAATTAAGTCATTTAAATGGTGCGAAATGTGGTTGGAAAAACCCGAATGTATTCGGGACGTTGCAGTGCAAAAATAAATGTGACTGTATTTCAAACGCAGAAAGTGTAAATAAACTATGTATCCAATCTAAAACCCAAGAAAAACATGTATAATACATAATACAAATTAAGTCAATAATAACAAGCGTAAATACGATATTTTCATTATTTTTCAAAGGCACAAACGATTGACGGTAAAAAGAAGAAGAACGATCTATCTACAGAATAAAAAATGTATCTTAAATACCATAAGTTTACATAAGACACACTGGTAAAACTTATAACGTATAAAAAGTGCAAAATAAAATAATTATGTAGCCGGACACACAATAAGGTTTCCCTATTATCTAGCATCCCCCAGTGTAAAGACTATGAATATTTAAGTAAACGAACAGTAGGTAGGTACAGATATAAATCTGTTGTGGAATCATAAATATATACAAACTGTGACAATTTAATCACTTTCATAAATTTTTTCAGCATTCTTTTATGTCTCTTACAGTATACTAATTTTCACTGATTACCAATTTTATTCAATGAACTATTCAATTTTATCAATTTACTAATGTAATATCATTTTTAATTTAATTTTATCTCTTTACCAATGTTTTCATGGTGAAAAATAAAATTTTAAATTTTATTTGATTATGCTTAATTGTTTGGGACAGGCCACGGGAAGCAGGTAGTATATAGTAATAGTTTTCATGGGTTTGAAATGGCTAAAAGAATAGCCATTTAAAACGCACAAAAACTATTGAATTACTTTCGAATAGCCTAAACTGCCGTATCTACGTGGAAAGTTTATGTCAATAATAGCTCTCAGCCTCTCAGTACTCTTTTATGACCGGAAAGCAATTGATACAGATTCAAATAAGTACCCAGAGCGTAAGTAAAAGTGTAAACACGATCTAACACTTTAGAGAAAGCCAGATCGGCGCCGCAGCGGCCGTTCCTACGTCACTGATGTAATCGTCACATACCGGCCGAGGCGTGCTTCGAATAATACCAATATGATAATGGTGAGACTAACTGGATTAAGTTATGGTCTGCTTGCAAAGAAATTGGATTTTCATTATTATTTTTTGCTAACATCGACGGCAGTATTATGTAACATGAATTGTCTGCTCTTTTATTGGAAGAGCAGACAATTCTGGCAGTCAGTCAGGCAGTCCGTTTCCTCAAAAGTCTTAAAACTCTGTAGAAAATACTGATGACACTTCGTCCTCAGTATGGTTGATAGAATAATTACCTATCATTTGTCACTTCTTAGAACCTTTCTAACTACTCTATATGCGAATTTAGCACTCATTGCTTTTTGATAAAATATATAGTTCGATGAGCAGTGGTGGTCCAATTGTAACTGCCCCGACTTACGAGTAGAACACTACTCTTAAAACAGTGAAGGAAAACATCGTGAGGAATCCAACATTTTTAGAACCAAAAATTCAAAGACGTGATATGCACCAACTCGCAGTGGGTCTACGATTAATTCCCTTTCCTAGAGAGAAGGCTTCAGTCCCAGCAATGGGAACATTATAAGACTGATTATGTATAGTATACGTTTGATAGTTCGCTGTCTTATTAGAGTTTACGAAATATCAATAAGGTAATGACGTCACAGACGGAAAATGACTGTCTCCGGCTAAACAGTATTTTCCCTTGTAAAAAAAGAAAACATTTTCAAGTTCAAGATAAGTGGGAAAACACAAGATTCGATTTGAGAACTTGTACCATTTAAAATGCAAACGAGGTGAGGTCCGAAGGAGAACAGCCTGTTTATTATTTACACATTGACGTAAGCAAACGGTTGATAAAAGAATATATAATAAGTATTACAAATACTGCTAACACTGTTGATTAAAATCCGCTAGACATTGTATAGGTATGTAAATGAGATGGAAAATAAAATACAACGTGTTACGTTAAATGCGCAAAACCTGAAAATAGTTTGATCAGAATAACGAGCAGAATCAATTAAACCACTTCTGCCCCTTTTAGTAAAAAAGACGCATCTAAAAATTTTTCCAGATTTTGGTTTTAAACATTGCCGGAATCAGGAAAAAAAGCGCATCTGCCTGTATCTATACTAATATTATAAAGAGGTAAAATTTGTAAGTTTGTAAGTTTGTAAGTTTGTATGTAGGGGGTAATCTCTGGAACTCATAATCCAATTCTAAAATTTTTTTTACTGGCAGAAAGCTACATTATTCCTGAGTGCTATAGGATATAAATTGTTTCTATAGCATGTATATTAACCGAGGTATCACAACTTTTGTCTAGCAAGTCGGAAAAAAATACCTCATAAAACAGAATTATTGGCGTGCGCTGCCTAAACAGTTGCTTAAAATTAAAAACAATGTATGACTACCTGGTTCGTCTTAATTATTTCTACAAAAAAGTCCGCGATACCATATCTCTATCTTTTATATTTTATCTTTTACTAGCTCCTGCCCGCGACTTCGTCCGCGGAAAATTTCTTGTTTTAAAATAAGATTACACTCGATTAGACGCTGCGCACGTTCAGCGCTAGATTCCTGAGCACGGGCCTGCGATGTTATGACATTTTGCCTACCAAGCCGCTGCGAGCGCTCAGCGCTAGTCTCCCTATCCCTTGTCTCAGAGACATGCTGCCTTAAATGAGATAGACGCTGCGCACGTTCAGCGCTAGATTCCCGAGCACGGTCCCGCGATGTTATGACATTTTGCCTACCAGGCCGCTGCGAGCGCTCAGCGCTAGTCTCCCTATCCCTTGTCTCAGAGACATGCTGCCTTAAATGAGATAGACGCTGCGCACGTTGAGCGCTAGATTCCCGAGCACGGGCCTGCGATGTTATGACATTTGGCCTACCCAGCCGCTGCGAGCGCTCAGCGCTAGTCTCCCTATCCCTTGTCTCAGAGACATGCTGCCTTAAATGAGATAGACGCTGCGCACGTTCAGCGCTAGATTCCCGAGCACGGGCCTGCGATGTTATGACATTTTGCCTACCAAGCCGCTGCGAGCGCTCAGCGCTAGTCTCCCTATCCCTTGTCTCAGACACATGCTGCCTTAACTCAGATAGACGGTGCGCACGTTCAGCGCTAGTTTCTCGAGCACGGGCCCGCGACGTCCTCACATTTTGGCTAGCGAGGCGCTGTGAGCGCTCGGAGCTAGATTCTCTAGCGCATGCTTGCGAAATATATTCTCTATTTCTCGAGAGGCGCTGCTCATTTTCAGGGGCAGATTCTTCCGTACGGCGTACTCGAGCGGCTCTTGTCTGTGATGTCTGCCGGGACAGTTGAGATTTCCTTTTAGACATGCTCTCAACAAACTACGCACAGACTTAAAAACAATTATGAACAAAGGGAGAGCGACTCGAACACCGTCCGCCTTTACAAAACCAAACAATCGTAATATCGAATAACTCGTATCGATTATTACGATAGAACGAAGTACGAAACTACGAACATACAAAACAAACGTACAACGAAATTACGATATTTTCGATTATGAGGTATCTATCAACAACAACAACCATACGAACGAAACAACCGAAACCAATAAGCAACTGACAGAAGAACTCCAACTAACGACAACGTGGGCCTAATAATTCGAGAGGGTCATCCATCCACAGAAAGTCTTAACACCGCGGTTCAGAAAAATTACGTAATTGCAGAACGCCAACTATGGGCAAATAGGTAAAACGTTGGGCACGCCACAATTATGGCGGTAAGTCCCCTCTTTGAGGCGTGGCTGGAAAGGCCTCACGGCGTCCTTACCTTCCGCATGACACAGGTCCTCACCGGACATGGCAAGTTCGGGAGGTTCCTGCACCGAATTCAAGCGGAAGAGACGCCCGGGTGTCGTCACTGTGCGGAACGCCCGGAGGACACGGTGGAGCACACAGTCGAGGTGTGCCCTGCCTGGGCAGAGCATCACCGTGCCCTCGTGGGGGCGATCTGCGGCGGAGACCTCTCGCGCCGGGCCCTGGTTGAGGCCATGGTCCGGAGCGAGGAGGAATGGCAGGCGGTCGCCTCCTTCTGCGAAGCAGTAGTGCTAGCAAAGGAGGAGGCAGACCGCAACAGGCAACGGCGCCCCCTTATTGGCGTGCGCTGCCTAAACAGTTGCTTAAAATTAAAAACAATGTATGACTACCTGGTTCGTCTTAATTATTTCTACAAAAAAGTCCGCGATACCATATCTCTATCTTTTATATTTTATCTTTTATACGTCTTTTATTGCATTAAAAATATTTTTTTTCGGCATACTTACGTTTGGTTGATTATTTGAGCAACAAAATATTAATTCTTATGACAATAAATTATTTCAGTACCACAAGAACATCATACAGATAAGATTTGCCATTTACAGTATATCAATTGGTCATACAATTTCGGAGATAATATAAAATTACTAAAACGCAAAATGCCCCTAGCATAACTTTCATTGTGCAGACGTGCAGACGTTTTAGCTATTTATTTTTTTTATATGTTGGGCAAAAATCATCTTATGACAACCCCGCCCTTGGGTGGAGCGGGAGATAGTGTCAGACTCTTACTGACTAAAAACCCACCCCGTTCCTTCTAGCCTTCAAACCAGGGCACGAGTTCCCTTTCGGATAACCCTGGACCCGGTAGGTTTCGACCCAGCTGGGCCTCTGCTGTAGCTGACAACTCCTTGAGGCGCGCGGGAACAGTGCGCGCCGTCGACGTCTTGGGCTCGGTCCATTACCGGACGATCGCGAGCGAGCTACCCATGGCTCGCCGTCCGCGAGCCCGCGTCTACGGTGGCCGAAAATCGGGATCGGAATCCCGGCGGCGGCGGCTGCGTGGGCGCCGTTGCCTGTTGCGGTCTGCCTCCTCCTTTGCTAGCACTACTGCTTCGCAGAAGGAGGCGACCGCCTGCCATTCCTCCTCGCTCCGGACCATGGCCTCAACCAGGGCCCGGCGCGAGAGGTCTCCGCCGCAGATCGCCCCCACGAGGGCACGGTGATGCTCTGCCCAGGCAGGGCACACCTCGACTGTGTGCTCCACCGTGTCCTCCGGGCGTTCCGCACAGTGACGACACCCGGGCGTCTCTTCCGCTTGAATTCGGTGCAGGAACCTCCCGAACTTGCCATGTCCGGTGAGGACCTGTGTCATGCGGAAGGTAAGGACGCCGTGAGGCCTTTCCAGCCACGCCTCAAAGAGGGGACTTACCGCCATAATTGTGGCGTGCCCAACGTTTTACCTATTTGCCCATAGTTGGCGTTCTGCAATTACGTAATTTTTCTGAACCGCGGTGTTAAGACTTTCTGTGGATGGATGACCCTCTCGAATTATTAGGCCCACGTTGTCGTTAGTTGGAGTTCTTCTGTCAGTTGCTTATTGGTTTCGGTTGTTTCGTTCGTATGGTTGTTGTTGTTGATAGATACCTCATAATCGAAAATATCGTAATTTCGTTGTACGTTTGTTTTGTATGTTCGTAGTTTCGTACTTCGTTCTATCGTAATAATCGATACGAGTTATTCGATATTACGATTGTTTGGTTTTGTAAAGGCGGACGGTGTTCGAGTCGCTCTCCCTTTGTTCATAATTGTTTTTAAGTCTGTGCGTAGTTTGTTGAGAGCATGTCTAAAAGGAAATCTCAACTGTCCCGGCAGACATCACAGACAAGAGCCGCTCGAGTACGCCGTACGGAAGAATCTGCCCCTGAAAATGAGCAGCGCCTCTCGAGAAATAGAGAATATATTTCGCAAGCATGCGCTAGAGAATCTAGCTCCGAGCGCTCACAGCGCCTCGCTAGCCAAAATGTGAGGACGTCGCGGGCCCGTGCTCGAGAAACTAGCGCTGAACGTGCGCACCGTCTATCTGAGTTAAGGCAGCATGTGTCTGAGACAAGGGATAGGGAGACTAGCGCTGAGCGCTCGCAGCGGCTTGGTAGGCAAAATGTCATAACATCGCAGGCCCGTGCTCGGGAATCTAGCGCTGAACGTGCGCAGCGTCTATCTCATTTAAGGCAGCATGTCTCTGAGACAAGGGATAGGGAGACTAGCGCTGAGCGCTCGCAGCGGCTGGGTAGGCCAAATGTCATAACATCGCAGGCCCGTGCTCGGGAATCTAGCGCTCAACGTGCGCAGCGTCTATCTCATTTAAGGCAGCATGTCTCTGAGACAAGGGATAGGGAGACTAGCGCTGAGCGCTCGCAGCGGCCTGGTAGGCAAAATGTCATAACATCGCGGGACCGTGCTCGGGAATCTAGCGCTGAACGTGCGCAGCGTCTATCTCATTTAAGGCAGCATGTCTCTGAGACAAGGGATAGGGAGACTAGCGCTGAGCGCTCGCAGCGGCTTGGTAGGCAAAATGTCATAACATCGCAGGCCCGTGCTCAGGAATCTAGCGCTGAACGTGCGCAGCGTCTAATCGAGTGTAATCTTATTTTAAAACAAGAAATTTTCCGCGGACGAAGTCGCGGGCAGGAGCTAGTTTTTAATATTTTGCTAACATTCTCCAGTGCGTTTTTAACACAAGGAAAAAAGGTCCAATTTCCCGTTTCAATCATTAAAACAGTTTTTTATCCGTTTTTACTTATTGTTAGCTATACGTCTTTTTAACTATCAGGGGCAGACTTTTTAATATAGGTTCCATTTTTGAAAAAAATCTTTATTTAAAATGTCGCCCTGTCTATTTATGAATAGGTCAAGTCATCACATGCGCAAAACCGCCGAAATAATCAAATTTTCTGATACACGGGATAATAAAAGTTCTTATTTCAATGCAGATATTAATTTTACACAAACTAAAACTGCACATAAAACCTTTTATTTAATGATTTAATTCTCTCAGTATTTGGTCAATTAAATTAAAAATCGTTTGCGCACTGAACGTTACACGTTGTATATGGATAGCACAGGAGTCTTAGATAAACGTATCGTATAGATTGATTTTGAACTTTGAATCATTAACAGAAACTATTAAGACTCTATAGGATAGCACATAAGCTTTAATTAAATGTTTCAAGATATTTTTTTGACAAACACAGAGCTGCATGGCGTCATATCGCGAGAGGCGGTGGTGTAGTACTCGACCGAAACATGACCACGACCACTCTGTCATGAATGCACGACTAAGAAGATATTTAAATCAGTAGGGCTATTGCTCACTTCCACAATCAGACAATCAGGTTAGGTATTGTGATATCGAAAGGACATGGAACGAATTGTTTTTTTGTATAGCCAACGGACTGGCTTGTAAAATATACTTTTAAGGATTTTGCAGTTCCAGAATAGTTTTGAATATTTGTAGAAAAAAAGATGCGTGTTGTTTGTCAGTGTCGAAGTGATTTTTGTAAGAGAAGCTTGTGTAATCAACAAAGAAAAATATAGAAGTGTGCCGGGCCGTGTCTTTTCTTTATAGCTAACTAGCTTTCCGCCCGCGGCTTCGCCCGCGTGGACTACAGTTTATATCGCGCGGGCAGAGACCCGTGCTCAGCAGTGGAATTATAGGTAGCCTATGTGTTATTCCAGTGTCTCTTCTACCTACCTACCAAATTTGAGCTAAATCCGTTCAGTAGTTTTTTGCGTGAAAGCGTAACAGACAGACAGACAGACAGAGTTACTTTCGCATTTATAATATTAGTAGGGATAATCCCAACGCGACGCCTACTGTGACCTGAGCAACGCTACAGTACCATACCAAACATATGTCTACAGAATCAAAACAAATTATATATTATAGGTACAAGAAAAGTACACAAATCTTTTTTATACCACTAACTCAGAGTGCATATTTGTGAAAAAAGTCACGAATCGCTCGATATGACGGCCAGTAGGACGTGGAATTCCAATAAATTCCTGCAATACCTACTGTGACCTAATTCTTTGTGCGACAGGACAATAAAATGCCTACCTGAGTAATGAACGATTGACCTACAACTTTAGCCTACTGGCATTTATTTATGGGTTTGTACCTAATAGAGGGCACATAATAAACTCACCGTAGTCCAACTGGATTTACCTACACGAGTAAAATATACTTGTTTAGAATAAAACCGAATGAAGACTAACCTCCGACTTGTCATGACTCGAGGACACTCGAGGTACGTTTTCGTATAACCGCTCTTGTTATGTGATTATGATGTCACATCTTTCTTCAGATATTTTGGATATATAGATATCTTGTGGATATTACCTAGGCTTCTATGCAAATGAAAATATAAATTTGTGAAAACCAAACCAATCAAATTGGGTATTTTTCGTTAACTTTTATAATGTACCTATACAATATTAAAAATATAAAAAGTACATCCATAAAAGCCTTAATCGAGATTTTGAATGACGACAACCTTTCTGAAAAACTTTTAAGGGGGAACAAGTTTTGTGAAATATTCGAGTAAGTAAATCACGGAATTACCGAATACCAACAGATTTCCAGGCGTTATTTCTCTTTTTCCGCGTTGCCTCTGCGTAAAACATCGCGTTGGTTTGCGTTAGATGAAGCAACAAGCTTTTAAACCATACTCGATGTTGATGCTAGGCCCCTGGCCTAGCGTTGAGTATTTCTCAAACTCTACTTTAGCCTGAAAACCTGTCAAAATTTGTCTCTTAAGTTCATTTTTAGTTAATTTAATACACCCTGTATCGGAATATTGCCTACAGAGATTGTCTTTGAACTGGCCAGATATTGTAGCAAAGAACACAGCAGTAAAGTAAAAGGAAACCCGTAGTCTCTTCGACTAAGTGAGAAGTACGGAAGAAGAACCCATCTTGCGCTGACAAATAAATTAATACGAGTATAACGAGAACGGAATAATACATGACATATAAGCTAGTCTCGAAACCAGAGACCCTTGACACAACCAGCGTGCTACAGTGCGTTTCACTTAAGACGTTCCTTTGCCGTAATGTTGGCAATACGGAAAAACAGTGTTGCAATATTTTTAGCAATTAAATTACTTAATATTAGGGAGATTAACTTATATATTTTTTTTGTTTTTCTTTTTACTATTTTTGAATAAAGTATAGGGCGCTGAGCTCCATTCCGATTGTCTTGCAATTCTTTCAAATACCGAAAACTCCATGCCACAATATCGTATCTCTCTATAACAACGTCCTTTTAGACCTGCTTTTTTTAAATAAAGTCCCATTCCTCTCATAATTCTCCAAAAAGTTCTGCAACTACCGTTAAATTCGATTTCGTTGCGCTTTTCGGGGAACAATTTTGGTAGAGTAGGCAACTCTTTCCTTTTTCCCTTCCAAAGATTTTATATATCCTACTAGAGTAGACTAGATTGACTACGAAGAAATATTACACTGTCTAAAGTGTTCTTTATTCTCATTAGCATTAAGTTCATGTGTGTTATTGACACGCAAAAGGGAAAAATGGCCTGGAGTAAGACACTGAGATAAATCCTCTCTGTCCCTTTCTCACATACTACCAGAAAAAAATAAGAAACAGATGGTAGTTTTTAGATTGTTCCAGTTATCGTTATATAGTCCGTGTTCATGCATTTTGATAGGTTTATGCAACATAAAATGAATTGCAACTAAATATTTTATTTTAAATATTGCTTCTTGAAATTTTATACGCATTCTTCTTGTATTTAATGATGATTTCATTTAGATTTAGTAGCTATTCGTAGTAATTTTCAAATTATGAAAGGCAACATTTAGGAGGTTTCAATTTGACAGAATTTGACATCAATAAACAATATGGCTGATGCTTCATAAGACTAAAGTTGTATTTTTAATTGTTACAAGTTTTTATCTCAATGTTTAGTAAAGTATAAAGTGTGCAAGATGTTCAAAACGTTGCTGTGTAAAGTTTCGCAATAGTGATGAGTATCCTGGTTGTGGAATTTCATTTTTTTTGGTAAGTTTTCTGTTTTGTTTACAAAATATTTATGTAGGGTGACAACAAACATCGTTTTGAATTTTTTTTGGCTGGGTGCAAAATTTTATAAAATTCGATTGTCTACTGTTCAAGTTTTATATTATTATAAGCAAATTTCTAAATATCTGAGAAGGCTCAATTTTTTTTTTTTAATAAATCAAGCGCGCACCAATTTTACTAATTTTATCTTTTCTGTTGATCGGGCGCCTTTGGCCGCTCGGCGATCTTCGGCTGCTCTCATGACACAATGGAAAGCGGCGAGCAGCGGCGGCCAGAGGTGCGGCATGCGGGACGTGTCTTCGGACCAATTCAGTATTAGTTATCTGTGACCACTTCTTAAAACGACGCGCGTGCGCTCCAAAATCTTCTCCACATCGATATAGTACATTCGAGAATTATATTCATTTTAAATCATAGTCCTGTCTTTAACTTTAGTCCTTAGGTAGGTCCCTAATAAATGCCGCACGCAATGCTGCATGTATGTGGCTTAACCGTTAACTACTAGTAATATATTATTTTTTATGTTTTGTTGTAGATTTCCAAAAAACGAGAACCATCAGCAACAGTGGCTTTGAAGTTGTGACATTTTTTTTTTTTTTTTCAGCAACAGTTTTATTTGTGGTTGCCACATTAAGTCTGAAGATGTAAAGTTAAATCTACCCGTGTCCTTCAGTTGCCCTTTGTGTTCCAGGACCATAGTTTCCCTTTCGGAAATTCCCTGTGGCGCGTTAATGTATTATTTATTGTTTATTTTTTAGTTAATACGTGCAATTTGATGTAATAAAAAATGTACAATTTTATGTCATGCATCAGTCTATTTTTAATAAAGTAAAAATAAAAGAATAATATTAGTTTTATTATAAACTAACTAGTTTTTTCTTTCAGACAAACCTTATTCTTATAGGTGTAGCTGTTCAGAAGTGATCTTCTTACGTAGGTACACACTTCAGCTATTTCCTAGTCATTACAGAGAAAACTCTATTCCCTTTTGGTAAGTGCATGTCTATTTTGATGTATCAAAAATATCTTTAACTAACTTTTGAGCAAAATTGTCCCGTAGTATGTAGCTAGTGTATGGACACACTAGTAGAACGAGATGACAGGACTCTTTCTGACTTTCCTTTTCAGGTACGCTTTTGAGGTTGTCGTAGTCAATCTAGTACTAGGATATATAAAATCTTTGTTCCCTTCTTTTTTGTGTAGACAGACAGGGGAGCCAACATTACGCCAAAGGAACGTCTTAAGTGAAACGCACTGTACTGACAATTTGCTAAGCTAGATAGCCATAGACACGCTAAGAAGAATGATACGCTTTACCTTCTAATAAAAGATGAGGATATTAACAAGTCATAAACGATATGTCGATGTGCTTTCTTTTTTTTACCAACATCAAAAAAGTGTAACGGAGCAGGTGTATTTTTTTTGTCACTCAATTAATAAAAAAAAAGGTAAAATTTCCTATTACCACCGATCTAATTTAATACCGCTGATTTTTTTTTTGTGCCAATAACAATCTTCTTGTGTATAACAAAATGTTTACCTTTCAGTGAGTAAGGACTTTGGACCTAAACCTTTGGAACTAGAACGCTGGAATTTTGTACAGATGTTGCTTTTAGGATTTTCCAAAATTCATCCATGGGTATGAATCAGGGATCAAGCATAAATAAAATATATTTTCGATAAAAAAGTACAGTCCCAGATATAGTGTTATATTATCTCACGAAGACGGATTGGTCTACGCACACATCCAAATGTGTGCATACACTTTTTTTTCTCTATGCGCATACAGAAAAAAGCGTACTCTCGCGTTTATCCCGCCAGGGTCGGACATCCACGATCAAATACTCCATCTCATCAGCTTTTTCTGTCACTTATGGGGATTGAAGAGCTAAACAAGATGGAGTACCCAGTCGCAAATACATGACCCTGGCGAAAAGGACACGAAAACACTCGTCGTACAATCCGACGCAAGTGGTTACAGGGTTAATAGATGAGTTATAGCTAGGAAGGGGTCGGAGGGGGAGTCCTGTCTAAAGTCCAGGACTGGACTTCCACGGGCGATTAACTTTAATGACGGCTAAGACGAATGACAATGCATAGCCGCTACAACAATAGGGTCATTTGTAGAAGCGACCGACGTTTTGAGCAGGATAATATTTGAGTATGACAAGACAATTGTTTACGGACTTGTGTATTTTCCTTTTTGGAGGCGTATTGCGCCTTTACAGTAGACAGCAACATACCCACCTGAACTTTGTAGTTAACTGTGTTGTAAGACAACTCTTTTACTTTTACCTTGGGTACTATACAACCATAAGATGGGCTGAATAAACTAACAGCCTGACAAGTAAATAATTCAGTGATAAATTTTAATTCACTTTGAAGTTTTCTTCGATATTTTCCCCGTAATCGAAAGTCAATTTCTGAACCAAAATAACAAACATCAAAGACTTATTCAGCAATTAAATTTTAACTTTGTTCCAAAAACCTTTGGGTGTGGCAGTGACATTTACTATAAATGGGGTTTCGCGAATTTTGATAAAAACTTTAAATCATTCGGTAGCTTTCTTTTTGATAGGATGCTCGTGTATTTTATATTATTTTGATGCCATCACTATTTACAAGACATAAAATTGTACAAACACGATACCTAGATACTATCAAACTCGCAACCACGAAGACACAAATTGTCGTGATGTCTTGGGAGACATAGACCTAGAAAACCGTTCCACTTGCCTATCGTCAACATCGACGCAATCCAACGCGATGTTTGATGAAAAGACAACTCAAAAAAAGAGTGATAACACCTGAAATCTCTGTTGGCATTCGGTAATTCCGTGATTTACTCGAATATTGCACAAAACTTGTTGCAAAAAATACGTTTTTTTTAAACTATATAATATTTTGATTTCTATAGAAGCCTAAATAATATCCACAAGATAGCTGTGTATCCAAAATGTACCTATAGAGCAAGATGTGTAATAGCATCGTAATCACGTAAGAGGCCCTATATGAAAATGTACCTCGAAAAGGACGGTCTAAAAACAATTTAGCAGGTAACAACGGATGCATTGGTTTATTTATACATATTTTAGTAATTTAGCATTCACAAACAAATCACATCGTGTCCTGTGATTAGATGTAGGACCCTCACGTAAATTCTTCTCTTTCCTTGTCTGCCGAGCCTCTACCGTGCAAAGTCCCCTTTTTATCCTTCAGAGGGCCCAAGTTACTCTAAACAACAATAATACAGGTGGTGAGTGTACGCCGCTCTGCGTCATACACCCACCAACGTCAAAAGTATTACTAAAGCGATGAATAATTTGTAAGAGCGTCTTTATGAAAAGAATAACATAGCGTTTTACGGTATGCTTTTCAAAAACAAGTCTGAGTCACCTATCTTCCGCTGTTTTGATTGAATCCCTATAAAACCCACGGATTATAGGTCATGGGGATGTGGTCTTTTTCTGTATTACAGTGTTTTTGGAAGTGTTGTTTTGCGCCAGCAAGCAAAGACGTTCTGTCTTCTTTATTCCAATCATATAATCTGGCGGAATGGAATAGTAGACCTCGACCGTAAGAAGGAAGTTTGATACTTTAATGTGAAACTGTCGAACAGACGATGCTCTTTGAGATCTCATGGGAAACGACAAGCGCTTTCTCGTGCTTCTTAATGGCCTCACTCCACATGTGAATGACATTCGCTGGTAGATTCCTTGTTGGTCAGTATCCGCAGAAGGTATAATGCCAGTCTACAAAGTCGTCGTTGGCCGACTCCTAGTAAAGAAAATAGACGTTGCCGCTGTAGTTGACTGGGTCTATCCGAGGGACCTTACGGGTATAGGCTCCAATTTAGTTTGCTTTAAAACTTCAGCACTTCTCCAGTCTCGAACGAACGGGTTAGCTCCGAAAGGTAGCTCAGCCCCGGTATGAAAGGCACGAAGGAACGGGGTAGGTTTTTTAGTCAGCAAGAGTCTGACTCCGCCCAAGGGCGATGGATGTCATTTGGATGATTTTTACCTACCGCAAAAAAAGTCTTAAACGAAAGGCAAAATAAGCTCGTCAAAATTGAAAACAGTTCAAGAGCAAAAATTATACGAACAATTGCTGGATTCCCGTCAGGACAATTTACATCACTCATGACAATCTACGAGATAGGTATCAAGAAGTCTTTGAGACTATCTATTAATCAACGTTTGAGCTCATCAATTCTATTGTGTTGCTTGATCACGTCGGGGTCACCAGTTTAGAGGTAAGTATGCTGAACAGAGTAACCATGGAGTTTCGAAAAAACTAAACAACCAAAATGGAACCGTGCATTAGCTTCTGACGTTTTATAAGTGCCCTTAGAGGCATATATGAAATAAAATCATTTGAGTGTAAGGTCTCGCAAACCTCCGCTGAAAAGGGAGGGTCCTCCGACCAGACGGGTGTCACGTCTGGTTTGGGCAACTGCCCGATGGATGATTTTGGGCTATTATATATGTTTAAATCGTGCGGAGAACTTTAATTGCGCGATGCAGGATTTTGGACTTAGTTTAGTGACGCTATAGATGTCGCTATAGATATTTCGTGAAAATTACTACAATGTGTTCCAAATAAGAATAGGATCGCCTGTCATGTTGTGACGTCACGTCATGCTGTCAAATCAAAAAAATTATAGGGTGAGCAAAACAAGAGATTTTTTAAATTTAATTTATTTACGAAACGAAAAAAACTTTACAGTTCATGAATTTTGCTCAACTTCGAGTTCTTCAATTTTGCCCTATTTTTTGCGATTTGACAGTATTAACGTGACGTCAGAACATGGCAATCGATCCTATTCTAATTTGGAACGCATTGTACCTGTGTAGATAAGTCGGACTGCCAACCAAATTTTACTAGCATTATAAAACAATTACCAAAGTGTATTTAAGAGTAACCATGGAGTTTCTGGCCGGTTCTTCTCCATAGGAAACAACCAATTTGGAACTGTGCACTAGCTTCTGACGTTTTATAAGTGCATGTATGCCTAAGTAAAATAAAATATTTTGACTTTGATTTTTAGGTCAGTATCTTCAAGATGCAAGAGTCTAACAGCATGAACTGTCATTACATAATGGAGTAACAAACATTAACACTAATAAAAAGGACGATGACTTGTGTTGTGTTGCCAAGAGTCAGAGTTATCATGCAATGCTAAGATAACAAAATAAAAACATTGTTATTTGTTTATTTTAAACATATGTTAAATACATTAATTATGATAGAATTTAAAAAAAAATAATGATGGAGATAAGCAGTGTGCTAAATCAACCATCTTGAAATACATTCAATCTAGGAAAATGTTTAACAAGCATGATCAAAAACTTCAACTAATCAGTGTGTAGTAATTTTTTCTTTTTTTTCCAGGTGGAAATCATCAAAGAGATTCACTTTGGGGGGAGTGAAAGGGAGTGTCAGATGTAGTGACTGAGATCCGCCTGTATTTCTTAGTTACCGTTTATGTTTCAGAGACATTAACTCTTTCGAATAATAATCCTGCATTCATAGAACTTAGAGTCAAGCTTCATTTAGCATGGTTATGCTAAGATTAAATAATGTGTTACTCTTCAGATACTGTCAATTAGAGACAATAGTAAGACAATTACAGCACAAATACCAGCATTACTTGGGGTTTAATTAATTAATCATAGAATAGTTTCTCTATGGTTTAGTTATGACTAGAATTTCATATGCAAAAATTCTAAAACTTATATAATAATATTTATTTCTTACAATTTAATATTATAGAATAAACTTTAATGTAACACAACTACCTACCCAAATGATTAAAATCTGTGACTGCTTAACCCTTCAGATACCTTCAATTAGAGACACAATAGTAAGACAATAGATGCGCGGCCACCGGTGGTCGCTTGGGGATTCATGAATTAATAAAAAAAAAAATTTACAACTTAATAAATACCTGTGCTTAGATACACCTAAGATAATGGCATAATTACACAACATTGTTAAGAAACATTACATTGGTAGCAAAAACAATTCAAATACCGGACACTAACATTATTCAGCAGATTCAACTCACTACACTTAATTAGGTGTGGGTCATCATGTAACTTGCAAACAAAAAACAGACAAGATTTTTTTATGTTTAACTAGATATTTTTTTACTATCTGTACACCAACTAATAAGGATAAGTTGTTGGAAAATAAGAGAAAAGAGGTCTAATTTATCATCTTCAAAAACTTGTAATTACTTTTTAATTTCACAGAAAACTTATGGAAAGGCTTTTTTTTTTAATTTGGGGCAGTATTTTTTTTTTTTTTTGTATAAGATTAGTAACAAATTAATTTCTAACCATTAACCTGAAGTAGGGATCCATAATTTTCACTTGGCATTTTATGAAGTCGACAGTTTTAACACGACTGTTCCACAGTATTAACGCGCGGATATAAAACCGGTTTTAAAACATCCACCGAACGAACCTTCATTGACACAGCTAAAAATAACACAAAACTAAATATTTATTCCAGTTGACAGAGCAAACAAACCTTGAAATCAATTTGCGAAATAAATGATATTATCAAATAAATGAAATAGCGTGTAGCAATGCGAATTGATGCATTATAGTGTGAACGAATGCGTCGCTTAGGTGTACTTCCGCACGGTAACATATTATTTTTATCTTAATAAATAACAAGTTTTTCTTATAATACTAACTACTACTCCAGAGATAAATAAATTAAACCAATATTTCCGAAATTAAATAGATAACTTTTACAGTTAGAAGACTTAAAAAAATATTTAAGTAGAACATACCTTTAAATAATTTTACGAAGCGAGCTTCTCTACCGGAGATTCGGTGTCATATTCCAATTTTATTTGAAAAACAATTTATGCGCTGCATAAGAACTGCCGGATATATGTATCGTCTTTCTGAATTATTAAATTGGAGAAATAAATAACATAGTATAACAATCATGCACACCGCACCGCCAACTGGTACTTGCCATATCAGCACTCTGTTCCACCATTACAAACTAATCAGATAAATCGATGTCACAACTGACAGCAGGATGGGAAATCGTTGTGCTAGTAGGAGAGAAAAAGACAAAAACTGTCAAATCAAATTAAAATAAATCGTGGAACAGGGTATTTTTATTTATATAACTACTTATTTCAACAAAACACACCAAAGGACGTCTTTGTTTCACATAAAAAAAATTACTTATTACGTCTTTTAAATCTTATTTCTTTATAATAAATATGAATGTCATGTGTAGTTGTACTAATCTATAGATCTTCTATTTATTAAAAGCAAAATACCAGTCACTGATTAATCACGAAATCTTAAAAACTATTTATACATATAAATATATATTATCTATTTATATAAATCTCAGAATACCTACAAACTTAAAATTTATCTAAGAATGGATTTTCCGAAATTCACTCCCTATGGGAATGAAACGGGAGCTCAAAGTTTGAATGGAAAAACCGACTTAAACGCGGGCGAAGCCGCTGACAGAAACTACTAGTAATTCAATAAAATAAACCTGCTTCAAAAATGAACGAACAGTAATCATTTAAACCAAATTCTTCCTAATAGCTTGGTTTTATTTTTAATACTTACAAAATTAATCTCAGTTAACACTTCATAGCGGTTTATTTAACTAACAAGTGCCAATATGATTTAATAATATCACAATCATGGAACTAAAAAAAAATCTTTTTTTTTAGTTCCATGAACATAGCTGGATCACTCACTATAGTTTTTACCGACTTCCCAAAAAGGAGGAGGTACTACGTTCGGCTGTTTGTATGTTTTTTTTTTTTTTTTTTTTTAAATAATACGAACAATATTATACAAAGGTTTCACCATAGAAAGCTAAAAAGACTCATTCTCAAACCTTGAACTTTTGATATTCTTTTTGGCGTTCGGAAACTACGAATTCAATTTTTGTTTTTCATCCATTTCTCTTGCATTTCTCGTTATAGTATTTTTATTTCAGATACGTTTTTACGTTATATTTTACGCACTGATACGTTTTTACGCACTGACTAAATCTGAAAATCTAAAAAATGAAAACAAATTGATAAATTAACTTTAAAATTATAGTACTTTCTAGAAACGAAATGGAAATTTTATCAGACATTGACATTCATTACCGATCCCGAGCACGAAACGTTCCGGTTGGTTATAAAACGAAAATGTTTAGCATCGCTTTTTGTAAACCGTATCCACTCTTACCAGCTTAAATAAATCAGCAGACAGAGACAATCGATGTACTGCTATGCTACGTATGTGCAATTATCTGGGATTGGATTGAAAGAAGAAAACAGCTGTCGAATATTTTTTGTTTGTTGCGCAATAAATAAAATAATCAACATCTACCATCAAAAACAACAGGATTAGCAGCTAACCATCACCAAAAATTCATAAAGTTCAACTCAAAATGGAACGAAATAATTTCATGGATAAATTACGGATATTTTTTGGCTTAAAGCAGAATCCGCCTCAAAATGATTTTAGAAATCCTATTTGGAGTTCCGACGATGAAGATGACGGTGATGAACTTTATACCAGACACGAAATGGAAGATTTTAATGATGCCTTGAATATGCATGAAGAGTTCTCAAGACAAATGTTCGATATACTCCGATCTTTCGGTTCTATGTTTGGAGACGTTAAAACATTCATCAACGACGCCGGCCCCTTTGACTCCTTCACCACCATCAACACACTGCCACCAGAACACGGTGACCAAGAACACTTTAATGGAGATAATATAAGAGACTACTACCTGAAACCGGGCTACAAACATCCACAGGAGCCTCATCTAAAAGAAGATAAAGATTTAGATGGAAAAATAACATCTAATGATATATCTGGACTGTTTAAAAAGAAGAAAGACACTCCTCCTTTGACACCTTTTAATGGAGCATTAGTGCCTGGTGGATCATTCTGTCAAACTATAATTACAACTAGTGTAACAAAGCCAGACGGATCAGTCGAGACCAGGCGAATAGTGAAAAATGGTAATGAGGTCATTGAAGAGACAGTCACATCTACATCGACAGGAACGGACACCCGGACACCGATACTGCCACCACACACACCAGGTTTGGATCAATTATCAAGTCCTGGCTATATTTACAAGAACGTAATGTCTGAACTTTCTTCTTTATTTAGACAATTTTACTAATATTAACTCCCATTTCTGTAGTTGCGTATGTTGTAGAACATTACTATATTGGTATAAGATAACAATTGTATTTTCTTTCTTACAGAGGAAGTAAATTGAAATTGATAGCTACAGCTATAACATAGTTTTTGCATATGATATTGCAGAAATATAGATGTTTAATTCTAACAAAGTTTATTCTAGATTCTCAATGTACAACTTCAAGCAATTTCATAATAATATAGTTCTTTACTTGTTGTATTGGTAACATTGGATTTAAATAGATATTTTCAATAATCTGTAGATTCTGGGTAGTATAGAATTCTCTTATCTAACTGTTATTAATAATATTGATCAAATAAATGTCAACTTACTTTTGAATTACATTCTAATTCATAATAGAACCAGTGTTTTTCTTATCTCCTGTCTTTTACCAAAGTAGGTATGTTTAGTTAGTTTTAATCTCAATAATATGATAACACTAATGCGTTACAATATTTTATTTTCGAATACCGTCAATTAGAGATACAATAGAAAGACTATGACAGAGAATACTGGGGTTCGCTTGGGTTTAGTTATTTATTACATTAAACCCCATTCGAATGCTGCCATGCCAAACAAAGAGTTACAGATAAATATTGTATGTCTGACCAAATAGTACATTATGATATAAGTGTGTAATGTTAGTGATTACCGTTGAGGCGGTATTTAGGCCCAAGCCATGGTGAGGGTCTTAAGAGAGTCGAGAATGGTAATCATTAATTACTCACGTGTATCATACGACGTTTTTCAACTTGTGAATAAAATAACTGTAAAACTAGTAAACTTTAGTGGCGGTAAAAAACTGTTTTCATATGCGCCGACCCCAAATAAAACGGGATAAGGGCAGGAAGATGATATCCCATATCCCATTTTGTTTTTCTTTAGTTCGTGGGGGACAACCTGCGCCCATCCTGATACGATAAATGTCATAAAATTATGACGGTGGAGAGGTTGAACAATAAGGTTTTAACCACATTATAGCACTAGTGCGTAATGGTAATCAATATGTCACAGTTTGGTAACAAGTGCCATTATATACCTAAGTGCAGTGCAATAAGAACCACTTTATGAGCAAGTGTATTGAAAATATTATTATAACACTAATGCTATCACACTTATAAATAGTTTGTTTTTTCATGCTCGAAGGGCTGAACGAATTCTGATATATCTTGATATACAAGTAGGCCATATCCTGGAATAGCATTTTATAAGATACTTTTTATCCAGGGAGTACATTCCCTTGGGATAAGTGCCTACTTCCACAGCTGAAGCTGCTGGTAGTACCTAATGCAATAATAAATACTAAATTCAATCCCACATAATTTATTAAATAAATACTATCATTTTATTAAAATAAACTTAGTTTATAATTAATTATACAAAAGTCAGTGACAAAGTTACAAAAGTACAGATTAAACTGTACAGAATTTAGGAGCCTTAATCTGCTAAAGTCTACTCTCTTTATTTCGAGAACACTTAAAAAAATGGTAAAATTCCTTTTTCTGTTGTCTTATCTATCTAAACAAACTTTCCGAAACAAAAATTATGATTGCATCATCCATTCATAATTACAACGCCAATTAGCTGGGATAGCACACACGAGCAACTTTTTGTCTTTGACGCTGCAACTCCTCAGCACTCGGGAACCAAAGTTGCGTCGCCGGCTTGTCGCTGATCCCCAGAAAAATCTCCCAGCTGTCGCGTACATACGTGCGCGCACTTTCATATAACCCCGTAGACTTGATGCGTGAAACTGTTTGAATTGGTCGCTTAGACTTAGGGCCGAGACACACCGGAACCTTTTTTTTTTGACACAGAAAGTGCTCGCTTCGTCGCTGCCATTCAGGTGTGACTCGGCCCAAAAGTTGCTCGTATGCTCTATCTCTAACATAGTATGTACCTACAAACATTTTAGTCATAACTTTGTCGCATCACTTTTGCATGTGATTTTAATCGTCGCGTTTAGTCGCAATAACAAGCGTCGGCCGTGTTGCTCTTGATCCACGTCAGGTACCTGTTGACCCTCGAATACACGCCATACTTGTCAGGTCTCGCGCAACCCTCGCCCCAAGACACCACACCTGGAAACACATGGTTTTGTTATGGGAGGCGACATCAATGCCTTCAAGGTGCGAACTAAACTGTGTCTAACAAATATTACTAATATAACAATTGATTTACAACCGAAAGCTGACAAAGATTTAGACCCCTATTATAATGTTTTTGTAGAGAACTATTCGTTTCAGATTTTCAAATCGCACAAAAGGATTGAAATATAAGTAAGTTATGTAATGAACCATTTACCTGTATTGAATGTTTGTTGACCTAGGCCTGCACAATAAGCACGTGCTTATAAGAAATCACGTCTAAACGGCCAACTTAGATTTTTGTTACTATCTGACTCGGCAAACGTTCTTCTACCATATGCTTCGATCAATAATAGTATTATTGATCGAAGATATGGTCTGCCTAAGTTATCAAAGAAAAAATGGGGGGTGGGGGTTGGAGGACAAATAGCCTACGTCCCTACGACTTATTCTCAGAATCTCAGACCAACGAAATAATAAACAAAAAAAAATGGTCACACCGTAGGACTATATACTTACCAACTTCCTGATACTTCTCAGTGGTTTCGTTGAACACATGCAGGGGTCCACCGGAGTCGCCCTGACAAGCATCCCGACCGCCGTCAGGCTCTCCAGCACACATCATGTTGTCTGTAATGCGTCTGCCGTATGAGCGGTCCTTGCACTCCGCGTTCGATACTATTGGCACTTTCACCTGGAAAGATTATTTATTTTTAATTGAGAATAGAGCTCGCAGTAGTATTATGAAGGACCATTAAATTAACCTTTTGAACGCCAATCACTTGTAGGTAGGTATACCAGTTCGAGTTTTTCGTGCCCTCAGCGCCACTACTTGATTAGAAGTAATAATAGTATAAAATAAATTTACAACTTTTACAAGACCTTTTATTTTGTTTTTATGGAAAATTCCCCTATTATAAGCCATATTTTTAACTTTTTCACACTTTTTTTTTTCTTGTTTGTTTTATATTCAATAGAAACATTGTTAGTCAGTTTAACATAGAAACAATTTGTTGCGTGGCGCTGGAGGACACATCGCGTATTATAAAGATGGGCGTCGAAAAGGTTAAGCAAGATGTCTAATCTAGACACCACTGAAACTTCATCACTTGCAGCATCACACATTTAAACGCGTAGGTATGCAATACGAGATAACAGAGGACCAATGGGGTAAGTAATTAAAGAGTATTGTGGTGGTTTTCAATACCTATCTAACTTGTGCTTCAATTTATTATGGGAAGAA
The DNA here is from genome assembly GCA_949319445.1 of Mythimna lalbum. Taxonomy (NCBI): domain Eukaryota; kingdom Metazoa; phylum Arthropoda; class Insecta; order Lepidoptera; family Noctuidae; genus Mythimna; species Mythimna lalbum. The sequence goes on along the minus strand of OX439356.1, from coordinate 4,128,329 downwards.
AAATGTAGGAGGAAAATGCTGGATTAGGTTATTGCTTTGTCATCAACTGGGGATATCTTTAAAAGGTAATTTACGTTTACCGCATTTTACCTGTTGTATAATCCCTCTCTTAGAGATTTAGTGACATTCATTATGAATATCTAGAAAAACCCAGAGACAAATAGATGGAGGAATATCAAAAAAGTTAAAGTGATGAAGCGGGAGATCATGACCTTTAACATTGAGGAATACGACACAAGGAGGAGGAGAAAAACTCACTCCGTTATTTTTGTAAATTTCAAAAGTTACTTGTAGTAATCTGAAATGTACAAAAAGATCACAGCTTGCTTCGATCATGAACAATTCCATACCTCCTGCAACGTATTGGAGACAGATCCACCTTCATCAGTGACTCCCCAGCCAATTACAACGCCGCACTGGCGAGTATAGGATAGCCCAGGGGTGGGCAAACAGACTGGTCGCACTCTATGGTCATCATCAGCTGGCACTGTGGGTGATGTGGCGGTTTCTTCAGTAGTACTACTATCGGGACTGCTCGTGGAACCATCTTCATTATCCCTCCTTACACGCTTTACTGCGCTGCTTAGGTCCAGCTAAGGAACAAAATTAATATTCATGTAGGTAATATTGATAGAGATGATAACATAACCAGCCTTTCAATGTTTCCACTGCTGGGACTCAGGCTTCCACTCTAAGAGAGGTAATGGGCCGTAATCCACTACGCGGGCCCAGTGCGGGTTGGTGAATGTCACATGTATTCGAATTATTGGTTCTATAACTTGACCGATGATGTTTTCCTTCACCGTTTTGAGAGCAGTGGTGATGAAATAACTTACACAAAGTAATGCACCTGACTGGGTTCGAACCCGCGACCTACAACTCGTAAGTAGACTAGGCTTTATTTGGGAGTCATCTCTATCTGCTCTGATGCAGATAGAGATGACTCCCAAATAAAGCGAAAGTTGATACATAACACAATTACAATGCCTGCGCTTCCGCAGTCTCCAAAGCGACCCTCGGAGAATGCGGAAATCACGTGTTTTTCTAATCGATTATGTAAATCCATCTATATTCTACGGCGTTAAGTTTTAACTGGCATTCCTTGAAATCTCTCAGCAGGTCTAGTTCTGATGGGCACTCGTCCAGAATTATGGCGAATATTGTGAGTTTTTGCTGTTTTTCGTACTTATTTAGCGAACGCCGTTCGCTCTCTCATTGTCCTATTCTATTGTATCTCTAATTACAGTATTCGAACGGTCAATAAATAATCAATTTCGAAGGTCGACTGACAGATAATGCCTAAGGCATTAAGTCCGCCTTTGTACAATTTTTGTGCATAAAACTTTAAATAAATAAATTTTACACCAAATGGAAATGGATAGTCCACGCTAACCAAAAGAGTGCAAGTAAGTAAAAGAATTCGTTAGCGGTGAGGAATTTCATCTCGTTGTTGGAAAGTGTAGATTTATCATCATTGTCACGCAATTCGACTTCAAAACAAAACAGTAGCTGTTCGCTAATTAATTATTTTGTTCACATTCAAGTTTTTAACGAGCGGAACGACTTGATAGAGACATAAAGTTGTCTTGGCAAGTTAATGAAATCCAAATGATTCGTCTTCTACTAAATCAACAGGTGAAACTATTATGTTTCAATTGGTCGCCTATTAAGTTTATTCTATTCTATTCTTTTCTTCTGGCGTCTTCTCTTCGGTACCTTAGCTAAACGGTGATCTCCAAAGGAAAAAATGGAAGGTAAAAATTTGCCCACGACCCTTTCTCAGACCTACCAAATATACACAAGTTTTCATAAAAATCGGTCAAGCCATTTCTGAGGAATTCAATTATAAATATCCTGAGATACGGGAGAAGCTAAATTAGCTATAGTATTTGTAGACATTGGGCACTTGGGCTCGGCCCGAATAGTTACTGGACGGTCGGACAGCGAGCTAGCCATTGCTCGCCGTTCCCAAGCCCGCGCCTACGGTGGCCGGAAATCGGGATCAGAATCCCGGCGGTGGCTGGGGCGTGAGCGCCGTTGCCTGATGCGGTCAGCCTCCTCCTTTGCTAGCATTACTGCTTCGCAGAAATACCTCCTCGCTCTGGACCATAGGTTGATGGTGTGACAGAAACAGATAAGAAGAATGAAATTTAGGGTCTGAAGGAAGCTGCAGGTAGCGGTAGGCCCCTTCACTGAAGGATGTAAATATGTGCTCTCTTTTGAGACTGTCTGATTGTAATAGAAACTAAAAGTGTTAGAAAGTGTCCTATTATTTTTATCAGACCGTTCGATCTCGAATCGTATAGTTCTATTTTAAAATTCAATAATGTGCCAGATTACCCTTTCATCGAGCCTCATCAACGCGATGTCGTTATCATACGTGCCAGGGTTGTAGCGCTGATGACGTATGACTTGTGACACTTTCCTGTCGATGGTCTTCGTCTCATTGGGGTTCTTAGTGTCGTGCTCCAGTAAGCGGATAGTGATGCGCTCCTTTCGGTATCTGTAAAGTAAGATCGGTTGGTTAATGAGATCAGAACATAAGACACCATCAAAGATTTATCGTAATAGCTACGCTCATGCCTTAGCCTTTTTTTGTTCTGGGTGGAGCGAGCGGTAGTGTCGTAGTTTTACTGGCTAAAACTCAACTGAAGGATTCCTGTGTTCTGTGCTAAAACCGATCTGTGTTCCTTCAAGCGCCCCTTGCGTCTCAGGGCCTCGGTATCGCTTTCGATCAATCCCGCAATACTTTAGTCTTGTGACGAATTGTTAAGAGTTTGATCTTGAAAATGAGAAGTGACTTTGTTCTTTTCTTTCTAAGTTGGACGGATTATTATAATTAAAATATTGTTAAAACTAGTGTTTATAGTATATGTTGGTACATATATTGTTTTCAACACACATTTCAAGCAGTCGCTGTGTGCCGGTCGCGGCGCATGCCTCGCAAAGTCTGTATCCACCTTAAGACTTACGACGGATAACTTGTACCCGTTCTCCAAGATCGAGGCCAAAGTCTCAAACTGTTACAGTTTACAACCTGGTGACAACGACATAGGCCGTCTTACAAAACCAGACCGACGTAAAAATGTGCAGCTGTTCAGTATTAACAAAAACATTTAGATGCGTACGGCAGAATGCAAGTGGCATGCGTCCAAGTGCACGACCATCACCTTTTCAACTAGATATTAAGGTAGATAGAAATTGGCACTAGTCACTCAATGGTGTTTTTGATCTCGATATGCCGTTGTATCTTTGGCAGGAGTTAGTAAACAATATACTTTGTTGAGAGAGTTGGATGAATTTTTGCTTTAGAAGGCCCTTAAACAATACTTGTAGTTTTCAACCACCCATTCTAGAGACATTCTTGATTTGGGTTGGTCTGTGCTACCAACCGATGCAATGCGATCTGCCAACTGGTATCCACGTAAAGATTGCTGATCAAGCAGATGAAATTGACATAAAATTAAGTTTTTTGTATCCGTGTAGGGTGACTTTATGACGTAGTTCGGTTACCAATTGTTGTTGTGTCTTCAAGACTAGAGCAAATAGGCTCTTAATAAACTATAGTGCGCCTCACCATCAACGATTGCATCACTACTTGCCATCAGGTGGGACCGCAGTCAAGCATTAGTTTATATCAATTAAAAAAAAATCTAGCAAAGGTGGATGGTGACCAAAAGTCTTACCACACACTATTTCTTTTCTCTCTTTTTTCGCTCTTCGTTTCCTTTCAGACACTTACCCAGTACAATGTGCAGCGGTGAGGACATACAGGTCGTTGATGAGGGATCCTCCGCAGAAGAACCGTCCGTTATACATCAGCATCGCCATCCAGGGATACTCACGCTCTTTGGTCTCGTAACCACCCACTATACGACGCTTCGTCCGAGCCACGCCGCATTCTGGAAATTGACAAGTTTGTGTGAGGAACCAAGGATTATTTATCTTTCAGGTCCAGTGGTACAGTCCATTTCAGAAGTCGGTGTCGAAGTATAGACCCAAAATAGTTGGAAAGGGGGTAAAGGCGAAGTTCATGAAGATATTTTGCACTAAAACCATAAATTGGGATAACGGCAAGAGAATGATGGTCAATATTTGAAAGTTGGTAACGAACAACTGTTACATTATTCGCCCAGAGGAGATTAAAACTCTTAAAGCTAGAAGGATTCTAGACTTCCTGGAAGCCTCCGGGCTAAAAGAGTTACTCTAACAAGGTGGCGAGTCACAATAGATCTTTTAGGTCGCAGTGACTACATCCCTACACTACGGGAGATGCATAGCCCCTTATCTTCAAAATAATAATAATACTTACGGCAAGCAGGGCAGCTGGGTGGAGGATCATGGATGATGATAGGGCTAGTTGTGGTGGTGCTGCCGCCCAGTAGGTTGCTGACCCACTCGATGAAGCCCTTCTCTTTCTCCTGAGGCTCGATGCTTGCCGCTCGACAGCTCGTCACGCCGACGAGGCATACCAGCAGGATCGCCCAATTCATTTTAATAGTAAAGCTATGAAAATAAAAAAAAATAGTCAATTATCATAATTTAAATATAGATCAAAGCTAGTAAAGGCTCGAAGGTTTTTTGGGAGAAAACGCTCGTCTCTGTACCTGAACTGTCAATTCACCGTGTAATCTGTCAAGTTTTTGTGGACCTACAATAAATAATTAGGAATAGACCAGATCTCAGGGTAATCACCCAGGAGCACTCTAAAGTTGACTTTTGTTTTTAAGATAGAAAATCATCTAATGACTTTTTTCGTTCTAGGGTAGAGCGTGTTAGTCTTTTACTAACTAAAACCACATCTGTGCCGTTCACTTGCCCTTTGCGTTCTAAGATCAAGTGTTTCGTTTTCAGGAAATTTCTACGGTCCTGGCGGATATAGGCCCTGCTAACCGTAGGGGTCCCCCTACGGTTTGCTGAGACCTCTTTAAGAAGCGTGTGGGGACTGGACGATTATCGGAAGGCCGGACGGCGCCTACAGTGGCTGGTAATCATGCTTCGTTCCCTCAAGCGTGCAGTCGTCTCTTTGGCTTGCATTAGGTACTGCTTCGTAGAAGGAGGCGACCGCTTGCCATTCCCCCTCGCTCCGAACTATGGCCTGAACCAGGGCCCCGGTGCGAAAGGTCGACGCCTCCGATCGCCTCCATGAGGACACGACGGCGCTCCGCCTAAGTGGAGCACACCACCCACCATCCACCGTGTCCTCCGGGCGGCCCGCGCAATGGTGGCAACCTTTGTCATGCGGAAGGTCAGGACGCTGTGTCATCTTTACAGGCAGTCCTCAAAGAGGAGACTTAACAGTTAAGATGGATGAATTATTGAGCATAGCGTATATGCTCAAGTGTGTTTAAAAAAATGCGCTCTTTTAGACATACCTCGAGTCGCGAAAACCGTAATAAGTCCAATTCCACAACTTAAATCCTTATCACAATTAAACAGGCGCCTTCTTTACAGTTCATTTATTATTTTCGACTTTAATAATCAAGTTTCCAGCGAGATTGCTCTGCTGATAACATTAACGGAGAATCAAGGACACGTCGTGACCCGGTCAAAAAACCCGCTGCGGGTTGCCGAGGTACCGCTAACTCATCAAATCAGCATCCATTAGCATTTAGTTTGTTTTTTAATTCGATCGGGGACTAAGTCACGTCGTTGAGGGACCTCCAAGGGACTACTCTGGGCCCTCTTATAAATTGCAAGTTTGAATTACAAAGATCTACCGTTTACCGAATACCTTCGTATTCGGTTGCGGTCACGAAATGTATTCTGGTTGCTGTAAAGAAAGTTTTTTCTTGCAATTTTGAATAATATATGTTTTTTAAAGTTGAAAGTGTTGCGCTTGCGAGAGTTTTTGTTTTCTACGAACAGGCTTAGCATAAGGTGACGACCTTTGACCTTGGTGATTTTTCACCGCACATTGTAACAATAAGAAATATTTAACTACAATAAGGCTTAAGTAAATATGCCATGATATCAGAGGCGTAGCTATTGTCGTATCAGATATCATTAGGCCCTGGGCCTATAAAGACCACGACCTGTGTAATAATTCGTAACTTTATTTACTTTTATATTCTATCATGTAATGTTAATTTAAAATGGTTAGTTTAAGATAGTTATATTATTAATTTGACTGGCCTGTTGGTCTAGTGGTTAGTGGCCCTGACTGCTAAGCCTGAGGCCGTGGGTTCGATTCCCACCCAGGACAAATGTTTATGTGATGAGCATAATCATTTGTTCTGTGTCTGAGTGTAATTTATCTATAATATGTATGTGTTTAGAAATATATAAGTATGTTTATCAGTTGTCTAGTACCCATAACACGAGCTCTGCTTAGCTTGGGACTAGACGGCGTTGTGTGATAGTTGTGGAATATTACCTATATTATTATTATATATTATTATAATTTTATAGTAACACCTAATACGTTTAGCTAACCTTAGATTATGGTAGATAAATACTTTAATTCATGAATCCCCAAGCGACCACCGGTGGCCGCGCATCTATTGTCTTACTATTGTGTCTCTAATTGACGGTATCTGAAGGGTTAAATATTTGTGTTATAAACAATTATATTGTTGGCTGGCCAATAAAGAACAATTTAAAAAAATACTAGCCATCTCTGTCGTGGCCTATCGAGACTCTGTCTCACTGCCCCTGTACTGCCAATTCTACGCCAGTAGTGTAAAAAGAAAAAATAAACTAAATCAGTTTTGATACAACAGGGCCTTCAGGACTTGCTGTTATTTAGGACTGGCTACGCCACTGCATGGCATTATTATTTCTCTTCATGATATTTTTCTTGTCCGGAAAAAAAGGGTTGATAACCAAGGTTAAACAACGCTTGCCGAAGTCCATCTGTGGATGGGTGACCATCTTAACATCTCGTTATTCCCGGGTGTCATTTGTAGTTGACAATTTGCTACAGATAGTCGGAAGTAAGAAAATCTACCATTAGTCTCCAGTCTTGCATGGGGTATCGTGTTACCCAGTTACTGGGTTGTGGAGGTCAGATAGACAGTCGCTCCATATTAAATACTGGTCTCTAGTTTTATCCTGTTTGACCAAAACTTGTTAGGGATTCTGCAGATCGATTTTGGTGCTTTATGAAAATTGCTAACGTGCGACAAATTTTCGTTCAATTCCAATAGCAAAATATTTTTAGGTGCAACTACTTGGTAATTCGCTAGAAACCGTCTTACAACACACTTGAAACTGCTATAAATAATCTGTTGAATAGTAAGTGATAGAATAAAATTGAAATTTCCCGATTGGTATGCGCGCAGCGTGCGACTCCGCGGTTCCCGGGCCTCTCTAGCAAGTAGAGAGCCGTCGGTTTTCCTGCTCCCCGGCTATTTCACGGAAATGAAAGTAATTTCGTCATGTGTTTGTTGAAATGCCCTTTGCTGGTTAGAACCTATCGGTGGCTGTGTGTGGTGATTCTAAGGAGTTGTACACGGTGTAACAGAGCCACTGATTGCTTTAACGATCTTGCTTGTTGCTTGATGGAAGATCTTGCCATGCTTTACCACAGCCACATTCAAATTACAGAAAACCTAATTCTGATTCTTTAAACACCAAAATATTAGGATCTTAGGAGTGATCAACAACTAAAGAAAGACGTGTAATTGGAAATAACTGTCTTTCTGTGAACGTTAATTTAAAATGCAACAATTGTCTTAGACGAAACAGTTGTATGCAATTTGGATGGAATAGGAAAACTGTGTTACATGCTTGGGAATAGCTATGAGAATTTAGAGACATTTTTTAAATTCCTAATTTAAAAATAAATATTAGAATGGTTACACACTACATAATTATAATTTATTGAATAAAATCTTAGGATATCGCATACCTTAATTAAGATAAATGCGCCCTAGTTCAATCGATTCAAGTTCTGTCCTACAAAAAAAAATCAGCAAATCATAATTACTAACCGTTCGATTGTAAACACAGCACTGCACAACACGACCACGAATAAAAAATCAAGGTTAAAAATGAAATCGGAACTCACGAGGAGGCAACAGTTAGCAGTGCGTAAGGAGGAGGACGAATGGCGGCTGACGTTGCGCCCGCGCCGGTCGCACTACAGATCCGAGACAGCCAGAGCCCAGGCTGCCAACACTTTCTCCACTACGTTCCACTTAGTCCTGCCCACAGTATGATGGTCCTACACCCGCACAACCACTTATAAACAACCCAGTAACGTTGTCACAAATTCCATAAAGTAATTTTTATGGTATAATTATCTGTAATGGTGTAATTAGAAGCATTAGCGAATCATGAGGGATCCTAATAGATGCCTACATGCGATAGTAAGTGATCTGCTTGTTATGATTGTTGCATATCTGTGTTTAGATGCAACGGTTATGTGCTGCTATTCATACAGTTTTATTTTAGTCAGGCACTATATATTTTTTCACGTAGAAAATCAGCATATGTTAATGTCTGCTCCCAATCAAGATGAAACTATCACATTTTTTAGTAGTGGTTACATAACTAGGATTTTTGCCACGCTTTGAAGTCATCTCCCTCACAGGGTCAGCAGATAGAAAGATTTGTTGATTGCGACTCTGCAAGTTCATTATACATCTTCATTTAGCATATAAAAACGAAAATTGGAAGATGAATATTAGTGCCTAATGATTAATTATTTTTTATAGGTCAAATAGACATAATTTTCTGTGACAAAGTATAAAACAATCTAAAAATCTTTTTAAATGAACGTAGGTGTGAGTATAACGATTAAGTATAGGTACTTTATATTTTTGTAATACCTAAGACTGAAATGAATGTATTTGTAGGTATGCAAATTGACTCTGATAAAGATTATGGTCACAAAATTACTAATTGCATACGGGTTAAATCTATAGGATCGGTAAAGAAACTAACGGAGGACTTATTTACAATCTAGGCAGTGCCGTGAGTTTTTGTATCGCAATCAATTGCTGTGACTTTTCTTGCTTTAAAGAAAACGCCAGGCTTTTAGAACCGGGTTGATTGCAGCAACCCAGTGTGTATGAAAGAGTGACCCTAGAACCCAAAAAACAAATGACAGTACACAAAAAATTCAAAATAAAATATTTTTATTTCATATAGGCCTACATGAGCACTTATAAATCGTCAGAAGCTAGTCGGTGCACGGTTTCAAATTGGTCGTCTCCTATGGAGACGAACCGGCAAGAAACTCCATGGTTACTCTTTTAATTTATCTACAATATGGGTGTAATTTTATATGTATTTAGAAATATATAAGTATGTTTATCAGCTGTCTAGTACTCATAACACAAGCTTTGCTTAGCTTGGGACTAGACGGCGTTGAGTGAAAGTTATGGAACATTATTATTACATTACAATTACATTATTATTTTAAAAATAGTCTGACTTGCCTTAGCGCTCCACCCAAGAGCGGGAGAAGTCATTTGATGAATCTCCACCTCAAAAAAAGACGTTTGAAATTGAGAAGTTATTATAAAGTAAATTATCTACGTAAACTAAAAAAATATTTTCCTTAGTTCAATACAAAACTAAGCTTTTACTGAGACCATTCCTAGGTTTCCGGAACGATAATCAATATCTGATTGGCGTTCAGTTATTAAGTCAACCGATCACAGCAATCGAGATGCGTTTAACAATCAATTTGTTAAATCATATATATGTTAATTTTCATACAAGAAACTAGTTTTGAGCCTAGCCAGAAACTAGTTTTGAGCCTAGCTACCCCCAGATAACAAGACTGTCGACAATGAAATATTTGAAAGAGTTGACTAGTTCAGCACCGCCATCTACCGGTCAACACGGTAAAATATAACTTATGACAAAATTGATCCTTGATCCAAGTACAACATCATCAGTTTCAGATTTATTGTTTGACTTTTCAGGAGGCGAAGACAGGTCTGTATAAGCGACGATATGACGAGAATAGTCATCCATCCGAATGATTAATTAATTAGCAAGCCTAAACCTACAGTTTTCATTCACAACAGCACACTTCGATTCAACCCTTTGCAACAATTTTAGGTCTAGTGTTTAAGTCTATATTCACTTTTACTGAATAAAATGTACCTGTGTCCTTAGCCCTTTGCGTTCCAGGACCACTAAAACTCTAAAAAGCCTTACTGGGCCCAGTAGCGGCGTTAGGCTAGGGCAGTTCGGAGACCGCCCAGGGCGCCAGATTTAAGGGGGCGTCGTGAGAGGATCCAGCAGTTTGGACTCGAGTTGGCCCTGCATAAGTTCGAGGCCACGTGCTTTCATGTGCCCTCAGAACGCGTCACCATCGGGATCTAAATTATGATAGGAGAGGTTGTGGACTTGTTCTCGACGGCCTGTAGAACTTCGAGGAGCATTTCTGATGTCTGGCTCTCAGCCTTGTGTGGGCCGGATCTGCCCTCAACACCACAAAACTTTGTCAGCTATTTAAGACATTTCACGAACATTAGATGCGGCCTTAATAACATTTTTTTTTTTTGTTTTAATTTAATTTGCAATTGCAACGGCGCCGGTGAAATTAAAAACTTTTCAAAACATTAACCAAGACTTATTTGTCACTTCATAATTTGCTTCAACTTCCAGTCTTAATGTAAACCATTGTTTATTATTCTTAAAGATTTTGTCAGAGATATATGATATTGCTGTCCATTTTATTCTCAGAGTATCAAGTTTACTTTTTTACGTTTTTTTACTGAAATGTTTCGTTATCTTCATATTTTCGTTAAATTAAAGTGGCTTTTACCTTTCTACCCGCTGAGCAGGCGCCACACCGCAGCAGATTGTAACTAGGCCAAACAGGTAGTTCGAGGCGAGACAACAATAAATTCAATACTTGCTCCAACAAGATTCCGCAGTTTTGTATAGTTAACTTTTTCCTGTGGAACATTCCTTACAACTGCAACGGGAATCATGTTGTAGTAACTGATGCAATATTTCTGTACATCACGTGACTCTGTCCCGGTAACACAACGTTCCATCAAGTATAATATATCTCCCCCTCTATCTGTTCTTATAGACGGATAGAAGAGAAAAAATACCACTAATTTTTAATTACTGCAATTATTCAAAGGACTTATTAGAAAAGGTCTTCATAATATTTAAGTAAAGTCCTCAATAAATAATATTTTTAAACAGCAAAGTTATTAGCGTTTGGTTATATCCCAAAATGTCACTCAATTTATGGAAATGTTGTACAGGCTATAGGTTATGAATTAAAATAGCAAGTATTGGGAAATTACCAATTATGGCAAATTTTCGTGGATTTGTGACAATTTGTGGCAATTTTGGCACTTTTTTGTTTGTTTTTTTTTTACTTTTGACTTCACAAATATGATCAGTAGCGGGTACAGGTAGAGCTCTATTGTTTTTGTACTTATCAATAAACTGTACTGTATAATTATGTGGTTTTAACCGAAATGTCTAGGTTTTTAGTAATGGTCCCGGATTAGATCCCTGAGGGACACCTCATTAAATCTGAGAAAACTGAAGTAGAATTTTAACGTGGCTATGGCTATGTCTTCCTTTATTTGAAAATTTCAGGATTTTAGTGATAAGTGAATGGAAAAACAACACGTAATTTATTTCTTACCTCAATCGACCTCCTTAGAGTGATTCGCTTTAGTGATCGATCGTGTCAAACACGTTTCATAAAATAAAAATTGAATACATAAAATATTCACAATAATTATCATCATCATCAATCATTTTAATTTTGTTTTATTAATCAATAGGTAACATTCTGAAATATCGACATCAGTTTATGTAACGAGAGCAAACTTTAACTGCTCTACACGTAAGAATTTCTCCATACACAAAGATATAAATAACTTGATCACCCTTAAAACTGTTGCAATTGAGAGGTTACATTGAAATCAAAAAGTGGAACATTACATGGTCAAAGAGTATGCAGGCCGATACCGGGCTTTAGCGGCCAATGCTGCGCCAAGTGTGTCAGTGCATAGGGTGTACTTTATTTCAGATATGGTGGCATCAATAAATATGATAAAGCTGTTCTTACCAAGGGTTTTGATTCAACTGTAAAATTATGCTGCGAGAAACTTCGTTCGAGTTTCTTAATATTATTTATGTATTTATATATCTCAGGGCTTTGGACTCCGAAGGCGACACAATAGACTGTTTTCCGCACTAGTGCAGAAAAGTGCGCGAGCTCTCTCCCGCCACAATTTTAATACATGTATCGTATATTCGTATCAGGCCGGGCGCGCGTCGACCCCCATGATTTGCCGGTCAACTCCCGTTTATTTATTTTTTCGTAAGTGTATTGAAAAAAGTCGTTTGATATACGTGCAAATTTGTCACTGCAGCCCTCGGCTCCATAACACACTTGCCTGTGGCTCGTGCGAATTCCGCCTCGGCCGCAATGACAAACTTTCTGCACTTGTATCAAAATGTACTATTAGACACTTTTCATTAAACATGGTAGCTATAACAACCGGCGATTATCCCTCGCGCTATGCAACTGCACTCAAGGACAATCCCCGTTTGTTGGGAACTATTGTGACATATTATTTATTATTAGCGTCGAACGCAAACTATCAGGTACAGTTACGGCCTGTTCCCGCGCGCCTCAAGGAGTTGTCAGCAGCAGGAGGGGCCCAGCTGGGTCGAAGCCTACTGGGGACAGGGTTGTCCGAAAGGGAGCTCGTGCCCCGGTATGAAGGCTAGAAGAAACGGCGCGGGGTTTTTAGCCAGTAAGAGTCTGACACTGTCTCCCGCTCCACCCAAGAGCGGGTTTCGTCAAAGATGATTTTCCCCGTCGACAAAAAAAAAAGGTACAGTTACGGCATAGCACGTGAAGTGTTACTAACATAGTCCTAAGTCTTATTTACTAACATTAAATTGTATTTACAAATATTATGTTAGTCTGTAAGGTGGTGTAGACCAATATGGCTAATAATAAATTATTTATTATTATATTATTAAATAAAGATATAAGGCTATGTTTTAGAGGGTTAAAAATATAATTTATAAAAAAAGTGTAAAATAATTCTTCAATACAGGTAGAAATAGAAAGTAATAATAATGAACGAAGTGTGGGGCGCTTTGTGCCATATTTTTCGTAAATTGAGGACCCCACGCTTTTTTCACGATAATATTAATATTTTTCTCAAAATTCTTTTTCACTTTTTAGTGAATAGCAATAACCGAATGTGATAAAATTATTAAGAGGATAAATTAACAAAGTGATGTGCGCAAGTAAAAAAAAATCGGATTATTGCATTGTCATCGGTCTTTGATAAGTGTGCAAAGTTTGAAGAGAATCTAATCGCCCAAAGTTGGGCAAAATCGAGCTCAAAGGCAGTGGTTACAAGCAAACAACAATCATACAGGTGAAGCTAATAAAAACGTGTTAAAAATGCAGGGGCAACTTGCATACTCAACTATTGTTTATTGCTAATCAATCGTCACTGGTGGCTTCTTTTTCAGACGTTCTATAGAACTCAATATACCTAGGCTTTGGATCATAATGATTACCATTTTCATAATATTTGTTGCGAATTCGCGATCTCTCGTGGTCAAGAACGTACGTTGACTGGCACCGGATACCCGAGTCTTGGGGATGCTAAGGAACTATCCTTACCCGCATATGGGAAATCCATTTTTAAACCGACAATCCCTGGTCCTCTTTGAAAAATAATGTAGTTAATATTGATAGATAGTTAGAATAGACACACTCTTTAGATATTGTAGACCGTATAAATTACAGTAGTATCGTCTTCACGCTTAATTTTTTTTTTTTTTTGTGACTTTATGGACGTAATTCATCGCCTGTAGGTAAGAGTACGACCGGTATTTCAGTATTTATGTTCTTATTTACTCGTCTCGCCATCAAGGATTTTGACAAGGTCAAAGAAAGCTTGGTCAAAGTTTGTCTAGATTTACTGGGCAAAAAGACCAAAATTAAAATATAAAATGATTTATCGAATACAAAAGAAAATGGCCATTAAAAAGCTACGTAAAATTGATTACGAAAATAGACAAGAAAGTGATTTATACTTTCTTGAGACCAGAAGTAAATAAAAAATACATCACGCAATAAAAAACATTCAAGAAAATCCAATCTATCTTCTGATATAAAAGCCGAAGACATTTTAATTTAATAATAACAATAAATAATAAAGCCAAGGAATTATTGACAAAATTAAGCAACCGTTGAACCCAAATCGCGACAACTCTACAGATATTTACATTCGCTTTTAGGAACTTTAAGAAAGTGAACTTTTACCTTCCCATAATAGGAAAAGCAGCATTAAAAGGCTACTCAAAATACCTAAACTACCACTCCTTAAAATCTAATCTTAAAGAAGCTCTCGCTTTCATTGAAATCTACACTGATATAATAAAGTCTTAAAGTTTGTTTTTTTATTTTTTTGTTTGTAAGAGCCTAATCTCCAATAAGTAGGAAGTACTGGTCCAATTCACTGACATTATTTTTCACTGACAAAAAGCTGCTTTATTCCTGACTGACATGGGCTATATTTTATGTACGCGGACGCTAGAAAGCTAGTAGGTAAATAATATTCTACGCCTCAAAACGGAAATATAAATTCGACATGAGAATGAGTTGTTTGGCGATAGTAATTCGATGTGATGCAGTGAGTAGGCGTGCATCGTTATCTGCCACATACGGGTGGCCCGTCGCCTTGGCACCGTTACACACAATCTTCAGCCACGCGGCTCTTTCCATGAAATTAACCTTCAAAAACACTCCCAAGGTCACCCATGTTTGTCTAGACAAACTGGAGGCTCACCCTTTGACAAACATTTCCTAAAACAGGGACAATAAATAACCTAGATAACGAGATTCGAGGTTCAAGTATCAATGTTAAGTCAACTTTGGATTTTTTAGAAGGTTACTTCTTCCACTTTTATTTTATTTATTTTTTACATGGATTTACTTATCTATAACAATCAACATTGGGCTACGTTAGTCTAGTACGCGACGGCGACGCTCAGTATTACCGTGATAATAAATTATGACAACGGTATTTACAAATGCTGGCATTACCTACGCACAGGATAAATCATAATATAGCCTGCAGTATTATTCCATGGCACACAAAGTAAACAAGAAAGTGAAATGGCGCCGTGAAGTTATTCCGACGGCCACGGCGAAGCCGCACTGCCCCTGCATTCATGTTTGTTCCGAAATATCAAAAATTGCAAAACGTTCAAAATACACCGCTTTAATCCTGGCATTACGTAAAAAGTTGAGTAAGATTGTCCAAATATAAAAGAATTATATTGAACCTCTCAAGCCATCCGGCACAGGGTGAAATTAAATGCAAGTTGCGTAACGCGCAAGCTCGACTTTCTGCAAGGATATATGCGCACTACACGCGACCCACTCACGGACGACTTCGCGACATCCTTTCTATACACACAATACTCAAATACCAGGTTATTTTGAGACGCACTTCTTAAAAATATGCTAAACTAGACACGTAAGCATAACAAAGTTCACAAGCATGCATATGTATGATGAGAACTCCGAAGGCCGTTAAAACTTTAAAAGAAAATATAAAGTTACATGCACTCTATGGGTTATTTTTTGATAAACAAATAAATCATAAAGAATGCAAAAGAAATGTGTAGCTAAGCGGTAGTATCTCAATTCGCCAAAACGCGTCTTAGCATCATGATAACCGAGACCACATTAAAAGAATTCGAGGCGATAAATTAAACTAATTGAACGTGAAAGCGATTCCATTCATTATAATATAGGTACATGTACTCTTGTCTCATAAGGAATGCAACGGGACCCGTGTTCGTTTAAGGGTGCCCCTATTAATTAGTAACAAAATACAGCTTTACTGAGTAATAATATGACATAACTAATTACGGAACTTGATTTTCCGCTACCGGTCGCACGTGAATGGCAAGCCTTGTGTTGTATATGCATCTTTAAGAAGGGGGCTTGCCTCTCGGCCGTGCATGCCTGTGAGAGGCGATCGGATGGTGCATACAAAGTCGCCACCACATTAATTTGAAGTAAATATTCGTTAATTCAACCGATCGACTTTAATTGTTAAAATACCGATCATGATACTGATTAAAAGAGAGATAGATTAACTTCCTTAATTAATTAAATCTATTCCTTGTTCTATAAAAACTACATCAATTTCATTAAATTTTATTCAAAGACTGCAGCTATACTTAAGTAACATGCAAAACTCATTGCATCATGCAGAACCTGAGGCGTAGTAAACACAACCACAATATGCAAGAATGCACATGGCCATATGACTTTAAAAGTAGAACAGATTAGAAGAACCAGTGACGGCCACTGCAACGGGTTGCTCAATCAGCTCATCGCTTCAAGGTCATTATCTAATCCGCTGGTCCTTCCACAATCCCCGCGGGCTCGTCGCGGTGGGGTGACGCGGCCGCCGTCACTCGCTCAGTCGCCGCGTTGCCGTGAACTTGGCCTGATCTGGTCTGTCACACTGGCCCCGAGGCCTTATCGGAGGCGCCGCCCACGGCCTATAATAGCTGGGCCGGCGTCTCCCCCTGACTATAGAGTGGGCTGTGACTCCGACAGACATGTTTCGCGTCCTCTGCTTCCTCGCCGCCGTCGCCGCAGCCGCTGCTTGCCGGCCCTGCAGTGAGTGACACTACTATTATATTCAACATCGGGATTTGTTTCAGCTGCTTTCATTATTATTTTTGTGTATAAGTGAAGTGTTTCTTCAGTTGAAATTTTTTTGAGGATAGATCAATATTTCCTGAAATATTTTCAAGATTCTGTTTGCTAATTAGGATAGTGCTCTTTTTCTAATTAATATTAATTACCTACCTGAACAGTTTCGGTAAGTAAAATTAATTAAATTTCCAACTTCAGTCAATGAGAGGTTTCATAACCTGCCATCTCCATTCAGTATTTGTTGTATTGTGACAAGTGGATATTCTTACACAAATTTTAATTTCTAATCTCTTATTCAATAGGCATTACTTCAGTTTTGGTTATGTCACAAAATAAGTGCTAATAGTTTGAAGTGCTTTTAGAGAGTGGACACTTACCAGCGATGCTTATTGGCATATATAAGCCTGTTGAGATAAAACCTTTGAGATATTTTCACAAGTATGTTAAGTGCCCCGGATGTGTAAAGAACGTCTTCGAAATGTTGAATTTATTGTCTGTTACCGATTAACAATTACTTACATCCGAGATTTTAGTGTTAAAGGCCCTCGGATACTTGAGCATACCGTTGAAATTGGTGCCAAGAAAAAAGGCCTTATCTTTATCGTATTTTTGATCGCGATTCGCGACCCAGTTCGACATAGTAAATTATGTTAATGCTGTACTTTTAAAAAATGTATACGGTGTAGTAAAATGCAACATAAATAATATTAATGAATTCTAGTGCAACTATAACGCGATCATTTTAGCGCGAACGTTTGTTTACTAACATTGCGTTCTCTAATATGCAAATTCGAACATCGTTTATACGGCGGCTACTATTGAATTAAAATACGTTTTTATATTAATATTCAAAGTGAAATTACTCTTATGATGCATTCCTAAGATATTACATCAACTTTTATAGATTTCAAAAGAAAAAACGGAACGGGTTCTCGACGGAAAAAGAGACGTACGTAGAAATCTGGAAAAGACAAAAAATAAATACAAATGATCAGTTTCATAAACAAAAGATTAGTCAAAAAAAATACGTAAAACAAAAAGTGACAATTTCAAAAATGAAATGCAGATAATGTCATAGTTCAAAATCTGTTGGATAAAGCAAGTCTAAGATGTCACAAGTAGTCTGCGTGGTCTTACGTTCATAACAATTGCTTAACTATTCACATACTACTACTGCACATATCTTCAGTAAACAGGACTTGACCTGCTTGCAGAGGAAAATTACTAGACAGGAAAAAAATTGTCAAATCTATCTTTGGCTGCTTTACATAATGCGGCAATAATACCATTACTTATTTTCGGTTAAATAATTTCTAATTCGTAACGAGCGTAATTCCCCAAGAGCAGCTGATTAGATGACATATGAACTGCATAACACTACCCCGATGCTCGCATTAGTATCCGGTTATAAAATTCTGGAATCTAATCCACTACTTATGCTAAAGTTGATGCCTTTATCTTCCTGTAGGCTTAGCAGTAACTTTTCTATCTCTTTACATTTTCAATTAGATGTAAATCTAAGGATCTATACCATTAACCAGACTATGTAGCTCAATACTTCTCCGCTTAGATAAATCTTCAGAATTTCCATATACTACAATAAGGTTCCAACTAATCCATTATCATCTTCTAGTTCTTTCCCCATATTAATCCTCACATCTTATAACTTCGCTGCAATAGCCGCGCTCCAAGTTTGCCAACTACGAAGCTTAACGTTCTTACCTCGTATTCCAGCTTGCGGAGTAGCCCGCGGTGCCCGAGTGGTAGGTGGAGAAGCTGTTAATCCTGGTGAGTTCCCCTGGCTGGCGGCGCTGAAGAGAGATGGCAAGGTCATCTGCGGAGCCACCGTTGTCGCCAGAGATCATTTTATCACCGCTGCACATTGTGTGCATGGGTAAGTTACATGAGCTTAGAAAAATCATTATTGAAGAAAGCGTTTATTTTGTGTGTTTCACACACAAAATACTCTGAAGAGAAAATAAATATGTATAAGTACAAAGAATACAGATAATGCTTATTTCAAAAGACGAAATAAACAGTATCGTTCTTCGTAGTATCGTAGTAACGTAATATTGTTAAAGTTTCAGGGACCGAGTTCGTTCCTATCTCTGTATACAGTTTCGTAGATAGATGAACTTCTCCCGACAAAGTTATTAAAGTTCTTAATAACAAGCTGAAAAATATTCGCTACACATCCTTCTAATGAAAATTGAGTCAATCGCAAAAACGTTAACTGGTATAATTGAAACATTTGTTTATTTCCAAAACAAGTTTGTCATAAAAACAATAAACTCTTCACTTAGTTTATTAATGTTAATTTCCTTAAAGATACTTAAAACACTTGACTTCTAAATGAATTCGATACTTCACATGGCAAATTTTCACGGATCATACTCTGTTCTATCAGGTAAAGGTTCCATAACCTTGATCGATACTATGACTTTGACCTCGTAACAAAATGTGCGTAACACCGTGGCTTATCATTCAAAACAACGCTAGTTCGGGGTCAACCGTAAGGTTGAAATGAACTCTTTGAAACTGTTAAATGGGTAATTATTTTAATTATGAGAAAAAAAACAAGTCGTCAACATCTTGAAATAGCTGTTATAGAATTCGAAATAAAAAATTTACCACGTGCCTTCACATTACACCTTACGAAGTATGATGAGATGATACGATGCTATATAAAGCTTTTGCAACGATCAAATATGTATAATATAAAATATACAACAGTAAAAGTTTCAATAATAACAGCTTTGACCTTGTCCAACTCAACACTCCCTAAACATGCAGCTTTATATTTATTAACATCTTAATTGCGACAGGAACGATCAGATGTCTCAACACCTTTTAAAGATCAATATGTAGATATTAAAATATCGTATTACTAAAACCAGAAGCTTAATCTGATATCAGCATTGACCTTTCTCATCGCCAAATCCTTACAAGGTGTTACAATAACACTGTATTTGTACATTTTATACTCTCTAAATTTTTATTTAAAGATTTGATGTGATACCGTTGTTTTCACACGATGTTTGGAAATGAGAAAGTAATCGAAAAGTGGAAATCGAAAGTAGAAAACATTACAGAAATGAACGTTGAAGTCAACTGTATTTGTGTATTTTTATTAAAACAATGCTGCATTTTTGTTGCTTATTGCGATTGTACTCGGCTCTGGATTGAGTTTGTCTCGAAAAGAAATTTAGTATCAAGACTTGGTAATATGTATATTTTTTTAAATTAGGATACCTCATCTGGTTTCCTGTAATGAGAACGCTAGTCTACGAAGTAGTTTTTGTGCCATTTCTCCGATACCAAAATCGAGGTCACATTCATTCGGTAACCCATACAACGATCTAGCGTCTAGCCTACACTCATCATTACTGCCTCGGGAGACTCGATGATGGCCCACTAAATGATTTATTGACTCATGGCTTTCTATAATAACAATTTACATGTGCAAATCAAACTATTAGTCATACAACTGACATGAATATCTCATCATAAGATAATAATGGTTTTATGGTTCCGTTGCTTTGGACAATCTGCAAACAATAGTCTATGTAGGTAAGTTCTAATTGGTGAAAGTGTATTATTGACTTTAATAGAGGCTTCAGCAAGTCAAGTCATCAAAGAATTTATGGTGAGAGACGTGCGAGCACCTGTCGCCTGTCGGAAGTCATTGGGATGCTTAACAGTTCCATTCAATTCTTGATGAGGTCAAGCTTAATTATTGTGTGCTGGGATTTGACGAGTCTTGTCACCGTACGCACAATATGATCATTTTCGTCTAATGCTATTTTATATTTCCAACGGCACCTCAAAAGCTTTTCTCTAACCTAACTGTTAACGTGACTAACCCGAAAGAAACAGTCACTTTCATTGACCGTAAAAAGTAATTTAATTGGTGCCATCTTGATATGAATCATGAATGAAAGTATGTACTATAATTTTTAATTTTGACCTCTCACCTCACCTCGTTCTTTTTGATAGATGCCAAAAGCGTATATTATATGCAGAAAAAGGCTTGGGAGAAATGTTTTCGAGTATCAAGTATCGTTTGATCCTTTTAACTTACCGATATTCTTGTACAGGGGCAAGTGATTACATATATTGACTGCATTGCCAGTTACTAATAAGCAAAGGGTAAAGCAAGTTCTACTGTCAAGCACGAACGATTTTGGCTGGAAACCGGTACATGGGCGACGGAATGTTCCGTAAGGGGTCCGCAAGGAACATAATTAGGACCGAACTTGTTTCTTCCTGGATGTACAAAATTATGTAAAGTACCGTTTGCAAATTGCGTAATTTGGGCTTATTTAACGTTTATTTCAAATAAAAACTAATTACTTGTGCAAGCATGGACCTTAAGAAAGATATTTCCGTTACTCAAATAAATAAGTGGTTGTTTATAAATTCGTTTTAGGGCTCAGAACCGTTCGTCATGTTTTATGACGAGCTCTGACTAAGCCTCAGCATTCTTCGAAGTGTTGTGGAAATTATATTAGTGATTATTGAATCACAGTTCACAGATGAATGTCAATTAATTTGGTCAAATACCTTGCCCTTTACTTCTTTTCTTTTCAATGTGTTAGTATTTATCAGAATTATATTGTTGAGTCTGTTAGTACTGAAACATGAAAATTACATCTATACGAGAAAATTTTAATACCTAGTCAGATTCGCTCTGTTCTGTCTTACTAGATCATCGAAAATGAAGACAAGTACCTATGCTATGCAGGTCACTCCAAATGATTGTAATAAATGTCTAAGTATTAGATTATTATCTAGATGAGTTATCGGTTTTGTACACGGCAAATCACATCTAAATTCATTAGTTTTCAACATAACCATGTCATATTTAGATTTTTTTTTACAATTTCTCACGATATTTTCAATCTTACAGCGTTTACAATTTTTAGGTACACACACACATTTATGGTGTTGGAAACGTCTGGTTAGGCGCTTCCGAGACCATACAGAACCCTGAGAACCCTTTTTAAAGTCGAAAAAACAGTTACACACGCAGAAGGCAATACATTTAGTTAAGTTAAATCTTTTCACGGCCTTTGGTTTTAGTTATGTTTTAATTAATTCCGTGCAATCCAGATAACTGTTAAAATTAAAATCTGATAACAAAACGGGTGTGTATGTCCGTGTATGGGTTACGCATGTGTGTATGGTTCTGAGCGTTGCCTCCTTTTGGGATATGTTTTATGGCTTCGCATTTGACCCTCAATATGTTCCTGCTTTCCTTGCATTAAGAGGGGGCAATAAAGTACTGTTGCAACCGCTCAAATATTTTTATTTATGTCAATTTGTACCTTAAGCATTTTTATTGCGAGTGCCACTTCTTACTTTCTTATTCGATTTTCGACAATCGTAAAATTATTGAATTCGCTATATCGTCTCGTGGGTGTTAACCGTCAGCATTTTTTACGAAACAAAACGCTAGAATCGATTTTGTTTACTGCCTAGCCATTTCCTAACTATGGTTTAGTCAGTTTCCAATCTAATTAGATGCAGCTGGATATAATTATATTACATGGAGCGACTGCCTATCTGACCTCCACAACCCAGCAATTGGAAGACACAATAGTTACCTTAGCTAGACTGGTGTCAGATTTCCTGGCTTCAGACGAGTAGAGAGAGAGATAGAACGACATTCAAAGATCTACAAATAATAGTCGGAACCAACGTCTTAACATGTCTTCGATATAAAGACGGGCACCCACCGTCTAGCTAACCTTGGCAACCGTTACTTAACCTTGATGGTCAGACTGATAGAAGTTAGTCACTGTGCAAATTTTTTATTTCACGTGCAAAGTCCCTAGTTTTCACCACCCCTATACCTAAGTAGTATGATCAACCTTTTAATGTTCCCACCGTTGGGACTCAGGCGTCCTCTCTAGGAGAGAGAATTGGCTGTCACGTGTCTTCGAATTTTTGGTCTTCGAAAGCCAAACATCGTGGGGAAACACGATGTTATCGTTCCCCTTTTTGACAGCAATGGCGATGACATAAATTACACAAAGTATTGTGCAATACCGAAGTACTCCAATTTGATATCCATCAATCCCAATTTCAGACGTAGGAAATATTCTTACAACACAAAGGAATATTTTGCGGCAATATTGATTTACATATTCAGTACAAAACATTGCCCTTAAAACTCCAAAAACAATACAAAAGTGACCTTTAACGTTACCGACACACTTTCTGTGATTACATAAATAAAGACCCTTCTATTAACAAACTTACAAAATATTTGCGCTGTAAACACATCCTGGGCTGGCCCTGATTGGTGTTTAAAAGAAAGAACTTGTTAATTGTTTGAAAGGCGGTTTTCTTTTACTTAAACATAACATTTCGAATAAATATTACAAAAGCGCAAAATCTTCTTTTTTCATTTCCTGAAGAAGTAACGGACAGTGACCGCTGCTATATAGGAAACTAGCTTTTGCCCGCAGCTTCGCCCGTGTATACAATATAGCACTCAGGAATAAAGCAAATTTCTATCGGTAAAAAAAAAATTGTAATAGGACCAGTACTTTCAGAGATTAGGTACATCCTACAAACAAAAAATAAAAACAAACTTTACCTCTTTATAATAAATACTAGCGGCCCGTCCCGGCTTCGCACGGGCAATCAATATAGCCTAAGTTACTCAGGGTGAATGTAGCTTTCCAATGGTGAAAGAATTTTTGAAATCTAAAATTCTTTTTAAAACGTCTGTGCCACTCCGGGCCCTATAACTCTATACGATGTATGATATAAATAATATAAATTCAGGATATGCGTCTTACTTGCCTGATTTTCAGGCAGAGTAGACCCCCTAGAAAAAATAAGACATTAACAGAATAGATATTCTAGGACCAAAAGGAATTAAACAAAAAAATCACCAAGACAATAACTTATTGATTCTGGTTTCTTCATATCAATTTTTTTTTATTTTTTTTTTGATCTAACTTTTTTCAGACAGACATTTCAGTTTTGCTGTCATACAATAAAATGATGAAATGGCTGCAGCCCTTCGATTGACATAGGTTTTAAAGTGCTACAAGGGTGGGGACGGTGTCCATACATTTTTGAGCATTGTTCTTTGTATTTTTGTTTGTATGTTTGTAATGAATAACCTCAAAAACGAACGTGCCGATTTCAAAAATTCTTCCACCATTGGCAACAGCTACATTCACAATGAGTAACATAGGCTGTATTTATTGCCCGTGCGAAGACGGGACGGGCCGCTAGTTTTAAATAAAAAGACAAGTATCAAGATTGTTTACCTTTAGCTACCTAAACCGGTGCAGTTATAACATACCTATAGGATCTGTGATTTACTGCCGGCCGCGACCTGAAACATTTGTATTCAGAGTATAGAGGCCAATGTTAGATGATGACGGAGTTACCTTGACGTTGCAAAGCCTACGTATAAGCCTAGAGATTTATGAACAGCAATTGTCAGTGTAGGTTATAAATGCATGCAAACTTCAACATCCCATGGGAAGAAACAGGGTTCTCTCTCCGTCGTGTCTATTATTTGAAAAAAATCATACTAGTAAAATTTTCGAAATTGGTTCAGGGTTAAGTCTTAAAAACAACAAACGGATCTTCATACAAATTATTATATTATAGACTAGCCTTTCTAGGCTTCGGAAGGGAGCTACTGACAAAATCGCAAAACATCAATAAAACTGATAAGTATACTTAGTAGGTTTTTTTTTTTTAATCCTGGCTAACCCTAGAAGTGATGCTGCTAAGATTACATTTGACATGGCAATGTGTCGGTAGCTCAACCTTAGTAAAACAGTTTTGTTGATTATTAAGTTGTGTTGTTTTTGTAAATTTAGTTTAGGTTACGATGGGGCTGACATGCTTAATGAGTTTAAAGTCCCTAAAAAATAAAGAAAATATATATTTGAAGAACCAATACAAAGTGAAAAAGCGAACGCTCTCTAATTGTCTTTCTATTGTGTCTCTAATTACGGTATTCGGTATTTAAGAGCTCGTGGTAGGCCTCTTGCCTGTTTTCGGACCAAGAGTCCAATTTGAATGGATGTGCTGAAAATATTTAGGAATATTTTGCCATTAACTTATTAACCGCCTACGTCAGATATATCCGACAAACATTCTAGCATTTATTCCACCAGGGTCGCAGATTCATACTCCATCTCGTCAGCTCTTGTGTCACCTATGGGGATTAAACAGCTAACCGAGATAGAGTACCCAGTCGCAAACACACGGCCTTAGCAAATAGGACGCGAAAACACTCATCGGACTAATCCAACGCGGGCGGTTAAAGGGCAGCGATGCGCACCAATTTCTTGAAGTAAGATGTCATCGTTAGCTTACCAGGTAAAATACCCATTGCAGTTTTTCATAAACGTAAAGGAAAAGATAAAGATTAAAGTTACTCATATTTAACGGTTTTTCTAATTAGGTTTTTTGAAAATAAGTTCAGTGACATGCTGAGCCACTAAGTTCATTTAAAACTTTCCTTATTTCCTAAACTTTATTGACTGAAAAACCCAAAAGCTAAAGCTACAGTTTTGAATATTGATTGTTAATCTCATGACTCATAAAAATAATAATTAAAATTCGTTGCCTAGTTCTAAGTTCTACTTTTACTTATTTTTAGTATTCTTATTTTCCTTAAAACTAAAATCGTCAATTTCGAGATTCTTCACTGTTATGCCGATAAACTAGGAGGAATATAAAGGTCATAACTCATCAGTCAGACCCACCGGACACCCTACCAGCACCAACTCGTCACTTGGTGTCTACTCGTTGACGGCAGGTGATCCACGGATGAACGCCAGTAAACCACTACCAGACAACGCGCGATCCTTCAAGGGCCTGCGTGAGTGCGACGCAAGGCAAGCAACGGGTGATCATTGAGGGATTCACTCGCCGTTCTGGAATGGTCAGCCCGTGGTCGAGGCGCTCCGGAGTAGATGTAGCGAGCGTCTACCCATAGTAGGTACTCCATGCAAAGAATACGCTCTGGTTATTTTGCTCCATGTATCCGCTCGAGGAGAGGCTGTGCTGGTCGGATGTCGGGTGGGTCTAATGAGCTATGACCTTTATCGTAATGCTCCATCTAATTTATGAAACATATAATAGAGAGAGCCACATTGGAAACTGAAGCAGTACAGTAGTATTTT
The DNA here is from genome assembly GCA_949319445.1 of Mythimna lalbum. Lineage (NCBI taxonomy): Eukaryota > Metazoa > Arthropoda > Insecta > Lepidoptera > Noctuidae > Mythimna > Mythimna lalbum. Next base: position 4,102,511 of record OX439356.1, on the reverse strand, counting down.
TTTTTTTAATTTATGCTTTTTTTTTTACTAACTCATATGTGAGCAACGGAATATGAGGTATACAGCCACTAAGGTTACATCACTCCAATGAGGTGAAGGTCGCGTCGGATGCGCTCGCGATCCTTTTGTCCTCTCCTATAGCCACGTAGTGTCACGGATCGATTGTTTCGCATCATTTAACGATGTGTGCTGAATTTTAATCGATACATTAACGAGAGATCGATAAATAAATATATGTTAAGCCAAGTGTAAAGCTGTAGGTACAGATAGAAAGATAATATCGTACATTTATTGCCAATAAACGTCGAATTAAGTACTAGGTACTTTGGTAAAATAAATATTTCCTTTACAGTGTTATAATAACTGTATATCGAGCGTGTTGGTACAGTTAGCAGCAAAAGTTTATTGGATTTGAATAAAGTTGGTTTAATATACTGTTAGGCTGTAATTTTGTTTTGATACCCGTACCATAAATTACGCTGTCTGCCTTCTAATCTAAATCAATGCCCTTTCATTTAAGTATGTAACGGTAATGATAAGAGTACGCAACTTTATGCCCAGATTAATTGACTGTCAAAATGTTGTCTTTGTGGTCAAATAAATTGTATCTATTGAACAGCCCAAGTACCTAAGTACCGTTTGGAAGAAATTCGAAAGGTACTTCTCTATGTCTCTATTGTGTATTTTGTATGTTCTCTATTTCTCTAGGATATATCTATATCAATTTATCTATTGAACAATCCGCTATTTTATTATTGTCAAAGAATTATGTTGGCACCTTTTTTGGGGTTGTAAATAATCAAATAAAGTCTCCTTCTCTGGGTGGTACGTAAAAGAGTGTCAGACTTTTACTGACTAAAATCCACTCGTGTTTCTTCAGCTGCTCTTGCGTTACAAAGCCACGGTGACTGTTTCGAACAAAAGTCCCATTTTGTGAGCACCATAACCTTTCGAATACCGTAATTAGAGACAATAAAAAGACAATGAGACAGCGAACGCCGGCTTTCGCTTGGAGTTTATTGAATTAATTGGATTACTAACGTTTTTTTTTCTTTATTTCAGTATCGAAGCATCTCGTCTCTCAGTCCTCGTGGGTGAATATGACGTGAACAACACAAGGTCTGACGGATACGAAGTGATCCACGTGGTACAGCACCCAGACTTTAACAGATACACTTATGACTATGACATCGCAGTTCTAAGACTCGCTGATCCGCTACCTGATAATCTGTTTAGACCTGCCTGTTTACCCGGTAAGATATAAAGCAAAGAGGCTTCAATCTATGAGAAACTTTTTTAATTAGACGTCAAAAACATAAACACTGGCTGAAACGTTAGAAAAAAATGGCATGTATATTAAATTTAAAAAAAAAAGTATAATTGACTTTTTGTTCTATTTTTGCAATTGCCAGTACCATTTTCTTTTTACATAAAAATCAAAACCTTTTGAGAGACGTAAAAACTGGCTGCAAAGGCAAAAAAAAAGTAAAATTTTCATTTTCCTTTTTTTTCTTTTTTTAATAGCCAGTATCATTTTTTACTTTTCCTCAATATTAAAACCTTTTTGTAGACACTTTCCGAAACTAAAACTTTAATTTAAAAAATGTCATAGTATTTCTACGTGCAAAAGACTTCAACGCCATTTTTAAGTTTTAATATTTAAAACCATAATAAAATTCTAGATGCTGAAGACCTAGATGGTCTCGAAGGAGAAGAAGCTATAGTTACCGGTTGGGGCAGTACTGTTGAGAAGGGGCCTGCTTCCAACATCCCGATGAAAGTAAGGAAGTGAGTGCGTGATCTGAATGTGATACGATGACACGGACGTCATAACCAGCATTACAATGTAACTGTACTTATGATAACAATGTAATTAACCTGTAATAATTTCATGACTTTAAATGGATCCTGTCTCATTCAGATTACGTGCGTATGTATTGTAAGTTCGTTGTTTATTAATTTTATTGTTAATACTAATAATATTGCCGTGGTCATCATCATCTCCATTTTCCTGTTCTTGTCCCGTTTTATTTGGGGTCGGCGCAACACGTTATTTTCTTCCATTCTGTCCTGTCACTTGTCACGCTATCACTATCTCCTTTTTCTATAATCTTGCCGTGGTCACGCCTCAAATAAATACTTGTGTAGCCACGTGGATTACGTATTCACACTAAAATGAGAATAAATCTAGAAAGTTTTAATAATCAATCATGTTAATTTTGCTTTTATACGCAACTATAGCTACTGAGCAGTAGCAGTAGGCATGCCTGCTGGCAAAAGCCAATGCTGCACCTGCAAGAAGGTAGAAAATGTCCCAAGGGAACATACTCGCGGGATAAAATCATGATGTCTGCTCAAAGAAACTTTATGGGTAACACTTAAAACCCTAAGCAAAGTAAATATCTTTGCTTGGGACTTTTTTTTATAGAAATGGATACCTACTTAAAATAAACATACTTGAGTTGCGATGGATTAAAATTATCTCGAATTACAAAACGAAACTATTTATTGACTTTCCAGTCTGCCGTGCGCATCTGGGCACAAGAAGAGTGTTCAGGAGCCGGCTATGGTCGCAGGAAGGTGACGCCGCGCATGCTGTGCGCAAACGCACCTGACCGGGACGCGTGTACCGGGGACTCTGGCGGGCCACTGCTAGTGTCGCAACCCTACTTCACTCTTGTCGGTGAGTTATTATCTTCTACTGTATGGTGGCCCACTGCTAGTGTCCACTTAAGTGGTAGTGGGCAGGGCATATTATTCGCAGAACAGATGGTTGATGGGGATAAAAGTTTCTGGAGTGGCGCCCACATACCGGAGGACAGCGTTAGAAGGCCTGTGGGTCGCGGGAATCCGATTGATGCGAGAGGCACAGGACCAGTCATTATGGCGACATTTGGGGAGGCCTATGTCGAACAGCGGACGTGGTTCGGCTGAAATGTTGTGTTTTGTTTGAACCCCTCCCCGTAATCGTGCTCTGTAGAAATAGTTGGCCCTTCAGATACCGTCAATTAGAGACACAATAGTAAGACAATAGATACGCGGCCACCGGTGGTCGCTTGGGGATTCATGAATTAAAGCGATGTCTATTTAAGTGTCACCACCATGTTTGTTTAAACCATAAATAAATAACACATATGTACTTACCGACTATTATCTAGTTTCTATAAGTAGCACTAGCTCTGACTACTTCAAATCCTCAAACTTAATCACCACAGTTTTTGGTGTGTTCAGAATTTCTAACTCAAGTCAATTTACCCTAATACCTAATAGGACAAAAAACTAGAACGTTTTGGGTTTCTCTGAGTATGTTAAACTAATGGAAGGCGAGAGTGTAAAGTCCTGCAACCTTCTTTGGAAAGAGAGTATCAACCGACCAGACGGGTGTTGTGTCTGGACTGATCAACTGCCCAAAGCTATTTTTTTAGGACTGTTGTACGAGTTCAAATCGCGCGGTGAATTTAAATGGCGTTATGTAGGTAGATATTTATGTATAATTTGTGTGACGACAAGCCTTTAGTTCGTATGAAGCAGCATAGATGCCGCTACAAAAGTTCGGAAATGACTATGCAGACTACGTTACAAGCTAATAAAAGTTGAACTGCTCTTTCTTTTTACAGGCATTGTATCATGGGGACGAGGATGTGCAAGACCTGGATACCCCGGCGTGTACGCTCGCGTAGGCCGCTTCTTGCCATGGCTTCGTGTAGCTCTTCGTCATGCCTGCACTTGCCAACCTCCAGCTTATGGTTGAGATTCCAGACAGACTTACTGACGTAATTTGCAGAACCTGTAAAATAGTAATTTGTAAACATGGCCAGTTCATTATGACTATGGATTCTAATGTGTTAGAATGACGGCTACCGAAAGTATGGAATAAGTGGAGATCTCATACTTCGTTGTATTCTAAGGTTACATGATTTTTTGCTATTCTGAAAATCTGCTTCAGGTTGGAATTTTACTGATTCAGACTTTAGTTAATTTAACAACTTCATCAGTATTTGAGCACTTCATTTTTACTTACCTTCGTGGTTACTTACAGGATTAACGTATTGTTAAATAACTTCTGGAACTAAGGCCGCCTTAAACGTTATTTTTAGTTAAATATGGTTTTGTTATAAGTGTTCGGTTTATAATTTTAATTTTACATAGTAACGGCATAAGCATTAATGTTGTTCAACAATTAAAAAAGAAATATTAGTTTTGGACAGTTGACCGACGATGATTGAGTAACCAATCAGACTTGTGCAAACATCAGTATTATAGTTTATATTATATAGGTTTAAATTTTAGGTATCTAATAACAATTATGGCTGTGATTACTTTAAGATCTTAATTATTATAACTAACTGTATTTATACAATAAGCAAAGTGCAAAAATATTTCGCCATTTATACAAAAAGTGAGAACATCTATTTAATAAAATCGGTTGTATGTTAATTTGTTGACTATTTATTTACCATATATCCCTACTTAAACCATAATTTTAATTAGCATCCAAGCAAAGGTTTATATCACTGGTAACACTGTAACACAAGATGACGATCACTGATATCAGTGCTGTTTTTGTGATAACAATAAATGAGAGAAAACCACAAGTTTAATAGTTAAACTTATTAAATTGAAAGGACGAAAGGAGCTTGATTAAATAATATTAAAACTATAGAGTTTCTATATTTTATAGAAGATAACACAATAAAATGAAACGTTTCCATAATATTATTCGTGCCCTGAGAACGCACCTCACTCTGTAGTCGATGGCTCAGCTCCCGCGAAAATTTGACATTTGACGTTTCTGACGCTTTGTCAGCTGATAAACGATCTTTATAGGAATTAATTTCAAATTTATCTCAATATCTGTATGAAATTAGTATAAATAAACTGTAAGACGTTACACTAAATAAATATTGCTACTAAAATGAACTTTTCAGACAATGAGGCCGTGAGTATAAGCTATTTTTCATGTTGTAAAATGACTCGACAATGTGACTTGTAATTAAACATTGCTTGCCTTCTTTCTGTGCGATATATGTGCTTTATATAGTAATGACCGTACAAATGACTTTATGGTGGAGGTCATTGTCTTACTGTAGTTGGAATTACCGTATGTTTTAGGACGATACTTCAAGTGTTGAAAGTACCTCGAACACCGATAATACTTCACGTAGCGAAACTCCAACAAACTCGCGAGTGAAGAAACGAAGACGAGGCAAGAAAAAGAATACGAAACAAGTGAAACCGCCTTATAAATTCAAGTAAGTGTACATTGTAAAACTAGAAACCTTGGTAAACATTGATGATACAAGCCATTGTGGTGTGGTGTACTAACCAGAATAAATCAACAGCTGCAGTGCAAAAGAAGACCATGGCCAACCGTTATTTGGTTGCCAGTTTAACCACCACTTGGGAGAAGGGCAACCGCAGGTGTTTGCAGTGGTTGGCAGCAATAGAGTTTCCATATATGAGTGTCCCGACACTGGAGGTTTCAAGTTTCTACAGTGCTATGCTGATCCTGATGTAAGCGGACAACAGATTTCTTTATTTTACTAACAGATATGTATGGGTTATGTGGAAAAACTTGATGTTCTCTTTGAAACACCTAACTGGAACAAAATGTTAATAATGAGTTAAGCTATGGATATTACAGTGACACAGCTTTACTTTGCTATTTTTATTTGTAGTCTATTCTATTTATTTTTAATCCAATATTTGAAAGCAAACATGTATTAGACAAATACTGAAAAAATTTGTGGCTTGTATAAAAATTAAAGAAACTTAAAACATTTCACCCACTGCATGTCCACAAATTGAATGAAAACTTACCATTAGTTAGAAAAGAATTGCTACAATTTCCTAAACTTCATTAGTTCTGAAAAACTATGAGATACTTTAGATGATTTGTCAGATAAGAATGAAGGCAATTTTTTTCTTACACTCACTTCTTCATATTTAATTAAATGATAAATGATCTTTATTTTGTAAATAGGTTTTTAAAAAACACTTTTACACGTCAATTTTGTTTTCAGTCAGTTTTAACGAGATGAGGCCGGTGTTTCCTAGCTGACTACCTTGAGAAGAAACACCGAAACAAACTCAGGGGTCAAAGTCTCTTTTAAAGTCCATACAGTAAAGTACATGTAATGGTCAAATCATATGAGAACCATGCAGACCAGTGTCTCAGATGGTCTTTTGAGGAAAGAACCACACAGATTTGAGTGGACCTGTCCAGTCAGTGCAAGCATTTGTCAGTATTCGTGTAGCTCAAACTTAGGACTACCATTAATTTTATATGGTGCCATTTAATGGAATGTCTCCTGCAAAGTTAAGATTGGTGGAACTGATTATGGCTGGATAGCCGATTGCAGATCTAAGGAAAAAAAATCTATTTAAATCACCAAGATGGCATGGGATGTGTAAATCTATATACCTAACTTAAATTAATGACTTTTTCTCATTAACTACTTCTCCATACAGGTTGAAGAAACATTCTACACATGCGCCTGGTCATATGAAGAGGAGACCCAACTCCCTCTGCTAGCAGTAGCAGGGTCTCGCGGTGTCGTGCGCATCTTCCAACCCTCGACGCAAACCTGCATCAAGCACTACATTGGTCATGGTCATGCCATCAACGAGGTCAAGTTCCATCCAAGGGATCCAAACCTACTCCTCTCAGCTAGCAAAGACCATGCATTGAGACTGTGGAACATCATGACAGATGTATGCATTGCTATCTTTGGAGGTGTGGAAGGTCATAGGGATGAAGTACTTAGTGCTGATTTTGATCTCAAAGGTGAAAGGATCATGTCATGTGGCATGGACCATTCCCTGAAGCTATGGCGGCTGGACAAGCCGTCCATGCATGAAGCTATTAAACAGAGCTACAGCTTTAATCCTCACAGAGCTTTGAGGCCTTTCAATTCATTGAAGGAACACTTTCCTGATTTTTCTACAAGAGATATTCATAGGAATTATGTGGATTGTGTTAGGTGGATGGGTGATCTCATTTTGTCTAAGGTAATTATAAATACCTCTACTAATTTATTGATTGAATTTTCTAAATAAAATTACTAGTTTTTACTCGCGGCTTCGCCCGCGTTTATTAATACACATACTTTATTCTTTCTCGCCCTTTTCTCACTTAAAAAAAAAAATTGACTCCATGTCAGTCTCCAGGGTCCCAACTATCTCTGTACCAAAATTCATCAAAATCGGTTTTGCCATTTAGGCGTGAAGACGTAACAAACAAACAAACAAACTCACTATCGCTTTTATAATATTAGTAAGATTTTTTTTTTCCAGTCGTGTGAGAATGCAATCATCTGCTGGAAGCCAGGTCGCCTCGAGGACCCAGAGCTACGTCCCGGTGACAACTCAGTCACTATTGTACACCGGTTTGACTACAAGGAGTGTGAGATATGGTTCATTCGATTTGCAGTGGACTATAGCCAAAGGGTGAGGGCTATTTTGATTTTCTGTCTTAACAGTACACTATAGAGAAATTATCCTATAATTGGACATTTCTCCTTTAAAATTTGAAGCGGGACAGACAGGGGTCACTCACCAACAGCGGGGAGCGTCAACAAAGTCGGCACTCTTGTGTTGTTCGTCACTCGCTAGGCCTCCTTCATCCGGCATTATATAGAAGCACTCGTTTAAGCGGGTGGCACCTGATGCTGCGAGCATGGGGCGAAGCCTTGATTTCGCCAGCTACGCCCCTTGACAAAAACGTAACGGTTACTCCACGCTGAAATTTTTATCCACGAGAACAAGAATATTTTCAAAGACTGCTTCTCCTTAGCATATTCCTCTTTATTCAGTTAGAAAACTGTTTCCCTTCCAGGTGATAGCACTAGGCAATCAATGTGGCAAAACGATGGTATGGGAGCTTGGCAACGTGGCGGGCGGCTCGCGAGTCTCGCAGCTGGTGCATCCGAGATGCGTAGCAGCTGTCAGACAGGTATTATTTTTATGCTGATAAGAACCAAGTCTGAGATGACAGCGCGTCGCTTTACTCACGCGGCTCAATCAGCAGCTCAATTGGGCCGATGCCTACCAGGATTGCGGGATTTTTTGGAATTACCGTGGCCTTGGAACACGAAGGATAACTGAAGGAGCACAGATGGGTTTTAATCACTAACGTCTTCTAGTTTCCCCTTCGGAAGCGAACCCATGGCTCCAGTAGGCTTCGGCCTTGCTGGACCCCTACGGTTTTGCTGACATCTTTTTGATAATAAGGCGTAGAGTATGCGTAATACACTATGCGCTGTCGCTGACACTTCCTCTCTCTCGAGCCAGAGGGAGAAATCAGTAAACGCTATTAGCACAGATCAGATGAATGGCCTTGTGGGCAGGACAGGCGTGCCACAAAGTAGGGCAATGCTCATAGTTCAACTACCAACAGCAAACTTGCGATCTAAGTGTGCGTGGTCTGGTAGTTGCGTAATGCGCGTTCGTATTGGTTTATTGCCTGTAATGGAGCTAAAGGGTGTGGACAAGCGGCGACTCTCGTTGTAGTACAAATTGGAAAGTATTTCCTTTCTAACCTCTTCATCTTTTCTGTGCCTGTTTACATAGATGCCTATGTAGAAGCATATATTGAAGTCACCAGCAGGCTGATCGTAATTCTTTTGCTCAGGTAACGCTGTCCCGCAACGGCAAGATCCTGTTGACTTGCTGCGATGACGGCACCATCTGGCGGTGGGACCGGGTCACCAGTACTAGTAATATTTGATCAAAAACACGTAATCAAGCAAAGTCTGTGATTACGGAATCTAAATGAAGTGCATGTATGTGCAAATGGACTATCAAATTTAATATAATCTAGAATAATATGAATTGTAATTGAATGTTCTTTTGTTTGGTTATTAGGATGATATATTTTGATACAACGTGATGATCACAATAAACCAAGACTGGCATTAGTCAATGTAAGCTTTGTATCATTTGGGAACTGAGTGTAGAATGAAACGAAAAAGTTTTATGAAAATTTTTAATTCATGACCAACAAATTACTTCTACTTTATTTAACAAAATGAATCACAGGGGCCAAGGTGTTATCTCGTGTTCGCTACTCGCAGTTAATGACGCATACAAGGTTGCACTACCTAACCACGGTGAGTCCTAAATATAAGTAATCCGTTATCACCTAAATCTAGACACCGATACACGACCCTACGTACTCTACGTACCGAATTAAACATTATCTTCAGTAGTACCTAATAACTAACTCTAGACTAACATCCATGACTGCATAATTGAATTTTAGTCAACTTCCATTTAATTCAGTCTTTAAAATTTTACAATTAAAACGAGCACTAAAGACTGTAGAAACAATAACCAATGTACAAAATTTTTAACATCATTAACCATTTGAGATCATCAAATTACAAAAGTTTTGAGTTTAGATTCTTTATTTATTTTATTTTTTTATCATGTATTATAATTATTTAGATAATTGGAATACAAATCACAGAACTACAATTATCTAAAATAATGAGACGGTACAAAAATAATATAGGTATCTACAGTAAGCGTGGTACAAAACATCAGTCACAACAGAGACATTGAGCTAAGACGATACAGTACAGTACAGACACACGCCAATCATAAGTACAACGAACACAGTACCAAATGTACCGACTCCATACTTTACGACAAAGGTATACAACAACACACAAAAATAGTTAGCAAAGGGATAGTACGAAGTAGGAATACACTACGTGAGTATCATAAAACTAATATCGAAGTAGGATTAATTAGAACACAATGCTAATAGTCAATATAATACTACCGACGATTGAGACGAAACAATGACGAACACTAACAAATATCAACAACTAACAGAAGTACGTACATACTCTTCAACTTCGTAAAGGCACGTAACTACATATATAAACAAACCATTCAAAACAATGGTTAACATGCGAGTTACATTATTGTTTTAACTTGAAGGTATTAATGTCATTAATTATAATAACGCTTTTGACTTTGTGATTGTTCAAGTTAGAAATGGTTGTCGCTACATGTTACGTAGGCACGAATCAAAATGTACATTTACTCAGTCGGAAACATGATTAATTTATCTCAGCGTGAGCTTTTCAGGCTAATTAGGCGCACAGATTAAAAATAAATGGAGATCAATGACCAGGCCACTATTGATCAGTTACAGCGATGCTGTTTAATATCGCCTGAGCTTGCTAGATCTTTTATCTGATAATTTATATGCATGTCTACTTCAAGAGTAAGTATTCTAATCCAGACATAGGTAAAAAGTGGCGCCAGCATATGTGACAACTGCTTACCCAACATCTCAGCGAATGCGATAAATATTTACCACTTGAACTCTGTAAGTACTTCATTTACTTAAACCTCCGTCACTTTTGACTTAACACCTAATTCTATTAGTGTAAACGTGAAATAATTTCAAGGTATAATATCCGCGTAATGCGAGAAGCAATAGTGACGCCATTGCTTCCGTCATTAGGTCAGGAATGCTTTCTTATGCAACGCAGGACGAATCGGCATATCGCGTTATCGTCATTAGGTAACATGTGAACGACACCAAACAATCGATATCATAGACGTAATACAACAATCTGCGTCAATCGTGAGTAGGTACAGGGAAGAAATTAAACGACAAACGTTTTTATTATTAGACTTTCTTTATCGATTCTTTTGAAACGTCTTTGTATTGGTCTGTTATCGATTTTAACGAGTAGCCTTGCTGGTTCAAAGAATCGTATTCATAGGCGAGGTAGCCTGCAATACTGTCTATTATTTAGCATTTCTTACATGTAAGTACTTACTATGACATAACAACAGATGATCAGCTGTTCCTTCGATCGACAACTAAGCTCACAATCTTGAATCCGTATAAAACGTAACGCATCTGTAAAACATCCGAAAACGGACAATGTGACACTAACCACTACTCTACGAGGTTTACATAATTTATTATGATAATTCATAAAGTGCTACGATATTATTATGAATTAACACTACATTGGGGCGGTTGTAATACTTACATTACCTAATGTATAGGGAAACGTGAGAATTAAACTAAAGTGTTTGATAATGACGAATAGATAAGATTGAAGATTTTTATAAATAACAATGTTAATTGATTTTTCTTCACTCTATTTACTGAACAGCCTTACACTAAGGACTGTACTAAGACTATTCAATATTTTGTTAGAAGGTCTGCTAGGAAATGACTCTCAATGAGCAATATCCATTAGTTTAGCTGTCCAATAAATATTTACCAAACATCTTTCATATTCCTTATCCGCGCTTCAAAGTTCCTCTTTACGATTCCCCATACTTTTTCTACTATTGCATATAGCATGCAAAATACCCTTTCATAAGCGATTTAGCATAGATCGACTACATTTCGGCATGATAGCCTCCATAGTAATAAATAATTACTGTAATTTCTAAGTATATAATTTACCCTGACTATAATATTTGACTAGATTCTTCTTTGAGATCGAGTTATAAGTTATAAATTCGGAAGCCATTCCCGAGGACCTTTAAAGGTATGAAAGAAAGTCTATTTCGCAAATGCATGAGCCCTTTAAATAATTATACCATCAGTTTCTATATTATTATTGTCATCAAAAAATTAAAATATCAAGCTTAAATAATTTAACTTGCATTTAAAGACTATTGATTAATTTTCTCTATATGTATAATTTTTTTGTCTTTCTTTCACACTTTTAAATGGCCTCTGGCACCTTTACCTACTCTAAATCTACGGGTGGATCACAACACCGAGATAAGTATGTAAGTACCATTATATAAGAATAGTTACTTACGAGTGCCATGTATTAGTTAAAACTTAAACTGGCTAGAAAACTAGTAATGTTACGTCACATAGAGGGGTAGGAATTGTTTTAAAGATATCTTAGACTTGTAGATATTGAATTGGAACATTGGTTAGTACCTACTGGACATTTTGGACAGCAGATGGACCTATTATTGGAAAGGAAATAATAAGCTGGAATGTGATTCAACAAGTATTCTATAAGTTTGCGCTATCGTAATCAATATTATAAATTTATATTTGTTAAAGTTACGAAAACCTGCTTACATTTATATTTTACTACTAGATTTTATTTGTCATAAAACCTAAATGTTTGGGCCTAGCCGGGCGAAGAGTCGTCGCGACTGCCGCACTTACAAAGGCCGAATCGATACCCGAATTTATGACAGATGCATAGCACCGCAACGAGATATTAGGAGCAGCCCAGCTCGGACCTAAATATAATAACACGTCATCATAAAAACAAGTTGACTCAACATGAATAATAAATTCGCGCAAACTTCGAATGTCAATCGATTTTCTACCGTGTCGAGATGCGCACGAAACTACGTAACCACTAGTCTAAGCGCAAAAGATTAGATACTATCGATTGATGAATCTTGGAGCCTAATTTGAGCTCTGCTTGCCAGTTAAAAAAAGTCAGTAATCTGAGAGACGACTGATGACGCGGCGATATCGAGAGCCGAGTGCGAAGAAAGACGTCTATTTTCGAAATATACAAGTGAAGCCGTACACAATTACATCACAACAACAATACAATTACACACATAATACTAGCCTGTAATTGTCCCACTGCTAATTCTTCTCAAATAGAGAAAAAATGAACATTGATCACAACGCCTGCTCACAGCGCGAGCGTATTGACGCTTTCAAACCATTAAAGTTCACTTTTCCACACGATGTTGTCCTTCACTTTTCTTTCCGATATAGTTACTGACCTAGCCCGTATATGAATAAATCACTTTCGTTTGAGAGATTCTGCCATCTCAGATTTTGATGAGTTGTCAAAAATTTGGCACGTCGGTTATTTGGTTCTTGCGCTCTCGGGTAGCGGATTGCCAATCGAAACAACTGTGACTTCCAGACAGTTGTGACTTCTAAACGCAACGTTTCTTTTTCATCAGACTTCTTCACTTTGACAGTTTCTCAATGAAAGAGATTTACTGACACGAGCCAAACAGGCAAAAAGAGTTCACACTAAGCGTGTCTACACAGACTTCCTGACAGCGTGCTCGTAGTATCCTGGCGCGCAGGACACCACGAGTAGCGGCTGCTAGGTAGTCGGGGTGGGCTCGGGCGGTCACCTGACGCGCCCGGACGGCGAGCGGAGGTGCGAGCGTATGTACCCGGTGCGGTAGTCCATAGCATCCCGGTTGCGACTATTACCGTTGTTGCCTCGCTTGCGACTGCGGCTCCATCTGGTGGGAGGATTGTGATGCTTAGTTTTGGATGTGTGGAACAAGGTGATCCTGAAACGGGGTAACTTTGCTTCCGTAAGGGATAAATTAATAATTAGCGATACTCCGCAGAGGGAAGGGCGGAAAAAAATCAAGCTAGGAAAATGAAAGGACAGATTAGCGATTCTTTTTGATAATTCTGAAATATAAGTAATATTTATCTGAAATGTTTATAGTTAGAATACCCAACAGTTTTATAGCCGAGCACGTGATAAGTACATAGTTAGGTGAGAAAAAAAAATCCGACATTTAAAGAATTTTACCTCAAAAGTCTCATGATGTAGTCGGGCCAGTTATCCGGGAACATGACTAAGAAGAAGCCGACCCCGATAAGTATCAGTCCAGCTAAGTTCATTCCCTCAAACTGTACGCCATACAGGACAGCGTCCAATGCTACGAAAAAAAAAGAAAATCTTAGCGGTCTTATAAACCGAATTAACTATTTAAGGTGGTGCATCACGACTCACATTTTCACTGTTTTTCATACAACCGCTCATAACTGATTATGACGTTATTACACACTTTTCATTAGATATTTTGGAAACACAGTATCTTGTGGATATTATAAAAGAAACCAATTTCTAAATTTCTGTAAAACTAATCCAGTAAAAACCTCTGAAAATGTCCTATTTTGGATGAACTTTGACACTTCATAATTTGCCTAAAAATTAAAAAAGTCAAAAAAGTAATCCTCTAGAGACCTTGCAAATTTTATTAAGATTCTAAATGATGACAACTTTTTCCAAAAACTTTTAAAGGTTTAAAAAAAACAGCTATTTCCTGGAGCAAGTCTTGCGAAATTTTCGAGTAAATCTCGGAATTACCGAATACTAACAGAGTTTCCAGGCATTAATCTCTCTTTTTTTGCGTTGCCTTTTCGTCGATTGCATTAAATGAAGTAACAAGCTTTTAAACCATTTTCGATGTTTACGATAAGCGAGTGGAGAAGGACCCTCTTAAACGCCCACGTCGAATTGGTCCTATTTTTCGCGTCCTATTCGACTGGGTACTCCATCTCGTTTAGCTCTTCAATTCTCATAGATGACAGAAGAGCTAACAATATGCAGTATTTGGTCGAGGATGGGCGACCCTGGCGGAATAATCGCGCTATTTGTCCCAAATATCCGATGTAAGCGGTCAAAGAATTTCATTTCATATTTGTGATTTACCTGCTGAAACAGGAACTGCGGTGATAAGAGAGAGCGATACAAATATATTGTACGTTACGATGTTGCCGAACTGAAATACCAGGTGGAAAACTGAAAAGAAAACACATCATTAATCTTTGGATTGACAAAAAAGTTTTGCCCTTGAAGTTCCTATCGTATGGGTAAATTTTGAATTGTTGGTGCATCTATGATGCTCTGTAAACTGAATATTGACCCAACCCGACGGCATGGCAGCGGCATCTTCACAAGTTAGATAGATATTCAGGAAATAAAAAGATCTATTTACAGAATAAAGACTTGTAACTTACTACGTTGTGTTTTATGCCCTTTTATTTGACACCTCACTTGACCATATTCGCTAATATTCGATTGTTGATTGCCACTTTCACTCTCATAACTTGCAAAGGCCTGAACCGATTTAAATTAGAAAACCTGCTATCCAATAAAAAAAACTGCATTCAAATCGGTTCACCCGTTCAAGAGCTACAGTGCGACAGACACACACATAATAGTAAAACTTATAATACAACTTTTGTCCTTTCACCCAAAGAAAAACAAAATAGTTACAGACAGCACAAGAAACCTGTAAGTACGGTACTTACTGAGCAACGCAATGCTAGTAACGAGCAGGTATGTCCAGGGCATACGATGAGTAGGCAGCATCTCGGAGCCAGTAAGGTACAATGCCAGGCACAGTGGCCACATCAGTGTCGCGTTCACTATGCCCAAGATCGAGAAGAATAGGGCGCGCTGACCAGGGTTCACATCACCCATCACTTTTCTGAACAACACCTAGACCGAGATAAACATAGAAATGTTTAAGGCGTAGGTTAAAACGTGTTGCACCACCTATAATTAGGAAATTCGATTATCGATCACTATAATAGATACTTACTTACATATTGTTTCAATTTAGAACGATTGCCCTACACATGACACCTACAATTGTATCAATAGGAAGGACACACAAGAGGGCGACCTATTTTGTTTGGCTACCAATTTGGTGAGTATACGATACGAGTATGTATTTAAACTTTCGAAGGTAGCTAGTAGCAATTATGTACTTTTATATGTTTTTCGTTTCCTCAACGATGACACTATGCGCAAGGTTTGCGGACTTGGAACCTTTTTGGGAGATTGCGTTGAATATTGTATGTTACATTTTCTATTCTGATTGTCTGCTGTACGACCGATAGGAGGTCGTCTGCGCGTCCACTAAGAAAAATGTCGCTGTGTGACGTTTAATACGATTAAGGGATTATTTTATGTAGCGGCAAGATCCATTTATGTACTTATGATATTATATTGCACCTTATCTTCATGCCGCAGTTGGTGATGGAGATCTGTGGATGCATCTCGTTAATACAATAAGGATGGAAGCACAAAGAAAATGCGAGAGGAACTTACCTGAAATATGGCGAATCCTGCAGCAGCACAAGCAGCTAACACAACGCCTCCAAGAGTTGAGCTTCCCGTGATGCCGTCCATATACGCCAGAAGAGCTATACCCGTGTCGCATAGTATTGCTGCTACAATCTAAAATATTATATGATGTGTTGTAGGGGCGGCAGACCGAAAGGACTGACCCGTAGGTACTAGTAGCGAACAAAATTATGTGGAAATTAAAGAGCCATAACCCCACAGTGGGAAAATACTACTGCCTGAATTTATAGTAATCTAAATAGAGACGTTTGTCGGTAAATGTACGTCTCTTCGTCCCCAAGTTGCCCTTTTCGCATCAGTATCGCAGTCAGCCTATAACGTCCTGCTCCCTCTGAAAGATGGTAATGCAACACGCGGGCCCAATGCATGTCGATAAATGTCAGACATCTTCGAATTTTTCGGCAGGACATGCCCATGTTATCTCACGACCCCTTGCCCCTTTGTCTATTTTTATTTAAACGCTGTTCATCTCTTCAAGCAATAGCAAACGACTTCAAAACTCGATCGTGCTAATTGACATTAATTAAAGCTTAACTCTCAAATCGGGTAACACGATCCCAAGAGCCTATTCGTGACCACGATTCATGATTGTAAACAATGGTAAATAAAGTACGAGTTTAGAACAAACGGCTCTATTTCCGACTGATGGAAACTGATAGTGGAGTCGGGCTCACGCAACCACGCCAGACTTAATTTCAGGCTTTTATTAAATCAAGATGATCAACTACTTGACCCCGACGGTACGAAAGTCCCTCGAACGGCCGCCGCCTTCCCGCAAGTTATAATTTATCAAACCACTGTTCTAAATTTATCCTCAAGCGGTCGATAGATCGGAGGTAGTCTTATGAAAAAGGAATGGGGAACAATATACATAATCGGCATTGAATATCCTTGCACGAATCTTGTCGTAAGTTCTTATACTGCGCTTATAAAACACGATGATAGGATGCGTGCAGCGCGGTGTTATATTGGCTATATGGAACCGAAATCGCTTATGCCATAAAACGAGACACCAGGCGTATCATATGCTGCCTAATGTAAACCGTAAGCAAACTTATAAAAAAGTTTACTGTATAAGTGGAACTCCAGCACCAAACGTATTAAAAATCGCGCTATTACCATTGATATAGGAAAGACATTTATACAGTGCATAGAAATATATAGTAGCTAAACCTACCTATCTATGGTCACGCGCTAACATTGCAATCAGAAAACCTGGACCTGTGCCTGGGACTCTGTGCTTTGTGTGTTTTTGTATGATTTCATGAAACACACGAAAGCATTTTGATGAACTTTAGCCCACTTAAAACAAAAAAAAATATTTTTGCGTAACACGCCCATTTGACTGAGTGTGGTCCATGTGCTAGAGGCATCCTATCTTCCACTGTTTTAATTTAATCTAAGACTATTACCGTATAGTTTTACGTGCGTAATAGCACAATTTTTAATACATTTGGAGCTGGTGTTTCAAACCAAAAGCAATAACTACACTTCTGGACACATCTATTGGCCCACCTTGTATTTTCAGTTTCGTTTGGTCCTAGCTAAAATTTTATATTAGGTCGAGCAAAAAGTTTTTATGCAGTTTTGAACCTGGCACATTCACAATTTCATTCAATAGTCTTTTTTTGAATTTCGAACACAGAATTTAAAGAAACAAAAGACAATTTGGCGCCTGTTTGTTGATATCAAACAATCGAATACTAAGAAAACTTGGTTTTATTGGTTTACTTGGATTTAATTCTTGAAAAAGTGATTGATATCTTTGGTTTTGCAACAAACATTACTTATTCTTAACATTAAGGTGAGGTTCTATAAATAATCTATGGATACTTCACCTGAAGTCGCCGCCCAAGCTGTGGCACTTGTTCAGGCCGGACACAGCCAAAGAAACGTGAGTGCTCAACTTAATTTAAGTCGATCTGCGGTCCGAAATGTTTATCGGAGGTACCTAGAGACTGGTGGCTTTGTTCGTCGCCAAGGAAGGCCACGATCTCGGGTCACAACTGAAAGGCAGGATCGATTCATCGTGACGACCAGCTTGAGAAATCGTCACCTTACCTCCATTGAGATACAAAACCAACTTCGCGACTTCCACGGAGTATCTGTGAGCGCTCGAACTGTTCGGAGAAGGTTAAAAGAACGCGATATGGTACCACACAAGCCAGCTAATGGGCCCAAACTAACGCGAGCCCACCGAACAGCGCGCTTTCATTTCGCACGCAGTCATTTAAATTGGACACAGCAAGATTGGAGCCGTGTACTCTTTTCTGATGAGTCTAAAATTGTGTTACATGGCAATGATGGAAGGAAGAAGGTCTACCTACGTAAGGGAGAGCGTTTCGCACAATGCTGCTTTGAAGAGAGGATTGCTTATGGCGGTGGCTCATGGACTGTCTGGGGCGGTATATCCGTGAGCGGCAAAACTCACCTTGAGGTTGTTACAGGACCACGGCTGCCAACATTAAATGCTGAAAGGTACATTCGTGAGTGCTTAGAACCTCACGTGATACCATACGCGGACTATGTGGGCCCAAATTTCCTTTTTATGCATGATAATGCAAGAGCCCATGCGGCCGGCATCGTCAGGGAATATCTTCGGGATGTGAACATCACAGTTATGGACTGGCCAGCCAGAAGCCCAGACATGAACCCCATTGAGCACATGTGGGACGAGCTAAAAAGACGTGTTAGGGCTCGTCAGCCAGTTGCCCAGACGATGCAGGAGTTGAAAACTACCATAGAAGAGGAATGGGAGATGATCCCTCAAAATTTTATAGAGCGGTTGATAAACTCTATGCCTAATCGTATGAGAGCTTTGGTAGATGCCCATGGAGGCAACACGCGTTATTAAATTAAACCTTTATTTGATAAAACATGTTTTTTATTCAAAAATCAATTGCCTTTAACAAGGCGCATATCCGACTTGTTAGGCGTAGCTCCATGTCGTATGGTATTCTGAATTCAAATTTAAAACAATACGATCGAAAAAGATGGTAAAATGTATCAGGTTTAAAACTGCATCAACAGTTTTTGTTCAATCACAAGCAATCATATTTCGGTAGGGGCCATCGAAACCTAAACTCTAAGGTGGGCCAATAGATGTGTCCAGAAGTGTATATTGTAATTGCGTAAAGCTATTTTCATCACTCACCCTGACTCCAACAAACTGCTCGTGTAGTATGACCCATGACAGTAAGTAGATGCAAGATACATTGGTGGCAAACAGTGCCATCACATCGGTTGAGAGTAAGATCTTCAGTGCATATGTGTACATGTAGATTGTGACCGTCCAGAGTAGACAGAAAAGCCCGCATCGGCTTATGAAGCGTGCTGTTCGAAAAATATTGTTTTTACTAATACATGCTCTATGTTTTGATGGTCAGACGGATCAAGGCGCCAAGGCGGTGGAACAAGATTTGGCTGTAACCACAGAATTAAAAAAAACATGGGTAATTTTCTATAGAAAGATTTGACGACAAGACGCCTTCTGTTGCAAAAGCTGTAGCACTCAAAACAACTTAGTGCTCTGATGTAACCAGTAGCGTAAATAGACGTGAGCGAAGCTCTTTCTCGCCCACGGCTTCGCACACGAAGGGGTCCTGCGTAAAGGAAGGCTTTTTAAGAACGAGGCTTTTTTTATAATTGTCAAGCACGCGTGTAGGTAAGTGACAATTTGGTCGAACGTCTGAAAGTCGGTGTTTCAATATCGAATTTATGAAAGAAAAAGGCCTGGTTGATACACCATCGCCCACGTATAAAATTAGTCCATGCAACACTTTTGGAGGTAAGCTTCATTGCCAGCAATGTAGACAGGAACTTGCTTGGCACAGTGGCTTATAGCAAGAGGAGTTTCAAGACAAATTCAAGTAGTATTATAAAAAAGATATCTTTTTTATACTGATTAGGGATCAGTATATGAAAGGATATTTTTCCAAGGCCACCTTGATCAGACAAACCATTAGATCATGCTTAATTTAGTAAGGCTGGCCATCAGATTTATGACCATCCTTATATCTCATTTTGCAATCTTATAAGTATTGATTACAGGTTTAATTACTTACCAAAAGTGAACCCCTTCTCCTTGAAGTCACTGAAGGCATCAAACACTATGTCATTGGGAGACTTACACTTGTTATGGATGAGCATTACTATCAGGTATAGAGGGTAAAACAAGATCAACCAGTTGGTGCAGAACCAAGCTGTAAAGAATGGCGCATTGTAGAGTTGCTGAAACAAAAGGATTTATTTAAACTAGTACTAAATTTAATACACAGTGTGTCTGATATCAATGCACAAATGAATACCAGAGGTGGAATTTTTCGTCAGCTGAATCATGTACTGGTTTCACGGTATTTTTGTGCATAGATGTCTGACACAACCAGTATATGGCAGTATTAACTACAGTAAAATAATTACAAGATAATGACATGATTAGTGAGTTTTTATTAGGACCAAGACTGACCGATGTGTATGTTGAGGACTCCCAACATAAGAAGATCACAATCCAACAAGAACATAATGTTTAGTGTGGTGCATTGCAGATGTGAATCACTGATGGAATATAAGTGGCTCCACGTCTTCATAGTACTGCACAATCATCTCACGATCTACAACAGCCATAACTAAAGGCTAGTCTCACCAGTCCTGATCGTGCCATGGGCAGCAGGCTGAAATTGCTACCGAGATGAAGAGCATAATATTCTTACATTTGTATGTTGCCTAGTGATGTTGGTGAATATGGGAGAAGCCTCGGTGCCATAAACAATACCATGACTGATGGGCGGGTACTCTTCAAGGTACATGTGCTTTATACAGTGGGTAGCTGTCACCCAGCTGGTAGTCAATGTTAACATTACACAAATACCATAGTATATCTGAAACAAGGAGTTTTGATCATCACTTATGTTCTTTTTTTTCATTTCATGTCATTGAGGTACAGTTCTTCCACTAAGTGTTACTGAGGTGACTGTAGTATGGTCAGAACTGTGTCCTGACCTACCAAATCAACTCAGTACCATCAAGACAACTGACGACCAGCATATTCCTAATCAGTAGCTGTCTTCAGTCAACTCTATCAAATAAATATAACACTACCTTTTTGGCGAATTTTGAGCAACAAGATCGGGGGCATTTCTTGTCACGCAGCTGACGCTCTTCGTCCTGGCTGCTAGTGGCAGACTCGCTGTAGGCCTGCTGCAGCGACGGCTGTGTGGTCAGCGGAGGCGCCGAGCACACAGATGCCTGCGGAGTGAGCGGCGCCCGCGGACTCAGCGGTGTCGGTGGACCATTCGGACGATCCCTGTCCGCGTCACCGCCACCCCTCTCACTTTCCACCACCTCTTCGCTCGTTATTATCACAGAAGGAGCACGCACTCTCTTGGGGTTGAAAATAGTGGGCAGGTCACCGTCTCGTGCCATCCTGCTTAGTTTATTTCCAAGTACACATAATACAAATCCACCACAACCATTTTAAATTCAAAAAATATGATTTCACAGAAATTCTTCAAATAATTTGGATATCATTTTCCAAAATATAGTCATAAATCTATAAAACACTACATGAACGCACATTCAATAGCTCCTCAATCATAACATTGCGACCGGTAAACTAACAAAGTAGTAAATTCTTTGAGACGATTATTTTTCACAATTTTCACACCAGTATTTTCATTCATTTTTCTTGTTTTTAAAGATTTTCCCAGATTTGTTTTCTTGGCAACATTTTATGTTGCAAATTAAATAAAAGTTCACAGACAATAAATAATTTAGTTACAAAACACGCGGAAAGTTCTGTTTTGTTTGACATGGTAACATTTAATTACTGTCAAAATGTCAATCACACTTAATTGGCCGAAAAGCAAATCAAACCAACCTAGCTCGACGTTGATTGGTGAGTATTGAATATGTTGCCATAATTTAGAAAGAAACGCATAACAGAAAAAAAATACACTGAAAGCTTCAGAGCACATAAAAATTAAAATGCAATTATTTATTATTGTATTTAGTTTTGTATTTGAGCCGATTATTTATCTGTGTGTACAAGTTATTTTGAAAAAGTTTCTCAGGAATCATTTCTAATATTGTCTATGGAACTGAAAATATTTTTGAGCTGTGTAAAAAGATTCAATTGACCTTAAAAATACTCAGTTTTGCTTGCATTACGAACAAGATAGCAAATTACATTTAAAAAATCCTTTTTTACTCTGAATAGTAAGTAAAAAATAAAATAAACATGTTTTTACAGGCAGTTTACACAATTGCACAATACTAAAAAAGTAAAAAATATAGTTTATGAGTAGAATTTCGCATTTTTGGTGGTAGATGGCATCATGAAAAGTTCAAAATTACTACACCAGAGGGAGATAGGTAATTGGTTAGCCTACTTGAAGCATCCGGGAACCTCGCCATAGTAGTAGACATGGCGGGTATCAACCTGGCTAAATGACGAAATAAATTTTGTTTGGTAATATAAGATCGTGTTAATTTCGTAGAAAAAGTGTTGATACTAAAAGACTAATTAAGTTATATTGGATTAGGACAAAGATGCAGAATGTTGGACAGTCTGAAAACCGAAATATCGATAAGGTGAATGTGCAACTTGATGTGGTAAAATCGTCCACTCCTCAAAGTTCGGCTTCGAGTCCGGCCAAATCTGAAACCGAAACGTATTCAGGAGCGCCTGCCAAATACATGACGGACTCTTCGGAAAGCGAGGATGACTCTGTGTCCGAGGTAAAACGTGTTTTGTTTTCGACAGAGGCGGTGGCAGTGAGGGAATGTGATTATCTGTACCGCTCTAAATACTGCAAGAGACATCTTGTACATGTCTGCTCTAACCGTACAGTTTCTTCTATTACCGAAACTTCTCTTCTAGCAGCAATATTTGCTTGAAATCGTGCGTAGCACGCTGAAACGGACTAATCTATTTTACATTCTGAATAGAGTACGTCGCTTGCCAAATATTCCGTAAAACGTCAGAAAGTCATAAGTACATACGTACTACTGAGTAATGCATGAAATTATTTATGCCAGCCGCTCCTAGACAGTATTCAATTGATTCTTTGTAATTCTACGATGTGTTAGGGCTAATCCGCCGTAAGAGAGTTTTCATTGTCTATTTGTGTTTTGGATAAGGATTGATGTGCGGTGGCCATGTTTCTCGGATCACATGCATTCAGTCGATGTAAATCTCTGAATAATGGATTTTCATGACGTTATTTTACTATGAATGTGCGAATTATATAATTTTCTATTGGATTCATCATAAAAATCATCAATAATGGAATGTTTTGTGTCGTCACAAATCACCAAGTCGTACAAAACGTCTAGTGATATTCGCGCAAAAACTACGGTTACTGGTGAATTGCAAGGACCATTGACAGTAATGATTAGCTGTAAACTCGTCCTTATGCACCACATTGTCAGTACATCTCACATGTTTCTCGTTGGTGTTATAGATCTTGCTGGCTTGTTTGTGCCTTAGCAGGCCAGACCTGTTGGTAAGTCGAAGACAACATTACTGAGTGCCAGTGCCCACTGCCCAGTGCTACAGCTTCACCAACAACAATAGCTGTTGCAGTTTGAGTGACTCTTACCGTTAACCTGCATAATGTGTGTGCTATGGACAATTACCACATATACTTGTTTTCTTTATGTTGAATGGTCCTTGTGATTCTAACATACTATTTATCTGAAGCTCAATATTTCCAATCTATGTTAACATTACTAATCTGTGACCTAAACATCTCTTGAAATGAATCAGTATTTGTGTTAAACCTGAAGCTGAATGATCTAAACACTACAACTAACCTAAAACGCTTTTGGTGTTGTGAAA
Source organism: Mythimna lalbum (assembly GCA_949319445.1). Taxonomy (NCBI): domain Eukaryota; kingdom Metazoa; phylum Arthropoda; class Insecta; order Lepidoptera; family Noctuidae; genus Mythimna; species Mythimna lalbum. Next base: position 4,078,787 of record OX439356.1, on the reverse strand, counting down.
CTTGGAGTGTATCATAACAACTGCTTTACTGAATTTTAACCATTGAATCAAATTATTATTATTAAATATGAATTAAAAATATAAAATAAACAACAATGATATTCCTGCAAAGCTTTAGGTTATTTACATAAAATCAAGTCTATATTAATCACTGTCTATATTGCACAGAATTATATTTTTTTACACAAAATTGTAATACTTCAAATTGATTTTCAAAATACTTGGAATAAATCATTGTTTTTCTTATAAGTTGTTTATTGATGTTTGTTAATCAGGCGGAGATGGAAGAAGAAGGCGGTGGTGCAGAGCCGTCCAAGTTCCTGTTGTCCCACGATGACCCGGAGCGGGCCGTTGACCCTGAGATGCAGGCACGCCTTGAAGCTCTGCTCGAGGCAGCTGGTATGTTACCTAAATACTACTAAAATAACTATTAACGTTACAAAACCTGATGCAGTTACTAATAGACCTTTGGTTTATATATTTACATACAACAAAAACTACATATTCTACTTGTTACTAACTTCACATGCTATGTTAATACCATTATGCCCATTGAATTGAAATTATAAACAAAATAAGTAGTAGGTACTGGAATTGGTATTGGAATTTGTAGACAATCTTGCGTCCATGTTTCACTGCCTATTTAGAAGGAACAGATGATATCTAACCTCAGTTTCAACATTAATATTGCTAGTTCTGTCAAACGGTATCACTTAGTTCAGAATCAATGTTTTTAATTATCATGAATTACTGTGAGTGTAATGTCCCTAACCTTAAATTTGCATATTTATTTGTTATCCTGTTATAAAACAATGTGTTTAATTCTTAAAGGTTATATTATTCTGTGGCATTGTTCTTCTTGTTTGCTGCATTAGTAACCTCTATAATTTACAGTCGGAAACATGTGCTTCGCTTACAGTGTGAAATTAGTCACATTTGTCTGCATTTCTGTGTAAAACCTTGAAAATGACAGTTTTGTTGACAAAATAAACTTTCCTCCTTGTTAAAAGTATTAACAATATGTTAAAATGTATGGAATATGTACAAAACATTTTTAATAATATTTTGGAGGGTATGCGGAACAGAGAGTAAAGCCCCACATACCTCCATTGAAAAGGGAGGATCCTCCGACCAGACCGGGTGTTATAGTCTGGTGGGCGACTGCCCGATAGTTGGTGTCGGGCTGTCGTATATGTTCAAATCGCGCGGAGAACTTTGATTGCGCGATGCAGGATTTCGTATTTTTTTCGTAGTTCTTATGTGGCGTCATAGATGTCGCTACATCACTCCCCTCCGGAGATCGGAGATCGATGGTTCTTGATGCTTCTTAATGTGTGCCAGGCCAGCGGTAGGTTGGTTCCAGTGAGTCGAAACCGATGCCGCATAGTTCTCGGTGAGTCGGAACTGTCTGCGGTGATGCCCCAGTGAGTCGAGATGTTGCTATCCCAGTGAGTCGGGATAATGCCCCAGCGAGTCGGGGTGATGATGTCCCAGTGAGTCGGGATGATGCCCCAGTGAGTCGGGGTGGTGCTGTCCCAGTGAGTCGGGATGATGCCCCAGTGAGTCGGGGTGGTGCTGTCCCAGTGAGTCGGGACGATGCTGCATGCTCCAGTGAGTCGGAGTAGTGCTGCTGGCTCCAATGAGTCGGAGCGGTGCTTGTGCGACGTAGGGCTTGATTGCTGGCGTCGACCAGGAGAGGTTCTTCATGGCTCTTCATATGACTGGCCGAAGGTGCGGTGTGCCAAGCCAAGGTCGCTGATGCGGCTGAGGTGATGACCAGGTATGACCAGGTAGGCATACTGGTGGTCAGGAGACCCTTAGCCGAGGGTGCTGGCTGTTTGGCTCGTTGCTCGAAAGCTTGAGGAAGTGATGATGACGTCACGAAGTAGTAGCTGCACGAAGGCTGCGCTGACGTTCTTTGTCGAGGGTCACCAGTTTGGAGGGTATGCGGAACAGAGAGTAAAGTTCCACATACCTCCGTTGAAAACGGAGGATCCTCCGACCAGACAGGATGTTATAGTCTGGTGGGCGACTGCCCGATAGTTGATGTCGGGCTGTCGTATATGTTCAAATCGCGCGGAGAACTTTGATTGCGCGATGCAGGATTTCGTATTTTTTTCGTAGTTCTTATGTGGCGTCATAGATGTCGCTACAATATAAACAAGAAAATGATAATGGTTGTCATAGAGCTTTTTAAGGTAAACATCAAAATTAAGTTAAAAGCCACTAGACACATATCAATTTGAGTTATTTGTGTCCATCGCTACATACTTACAGTAATGGTAATTTTGATTTAAATTTTGGAGATACCAATATTGTACATTAATAGTTGTTCCAATCTGAGGTGAATGAACTTTGCATATTAGTTTAGCTGTATATAAACAAACAATAATATCAGGGAACATAACAGTACTTATTATTAGTTTATATGGAGATGTGTTGATGTGCTCATTTTGCTTTATATGCTGTTAACATTTTCATATTATTTACAATTTTATTGGTATTTGTGCAATGTTCCCTTGTTTTATTTTAAAATTCTTTGTCAAGTGCCTAATATTTTAGTAACAGCAAATGAAAAATATTGTATAGAAAATACAATCCACAACAAATAAGGTGCAACATCTTAGTTACCTTTAATCCCACATTAATGTTGATCAACAAGAATTATGTAAACATTACATTTTATCTTTTGCATAGTTATTTTTATCATTTGCATACTTGATAGTACAGTTTTACTCTACTGAGGTCATGTCACTCTTAATTTTCACATCGTCATACGACTAAACAATGATCAAATTTCACGTCATTAGCAAAAGGCTCACTATTATAGAACTACTTAGTAATAGATTGTTTTATCAAGGAAAAGGAATTTTCCTCTTACGAGCGCACCTCTTTGCGGTCATGGTATGCATATTCGAGTAGTCAGGAAGCTGGCGTTCGGCTGTTCGGCCATTTAGCACTACCGGTTTAAGTAAACGCGCCGTACTTATCTATGAGCAGCTGTTGCTGTTGACACGCGTGACGTCGCCGACCCACGGCTACTAATTAGCGTCCTAGGACATTTACTGGCAGTCCCCTGTGGTTACGCCCACATCGGTTACTACTCCGCTCCTATTGGTTGTACCGTGATGTTATATAGCCTATAGCCTTCTTCAATACATGGACTATCTAACACTAATTTAGAATTTTACAATTCGTACCAGTAGTTACTCAGATTAAAATCAGCAAATTCACAAAATCATGTTCACACCTTTTATAATTAAACCCACATATCAATCTTGTAAAGGTTGCGATCGCGCCTGCGTCTGTCTACTCTTTACATAATATTGCATGCCTTAAAAATCATTAAAACGTTCTCATAGGAAACCACTGCGCGCGATAAAACTTTGATGGATGACTGGTGTCACTGATCAAATTTTCTTGTCATGGTTCATACTTTGGCCTTATTCTTCGCCTAGCACAGTTTCCTAATTAAAATACAAAATAATGTGTTTGAATTAGTAGGTAAATTCAGGCAGCTTCAACTTAACTATTGAACTGTATATTGTTTGCAAGTGATGGGCATCATTAATTATGTTAATGTTTTGAGTTTTAATAATTCACAAAGCATAAATGCACTCTCATGCCTGCTTATACTAAATCACAAAGAGATTTGCATGAATTGGACTCGAACACGATTTCCAACGCACCGCTCGTCGTGCTGGTAGACTTGACATCCGAAATGTGCAACGTCACTTGTAAGAAGACGCGCCACTCTACGCACGGGAGGCTTGCTCCAATATGAAAGCGACAGCGAGTTTGATCACTCAAACGTATAACAACTAAATAAGTTACACGTTATTTCCTACCAATTCATTCTCTAACAACACTACTGAACTTATTTTTGTTATCGAATTGGTTATACTAACCAAAACATGCACATTTTTGTTTATGGCCAGTTAGATTAGAAAGATCGCGGCCGAGTAATATTAAACGCGATTGATTTTATGATATCGCGCTATAATACGCGCGAACTCCTCGTCAACTAATAAAATATGTAGTAAATCGGTAGAGTATACGTCATCTGTCGCGGGTTCTGCTCACTCGCACCACGGAAAGTGCGGGCCATAGCAATTGATAAGCTTGGAGCGCGCATTAGATTCTGTTCGGCGTACGCTACACTCATGGCTGGGACTCCGCGGCCAGATGGTAGCGTGATCCACGCATTATCTGTTTCGTAAACAATCAGTTTTTGATACAATGAATTTAAATTGTTATTGCTAGTAACAGTATAGTTGAAAGTGACGTGAGAATGCTCTGTGCTCTTTATGTTGAATGCTCGACATTTTATGCGCAGTGTTTTGTGAGGACGTAGTATTTGCATACTGTTTTAGGAACAATGTACAGTACCTATCATTTAATTAATTTTTATTCTATTTATTTTGAAGTACTTTGTTTTGAAGGATGTCGTTTGAAAAACGATGGGTAGTGGATATTTTACTACATTAACTTAACAAATAAAGGTATTGTTATTTATAATCAAAGAATCTTTGGGGTATTACAGTAACTTAGTGTCAATCAAAACGTTACTTGTGAAGTAACTGAAATATGTATTAGCAAATAATGAGCGTCAGTGTGACTAGTAAAATAAAGCACAACCCGCCTTGACCTCTTCGCACACAGCTGCATTCACTATTTGTCTGAGTAAGTATTTAATAAATCGATAACTTTCGTTAGTCTGCTACGAACACAAAGGCTAACTTAACACTAAGTTTAAAACACGAACTGTTTAACTCATATGAATTTAGTAGTTTCCAATAGGATGACTATACATAGTATTAAGTAACTACCATAGGTTTCGTTATCAACATTTTGATACCGCACATAGTACGGACTAAAATCTGCCTTGGATACGACCTTGTTGTGTACATAGTTGCCAAGAAAGAATTTAAAAGTAAAAACTTTGAACACACCTTTATGATTAATCTGCCCACACGGTAGTTTCTACGCCTTGTCATCTACCGTAAAAGTGCATAAAATATTCGAATTTGTTAAACATAAACTGTTCATACCGATAAAATGTTATATTTTTCGCAAATAAACAGCGTTTTGTGGTTCTGCCCTTGAGAAAACAGAATTTCTGAAATAGTTGTAATGTCCTTGTTGTCGATAAAATTTATAGTTTTGTTACTCATAGGTGGTTAGTTAACCCATGGTATCGAGGTCAGGATCTCTTATTAGCTAAGCTAAAATGAATTTAGACGAAAAGCAGGAATACCTTGGTATTGTTCTGTTGCAAATGCGGGGACTTCTCATTTTGCATTTCATTATAGTATCGGCATGGCGGGCAATCGCCAGTCACCACCCGAGTACCGCGGTTCGTGACGTAACTTGTGCACGAGCGGCCGCGAAAAAAGATCTCCCTAACGGCCGTAAATTGAAGCGCAACACGCGGACGTGGCCTATTCTAATGTGTCGTTTTATAAGGGAACGCTTTACAGGAATTTAGGGCTCGTTTGATGGATCGATTTATTCGTAAGGCTTCCCTGTTCCTTGTAAATAGCTGCGTTACAAGCTCATTAATGGCTGCCTGCCGCACAAAGACGTCTCCTGGTGAAATTATTTTATACGTGGGATGGGAATTGATACTCGTAATAACACGCCCACCATGATTCTCTTTTCCTCGAAAAGGCGATTTAGATCTACAAATAGTTAACGATTTTCCAAATGTCAACAAAAGATTGACAAAATTGGTGCGCAGAATCGTAGTAACTTATTGAAAAGTCCAAAAACATAAATAGCCCTAAAGTATTAAAAAAAATAAGTAAGTTACTGTTCATCGCAAAACAAACTTTATTGAATGCTGCTATACAACCATTATCCAACTCTCAAATGTGCGTGTCCGTTCTTTAGGAGTTTATCACATATGAATCTATGCTGAAGGATTGTATTCAAAAGTGTGCTGTGAAAGCAGACTTGGATAAGATTCTAATAAGTAAGCATCATCGTTTACAATCGATCTCGAATAACTTTATAATGCTTTTCCCACATCTCTACTAAATTCAGTCAGTGATAACGAGTATTTCAATTGATATTTAATAAACAACTGTCCTCAGATACAATAACTGTTCCTAAAACTATTAATTACCCATAGAATATGTATGACGAATCGTTTGCTCTAGAAGCGCTCATCGTCATTTAAAGTTATTCAGTCACAGTAAGAAATCAGTTGGAAATCGGCGAGAAACTGGTGCGATAGGTGTTGAATGAAATGTGTAACATTCCTTTTGCCCCCATTGTGCCATCTTGTACTCCACAGAATTCCTTGAACACGAACAATTGCACAAAAACAACATCTTGTGAACTTATTGATAGTTTTATTCTGTTACATAATATGGCTTATTAATATGGAATCTGCCCAAACCGGTAACAGTTATGATTGCTTCCGTTTGTGTGTTCATTCAGTATTCATTTGCGGACAACTGTTTGATTGTTTGGCTCCTAAAATAAGGATCCCACATAACGTCCCGCGTGGTAACGGTATGCATTCAATTATTCCAACGCTTTAATAGCCGCAGAAAGAGGCGGACATGATTAAAAAACACTTATTTGATCGTAAACTTAAAGTTTGTAAAAGCATCATTTGCAAACTGTAATTAGATTAAGTTTCATCAAGTTGTAATTACAAAACTAATATTAAATTTGTATGTTGCGTTTAGATCCATACCTCAAGTTTTTTACTACCAAGTATACGTATTATTTAATTACCAAGTTGCGTCATTACAAATTATTTAACAAATATTCTTGCTACAAATACATGGGAGCCAACTTATTCAGACAGCATCCTCAGGGCTTTGACTTCTTTATGTCAAAAGTACGAACGAGTAAGTTTACGTATCCATGTTACGTTAGGAGTTGGATTAACACTACGTATCTGAAGAATCTTCGGAACTTGCACAATATACCCACATGCTGTGTAATTTAACTGAATTGAACTGGGGATAAAGTTTATTCTGTTAGAATTCTATAGAAAAAAAAAACATCTGTTGAAGTAATGGGTGGCAAAAAACTATTGAAATACCACATGTGGTCTGCATCATTTGAAATTCAGTTATTTAGTCAATCGACCTCACAAACTAATCATATCTCACTTCAGAAAGTTAGCCATAGATAGCGTCTAACTTTGAGACATGAATGCTCAGCTTGCTGTGCGATTAGCCTAAGGATAGTAATGTAATAACATTAATCAAAGCTCCCACGATCCGTAATACTTAATTGATATATATTTTACATTCTGACGCCTTATTAGCTTAAGTAGATACTTGAGGAGCGTGAGATAACAGATTCAGCAGCGATAGATGTTTTGTTTATGCGTTGAATGATCGGAGAAAAGTGTCGAGTGACGTCAAACTTGAGTCCTAATTAGGAGAAATGGAATCTTGCTGTTTGTTTAAAGGAGCAAAGTCGTCACACGGAGTGCAATATAAATCAATTTGACTATTAATCCATCAAACAATAAGTATTTTCCATGATGGAAATAATTTTAAATGGTATTGCCATCATTACATTCCATGATATGGTTCAATACAACACTTTAATCCAACTTACAATTCACGGAGGCTCTTCTCAGAAAATCGACATAAGTGGCCTTGCTGTTTGTGCGAACATTTGGCTCCTGTTAGCTAATAAGCTGTTCGATAGACGATCATCCATCTAATATTGATGCATCTTATACTGTATATGTACATATTGGCGCCGCAGTCATTTAGAACATCTTAAGCTTTACCAATTGCAAGCCTTTGTGAACTGATCTGACTCATTAAGTACTGAACGGCGCACTTGTTCAATTTACCTAATAAGCCTTTTGTCTGCACAAGAACGTGACATATTTTTCTAGCCTGCGATCTTTATCATTATGACAGTATTCGCCCTTCATTTAGTTCATTTACAGCAGTTATGACAATGATTGGTAAAGTAACTGGACACTTCTACGGCCGTATAAAATTAGACTTTTAATTGAGACTGTACTTGGGCGTTAAAATGGAACACAGAATGTTAGATAACGCTGGATGAAGCTAAGCATTTTCTTCTAAGCTCTGATCGCGCTATGATCTTTCCTATCCGTTATAAGTTCATCGTTTATTTTGTACTTTTTGTTGGCATGTAATGAAGCTAAATGTAAACTGTACCTGAGAAACATCTGCAGTGGTCGTATCGCAACCATTGATTGCAATGCAATCTGCGGCCTAATCATGTAATTTTAATGGTAATCACAGGCACTTAGGGTTTCTCTTTCGTTGGATTATAGTTTCTATTATCATTGAAGTGTCATGACTTTATACTCCTATTCAGTGGTTTGAGGTTTTACACAATCTATGGAGTAATCCTGATTTAATTCATGAATCCCCAAGCGACCACCGGTGGCCGCGCATCTATTGTCTTACTATTGTGTCTCTAATTGACGGTATCTGAAGGGTTAAAATACATATCGAGCCATTACTGCCGACTTATCGTAAGCGACATCCTTTTGAAAATGCAAACTTATGAACTAAATCATAGCATACGTTCGATATAAGATCTAAAATGCATTTTTAGAAGGATGTCGCTTACAATAAGTCGGTGGTAAGGGCTCGATTTACGGCGAAATTAACCTGGCTGTTAAAATATCACAAAGCAGGCTGTAGAAAAAAAACCAGCTTTTGTAGAGTATCGTCTATTGACACGCACAAGTACAGTCCCTTGCATTACCTAACTAACCCCCCTCTTAAATAAACATAATAGGAAGAGCGGTCAGGTAATGCGACAGCGACACTGTCTCTTTGAAGCTCGATGTGTTATGAACCTACCGTTTTTAATTATTATTATTTTTTGTTAAAAAATAATCAAATAACTCCTCGCGCCACCCAAAGTAGGAAGAAGCGTCAGTAAAACCCACCTGTGTTCCTTATCTCTTTTGAACCACCCCTTAGGCACACCTTCATACCTACTATACTAAACAACTGTACTGTATACTAATTTTTGGTTCTAATCACTTTTTTTCGTGTGTCATGAGTCCAAAAACTCAGTTTAAAGTTCCACTTTTACAATAGAAGTTCTTAATAATTCACTGTTCGCCTTCCCCCACAGGCATCGGCAAGCTATCCGGCGAGGGCAAGCACCTCGCCGACCCAGAGGTGCTGCGGCGCCTGACTTCGTCGGTGTCTTGCGCGCTGGACGAGGCAGCCGCCGCGCTCACACGGATGCGCAGCGACCAGCCACCACCGCATCATCGACACCATCATCAGGACAAAAAGTATGACAGCTTTACTACTTGGTTAAACTTGCTGTTAGCACTGCTCTCGCTACGCGCCGAAACCAAACGCGTTACAAATACAAATCAATTAATTGTTTAAAACATGAGCTTGTAAAATGACACAGTAGTTCTTTTGCCCATACCCTACCTCTAGAGATGCACAAATATTACCAAAAAGTCGCTATGCTTAAGTGGGATTGGGCTAGATATGTTTCATGTCATAAATATGCTAAAAGAACCACCGAATCTGGCGTCTGGCTTGTACCTAATGGGTTCAATTAAACGCCAGACAACATTGTGGCGGCCCGAGATGTATACAGTACGAGCTCTACTGCTTCTGAAGGCCGGTATTAGCAGAAAACAGAATTGAGTGGAACCGGACGACTTTGTCTTGCAGTGGGACAATGTTACAGGCTAATTAGATCAGCACATAGACTAAGATTGATAAACGATACTTGATACTTAGTTGGGCTTTATTCATGTCAAAATCGTTCAATTTACTGTCAAACTACAAATTCGAGATGGTGATGAGAACATCTAAGTAACTAAGCCAATGCTTAGTGTAACATTTATCAATTTCCACGTAACTCTTCAACTTCAGCCTAAAATTCAGTTATTAATCCCACACATTTTTTTTTTGGCGATGGAAAAATCATCTAATGACATCCCCCGCTCTTGGGTGGAGCGGGAGATAGTGGCAGACTTTTACTGACTAAAAGCCTATTCCTTCGTTGCCTTTCGTACCGGGGGCTGAGCTACCTTTAGGACTAACCCTGGCCCCAGTAGGCTTCAACCCAGCTTGGTTCAATCCCACACATTGCAATTTAGTAAAAATAAGTTTTCCAAACAATTAAAATGAAAATAACAGCTTGAATTGTGCATAAAATGTAAAAATTAAATCTTACTATCATTATTTTCCAAGGTCCCAAATCATACTGCCTAGAGCATAATTATATTGCTTCAATATCTATTTTGCGTTCTCTCAACGCGGTGTTCTATTAATTTAAATATAGCATAGTCAGCCTTTTTAATGTTCCCACTGCTGGGACTCAGGCCTCTCTCTAGGAGAGGGAATGGGCTGTAATCCACCACGCGGGCCCAGTGCGGGTTGGTGAATGTCACATGTCTTCGAATTTTTGGTTCTAGGACATGTCGGTCGACATTGTCGGTCGTTTTGAGAGCAGTGATTAAATAAATTACACAAAGTAATGCGCCTAGCTGGGTTTGAACCTGCGACCTACAACTCGTAAGTCGGGGCCGTTAGCATTCGGCCACCACTGCTCATTAATTTAAATAAGCCATAATAATTGTGGTATTTTTCTTGATGGGAAGACATAGCATTCTTAATCATATAAGACCCTTCAATGCCATATCGCTATGCATGTTTTCATCTAACACGTGAACTGGCGAAGTTCACTGCAAATGATTCATCCCGTGAGTACAAACGACTAATCACATGTGTTACATAAATCCTTGTCTAGATTTCTAGACCATCCTTGCATCTAGATTCTATACGATAATTCGATTCAAACACTAAATCTCTCCAAAGTAGTGACCCTAGATCAAGTATATTGATCTAACCTCTGTTAAGGTTGCAAATTAAAACTGTAACATCTATTCTTAGTCGTCTAGGGACCGTCGTCTGTGATATCAGTCTGGAATTCACATTCAACAATTCTTTTAGTCGACCTGCCCTAATTTCTGGCGCAGTAGTAGATATACGTTTAACCTAGTTGCCTTTAAAAGGTGAAGTGTGAAACTATGTAAAGTAGGACACCTAAAAATAACGTCAGTTTATTCCAATATATTGCAATATCTTTGCTGTAAAGCTGTAAAGGGGTGTAATAGGATATAGGGATGACACTTTGATTAATTAAACCCCAAGCGAACGCCGGCTTTCGCTCTCTCATTGTTTTTCTATTCTGTCTCTAATAACGGTATTCGAAAGATTAAACCTAAACCAGCATCAGGACTAATCCTGAAATACGGGAAACAAAATTTATATTTTTATACTACTTGTGCAAGTAGAACGAATGAAGGATAGAAAAAGCAATTGTTCTCGAAATCGATAACCCTTTCGAAAACTAGTTTATTCTACTCAAAATACTATTCCACCCTTACGTAATACCTTGCAAACGGCGAGCAATGGGTAGCTCGGCCACTCGTCCTATAAGGACCAAGCGCGCCTCAAAATCAGCAGGGCCGATGTCTGCTAGGGCTATGGGAAAACTTCTGAAACGGAAACCGGCGGTCCTAGAACTCCTAGGGCAACTAAAGGAACATAGGTGTGGTTTTAACCACTAAATATCTGACACAACCTCCCGCTCTACCTCTCTAGGGTAGAAGTGAAGTTAATAGATGATTTCCCACATCAAGAAACTAAAACTTTTCACAATATATGTGTGTTAAACAGTTAACATCACTTGAGTTCAGTCAAAAGGCCGCTAAGAGCGCATTAAGACATGTGCACATATGAGAGCTTTTCACGTTTTACACATGGCTCGCACGCATTACCATGTAAACAGTTGAAGAATGCTCGGAGCCTCGACGATGCGGGCAGCATACGCACATTTAGTATGTTTTTCAACGTCTGACAATATATATATTATGTCCTAGCTTCAGCTGCAAACAATATTTAAGATTAGTGATAATTTTTATGACTTCTTTGTAATGTGTACGGTTTTATTTATTTATCTGCGTGCTTCGGAATTGTCCAACCTCTAACTAATCACGAGAGTCATTCGTATCTATTCGGGCAATCCCAAAACGTTCGTGTGAGTAAGTTCTTACAAAAATAAACATGAATGTGTCTCACGAAAGCTATAATAAAAAAAATCTGAGCGATAATTTCATTGTAAGTTACACGAATATCAGAGACCCGATTCTGAATATAAATATCTCATCAAATTCTACCTGTTCATTAGTCATCGTTTTGAATACGTCATTATTATGATTACCCTGGCATTAACATCTTGTAGGCTCCTAATTTGGTCAGCATTTGATCTTAAAATACCGATGTTTACGTCACGATTTCTCCTTTCACCATAAGGTTTTCACTTCATCCATTGAAACCGTTTCCCTGTTTAACATATTCATTTTTCCAATTACGTCACACTTCGCATTTATTTACTGTTATATGCATAATTATCATAACGTTATTACTAGCACATTGTTGTCAAAAACAGGCCATATATTTCAACCGGTTTTTATCTATCATTGATTTTTATTATATATAAAAATCAATGCCACTTTTCGTTGTTATTTTATAACTCAAGAACGGGCTTACCTATCCAAACCAAATGTTTAGGCTTTGTTCGGACTATTTAGTAGATGGTTTATGTGAAGTTTGGAAGGGTATAGTAGTGTAGAGTAGAGTAAGGTAGAGTAGGGTAGGGTAGAGGAGGGTATAGTAGAGCGTAGCAAGAGCGGTAGCCAAGCTGCGCGGGCAAAAGCTAGTTGGTAAATAAAATATTAATGAAACCTTGCTAACTCGTTCCGTTTCTAGTAAGTAATAGTATTGATCGATTGAAGGTTCTAATGCACCGTCATCTATTATTTACAGTATACGTAAACAGTTCTACACCTCGTCTGCGAAACACGCGTGTGCCATGTTATTTTCTTTCTTCAAAAAGTCCTTTAAAAGTGCGGCGCGTTTTCTAAATTTAAACGCGTTTTCTGGGTAGGCTTAACTTCCTATGATGATATTCCGAGAATTGAGTAACTTATGTGCGAGCGGGAAGCCTCTCGAGTCGAAGTTTTCCATGTGTATTTTTCTTCGACTCGATGAGACCGTTTCGTGACAGTGATTTTTGAAGCTTTGATCTTATCTGAGAAATTATTGGAACATTCCTACCAATACTTTGTGTTTCTAGAGTTGTAATACAATTTGTGATGGTTTTAGTCAACAATGCGGGTCGAGCGGCACGGGCACGACGGCGACGGTGGCGTCGTCGGTAGGCGTGGACGGCGCGCCGTCGCTGGCGGAGGCGTGCTCGGACGGCGACGTGGGCACGGTGCGCAAGCTGCTCACGGAGGGCCGCTCCGTGCACGAGACCACGGAGGAGGGCGAGTCGCTGCTCTCGCTCGCCTGCTCCGCGGGCTACTACGAGCTCGCTCAGGTGTTGCTGGCCATGCATGCCAGTGTAGAAGACCGCGGCATCAAGGTTACTATGAAATTATATTTCATTTACTACGTAAATTTTCTTAATAACAAGTCGGTTAGTTTGGCATCACAACGTTTTCAATTTCAAAAGCTATATAAAAATCCTTGAAAACCTCAAGTTAGAGTTCTAGTATTGACACAGTTCCTAGCAACATATCTCTGTCTTTAAGTTTTTATCTATACTAATATTATAAAGAGGTAAATTTTTTTAAGTTTGTATGTAGGGGGTAATCTCTGGAAGTACTGGTCCGATTGCTAAAATTTTTTCACCGATAGAAAGCTGCTTTATTCCTGAGTGACATAGGCTATATTTTATGTACGCGGGCGAAGCCGCTGGCAAAAGCTAGTGCTGTATAAAAGATTATCCCGTTAGCCCTTTTTTACAACTAGGAATTGGTTTCAACTCTAACCGAATGCTGCTGAATACCTGTGCTTTACATGGATCGACTGCCTATCAGACTCCATAACCACGAAATTCCTTGTATAGACTGATGGTCAGACTTTCTTGCGTCTGATTCTGATTCTGATCCGACTTTGACCGATCTGTAATGATTGTCTAAAGATCCATGAATGACAACGCGAAAGCCGCGGTTATTGTCTCTTATGTCCTAGATAAACATAGAAATGTACATACGAGTTGAAAATTTACCTTTGGTATTTACCTGGTTCTAATCTGGAACGTCATGCATGAGAGGCTGATGCCTTAGGGGGGGGCCGTCCATTAATCACATGATTTACATTTTTTAACTTTCTTCTCCCCGTTGGTGTCACGGTAGGTTTAAGACTACCCCTCCCATCAACATCACAGGTATTTTAAGTACCTTTTTAATTTATATAAAGTAGTGGTTGACTGCGATCCCACCTGATGGTGAGCAGTGATGCAGTCTCTGATGGCGAGGCCTATAAGAAATCTTGAATTTTTTAGTATATTAGACTGCACTGATTCTTTGTAAACATCAAAAGTTCAAAAGATAGTGCCGAAAATGCTAACCCTTCAAGTTTGTAGTAAAGTATTGTAAGTGGGATTGTGTGCAGATCTGTATAGTTTTGTTTGTGTGTCGTTAGGGCGACTGCACCCCGCTGATGGAGGCGGCGAGCGCCGGGCACGTGGACATCGTGCGGCTGCTGATCGCGCACCACGCCGACGTCAACGCCGTGTCGGGCTCCGGCAACACGCCGCTCATGTACGCGTGCGCCGGCGGGCACGAGGACGCCGTGCGCGCGCTGCTCGACAGCGGCGCCAACGTCGAGGACCACAACGAGAACGGACACACGCCGCTCATGGAGGTAACCACCCACTACCTGTACTGTGAGCGCACCACGCCGACGTCCACGTGTCGGGCTCCGGCAACACGCCGCTTGACGTGGATCAAATGTAGCTCTAGAATTTTCGTTTCTATATATAATGTATGGAGATTGACGCGCCCAGACCGGCGTTTGTGGCACACGTGTGCGTAGTGTAGTTCTACCTTAAGCCGCGTACAGAAATCGCGAGGCGTGCGTCGCGAATGGTTCGTCACGCATGCCTCAACCTGAGACTTACGTCGGTACATTTATGCGTGCGTCCCGAACGATACATGCTAAAGCTGAGCACGCAAACCACCACGCACGGTGATTCGGTATCGGCCTCACAAACAACATCTGTCCGTCCACACGGAGCGCACGGCTCGTACTGAGGCGGCGTTCGCAACGATCGTATGACGCGAATGCTCACTGTGTGGACACACGTCCACACAGCCCGAGGCATGCGAGACGAACGACTCGCGATGACTGTGTACGGCTTTAAAGAATTTATCGTAAGAAAAACAGTACTCATAATTATGATTAACTTACTAGATTTTGTCAGCATCCTAGATGCCAGTGATGTTACTAAAAAATAATCCATGAGGAAATGTAGTGAACAATACTTATAGTGCTTTATGTCTTCTCTGTATCAAAAGAGGCTTCTGCCCTGTTTTGGTACATTAATAAGCTCGTATTATTTCCATAAGTCTGTACAACACGTGCCAGATCGATATAGCAACATGGCACTAAATTGTAAACAGTATCGTCAACAGTTTTTACATAGACACGCGTAATCGTGTAGCTTTAATTTGCGTCACCATCTGTGCATCGCCTAATTTCGTGTTATACTGCCTTAAACTTAACTTGAGGAAAAACTTCCATTAGAGTCCAAAGGTCACTAATCGAAGTGAATTCACTTGCTTCTAGACTTTAAACCTTTGTCAATGGTGTTCAGATAAACTAAATGTCGCACTTGTTTGTCAGGTTCGTGTTCGCAACTCCATGTCTAAAGTGTGTATTTACGTAATGGTGGGACAAATGTGTCATTCGAATCACCCCAGCTCCACAAGGAAGGCCAACAAGTGGAGCGCCTGAGTTCTAGAAGTACTTGGCCCTATGTCCTGCAATCGCTAAGCAACTTTAAAGCAGACGAGCTGTTGTCTCGTCCTCCCTACAGGCTCTGAAGCAAAACTAGATGTTACACCAAGTTCGATTTATACTATAGACGCACTCCTCGACACAAATCTGTACAAAACAATATATTGACATAGATAACCGTTGCATAGTTACATTGTGTTTATCGCGAATCTAGTTCCAATGAATCATAAGTTACAACGTGTTGCGTTTTCCCACAGATATTTTGTATTAAAGATTACACATCATTTGTAAGTAATTAGTGAGATACGTGTACAATTGCACTATAATATTATACATAATACATTTTTTTCGGTCCGAGAAAATAATATTTTCAAAACCAGTTTTGTTGAGACTAAAATGGCTCATAGACCCCACCTCTCTTTCTTTTTACGACTGTCAAAAGAGGAGGAGGTTCTCAGTTCGGTTGTGTTGTAAAATAACGGGAATCGGAAGTCGGTGATAAGAAACAAACAATACCGAGAAACACCGATTTTTGAAATTAAAGTTATTTTGATTGTCTTAGTGTAGGTACATTTTTAGTGAAGTCGGTTATTTTTGTATTGTAGAAAGTTTTTTATCTATAAACGTTTATATTCATTAACCTTCAAAGAAAGTTTTCATCAGTCTAAAGATATTTAGACGTTATCAAACACGTTGAAATTTATATCTATGTAATCTTTATCAGGCGCATTATAAAATACTTTATTTGTAAACAAACAATGGTTGCTTGACATTAAGTTTTTCCGAAGATAAGTGCTATTCTTAAAGCAGTATCCTATGAAAAGAAACCTGGTGTCACGAATCATACTCGATGACGTCTACGTGAATTACTTTCTACTTTATAACATCGCTAACACAACTCTGTTCTTCTCAAAACAGGCGGCTTCAGCTGGTCACGTAGGCGTAGCAAAGATCCTGTTGGAGCACGGCGCCGGTATCAACACGCACTCGAACGAGTTCAAGGAATCAGCCCTCACCCTCGCCTGCTACAAAGGTCACCTGGACATGGTGCGGTTCCTACTGGCGGCCGGTGCTGATAGAGAACACAAGACCGACGAAATGCATACTGCGCTCATGGAGGCAAGCATGGACGGGCACGTGGAGGTGGCGAGGCTACTGCTTGATTCTGGGGCGCAGGTTAGTGTGAGCATTACTTTGTTTATATTATTAACTTTAAAAAAACACCAAACTCTTCTTCGACGGCCGTCTTACTTTGTGCATAAAATAAGGCGACACTGTCAATCTACTTTTGTGGGTGGAGTTATCTAAAGCGCAAATGATATCGATACCTGTAATTGGCCGTATGTTTCTTATACTGTTGTTATCCTCTTGTTATAGCTGTTGGTTCTCCTAGGATTAAACAACTAAACAAGAATTGACGTAAGGGGCATATTTACATTTTAGTAAAAAACTTACGTCGTCGTGAGCTACATTTTTAAATTTTAGTTAAATGTCTCTTACGTCAATTCTTATTGCAGACTAGATTTTACCCGCGGCTTCGCCCGCGTTTATTAATATACTTTACTCTTTCATCCTCTTTTCCCACTTAAAAAAAAAAATATTTGCCTATGTCCGTCTCCAGGGTCCCAACTAGCTCTGTACCAAAATTAATCAAATTTTGTTTTTGCCATGGCGTAACAAACAAACCCACTCTCGCTTTTATGATATTAGTAAGGATATCAATATCTTTTTGACACAGTTTCAATCACTATTTACTTGGAGTCACATTTTGGGAAAGCAAAAGAGAGCTCGTATGAAATACGCAAATCTAACCAGCCTCAGTTACGTGACGCTTGAAGGTCCTTGAAATAGTCGTGTTCACACTCGATTTAACTGATTGGCTATTTCAATCTAAGGACCCTTCAACTCGTTGCATCCGGAACTGTGCTCTACCTCTAATACTGGTTACAAGCGTCATATAGTTGGGACCTGAATATGTTTTCTTTTTTTCTATCTGCAAATAAAAAAACCAAATTCAAAATGGTTTTTTATTTTACACTAGCTTTTGACTGCGAATTCGCTCGCATACATAAATTAAAGCCTACTAGCTTTCCGCCCGCGGCTTCGCCCGCGTGGACTACAGTTAATATCGCGCGGGCAGAGACCCGTGCTCAGCAGTGGAATTATAGGTAGCCTATGTGTTATTCCAGTCTCTTCTACCTACCTACCAAATTTGATCTAAATCCGTTCAGTAGTTTTTGCCTGAAAGTGTAGACAGCGAAGACAGACAGACAGACAGAGTTACTTTGGCATTTATAATGTTAGTAGGGATTATCACTCAGGGACAAAGTAGCTTTCTATTGATTAAAAACATTTTTGCAATCAGATCAGTACTTTAAAAAAAAACTTATAAAACCTCAGAAGCTAGTGCACGATTAAAAAAACCTAATAAACTTTTGCAATGCTGTTATTTTTATTTAGTTGGGCTCTTGTAACTTGTTACTTACTAAACGTTCCTCTCATAGGTGAACATGCCAACGGACAGTTTCGAATCACCGCTAACGTTGGCAGCATGTGGCGGCCATGTTGAATTAGCAATGTTGCTGCTAGAACGAGGGGCCAACATCGAAGAGGTCAATGACGAAGGTTATACGCCGCTCATGGAGGCCGCTAGAGAAGGTATGTACTATTTTAATAATTTATTAGGAGGGTGACTAGAAGCCTAGTGAAAATTTAATAGACGGAAATGCGATCGATCGGGCGCTTTTAAAGCCTCTTTCGTTTCTATATGTGTTAGTTTTGTAATGCCAAATTATGACGTCATATAATCTGCTCCCAAATTTAAAAACGGAACAAATTTGTTATAGAGAACTTTCCAAGGTTTATCAATTATTCGCCCGGAGGGGATTAAAACTCTTAAAGCTAGGAGTATTCTAGACTTCCTCGAAGCCTCCGGGCTAAAAGAGTTACTGTAACAAGGTGGCGAGTCACAATAGATCTTTTAGGTCGCAGTGACTACATCCCCTACACTACGGGAGATGCATGGCCCCTTATCTTCAAAATAATAATAATAAAGGGTTATCTATCAGTCATCCTTCCATCTCTTTACCAGTCGGATAAAGAATGCCTGCATTAAATTCAACTAACTAAATATATACTCCCATCCCAGGTCATGAGGAGATGGTGGCACTACTACTGGGTCAGGGAGCCTCGATCAACGCGCAGACGGAGGAAACCCAAGAGACGGCGCTAACACTAGCCTGTTGCGGGGGCTTCCTCGAGGTTGCCGACTTCCTTATCAAGGCGGGGGCTGACGCCGAGTTGGGAGCCTCCACGCCACTCATGGAGGCTTCACAGGAGGGACATCTTGAACTTGTGAGGTGAGTAACTGACATTGATTACGGAAACTTTGATTCTATTTAGACTGGTCACATTATGCGTCAACAGAAGTGTATCAATGTTTTTTTTTCTTTTTCACTTTTCTGTATGACATATAGTTTAGGTCACAGAAAAGATTAAAGAAGTTAGAATTGCTTTGTGGGTGGGGCAGGCGTGCCTCAAATTATGATTACGCTCATAATTAACACAACCAATTACAAATTTGCGATCTAAGTGTGCGATCTAAGTGTGCGTGGTCTGTTAGCTGGGTAATGTGCGTTCGTAATGTTTTATTGGCTTTAGTGGCATTAAAGGGTGAGAGACAAGTGGCGACATTCGTTGTATAATTCGGAAAATATTTCCTTTCTAACCTCTTTCATTTTTTCTGTGGTTTAGGTCTTTAATGGCCTATATACTGATTTTGGATATGTAAATTGCAACGCATTTGAAACGTTTAGTTTTGATGAAGATGATAGGCGACAATCAATCGGCAAACTATCAAATGGGTTATTTCTTGTGGGTGATCTATCAAAATCAGCATTCAGTTGTTTCTACTGCTAAAACGCCCTGTTTTTTTTTTCTAAAATATCTTTGTCTCATACCGTCATTACCACTGTCTGGTATGTTGCAATGCAGCATGGCCATTATTTTAACCCGTACTGTGACCGCAGGTACCTCTTAAACGCGGGTGCGGACGTGAACGCCCAGACACAGACGGGCGACACGGCGCTGACGTACGCGTGCGAGAACGGGCACACGGACGTGGCCGACCTGCTGCTGCGCGCCGGCGCCGAGCTGGAGCACGAGAGCGAGGGCGGCCGCACGCCGCTCATGAAGGCGTGCCGCGCCGGACACGTCTGCACCGTGCAGTTCCTCGTGGGCAAGGTAATGTACACCTTACTAATCACATTTACTCGCAATGTGAAGTCGCCCTGAAAAGCGAACTTTCAGAAACCATGTGTTTTGTGGTTAAGCTGGACTACTTATGTTACCCACAAACAACGTTTCTAGACAAAATAAAAAAAAAACAAAAATCAAAGCATTTATTTCAAATAGACCATTTGCAAGCACTTTTGAATAGTCAAATGTAGGTCAGTCCAAGAAAAGTGAAGCTAAATTGCATGTTCCAAAGCATAGATCTCTATGGCGAAGAACGTGCAAGAAACTCCATGGACACTCTTTTAAACTTTACACTAATAGGATCTCAATGAGAGTATACATATCTTCGTTATTTATGATAGCCACCAGATAAATTGGCCATAAATTACATTGACTCACCTACGTTCATTGACAGATTTAGTTTCAGAAAAGGAAAAAAAAACAAAGCTCTCCTTAATCAACATCTATCGTGAACAAAAAATGACCACAGATGTCGATTAACTCATTTCCTATTAACGAAAAACGATTTACTATTATGGTCCAAGATACCTACAAATAGATATTACAGAAAAGTCATTGAACTTTATAGCTAATTTATCTGGCGCCTATTGTAGTCGCAGTTTACAGCGACTGTAGTGTTGATGAAATCATTCTGGCGAGTTTTTAATAGTCAGGTTTTCGTCGTTCAAAATTCTTTTTTACCTAAACTTCTCTCTATGACAGCATACAAGAGGGTGTTTTCTTTAGTTTTGTGCACTCCTAACTTTCATTAAACATTTGTTACGACGCAAAACACGCAAGTAGGTCATCGTTTTGTATGTAAGCTTCACGCAGGCGTACACCACGCGTATAATGATGAATACACGTCTATGAAGCTACGGCTCCATGCCCTGTAGGCTTAACATAGCATAAAAATATGTTGGTTGTATTCCCCGAGCGATTATTCGTAGTATTGAGTATGTACTTGTGTGGCAGGGCGCCGACGTGAACCGCATGACCGCGCTGGGCGACCACACGCCGCTGTCGCTGGCGTGCGCGGGCGGCCACGTGGACGTCGTCAAGTTCCTGCTGGCCTGCGACGCCGACCCCTTCCGCAAGCTCAAGGACAACTCCACCATGCTCATCGAGGCAGCCAAGGGCGGCCACACTGCCGTCGTGCAGCTGCTGCTCGACTACCCACACTCCGTCATGCTGCCCAGAGGTAACAATCATTCTCTTTTTTTATATACAGGTTTAAGTGGAGTTTTGAAGTATTTTTGGGGTCAAAACAAACCATGTAAGGAATATACTTTTACTTACTTTGTTCCAAAATAAATCGCAGACGTAGGCAACTGAACTGAAATGATTTGGGCAGGTCACATCTGCTGTATGTGGCTATAAATTGGGGGAAAGGGTAACCATTGATGCATGTCCAACCAAAAATTCGAAGATATGTGGCATCCACCAATCCGTGTTGTGCCCGCGTGGTGGATTACATCCCGTTTCCTCTCTAGAGAGGAGGTTTGAGTCCCAGCAGTGGGAACGTTATAAAGTCGACTGTGCTATGTAACTATTGATTCTTAACACTGAACTATTTAACAACAGAAGAAGGTGTAGTGATTTGAACTTGTATGTAAAAAATTACCAGAAGTAATTAAGGACAGAGAAGAATGGAGGAGAGGGAGGCTTTTGCCCTGCAGTGAGATACAATGGGCTCATAATAATTATTTGACTATTAGATTAAGTGTTAATTTGTGTTTCAAGAGATTATAAGAAAATAGTTATTTGAAGAATGATGATTAACGAATTGTGGGGGTACAGTACAGATCGAAACTTCTTTGATCTTGCACACAGAACAGAAAATATAGGTAGAAATGCCCCTAACGTGGCTAAGCACGGGAACCAGTGTCGCCAAACTCACACATTTGCGTATCAAATTGTACATTACACACATAAAAAACAGTAATATGATTGGCTACGAAGCTACGAATTACAAACTTAACTTTTACAATTCATATTCTTATTGCTTTCATAAATTAGGTCTTATTACAACGTAAGAAAGTTGTTATTATTTGACATGACACGAACAATAAAGAAATTTTAACCAATTTACAACGAGTTCGCCTACTCAACGCTAGATGGCGCTGTAACCAATTTATTCTATTCAGAACGCTAGTGCCTTTGAAATAGATGCCATATTCACCTGCACTAGTATATAATATGTAATAGGCGAATTTAGTCTACTGTTGACACACGGGCGATATCTAAGAGGCACTTCCTCTAGTTTTCTTTATTCCGTGATCTTGCATCTGTATTTAGTGAAATAAATAGATATATCTACTCGATAAACTTATTAGCAATTAAGCCTTAGTTTTCGCATATGGTTGTATGTTCGGTTGTGTAAGAGAAGGTTGCATGTGAGCTTATCATTAACGCGGTGTGGTGCAGGCACGTGCGCGGCGGAGGAGGCGAGCGGGCTGAGCGCGGCGCAGGCGGCGGCGCTGGGGCTGGCGCACGCGGCGGCGCCGGGCGCGGCGGGGGCGCGCGCGCTGCTGCCCGCGCACGCCGCGCACCTCCCGCCGCACCACCACCCGCCCCAGGACCTGCCCACCAAGTTCTCTAAGGTCTACCTTGACGGTATGTAACCCAACACAACTATATAAACATTTTTGTTATTGCCCCTTTTATTACACCAAGACCTAGACCATGATGTTTAAAAGAAAGATTGTTTTAATCTTGTTTTAGTGTGGGTAAGAGACAGAGCTATACAGGTTGTCTAGCGCCATCTCTTACTCATGCCGAAACAAGATTAAAATAATCTTACTTTGAACGTCATGGCAAAGCTTCCTAATTTCGCTCCAGTTAATATTTACTCACTCTGTCTCAAACCAAACCACACGATACGCGTCAATTTATCTCGTTACTTCTATGAAAACTAAATTCGCAGACGTTTTCTATCTTCAGGAGTTTGTTAAATAGAGTCTGCATTCCACTAATGTGCCATGTCCACCAGCCTTTATTATGCAATTCACTACCTGTATAATGTACAAAGGATTCGTTATGTAGTAATACTTTTACAATTTACATTAGATCAGTTTTGAAAAGCTGCCTGTCTTTTCATTGGCATTATATAAGTTATTATTTTTTTGAACTTTGACGCAGCTACCACATAAAATTTGATATCCTTACGAGATAACGCAAAAATGTAAAATATCAAGTTTGAGCTTGTCTATTACTCATCATTTTCTTAATTATTTAGTTAGTTCATGTAAGTATGACAAATTTCATTGTTATTTTGATAACAAGAAAGGTGTGCAGCGCAACGAGACGTTTAGTCTATTTATTAGTGTACTAACACTGGTCCTGTCCTTAGAGCGTGGCGTGGCGGGGCGCAAGAAGGCGGGCGGCGCGGCGCCGGCGGGCGCGGGCGCGGGCGCGGCGTGCGCGGCCGACGCCAACAAGCACAAGTGTCCGCGCAAGCAGCGCCCCGCGCCGCCCAGCTCCGACCACCACCTGCCGCCGCCGCCCGACATACAGGACGACAACGTACGTACCCCACCACCACCCGACTAACACAACCACTCTCTAATGCTTCTAAAAGGCCAAGTTTTCATCCAAACGGAGAGGCTATAATATACATTGATCAACCAATCAGTCTACATTATTTCACAAAACTGTTCTTAATTTAAATTAAAACTAGTTGCTGATGCCAGTTTGCGACCCACAGCTCTCACAACCGACCAGGGCCAGATATATGCCTTTAGGGGTTACAAGCTTCGGTTGCGTGCATAACATTATTTTTGTATACTCGTAAAGGATCGTCTTTGTCACGTGCATTTCGTACGATCTGACTGATTGGATCAGCACTAGCTACGAGTTGTAAACACACGTAATTAATGCGCGTTTACGTTGTAGCGCGCACGTAATTACGTATACGATAACGAAAGCTGAACGCTTAAATTATTTACGATGCTCCACCGCTCCGTTTTGATAAAAACCGACTGGTATACAATACACGACAGACTGCAATGCGACACGAACATTAACAAACTAACTCATTGTCCACCATTTCAGTTGTCACACTGCAACCTGTCGTGAAAAAGCATTATAATTCACTTTGAACGAATAAAAGGACAGATAATTTGTTCATGGAAAATACGCACATATGCCTTTTTCCCACAGAACGTCACTGTTTTACCAAGAATAACTCCGCCTTTGATTTGTATGAAGTTGTATGACCTTTTCGTACAAATACATGTTGATATTCTCACACAGCTCATCGTGAATTATTGCTTACATGCAAATAATGACGAATATACTTGATGGTATTATTGTATTGCTTGTAATCTTGAGTGCAATTGCTAACAATATAACATAACTAACAATTCCCGACGTTTTGGTCGTTTTACAATGAGAACTGCAAACCTAAAATAAATACTTAACGTCATGATCAATATACATTAGAAATGGATCTAACTGTAACTATAAATATTGTAAAGAGCTCAAAACGTTCAAACATAACTTACCTCGATAAATATTTTATTAGGGACAATATTGGCAAATAGCTTCAACCCCCAACAGTTCATACAAAGACAAACGAAAGATAAAATTGTTCGGAAGTTTACTGTGATAGTTTTATAAAACTAACAAAGTAAAACAACTCGTTTATATACTTAAACATAATATTTTGAGATATCAGTAACTGTCACTGTAAACTTCTGGATATTTGGTAAAGAACTTTACAAAACTACTCTAGTTGCATAACTAACGTTTTTATCATTTTATGTTTCCTACTTCTATCAATGTCCACACTTTTACAAAGTTATTTTGTGGGAGAAAACCCATTTACTCAAAACGAAAAAAAACATATTTAATCCAGACTTGTGTAAAACCCGCTTGCTTTTCTAATTCTATCTCGGGATGTTGGCTTAATTCTTAGGAATCTATATCATTACTTTTTCCTTCTGTAATTACTTATTATTTCGGGAACCACACCGCGGCAACCCCGCCGGAGCTATGCAGCTAGTGTATTTGATATTATTTCTTTATTCATAAATAGAAAGCAACTAAACACTAAGATAAGAGACCATTTGAGTGACAAATTTATGAATAAAGGATATAATCGTTTGTATATTAATGTTGTTTGTTAACCTAACATTGTAAAGCTTACCTCCTATGTACCCCTCATTTGTATTAATTTTTCCAAATTAACCATTTCGCCCCACCTAATGTATGGATATTGATACATATGTATATTGTTGGCTTAATATCACGATTCTATCATTTCATTTCTATTTGCTTGCTTCCCACGGTGTAGATTTGCCACCACGCCATGGCTAAGGTATCACTCCCGCCGGGGTTTACGTGGAAGGATGTTAACAAGAAAGTTAAAATTAAATGCCAGATTAAAAATAAATGCAACGTGAGTCACACTATAATTACATTCACTATCCTAACTCAAGTAATTTGTGTTCAGCGGCGTCGCACACGTAGACCTGACTAACGTTTTAAACGAGAGAGTAGAGCTCACTGCGCGGTTCTTGGACCTACTCAATGCAAATATGACGGTAGTTGTGAACTGGATTGTCAGTTTCTGTATAGACATTGTGGAATGAACCCGCCGTGAGTTGACTCTGTCGGTAGCGTTAGTAGCGGCCAGACGTATCACTGCGTGCGGCGCCGCGCGACCACGACTGACGTGTGTTTGTTACAGCGGGACCCGCGCGACTGCCTCCCCGAAGCCGACCGCAGCCTGCTCGATTTGCCCGACCCCGCAGGTACCCACCACATTATTATTATTAGACTAAGTTATAATTAAGTACGCAGTACGGAAAAGTACTGCCGTTTCAAGGATTTTTGAGAAAACACTAGAGGATATTATACTTACAATGAGCAAAACCAAAATGTTATATCCGTTTAGATTTCTAATTCAAGTCCCATATTGCTAACTATAATTCTTCGCCTCACCTTCAGTGCGTTAAATTATCAAGTAACTGAAGAAAGTACTACCAGAATTTTGCAATATTACGTATATAAAGCTGGTTTCAATGAAAAACGGATGAAAACTAATGTCTTGAAGATATAACGATTCATAAGTATAAGTAATGACAAAGTAAAATGGTGACATTGTATGTGAAGGTCCGCCGACGCTCGCCACGTCGGCGCTGCACGCCTTGGACCTACAGTTCTGCGCTCAAGGCAAGTCCGAACGTCACCCGTCACCCATACAGCATTGTATTTATGTTTTGCTTCACGCATTCTTTTTCACATTAAGACGCAAGCAGACACGGCGGCTTAGGGTTCAATTAAATTTGCATGCATAGATGCATTATCATGTCTCAGACGATGTATTCTCTTCG
This sequence comes from Mythimna lalbum, assembly GCA_949319445.1. Classification (NCBI taxonomy): domain Eukaryota; kingdom Metazoa; phylum Arthropoda; class Insecta; order Lepidoptera; family Noctuidae; genus Mythimna; species Mythimna lalbum. The sequence goes on along the minus strand of OX439356.1, from coordinate 4,052,398 downwards.
AGCGAGAAATCCCTTCAGGCGCAAAAACGCTGATGATGTACGGATTCTAGCGACTTTTCGCTCTGGCGAAAGACTTCGTCTAAATATCAGAAAAATATCGATAATAGAGACATAGTGGTCTGTTTGTGTAATGATTGCATCCTCAATGTTCTGTGTTACTCATATATGCTATACACTCGGGTAACCTGTCTGTTGCGATCCTGTTTCAAAATAATCCATTATGGTTAAACGGTTCAATAACCCCATATCTTCTTCCGTGTATGTAAATACGTATTCCCTGCATCTGCCAGAAGTCCGTCATTGCTGATCATGTAATCCTTGTTTTGTTATATGCTAAAAAAAAACCACATTATTTTCGTTCCATCATGAATCGTATTTAAGTTTACTATTCTAGATGTTTCCTAATACACATAAAATTGGTTTTAACATTCACAAAATATTGCTAAACACAGTTAACCTGTACTAAATAGTAATCGTTCAACGGTTATTGCTGCATTGCTTGACTGTTGAACTATTATGGTCATCCAAGAGAACGACCATAATTTCGCTTGTTATTGGGTGTAATACTCAACTAATATTCTTTAAATGTCACCTACAGTAACATATAGATATCAAAAGAAAAAGTGTCCAGGAGGTAAATCTTTATCCTTTAGTCATGACATATGAGCTTGCTGGACACTATTTCACAAAAAAATTCATTAACCAGGTAAGTGGGTTATACATCCTTGTGAAATATGACCAATGTCTGTCCTAGGCAGTGTAGTAATACTAGTTTTTCCGCTGTAGGTGTGACGACCATTCACCCTCCGACGACGCCACCATACCCGCCTCCCCAGCAACTGTTCCCAGTGCAGCAATTAGCTACCAACCTCAACCAGGTGTGTATAAACGTAACGAGTATATTGGGTTACACATAGATACGATAAAACTACATAGTTTAGATAGGTAAGTGAAATAAAATACACGTAATTTTATGCGTAAAAAATCTCCTGTAACGTGCAACCGTTTTAGTAAAATATCCATTGAAATAGACTCAAAAACATAGTTTAGTAACAATACTTTTATTACATACTCGTAGATTCAATTTTCGATCTTACCTATCTAACGATTATGTCTTGTCCGGTCAATACTTGTGGGCGAAAGTAGAAGTAGTCAACAAAAGCACTAAACGCGTTGAACATTATAGAATACCCCGATACAAGAGCGTCCGCGCGCGAAGGTCTCACGTAAATGCTCCAAGTTTGGTTGCAAGTTCCTCCTGCTCGACGCGTTGCAACGGCTCGGCCAGCACATTAGTGAAGTGGGTGCCGTCGCGGTAATCTTCGCGAGTTGTTTACACCATTAGATTCCTTAATACTGTACGAAGTATCTTCCATAGTTACTGTCGGTATTCTAGCACTTCTAGCTCCATTTAAAACGTAAATAAGTGTATTTTTGAGTCGTGGTTAGAGTCGAAAAGCCAAGTATGTTGATACCATTTATATGTCTAGAATATGTTGATCAACATCACAATAATTTGCCATGTAAAGTGTATTGGAGACTTTGTTGGCAATCTTTCAACACATCTGAAACAATAAGGTAACCTGTATATTATCTACTTAAAAGTACTGAGCATCTTATCGCAATGTTTTCATACTAAAAGTTCTAGTCGTCAGTACTCTGACCCCCTGAAAGATGGCCAATGAATTAAAAGTCACCCTGTAGAACCCATAATCATCTGTTGTATCACAAACTTATTTTCTCCGTCCTTTACAGCACCAACTGCAGGAATTGCAGCAACAGCAATTCCAGCAGCTAGCAGCTCAGCAGCAACAGCAACAACAACAGCAACAGCAGCAGCAGCAACAACAACAGCAGCAGCAAAAGAAGCAACAACAACAACAACAACAACAGCAGCAACAACAACAGCAGCTGTATGTGCAAGAGTTGCAGCAGAGGCCTGAAGCGTTTGCAGCGCAGGTAAGATTTATTCGCTGTATCTTCCAGAGGTTGTATCGTAGAATCTATCTCAGCGGGGTTTGTTATTTATTCATATCCTGTCTGTTTATAGCCGGTTACCATTGCGTCAGGCGGGCTCGAAACGCAGACGAGGTTCCTTATAATGTCTTTGAAAGTCTGTCTGTATTATGTCGTGTTCTTTGATTATTTTTACGCCTGTTGTAATTAACGGGCTCACGGATATCTGTTTAACATTGTCGGTGCGTTCACTTAGCCTATCTGGCGATGACCTGCACTGATAGGCTACCAGATCGTTTGTATGTGTTGGTAGATTGACGTCAGTTGCCTCCTGTCTACGTTCATGTACCCTAATGCTGATATATATATGTTGGGAGTAAAGGTTGCTTTATGTCCGACCAACATAAAGTTATACGGGCCGAATTGTGATGCATATTGCTCCAATAAGATGGAGAGGCAAAGACGGTTTATTATAATGTATGTCGTATTTGTGTGCAGTTGGTAGACGCGCAGGCGGGCGATGAGGCGAGCGGCGAGGGCGCGGGCGGCGGCGTGGAGGCCCGCGAGCTGGGCGCCGTGCTCGCCTACCTGCAGCGGGAGGTGCCCTCGCTCGTCGCGCTGCCGCCCAACGAACTGCGCTCGCTTGTGCTGCAGGTAACGTACCGCCCGATGACACAAAAACAAGCCAACCAACCTCTGAATTACGTTGGCGGCAGAAAGCGGCTAATATTTACAACCTGGGGATCTTTAAGTCAAGAGTGAATATAATAAGTTACTTTTAGGTAAGCGCTCTCCATCGTCGATCTGGTGATCAGGTTAGGTTGGCAGTTAAGCGCAAACCTATCGACAATAAAAAAAAAACGTAATCAATGATCACCAATTTACGATAGCACGAAAGCCACAACCGGCTTTCGGTTTCGATAACACTCTAAGTCTACAAATTATACGTATACCCACTAAACACAATAATATAGAATAAATGACGATGGTGAAGCCATTTATTCTCTGAATGATGAGGGCACGGCGCAGGTGATGCAGCAGAAGTCGCACGAGATCCTGTCCTCGAAGTGCTTGGAGGAGGGCGGAGCCGAAGGTGCGGAGGGCGAGGGCCACGAGCGACACGCGCGCCGCCTGCTGGAGGAAGCGCTCACCGCCGACTGGCCGCGCCAGGACCACCACCACCATCACCACCATCATCATCACCATGTCGATGTTACGGTAACAATACCTAAGCTACAATACATACATACCTAAGAACAAAATGCTAACAGTTTCGTATCTTGTCTACAAGAGACTAATTTCGATAGTTACACAGTAATCTATATCTTTCTAAATCCTTTTGCAAGTTTTAGGTGGTCTAAAGCTATCTGTATGTGTCTATTCATGTTAAGAAAATAATGACTCATCTGTGCAATTGCAAGTTAAGGGGTTTTCATAGTGGGGTAAAATTAAACCATTAATATTGTTAAACTTCAGTATTTTTTAATATTTTTTTGCCTAGCTCCCAGCAATGGGAACATTATAAGGCTGATTATGCTATAGATAGTAAAATTTGTGAACAAAGTATTGCTTCATTCTCAGTCCAGCAACGGATGTCAATTCCGGGTTCGTCCAGCCTCACCCTCGGGCAACCTGCAGAGCGGCATCCTCCTGACGCGCGCCGACAATGACGTCTTGGCAATGCCGATGTCGTCGCAGCAGCAGCCCCAACCAGCCCAGACTGATCTCCAGCCGCACTTCGCACTGCCACCGCCCACGCTGCCCTATGAGGACTATAGGTGGGTTACATCTACTTGTACAAAGGCTAACTGCAAAAGGGACTGCTATTTTTTTTTATTCCCCCCCCAACCCCCACACGCTAGGAATTCCTACTGTATCGTGGCTACGTTCACGTATATCTAAACTCTCTTACACAAGACACCTGGACCAGGAACAATTATCTGCGGGCTATATTATTTGTTTGTACAGGAATTGAACCCGAAACCGGGTTGGTTGCTACAACCGTGCCGTCGAATTCTATGTTTACTACAAAAACCTAAATGAAATGCACACAAATTTTAAAATTATTATTAATTCATGAATCCCCAAGCGACCACCGGTGGCCGCGCATCTATTGTCTTACTATTGTGTCTCTAATTGACGGTATCTGAAGGGTTAATGGGTTCGCATTTGAGCTACGATTTGCGTGTCACCTGATGGTACCCGCTGTTGTACTAATTCTAAAGTATTGGTACGTAGGTCAGCGACGTTCGCGCCGCCGCACACGGGCGGGCCGCCGCTCGTGCAGCTGCAGCAGGTGCCGCAGCACGGGCCGCCGCCGCAGCCGCAGCCGCACTCCAAGCGCGACCAGCCCCACCATCACAACAACGCCACCGTCGCCGCCAAGAAGAAGGTACATAACAACCTGGCCCAGAGGGATGGAGCTATACGCCCTAGATAGTTCCATTCCTTCAACAGTTCAGTTTAGCTTGTCAAATGGATCCCGTTAAGAGCTCATGGTCTGGCCTCAGTACACTACAGGACTGAATCCACAAATCCGACTAAGTAGATGTTGAAGGGTGCAGATCTAAAAGTCCCATCAACTTCTCCGCCCATGGCGCTCTAAGACCGTCATGACAAGAGTAGCCAATAGCTGTCAATCTAGTCAAAGATGGGGATCACTTAGATTTACCCATAAAGGCAGTTTTTGCAGTAAATTCGATTCAGATTAATGTGTACGCAAATTGTATTACACATACATGGCACATTATGGAAGTTGTGAAGAAATGGCAACAAAGATTTTACTATCAAATTTAATTATAGTGACATTTTTTATAGCATAATTCTATGAAATGCACAATTTAAAACATGAAATATGTAAAAGAATGTTTTGAATAATTTTTGTCTCCTAAAAATACCGGGTACACAATGCTGCCCCCGTTAGTAAAAAAGACGCATCTAACATTTTTTCCAGATTTGAGTTAGATACATTGTCGAAATCAGGAACAGAAAGCGCATCTGCCTGTTTTAATATTTTGCTAACTTTCTCCGCGCGGTTTTAACGCAAGGAAAAAAGGCCTGATTTTCCATTTCATTCATTAAAACATATTTTTATCCGTTTTCGATTTTGCTAGATACGTCTTTTTATTAACTATCAGGGGCAGAATGGTTTGTCTGTAGTGTATAGTTGTGGTGTTAAGAGTGGTGTTGCGATCCCCCAGGGCCGGTTCGCGGGCACGGGGCGAGGCGCGCGCGCGGCCGAGGCCTACGGCTCCGCCACGCCGCCCGCGCCCGCGCCCGCCGCCTACTGCGCCATGGACGTGGACGGCGAGACCGACTCCAACCACGACACGGCGCTCACGCTGGCCTGCGCCGGCGGCCACGAGGACCTGGTGGAGCTGCTGCTCAGTCGCGGCGCCGACATCGAGCATCGGGACAAGAAGGTACCACCCTCGAACAATCATACTCTTTAGTCGTCCGCATTGTTGCCTAAAATTCTCCGTCTCTCTTTTCCACATCGAAACAGAGCAAGACGAAAGTAAAACGATCAACTTGACTTTACCAGTAGGACTGACCCGCAATATCAAAGTTGAGTATTATGAATTGACGTAATCCTATAATAATTCTCAACATTTTCCGCTACTGAAAAGGTGTCTTTTTTATTTGTATTCCTACGAATTCTTTCATTGAACATGACAGATTGAAGACATTTATTACCCTCCTACTACGACAATTGGAAGCTAATCATTTTCCTTTCGACAGGGTTTCACCCCGCTAATCCTAGCGGCGACTGCTGGCCACGAGAAGATCGTGGAGATCCTCCTAAACCACGGCGCAGACATCGAAGCGCAGTCGGAGCGCACGAAGGACACGCCGCTGTCGCTGGCGTGCTCGGGAGGGCGCTACGAGGTTGTGGAGCTCATCCTCAGTCGTGGCGCCAACAAGGAGCACCGCAACGTGTCCGACTACACCCCCCTCTCGCTAGCGGCCAGCGGCGGCTACGTCAACATCATCAGGCTGCTGCTCACGCATCAGGTATGTGCTACGAGGTCGTGGAGCTCATCCTCAGTCGCGGCGCCAACAAGGAGCACCGCAACGTGTCCGACTACACCCCCCTCTCGCTAGCGGCCAGCGGCGGCTACGTCAACATCATCAGGCTGCTGCTCACGCATCAGGTATGTGCTACGAGGTCGTGGAGCTCATCCTCAGTCGCGGCGCCAACAAGGAGCACCGCAACGTGTCCGACTACACCCCCCTCTCGCTAGCGGCCAGCGGCGGCTACGTCAACATCATCAGGCTGCTGCTCACGCATCAGGTATGTGCTACGAGGTCGTGGAGCTCATCCTCAGTCGCGGCGCCAACAAGGAGCACCGCAACGTGTCCGACTACACCCCCCTCTCGCTAGCGGCCAGCGGCGGCTACGTCAACATCATCAGGCTGCTGCTCACGCATCAGGTATGTGCTACGAGGTCGTGGAGCTCATCCTCAGTCGCGGCGCCAACAAGGAGCACCGCAACGTGTCCGACTACACCCCCCTCTCGCTAGCGGCCAGCGGCGGCTACGTCAACATCATCAGGCTGCTGCTCACGCATCAGGTATGTGCTTTGTGAACACACATCATGATCTACTCTAGGTTTTATCAATAATGATCAATCAGGCTTACAGTTACTTAGCGAGTCCGGCTGCCTACGGTTTCAGATAGCTTAGCAATATTGCCTGGGTGCTTTTCTAGATAGCGGCCAATAGAATCTAATAAGAATTGATGGACTAGTCTCAAGAAATACTGTTTAAATTCAACCAATTCTCTCGAAGACTTCGTAGCGGCGCGTCGCATTGCGTGAGTGTAATATTATAATGTGTGGAAACCGACGCGCCCAGATCGGCGTATGAGGCCCACGTGTGACCGAATGAAGTTCTACCTTCACTTGTTCTTATTGCTTTCGGTATAAGTTACGACGTTTTCGTTCTCCTCAGGCTGAAATCAACTCCCGTACCGGTTCAAAGCTGGGCATCTCTCCCCTGATGCTGGCGGCGATGAACGGGCACACGGCGGCCGTGCGGCTGCTGCTGGACTGCGGCTCCGACATCAACGCGCAGATCGAGACCAACCGCAACACCGCACTCACCCTCGCCTGCTTCCAAGGTAGGATAGACCCTGCACTGTGGTTTTAGGGTATATAATTCTACCAAAAACGTAAATCTGATAGGTGAAACTCGAGTTATTAACTCGCTTTAGACAGACATGATTTATAGGTCTCGTGATAACCATCGTTTAGCCGAAAAAATGCTTTGTTTGATATAAACAGCGGCTTTCTATGACGGTTACGACGTCTTTTAAAAAGATTTCTCAGATGTGGTTGTAGGTCACAATATCCATCCTGCACAAGTTTGTTACATACTCGATCGCCAGTAACCAGGTGTCAACCTTACGCAAGCACATCATTGTAATGGATCTATTGAATGGATTTGCCACATCCACTTACTACGCTACGGGTAGGCGTAAACACGGCATTAACATCTTTTTCTTACCATAAATCTAACATTACGAATAAATTCAAATCGCAAAGTCGCCGTTGTTCAGACATTTTGTTCGCGAACAAAGACACAAATATCTCTTCACACAACACTACACTGCTTTAGCACCGCGTGGACTGCCCGTTAACTTCGTGTCCGGATCAGCGTTGCCGCGCCGCTGCCCTGCGGCGAGCTTACTTCGTGACCGTCACCTTAGGAGTTTTTGATTCCTACAAATTCTAGTGCCTTCATTTTAATAATTTTGAACATCCTACTGACACGCTACCCCTCCACAGGCCGACACGAAGTAGTAAGCTTACTGCTGGACCGCAAAGCGAACGTAGAACACCGAGCGAAGACCGGGCTAACGCCGCTCATGGAGGCGGCCAGCGGCGGCTACGTGGAGGTGGGCCGCGTGCTGCTGGACAAGGGCGCCGACGTCAACGCGCCGCCCGTGCCCTCCTCGCGCGACACGGCGCTCACCATTGCCGCTGACAAGGGGCATACCAAGTTTGTGGAGCTGCTGCTGCAAAGGTCAGTACTGTGAGCCCTCTGTCTGGGAACTAAATCGGATGCCTACGGTAAAAAACGTCACAGTTCCGGCAAGAGTCGAGGTTGCAAGTGAATTCGCTAATCCAGCCCTACCATTCCATTGACATGGTACTTGAGATACATGGCATCTCATGGCTATCTCAGGCCACCATGGGATCTGGAGTCTTTGCATGCTTGCCTGGATCTCATGGTGGAATGGTGACACCGACTGTCGCAACCCAGTTCTGGGGACGCCATAATTATAAGCGACGAGAAAGTGTACTCGTGCGAGTCGATTGGCGGCAAAGACTTCTTGCGCCGAGCCCTAGTACATACAAACCATAATCCGGAGCGAGCAGGATGTATGGCAGACGGTCGCGTCCTTCTGCGGAGCAAAGGAGGCGGCCGCATGGCGCGATTTGTGACCAAATGGACTCTTCTAATTTATAAAGCAGAGTCGTTATACTATCAAAGATTCTTTTAAATGTAGTTTTTATTATTATTACAGGCGAGCGGCAGTGGAAGTAAAAAATAAGAAAGGCAACTCCCCCCTATGGCTGGCCGCTAACGGCGGACATCTCGCGGTCGTCGAGATGTTGTACGCTGCCGGCGCCGACATCGACTCACAGGACAATAGAAAAGTACGTATCTACACTTGTCGGCCTACAGGCTCCATTGTAATCCATTGCCAATCACTCACAGGGTAAAATGTATTTATCAACTAGATTTTGCCCGCGCGGCTTCGCTCCCGCTCTTCCCTACTCTACCCTGCTCTACCCTACTATGCCCCACTCTACACTACTCTACACTACTCTACCTCACACTACCCTAATTTTCATACAAATTATCCCAAGGGAACATACTCTCGAGATAACTACTCTACCTTACTCTACCCTACATTACCCTAATTTTCATTCAAATTATCTTAAGGGAACATACTCCCGAGATAAAAAGGTGTCGTGCTATTCCAAGACAGCCGTTCAAGTGTGAAGAAGTAATAAACATAAACACAAACATTTGCCTTTATAATATTAGTGTGATTGAACAGGCTTCTGTTTTGTTGTTTTCGCAGTTATACCTCCTGAAAGGTCACCAATTTATTAAAGACATCTTGAATGTATTTTCGTAGTCCGCAGCCCAGGAAACTAAACGTATATCACCCAGTAAATAACATTTTTTTGTTTAATTTTAGGTATCATGCCTAATGGCAGCCTTCCGTAAGGGCCACACTAAAGTGGTCAAATGGATGGTTGGTGTAGTTACGCAGTTCCCTTCAGACCAGGAAATGACAAGGTATGTAGGGCATTTTCTTACTATTGCTGAATACTCCATTACTAACTTTAACCCTTCAGATACCGTCAATTAGAGACACAATAGTAAGACAATAGATGCGCGGCCACCGGGTGTCGCTTGGGGATTAATGAATTAAGGATTATTAAATTGATCCAGTATTATCGTGACATCATTGTCCGTAATATTTTGAATGTATGCGGAATAGGCTGTAAAGGCATACCTCTATTGAAAAAGAAGTATCCTCCAACCACAAGCGTGTTATGTCTGATCAGGACAATTGCCCAATAGTTGAACTTAGGCTGTTGTATATGGTCTAATTGAGCGGAGGACTCTTATGGTGCTTCCAGATTTGGGGAACGCGCTGCTTGCTCACAGATCTGAACACACCATTCTATCGAATCCTGATGCAGGATTTCGAATTTTTAGTTTATTTGTGTGACCGTGTATTATTCACTAAAATATCGAATGTATTTAGGAGGAAGATTAGCTAATTGGAGTATACTTGCAGGTACATTTGTACAATCTCGGACAAGGACCTACTGGAGAAGTGCCAGGAGTGCGTGCGCGTGATCCGCGCGGCCAAGGAGACGCAGGCGGCGCGCGCCAACCAGAACGCCACCATCCTGCTGGAGGAGCTCGACGCCGAGCGCTGCCGCGAGGAGTCGCGCCGCCAGGCCGCCGCGCGCCGCCGCGAGCGGAAGAAGAAGAAGAAACTCGAGAAGAAGGTAAAACTATCAACTCGCTTGCACTCTAGTCTAGGAACTCTATCGTCCGCACTTACGTCCTAAATAGGCGATTCAACAGAAATGTAATTGCGAAACTCTGACCTACGTGTGCGCGAAGTCACCCGCCCCAGTAGGCGCGTCCACACAAAGCGAGCAGCCCTGCGAGGTATTTGCCGCGCGAAGCAGCTTGATTAGTGTGGTCGTGCTTCGGCCGAGGCACGTGGGTTAATGCAAGATATCATCTCGTGTTCTCTGAACATCCCGATGAGCCCATACACAGATTCAACAGAAATGTGATTGCGAAACTCTGACCTACGTGTGCGCGAAGTCACCCGCCCCAGTAGGCGCGTCCACACAAAGCGAGCAGCCCTGCGAGGTATTTGCCGCGCGAAGCAGCTTGATTAGTGTGGTCGTGCTTCGGCCGAGGCACGTGGGTTAATGCAAGATATCATCTCGTGTTCTCTGGACATCCCGATGAGCCCATACACAATCCATTCTTCCACCATTTCAATCATAACCGAAACTGTATTCACGATAAGTTACCTGTTAGTCGACATATTGGTAATACTTAGTCCTGCGTATAACATGATTAATGTTTGTTTTAGTCTTGCTTGCAAGAGGAGCGGCGGAAGCTGCAGGCCGAGAACGACAAGAACTCGATATACTGCGACAAAGCGCTCGGGGAGTGCTCGGAGGGCGGTGAGCCTGACGACGAGCCCGTGCCCAAGGAGGAGGGCGACTCCGGCATCGATGCTAACTCGCAGGTATGATATTTGTAATCCAATGACAATAATAAAATAAAGGCTATTTTATTATTGTCCCACTGCAGGGCCTCAAAGGTAACTCTTTTCACAACAACAGTCTTCTGGTCCACAGTAAGGACCAGTCCTTTCAGTAGGTGTCGAGCATGTCCCGCCTGCCACAGTGGCTGGTTTAAAAAAAAAAACCCTAAACAACTTTCTCTTTGATTTCATAGCAAATAGTTTAGATTGAATGTGTTTTTTTTTATGAGCAAAATAGTGTATTTGTATAACAATGTTCAGTAATCTTCAGCATTTACCATAATGCATAACTTCATCTGCTATAGTATAAGTATTTTTACTACACATTCTGGTTATTCTGAATTGGTATTGTCTTATGCAGGGTTCGTGTTCATCGTCTGATGTGAAAGCTCCCCCAGTGCAGACCAGCAAGTCTAAAAAGAAGAAGAAAGAAGACAAATCACCAGCACCGCCTCCCGCCCCCGCGCCACCTATCAAGAAACAACCTGACAAAGTAAGGAAACTTATAATTTTATTTATGATTATTCTATGCTACTAGCGTATTATCACATAACTATTATCATAAACTAGTAATTGTAAACTTCACAAAGGAGAAGAAAGTTCCTGACCAATTATGCAATATAAGTGCTCATCTAATTTTACAGGCGCATTAGACATCTGTCTTGGCCTGAGTATTCTGTTGCCCAATAATTGAGTTGTGGAGGTCTGATTGGCAGTTGCTCTTTGTAAAACACGAGTATTCAGCCCCTTCTAGTTGGACTCGACCCGTCTAGTTGGACCCGACCCGACTAGTTGGCAAAAGGTTATGATAATGAGATTTATATGATGTAGAACAACCAAGACATCCAAGAGCAACTTTGACAACAAAAATTATGTTCTGATAACACTGGTTGATGAAGCAAACCACTAACCAAAACCACCTTCAGCCTCTTCCACAGAGCAAACCTAAAATAGAGACAAAACCTGAAAAGGAAAGCACCCCCAAGCCCGACAAGAAACAGGAGAAAGAAAATGTCGCGCCGAGTTCTCCTCCCGCCACGCCGGCCAAGCCCGCGCCGCAGCCCATTGAAAGACGACCAGTAGCCGAAAAGAAAGACAAGTTAGTACAACGAGCCCAGCATTACACTGTATTCATTTCAGTACCCTTTATGTGTTCATATGACACATGCAGTTATATAAAAAATTACATTTGTAGAGCGCTGTATGTCTGACAGTCTTGCTGTAAAGCTTGATGACTCATATCACCTCTTAACTGTACGCTTCTGATTAATCTCATACCTGTGTGTCTTTTTAAAGCTTGATGTGTCATATAAATGCTGAGGTACAATACCTTGTTGTTTGTACAAACGCTGACACTGAATGAGTGCGATATTTGGCACGTCTTGCTTAGAACTATTTAGCCGCCACGCGATGAGTGTTGAAAGAAATATGTCTAGTAATTAGTAAAATACCTCGTCGGTTGTTACTCCCCCTAGAATAAAAATACATCCTTGCATTCACCATCATTCAGCTCAGCGGTCTGTACATTAGGTGCATGTTTTTTACTGTTTGATTGAGTGAATAATAATGCTTGATAACTTTTGATTTATTTACCAGCAACAACAGTATAAATCACGTAACCCAGATAGCAATAGCCAATGAATTGTTACGAAAAATAATAAACAAATGGGGGGCTAAAGTAGTGAATATTGTTCTTGCAGAAAACCCGAAGAGGATAACCCTAAGAGCATTACAGTACAGAATGTTAACAAATATGGGAATAACTCTAGAAAGAGTCAAGTATTCGAATCCACTAGGCACAATGTGGATAAAGACGATGTTGACACAAGCGACAAAAATAAAAAGACGCACAACACGCATCAGTAAGTTCGATCATCGTGTAAACGTATCGCGGCACCATTGTAATGATACACACAAAATCAGTGTCAAAGTTGTTTTATCCCCAGTGTTACCCGCGGTACTTGCATGCCCCGGCGGTATTCGCTTTGTTTCTAACTTGGCCTCACAATGACATTGATTTTTGGATATTTATTGCTTATTTATGTTTGGGGTTATAGCATTACGAATAGTAACATAGTGAGAAACAACACTTTTACAATTTATGGCTTGAGTTGAAATCTATACAGGGTTTGTAATTTTCGTTTAGCGCTAAGCGTGCGAATTGTTTACTATGTTCATCAATACAGTAGGATATTTTGATCGAATGTTAATTCGCTCTTCGTCTTATGAACTAATTTATTTAAACCAAAAATGCTGACTCATTGATTAGCTCCATAATTTTGATCAAGGGCCTGTGCGCGCCTTCAAACTAGCCGCAAAGTGCCGCGCAACGTTAGCGCGGCTGCTATTCCATGTAAATAACAAAGTAGCGTGCAGCGCGGGTGTAGCGCAGCAGTCGCGTGTTTTCCATTTATATAACAATCATTATTATTTATTCAAATAACGTTTACAAAAAATGAACGTAAAACTAACAGTAATAAGGTTTTACATACAGTTCAGTGCCTAAAAATATACTAAAACTAAAATATTATTTAAGGTGCAAATAATCGTGGTTCGGATATGCAATGTTTGTTAGTGGACCACCTGAATTAGGTTAATTTAAACCTGTGTTTCAGGCCATCACTTTACAGTTCAGTTTCAATGCGACAGTAAAATTTAAAATTAGAGTAAAACTATTACAAAAATACGTCTATAAATGTATACAAAAATAAAAATATATATAAAAAATATATACGTTGTATATGACAACGTATATATGGAACAACAAAGCAGCGCGGTTACCGCTGCAGCCGCGCCACCGTCGCACGGCTTTTTGCGGTTAAGTTATAGGCGCCCTATAGATTTCAGCCTTAAAATGCGTTGAAATATAATAAATAACAAAAACTTCCAAGCAAAAACAAACAATAAAAAACCTAAGCTCATAACTAAATTAAATCTCTTCCATTTGCTAACAAGTATGTCATTAAAACTTGTACCAGTACCGAAACACTTACCCCAGAATTAAATCAATTGAATTCAGAATCTTGTGTAGCGACTAACATCGAATACATTTAGACCCGCCAGGCGGTCGGCCAGTGTTTAGCAGAACGACGTTGCCATCCGCAATGGGTGCAAGGCGGGTACTCTAGCAAGCTACAAAGTTGAACGACATTAAAAAGTTCTAGTAGTGATAAGACTGTCATGTAAGACAGAGTTTTTGGTTCCCAATCTTCGCTATAACCTAAGATTCTGAACTCAAGTTTGCTCATAGTAATTTGAACCCTATGAGAATATTATTTGTAACCAGTGTTGAACATGACAGATGGGAGACGGAAGCCAAGAGCACGTCTCCCAAGGGCGGCTGTGTGGGCGGCCGTCGCGAGGAGGGATGGAAGGAGGTCGTGCGCAAGTCTAGCGTGCAGACGCTCTCCACCGTCGAACCTGGGTGAGTTACACGCACATACAACAACGTCTATACACCAATTATTTTTATACACCACACTAGTTAACGGTCGTACAATAGCACACCTAAAGAAATGTATCTCGTAAACAAAGTTACGTTTTTTACGAAGATTTTTTTTGTTTACACAACCTCGATCGATACTTCCTAAGCATAAAATCGTAACAATCATTTGAATAAAATAGTTAAATATAAAATTATTATTTCATATCTGATTAATTTATTGTTTTTAATAGTGCAAAAACATGAGTTAAAAGTGTTTCACAAATCTCTCAAGCGAAATACCTTTTCACTGATTAATCACGAAATCTCACAAACAACAAACTAGAAATTTGGCAAGTAGGTGTCCTTATAGGGTGTAGACATCCGCTAAGAACGGATTTTACGTTCTAAGGGGCTAAAACGGGGGTCCCAAGTTTGTATGGAAAAACGAAATTTCAAGCGGGTGAAGCTGCTGGCAGAAGCTAGTAACTTATATCATAAACAATATTACAAAAACAACTCTTTTGAAAAAATGGAACTCTTTCCTTACAATCAATGTGTAGGAAGCATCTATTTATTAGTAGCTGGTGTAATTTTGCTACATCTGAGCGCGTATTTTGTGAACGGTTGGCGAATAGGTCAAGGTATCACGATCAATACGTGTTCAGTAGCATAACTTTTAATTAACCGAAACATTTAATTAATATTAAGCAATACCTAGCTAATTAGCAACTGATCTTGATTAGACGTTTTGTTCGAACGACGACTTTGTATTGAACTTCTAATATCTTGAGATACTGAATTATTTTTCTAAATAGACCATTGGTAAATAGATGCTTGTGTATGTGGTCCTTTAACTACTTGCCATATTACTCGTGAAACCTCTCGATTTACCCTAACTGTTCAAAAACTGACGCCAACTAGGCCTACAGTCCTCGGACATAGCTTCATAGACGCGTATTCGTCATTATACGCTTGGTGTACGTGTATGCGTGATGATTACGTACAAAACTATGAAACTCTATCGACGAAGTGACGACGGCACGACGTTGCGACGGAGAGCAATTGAAGACAACAATTAAATATGAACCTTAACTACCCTAACATACAGTCAATATAAGAATAAATTGAATTAAAAGAGCGCCCTCATGTTACAACAAGAGCATGCGCGCGACTGCTCCAGTCGCCGCCGTTTTGAACTTATATTTTGTCGTCATGCTAAACTCGATAATTGATGTTTTTATGTAATTTCAGATGCAAAAAAGTGTCAGTGGCATCCCACGCGATCTCTCGCGTGATTGGTCGCGCTGGTAGCAACATCAACGCGATCAGATCAGCTACGGGTGCTCACATCGAAGTTGACAAGCAGAGCAAGGGACAGGGCGAACGTATCATCACTATCAAGTAAGTCTTGTTGGAAATAATCAAGTACAATGAGCTTTCTTCCTTGTCCTTATACTTCATATGATTACCGAGTTAATTGCGTGAGATGTCTATGCCCAGCAATGAATTGATATAATGATAACAGACATTACAAGTGTTAACTCATTGACCCCTTTTTGACTGCCATTTAAAAAAACTGGCAGTGGCGTACTGGATACATTTTTCTTTGTCATATATACATGACTTGTGGTAAAAAGGAAGAAGAGAGAAAAAGAAAGGTGAAAGAGTTATGGAAGTTACGAAATTAACTAAAATTTGTAGCACCTGCTACAACAGAAAGATTCTATGACCTGGTGAGAGTCGCGAGAATCTGATGGATGCGAGCCTCAGGACTAGTGCAGGCCAATGTTCAACAGTGGATTTCTTTCGGCTGAAATGATGATGATGATGGTATTACATCGATGTAAAATTTAATTGCTTTTTGCTGCAGGGGCTCAGCGGAAGCCACGAAGCAGGCGGGCATGCTGATCGCGGCCATGATCCGAGACCCCGACGCCGACATCGTGCAGCTGCTGCCGCGCGCGCCCGCCAAGCCGCCGCCGCAGCCGCTGCCGCTGCAGCCCAAGACGCCCAAACAACCCCCGCCCAAGGTACTCTTCTCAATCTATGTACCTTTAAAATCATAAAAAGATCAAACAAAATGCTTCAAAAAAATAGGTAATGGTTCTGATTTTCTAAACAAATATTTTTGGACTTTTATGATGATGTTGACTTCATGACTTGGTAAGATTCGCGGGAATTCGGTGGATGCGAGACGCACAGGATCGATCGTTGTGGCAACGTTTCTGGGAGGCTGGCTCAGTTATGTCCAATGTGGACGTCTTTCGGCTGAAATGATGTTGACTAATATAGTGGTATTGTTTTCTGCAGCAGCAACCAAGCAGCAGTAGTAGTAGCTCCGCCAGCAGTCGCACCACGCCGACTGCGCGGGCGCCTGCAAAGCAGCATGTGCGGCCCGCACCGCCGCGCCTACAGACACAGACACACAGTAAGTGCTGCTACTAACTTTACCTTGATATAAATTGCTAATCTTTTACAATAAATTGAGAAAATCCCCCGATTATCCCGATACAAATAAGGGCAGGTTAGGTAAGAAGGCTAAAATGAGAGAGCGGAGCTCCTGTCTTAGCCCTCGTGGTTAGGTTAAGTTTACAATATATTTATAAAAGTAGCTTTGTAAGATCAGTGTTCAGTGTTACGTGTCAACATGTTACGAGTTCATTAATAAATAAAATAAAAAAATATAACTTCATATAACTACCGATCTAATAGAATTATTTCTACTAAATATTTTCGTAAAAACTTTATAATTATGGAAGAGAAAACCTACTAGTACTGCAAAAACGCTCACTGTCGCTTACGATGTTCTTCCTAAAAAGGCTCGATATATGTAACATTTATTATTCGTTTCCAGCCTCCACAGCAGAAAAGCGAGTGCCGCCGACATGTACCACAAGCATGACCGTGGTGAGCGCGAGCAGCTCGAGCACAAAGACGTCGGGCGCGCTGTCGTACACGGGCGCCATCGTGGGCCCGCGGCCGCACACGTTCGCCGCCAAGCTCACGGCCGCGCCCGCGCCGCCCACGCCCGTGCCCACGCCCGCGCCGCTCGCTGACGTCAAACCTAGACCGCCGCAACCGGTAAGATATAGTCTGTCGTACACGGGCGCCATCGTGGGCCCGCGGCCGCACACGTTCGCCGCCAAGCTCACGGCCGCGCCCGCGCCGCCCACGCCCGTGCCCACGCCCGCGCCGCTCGCTGACGTCAAACCTAGACCGCCGCAACCGGTAAGATATAGTCTGTCGTACACGGGCGCCATCGTGGGCCCGCGGCCGCACACGTTCGCCGCCAAGCTCACGGCCGCGCCCGCGCCGCCCACGCCCGTGCCCACGCCCGCGCCGCTCGCTGACGTCAAACCTAGACCGCCGCAACCGGTAAGATATAGTCTGTCGTACACGGGCGCCATCGTGGGCCCGCGGCCGCACACGTTCGCCGCCAAGCTCACGGCCGCGCCCGCGCCGCCCACGCCCGTGCCCACGCCCGCGCCGCTCGCTGACGTCAAACCTAGACCGCCGCAACCGGTAACTAAACTATATTTAGATAGGCCTCTTGGTCTAGTGGTCTGTAGCCTAGACTGATATGCCGGAGGTCGTATTTAATCTCCACCCAGAACAAAAGTTTTTGTGCTGAGCACGATTATTGAATGAAGTTCTGTTTCCGTCAGCAGTCGGCCCCGAGCAGCAGCCCGGGCTCCAGCGCGGCGCCGGCGGCCACGTCGCCGCTGAAGGCACCGCGGGACAGCTCGCCGCCGCCCACGCCCGCGCCCGCGCCATCGCACAAGCAGGACGACAGCGACAAGCAACACCGACTACCTGACCGCACTGTGCAGGTAACATTAACTAAACTTCATCATGCTGCACCGCCCGGAAGACTCGGCGGAGCATACAGTAGAGATATGCACCGCCGTGTCCTCGTGGGGACTAATGCGGCAACAATCTCTCGCCGGGCCACGACTGTCACTTGTCCTCGCTTCGGACACTCGCGTGAGCCTCTACGTCCACGTGTGTAAGGCCCTCACACCCCAGCCACCACAGAAATCCTAATCCTGATTTCCGGCCGCCGCGGGCACGGGCTTGTGAGCAATGAGTAGCCTGCCGTTCGGACCGAGCCCAAGTTGTCGAGGGCGAGCGCGTCAAGGAGATGTCATTAAACCTGTCCAGCAAGGTCGATGCCTACTGGGGTCATGGGTTCGCTTCTGAAAGGAAAACCCGGCCCTGGAATAAAAAGCAACGAAGGAACTAGGAGTGGGCCGAGTCAGTAAAAGTCTGACACGCCCTCCCGCCCCGCCGAAAGGCGGGAGATATCATTAGATGATTTCCCACCTATTGAAAACCCATTGAAAAATGTAAAAAATCCACTTCTTGAACTTGAGTCGTCTCAATTAAATCTTTGTAACTCTGGACACGTATTGAAAACAAACAATGCATAAAAAACTTGTTTCAGTGGAGATAAACAGGCGACTCCAATATGAAGTGCTGTTGTGATGCTGTTCCACAACCAAGGAAATAAAGTACTGGTGAAAGATTTCCGCCAATTCATCCTTCACTAAATAGTAATACAACGATAAAATTAATGTTATGCCTAATATTGTTCACAGCTAAGCCCTGATAATACAAGCAACTGGAGTGCGAACGAGGAAAATACGCCGAACACCTCTTCGGCACTACATATTAACACCACCCCACAAGTAAGTTATCTTAGAATTATTTTCAGTAGTTTTGTGTTTACTCAGGAAACCAGAAGCAGCGTAAGGTGTGGGTGACTTTGGCCACCGCTTACTGTCTCGCGGTACAAGGGGCTTCGCGCCTCGAAGGCCCGCGAATATAGATATAATTACTCATCAAACCATGGCGAATGGTAGATTCACCTCTCATCACATTATTAGATTAAGTTAAAACCGAGATATGTGATCTCGGTTTTAATTTCATTAACAGGTTATAATTTTTCGTAAAGTCGGTTCGTCGTCGCCACATCGTTTCCTTAGTTATGCCACCCCTTTACTAAAGCCTTGTGTACGTCCAGCCGCACACGGGGTCGAGCGGCGGGCAGGAGTACTCGCTGTTCAAGGACCTGTCGACGGGCGCCGCCGTGTGGGGCGCCGCGGGCGACGCGCTCCACAACAACGACGTGCCGCCGCCGCAGGTCACGCACTTCAATGTGGTGAGAATTACACTTTTTTTTTTAATCTTCATTCAACACAAAGGTACAAAGGTGGTCTTAAAGGTAGGCTTTTTCTACCAGTCAACTAAGGGTGGTAAAAAAGAGACATGGCAGGTGCATAAAAAAACTTTGTTGATATACTAACCGATCGTAAGCTACCCCATCAAACGTTCACGACCGCTCAAAAGTGTTTTTTTATTACTCATACTCGGGAAGTAGGTCTGAAGTTGCCTGTGGAGCGTTCGTAAAATATAGCCTAGTCACTCAAGAAATCAAACTTTACCTCTTTATAATATTAGTGCAGATTACACGTTATAATAACACAGCGTATATGCAAAAATAACAAAACGCCGTTGAATGACAAATATTCACAGAATGTTTTAAAATTCTAATATTTAAAACAGAAAACAAGTCTTATATTTCGAAACTAAAATGAAATTGTTCAGATTTCGAAATTCGTGCGTACTAGAGAAAGTCGAATAATCTATCTTTACTTACTCTATTCTATACTGTACACCAGTTAAACATACAGTTACATTTACAGTTGATGTACATAGACGAGCTTAACCCACAAATGGGTTTTCTAGCAGCAAACCACACAATGAAAATGTAATTTTACATGTGAGGAACTTAAAATGCACAAGTAAAGAAAACAAATAACAATAAAATAAAAATGAAGATTTTCTTCGTAAATAAATAAATAGATGTTTGAAACTGACGTATTCAGTAAATTGTAACATGATATCCATAATGTCATGTAAGAGTAAGAACAAGTAACCAATAAGGACCTGTCCTCTCTCAGTCAGAGTAGTCCAATTTTCCAGCTTGGTCTACATGATGTTTTGTCACTTCTATCTTTCGCGAGCTCGCACGTTTTCTAGTCATTATGGACGTAACGTATCCAGAGTCTGGTCATTTCAATAGTTCCGTGATGTTTGATACGGAGCCCTTTGGGACTGGGAGTTGTTTGTCACTATATAACCAATTGTTCTATAATACTTGGATTGTCTGATACAGGTGGACGCCAGCAAGGCACCAGGCTACCGCGGCGGCGGCGGCGGCGGCTGCAGCCCCTGCTCGCGCACGTCGTCGCACGGGAGCACGCCGCCGCCCGCCTACGCGCCCGCCATCCACCAGCAGCCCAACTACCACCAGCCTATGCCCATCGGTAACTATACCACCTTATCAATGTTTGTACTACCGCGGCGGCGGCGGCTGCAGCCCCTGCTCGCGCACGTCGTCGCACGGGAGCACGCCGCCGCCCGCCTACGCGCCCGCCATCCACCAGCAGCCCAACTACCACCAGCCTATGCCCATCAGTAACTATACCACCTCATCAATGTTTGTACTACCGCGGCGGCGGCGGCTGCAGCCCCTGCTCGCGCACGTCGTCGCACGGGAGCACGCCGCCGCCCGCCTACGCGCCCGCCATCCACCAGCAGCCCAACTACCACCAGCCTATGCCCATCGGTAACTATACCACCTTATCAATGTTTGTACTACCGCGGCGGCGGCGGCTGCAGCCCCTGCTCGCGCACGTCGTCGCACGGGAGCACGCCGCCGCCCGCCTACGCGCCCGCCATCCACCAGCAGCCCAACTACCACCAGCCTATGCCCATCAGTAACTATACCACCTCATCAATGTTTGTACTACCGCGGCGGCGGCGGCTGCAGCCCCCTGCTCGCGCACGCTTTGCTTCTACGAGCAATCAATGTGCCTCAGTTGCAGATTTCTTCAAATTAAAGAAGCAAACTAAAAATTCCCGCAAATTACGCTTATTCTGCAGAAAACTTAACATTTTCGCAAAAAAAAAAATATGATTCTAATACAAAGACAATACTCCGAGAATATTTTTTACCAGATGAGATGTCCAAACTTGCGATATTACATTTTACATCTGACAATTTCAACATAACTTTTTAGTGAGTAAATCTTTGGTAAAACGGCAGAAACTTATTTGTACATCTAAAACTAGACTAACTAACACTTATTAATTTATGTTTCAGGTAACAACGTTAATACAATGGACATGAGTGGGCTATCCCGGAATGGACCTATCTATCAAGATAACTCACGGAACGGACACAACATGATGGTAAGTAAACGGTAGGGGCCCAGCAGGGCCTAGCTTCCACTTAATTCAAATTAAGTTTCATATTCCCTTACTTACCTTTCGTACCTTTCTGAAATCAAACTTAATTACCATAATTATCGGATTTGAAGCCATTGACAATCTACAAACCCAAAAAATATGTGTTCCTGGTGATTGTAGTCGCGATCCAACGGCTAACGGTCGTGAACAAATTGGGATAAAATTGTCGTGACTGCGTATAAAGGCATAGAGGTCATTCGTTTCTGATTGAGCCAATAACTTGTAGCTTTAGTGTAGTCTTGCGGACTTTATTTTCTTGATTTCTGACAGACTGCTGTGACCTTGATTTCTGACGGTCTTTGGTCTTATTGATTTCAAACTGACTTTGACCTCATTCATATCCAACAAGTAGATCGGATATTACTCGTAGTGGCATCGTTGACTACTGCCAGTAACGTAGCTAGGCCCTCGCCCAGTCTCACACCCAAAGTGGCTTCGCACAAGCGAGGGTTCTCACGAGCAAAGGTTTTTTTTTTATAATTGATAGACTCGCCACTATTTCACCTGATGGTAAGCTAAGCGACGATGTTGTCGAACATTGGTTTTCGACAGTCGCTGTCTCTTTTTCGAATTTATGATAGAAAAAGTCCTCGCCTTCGCCCACGTCTAAATTAGTCCACGCTATGCCTCTGATTTCTGACCATCATTAGCCTCATTGATTTCTGACCTCGCTACCTTTGTGTCCAGCAACAAGTATCGATCTCGAGCGGCGTGAACATGAGCGGCGCGTCGCTGGGGCTGGGCTATGTAGGCGTGGAAACCGTGTCTCGCCTCAACCCCCGCGCGCCCGACTTCGCGCAGCGACACCCGCTCATGCAGCAGAAGCACAACGCGCAGGTAACATACACACAGTTATACGATCGTATTTTTATTACTTCCTCTATGGCTAATAGAAAAAAAAAAACACTTTTTTACGGTCGTTTATGGAGCAGAAAGCTTTTATAGTCGTTATGCAGTGACCAAGTGCACTATAACTGCTAAAATATTCAAAAACTTCCATCAAAACCGATATAGATTTCTGAAAGTGGTTCAAAAAGAATGTACCAATCATGTAAATTGAAACACCTATTAGTGGGCATGCGGTGCTAACCTGTAAAAAATTGTTACACTTAGATTATGGTAGATTAGTACTATAAAAAATGTTTGGTGTAAACAATTTTTGGAAAAATAAAATAAAAACCAATAATCATCATCGGATCAAAATTGTAAAATCTTGATCCAATGATGTTTCGGCTCTAAAATCCTGACTAAGATTAGCAGACAAGAGAACTGTAACTTAGTATATTTACTTTGTGTTGTTAATTTCGAGTTAGTGTAATGATGCAAAATGTTTGTTATTGCAGTTGTTCGCGGGCGCCAGCAACGCGGGCAACCTGAGCGCGCTGCTGATGTCGTACCAGCAGCAGCCCATGAACCAGTCGCCCAAACCTATGCAGCACGCGCCGCAGCAACACCATGCTTACCAGGTATGTCAAAACATTCATCATCATAACAATGGGCCTCATGGGATTCTACAAATGCCTGTCATTTCTACTAAATGTTTGGTTATGAAGTTGAATTGGTGAAGCTGATCAGGTCAATTACAAGATTGTCATGTGCTGTGCTTCCATTGTAAGCATGACTGCTTTGATCTTCAATTCAGACTGGATCCAAATGATGGATTATACATTCCACTTCTTTTACAGAGGTGTGTAAGCCCGAGTCCAATGGAAACCTTATGAGCTTTTTTTTGAGATAGGAAATCATCAAATAACTTCTGCTCTTGAGTGGAGCCAGGTGTAGACTTTTACTGACTAAGATCCACGTGAGTTTTTCAGTTGCCCTTTGCGTTCTAGGATCAAGGCTTAATTTTCAAAAATTCACCACAGAACCTTTTGGGCTGTGTTAATGATAGCATGTTTAGATCCGTTCAAAAAATGTAAATGGTTGTTATGAATATTTCCAGTCCCTCCTGGAGCGCGGCGTAGGCGTGAACGTGAGCTCGGGCGGCGGCTGGGGCGAGGAGGAAGAACGGAAGCCGCGCCCCATCGGCACCGAGCGCGCCTGGAAGCTCACCGCCAGCGACGACTGGCCGCACGCGCACATGCACCACCAGCACATGCCCGATCATGACAGATACCAAGTGAGTTATCTACCCTCGCCCTGACCTACGTTACATGTGACATTGCAGTAGCATTGCACTTGGTTTCCAATGGATAATAACGACTCCAATCTTACATCTGGATGATAATAAACGTAGTTTTAAAAAATATTGTTACACCACTCAAAATAATAGGACACTCTAAGGGCCGAGTCACACCGGAATGGCAGCGGCTGGCTAGGATACAACTACCGCCAAGAAGCGCATTGCACTAGGAAACCGCGGGCGGCCTCGCGACCTTTTCATGCTTTTCAAATTATACTGTCTTAAGTATGTAGAAAAAGTTTTAAATTATACCACTCTGAAAATGCTCGCCCCGTCGCTGCCATTTCGGTGTCAAACGGCCCTATTCTAGATAGTAGAACTTTTTACAGAATCCAATGTGCTATATTTTCGGCTCTGTACATTTTAGAGTTCACAAATGTACTGAGAGCTATTTGCGTTATCATTTCGTCTGGTTCATGATATTATTGTGTTGGTGTAGACGGTAAGCGGCATGGGCGGCGTGGGCCACCCGGGCGTGGGCCTGGAAGGCGGCGCGTACGGCGTGGGCGCCGTGGGAGGCGGCGCCACGGCGGCGGCGCTGTCGCTCATGCACGCGCTGCCGCTGCACTACCTGCCGCCGGGCGCCGCGCCCGAGCCGCCGGCGTGGGAGGCGCCCGACAAGCAGGTGGGTGGCGCGCTGGGCCGCTACTTCGGCAGCTCCCCTCGCTGACTCACCCGTGTTGCTTGTCGCAGGCTTGGAGCAAGTGGACTCACTAGAGCCGGCCGGACGCTGCCGCCCGCCGCCACGGCCCCACAGGATTATATATAATTGTAACCCTTGGAAACGGTGTAGATATTAGTGAGAAAGAATTATATTATACAGATTATCTATATACATAATAGAGAATGTCCTATCGAGAAGAGAACTACTTATACTGTACGATCGACTGAAGTGAGCATTAAACGATTCATTATAATGAAACTCGTGAGGGGAGTCGGATGTAGTTTTATTTGTTACTGCCGCTCGCCGGTCGCGACGTTACGTTTAGACGAATTATAGTTATGTTATAGTCGGCGTCGCCGTTTTCATCTGATGTAGATATACGCGTAAAGAATGTAAGAGTAGGTAGCTTGGAATGTGATTCCGAAGTGCCGCTGAGTGTTTTGAGTTGCCTTGCGCGCGGTCGCCGCCCGCCGTCTATTATACATATTTTACACTATATTATGGCATAATGCGATATTAGTTTCGATGATTGGTACGCTCGTTTACCGAGACGGAATATTAAACATGTATTAATAAATTTGCTTGTACATGAAGATTAAATATCGATATATTGATGCACTGTATCCACTGGTGTTTTTAATAATACCACCTGTTTTTCAATAATATCTTTTTTTAATAGGTTTATTTGGGGAATGTGTATATTTATAAGTAAATTATTATTGAGGACTTACTTTGTCTCGAATATGATTAAAAGCAGGATATGCGGTAAGTTCTAGGCAAATAAACCGTTGTCAAAGTAACTTGCGTGTGTTCTTGAATAGGGCCAACTTTTAAACAGCATTCCTGTTAGCTCCATGAAATACAATAAAACCAGTTTTTCAGCAGAAGACCAAAACTCATTTTATTAGAAACAATCACTGAGATTCATCATTCTTATTTACATTTTATTATAACTTAACATTAGTAAAATATCCTACAGAAAACTTGATTTTATATCATTACTATGTAACAAACATTACACCAATTCTCTACCTACCCACAAAAATAGAATCACAATTTGTTCTAAATGCATTACATTCAAAGGAATCGAAACTATGTTGACACTATTATCTTTGGCACGGTGAGCAACTTAAAGCTCAGTGTGACGTTCGAGTATTTTGCTCTCGAGGTCGGCGTGCAGCTTCGCGACCTTCCTGGAGTGTTTCTTGATCATCTGCTCCTGTTCTTCAAAGTGGTTCATCTTGTCGCCGGCACCCGCTACCTGAGTATCATGACGGACAACGACATCATTAACATTTTTATTACAAAATAAGATCTTGAAACGATTCATAAAAACGAATTATCAATCAACTTTGAAAATAAGAAAAATCCACAAAAAGAAACAGATGCAATGAAATAAAATGGTAAGTAATGATCCTAAAATATAAAACGGTAAATAAAGAAAAAATAAAGAAAAAGTAAAGAAAATAAAATAAAAATAACCTTGCTCTTATGTTTCTCGCGATTGCTTACGTTATTTGCTTGTAAGTGACGCAGTTTCAACAGTCGTGACTCGTAATGCTGCAGTTCCACCTGGGAAAGAACCGATACATTCACTTAGTACATACTAGCTTGTGCAATCAGCTTCACTCATAAAAATCGGAAACTTATGTAAGCCTTATAATGTTTCCACTGACATGCCAATTTTCTCACGATAGTTTTCCTTCACCGTTCGGACAGCAGTATTGATGAAAATAAATTGCACAAGTAGGTAATGTGCACAAATGGTGAAGGTTGCGGGAATCCGATGAATGCGGGACGCACAGGATCGATCGTTGTGGCGACACTTGGGGGGAGGCCTATGTCCAGCAGTGGACGTCTGTCGGCTGAAATGATGATGGTGATGATGTGCACACATGACTGTGTTATTTACCTGGTTTGAACCCGCGGCCTACAACTCTACGCCAGGGTCTTTAGCATTGAGTTATTACTGCTCTATATCTATTATATTCAAAGGGAATAAAAAGTACCATGGTCCAAAAACGGTTTTTTAGTTGTAGATTTAGGTGCGAAAGCATAATAAATAATGCTTACGCATTTTTACCGGTATCCGTCACATTAACCCATTTCACTACAATGTTGCTAAAATTTTGTTACTCATGGAAACCTTGTTTTATTTGCATGTTTTGGGTTTTTTATGTGTGTGTGGAACCAGAGAGAGAAAGACTGAACAAAATAATTATAGACAAGTATGAAAATAATGTACAATGTGCAACATTGCTCGCAGAACAGATGGTCGATGGGGACGAAAGGTTCTGGAGTGACGACCACGTACCAGAAGACGCTGCGTGGAAGGCCTCCAACAAGGTGGACTGATGACCTGGTCAGGGTTGCGGGAATGGATGGCTGCGTTAGGACCGGTCGTTGTGGCGACGTTTGGGACAGGCCTATGTCCAACAGTGGACATCTTTCGGCTGATATGATGATGAAAAGAAAAGACGAAAAGAAGAAGATAGGATCATGAAATGCTGCTTGTGTAAAATAATTTTTATCTTCTCATTACTAAGCCTTGTCCATAAACTGCGAATTCGCCGCGATTCCCTCGTGCGCATCACGGTTTCCCCTTGCGCCCAAAAGCAGCGTAGGGACCAACGTGCGAGCATATGGGGGACGTATTTTATGACTAGGAAACATGGATTTGAACAATGTGATCGCGTTTGCTTTAGAATTCATGCGTTAACTGGACGCCACCAGCGGGCTTAGCCAAGTTGATAATTTACAATCGTTAACGCTATTAGATAATTTAAAATATATCGGAATGACGTCATCTCAACGTTAAGTCACGTGGTCAGAACTAAGGAATCGGAGGCGTTACCGACTGTAGAAAGATATTCGAAGCAAAACGGTCGTAACTTGGCTAGGCGTGCAGGCGTATTTAATATCTCGACTCGTACGCAATATGCACCAATCAAGCACGTCGAAAGTCGGGCGAAGTACACACCGTTTACGCGCGTATTTTGAGTTCGCGCTTTCTTGGTGCCCAGTATTTCGCTACGTTTCGCGGCGAATTCTCCCTTTCCTGACTAGTTCATACTGTAGAACTCACCTTCAATGAAGCCAGTTCTTCTGTAGTAAAATTAGCACTAACTGCAATCTTCCATAAGCCTTGCACTTTAGGTTCAATGAACTCTTTGTTGTTTGGAGCTATAAAATAAAACACATTCTCAAGCAAAAATATAGGTACAATGTAATACACACAAATTCTCAGTAATGTATTTCAACTAAAAGTAGTTCAGTTGCCCCAGTTTCTTACAAGTCATGACATAATGCTTCAAATGTTTTATGACTGGTATCTGCATGAGCATGTATCTTTTTCAAAGCTTTTTGGTTGAACAAAATAGAATGACTTGTTTGATGGATGTGCATGATCCATTTCAGAGTATGTGCTTATTTAAATCATTTTACTTTAGTAGCAATGCATAGGTTGATATTGATAACCTCTGCCCTTAAGACGTTTTTTTGTTTCTTCATTAAATATTATTAAATAATCTCTTATGGAAGAAACTGATATTTAACTAAAATGTAGATAAAGTTGTTACCTTTGGCAATGACCCGTTGTAGACGATCATATCCATCTCTCAAATCACGGTGCTTTTCACGGATTAAATTAGCCTTATCAATGTAATCCTTAGTCATTTCATTTGTGTGTGAACTAATTTCATTAAACTTGTCTAAATCTTCTTCATTTATAACATCTGAAAAGAATACACAAACTTGTACTGTGTGCACGAGAGGGTCGGCAGCAACTATACCTACTAAAACCTTCATGGTATTCGAAAACTTTATCTTATAAATATATCTTGAATTATCCTCATGCTATTTGATCTAGAAGGCCAAATTAATTTCAGTGATTGGAGTGTGCTGAGAATTGAGCAACAAATTAAAATTGTAATAGCAGTTGTGATAATTATATTGTGACTGTATTAGTCATCATATCTTTATTACTGTAACATACTGCAAAATGTATGCATGGATTCATTATAGCACAGCACATACATACTATTTAATTCATGAATCCCCAAGCGACTACCGGTGGCCGCGCATCTATTGTCTTACTATTGTGTCTCTAATTGACGGTATCTGAAGGGTTAAGTAGTGTATTTCATCATTCCACCATAAAATTTCTTAAAATTATAAAAATAAGGTAGATATTTCTTACTTTTAAATGAATCATCCTTGGGTGATTCATCATCAAACAAATCATAATACTGATCTATCTTCTCCTGGTGATGAGTGAACTCCTCTCGTAAAGCCAGCAGTTCTTCCATAGTGAAACCTGAAGCCTCAGCCTTTGTCCACAGAAAGTTCAGCTTTTTGTCTTTGAATATGCTCTTGTTTATGTAGTCATCCATAGCAGAGTTGTAAGCCTAGATATTATTTGAATTTGTAAACTGTGCTGTATAATATCAGATTTATGCTTTAACCTACATGGTTGGGTAATATAAACACAATAAACCTCGATAAACATGTGTTCTATATTATAAAAAAAAATTATGGGTAGGCAGTTGAATGTATGAAACATTCAACTGTTGGACATCTGCCTACTGGGGCCAGGGTTATCTGAAAGGGGAGCTCGTCCCGGTATGAAGGCACGAAGGAATGGGGTGGGCTTTTGGTCGCCCAAGATCGGGGATTGTCATTGGATGATTTTTCCCATCATAAAAAAAAGCTGTTGGACATCTAATAATTTGTTGGATGCATTAGAACTGAGTATCAGACTTTGATAACTGTAGGACAGTGTACTGATAACCTTCTCAAGTTCTTGTTTTGTTTATCACTAAACAAAGCTATAGAAGTTATCTTTTTAAAACAACAGCTGTGTCAATGGACTGTAAAAACATTTATATTTTAGCTCAATGTGTTTATCAGACAATTTTTTATGCCAGTGTATGTTCTTATTCATATTGCTTCAAACCTCTTTGCCAACACCACAATGATTATTATTTTTATCTCAAGATAATGACTAATGTAAAAAAAATATAGAAAGCCAAGATATATTCTATTGTCATTTTGGGAAATGTTTTACAATGCTTAAGATATACCTATTTTATTAATAGCATATAGCTGAAGTTTCTTTCTTTCTTTCTTCAATCTCAGGAACTACAGGTTTACAGGCAAAACAGCTAGTAAGTCTATAGAACTTATCAATATGTGAGAAAACAGGCAATTTTATGTCAGTAGTGTTTGTACCTAAAGGGTAACTAACTGATCCTTACTAGTAAACCATAGCTGTCTGTCAGCAGGTTGTATCTCATTCATAGTAACACATATATTTAACAAAAAATCTAAGGATTAAAGGTAAACTTGCACTTTACCAGTCTTCTCTTATTTATTTCTAGCTTTACTTACAGGATGGTCTTTCTCTTTAGCTGCATCCGGATCAAAGTGATGCAACAAACCATAAGCAGACATGATGCTGGTTAGTTTACGCCTCAGTTCAGCCTCTTTTAAACCCTCCTTATCTCCTCCTTCACTTTTTACTTTCTTGTATATTAATTCTTCTTTGTCTTGGATCATCAAATCACTGTACAAGGACTTCAGTTTTGGTTCTGTTAGGCGCTGCGACATGACAGATTTGTGTTAAGATTAAAAACTGGATAAACACTATCTGAAAATCTTGCTAAAAAAAATTATGTGTAGGATACCCGGGCGCAGGTATTCACCGGAGAAGCACAGCAAAGCATGATACTGACTGGGAAAGAGTAATGACAACAGGAGATTACAAAACATGTAGCAATAAATACCTGTCTAGCTTTAGTCCACAATAAATTAAGTTTATTCATCCTGAAAGGTTTTTCCAAATTTCTAAAGTCGACATCGCTTTTTTTCTTTTCATTGCTGGTACGTGAATATTTATTTTCACATAAAGCACCGGTTACTATAATCAAGAAACAAAACAAAGTCTGGGAATATAAATTCATTTTGCTTATGCTTATTTAAATCAATAAAACAACGCTTTTCATTGCCGACGAAGCCAAATTCTAAAATGACAGCCAGGACTAGAGATGGGTTTCTACCCGGTAAATACCCAAATGCAGGGTTTTTACCCGGGTAAATACCCAAATGGTGGGTATTTACTTTTTACTTTGTTTTTTATACATTTTTAGCTATAAAAAAATGTTTATCAAATATATTTTATGCATGAAATGTACATGGTGTCCGCAAAGAATAGTTTTCTACTCTACAAAACATGTAAAAATTGCACGTCCGTATTTTTTAAATATTTTACGTCTATATTTTATTTGGGATACTTACACAGATATACAAAATTAAGAAACGACATGTAGAACAATAAAGACAAAATAAAAAAAATAAAAAACAAAAATAATAAAAAAATAAAACAAACATTGTATAAGTTATTTATTGTTACAAACTTGAAAATCAGTTGAAATTTTATATTTATGCAAAAGTTACAGTTCAACTTCATTTAACAAAATAATAATCAAGCTTTGAAACGTAAAAATATACGAAAGGAGCCGAATTAATAACATGGAGGTACTCAAAACATGTAAACGATCTAAAATTCAATTAAACTTTATTTAATAAATCATCCCAAAAAGTGTTAAACGTTTATACCCATGGTTTTGGGTATTTACCGGGTAAAAACCCTGTTTATACCCAAATTGGGTATTTACCCGGTAGGGTTTTACCCACCGCCCATCTCTAGCCAGGACAGACTGACTGACATTGACATTCGTGTGCCTGACATTGGTTTTTTTTTATTACCCCTTTAGTGAAGAAAGGCTTTAGACTTTTGACTGTATTGCCAAGTCTGGCGTCTCATATTGTGTGACAAGTTTTTAAGCAGTCCCTCTGCCTATGAGATTACATCACGGAAATATTAGAAAGTTAGCAAAAATAATAAATATTCTTTTTTTAACCCTTCAGATACCGTCAATTAGAGACACAATAGTAAGACAATAGATGCGCGGCCACCGGCGGTCGCTTGGGGATTCATGAATTAAAAGGACCTCGCCAAAACCAAAGTTTTGAATATTGTAAATTGAGTGTAAAAGCGAACGAGCCATTTCTTATAAACACCAAGCGAACGCCTCGTCCGCATAGATTGTATTTTGAGCGTTTTTTTATAAGGTTCAAGAACGTAAATATGAAGTTCTTCAAATAATTTGTAAATGTTGAAAATAAACAAACCTTTTCTTATTCCCTACTAATGGATATTGAATGGCTACAATGAGATTTTTCTTTAATTTAAAATCTATTTTACTATATATTTCTTAATAATTCCATGCAGTGAACAAATATGTTGTCACTGAGTCACCTTATTTAACCTAGTTGATAAGGATGTAAGTATGGAAATTGCGTCTGACTGTGAGCAAGAGTCAGCGTTTTTAGCGCTAATGCTGATCAAGATAGATCAGATAGGTTGGGTAAATATTATGTCTGTATTATCTACATTAATATTACAAAGAAGTAAAGTTAATTTTTTTGTTTGTAGCAAGTTTGTAGGAGGTTGGAAGTACTGATACGATGGCTAAAATTTTTTTTACCGGTAGAAAGCTGCTTTATTCCTGAGTGGCATAGGTTTATGTACGCGGGCAATGCTGCGGGCAAAAACTAGTATTAGAAGAAAGTTAAATAAGCTAATACTCAAATAACTTCTACTTTAAGCAATTTTTCACTCGGTCATCTTTTTACCCGAATATTATTTTTGCGCCTTTTTGATAATATTTAGCTTTTTTCATACAAGTAAGTCAATTATTCCATGGTTCTAGCTAGTCCGTCCAATACGTCAGTCAATGTCCATGGAACGCGGTGTGCGAGAAAAATGTGAGTTTTACGACAAATGTTCGAGTACCGGGAGTTATTGGGTGCGAATTACGTCGAACACTTGTAGTACCGGTCTGGTTTGACAGTTGTGATTTTGTGAATATGTTTGTCGTTCCCTACTCGTAGACACTCGATTTTGGTCATTTTATTTTTATAAAATGGCATTGCTAATATAACCGCGTTTGGTTCTCGTCGTCCGCGTTAACAATCATCAAAACAATTCGAGGAATAGTTATTGACGGCATTGTTTTTCATCTCGTTTTGTAACCGTGAGCGAGTCCAGTTAGCACAATGGGAACTCAATAACAGCGAGTGTTCCCCACCTGAAGCTGCATCTGTAGCGCGTTCGCGAGCACATACGTTCGGCTGACTATCGGCACTTTCTCTCGCTGATGCGTTGCGAGTTGGTTACTCAATCCGCGTTGCGCAAAGACTGGTCGGAGTCGTGGAGTCGATGTTATTTCATAACGGTAGTAGTTAATCTGTGGGGATTGATGTCGGTCGTGTGAGGCTGAAAACGAGTAGTAGTCAGTGTTTGGTGTGTAATGTGTATGAGTTTGGTGTGATGGTGGAACGCGAGGGCATGCGGCGCGGCAGCGGCGGCGGCTGCGGCTGGGGTGGCGGCGTGCTGGGCCGCTGGTCGCTGCGCCGGCTGCTTCTCGACAGCCCGCTCGTCGGCAGAAGACTGGCTCACACAGGTACAAATCAAGATACTCCATTCCCTAAGTTACAGGTCTATTCATTGAAGACTGTTCTGAATCAAGTTCATAAAACTTTTTTGTTGAACAGTTGACAGAGTCAACAGGCTATTAAATTTTCACGGTAAAAAGTTAACTTCCATCCGGGTCAACAAAAACAAGTTACCTCTCAACATAAAAACTACAACAATGTAAGCACAAACAAATATCCAATAAAAACAAGGTAAAAGTAACGAATCTTCCTGCTTGTCTTCTAAGAATTTATTGAATATCTTATCTTTTAGATAAAATAGAGCTGCTAAACATCAAAGTTTGATACCTGGTAATATTAGTGCCACCTGAATGGGCAGGTAAAGCTATTTAACCCTTCAGATACCGTCAATTAGAAACACAATAGTAAGACAATAGATGCGCGGCCACCGGTGGTCGCTTGGGGATTCATGAATTAGAGGGTGAATCTTTGGTATGCAGTGCACCATATTCATTTTTTTTTTTTTTCTTTTATATTAACTACCTACAACAAAAATGAAACCTGCTGCGGTATAATTATGTATAAAAATTAAAATTACAAATCAATAATTTTGAAAAATATAAAAAAAATCCAACATTTTTAATTCACACAGTACAAGGGCACTTATAAAATGTCAGAAAGCTAGTACATGGTTCAAAATTGGTTGTTTCCTATGGAGAAGAGCTGGCAAGAAACTCCATTTTTATTCTTTTAAAAAAAAAATTGTTTGGTCTAGTAAAATACAAATCAGGAATTGTATTTGACTCTAGTTGCAGGAGTTTTTAGTTTTAGGTATAAATATTGTGTATATAATAATACTATTTACCCTATTTTTTTAATAAGCAATCATTCTTGTTGAACTCGTACCACACTCACCTTGCATTCTTGCAGAATTATAATATTATTGTGCAATAAAACCACAGATATACTTTATACATCCATTAAACAAATCTTCTGACACTTCATTAAAAAATTCGCTGACAATTCAAATACAACCTTAGAATAATAC
The DNA here is from genome assembly GCA_949319445.1 of Mythimna lalbum. Taxonomy (NCBI): domain Eukaryota; kingdom Metazoa; phylum Arthropoda; class Insecta; order Lepidoptera; family Noctuidae; genus Mythimna; species Mythimna lalbum. The sequence goes on along the minus strand of OX439356.1, from coordinate 4,018,487 downwards.
AATAGGCATAAACACAATGTTTGAACATTCATTTAATTAATCATCAACTCATTTAATTAATCATCAACGTCATTAAACTTTTATGAGCACGAGCAATTGAGGCATTGAATATTAAGGTCCAATCAAATAGGTCAATGTTATGGGCCCAGTAGGCAGGAATGTGACCTTTATTGCATATGTTGATCTGTACTATTCTTAGAACATAAAACTGACCTATTTATGATGTAGATAATAAAAGTAGATAATGCATTATCTTTTACCTATTATGTTTATTTGCCAAATGAATTAAAAATTTTGGTGAATTCTTATCTTTGTTATCACTTTATCTCTTTATTATTTTCTAATAAGTATGAAAAATGAGAAAAGTACCATATAATTATGTATATTTAAAATAAAAAACTTTCATATTAAAGTTTATGCTTCACCTTCTTTAATATATATTGTTTTTGACTGAATGATTAAATAATGTAGTATTTCCAATTGTAAACATTGTATCAGATCTGCAGTTAATTTGATTACTGTTCTTTGTCAACCTTCTTTGTTTTCATTGATCTGTGAAATATTGATCCCATTATCATATGGTTTGGGAGGGGCATAGGGCGGTACTGTGATGCATTTGTAGCCCAAGGGTCCCATAACATTAATATGGCGGTCCGTGTTAATGTTATGTGACCCTTGGGCAAAAGCGGCCTGACATATGCAAAAATTCATTCTTTTTTCCTCAGGTTATTCCCACATTACAGGTCACTCCACTCATTCTAGCTTTTTCTACATAATACCAAAATATAAACTCTACCGTTTTTGGAGCATATGGACTAGGATATGTTCATATGCTTCTAAAACTTCTCTTAATTCATTATACATCAAGCGAACGCCGGTGATCACTTTCTCATTGTCTTTCTATTGTGTCTAGTTATGGTATTCTAAAGGTTAAACAAGATCTTTTTGAAATATGTCCTGTCCCAGTATAATCTACCAAAACTTTTATTTTTCACAATACCAAAGGCTTTCTGTGGTTTATCATGACTCTGTTATTGTTTGTGTGCTATAAGGGTGTATCCCTTTCCTAAAGGGGAAGCCTGAGTCCCAGCTGTGGGAATTTTTAAAAGGCTTGATGATGATGAAGGGTGTATTTGTAAAAAAAAGTAATTTTTGGTTCTCGGTTTTAGGACAAGCTACAACGCTATTGTGTCTTTGAAAAACGAATAAATACACATTTAAATTTGCAAGATGTATGCACGTGTTTTAATTGATTATACCAGGTAATAAGTTCAAAATTAATATTTAATCATTTGAATACAAAATTGAAACAGGAAATAAATACACAATAATCATAGGTAAGCTTATGAGTATGAATGTACTGAAATACAGACAAAATTAATGATGGTTGATGGAAATATAAAACGGCACATACAGACCATATGAGTATCTACTTATTGTGTGACTTAAATACTTATTATAATGTGACAAAAAGAAACTGAATGGAACTACGTAATTGACAAATGATGCAATTTTTCATCAGCTCCATGAAAAGCGAGTAGCATCTGTACCTAGCTATACTATACATACCACTCACCCATTGTTGTTTTTTTTTTGTTCTACCAAGCCCAGTGTTTGAATGTCAGTCAACTGCATATTTTTTTCATAATTTTCCCTAATGAGTTGGCATGACAAGGATGTTTGTTCCTACTAATCTATGCACGGCGTATTCTTGATGAACCGTGGCTTCATTGGGCGGTTGTATTGATTTCTGGAGGATTTTATTCTATATGAAACTAGAACCTGTATGCCAGCCACACACGATTCAGTTGCTGTCAAGTTTGCTGCGCGCCTGAAGCGGCGTCCGGTAAACGGCTATCATTAATCATGACAAGACTACTGTATGTCTGAGTGGTCAAGTATGTATGACGTTAGTCGGCTGCAAACTTGACGGGAAACTTGATCGTGTGTGGCTGGCATTAGGCAGAAATGGTTCTGTCGTGAGTTGATTTACGATTTCCCCACATCATAAACTCTGTTTTCAGAAAAATAAACTAGCCATCTATACGAGTACCTATTAAAAGGTGTCTATCTATCGAAGTTGAGTGGTGTTGGCAGCAATTGATCATCACATTCATCACAGACGGGCTAAACGAGAGATACGATGTGTACCTATTCGACAGCACATATGCCGCACGCCGATCTGGGCGCCTCGTTCTCCATACATTTTATATGGAAGCTAGACTTGTAGAGCTACACTTGTAGATCCACGCCACACGTTGTTCTACGTACAAATCAGGCGTGTTACACGTGTGCGTCGGCTTAACGTAGTTCTAGCTATAGTGGCCAAAGTAACTCGTTTTAAAGTGAAGAGCTTTGTTGAATCAGTTTCTAGACAGACTGTAAAATATGCTCTTCTTGAACCATGCCCCGACGCAAAACTCGTTTTCGCCTACGCCCTGCGTGAATCATGTGCTTGTAGTCTACAAATAGCATGTTTTAACCCAAAGGATTTACTCACAACTTACGATTTAGGAAAATTAGCCATCTAATTCATTTTTCTTTTCTCTAGTTAGCATAGTCGTGTAATTGAAGTTATATTATATACCTTTGTATGTAATAAAATACTATGCGTCGTCGAAGGCATTGTTTATATGATTAGCTAGCTTCTACCAGCGGTTTGGTTTGCGTGAAATAGAAAATTATCCCAAAGGAACATAGAATAAAAAGTATCTTACCTACATGCTATTTCTGGACATGGTCTACGCATGTGCTATATTTCATCAAAATCCATTCAGCCATTTAAACGTGACGGAGTAATATAAACACACATACATTCAAACTTTCACCTTTATGATATTAATGTGATGTGGTAGTGTGATTGTTTCATTTTCCTTTTAATAAGCTAATAACAATCGTTCATTGATTTCATGAAGTTTCTCCGAGAAGCTACTTACATGAAAAGTCATCTAAAAGAATACTACGTAATTTATCATGATCATCATCATATCAGCCGAAAGCCTCCCCCAAGCGTCGCCACAACGACCGGTCTTGTGCGTCACACATCCATCGCATTCCCGGGACCCTGACCGGGTCATCGGGCCACCTTATTGGAGGCCTTCCAACGCTGCGTCCGGTACTTGGTCGCCACTCCAGAACTTTTCGTCCCCATCGACTATCTGTTCTGCGTGCAATGTGCCCTGCCCATTGCCACTTAAGTTTGGCAAAACGTAATTGGACGTATGTCCCTCTTTCTTTTCTACCCAAGATCTTTATTAAATCAGAGGAATTACAAAAAAGAAAAAAAATCATACTTTATCCTTATGATAACGCAGTTTATAATATAGTCGCGATATGTTTACCACCCGATTACGCTTTATCTCCATAAAAAAGCAGTTATTCAGTATTAATTTATTGGCTTGTATTATAAAATGGCGTTTGCGTTCTTACACTACTGTTTATTTACTCATGTGCTTATACTACACAGTCAAGTAAGGTGCAGAGTCGTTATCGTGATTAATAGGTACATACGAGCGATAACCTAAGCAATATGATTTGAATTTTGCTTCGCAGTAGCAGTTAACCGTCCAGAAGTTTATATCGACATTAATAACATATCCTTACTTATGAGTATTTCAAAACAAAGCCGCCTATAGCGTCAGTCTGTGCCTTCTTGATACACTCAAAAAACCGGCCAAGTGCGAGTTGGATTCGCGCGCGAATCGTTCCGTACCGACCATAGGGAAATTCGGCAAAAAAAATCGCGGTTGTTGTATGGGAGCCTCCCTTAAATATTTATATTATTTTGTTTTTTGTATTTGTTGTTATAGTGGCAACAGAAATTCATAATTTGTGAAAATTTCAACTGTCTAGCTATCGCGGTTCTTGAGGTACAGCCTGATGAAAGACAGACGGACAGACAGCGACGTCTTAGTAGTTCTTCATATTGTTAGTCGTCTCAGTTTTTTTACATCGTCTCGTTGTGTGTATCTACGAGTCTGTCTGTGTATGCCAAATAAAATAGTTTTCTTTCTTTTTTTCTAATAGGTTTTTACCCTTTGGATACAGATCTCTAAAAACTACTGAACAGATTTTTATGTGGTTTTTACCTACCTATAGATAGAGTGATCCATGAGGAAGGTTTACATGTACAATAAGTACATGCGTCTTATATTAGAGAAAATTCGTGCTCGATAGAAATCATTAAATACATAGTTGAATGGTACATCATGTTATGTTTCGAATTAGTGGTCGGTCTGTAAACAATCGTATTGTTTTACATATTCGTTCAATGGCATAAGGCAAGTAAGCTAGCGGGATTGGTGAAACCTGAACTCAGTGGTGAAGTCTAGCCATCATTGGCAATGTTGCTTCGATACTTCTCATGTTGTTTTATTTGCGCATTTGAAAGGAGAAAGAGTGGCTTATAAAGCGACCTAAGAGTTAAGTTTTCCTTTCATGACAGTCAATCGTAAACATAGGTACGCTACCGTAAAATGGAGTGAATTGAAACGCAGGAGTGAATAGAAACAAAACTTTGGTTTTGTTTTTCACTTTGATACCATATTATCGGTTTCTAACAGAGCATCGACATTTTAAAATATCAATTCATTAATAAATTGTATTTAGCAAAAAATATTCAAATATCGTGAAAATACCCTTTGAAGTTTTGTTTCTATTCACCTCATTTTACCGTACTTTAGAGGTAAATCGATATGACTCGGTATAAGTAAACTGTTGAAGTATGAAACTGTTTGTTGCAAGTGTATCTCGTTTAGAACGCCCACACAAATATTGCCCAGTTTGATGTTGATTCCGTCTAACAAAAATTAGTATCTAGTTGTTTTTTTTAGCGGAAACCATTAATTTTATTGGAGGTGTCTTCTCAATATGGATTAACCTTCTAGGCATGACGCTGCAATCTTCGCGTCTTCCTCATTCCTTACTTACAATCAAACCGTAATTATGGCTGCCTGAGCTGCATGCTGCATTACATGCCATCGCTCACAAAGATTCTTCGTCGTGTGAACGTAGTATACCGACATTTTCTTAGCTAGGTTTTAATCTAGCCAAAGGTATTAATTAAAACGTAACTTATACATAATTCCCTAAAATATTCAATTTCATCGCAGACGCTCGAAATGTTTCGGAATATTTATGGAAAATTAAGTTAGGTGAAACGTGACATTTCAATTAACTTGGTATTTGTAAATTGTAATTAACAAATCATTGCAACAAATGATTAATTGGAGTGGAATACTCCGGTAATTATAATAATTTCGGCATTAATAATATTTCAGCACATACAATTTGAGCTCCTAAATTATTCCACTTACAGCACCAATAGGTGCGTATATTGATGATCAATGTGGACGAAACAAAAATAATAATTTGAATCCTCATTCAGCAACAGAATAGTTTCTAGTGATGTGATTGTATGCATATTTTTGCAGTTTTTTTATAAAACTTATCGATTAAAAACAGTTGTGCTTTATTATTTCTCTTTGGCCGATACTCGTATGCTATAACAGATGTGGGTTGAACTCGCATAAGTATTCGTATTGCCGACATTTATGTTACTTCAACCCAATTACAATTAAGGTATCGTGATTATTACACTGTTTAATTGCTCGTACAATGATTTATGCAGCTACATATGGAAGCCAGCAACGCTGCTGCCTTCACTGTAGTAATTTTATTGTATGTTGAAATGTGTGTAGAACCTACTTTGACTTCGTAGGTGTATGTTTTGTTAATGAAGTTGCTTATTAAGGTAATTATTTGGTATGTTTTCATTTATATTTTGTGTTGCCTGTTGAGAAACAGCACATCAATCAAAATTACAATTTATTCAAATTGCGCTGACTTGCCTGACTTCCGTCCTTTTCAATACCTTACAAACAACTCCCAAAAGTCACGGCGCTTCGTATTGGAAAAATCAAGCAGATCCATAATTCAATACGTAATCAACCTTTTCGAATACCGTAATTAGAGACACAATAGAAAGACAATGAGAGAGTGAACGTAGGCGTTCGCTTGGGGTTTAATGAATTAATTCTAAGAACAACCCTTTGTGGGGTAGAAGGATTGGGACATAAAGTTTCACCGCAGAAGGTCCCAATTACAAAGAATCATTGCCAAATAGTCTTCATTGTTTGGCCAATAAAAGTGGCAATATCTACTAATTTATTGCGTCGTAAACTTGCACATCTACTTCGTTTTGAAACTATTTTTCTGTACTTAAATCGTTCAAATGATTGTATTACGATTATTTAAAAACTAAATATACGAAAAACATGTTGCCATCAAAAAAATATCCGAATATGAAATAAAACATTTACATAATGTAATATTTACCAATATCGTATGCATATTTGACACGTTAATGATGGTATTGTGCAAACTCATAGACTGTGTTGAGGCCAAATGTCAGCACTTTCGATATTCTACAGAATAGGTAATGTGTGTCATCTAACTTACAAATAATACTTTAGTCTGTTGCAGTAGATATCATACGAGTAGGTACTTAGCGCAGGCAAAAATAAACGCAAATTTAATTTGTGCAGACTCTATTTTTATAATTATTACTGGTAATACCGAGTTTTTACAACAAACTAATTAAATATACCTAAGCTGCTTAGGCAACAGTAGAGGTCCCCTAATTTTTGTTTACAGAAACCATACAAGTTTAAGGCCTTTACTCCCCTTTAGTATTCTATACGTAAACTGTATGTATGTAAATTTTGCAATATTTTTTAAAATGTTGGGAAACCAATATTGGGAAAGCATATTTTGAAAGCTCAGTGCTCTGCACAGTCATCGTCGGCGGACTATGTTAGTAGGTAGCACTGAGACGGAAGGCATCAGTTACCCTTTTCTTTCCTTTCGAACTTTCCAGCCACTCTGGTAAGAGCTGTGTCACTAGCTCCTCAGCTGATGCTATCGACTAAGCAGAGTCAGCAACGACAAATATAAAAAGTTTTTTAAACGAACTTAACCTTTCGACGGTTTATCCGTGGCGCTAATGAAAAAGTCCAAAAATGCAACTTTTCAGAAGACGCAAAAAACGCTCCGCGCGCTTTTAATTGCATGTCTGTGTGACTGTCATAATTATAATTATGAAATACATGTGATGTCTTTTATAGGCAAACGATTTATGCTGTTTTTTTACTGAGCTATTTTTTATGTTAAAAGCTAGTATTTTTAAGATAATGATCTTATACTAACTACGAAACAAATTCCGTTACGGTGTACTCCTTCTCCCATAAATAAAATATTAATTCACACAAATGAAAAAGATACGCATTTGGAATATAAGAAAGACAAATAAATATTGATATTATTCCTTTATTTTGATGAAAACGAATTCTTGAGTCAATAATAACCTCAACCACTTTTAAAGACTAGGTATTGTTGTATTGATAAACACCAACCAATTTAAAAAGTGTGTACCTAACTTATGTAAATTTAGATTAAAATAATCTAAAAAAAATATAAAAACGTGTAAAAGAAAAGTACTTGAAACCAACTTTAACCCTTCAGATACCGTCAATTAGAGACACAATAGTAAGACAATAGATGCGCGGCCACCGGTGGTCGCTTGGGGATTCATGAATTAATGGGTTTTTTCAGTGGGGTCTTTTACACAAAGTATTTTATTACTTTTTACAGATAGCTTATATCCGTTTTCACCAAACGGTAGAGCAATTCTTATCAGTTTGGTATACAATTTCGACAAAATCAAACTTGTACCCTTTTTCACTAGGGCCACAAATATCGCCTCAGATGCATAGTGCGTTTAGGTCAAGGTCACTGGCGACTCCAAACTCCTTAATGACCGACAACACCAATGCCTTTGAGTGTGACCTACAATCAAACATGGTGAGTACTTCGTCGAAAATATTTACTTTCAAGGATGTGCTCAAACAATTCGGAAACCTTCGCAGCACCTACTGTTTGCCGTGTCGTCGTTAGTAACTAGAGGAAGCGCGCAAGGCGATGAACGCACACCATTTTACATCACATCCTATCTTAGTACCGGGAAGTGAAGCGCGGAGGCTTGTTCTCGGATATCGCTTTATGGAAAGTTAATGGAAAAACGACTTCGGAGAAAAGGAAAATCTTACAGACCCATTTTGATTACAATAAATTTACCTTCCTACCAAAAAGCAAAGCTTCATTATTTTGGATCTATGTGTGTACCCAAGCTTAAAGGAATTGCGTCTTTGGGTCAATTGAATCAGACGGATATGGGCTTTCTCGAAAGAGCCATCCAATTATTTCGGCCTCGAAAACGTTATTGCACGCTGAATAATAGACAGTGTTTTGTTGCGGCTATGCCGTATCATTTACCGGTTTCTTGCCGAGGAGTATCTCGGCTGTGTACATTATCGTTTCCTGGAATTACCTTTACAACTGCAATACGAGTTCACGTATGTAATATCGTCAGACGTTATCCATTCCGGGTGAGAGGAAAACTTGCAGAAAACTGCCACTGATTGCACTATACGTAAACGATTCTAAAATTAGTATGATTACCATTAGTCTAATGGTTTAATCATCAGCCTTTTTAATGTTCCCACTGTTAGGACTCAGGCCTTCTCTCTAGGAGAGGGAATGGGCCGTAATCCACCATGCGGGCCCAGTGGGGGTTGGTGAATGTCACATGTCTTCGAATTTTTTGATCTAGGACATGCCGGTTTCCTCACGATGTTTTCCTTCACCGTTTTGAAAGCAGTGGTAACGAAATAAATTACACAAAGTAATGTGCCTGGCAGGGTTTGGATTCGCGACCTATAAATTCGTAATTCGGAGCCATTACCACTCGGCCACCACTGCTATCTCTTCTTTCTGTCTAATGATTTAAGCCTTAATAAATTTTAATAACCTGTGTTTAACATGCACATTCTATCGTTAGCTTCACAAACTAGTCATAGTGCTATCGGGTTTTTTTTTTCTAAAAAATATGACTAAAAATAGTTTCCGACCTGGCAGGTTCTGTATTATTCTTCTTTTTTTTATAACATTTCGACAAGCATGTTACGTGACCACGCTATTGGTGTTGACGGCTCAACAACGCTGTTTCACATTAATGACTTCTCAGATGCTGTGTCGTTGGTGGGATGCTGGTGAAAGTGATGTGAACCATTCAAAACTATATTTTGTCCGTTGCCTCGTAACTGGGTAACCCCAATTGAGTCATGACTTCATGAGTAATTTGTCATGGGTCGAGGCCCTCGCTCTTCATCTATTGAGTGCTTTAACAGGGCCGAGAGACTATTTAATCAGGCTGTGAGTTTGATAGTACTAATTGAGCACGTCTATCGCTAAAGTTCATCTTCTCTAAGCCTTCAAGTTGTGAGGAGTGCAAGCAAATCCTTGAAAGTATTACTTAGAGTCTTAACGTTCTGCTGGCTCCTAATCTGCGTAAAGTAGTACTTGGCCTGCAAATGATTGAATACAGTTACAATATATAGATAGATAGCTTACTTAGCAGAATATTTTCACCTTGTCCGATAATACGCGAGCACTCTTCGTGTATGCTTTCCAAATAAATGTAGGTCATTTGCTTCGAGTTTTGGCAATCTGCGCGTCTCGTTGGTTACTGGTTACTGGTTTACAATGTGGTTCTCATTTTTAAGAGCTTATTTTTAAAGAAACTAATTAACTTTTAGTTTAACGACGCTCCCAATTGCATTTTGTTTGCATTCCAATAGCGTGTGTGGTCTCAGGTGAAGTTATTACCATTATTGTTTCGATGAGTTTTGTTTTTGAATTGGACAAACTTCTGCGTCTATTGCACTGGGACCATATTTTTATTTTAGTCGTGAATATGATTATCTGTTGACAAATAATATCAGCAGCACTTTTTGTTTCACAGATAATTACCTATATTATAATGAATGTTCGTAACTGTTTTGTTTTTGTTGGGTTTTGTGAGTGTGTGTCAGCGGTAGAGGTGTTTGACGCGTTTAGATCTCAGTTATGATTTAACTACCAAAGTAAGGACGTTGCAACCTTGCAACAGCACTGCAGTACCAAAGTCGTGATGACATTCAAAACTGATGGAATCAACTCTGAAGAGCCTTGAGTTGCTAATACTTGAAAAGCCATTGTATTGTTTACAAGTTGTCCACTACAGAGATACGGAGCTCAGGCCAAGTGCCGTAATAAGTTTACAACATTCTGCAATCTCCACAATCGCCGGCTTATCACTTTATGACACGTAATTATATGACACGCTATATAATTTACCTATTTGACACATGTTTACGTCACCGAGCAGGAACTGAACAGTGTAGCCGACAGTTTGTTTAGGTTTATTGAGTGGCCGAGTCCAAACATGTTTTCTTACGTAAAACTAATATTGGAAGAAATAAAGTGGGCTTCGGGGACGACGACGTCGGAAGGTGACTGGTCGTTATTTGCCTCGCTGTCACATTCTACAGTGAAGCGAACTTCACTCAGGGTACAGTACAATCAGAGTAGGTAGGTACAGTGATATACAAAACAAAAGAAAATCAAAAAATAATATTTATTCAGCGGTCAGATCAGATAAAAGAAAGTTAATTGTTTTCTGAGGCAAGTGTCCTAACGAGCGTAAGCATAAATATGAATTATTCTTTTCTTAGTACCTACCTGCAGGAATCCTCCTTATCACAAGGAAAAGGTTAAAATATCACGACAGACAATAGTCATAGTATACAAGCAAAATCTACTACGATACGCTTACATGATTAGCGAGCCCCTCCTTCCACTAGTTAACTTCTCAAATATCGCATGATAACGCATAAGTTCATAAGTGAAAACGCACGAAATGCCAGTCGAGCATTGAAGGTTCATAAGGTTCAAAGTGCTTTGACATTTAAAGCATTTAGTTTAAGTAGACAGGCGGTCGAGCGGCTAAACAAACACATAACGAATCAAGACTTTCCTTAACTCCTACTACTCCTAGATCAGTATGTAAACATGAAATAAATTATGAGAGATAAAGATGTGTTCTCGTATGAATATCGAGTGCAAACCGTTTATGTCGTGGATAACGATTCACGCTGACCTGAATGTGCATCTGTCTGTTCCAATAGGCAGCTACGGATAGTCGTCATGAGCAGTGAGTTCGACGCAGTGTTGTCGCCGCACCCGTATTCTGGAGTTCACCAGAAACTATTACGACTCGGTTAGCGTTCGGCCACAAAATATACATAGAGGTATAGATACCAGCAGGAATCTTGAGCGCTGGCTTCAAATTGCGCAGAAATTTTCGGTCTCTTTAATGGTACGAATTGAGACGCTGGGGCGGGGAGCCACAGTTGGCTCGCCGCGCCATCGCGTCATAGACGTCACTCGTGATTCGTTCCCTGCGCTTGCTGCATGTATCTAACAACGACGACGACACGATATCTCGGAGCGCCTCGGTCCGCTCGTCGAACAATTCCGGCTCAAACGCTCATTAGTTTGTGTCCACCGAGCGAGGTATAAAATGTGAAATACATTCATTGGATTGTCTTCTGTACCTATCTATTTTGTGGTTCGACACAGAGTGTGTTTTGTCGCTGCACCCGTATTCTGGAGTTCACCAGGAACTATTAGGCTTCGGTTAGCGTTCGGCCGTGTTTCTATGATAACGCTTCTGTTTGCTCTCTCTCGTAATCCGCATAATATCGGGCGGTGCGAATGTTTGCGTTGCCCCAACAGCTGTGCTCATTGTTTTACGTCTGCTGCTGAATATGAATGTGAAAACAATATGCACGGGGCGGGAGTTGTTCGCAAGGTCGCATATTTCGCACACGACACTCACTTCCATAATGTTTTTTCCCAGAACCATGTAATTTACCTGAGTACGAAGGATTTATTTCTATCGCTATGATTCATTGTATTTGATAAGATATAGTATAAAATGTATATCGCGAATTCTTATCAGTATTTTTACATTTAAAAACAACCACGTTAAGGTAAAATTGGAATAATCCAAAGATTTAAATATTTTATCTCTTTAAATCTCTTTGGAATTGTCCATTATCATATTGAAATTGTTAAAAAATCGCATGAGGTGGGTTCCTTGCTAGGGTACGCGCTATCAACGTTTAATTGCAGCGAATACCGATTACCTATAGATTTTTATACGAGTCGTCGGTCACATCTTGAAGTTTCCATCTACTTAAGTCTTCAAATAAACAACAGCGTACTATGCTCATTTTAAATAACAACTGCATCCACCAATCTGTCTTTACAAGGCCAACTTGTAAATTTAGTGAAATCACGTACATTATAAATTATTTATGTATCATTAACGATTCTTACATAAATACCGTTTGTGACGTGTACTTAGAGAACTCAGTCGGATCTTTTTTATAGGCCCGTAGGCGATGCATGAAGAATGTATCGTCTTACCGTATAAGCTATGGTAATTACGTCAGCATTTCAATAGAAAATCATGTGGATGTGCTCTCGAGTCTCGACTTGAAAGGAAAAAAAAACTGAATGTCGTACGTAATCTAAGCAAATAATTCGCCTTATTTATTAGGTTCTATTAAAACTTAAAGTTATTCCCTCCTACTTGGGAAAAGCTGCATATCTCGAAAGGTATACCTATATTACCTATTGTGATTGTATATACAGCTACTTCAACGACGAAAATTTAATGGCGAGATATTTAGAATACTTTCTACCAGACACGAAGCAAATGAGCTATCAATCAGCTGGCAACACTGACCTGGTTCTGTCTAAAATGCGTATGCGCCTACGGCTAATTCAACCTCTTTAACAAATTATAAATTATTATCTTCAGACAGTAAGCGGATATTTCCGTTGCCTTGGGTTATGAAATTCCAGCCCCTTAGGAATATTGTTTTCATTATGCAAAAGTTTTTTTTTTAAATCACTGTAAGATCTGGTAATTTTGGTTCCGTGGATTTCGTTTCCCTGTCTCATCTCTATATAAAAGAAGAAATTGACTGACTGATATTCGGATATCAGTCAGTCAGTACCAATCCCAGTAGTTAAGGTTGAGCGTCAGTCAGTCGGCTGACCGCCCAACCAAAACTACTGGGATTAGGAACGTGAAATTTTGCACAAGTCTCCTTCCTCTGCAAGCACTAAGAGAAGATTTTCCAAAATTCATCTCCTAAGAAGTTGAAACGGGGTCTAAAGTTTGTATGGAGAAACTACTTTCACGCTGGCGAAGCCGCTGACAGAAGCTTGTTTTTTCTTATTGTAAACTGCCTTACATATAAGACAAATCAAGCTTTCATTATGACTACAGGATAAGACGTAAAGGAAGGCCGTGATGACACAGTTGCCTCGGCTGGAATTACCTGGAACAAACAGGCAAGAGATGAGCGAAATAGATGAAAATGAGGAGGCATTTACCGTCTTAGTGGTCCTTATCTTTATAGCAGAACGTCATACTAACTATCTAGAATAAGTTAAATACTAACATAACCAATAATGTTTAAATGAAGATATCTGCAAGGCTGCCGCCACAGTACGAAGAATCGCCAAACTTAAGTGGCAACGGGCAGGGCACATTGCACGCAGAACAGATGGCCGTTGAGGCCGAAAGGTTCTGGAGTGACGATCGCGTACCGGAAGACGCAGCGTTGGAAGGCTTTCCACTAGGTAGACCGATGAGCTGGTCAGGGTCGCTAGAATCTGATAGATGCGAGACGCACAGGACCGATCGTTGGGCCGGCGCTTGGGGGAGGCCTGTGTCCAATAGTGGACGTCTTTCGGCTGAAAATTATGAATATAACCACTAAGAAGGTTTTTACGTTTGTTTATTTGTGCTGTTCGCCACTTCTATTTTAAAATCTCACAAATGTTTACAAAATTATCACTATACTAAAATCTTTATTAAAATGTTTGCAGCACATGCAACCACGTATTATCCCGTTCATTTTGTCACGGATTAGGCAGAAGTCCAACTCATAAAGCGCAGTGTACTGATATGCTGGTTATATCAATAATGTATGGAGTTTGTTGATGCAGGTCGATAATTCCGTGTCTGCTACATAGATTCTTAAATACCTGCTATAATGTACGGATAAAGCTGCTTTCATACTACGCTATAATATATAGCATAGCTCATAGCACAATAATATCGTGCACCATGCATTTATTTAATTTTGCCACTAATATAATATAGTATAGCAAAGTGTGAACGTGTTCTAAATAAATGTATGGTGAGCGATATTGTTGTGCTATGAACTATAAGCTATAATAATATGCTATTATATTATAGCGTAGTCTGAAATGAGCTTTATAACTACACAGAATGCGTCTGCTTTGGATTTGAGATCAGGATTTAGACCATGACGTTTAAAGTAAGATTGTTTTAATCTGGTTTCAGTGTGGGTAAGAGACAGAGTTATACAGGTTGTCTAGCGCCATCTCCCCGCAACCCCGGAGGACCTACGACCATAAGCCCTTAAAGCAGTATTGTTTTAATTTTACTTATGCTTTTTATACCATGACGTCTTCAAAACAATCTTATTACAATCTTAAAACAAGATTGTTTCCTTAGTGATTTTGTGACGTCACTCTTAAAAAGCAGATGAAATCTCGTATATACCTACACAGATAATAACCGATCTTTGAATTTAAGTCTAGATAAGTGTGATTCGACTGCCCTTTGCACTCTGCAAAATAAACAAAATTGAAATCGTTGTCTTTTAGTAGGATTTTGTCTTGCTCGATCGTTTATCGACGATATTTGCAGTACAGCAACTCTGCCAGCTCTCGCAGAGTCTTGAGTCATCTACATATCGACCCTTTTTAAGAGGACTACAACAACTAATCGCGAGTTTTATAATGCGCAAAAGTATTAATTAGTCCACTACAGTAAACAGAATCAGAAAAATGTGTGTTACTCATCTTCCTGCTCCTGTATCGTTTTATTTGGGGTCAGCGCAACACATTTTTTCTTCCATTCAGTCCTGTCAATCGTCACGCTATCGCTAACTCCCTTTCATATGTGTTACTACGAACCGAATGCCCTTTGCACTCTGCAAAAGACAGTCGTTCCGAAAAAATCCCCGAATCAATCTTGTCTAGATTCAAAGATCGATTTTTATCTGTGTATGTGTTTTACGAGATTTGATCTGCTTTTTACAGGATAATAAATGTGCTAGATAGATAGTGTTCAAAACATAAAGCAGTTAATTTAGTACGACAGAAAAAATCACGAAGATGCCTCTAAAAATTAAACCGGATTGATATACTATGCAATCGTTCTGGTTTTTTGTCAAATTATTCTACAGGCAGTGTTTTACCGTTCTAGTGTTTTAATTTTATAAATAACGCTAAAATGCTTCACATTTTGCAAGCATTGTATTATTTCATTATTATGCAGGCCGAAAGCGCTTTAGTTGCTGTAGTCCTCATAAGAAGAACATCCTACGCGACAGTTTGCCTTTTTTTTGCAGGAAGCATTCATATACATATCTACTGATCTAATAGATTACTTGTTATTAACATACTTTCATAAATATTTTTTAATTATAGAAGAGAAAACCGATCCCTGCAAAAAACGTAAATTGACATTTTGACTGTCTTTCCTGAAAAAGCTTGATATAATTAATATTGAATTGTCTTTTAGTAATAGGTACTTAGTAGTAGGTACTATTTTGAGTCATACGATATCGTCCATCGCAAATATTTCCAAGACAGCAACTCTGCAAGCTCTCCAGAATCTTGAGTCATCTACATATTACAAACGAGATATTTTAACAAGATTGCGGCCTGCGGTTATCCCGCCCTTCATCCTAAATAGCTAAGATCTCGAGCCGCTTTATTTAAGTATGACGTCATTCTTGAATTCCTTTGTAGTATACTCAAGCATCCTAGCGATTTGAATTACCTGCCGGCCAGTGACTGTTTAAGGTCAGATGAGTAGATGGAGCTTGTGAATCAAATACCTGTAACATCATTAATGTTAGGTAAACGTCCCTGATCGTCGACGGCGCGCATTGTTCCTGCGCTCCTCAAGGATTTGTCAGCTACCGTGGGCTCCCAGCAGGGTCGAAGTCTACTGGGACCAAGGGTCTATTTCCGAAACGGAACGAAGAAACGGGGTGGGTTTTTCAGTCAGTAAGAGTCTGACACTATCTCCCGATCCGCCCAAGGGTGGGGAATGTCATCTGGATGATTTTTACCCACCAGAAAAAAACCTCATTAATGTTATAATCTGAATCATTTCGTAGTCAGTATGGTAGCTCTGTAACACCGTTCGTTGACGATAACGGTAGCCGGTTAGGAAAATATTATGGCTTGTAAGTGGTTTCAGTGACATTTCCATTCATGGTACGAAAGATGTACAATGGTTCTCTTGCATATGAATTAAACAATAGACGCGAAAGTCAATCACGGAGGAATTGTGTGATGTTTAATATTATCATCACTACTTTTATGTTCTTAAACACATTTATTAAAAATCTAGGTAATTAAATGATTTATTACTTATTAAAACTTACATTACAATGGCCTCTGTTATAATAACTCATTATAACAATACGAATTGCTAAGATAACATTGCAAATACTAATGATAGCAAAGAAAATAACCGTGTGTACATTAATGTTGATACGATATGTACTTTAAGTACCTACTAAGCAAGATAACGCCTAGATATTTTGTTTAATTAGGCTATTTGATATAGTATGAAAAATAAGTTCATATTTATTGCCAACCGCATAAATTTTGGATTTTAAAAGTGATTTGTACCAATAATATAATATTTTAAAAATAATGAACAATTTTTTTTTAATTATTATTATTGATAGGCTTGCATTTGACTATTTATATATATAAAAAAAAAACAAAATAAACTTTATTTTATTTTACTTAAACTTTAATTAATATTTATAATAAAACTTAAATTATATGCTATTTTTATGTTAATATTTACATGAATTGAAATAAAATACTTTTTCTGGACTCTATAACATTATTTAATAATATGAAATTGATTCCAAATATCTAGTCACGAAATCACTTAACACACGCGAAAGTAAAGTAACAGCCATTTTATAACAAGATGGTTTATCAATTTTACAGTTTGTTATTAAGTTTTTTGTGTTGAACATTACAAAACAAGATAAACTTCGCGTTGTATCGTAAAGTTGCGCTGTTTGGATATTAATTTCTGAACTGTCAACGACGTGCACGATCCTAGACTTTATGATCAGACCTTTCCTGACTAGGAAATGCTTTTATGATATGCTTGACCAATTAAACATATATTCCTTGTTTCATAATCATCATCAGCCTACTCTCTAGGAAAGGGGGCCTTAATTAACCACGCGGGCGCAGTGCGGGTTGGTGAATGTAGAATGTCACATGTCTTCGAATATTTGGTTCTAGGACATGCCGGTTTCTTCACGATGTTTTCCTTCGTTTTGAGAGCAGTAGTGATGAAATAAATGACACATAGTAATGCGCCTGGCTGGGTTCGAACCCGCGAGCTAACAACTCGTTAGTCCCGTTACCACTCAGCAGTGGGTTTTAATCAGTTAAAGTCTGACAAACCCTCTTGCCTCGTCCGAAAGCGGAATCATTTGTTGATATTCCATCTCAAAGAATAAGAAAACCAGTCAATTTGCGAAATATTGAGCAAGAACTGTAAGAAAACGTAGCTAAGTATACTGATGTTGTCTTCATCTATACTAATATTATAAAGAGGTAAAATTTTTAAGTTTGTAAGTTTGTATGTAGGGGGTAATCTCTGGAAGTACTGGTCCGATTGCTAAAATTTTTTCACCGATAGAAAGCTGCTTTATTCCTGAGTGACATAGGCTATATTTTATGTACGCGGGCGAAGCCGCTGTCAAAAGCTAGTATTGTATAAGTCTATGTAAAACAACAGGTCAAATGGAAGGAGCTATAAATATTGTGTACGTGGCGAGTTCTTTTAGCGGCATATAGGCTAAAAGAACTCGCCACATGCTAATGAGCACATGACCCATTCCTCTAATTAAAGCAGAGCCCAGTGAAAAGGCACGAATGTTTAGATATTCCGCTGCAAGAAACTGCAGTTAAACAGGGAAGCCTCCCAGGGCTTTGGGATTGTTTCCAAGTGTTATCGTGGCATTGAAATGCAAAGGGCAACTGAAGAAACATGAAACGGTAGGGGGCCAAGGGTCTGCTTCTGAAACCAAGACTCGTCCCTGGTATGAAAGGCAACGAAGGAACTGCAGTGGGTTTTTAGTCAGTAAAAGTCTGACACACCCTCACGCTCCACCCAAGAGCGGGGGATATGATTTGATGATTCTCTCACCTTCAAAAAAAAGTCGGTAAAAGTTTGACCCTCCCTCTCGGCCCGCTCAGGGGGCTAAACAAGATCAGGTTCCTTGTTGTGAACTAGTGTACCTATATTCTAGATAATTTGGGCTATTTAAGGTGAGTATATTATACAACTGTTCCTAAGTTACTAGCTGTCCAGGTCCACCATAGTTTCATTTGCGGCTTTGGTTACTACTTCTT
The DNA here is from genome assembly GCA_949319445.1 of Mythimna lalbum. Classification (NCBI taxonomy): domain Eukaryota; kingdom Metazoa; phylum Arthropoda; class Insecta; order Lepidoptera; family Noctuidae; genus Mythimna; species Mythimna lalbum. Next base: position 4,000,031 of record OX439356.1, on the reverse strand, counting down.
TACTTTTGCTCGTAGCATGATGCTATAATATAGCCTTCCTGGGTAATATGTGCTATCCAAGACTAAAAGAATTATTCAATTCGAACCGTATTCGTATTTCAAACTCTTCAGCTGTATAACATGGATTGAACTATCGTTCGTCGTTATCAAACTGTTCCGGATTGCAAAATCTTTCCCCAGACTGCTGCCGATAACAGTTCCATATCGTCTGTCAAGCTTACCGTCGCGCTTCGCAATACAATACTTGAGTTATTTGCTTGCCTCAATTTTTATGACGTCACGTATTGTTGTGCATGTTACTGATACATGTTTTAAAATACCTAAATAAAACATTGGAAATGTAGATATGGAATTAATGATAAAATGAAACTAGACTTCACTAATATTGAGATTAAGTATATTTATATCATCAAAATTATCTTTTTTTAGATAAGAATGTCAACCCACAGTTGAACCAGAATACTTAAATTAAACAAGAAAATCTGGCTCATTATTGATTTTTAACCTAAATTGGTCGTAGGTGGATTGTGACTGATTTACATTCTGGCGTACAATCAAATTGGTATGAACTAATGTTTCGTACGACTCATACGTTTTACTTAGATGATCACCGCACTCACGTAGAAGACAAGGAAATCCAATGTACAGAATATTAATGACAAGTGTATTTATAGTGCATTAATATAAACCAACATACCTGTGTTCGACCAGCGACAAGGCTAGGTGGACCTCGGCATGTGACCAGCCATGCAAATTCTTTGAATATTGTTATTATTTGCTACCTTTATAATGTACTAAAGTGAATTCTGATTAGCGCATTCTACTGCTTTATTAGAAGTATATGGGTGTATTGTTTGAGTAACAATAAAGATCATCAGGACGAAATTGTGATTATTAATAGTTAGGATCCTAAATGAACGGCCAACGAAAACGTGCGTGAAATTCATAACAAATGTAATAATGAAGGGTTTGTTAGCCTGAATTGGTTCCAAATGGTTAACACGGGCAAACGGCTACCGAATAACAACGAACAAATCTTAATTAAGATCTAAATGAAGATTGTAACATGTTTGTGTTGATGTTATTCAAGTTATTGTTTGCAGTCTAGTCGCCTGGCCCGCCACGAGTTTGAGAGTCTCAATCACGTAACCAAATTCGAGAAAATGGCGTAGCCGTGGGAGTTCCCTTATGATGTTAGTTGACAAACATCTACGCCCACTCTAATCATGTCGCCTATTACCCAACTGCGGTTTGAAGTTTGTAACAGCAATCATATGCACGTCGAAACAACTCCCTTGAAATTGTGATTGATGTTAGGTTTCAAAGCTTCGTTCTATTAATAAAAACAGAGAGTTGTAAATGTCCTTTAGATATGTTGTAACTCTAGTCTATGCTTTCTGTAGTTAATCTAGTTGAAAATATCGATCTAATCACAAGTAGCATCAAGTAAATATTACCCAACTGGGCTAGTTTGACTGGTTGGTTGGACGCAGTTAACGATCCGTCCTCGAGGTGACCAAATGCCAACATTTGGGATCAAAATAACTCAAACATGACAATGGACTGAGTTCAAAACAAAGGGACACGACCTGTAAATGTTACATCACTCACCAATGCAGAAGTGTCTTTGAAAATCCCAACTTTGAAAAGCTCTACGCTACGTATTTTTTAAATTAGATATAGTAATGAAATATCGTCAGAGAATAAAGATGGTTATAATAATATTATGCACGTCTATTTTGAATAGTTAGACGTGAGAACATGATTATAATAATTAAACCGCAACATAAAAAATAGCCGATCAAACTGGAAGGTTCTGGAGAAGTGACCGCGGATCAAAGGTGTAACGTTGAAAGGTCTCCCACAAGGTGGCCCGATGGAAAGATCCGCAAGAACTAGCTGCATGCGAAAAGCACAGAATCGGTCAATATGGGGAAAGCTTATATCCTGCAGTAGATGTCTTTGAGACAATGATGACGATAACAAAGACAATACATGTTACTTTTTTGTTTCCTTTTCGTTTTCGGGGACATTCTTGAAGGGAATTTTTTGATGATTAGCAAAATGTTGATCCATCCGTCTGTTTTTTGCCCTTTTCCGTCTAGCATCTCTAAAATAGAGGTTATTGTGTGAGTTTGTGGTTGTGTGTTATAACGCATTATGCACATACGGGTAAATTATAACGTTACGTTGACCTGTACCTCAGCAGCATCATTTACACATTGTGGCCTTTCAAATGTAGTATTAACGTTAATGCGTGTGCGTGGAATGTTAATGCAACGATTATGAAAACGGTGAAATATTGCGAAAGCTTGGATAACTTCAATAACTGTAACGATATCTAACATTGACATCACGAGGCTATAATAGATAAGCATTGAAATGTTTGTTGCAAATGAAGAAGAAGATGAAGTTTTATGGTATGAGGGCGGACTGAACAAAGCGGACGATGTTGGTAAATTGATTTTCATTAAAAACCAGTTCGTGATGAGTGTTACAGATGAAGATGGAAGAACTGAAAATGAGTCATACCGGACATCTCAAGGAATTCAAATCATGCCCTTGACCAATTATTTGAAACGTCATTTCGAAATGACAAATACTGGACATTGTATCTTGGCCTCGAAAGTGTAGCATTTAACTGACCTATGCGTTACGTATTGTATAGTATGCTAATCGAGTGTCACGCGTCTGATTTAATTTCGATTGTCTTCTACTTAAGATGTGTTGATCAATCTATTGGTCTGTCTCAACCTCTTGTCTGTTACCTTCAACCCTTTTTTATTCGTCCAAGGTTGTTGCATCAAACTCTACAGCAGCTTTTGTTGGAGAAGTGTTTAAAATACTCAAAACAACCAACACAATATGGACTGTTATTACTTACTTGAAACCACGAACGTTCACGACTCCCAAAGTACATAATTCCTTCCTCTCATTTCACAAAAACTTAGCTTCAAACTTTTTATACAAATCATGGCTAGAATTATTTTCTTGGAGAACCGAGGTACGTAGCTCGACGTGAAAGTTTTGGAACCTAACGTGTCGGACTAGTAGTCGTAATTTATACTAATGCCATATTTAACTTGGTTGGAACTAAACAACATAATTAGCGAAGCAACAGGCATTCCCAGTGTTTTCAAAAGAACAAAAAGCAACCTCTGCATTCTTTCACAAGAATTTTAATTGGTAATTTAAGAAAGCGCAAATACTTTTTTGGTCTTACCTTGGTTGTTTATCGGCGTGTATGATATGAGAAACTTCTCATGATTAAATTCTTCGTCTTCGGTTTGTTTTGATATTTCTTTTTGCATATACCAAGGCAGCCATATCGTAGGTGGTTTTTGTTTTGCGCTAACAGAGGTGTTTAAATATTAAATTATTAGTTTGCTGAATGACGCCACAAGAATATTTGAAAAATGTGTCATGTGACCACATTGTTGTCGATTCGCCAACGCAAATTACATTGTCCTCAATGGTCTATAACTTTACGGTCAGTAAGTGTCTGACAAGAATTTCGTGGTACCAAACGGTGCACTAAATACTAACCTTTATTAAAGTGTGGGAGTGTCAGAGAACCGGTCGCTACCAACCACTTCGGTATTCCTGATCGAGGACACACTATGCGGCAGGTATATTTCTACCGCTTGCCGTGGTCGCCGTTTCATTCTGATGAAACTGGATAAACTGTATTCAATATGTGTTTAAGAGACAATTCAGATCATAAGTGTGTCTTGGGCGGAGCAACGCCGTGCCCTCGTGGGGGCGATCGGCGGCGGAGACCTCTCGCGCCGGGCCTTGGTTCAGGCCATGGTCCGGCGCGAGGAGAAGTGGCAGGCGGTCGCCTCCTTCTGCGAAGCAGTAATGCTAGCAAAGGAGGAGGCCGACCGCATCAGGCAACGGCGCCCTCACCGCCGCCGCCGCCGGGGTTCCAGCCACCGTAGACGCGGGCTCGTGGACAGCGAACTATGGGTAGCTCGCTGTCCGATCGTCCGGTAACTGTCCGGACCGAGCCAAGGCGTCGACGGCGCGCACTGTTCCCGCGCGCCTCAAGGAGTTGTCAGCAACAGGAGGGGCCCATCTGGGTCGAAGCCTACCGGGGTCGGGGTTATCCGAAAGGAAACTAGAGCCCCGGTATGAAGGCTAGAAGGAACGGCGCGGGGTTTTTAGTCAGTAAGACTCTGACTCTGTCTCCCGCTCCATCCAAGAGCGGGTTTCGTCAATGACGATTTTCCCCGTCGAAAGAAAAAAAAAAAAAGATCATAAGTGTGTCAAATTTCATTCAGGTCTCTTTAGCCGTACAAGTTTGGTTGAGAAACATACACATATGTATACCCTATAACATTAGCTGGATAACTTTCCAATCTGCTCCATGTTTATTCCCGATTACCTTTGCAGTGTCACAGTGAGGGTGGGTGATGTCAATTCTATTAATTACCGCTATGATTAATAAACCATTTTGTTTGGATGGACTGTTTGAATCGTTTGTTCAACTCGATAGTTCAACAAACAGTAGTGTTGAATGATTTCATGACGTCACATTGTTTTCCTCTAATATATTGTGTCAGACAATTCAGGAAACAAAATTAATTACTTTGTGTATTGTTATTAAAAGGTAATGTTTTGTATAATTCGTCTCAATCCATGTTTTGACACCAGTTAAAGCGTGGGATAGGGCGCGGGTCAACAATATTCGAGATAATGATATCCACAGTTACGTGACCTATCAAATGATAGTGTTACGAGTACGTACTAAGTATGCATGATTAAAAGTTTCTATTAACATGAATTAGAAGACGTGATTTTTATGTTTCTGTGTCATAAAATAAATGAGCAGTTTCTTTGTAGGTATACTCATATTTATAATGCATTGTTATCTATTACTTACTGTTTCCTTGAATGTAAGTTTATCTACACTATTATTATAAAGAGGGAAAATTTGTATTTTTGTGTGTATGTTTGTAATGAATAAACTCAAAAAGTACTGTGCCCATTTCAAAAATTCTTTCACCATTGAAAAGCTACATTCACCCTGAGTAACATCGCCTGTATTTATTGCCCGTGCGAAGTCGGGACGGGCCACTAGTAAATAATAAAACTAAACTTATATAATTACAGAATCTATCTAGGGTTATTTTTGGAATAGATTTCATCATCAGAAGAATACCAAATTACTAATACATAAAATTCGTAGATTTGTAAAAACTGGTATAAATAAAATTTAACTGCCGTGCTGATTGGTTCACGATACAATATATCTAGCTAGACAGATTGCATGAATAATAATTATGCATCATTACTGCATCCTTCGCATATCGATAAGTTATAAAAAAGTTCAGCTGCGCCAGCGCATATCAATAAACTAAATGCATTTTTTATTATTAGCATATAATTTGATAACCCCGTTTTATTTGAAACAGTGTCATTGTCAGAATTGATTTGAATAATTGGGGTATTGAAGGCTTGTCATTAGAAATTAGATGCTCCTCATTACCCTTGATGTCTACTACATACAATTGAAAGGCAGCTACGGTTGTAAATCAAATATAGTATAGTATAAAGGAAGTTGAACATTGGACAAAGAAGAAACAGGCTGCAGACTCGTATTTTCAGATCAAGTTCTTTTTGCTAAAGCTGTCTCTACTCTTCTTAGTCGTGCACTTTTGACAGAGTGGTCGTGGTCATGTCTCGGTCGAGTTTTACACCACCGCCTCTCTCGCAATACGACGCCATGCAGCTCTGTGTTCGACTTGGATTTCATTAAAGCAGTCTACAGACTGCAAAAAAAGTAAAACTAATAATATAAAATTGAATGAAATTACAACCCGTCTGGAAGATCCATTCATTAGCATTAGACTCGTTAGAGCTAATTCAGAACGACGCTACTGTGCAGTCAATGACAGAGTATGAAGATTTGATTAGAGATAATCCGCGTATCGTTGTTTGACATCACAAACACTCGTACGACTGGAAGTGGCGTGATGTCATAGAGAGCGAGCATCGCCTGCGGCCACCACAACACCCAGTGAAGCGGTGTTCATTTAAGATTGGCCCGAGATATAATCACATTGCAAGACATGACAACTATGTAGCACTGACATTAAGCTCACTAGTACGTCTGCAGCGAAGTGGGTTTCGTTGTTCTCTCTTTACTAGTCTATATTGTAGACGTGCATTTGATTGCGGTCAGCTGGGACGTCGGTTAAATTCACAACCTTGTGCGGTTCCGTTTTAAGATCAACGTCTCAAAGGTTAGCGACATGGCTAATCAGCGGTCGATACACTAATTTTGTTTCAAATTGAATATTCATTCCAATAAGAAAACTTGACGCCACAATCAATTTCACAGTCCAGTTGTTTTTGAGGGCCAATGATGGTATGATTTCGCATCGTTATATTTTCATTCTTCATTACACTGGCTATTTTCAAATGGAGTCATATTGAAGAATCATTGGCTCACATTCGTGGCGCGGGTGTTGCTTGAATGATATTTTAATTTGTAGTAGGTATCCATCCTATTGCCGATTGTGTTGGCGGCATTGCTTCTATTAGCAATTGACAGGCGCCTATTACCGATTTATTTCCAGTTTAGTTAGAATAAATCAGGCACTATCTAGCTGAGTAGAGTCAGTTGTTATCGATGGCATTAATGTAATGTATTCAATAACGTGTAGTTACGTAGAACACACCAGAGTGTGGATAGGTGTGTCCTCGTTCCCCTTTCAATATAGCAAAAGTTCGAAAGAAACCCGTCGCAATTCTGTTGCGCTTATATGTCAATTTACTCATTGTTCAATTGATGTATTGGCGGCGCGGTTGCATTTACGGTCTACAGCTATTGCATTGCATCTAAGAATACTTTTATTTAATCGAGTTAATTTACGGTATACTTGTATCAACTGAGGACTATAAAATATCAATATTGTTCCAGCAAGCATTAACATAACCTGATGTAGGACTTACAAAATCCCCTTCACTACAAAATTACTTGAAATGTTCTTGTTATTTGTATGTTTTGGATATTTGCACCTTACTACCTTGTGTACTTACCAAAATAATTTACTTTGTCTTCGTATTTGCTATATAGACGGGCCTTCTCGTGTATTGTGCGTACGACCCGCTTCCTCACGAACCGTGCCAAGGCATGACACAGATCCTGCATTAAACGATCATCGGAAGACTCCTTGAGGCTTATCCATCTGATCTATGTACGTGGATGCTCGGTCACCGTTACGTTACGTCTACGGTTCCGGCATTTAATTCGACAAAAACCTTTGTAGGTCACTACAAGATGTTATCGAGCCGGATACGATACCTCTATACTCTGTAGGATCTTCAAGACTAATAATTTAATCAAATATCATGTTCCAATATTTCTTACCGACGTTCGAAATTATTCACAGCTTTGATTTATCAGTACGTATCGCGCTTTTGAAACATTATTTCAAAAAGAAAAATTCTTCATCAAAATGATCGTGTTTTCTTTTTCTGCTGCAAAATTAGTCACAGTCGAATAAGAACCAAAAAAAGAAAAAATTTGTACGGATACTGTATCGTGAACAGCTGTTTTACCTCGAAACATTTCCTTTACAATCACATCATAATCCTTTCGTTTATTTTGCTATAAAACATGTGATTTCAGTCATGTGAATGTGACTGACGCCTCCGACCTTCATAGTAGTGGCCACTCGAAAAATATATACGGGTGGTGGGAAATATAATGAGGCGAGGTGCACATGCGCTCGCACTGTCAATGATAATGAGCTGACGTGTGTTTATCTTGCACTGTGTTAATTGAAACCCTTGTTATCACAATACGTACGTCATTTCCATTACAATATATATAGACGTTATGGGAAACACGCTTCACTTCCCAAAGAGTTGCCAACATATAAAAATTTGGCAACGTTTGCGTAAGGCGTAACTTTATTCCGCCTCTTTTTCGATTTGCGTGGCCTGGTATCCACTATCCAGCCGTTTGCTGTCCTATTTATATTTTTGACATAATCTAGATAAACCCGTGTAACATTTTTATGTTCCCTAATAAGTCATCGGGAATTCCCAACGGGTGGTCTAATGTAGGCACTTGGAGCATCAGACATCACAATGCTTGTTGGCTGTCATGGTTCGTACTGCAATCCGTTATGGTATCTGGACATAGCTAATCTATTGACAATTCAAAAAGATACTATCATTGCATATTTATTCCTCGTTTATAACTGATGACATTATGTTACATGAAACCTTATGCGCAGATATTAATGTCTAATATTAATATTCACTTGGCTAGATACAATGATAAGAGATGAACGTGGGGGTCTATAGAATGGTCTGAACTTCGAGGATAACGAGCGAGAGGCGGTCCACTGGCCAGATGGGCAGATGAGATAGCGAAAATAGCAAGCAGAGATTGGTTAAACACTGCCAAAGATAGAGAGAAGTGGTATACCTTGGTGGAGGCTTTTATACAAACGGGTTCCATACAAAAATAACTTTCATATATGAATTGTAAATAATGTATCTGAAAAGCAATTTAAATTAGTTGTGGTATTTATCTAAATCACGCTATATACAATTCTTATTCAACATTACGTAAATTGTCTGCAAAGAACGTGAATAAATCTTTAATATCATCGAAAAATATTATGTTATTTAAACCATTTTATATGAAACAAATTATGAATAACACGTGGCAATTCAATTCACAGACTCGGCATTATCACAAAATATGCATTAGCTTTAGCTTGTATTACAAAACAGGGAAACTCGGTCAACTTAGGTACCAATCTATACGTTTATGTAAATAAGCCCACAATATTGTGTTAGCGAAAGAAGTTTACGAATATTGTAATTTGTGTTCGTATCCACGTTGGGTTTTCCCAGTTTGCGATTTTTATTTCGTCAAAATTACTCCTTGGAAAAAACGTCGTACCATAATTTAATTCAGGCTGGAAGGATACGAAACAAAATATAAAAATATTGTCTATGCTTGACTGGAAAACTAAAACTAGCTTATCGCTTAAATAAACTAGCTTATCGGAATATAGATAACCATAGGACATGGCTCCACTGCAAGCCGAGCGTGGGAGGCAACACACCTGAACAGTCACTTTAATTAGTCATGGCGGACTTCCATATTTATTATTTACGACTTCAATGGCCGCTAATTATCTTCTGAAACTTACTTCGTGATGGTTCTCTTCGTAAAGTTTGACCTCCATTCGAGCGTGGTTCCTTTAGACCATTTTACTAGGTCAGTACGCTCAGCATCTATAGCTGGATTTAGAAATTTTACAGAATATTTAGTGTTATCGCTGTAGTCGAGCACTTATGTCGCTGAAACACTGTTTTTTTTAACAAATTCAGCCATGGCGTAAACATAAAAACATGTTAATAAAATATCCGAGCCCTAAGGCTATTGACATCCTGTCTAACCGTTGTGGCAACTTACTTCCTGCTCAAAGAAGCACGGAAATTAGTATTACATGCAGAATCGATCGGAAAGTAATTTGTTTTCAATAAAACACTTGCGTTTACTGCTCCGCTTTCTATGCATGTTATGAATATTAGAATCTGCTCTTCTGCACATTCACTTACTTCATTTTCAATATGCAAATCACTCCCACTGATTAATCTCGGAACGGACCTAATGAATTGCATTGCGTGCTCGTCATAGCTCCGCGCATAAAGTTTTATGCGCAAAAAATCAAACAAATCAATTTTTTGCGACATACGTAAATAACTGGATTTAAAGAACTTCATAATTGCCAATCTGCCGGTTGAATTAATCTGTTCACTTGGTTTTCCTGTTCTAATTTAGTGTGTGAAGTTCCCAATATTCATATTATAACCTTTAGGTCAGGTTTATCCACCTCGTTACGACGACGGGGTGTTTATTAATGCAGCATGTCAACGAACTTTACCACGACAACATTTTTCCCTTAATATAACCCTCGTTATTTGCGGTTCCTAGAGGACTTCCTCTCTTTGTACCGTCTTCGCTATGCCCTTTGACAAAAATGCATGTGTTTACGCCTGCGTTAGTATTAAGGAGTGCAGTGTGCGTGTTTTTTGTTGTCTTTCCAAAAGACTAGGCGCCCGCGTCGTACCGAATGTGATTTTTTTATTATTCATCCACCTACATTTTTATGCACATCAAAATTTGTCATCATTTCAATCACCTCGCGCTCCGTCTATAAAAATTGTAAAAATCAGTTTAAATCAAATATATTACCATACCTCGATACGGGAGTTTCATTGAAGTTCCACTGAAGCCCCAACATCTGGCGACCGTCGACCAAACCTGCAATTTTGTCGGAAACAAGTTCGCGACAACGTGACCACGCGCTGCTGGCCTAGTCATTGCGCCGCAGCCACCTTTGATTAGGATCAAGAATCATACCTGGGTTCCCTGGAGGTGCACGAGCCATTGCAGCCACCGCCGGTCAGCGATCAGCATTCAGCATCGTACCGCAGCCTCGGCCAATGCAGCTAAGTGCCCAGTTTTCCTTGTGAAATCCCTGTTACCTAACCTTACCTTTTATACCCTAATCCATAATCAATCTATCCTGTACCTATTTAGAATAGCTTTCCATGAGTGTATTGGTGTCTGTAGTCAATGTAGTGTCTCTAAATATTGCAAGAATACACCGTACGCAGTTCATCAAAGTAATTTATTTAATTTATTGATGAAACCATAGTTTTTCATTCGTGTTTCCTCACAGGCTTTTATAATATATTATAAGGCATATAGTTCACCATTATCGCCGAACATTCCAGGTCGATCTCTCCGTGTAATGCAAACTCGGGACGCCTGCCGTGTCACCGTGTGACAGCGGGACTGAACGGGAGCCCTACTTCCGCGCAGAGCCGGCCTCAGGTGACGTTAGGCGAGAAGCGTGAGCTAAGTTTTTTGGTTTTTTCTTTTTACATATCGTGGACTAGTTTGTGTCTAAACATTTCCATAATCAAACAACTTAATTATTACATATATAATGGGAAAAGACTATGGAGGTGAAGCTAGCACAAACGATCCTCGTGAACTACAGGATCTTTTAGTGAAACGCAGCTCCATAAAAGGTCAAATAACTAAATTTAGAAACTTTTTATCAAACATTACCTCTAAAGAAACGCTTTCTCAGATTGAGTTAGCTGAGTTAACATTAAAATTAAACAAATTCGAATCTATATATAGCCGTTTTGACGACTTGCAAAATCAGATAGAAGTGTTGAACTCTGAAAATTTATCTAGTGAGATTGATGAGCGTGATACTATCGAACAACTATTTATTTCCAATATTGCAATTGCTCAAAGTATTACACAAAAATACAACTCAAACCGTCATGATGAAAGTAATTACAAGGATTTAAATTCAAGTCAGATAACCACAGGTCCCTGTAATCATGATCATCATGATATAGGTTTTAAATTACCACAAATTCATGTTACTAAGTTCGACGGGTCTAGTTTTCGTTGGCTTGAGTTTCGTGACACATTCCTATCTATAGTACATAATAACGACCGCATCGCTCCCATTCACAAATTTCATTATCTTATTTCGTACTTGACTGGCGATGCAGCGCGCATTATAGCTAACTTGGAGGTATCAAGCGCAAATTATGCGTGTGCTTGGAACTTATTATGTGACAGATATGATAATACTCGCCAATTAGTGACTCATCATATAAATTCATTATTACATATAAAACCAATCGCAAATGAGTCCGATAAATCGTTAAGATTTCTTGTGGATCATGTTAATAAAAATTTACGTGCCTTAACTAGTCTCGGTATAGGTTCACGTGACTGGGATATTTTGCTCATTCATATAATGAGCTTGACAGCTGCACCAGAGCAAAGTGGGAAGAGTACCGGGGCACATTGGACACCAATATACCTAATTTGCAACATTTTTTCAAGTTTCTTATAGATCGAGCTGACGTACTTGAGTCAATAAACAGCAGCCAATCATATTCTAAACATAAAACTCAAACAATGTCGAAGCCTATTGATCCTAACAATCAAATAAAATCTCATCAGTCATACACTTCTAATAGTGAAGACAATAATATTTCTGATATATCATGCAGCGTTTGTAACGGTAATCATCGTCTTTATGATTGTCCCACCTTTTTGGCAATGAGTGTGAATGACCGCATCACTGAAGTAAGCAGATTACAGCTTTGCCATAACTGCTTAAGGTCTGGCCATTCCGCACGCAATTGTCGCATGCATCCGTGTCGCATGTGCAATGCAAGACATAATAGACTCTTGCATAAACAACCTACTAACAAAAATATTTCTAGTGTTGTCACTATTTCACCCGACACCACTGACGATACTATCGTTAATTTTGCAAACCAAAATACCCATCAAGTTTTACTGTCTACTGTTTATATTGAGGTAGCCAATCCTACTACCAATCAAGCACTGAAGGTTCGTGCTCTTTTGGATTGCGGTAGTCAGTCATCATTTATCACTCAATCTCTTAAAACAAAACTACTTTTAGAACCGACTACCACTTTGCATGTCAATATAATTGGCATAGGCAATAAAACTACCACTCAGGCTACCGAAACTTGTGTAGTCCAGTTAAAATCCTTGATGAAACATTTTACCGTCACTTCTTCTTTTCTGGTATTGCCAGTATTAACCGGTAATATACCTAGAATGCCCGTTGACGTAAAAAAACTTAATATACCAAATGACTACTTTTTAGCAGACCCTCACTTCTACGAACCAGCACCTGTTGATGTTGTCATCGGTGCCGATATTTTCTGGGACATTATTGGCCGTGATCAACTCTCTCTCGGTCATAATTCACCTGTATTGAGAAGCTCTCAATTTGGTTGGCTAATAACTGGTCCTTTGTATTTTAATTTACCCACAAATAATAAATTAAGGAAAAATACTACAGATTCTAATCATTCAGTCGTTTCTTATGTGTCATCTGTTGACAAAATACATCAAGAACTCACCAAGTTCTGGGACTTAGAAGACATTCCCCAAACTCAACCACATATGAGTCATAGCGAGAAGGCATGCGAAACACATTTCTTATCGCACACCTTCCGTTTAGAAACCGGTAGGTTCTCAGTTGGTCTACCGTTAAAGGATACACCTGATTGTCTAGGTGAATCTTATTCACTTGCTAAAAAACGCTTATTAAATTTAGAAAAGAGATTTCGCAAGCAACCACATGTGAAATCGCAATATTTAGAATTCATCCGTGAATACGCGGACTTAGGTCACCTTTCAGAATCCGCTATACCTATACCTTCTACCTCTTACTTCCTCTGCCATCACGCTGTCTTCAAAGACAGTAGTGAGTCTACAAAGGTTAGAGTAGTATTCGACGGCTCAGCTCCTACTTCATCAGGTCAGTCTATAAATGACATCCTTATGGTTGGGCCTAATATGCAGGACTCACTGTTCTCCATATTAATAAGAGCTCGACAACATAAGTTTCTCCTCACGGGAGACGTCGAGAAAATGTACCGTCAGATCCGTGTCCATGAGGAAGATCGCAACCTTCAACTTATTTTATGGAGAGAGGATGAGTCCCTGCCCATCAAAACGTTTCAACTAGGCACTGTGACCTACGGAATGGCAAGTTCCTGCTACTTGAGCACTCGTTGTTTATGGCAAATTGGTGAGAAATGTGCTGATCCTATGATTAAAAAGATAATCCAACATGATTTCTTCGTGGATGATCTCATTACCGGTTGTGAAAGTGAGGACACCCTACGTTATATTCACCAATCTGTAACCGAAGAATTAAAGAAAGGATGCTTTAATCTTCGTAAATTTAAGACTAATTTACCCTCACTGTTTGACTCAAATACTCAAACCAACGATAATCTTTTAGTAAGTGAGTCAACTAGTACTCTAGGCATGGGATGGAATCCATCAACCGATCAGTTACATTTCCCTATAAAACTTCCACTTTCTACTAATAAAAGTTTAACTAAAAGATCTTTTTTATCGTCTCTTTTTAAAATATTTGACCCTTTGGGACTGATAAGTCCGTGTGTAATAAAAATGAAAATATTATTACAACAACTATGGCTGCATAATTTGACTTGGGACTGTCCAGTCCCGCCTGAAGTCCAAAGAGACTGGACCAACTTTATGCAGTCTTTACCTTCCCTTTTAACCCTAGAAGTTCCACGTCGTGTTCTTTGTAATGAACCCGCATATGTAGAATTACATTCTTTCAGTGATTCATCTCAACATGCATATGGCGCTTGCATTTATTTACGTTCCGTCAATGCTGGGAACGAGGTCACAGTCAAGCTGCTTTGTTCGAAGTCCAAAGTAGCTCCAATTAAAGGTACAACTATTCCTCGTTTAGAATTGTGTGCAGCCCTGCTGGCTGCAAGGTTATGCATGGCTGTTAGGGAGGCACTACGATATGAATTTCAGCATCAAGTACATTGGTGTGATTCGTCAGTAGTACTTGCCTGGCTTCACACTAGTTTTATAAATTTAAAAGCATTTGTTGCTAATAGAATTACGGAAATCTGTGAGCTAACTGATGCCTCCTCGTGGCGCTATGTGCCCATATCTGTTAATCCTGCTGACCTCATATCTAGAGGAGTCAGCCCAGACAAGCTCAGCGATACCAATCTATGGTGGTCAGGCCCTTTATTTCTCGTGGAGCCTGAATGTAATTGGCCTATCTTAAAACCCAATAAAATTAATATTAATGATTTACCAGAAACCAAACCTAATTGTACTGGCTCTCATGTTGTCTTTCAAAATGAACCTATACTTAATTTTAAAAACTTTTCTAGCTTATCTAAAATAAAACGATCTTTTGCTTACGTGCTTAGATTTATTAATAATTTAAAACCTAATTAAAATAAAATTTTTGGCAATCTAACGGTTGATGAATTAAAGAATTCATTTCTACATTTGTGTCGTTTCGCACAGCAAGAATCATTTCTCTGTGAATATAATTTGCTATATAATAGCAAGGCTTTAAGTACTAAATCAAACATTTTATCATTGACTCCATTTTTAAGCGATGATAAAGTTATCATCGCATCGTTAGTTAGTTAGTTGGTGGCCGACTAGGTCCATCTGACTATGATTACAATAAAAAACACCCGATTCTCTTGCATGCTTCGCATCATTTTACGAAATTGATTTTCGAATACGAACATAAACGTGGATTACATGCTGGTCCACAACTATTGTTAGCTACTGTTAGAGAATACGTTTGGCCGATTAACGGCAGAAACTTGGCTAGGCGCGTTTTTCATAACTGTCCCAGGTGCAGACGCTTGCAGGGCAAGACTATTGCGCCACTCATGGGGGATTTACCATCCCAACGTGTCACGCCAGACTTTCCATTTCAAGCAGTAGGAATTGACTTCGCTGGTCCATTCTTAATTGTAAACAAAAGAGGGCGTGGTGCCTCGCTAGTCAAGTGCTATCTTTGTTTTTTTATATGCCTTCGATATAAAATTTCTCACCTTGAAGCCGTGAGCGATCTATAAAAGGATGCATTTATCATGACTTTCAGAAGGTTTGTGTCACTAAGAGGCAGGCCCGCGGAGGTTTTCTGTGACAATGGACGCAATTTTGTCGCAGGAGCTAAGGAAATTAATTACTTTTTTAAGATTTACCAAAACGATTTATCAGATTTTGCATGTTCGGAAGGCATTCAGTTCAACTTCTCACCTGCTTACGCTCCTCATTTTGGCGGCATTTTTGAGGCCGGCATCCGTTCAGCAAAATATCATATTAGACGAGTAATGGGTAATTCCCACCTAAGTTACGAAGAACTTCAGACACTTTTCGTTCAGGTAGAAGCTGTTTTAAATAGTAGACCTCTCTATCCCTTATCCGCTTCTCCTAACGACTTCCAGTGCCTTACTCCTGGGCATTTTCTTATTGGCCGGGCTCTCACCGCTCTGCCTGAACCAGCTGTGGCAGACTGCTCCTCAACAAATTTGCAACGTTTTGCCAGATTGCAGCAAATATACCAACATTTTTGGCAACGCTGGCAAAGGGAGTATATTGCTGAGTTGCAGCTGCGGCGAAAGTGGAAAACCAACACCGCCTCGGTCAAGATTGGAGATCTGGTTCTACTGCAAGAAGATGGCGTTCCACCCCTATGCTGGAGACTTGGGCGCATTGAAAGACTTTTCCCAGGACCAGATGGTGTTTCACGAGTGGCCGACATCAGGACAACTAGAGGAACTATACGGCGCCCTCTAGTTCGCATCTGCCCATTACCAACCGAAGAGGAGTTTCTGAAGGGTTGAAACTTCGGAGGTTTCAACGGGGGGAGGATGTTTACGCCTGCGTTAGTATTAAGGAGTGCAGTGTGCGTGTTTTTTGTTGTCTTTCCAAAAGACTAGGCGCCCGCGTCGTACCGAATGTGATTTTTTTATTATTCATCCACCTACATTTTTATGCACATCAAAATTTGTCATCATTTCAATCACCTCGCGCTCCGTCTATAAAAATTGTAAAAATCAGTTTAAATCAAATATATTACCATACCTCGATACGGGAGTTTCATTGAAGTTCCACTGAAGCCCCAACAGCATGAATTCTGAGATTAAAGTTGAAAAGACACCGGAAGGACGGTTAGATGAGAAGATGACCCGCCTAATTTTACAGTATGGTGCTTAGTTTGGTCCTTTTTATTCAACGCTCAAAAGGACAGAAAATTATGAAATAATTGTGTTTTGGTTCACTTTGTGTACTCGGTATGATCTAGAATCTAGAGTAAATGTTTAGGTGTATTATTTTGTTAAATCCGAAACTTCTAGTAAACACTTATTGTTCTACAAATTCAAGAGCATTGTTTTTACCTAATTCGTGCAAATACTGTCGATTAACTAAATAAATACTCGTAACTTCGCGTGTTCGGAATCGTGACACGTTCTTCCTCTTAGCAAGAATTCTTGTTTGATTTGTTTACCTTTGTGTTGGGCGTCTCAGAGCACGTATAGCCGGTGTGATGATTAACGCATGTTTTCACAATCACAATCAACATCAGCCCTAGGCTCAAACACGATCGCATCTGACTCACGTCGATCTGTACTTGAACGTTTATTTAGCTGTGACATACATGTTGTAATGAACTTGTGTTCAGCTACTGTTTTATATTTAGCTTTAAACCCAAAGGGAACATCTCAAAATCGATCGTAAAGCTAGAATGAGTTTGTACCAAATATGTCTGCCAAAAGCGCCCGAGCATTTATTATCTCCAACGGGTAATACCGATCTTTCCAAGAAAGTCTTGTAACATGACTCACTTGCGTTCTTTTGTTGCAGTATTGGATCAAGCAGACGGCCGGCCTGTGAAATTAAACAACGTGGAACAGCAAAGACAAACTACAGTAGAATTTATAGCCGAAGATGAAGAGGTAAGACCGAGACTTCTTTATTATTATTTTTTGCAATGTTCTCGGTCTGGTTACGGCTTGGCTGTGGTTTCTACTGAAGACAAAAAGATTTAGGAATTGAAACAACAAACGAATTCAAGGCTACCTTTTGTAAAGCAGCGGCTAATCTCTTGTTTCCAAATTTTTGGTTTTTACTGAACAAATTCACAATATTGGCAAGATAAGAGAGTCTTATGTAAATTTTACTGCCAATGAAAAAGGTTAGTCAGCCGTCGTGTTCACTTGTCACGACAATGAAAACACGTAGCGAGAAAGTAATCGATATGTCTAGCGCGGTCCCGTAAGTCTTATTCTCACTTCAGTTCAATTGGCGATTACGTAGTCTGCTGGGACCCGAGATGGGACTGATAAAATTGTTGGCTCCAGTCGCCGACCGCTTAATTTGTTTTAACGACTGAAGTTTTAAATGCCCGACTGATGTGTCGCGGTGAATCGGCTTAACCGTAGCCAAGCAAGACCTTGATAGCGTTGCTAATGTCATAATACTCACCGAACAACAAAATAAAATTGTGCAAGCAGTGAGCGCAAGGCTAGAGCGGGGTGCTCGGGTCACGTCTGATGCCTTAATCCGTGGGTTGCATATAGCTGAAGTTAAACACTTTCTACTATATGTAGTGGACGCGTTCAACTCGTTTCAATTGCGACATTACCTGACATATTTAAAACTCGACCGAGCACAATATAAACACCTCTGTTTCTGAACGTGCAGAAACAAAGCGGCCTTTTAGTATTCAGCGAGAGGTCTCTTGTTCGAAAGCTCTGAGAATAAAGACGTAGGTGAACGTGCACGTTTAGAAACAATAGCGTCTGCGACTTAATTTGGGGATCACGTTTTTACTTCTTTCCTGAACTAATTTTTCTGTTCCAAAAAAAAAAATTGATCCATTTGGTTTTTTGTTACTTGACGTGAGTCATTTTCATTACCATTAAAGAAATGTGAATTTATATTTTTTCAAACATTAAAGAAAACATTTGGGTAGTAAAAATTATGGATTTCACGATAATAATCATTGATCTAAATAATTTCCTGTTTATTGTGCGTTAACAACCATGTAGCGCCTACTCCTATCAAGATCGGAGACTCTACACTCGAAGTTGTGGAAGATTACGTCTACCTCGGACAGACAGTCCAGTTAGGTAGGTCGAACTTCGAGAAAGAGGTCAACCGTCGAATCCAACTCGGCTGGGCGGCGTTCGGGAAGCTACGCGGTGTCTTCTCGTCCAATATACCACAGTGTCTCAAGACGAAAGTCTATGATCAGTGCGTGTTGCCAGTGATGACATATGGCACCGAAACGTGGTCGCTCACAATGGGCCTCATCAGAAGGCTTAAAGTCACCCAAAGGGCAATGGAAAGGGCTATGCTCGGGGTTACCTTGCGTGATCGAATCAAAAATGAAGACATCCGCAGGAGAACTAAGGTTGCCGACATAGCGCAAAGAATTGCCAAACTTAAGTGGCAATGGGCAGGGCACATTGCTCGCAGAACAGATGGCCGTTGGGGCCGAAAGGTTCTGGAGTGGCGACCGCGTACCGGAAGACGCAACGTTGGAAGGCCTCCAACAAGGTGGTCTGATGACCTGGTGAAGGTTGCGGGAAGCCGATGGATGCGAGACGCGCAGGAGCGTTCGTTGTGGCGACGCTTGGGGGAGGCCTATGTCCAGCAGTGGACGTGTATCGGCTGAAATGATGATGATGATGTGCGTAACTATGTTATTAAATTTAAATCGTGTGAAGCTATAAAGTTTCTCTAAAGAGAGTCATCCATGTTCCGTTACGAGGCACAAATTGAGCTGCATCATCGCGAGACGTGTCTAATGCTGCAAGCATCTCGACTAACTCATGGTGGTCTTATCATTTATCTTCATTAGTTCTCTCCTATGAATGTTTCTTTTGCCCGCCACAAAGCCACTGTTAGTGTTCGTTTTATACTTACACGATATTGTGCCTGCTTGTGCTATTTTTTTTTTCGGTTTTCACTTTCCTCAACCATTTTTATTTGAATACCGTTTTATGCGGTGAGGTACTGATAACATATTTTACTATCTATATTTATATCTATCGGGAGTAACCCGCAATCTTCATCAATTCGTCATTATACACTATCAGATATTTTCTAATTCTATTATCTTATCTACATTACCTTTAACGACAATAGTTTGTGGCATCAATAAAATGATCGACAAACATTCTTACATTCTCAATATTATGATTCAGGAAGAAATAAAGTAATCGTTACAGCCATACACTTCGTAAATATTTACTCTACTGAAGTAGTAGAGACCCGGCGATCTGCCAACTATTCGACTATACCGAATTATTTATTTATGAAAAAAAAAAAATGTTTGTTTTCTTCTTTTCTTGTACCAGCTCTTTACATAAAGCTATCGCATTGTACTGGACTTGTTTTAATCTTGGTTTTCGATCTTATCTTAGTTTATACTAGGGGCCTACCCCGCTTTTGCTCGGTTGCAAATTATATGTAACCTACCTCGTTTATTGTTCTTCCTATTAGTGAAAACTGCGTTGATATCCGCAGCGTGGTTTAGGAGGAGTTAGCTGATAAGCAGACTATGTCGAAAAGCGACCTTGTTTTATACTCAACATCATTATCATCTTTCTGCCCTTGTGCCGTGTTACTTGGGGCTCTGTCCTGTCACCGTCACGCAATCACTAGCTTTTCTTTCATATCATTTCATCCTTATATTTTCCTTATACATTTCATCCATCTTTCCTCATCTTCACATGACCAAAGCAGGTCTAAAGCTGCCCGAGCTAAAACCCTTCTCTTAGAAGGGTTTTAGCTCGGGCACATTATTCTTCTTTAGTACCCTACGCATAAGATACGGCATTCCTGCGTCGGAGGCATGACTCGTATTATTCAAATATGTGCACGATTGAAAAATGATGAGGAAATCCACATGTTTATATATTCTGAACATGTGCTATCGTCTAGAAAACGACGTCTGGATTATCTTCTGTCGCGCTGGGCGATCTACCGCATCGTGGATATATCTAGTATAATATGTGTCGATTCAATCAGTGCATGCAAAGTGGCCGGAGAGACCAGAAAAGATTTTTAAATTTAGCTTATTTTGGATTACCCCCTGCCATAAAGAAACCCAACCTGATTTGAAGTATTCATGTTAAAACCTCATTGAAGCAAGCATGTTTGAAGGGTTGCAGAACGGATCAGTACTTTCAGAGATTGCCTCTTACAAACAAAAAAACAAACTTTTCCTCTTTATAATATTAGTCTAGACAACTTTCATCCTTTTTAAGAAGATAATAATCTTCTTAAAAAGCATGAAAGTTGTCTGTTCCAGCAGATTTTCTACCTGATTAAAAAGCAAATATGTTGAATGACCAATGTCATCAGCTGTGAGCTGTCCAAGGTGTTGTTAATACGAAATTGAAGTTTCCAAGAATAGTTTACTTCTCAATTACCTTTAAATGTTCTGTAATTATACTTAATAATATATCTAACAGCTGTACTTTCCCCACACATCAGCATGGTAATCTCATTCAATGCCGCATTCCCTATAAGGAGAAATGGATGGTGTAAACATTCACGTACAAGCACTTTCTATATTATGATTTCAGACACGTCCGATTTACATAACATGGTGTTGAAGCGTTACCCAGTATTACAATATGTTACTGGGTGATAATGTTATGTGTTAGTGAGCATATAGGTGGCTCCGAAAGGCGACGAATAGAAAGAAAGTTTCTTGGATCTCATCGTGTGGGACATAGACCACGTTTTCAGAATGAAATAACTATAATTCTGCTTCAATGTCTTCAGCAAGGTTCGCCGTACACGACGGGCCACCGGCAACAAACACAAAACGACGCCACAAGCATATTGCCTATAGTTTTCATAAATTTTATATGGACTCGCCGCACAAGGTTGACACCAGTGGCCGTCACACGCTACAAGTCATCGCTGCTCGCTTCTTGTAGCCCATACTGGCCAGTTCGTGCAATTAAACCTTCTTCGATAGAGTCTATTATGATAAAAGAGCGGCTGTCACGCGTTTCAGCTATCGTTACGGCCGCTTCAGGCTTCTCGTGGAGCAGGGCGTTTGCGGTTGCCGCGTGTGGCCCTTGTGCGGTGAGGTAAGGTAAGAGGTAAGGTGTTATACACATTAGGGTATAATGTCTAGGCCAGTGGTTTCCTAAGTTAAGTGGACTGCGATCCACCTAACAAAACCTTCCAGCTTAACCTCTTTGCTTTCATGAAGAAAAGGAGAAACATTTTGTTTTGCATATGAATGAACAAAACAAATTAAAGAAAAATTAAGTTCAGTCGATTTTTTAACAAGCTCTGTAAGTTATACTTAGTTAAATATAAGCTCTACTTCAATGAAAAGGATGTTTTTGTAGCTGAGGCTTTTCAGGTATCATCCAATGTTCCGCGACCCACAGTTTAGGAATTACTGAGGCCCTACCACGAGCTCTTAATGCGATTCATTTTACGGCCTAAACTGAACTGTTAAATGGTGTATGTATGTATAACCCCATCCCTCTTCTCGCTCGCACGACTGCCATTTTAACAGCCAAGTTGATTGATTCATATTTATATTATTTCACATGTTTACAGTTATAAATTATGGTTACTTCTTAGTACCCAATATCTTCATTGAATATCCGCATCATTTTCAACATAATTATTTACACATCGGACATCTAAAATCATTCATTCCTAACAGTTTTGTGATTGATGTTTTGACGAGTGCGGATTAAATTATATCTTTATTATATTATTTTATTACACCTAGCCCGTATTGTCCCACCACTGGGCAAAGGCCTCCCTCCATTCTTTCCAACTATCATGGTTCCTCTCTTTTCATTCTTAAGGAAGCCATCCAGGTCGTCCCGCCATCTCCTTCACTATGGCCGGGCATGACATCTTTATTTATGTTAACACTTTGTGCGCGTGCGTAAAGAATAAAATGTGTGCGACAATTTATTCGTAGGATAACTGGTAATAAATATTGTGTAGAGACGTGTCAAACATTAAATTAAACTCGTAAATACGCGGTAGGCGAGTCTAAATAACTAGAGTAGGGTTTATGCATTCCTACTCCGCTATTATTATTGTTCTGTGCGGTATTTTCCTCGAAAAACCACCTTTGTTCTAAATTGAAATTAGCTTCACTGGGATTGTTGTTGGAAATCTGCGGTCAGTTGGGTTTGTAGCACAGAAAAGATGAAAGAGGTTGATAGAAGAGAAAGAGGTTGGAGAGGACATGGGGGATGGGGGCGGCTGATTACGTCAGCAGTATATATTTTCTTAGTTTTTTAAGAGAACGATGTCGATGTTCCTAAAACACACGAAAGTGAACAGACACACATCTCTAAGCAGCAAACATGTGATGTCATTGAATCTTTAGAGTCATGGATTACTGTATCATGGACTGAGGACTGTTCATTTGAATTAATACGCCAAAATTTTTAATTAATTTAGTTTTGTTCCATAATTTCAACTCTTTCCTTATTTCTAAAATAATTTTACGAGGCCTCATAAAGGACGACCTTATAACAAAACCAGAACACATTGAAAAATGCATACCAATGTTTACGTAAGCATGGGGGGTGAGAGCTTTGCTTACTTTTGCTGACATGGGGAAAGGGGGGGGGGATAATATTTGCAAAAAAAACCTGCTTACGTAATATGAAAGGCCCCAAACCAAATGGGTTTTTCAGAGTTCAGGTTTTGCTACGTCATTGCTTATTTAATATCTAATTAAATTTTACGTAACTTGAGACATTAGTCTATGATTCACTTAATTTTGTGGAAGCCTCTATTTTCCAAATAAAGTATACGGGGGTTTCCCCAAAATTATGTTTGAGGAATGTTTCACTATCAAAGCGTTACACTACAGTTTGCTTTTCAGGCTCAAGTCATAAACTCATAACTTATATAATATCTAAGCTGGAAGAGCAGAGCACGAGCCGAGCTCAAATTCGTGTAGTGTGGACTGGCTCTTAGAGGTGCCGAGCGCGACCGGAGCACGAGCCGAGCCCAAATTCGTGTAGTGTGGACCGACTCTTAGAGGTGCCGAACGCGACCGGAGCACGAGCCGAGCCCAAATTCGTGTAGTGTGGACCGACTCTTAGAGATGCCGAGCGCGACCGGAGCACGAGCCGAGCTCAAATTCGTGTAGTGTGGACCGACTCTTAGAGGTGCCGAGTGCGACCGGAGCACGAGCCGAGCCCAAATTCGTGTAGGGTGGACCGACTCTTAGAGGTGCCGAGCGCGACCGGAGCACGAGCCGAGCCTAAATTCGTGTAGGGTGGACCGACTCTTAGAGGTGCCGAGCGCGACCGGAGCACGAGCCGAGCCCAAATTTGTGTAGTGTGGACCGGTTCCTGGATGATCTGAGCACGAGCGACACTATACAATTTTGAACTCGGCTGTTGCTCCGCTCATTCTTGACTCCTCTAGCGTAGACCCATCTATACATATAAAATTTTATATAACAAGCTATGATGTAGAGAAACCTGAATACGGAATAACCCCTTGGTCTATCAGAGAAGATTCAATGCATTTTTTTTCAAATAAGGTACATACTAAATGAGGCTTGCGTCTTAAAACAACGTTTGAATCGTATTTGGATACATTAATTGTAATTTAAAACAACAGGTTCTTCAAAAGAGGTGATAATTTTAGTCTATACCTACCTAGTGGTGATAAAATTATCACACCTTTTTAGAACAAATCGTATTTTCGATTCACAATTCGCTTAATTGTGTCGTTTAAATAGACTTCGCCGAATTGACAAAATAAATCGAACTGTGAACAACTTAATTTAAATTCCTGCCGTAGTTTCAATACACGGTAGACCATACGATGGGAGTCTACCCCGCTTGGGTACCACCGCCGTGTCCTCTTCGAGGCGTAGCCTTTACCGTCGGCTCTGGTACAGGTACATGATACAGGGGAGAGAGAATAGGAAGCTGTCACCTCCTTCCGCAAAGAAGTAATGCGAGCGAACTCCTTGGCTGAAACCGTGACGGAGAGAATATCCTCACGCCACAGTCGCCGCTGCAGGAGACACCCTAGGCATCAGGAGTCGCAGACGATTTCCGACCCCTATAGCCGTCCAGTTGTCCGGTAAGGATCTAGTCCGAGTCGACGGCGCGTAGTGTTCTACACGCGTCTCTAAATGATATTAGCAAAATTGACAGGGCCCAGTAGAGCCGATGTTAGAGAGAATTTACCTTGCCTTACTGGAACGTAAATCTGACACGCTCTCTCGCGCCACCCTGAGCGGAAGAAGTCTATGACTTCCTGCCTCAAAAAAGGCTTGAGGTAGAACTACACTAAAATAAATAAAATTAAGAATTTATCTATCTATCTACACTACGCACACGTATGCCACGGACGTCTGGGCGCGTCGGTCCCCAATTCTCCATACATTTGATATGGGAACTAGACTTGTAGAGCTACACTAAGTACACAAATCAGGCGTGGTCCACGTGTGCGTTTGTTCATTGTAGCTTTAGACTGATTATGGGCACAACAGGTCATAAAAACTATGTTATAATAGTTATGCAAGTTAATTCTGCTATAATGTTTAGTGATGCTACATAACATTATTAGGTTCGACTGGCTAGCCTTAGCCTGTCGTGTCGTAAGATCTCGAATCTAGACAAAACCACCTTTCTCTCGCACGGCGGCTTGGCCTGCATTGCCTGTATCAGCCGATTTGTCGTCGACCTTATTATCTATTGGCTGGAGTCCGCGACAGACTCGTAAAATAGCACATTGCTATTTGGATCCAATATCGCGAATAAAAAAAAGTAGTCTAACTTACTGCTTGTTATCTACTAATGAAAGTTCCATTATTATCGGTCCTGCCGTTTCGGAGATTAACCAGAACAATCAGAAGGACAAATATTATACAACATAATATGCATTTAGTTAGTATCAATAGTTATTTTGATATTACTAACCGACACTTAAATTTTATTTATAGGTATGAAGATCAGGTCTTTATCTCTGCCAGCGTCAAAGTTTTTCTTTTGTTGAGAAAACAAAGCATTAGGAACTTTAAACATTACTAGTTTTTGTCCAGATCTCTAGATTGATTGTTTTCTATTGTTAGAATTTGACTGTTTTGTTCGACGAAGAATACTTAAGTGCTCCTTGGAGTCGATTTTTTAAAATGCTGCTAAAAATATATATTCATCAGGCTAAATAAGGATGCCTTCAAATAAGACTACTTACGTACATCGTTGCGCCAGTGGTACATGGTGGACATCCCACCCATACGAACAAACCGTTTTGGGAACACATTCATAATACGTACAGCTAAGGAGTGGAATTCCTGATAGCTACAACCTAGGGGTCTTTAAGTCAAGAGTGTATAGGTTACTTCTAGGCAAGCGTGCTCCATCGTCGGCCACATCATCGCTTACCATCAGGTGAGATGGTGGTCAAGCGCGAGCCTATTAATAAAAGCAGCATACATCCCTGTGACAGCGTGCTATTGTTGTAGGGTGCATACATCATTAATTCACTATCGATTTGAAATAATAGCGCCGATGACAAAGTTAGCAATGGATATGTTACTGTAAAATTGTAAATAACGATTGATTATAAGTACGTAATCTACCTCGCGAGACTGCAACCTGTCCAAAGATTGTGAACCGTAACATACTGCTTACAATTGAATGCATTATTTTTCGGTAGATTATACTCTATCGAAATGAAAATGATAAATCATAATCTGTTGCGCGTTAAATTGTCAACTATCCGAAGATTGTCTCTGATTGAGCAGTAAGTCATTTTATGTTCATAGATTTACGAATGAATCAATTTACGGTGGCAAGTATAAGTAAGCTTTTTTAATTAAACAATATTCTAAATATCTTGGTGCAATGTGACTAGACGCGGTCACCAGCCCCCTTTCTGTCCACGTAAAGGGCAATGTCCTCCTATTGTCAAAGGCTTACCGCTGCCTAGAGACAGGGTATCGACCTGTCTAGTACACAAACTAAACCCTTATTTTAAAGCCTCAGATATACAGGGTTATTTTTTAAACTCTGGCAACCTTTCAGGGCTATGTTGCTACTAACATAATAAATAACAACTTTTGTTCTATAACTTTTAAAAATGCATTATATTATTATGAACTAATCATCAGATTTTCAAACAAAAGTTTAGATTTTCTTACAAACATTTTCATGTATATGTGTGTATGTGTGTGTAGATGGATGGAGAGGGTGAGGGAGGCCAAAGAAAAGATGGAATTGATTGAAACTATAATGTTTTTATTTATTTATTTATTTAATCTTCATGCAACACAAAGTACATAGGCGGACTTAATGCCTTAGGCATTCTCTGCCAGTCAACCTAGGGTGGTGCAGAGACATTATGGTAGGCGCATATACAGAAAAATTTATTTAAGAAAGAGCAAAAAAAGAATACATATATTTAAAATAAACATACATATATATTTAATATAATATATATATACTACATATATATTAATTTAAAGTAAGGACAGAAGTTTTGAGACGATTCTGCTATTGGTGAAGAAAATGATTCCGCAACTTCCGCTTAAATGCATACCGACTTTTGGCCGTCCTGATATCGAGAGGAAGCGCATTCCACAGAAGGATGGACTGTATATAGAAGGAAGAATGAACCAAATCAGAAGTATGAGAAGGACAGAGCAGTAGGAGATTATTAGAAGAACGCAGATTTCTTGCGTGTGAAGAACAAAGATATTGAAAATGAGATATGAGATAGGAAGGAGGCGTGGGAGAGTTAAGCAGAGAGAAAAGTGTAGTCAGGGCGCGCAAAGATCTTCTCTGGCGTATAGGCAACCAATTGAGCTCAGACCTGAAGTTTGACACATGATCATATTTTCTCAGGTTAAATATGAACCGGATGCAGTTGTTAAGGAGTCTATCAAGTTTATTCAGCAAGACCGCGTTCAGGTCAAAGTAACACACGTCACCATAGTCGACAATAGGAAAAATCAGAGTCTGCACAAGCATTGTCTTCGTCTTTGCAGGTAAAAAGTTTCTCAGACGATACAGACACCGCAAAGTTCCGTTGACTTTTTGACAAACACTAGAAACTTGACTTTGCCAGCTAAGCGTCGAGTCAAGATGCAAACCGAGATCCTTTACACTAGGGCTGATAGGAATGACGGTACCATTGAAAATAATAGGGGGTAGAGAGCTTACTGCCACCCTACCCATCATGCGTGAGCTACCAATAACTATGGCCTGACATTTTGAGGGGTTTACAGACACCCCAAAGCTATCAGACCAGCTGCTGATAGCATCCAGATCCCGGTTTACATCCTCTATAGCGTCTGACAAACCTTCCACCCGCGCAGACGTATACAACTGAAGATCATCGGCGTAAAGATGATACGAACACCGAAGACAGTTAATGAAGATGGAAAATAACAATGGAGATAGAATACCGCCTTGTGGAACTCCAGCATCCAGATCACGCCAACTCGACGAGCTCTCATCAACGCGAACCGACTGCCGGCGTCCCCGAAGATAAGATGAGAACCATTCCAGCGACTCGGGAGAAACCATAAGATGGGAAAGGATCGATAGGAGTATGTCGTGACTGACAGCGTTAAAGGCATTGGAGAAATCAATCAATACCAACACAGTAACCTTTGTATCCTCCATTGCTTCTCTAACGTCGCCAGTCACTTTAAGAAGAGCGGAGGTAGTACTGTGCCCAGGTCTAAATCCAGACTGGAACGAGCTTACGAGGCTGTGTCGGTGCACAAACCCCGAAAGCTGTTTGTGTACGCAGGCTTCGAGCACTTTAGACAGGAAAGGAAGAATGGAAATAGGACGAAAATGATTAGGTAGGGAGGGATTTGAGATTTTAGGAAGTGGACGGACATAGGCCATGCGCCATAGGGATGGGAATTGTCCAGAGTCAAGGGAAAAGTTTATTATGTGAGTAATCGGTGGGAGAAGATAGTCAAGGATCTGGGTGACCATAAAACGACTAATGTCGTCATGGCCCACAGCCTTGGATTTAATAGACAGGATAATCTTTTTGATTTCATCCAGAGTGGCTGGAGAAAAGCAAAATGGTTCTATGTTTGGACTAGGTAGGCCAGCAATGAAATCCACCGTCTGAGACAACGTTTGTGTATCCAAATGGCAAGTGGTTGTGAAGTGACGGTTGATATCATTTAGGCCAATGGTCTTGGGGAAATCCACATGACGTGCCCTACCGATACCAAGAGTTCCTAAGAATTTCCAGGTATCAGCAGGAGAGGAAGATGAAATGTTATCAAGAATGTGGCGGCGTTTGGCATTGCGTATCACCTGATTACACCGATTTCTTGCAGTTTTGAAGAGGTTTTTATTTACTTCGCAGCGATCCGTTCTAAACTTTCGAAAGGCCCGATCTCGATGCTTCATCGCTATGCGAACCGCAGACGACATCCAAGGAGCAGGAGGACGCCTAAGTTTAACCCTCTTTACAGGCGCGTGTCTGTCATAGAGAGCTAGGACAGTTTGGTTGAAAATGCTTAGTTTGTCATCTACGGTCCTTGCCTCAGCAAGGTCTCCCCAGTCCAGTTTCGACGCATCCTGACGTAGCCTTTCAACATCCATTCGAGCAAAACAACGCATGTGCAGAATTCTAGGGAGAGGTTTTGGTGGTTTTAGGACATATGAAAGGAAAATGAGGTCATGGTGGGAAAAACCAGGGGCGGGATACTGACCGTGAGAGGAAACAAGGGAGGGATTGGACGTTAGGATCAAATCGAGCCACGTGTCATCACCGGAAGCATTAAAATGAGTGGGCTGCAGTGGAAGAACATGAAGACTTACGGACTCAATTATGTGAAGGAGTTTACGGGAACGAGGGGTTGGGAGAGTAAGGTCGGTGTTGAAATCGCCCATGATGACGCAATGTGCATACTCTGACCCGATAGACTCAAGTGCCAGTTCAAGGTTGCTAAAGTAGTCCACTGTAGGCGGACAGTAAACAACACCGAGTAGGGTCTTGACTCCTTTTATATAGATCTCCAGAAAAAATGTTGCCCAGTGTTCCGCAACTTGCTCCCCAAAATTTTACAACGCATTCACGTGACATTTTAGACAATTTGACAGCATTGCTGCTCATTTTGTCCTGGAGTCAGATTTATTACCTTCAAAATATAAGACAGTATCATTGTAAAACGTCCCATCTAAATAATACAACGACAGTGACGTAAATACGTGACGGTACAATCAATCTACGTTAAAAAGTTCAAAAGGCCTACATGGGCACTTATAAAACGTCAGAAGCAAGTGCACGTAAGTTAGTTACGTAAATAATAGATTTTTCCTAGAAACCGTACTCTCTCTATTAAGGCACGCCAATAAAATGTTTTATGACTATGAAAAAAGTCTCGACGAGAGAAACTGTTCGATAAACAGATATGTATTGCGTGCTCTGTCAAATGTCGGTCTGTTTCGTGCTTGTCTTGATTTGGGAAATAGCATTTATATACTCTTATTATTTTCCCACTGCTGGGACTCAGGCCTCCTTTCTAGGAGAACTGAGTCCCAGCAGTGGCCCATTCCGGGCCGTAATTCACCACCAATGTCTTGGAATTTTTGGTTCTACGACATGCCTGGTTTTTCACGATGTTTTTCTTCACCGTTTTGAGAGCAGTAAGTGATAAAATAAATTGCATAAAGTAAACCGCTTGCCTGGGTTTGGATCTACGACGTACCGTCGCGGTCATTTCTGCCTAATCACTTTAAAAAAATTGCTTGAATCTTGCGGCGCGGCGCCAAACCAAAAAATGAACTTAGCGGTGGTCAGGCAGAAGTGTCAGTTTGATGGTACAGTTCATAAGTTGTAGCAGTTACCACTGAAAAACAGAATTGATAGATCGAATATAGATACATATTGCCAATGCCACTTAGCTCTTAATTCCCGATCAATGAATAAATTATGTGGTCGTCCGAGAGTCGGCTCTTTTAGAACATGGCCGTGACCTATTCATGTTGAGTAAGCTTTAAAATGGCAAGTTAAACGGTGACTCCAACGGACGATTCTCAAAGCTATTTGTTGATATCTGAAAATCTGTTAAAGTTGGCGAGTTATCCGCTTTGTCTAGTCTAGACTCAAGACATCGATCTGTAAACTGCCCGAGGATTTCTTGTAAGAAATGTTACTTCAAACCTTCCCTTCATTCCAGTCTTTTGCGTTTCTAAGATCAAAGCTTACATTGATATTCGTCAAGGGAAATTCTCTTGCATTCTTGCTTGCTCAGATGAATCTTTTATCTTTGAAATGAACCCTTACGTTTTTGTTGATGCGGCAATCCGAATCCGTATGTGGTGCAATTTTGCAAACGTAAATGCTTTCATTTCCATTACCGTAATACAATTTATTGGGACCATGACATTTCAGTGCTGTTTTAATTATTGGCATTAATTTTTTATGTTTACTAGACTCAGTCCTTCGAGCCGGATACAGTTAATATCTATATATATAAAAATGACCCCCGTTTTCCGTTGTCACGACTTGGCATGAAAACGGCTTGACCGATTTGGCTGATTTTTTTTTTGTTGTGATTGTTATTGTGAGGAGAAGGTTCTTATGGAAAAAAAAATTAGAGTAGTGTAGGGTAGAGTAGGGTAGAGTAGGGTAGAGTAGGGTAGAGTAGGGTAGAGTAGGGTAGAGTAGGGTAGAGTAGGGTAGAGTAGGGTAGAGTAGGGTAGAGTAGGGTAGAGTAGGGTAGAGTAGGGTAGAGTAGGGTAGAGTAGGGTAGAGTAGGGTAGAGTAGGGTAGAGTAGGGTAGAGTAGGGTAGAGTAGGGTAGAGTAGGGTAGAGTAGGGTAGAGTAGGGTAGAGTAGGGTAGAGTAGGGTAGAGTAGGGTTGAGTAGGGTAGAGTAGGGTAGAGTAGGGTAGAGTAGGGTAGAGTAGGGTAGAGTAGGGTAGAGTTGGGTATAGTAGGGTGGAGTAGGGAAGAGTAGGGTAGAGTAGGGTAGAGTAGGGTAGAGTAGGGTAGAGTAGGGTAGAGTAGGGTAGAGTAGGGTAGAGTAGGGTAGAGTAGGGTAGAGTAGGGTAGAGTAGGGTTGAGTAGGGTAGAGTAGGGTAGAGTAGGGTAGAGTAGGGTAGAGTTGGGTATAGTAGGGTGGAGTAGGGAAGAGCGGGAGCGAAGCCGCGCGGGCAAAGCTAGTTTGATATAAAATGTTATCTCTTTGTTAATTCGATGGCTTTTAAAACTCGAAAAAGAGTTCAGTCTAAAATAAAGACTATCCTACTTAATAATGCAGTTCAAACCTACATCAAGGTAAATCATGCTCCAGATTATTTTTTGATCCTATGAATAGGTCCGAGTTGACCCGCATCTGTGGCACGGCTTGTGGCTTTTTGCAATTTTGATTAGGTCAGATAACCTCTCGTGGCCCTTTGACCCAACACCTTATATTATTCATCAAACAAATAATATATTGCGTTCATATTTGGAGAGGCTTAGGTATTTAGGCTTTATTCTACTCAGAATAAAGCCTTTGTTTAGTTTTAAGGTACTGCTGTTAAAATCAAATACACTGTATGTGAACTTGAGAAAGGTCACTAAAAAAGGCGATAATATTAAATTTTAATTTCGCGCAAGGCATTAATCACAGGCACTATTTAACTATCATTCATATACTTAGCTACAAATCGTTTATTGTTGACAATGGTGACATCATCATCATCATCATCATTTCAGCCGATATACGTCCACTGTTGGACATAGGCTTCCCCCAAGTGACAATGGTGACATATTTAACTTAAAAAGCATTATATTATCTCCCATCAGAGCATTTTTCAGTTTGAATAAATATATCTTTATAAATCGTTTATTGTTACTTAAATTTTACTATATTTATATCGCAATTTACAACATATATTTTTATAATATTTTATATAGATCATATCTAAATTTTTCAGTTATTTCATCCTTGTCGCAAAATTTAATGAGCGAAATATTGTCGCATGCAAAACTTCGTCATAAACTAGCATTGAAGGCAACACACTCAATGTCAAGTATGTATTGATTTTTCAGTACGTCAAACGTCAAGTGCATAAAGCAAAATTTTCTCTTACTGCACTTAAATTATTCACTTCTCGGCTTCACCATAATTTAAAAGAATCGGTTTCCTATACGTCTTAAAATAAAAATGGCCGTGTTTCTTCATCCATTGTGGTTGGTTTGAACAAAGCCATGTATACTGCGAACGTAGAAGTTCGGTCTGTCACCGCCGAGCTCGGTCGAGCCATGTAATCCTAGTATTAATTGTTGCTTGATGAATTGTTGAAGGGGCTAGGATCGCTGTCCTCTATCGTGTAACTTGTCACACATATTAGGTACTTATAAAGAACTTTGCTAGGAGTTCCAAAAATAGAGATGAAGCTAGTTTTATTTTTGTGGTGTTAAATTATCAAATAGCTTGTCAAGCTCTGGGTGGAGCGAAAGGGCGTATTAGACTTTTACTGCCTAAAACCCACCTATATTGCCCATGAACCCATTACGTTCTAAGGCCCCGAAACTCTTTCGAAAATCCCAAAAGTTAGATTGGCACGAAAGAAAAATTCAGTGGCATTCCTATAGTGCAAAGTGCAGTCATATCCTCCTGTTTTAATAAAAAAGTTCTATGAGCAAGCAAGGCAAAGTGTAAGTGTTCATGTTGTATTATTATTTAGAAAATTGCGTTGTCGAAGATTCAATGTAACTTTGTCCTTTCGTAGCTTTTACAGCTTACAGGTTGTAAAAGTTGAAACTTACTTTGTTCTTATACTAAGGCTCATTGCCACTGTCGGGGTCGGGCTCCACTTACGAAGTAATCTTACCCAACTAAACTGGTCCATCCTAGGTAGCACCTCACTTAATCCCAACGCTCACGTACGACCCAAATTAAGTTAGGAGCTCTCCAAAAGTGGTGGGAGCAATTGGCAAATTTTCTTTATTGCCAAACACAGCTTTCCGCAATGAGGGTACTACCTCGACCAGCGGTTTACCTTTCTAAGGAAAAAGAGCATGAAAATACGTTATGCATCACTTAATATTCTACTTTCATCACCGACTAGGAAGCAATAATGAACACCAATATCGAACCAAATAATTATATGCTGTAACGATTTTACTCCAGACGTTTAAATAATTCTTATTCGCTGAATCATTGGTTTTACAATAGAACTTTGATGTGAAAAATACCGATGACAATTTTATTTTATAAACATCAAACTGTTACGCTTCCATTATTTTATGTAATAAAATAAAACATTCTTTGACGTACAACTGTTTGTGTCACATAGCTTTAACGAACTCGTGTGCATCGGGCTTTCAAATTGCCATAATTCATGAATAACAAGCAAAACGTCGTTTGTTGACTTTCGTAGCAACTACGACCCATTTTACCTTTAGCTTTTACAACTGCCAATGATAAATGACTGACAGTCAATATGTTTCTTTGGCGTTTCCATATCAACATGTAAATGGTAGTGCCGTAATCTGTGAAACGTTCGTTTTTGTATAAAAAAGCTGTCATATTTACATAAGCTACACTTTATATACCAGTGGCACAGATTTGTGACTGACTGGCACACTTGGAATGGCATTCGAACGCTTATGATGAAACGAAATACTTAAAGTTCACAGTTACAGGGTCACTTCAGGATTTGACATTTCCAAATAACGAGATTCTACATAATTATATTTTCGTCCCGGTAATTCGCTTAAGCCTTTATAAAAGTTTGCAATCAACAAAGAAGTTTCCATCTTTCTTCTATTGTTTGAATTATTACCACTCTTAAATTCACTGGAAATTTCCAGACTCGGTGCTAAGTGCCAAAACCAGTAAAGTTGTTTTCAACTTGGGAAGGAAGGATTTGAAAGTTTTTAACATTATACATACTTAGATTCATTTTGGTATTTCTTATTCATGTCCAGTCTCCGACTTCAAAGGATGCGCTCGCTTCTGAGTTCTGACTACATTGCAAATTTACATCTTACATACAAATTGAGTGTCCAAGTTTGCATGTAATTCTAAGTACAGTTACAGGGAGTGGCGTTCCATCTTTCGCGCCTCTTCGGACGGGTGACCGACCTCCATTGTTCCATCCGTTCCAACTCGAAGAGATGTCAACAGCCCGTAAATTACTAATTAGTTACGAAGCTTCGCCTCTCTGCTCCGCTAAACGTCTTCCATGGTTGCCGAGCCCGGTCCCACAACTTGGAAGTGGGCCTGTTTGACTCCATTACTCTCAATTTAGGCCGTAATTGCTACGCCCCGTGTTATTTGTCGCAAATTGATAATAAAGTTTCTACAATAGGTTTAAATAGAAACTGAAGGCGCTTTCCATTAATATTGTTTGGATTTTTGAGTCGTTTGCAATTTGCGTCATTGCCAACTCGTTAATGTAGGGTTGAGACGTAGACAAAAGATGCTCAGTAGTAATCCACGAAGTGGCTCGCAATAAAACACGCCTCCCCCTCTGTCCAGTCTCGCCAGCAGACTGCTGGTGGATTTCCATAAAATTTATACTTTAATCGAGTTTTTAAAGCGGGGCTTCGGGGGAAACTTTCGGTGTAATTGGCTCGCGTGTGAAGTAGCCGTCTAGACGGTGCTATTTTATATTCAATGCACACGATTGCACAGAAGACTACCTATAACTACCTGTCTCATAACATGAATTGCCAAATTTCAAAGGAGAAAAAATGCTAAACATAGTCGATAAAAAGTGCATTGATCGTATCGACCGGGTAACGAACTTGCGTACTAAACGCGTTTCATTAATAATTATTGTTATTACAACAACGCGTTACAATTGATTCGATCCAATTCCTCGAGCTCCAAGCGTACTGTAATTGTATTCGTACTGCTAATGAGTGTGATATTAATCTAACAACACTCCACTCTACAAGTGTATTGTGTTGCTGGAAAATGCTTGGAACGAACTGCGGCCTGCCGCGAATTAGTGGAATTTTATTACAAACACTGAGACCAGGACCGCTTTTGTAGTAAACTAGGCGGTTTCTTAATTTATACATCTCATCAACTCGTGAAAATCTGAAAATCGTCACAACTCAAGAAGATTTGAGGAGAAAACTGCGAGAAAACTAAACAACACATCATTGAACAAATGGCTCGGTTGTCGGAGCTATGTGAGGTCGTCAATAAAAACAAAGGTCATGCCACATAAATGGAGTTTACAATTTTAAACGACGAATGAAAACAGTATTGTTATTTTGTCTAAACAAGTGCTAGATCTGCTCCAGCTATGCATGTGAGAAAAAAATCTTTTGGCGTGCTATAATGTGAATGTAATATAAGTACTAAACCTTCCTCATAAAGCAATAAAATCCGTTTAGTAGTTTTAGAGTTTATCGCTAACATACAGACAGATAGACACGGTGGACCTTGATTAAGTAGTTAAATTTAGGTATTCATATTAATAAAAGAATGTGTTTATTTATTTAACTATTTATGTACCTACACACATAAAAAAAGAAGAAAATCTCCACTAAATAAAAATAGATTTCTTCTGAGTTGTGAAACAATGTGAGATATGTAACCATTAAACCATTCCTAACTGGCCACATTTTCATACAAATCGTGCCCCAAAATCCAAACAACGATTATCATCGGTGGTATTATGTTTGCCTTTCATTTACATAATCAACATCGCGTAAATCTAGATTAAGGTCTAAACGATAAATTGAAACATTGACCGTATTCAATAATATTACAAGAGTGGAACGGCCATAGTGAATGGCTCTAAATACTCTGATTGAGTGCTTGGAATACGGATGATAGATAACATCGGATTTACGGTATTTTAGAGCCGTCATTAAACGTTCCGGGCGTTCCGGCTGCCTCAGTACGTTTCCTATTCTCATTATTATTTTGATGTTTTCATCGTTGAATACTAATAAAGATTTCCTTCGCTATTTTGAGGAAAAGAAATTAATTTGTTTTGGCTTATCGCTGTGTTGTTGCTCATTATCGCTACAAATAATTTTGCTATCGCGTGTTTTCAACTGTTGAATGCAAAGGTTAATCGTAGTGATGATGATGATGATGACAAACGGGAAATTCACTGATTGACTAAAAGAGCAGCTGTTCTTTGTCAACTAGGTACGAGTTACGACTCATTGAAACTGATCTATGCCATTTAGAACTGACATGATGCCAGCCTCTTTAGGTGCTTGTGTCTTTGAAATATTGTAAAATTTCTATGCTGTTTTAGCGCACATCATCATCATTTCAGCCGACAGACGTCCCCCAAGTGTCCCGCATCCATCGGATTCCCGCAACCTTCACCAGGTCATCGGTCCACCTTGTAGGAGGCCTAGCGACGCTGCGTCTTCCAGTACGCGGTCGCTACTCCAAAACCTTTCGCCCCAAAGACCATCTGTTGTGCGAGCAATGTGCCCTGCCCATTGCCACTTAAGTTGGCAATTTTTCGTGCTATGTCGGCAACCTTGGTTCTCCTGCGGATATCTCCATTTCTGAATCGATCACGCAAGGAAACTCCGAGCATAGCCCTTATTAGCGCACAATAAACTTTATTCTATTCCTTCAATTTCTGTTTTCTAGACGGCACGGTTGGCACATGCTGCATGCGTGTGGCGGGTTCGATCCCCACACGGAACAAATATTTGTGTGGCTTACGGATAGGTTCCGGGTGTGGGTGTTTTGTTTATGCGAATTTACTTGTTTGTGAACGCACCCACGATACTGGAGTTATTCCTAGTGTTGGCAACTTTTTTTTTTGTTATTATTCTACCTCGGCTTCGCTCCAATGAAATTAGTACCGCCTTTCCCACCTTTAACCCTTCAGATACCGTCAATTAGAGACACAATAGTAAGACAATAGATGCGCGGCCACCGGTGGTCGCTTGGGGATTCATGAATTAAGAGGCGATTCCTTTTTTCCCCTATTTTTTTTAGGACGGGTTTAGAAGAAAATGCAAATAGTATTGTTAGAGCGAACAAAAAAAAAAATTCAACTTTGCCAACTGTTTTTTTTTTTTAGTTTTAGCGAAACTAATGAACTGCAATAGATTTTTAAATATAGTTTTTTTGCGACATCATCAAATACAATTTGCTTCATTTGTCAAAGTATTTTTGGAGGAGACCTATTCATCAGGATTTGTATGTGAAAATTTTAAATATTTTTCTACGTGTTACTTTCATTTTCAATGACAGATATTTGTAAGATTTTTGGCAAGACAAAGTAGTTGGACGTTTCTACTTTTAGAAAATGAGAAAACTAGCGTTCAGAGGTCACCTACAGAGTTACGGGGAGGTTCTTAAAGAAACCATGAAACAAATTGTATGCTCAAGGCTAGTGTTGCGTCCGGAAAAAGCCGGACACGGTCAAGCTTTTAGGCTGTGTCCGGCCAAATTAGACGGAGGCCGGTCTGTCCGAATTAGGTTAAGTTTTATAAATTTGACCATTTCTTTAGATTTGTCCGATTTATCACTGTTTACCATCAGATGGGATCGCAGTCAAGGACTAGTTTATATCAGATAAAAAAAAAAATATCATCGTGTTCTGCTTGCCGCCTTGTATTGCTAGCGCAAGCGGAGGGACTAGCAATTATATCAGACATTGTGATTTCATTAGAATTTAAAAAGGTTTTGTGGTCAATAAAAAAGGCGTTCTTTAGTTAAAAAAAAGTTGTCGGTCTTTTTATCCAAAAGTCCGGTTTAAACTGACTGGTTTGCCCGGCTTTTCTGTTTTGAGACCTGACAACTCTACTCAAGGCGAATAGGTCGACGAACAAAAAAATTTAAACCTCTGCTGTATAACTTTTACCAACTTGTTAACAATGTAGTTTCGGTAATTTCTTTTTATAACTAATTTATGAAAATTATTCTCAATTTTAATTGCTAAGGAGCCTAGGAGAGGCCCAGCTGGGTCGAAGCCTACTGGGGCCAGGGTTATCCGAAAGGAAGCTCGAGCCCCGGTATCAAGAGGCTAGAAGGAACAGGGTGGGTTTTTTAGTCAGTAAGAAGTCTGACACTATCTCCCGCTCCGCCGAAGAGCGGGGGTTGTCATTAGATGATTATTGCCCACCGCAAAATAAAAATTACTAAGGTGCCTAACAAATTCCTATATGAATACGTTTGTAGAATTGAGAACATAGCTTAAAATAAGAACAGCTATTTATAATAAACATGATTATATTATAGCGGGTTTATTGCAAAGTAATACTATCGAAAAAACCCTCGTATTCCGTTAAATTGATTAGTACGTATTATTCATTTATCATGTAGACGTACATCTACTTATAGTAAACGGTATATTTTTTAAGGTATTTGAACCTTACCATAATGTAATTAATGTTTACGGTATTACCTTTTTTTTTGTAATAAACTCGTTTGACAGTTGTTAACTCGTCACTCTTGGTGTTGTCAGACACCGCGGCAGACCACATAGGTACCTAATACCTGCGCACGCGCCGCTATGAGGAAAAGTTTGTTTTGATTCTACACAAACTGGGAAATACCAACGCCACTATAAAAACAAGGAAAATAATATCCTTTAGAGCAGAAATGACATTTGTAAAATGATTATTTTATTTGACATTTACCAAAAAAGGATGAATGAAACTCAACCCGATTGGATTAGACTTAGAGGCATATCAAATACATTGTTTAACTGATCGATGACGCATTTTCTATTCATCGTGTCCATATACATGTGATATAAACTGTGTTAAGTAATAATTGACACTCGATGACGTCACGCTAATCAACGAGTAGGTACTTGTGACTTGTCATACAACCAATCAATAGCTCTCGCTGTGATCGACCGATTCTGAGAAAAAATACATGAATATTCTGAATTATTTACATAATCACGTTGGGGATTGCCGATAGGTAAACTGGAACATCATTTGTGACGAATCCTTACTAAACTTTGTTACGTCTTCACGCCTAAATGGCAAAACCGATTTTGGTGAATTTTGGTACAGAGATACTTTGGACCCTGGAGACGGACATAGGCTAATTTTTTTTTTTTTAAGTGTGTAAAGGTGGAGAAAAAGTAAAGTATATTAATAAACGCGGGCGAAGCCGCGGGTAAAAGCTGGTATGTAATACAGTCAGCTAAAAAGCAGCTGTAAAAAATAAATTGACATAGAATGAGTTATTTACGAAAGTAGGTAACTTCTATGAGGAACAGGGAAGTATAGTAAAAGTATTTTGTCGATGGAGAAACTTGTAGCAGACCGTACAGGCAGCTCTCATCGTTGTCGTGCAACTTCGATATCTTGCGTCGGTTTTATAACAAGATGTTCTAGATTAAGTCGTTGGATAAGCACTACATCTAGTTATGTAAATCATGTTGAATAACACTGCCTTTTTCTTTTTTATTGAGGTGGACAGGATATGAGGATACAAGAAATGAAGTGTTGAAGTTCCTCCATAGACAAGGAGAATCCTCTCTTTACTTCATGATGAATTACTGTCCGACAGTTGAGGGATTTTGTAGTAAACATTGTAAAACTACTAAACTACGCTAAAAATACTAAACTTTAATCTGTTGATGCGTTTTTTTTTTGTAGGCACACCTATCAATGACTAATAAAGCGAAGCAGATACAAATATTGTCTTACCACGTGGAGTTTTAAAAGTTCTGCCTAAACAACTGAAAACAGCATCACTTTTAGATTTCAGAAGCCTTGAATAGAAATAACTGTGTTTACAATCTAGTGTTCATTCATCATTTTTGTCTGTTATACTTATCTATGTCTATGTTTCTCTGTTTAATAGATAATTTTTAAATTCGTTTCAAACCAGATCGTTCTCATCACTAAGTTCTCCTTCTGAAGTTCTGATAACCTTCCTTTTCCCATTCAACGAAAAAGCCCTTAGACATTCCAAAAAAAAAATTTGGGGATCGATTCCTCAATGTCTTTTTATTACAATACAATTCATCGTAGCAACTGAATCTATACGCTGTTGTAATTTCTGACGATAATCACGTTGATGGGTTGCTTCATAAGTCACTGGGCATGAAGTGTGACGCAACATGGCAGCTGGGTGCAATGCCAACCATGCATCATGGCCACTGACAGACCTTTTAATATTGAATTAGCAGATGAGAAAGCTTTAATTTTAACTACAGTGTTAATGAACAAAACTGGCAATACTAACATCCGTTTACCAAGGCAATTTGATTTGTTTACATATCTATTGATTGAATGTTGCTATTTATGTCAGCGAATAACGGCAGATTACCTGATCGGAAAGCTAATTGACCTTGCGGAAACTAGGGAGCCATAAGTATTGTCCCGCTAATAGTTATGACTCGTGTCGCACGTGTAACAGGACCATATATCGCTAATAGATATTATTTATATTCACATTCAGATCTTCGAATTGGACAGCTGTCCTTCATAAAATAATTTAACGTCAAAAGTGTAGTCTTGTTGAACATTTTGGCAATATACCGCAAGATTATCCTATCATCATCATTACCTATAGTCTATTCGCGTTAAGAACATAGTGACTCATCTTTTCCTAATTATGTTGGAATCGTGGAGTTAGTTCAGAGTTTTACTCCAAATAACATTTTATTTTTTATGCACCTACAATATTGTCTCTTCACCGCTCTAAGTTGACTGGTATAGAGAGAATGCCTAAGGCGTTAATTCCGCCTTTGTACTTTGTGTTGCATGAAGATTAAATAAATAAATCGTCTTCCAGTCTAACTAGATACAACTGAATACCAGTTATTTCTGGAGTTGAGGAACCATTTGTTTGATGCGGTATTTTGGGGGATAGTGGCTTGATGTTGAAGTTCGGATGATTCCTAATTTTGGATGCGTATATGGGACGTTGTTGCTCAGGGTGTCGCTTCTGACTGCTGTTTTTCAACCCTGAACTTCTAAGTTTATCGTTAGCGTTGAAGAGTGCTCACAAGTGACACCACCTACTTGTGTAAGTGGTGTCACTTCTGCAGAAGGAAGCAAAAAACGTATAACCAACAAACAAGGGCAGGAACGTCATCTCTGTGGTTTAAATGACACTGTCCAGACTGGCTCATCTGTGAGGCAGCCTGGGCGTCCATGAGGATTTCTCAATACTGCTGACAAAATAAATAAATAATAATACTAGTATTTTACATGGAGATTGTATTCTTACCTTCGCATAAACGTGCAGCAGATCTGAGCTCAACACAAAAAAACCACTATGAGGAGCCAAAGGATGCCGTCGCTGTGGCCGAAATCGGCTAGTTGGCATCATCATTATTTCTTACCTGACCAGATTCACCCAACCTTGCAGCTTTGTATTAACCAGCTTCTCATTCTTTTGCAGTGCGAGATCTTGGAATGCCCGCTGTGTCTGTCGATGTTCGCGTCACCATCGATGGTGCGGCTCGCGTGGTGTTCGCACAGATGCTGCGAGCCTTGCTTACGACAGTACCTTGCTATCGAGATCTTCGAGGCGAGGGTCCCAGTCAATTGCCCTGTGTGCCATGAGAGCATGCATCCTTCAGGTAAGATATCATATTATTTCTGTGTACAGATTAAAAACGAGGAAATCAAAAACAAAACATGGATGACACATAAACACTAGGATGGACATCCGTCATCAATAACGACCTTAAGCTGAACTACATGTCTATATGATGACTCGTCATTGCTATGACTCCGCTGTGTAATGGAAAAGGGATAGTGCTATACGTCCTGTGTGGCTTCGTCTTTATCTCTCATCAGAATTATCTTCAGTTTAAAAAGTCATAGTAGAGCCTCAGATCAGGTTAGACAGAAAAATAAAAAAGATTTATTAATGGGTAGTTTATGTGATTCATGTCGTGATTTTTGTATATATCATGTTTAACAGTTAATGATAGTGTAGTAAAGGCTGAGTCAACACTGGCATACCGTGATTGACTAATCATTTTTTGCTCTAAATGGGTTTGATCATAAATTCTAAAAGCTTTTTTTTTTTTTTTTTTTTTGTCGACGGGGAAAATCATCATTGACGAAACCCGCTCTTGGGTGGAGCGGGAGACAGTGTCAGAGTCTTACTGACTAAAAACCCCGCGCCGTTCCTTCTAGCCTTCATACCGGGGCTCTAGTTTCCTTTCGGATAACCCCGACCCCGGTAGGCTTCGACCCAGATGGGCCCCTCCTGTTGCTGACAACTCCTTGAGGCGCGCGGGAACAGTGCGCGCCGTCGACGCCTTGGAAAAATTCTAAAAGCTGGACTTCCTTTTCGTCTGTAATTGACATTTATCATATAATTAGTTCTTACAATAGGCAATTCTTTTGAAACCCCTCCCGATCGGTTAAAATTGGTTATAGTTTATTACGATGTT
Organism: Mythimna lalbum; assembly: GCA_949319445.1. Taxonomy (NCBI): domain Eukaryota; kingdom Metazoa; phylum Arthropoda; class Insecta; order Lepidoptera; family Noctuidae; genus Mythimna; species Mythimna lalbum. The sequence goes on along the minus strand of OX439356.1, from coordinate 3,957,274 downwards.
TTTCGCCCTGCTTTGCCCAGCTGTTCTAGAAAGCACAGCTGGATACACGATTACACATCCATCGACACTACACAGCAGCGTGAATAATATGATGGCTCATTATTTTAATAAGTTTCATGCTTGTATAATTTTTCTAAACAGGAAATGTCAACGATATTAAACTCTTGCATAATGATAAACTACATTCTAGTTTGAAAGCCGGTCTTTCTAAAATATAAATATTGAAATTCAATTGGTTGATGTAATAGATTCATCGGTTGGCCTTAATTTTACTAGTTTGCATGTGGCGCTTACAGAAATCCAATAACTTTCATCATCTAATGTAGATTAACCTCTAGACAAAGTAGAAGCACAGATTTATCTGAATGTCATTGGTATGCATTCTTGATTTCTCATTCACAAGTTACTTTTGCCCGCGCGGCTTCGCTCCCGCTCTTCCCTACTCCCCTCTAGTATACCCTACTCTACCCTACCTAATCCTACTCTACACTACTCTACCATACTATACCCTACCAAACTTCACATAAACCATCTACTAAATAGTCCGAACAAAGCCTAAAAATTTGGTTGGGATAGGTGAGCCCTTTCTTGAGTTATAAAATAACAACGAAAAGTAGCATTGATTTTTATATAAATAGATTATGTAATATTACAGTACTTGGAAGTCTTAATGACACATTATCGAGTTTTCCCCGAGGGCCTTTCCCGATCGTCAACCTAAGCATGGTTTAAAAGCTTGTTGGTTTTACCAACCAGCGCAATCCAACGTAATGTTTGATAAAGACGCAACGTGAAAATTAATAACTATTCGGCAATTCCGTCATTCACTCGAATTCATTTCACTAAACTTGGAAAAGGTATTTTATAAAAAAAAAACACATTGTAATAAAAATCGAATTTAATATCTTGATTAAATGTGAGAGGTCTTTACTGAGTTTTACACAAATCCATGATTTAACTTTAATAGAAACCTAGAATATTTACAAGAAATCAGTGATTCCAAAATATCCAGAGAAATATGTGTAATAGTGTCCATAATCACGTAAGAGCGTTTGTATGGAAATATATCCCGAGTTTGACGCTCTGTCACAGATATTCGATTTTAGCATCCGAAACTTAGCTCTTTACAACAAAACTATTTCTGAAACTAGATGTGTCATATGTGTGTTTCAACACTAGGACATCTGTCTACTCTGCCCACTATGGCAAAAGTTCCGCCTGGCTTATGGTAGGAATTTATATTCGACATTCTCAAGATTGTTCGTCTACAGAGGCATTTCGAAATGAATCCTGTAACATTGTTCTTCGTCTCGGTTTCATCTAAATCACCACAATGGAAGTTGGTGCGCCGCTAATTCGAATTGCTGACGTACTTCGACACCATTTTGTACGAACTTTGGTTATCACACTCTCTACTTTATATAATATAACGGTTTACTATGTACTGTAGTGGTTCTATGTATAATATACGTTTGATTACCTCAGGTGTGAACTCTTTTGTTAAAGGTATTGAGCGTGCTACTTCAACACTAATAAGGAAAAATTGGCATACACGTTCCGGTGCTAATAATATTTGTTAATTTATATTTAGAATGCTAAATTGATTTTAAAGGCTGCCTGAATAGCCAGCACAATCCTAAGTGGTCCATACCTATGTCCAGGTTAAACTCATTATCATGTCGTCCTACGTTTTTTCTTTACTATGAAGCTCGCCGTCTGACCACTCGGAAACCGTCCAGACCGAGCCCAAGTCGTCTACGGCATTTAGTGTTCCATGTGCGCCTCAAGATGTCAGCAGACCATGGGGGCCCAGCAGGGTCGAAGCTTATTGAGGGACTGAGGCCATTGATTCGCTTCTAAATGGAAAACTCGGCCCTGGGAGGAAAGGCAACGAAGGAACTAGGAGTGGATTTTAGTTTCCCAAGGGCGAGAGATGTTATTGGGTAATTTTCCACCTTAAAAAAAGGGCATGGCGTGATAAAATGTCAGGCGTGCGAACAGCGCAGCCGGTCCCGATTTCCGGCCACCGTAGACGCGGACTTGCGGACGGAGAGCCATGGGTAGCTCGCTGTCCGACCGTACGGTAACTGTCCGGACCGAGCCCAAGACGGCGACGGCGCGCACTGTTCCCGCGCGCCTCAAGGAGTAGTCAGCAACAGCAGGGGGCCAGCTGGGTCGAAGCCTACTAGGGCTAGGGTTATCCGAAAGGGAGCTCGAGCCCCGGTATGAAGGCTAGAAGGAACGGGGTGGGTTTTTAGTCAGTAAGAGTCTGACGCTCTCCCGCTCCGCCCAAGAGCGGGGGTTGTCATTGGATGGTTTTTTCTCACCTTAAAAACAAAAGGCGTGCGAACAAGAAAGAGGGATTAATGAATGAATCGATCGCGTTAACAGTTCGTGGTAGAGCCTCAAAACATAAGTGGGTCACGCGATATATGCAGCGGATAGACGTGTGAATTGGAATTCTAGACCAGGGTTCTAAGAGGAACCTAGGAATAAGTTTTACAACAAGATGATCTACTATTTATGTAGCTGCATAACTTAAGATGCAGTAATAGGATTCTTTTGCTACGGGAGAATTTTGCTTAACAAACTATTATACAAATATTTTAAAGACGAAGAGTTTGTTTGGTTGAACGCGTTTATCTTTTCATTGAAGTAGAGTTTGTATTTAACTAAGTATAACTTACACTAGCTTATGCCCGCGACTTCGTACGCGTAGATGTCTAAAATGTTTCTATAGGTGTCGTGGTTTATCAATCAGATGCTGGTAAAAGTGCGAGGAACAGCTTATAATATTATAATTGAAAATAAATACTTTTCTCGTTATAAACCGCAAGTATGTCAATTATTTAAATGCCTAATGGTAGGTAAGTGAACGGTTTTACTCCTCTTAATATTTTTACAGTTTGCCCTCCATTACAAAAGCCTAAGCAGTCAGGATGACACACCAGTTTCCATTTAACATATAAATGCAGTTACGTGGCATAACAGTTCTGAGAACGATAAAAAAATATAATTATAGGAACTGTGAAGGCAAAAGCTGACGAGTCATAAAAACTGTTTCTGTGTCAAGTGAGTGTCGCAAGAGTTGATTGCAATAATTGCTCAACGTGTAATCGTGCCTGAACTAAACACTCACACATCATCACATCACATTCTGATCAACAATATGGCAGGATTTTCCTTATAAACTCATTGAAATTCTACCCTAGTCGTCTTAAACAAACAGGTTTTTTTTCATCATCAGTAACATCGAAATCAAAAAGATTTCATATAAATTATTTTCAGGTACTTTAGTATTTCCAAGAAATCGGTCGGAAAAATAATGCTAATTGCACATTCTAAAGTGTAGATCTTGATGGAGAAGAATGTGCAAGAAAGTCCACGGAAACTTTAAATAAAAAGAGAAACTGACTGACTGACATATCAACGCACAGCCGTAAAAATAATAAATTGGTAATTATTTTATCGCTATTGGGACTAGAAACGTAAAATTTTGCACGAGGTTTCCTTTAGCATGTGGACGAACACTAAGAGAGGATTTTTCAGAATTCACTAATGGGATGAAACGGGGGTCCAAAGTTTGCCGGGCGAAGCCACTAGCAGAAGCTACTCATGTTGTATAATACAAACAACTCGGTTACATTACATCTACATTAATATTACAAAGAGGTAAAGTTTGTTTTTTGTTTGTTTGTAGGAGGTAATTTCTGAAAGTACTGGTCCAATTGCTAAAATTTTTTCACCGAGAGAAAGCTGCTTTATTCCTTACTAGCGACACGACCCGGCGTCGCTCGGGTGCAATATTATACATATAAACCTTCCTCTTGAATCACACTATCTATTTAAAAAAAACCACATCAAAATCCGTTGTGTAGTTTTAAAGATTTAAGCGTACGTAGGGATATAGGGACAGAAAAAGCGACTTTGTGAAAAAGTGATTTTATGTACGCGGGTGAAGCCGCGGGCAAAAGGTAGTATTTCATATATTGTGAGAACGCTGTAAAGAAATATGGAAAAACAATATAAGAACACTTGGGAATTGCGGTTATAATAATATTAAGTTTAATAACTCATTAGATTAGGCAGTAGGTACTAGAAATAATTGAAAAAGTGAGAGATACAAGCACATAAGTACAGAATAGATGTCCTTAAAAATACCAAGTAATAACAATTTTAACCACAAGGACATGTTTACAGCAACGCCTACGCTTTTTCCTTTTCGTGGAAATTTTTCAATTGTTGGTAATATTTTATCGCTTTGTTGACAAGCTTTTATTTAGTTTCACCTGTCCCGATTTCTGTGTATAATCAAATCTTATAAATTAAAGTTGACCCACTTCCCGGTTACAGGTTGAGCTGAAATTTTGCATGCATGTGTAAATCAGATGACAATACAAAATTATTATAACAAGGAGCTGATCTGATGATGGAACTTCATAGTTAAACGACATAAATTCGTTTTGACGAGTATTGATTATATACCTATACTAGTATACCTATATAATTAATACTCGATTAATACCGAGCTTTTTATAGCTCGGTATGAATCGGGCTTGGTATGAAAAAATGATTTTCATTAAAAGCTTGTTTTGATTTTATCCTCATTAATTGTTTTACTTTGAGGTGGGTAGTTATCAAATGACTTCTCCCGCTTTTGGGCGGAACAGGAGGGTGTGTCAGACTTTAACTGACTAAAACCCACTTCTATGTTTCTTCTTTGCCTTAGGTTTCAGGGCCCCGGGTTTTCCTTTCAGAATTGAACCCATGGCCCCTGTAAGCATCGACGCTGCTGGGCCCCTACAATTTGCTGACCTTCCCGCTCTGGGTGGCGTGAGCACGTGTCAGACTTTTATTGGTTAAACTTCACCTATGCCCCTTCAAGTCCATGCTTTTGTTGCACACATTCCAGAGCTTCGATTTCTGGGGCCAATGGTAAGCTTCTGAAAGGCAACTCGGTCCTGGTATCAAAGGCAACGAAGGAACAGGAGCGGGTTTTAAGTTAGTAAAAGTCTGACACACCGGGAGAGTGTGTCAGGTTTTTACTGACTAAAAGCCTCCTGTTCCTCCGTTGCCTGACTAAACACTCCGCCCATGAGCGGGAGATGTCATTGGATGATTCTCCAACTTAAAAAAAGGCTTCAAAAGGCTTTGAAAGTCTGAAAGAGTTACTGAAGTAACTCTTTCAGACTTTCACGCTGCCCTAGTACGATTTTCTCCCCAGCAAATAAAGTTATGCGATTAAATTTATCGATCTTTCTTTAAAAGTAGTTCGAGTAAGAAACTGATTTCAAAACTAATTATAGGTCTTCAATTGCTTCGATTGAACGTTCAAATTGAGTATCAAAGGAGATGCTTGCTCATATAAAGTTAATTGTTTATTAAGTTTCTGTTAATAGGAAAGGTAGAAAATTTAATTATGAACCTTTACATAATAATTTTGAGCTTTGTTTGTGAATTTTATTTCTTTGAAAATCATGGATGTCCTCCGCTCTACAACGAATAGAGAGATCCATTAAACCCTTTTTTATTTACATAGTAGAAAAGAAAGAGACATTCTGCATCTTTCTGTTCATCCGTTACCTACTCCTAAACTACGCAATGGATTTTGATGCGGTTTTCACTAATAGATAGAGCAATAAATGAGGAAGGTTTATGTATACATTTTGCACACGTGCGAAGGGGGGGCGAGACACTAGTATTGATAATCCTCCTCCTCCTCCTCCTTCTTGCGTCGTTTATCCTCATTGCTGAGGGTCGTGACCTCGATGAATAATTTTCTTGTGGACTATATTTCGCCCTGTTGTCCTGTCTTCGGCGATATGTATGGCGTCGCAGACTGTGGTCTCCAGTGTAACATGGATTTGGTCTGACCAACGTAATGGACTCTTGCCCCTGGGTCTGGGTCCTGAGTCTGATTATTGACAAGAACCACACGGAATTCATTCAGCTATATCTCGTCGAGGAGTCATATTATATTCACCGTCATAAGAACAACCAACGTTACATACATATGGTAGGTATACAATATAGTATCGAGTAAATAATAACCGTAATAAAGGACAAGCCACAATCATACAAAGTTCTCAGAATTAACGGAAATCGATAGGTAAGTCTTTGTTCCTGAAAGTTCTGTGAATCGGGCTGTTTCAAATCAGGCCACACGTTTCCATGTTGAATATATTGTGATATATGTGGATACTAGCGTCTGCCAGCGGCTTTGCCCGCTTAAAAATAGGTTTTTTCATACAAACTTGGGACCACCGTTTTATCCCTTTAGGGGATGATTTTTGGAAAATCCTCTTTTAGTACTTGTCTAAGTTATAAAAAGAACCCTTGTGGATAATTTCACGCTCATAGTCCCAGTAAGATATGTCAGTCAGTCAGTTTCTCCTTTATATGTATGAGTAGATGTAGTCCTGATCTAAGTTTAACAGTGGACGTCTTTCGGCTGAAATGATGATGATGTAGTCCTGACTGAATTACGCTGTCATCTAAACTTCTGGGATCCAATAAAGATTCTATTTGGTTAGTTATTCGGCAGTCGGCAGTCTGGAAATTGTCAATAAGTGCCATCTAAGTATCCATCTCGTAAAAGTGGCAATTTAGGATATGATGTTACCATCATCCATCTGTATTTGCACTACTGAGGCTCTACCACGAGGTCATAACGCGATTTATTTGACGACCTAAACTGAACTTTTAAAGAGATGAAGTTATACAGAGTTATTTGTAAAACCTTGCAGGACTGTATTACTTACATCATAAACAACATCTTTTGTTGTAAGACTTTACAAAACATGAAAACAAACCTTCAAGATTTCGTTGTTCTATCTAACACATTTGAACTCTGTATTTTGCTGTACCTACCTGCGTCTGTACGACGCGACGCAAGCGTATCAAGCACCCCAGCCACCCGACCCGCTCTCCTTCGTTATTGTACTATCGCTTGCTTCGCATAAACTTTGTAATATTTAGAACGTTCAATTTGAATATTTTTATTTTTGTATGAAAATGTGATAAACTAAAATATGATAAATTTTTAAAATTCATAGATCAAAAGTTGTTGTTTATGATGTTAGTAACATAGTTCTGAGAAGTTGTCAGTGTTTTACAAATAACCCTGCATAGGATGTATGGCTCCATACCTCTTTCTCGTCCGCAGGCCTGACATTTTAGCACGCCATCACAAAGCATCTGATCCATATGAACTATCTTTCGTCCTCAGATACCTAATTTCATGTAAAATACTGTCTAGTTGGAGGATCCTCCCTTTTCAATGGAGGTTGGCGGGACTTTACACTCTTTTCCACGTACCTCCAAACTGGTGACCCCGACGTGATATGAACACGCAACCTTCTGTACTGAACTTGGCTACTCGCTACGATACTTATTGGTAACGCGTTTTGTTCCAGACGTCCGTCGCATCGTGGACAATCCGGTGCTGTACGACAAGTACGAGGAGTTCTCAGTGAGGCGCGCGCTCGCCGCAGACCCTGATACCCGGTGGTGCCCCGCGCCGGACTGCAGGTGAGATAACTCGGCAGTAGTAGTAAAGCCGTAACAACAAATGTGTTGCGTTGCATGATACTGTGTACCACTAACGAACATCGAACACTCTGTTCGTCAAACATGTTTGCGGCGATTCTATTAGTACGTTCTGTATGGAGCGTGTCTTTCGTGAATCACTGTGACACCAAACATCTTTCCACTACTTCACAATGTGTCTGGGTGTAATTTGTCTATAATATGGATGTAATTAGAAATATATAAGTATGTTTATCACTTGTCTAGTACTTATAACACAAGCTCTGCTTAGCTTGGGCCTAGACAGCGTTGTGTGATAGTTGTAAAATATTATATTATTATTATTACAATGAAACACGCCGCAGCGTGTTTAGGCAAGCTCCTTCGTCAACCCTATCGTCGCTTGCCATAAGGTGAGATTTGACCATTATTCTCACCCAAGCGAGCCCAAAAACAATAAAAAAAAAACTGAATTTTACAAGTTTTTAGGATTCCTTTGTAAGAGACAAATCGCTTAGTACGAGTAGGTCTGTCGAGGGCTTCGGGATTGTCCGAAAGACTTATATAGCCCTGGAACGCAAAAGTTATCAGATAAAGACTCGACACTCTTTGTCACTTCACCCAGAACGGAATGAGTTATTAGATGATTGCCCAACTCAAAAAAATCTGTTACCAACAGACTGTATGACATGGCGAGGGTCTTGTATCTTTCTACTTTTTAATTCTTCGGCATTTTCTCGGTTTTCATGTTCTTTATTATTGTCGCTTCCAGTTTCGCGGTAGTAGCAACGGGCTGCGCGTCGTGTCCCAAGCTGACGTGCCTGGCGCCGGGCTGCGGCGCGTCCTTCTGCTACCACTGCAAGGCGGCGTGGCACCCCACGCAGACGTGCGACGCGGCCCGCCGCAGCCGCGCGCCGCCGCCGCGCGCGCCCATGCCCTCGCATACAGACATCGACCATGGTGTGTACTGTGTAGTCATGTACTAATATAGGTACTATGATTCTGTATACCACTTTAGGACCTGCATACTACGTTTTTTAAACGTGCTGTTAACGAGCGTTTGGAGCGATACAGACGCGAGTCAGAGGCAGCCTATAGACCTATAAAAGGATAAAAACGCGCCGTTGATGTGCGTTGTGCACAGGCCCTAGCGACGTGGTACAAAACACGTCGCCTCAAAAGATACAGCGTAGTACTTAGCTCATCGGTGAACGCACATTTATTCGATCCGAAAGCGTCGAACGAATTGAAAAAAAAACGATTTTTTTAATTTTGCCCGCATACCCTACCAACTCCAAAAATCCTAGACGAATTCGGATGCATCAAAGCACTGCCTTTTTAAAATTAACATTCTTGTCTCTCTTTGATTTATTTCAATTTCTTTATCTTCCACTAAAGTAATATCAATAAAAAACCTTGTCAAGATCCATATAATTCATTTGTAATTTAAGCGCGACCGGTGTAAAGGAAATAGAAACGATTTCTTCGGCGCGGATATGAGTGCAAGGCCTTCTTAACTTCAATTCGTTAGACGCGTTCTTCTAAGTGTGAGTTCACCTTTAATGTTCCTTGATGGAGAAATACTATTACTCCAATGTTTAACGTGAGCAGACAATTTATCGTTCCCAGGGGACGTGAAGCCGTGCCCGCGCTGCTCCGTGCTCATCGTGAAGGTGGAGGACGGCTCCTGCAACCACATGGTGTGCTGCGTGTGCGGCGCTGAGTTCTGCTGGCTGTGCATGAAGGAGGTCTCCGACTTGCATTACTTGAGGTGAGCCAGCTACAGGCTGTTTAAATTGTTGAAGCATTTAATTAATTAAACCCCAAGCGAACGCAGGCGTTCGCACTCTCATTGTGTCTCCGGTATTCGATAGGTTAAGCAAATTCCGACTCTAGTAGAGAGTAAATTAAGTTTATAGTGATTTGTGACTAAATTATTCCTCGCTGTTTGACTGCAGCTGCGCAATTCCTAGATTCTAGGCTATATAAAACAGGGTTTTTTTATGAACTATTTCTAAAGTATGATTTTATTTCCAGCCCTAGCGGATGCACTTTTTGGGGCAAAAAGCCCTGGTCTCGCAAGAAGAAGCTGTTATGGCAGCTGGGCACGTTAGCGGGCGCTCCGCTGGGCATCGCCGTGGTGGCGGGCGTGGCGCTGCCGGCGCTGCTGGTGGGGCTGCCGCTGTGGGCCGGGCGCCGCGCGCACCGCCGCCTGCGCCGCGCCACGCCGGCCCGCCGCCGCGCCGCCGTCGCCGCCGCCGTGGCCGCCGCGCTGCTCGTGTCGCCGCTCGTGGCCGGCCTGGCCGTGGGCATCGGCGTGCCCATCCTGCTGTTCTACGTGTACGGCGTGGTGCCGGTGTCGCTGTGCCGAGCGGGCGGCTGCGCGGGCGGCCCGCCTCCGCCTGCCACCACGCACTTCGACGATGAGAGAGACCATGCGCCCGATCAGGACGCCGCATCTAGAAGACTTGAACCCAGTATTGGTGAGTTTGTTACCATCTTGTAGTTAATTAATAACTCGCTGATATGATTAATTCCACATTATACATAAATTTTGACGTGTTGTAACATAATATCTTTCGTCCCCCCAGGAGACGCATCCCTGTCGGCGGGGTCGGCGCACGCGGAGGTGCGCGCGCCGTCGCTGGCGGCGCTGGCGGGCTCGCTGGGCGGGCACGAGGCGCCGTCGCCGGCGGCGCTGCGCCTGGAGGTGACGGCGGACGTGGCGGCGTCGGACAACACGAGCGCCGCGTCGTGGCCGGACGAGCTGCCGTCCACGTCCTCGCGCTCGGCGCGCCTGCGCAGCCTGTTCCTGTACGGCTCGGCCGTGCCGCCGCCGGACCCCGAGGCCGGCCCGTCGGCGCCGGGCCCGGGCGGCGCCGCGGTGCTGGAGCTGAGCGCGGCGTGCGAGACGGCGGCGCCACCCCCGGCGGCGCCCGCGTGCCCGCCGGGCGCCGCGTGCCCGCCGGGCGCCGCGTAGCGAAGTGCGCGCAGGACAGTGTCGTGCCAGACCGACTAGGAGGCGAGCCGCCCCGGCCGAAGCTGAGCTTGCCACGTGTACGTGCAAGCGCCCCTATTGTACCTCGCGCCATTGTTGTGTAGTCGCACTTGTCCGTCCGGCGTGAGTCCTCATCCCGACTTTGTTTAACGATTTGTGCCAATCGCGTGTGATTATCTAGTACTTTGAAGCGACTCTGTGATTTAATTATTTGATAAATATAACGAGTTTCGAAGTTAAATAACAACCGGAGTCCATGTATGCGAACCTGGGAGGGTGACAGTCCTACATATACGATAGATGCTTCGCGCTTTCAGAGCAGTGTTACTCTATCCAATATTTGTGATACTTTGAATAATAATTACTATTAATGATCTAAATTATTTAATTTTTCACGTTTGTAGGCGAAAAGTAATCTTAAGCGATAATATTTATGTTATGTGAATCTATAAAGTGTAAACTATGATTAAAATGTGATTTAAATTTATTTGTTGTTTATATTTCAAATAAATAAATACCTACTATTGGAACATTGTATGGCATTTCTTGAAATTGTCTGTAAGAATAATTGAATGTTTTCGGAAATAAACTTAACTATTATAACGTATTCTAATAAGATTACAACATATTTTGTAAAAACGAACAAGTCCAAGACATACCACAACAACCACACCACAGCCGTTTTTTAATTAATTTTCAACTTTATTTATTATTTTATGGGACACAAACATGGACATAAATATTAAATTTTATGTCTTATACTAGCGTATATGTTAATAAGAGACGTTCACAGTATTTGCATAAATAAACACAAATTACAATGTAATAAAAATAGAAAATAATAAAATGCATGAATAAAAAATTAGACGTCAATTAAATTTAAAATGGCCGAAAATGTATGAATTCGTATTATAGTAGACATAAAAAATGCCAAGGTCAAATGCCATGACATCACATAAGCTTAATCAGCCGTGTTCCCACTGCTGGGACTGAGGCCTCCTTTTTAGGAGACGGAATGTGCAGTAATCCACTACACGGGCCCAGTGCGGATTGGTGAATGTCACGTCAAATCTATAGCTGAAGTTTTTGTTATAAAAGCGTTTGATAAAATGAAAAATTTTAACGTTTAATTTGAAGTCGAAGATCACCAGGCATAAACCCATTCCAAATTAACCCGTCTACAGTCGGCATCACCTAATTTCCGAGACTTCATGTCGTCATCGCCGGCAATGGTGGATTTAAGAGGGTCCTTCTCCACTCGCTTATCGTAAACATCGAAAATGGTTTAAAAGCTTGTTACTTCATTTAATGCAATTCAACGCGATGTTTGACGAAAAGGCAACGCAAAAAAAGAGAGATAACGCCTGGAAACTCTGTTAGTATTCGGTAATTCCGAAATTTACTTGAAAATTTCACAAAACTTGCTCCAGGAATAGCTGTTTTTTTTAAACCCTTAAAAGTTTTTGGAAAAAGTTGTCATCATTTAGAATCTTAATAAAATTGCAAGGTCTCTAGAGGATTACTTTTTTGACTTTTTTAATTTTTAGGCAAATTATGAAGTGTCGAAGTTCATACAAAATAGGACATTTTCAGAGGTTTTTACTAGATTAGTTTTACACAAATTTAGAAATTGGTTTCTTTAGAAACCTAGATAATATCCACAAGATAATGTGTTTCCAAAATATCTAATGAAAAGTGTGTAATAACGTCATAATCAGCTATGAGCGGTTGTATGAAAAACAGTGAAAATGTGAGTAAAACTAATCCAGTAAAAACCTCTGAAAATTTCCTATTTTGACACTTCATAATTTGCATAAAAATTAAAAAAAGTCAAAAAAGTGATCCTCTAGAGACCTTGCAAATTTTATTAAGATTCTAAATGACGACAACTTTTTCCAAAAACTTTTAAGGGTTTAAAAAAAACAGCCATTTCCTGGAGCAAGTTTTGTGAAATTTTCGAGTAAATCTCGGAATTACCGAATACTAACAGAGTTTCCAGGCGTTATCTCTCTTTTTTTGCGTTGCCTTTTCGTCAAACATCGCGTTGGATTGCATTAAATGAAGTAACAAGCTTTTAAACTATTTTCGATGTTTACGATAGGCGAGTGGAGAAGGACCCTCTTAAGACACGTTCCTACTCTATATTGGACCCAAATAGAACTCTTGCGGTACTCCGGATGTGCCCAATACCTGATCACAGCATTCAAGGTAAGATTCAAACCAGCCAATGCCGATTTGATTGAAATAAAATTCCACTTCCAATTCAATTTATTCCGATCAATATTCATTGCCTCTAGTAATGATAGTAAGCGCTCCTTTTGAGCATGAGGTCCCCCGACCTGGGCTATATTTCCGGGTCAGGCTTCCATCTGATATTTTCCTGTAGCAGCTCGGACTCACAATCATAACTGGGATAAACTGTACTTATAAGGCGTCAAAACTTATAGGTATGTAATATGTACAAACGGGTAAAAAACAAAAGGAACTTATAGGGCGTCAAAAAATTCGTCCACATCGATGTCAATGGGAAATGTGCTCAGACCGCTGGCAGCATTGCCACGCGAAGATTCGACCAACTGTACATAATATATTATTACTTTAAGTTTGTATATATACCTATTAGTTTATAATATTTAATAATTAAGATGTATATATGTATGTAAATAAAATGTCCACATATATAAAACAAAGTCGCTTTCCGCGTCTGTCTGTTTATCTTCTAACTCCTAAACCACGCAACTGTTTTTGATGCAGTTTTCACTAATAAAAAGAGCAGGAAAAGGTGAAGGCGAATCGCTGATTAAAAATAAAACAAACTGATTATTTTATATGCATAATATTTTATTAACTCATCAACTACTGTAACGTAATGTCTCGCCTACGGTCACTTGTAGGCACTCGCATTTATAAAGAAAAAACACTTATAAACAAACCAGTACACATCCTTTAATAATATCATTACAAATCACAACAAATTTAAACTCATTCCAGTTTTTCAAACAAGATCATAGAGGAAGTGCTCCATAGAGCATTTTGAAATATTTTATTTTTCTATTATGTTACACTGTATAGTCCAAAGACAACTATTTTATTGTAGAACGCGTCCAAATAGAACCAATTCAAGTGTTCTGCGTTCCAGGAGTATGCGTCAATAGTCACGCTTGATCGTAGAGATGAACTAAGAACGCTTGAACCCAGTCTACCAGCGCGACCTTTTAGCATGGAGAGTAGGTAAGAAAATCTTATGTTTATGGTAATTAGACATCATTACAACACCACAGAGCACAGGATCGCTGCGCCGGTTGCGACGCCAGTTCTAATAATCATGTCCGAATAATGTGCGCTAACTAAGCTGTCGGTTGTGACACTCATGTTCATTTTGGCAAGTGTTCAGCAGTGGGCGATATAGCGTTTCAGTACTCTATGGATAACACGAAAACGTTCAACTAAAGAGCAGTCTACTACTGGCAACATATCCATCTCAAGCTTTTTCAGGAAAAACATCGTAAGCGCAAGTTTTAATTTTTTGTAGGTATGCGATTTCTATTCCATAATTAAAAAGTAGTTATGAAAATATGTTAATATTAAATTGGTAGTTTTATGAATAATAAGTTATATTTATTTTCAGAACGATATTTCATGTTTTTAATTATGGAATAGTAAACCCAATACTGCAAAAAACGCAAACTGTCGTTTACGATGTTATTTCTAAAAAGAGTTGATACATAAAATACTCTTATTCAAGATAGTTTTTATAGATTTAACAGATCGCATATCTGTGGGCCTAGTGAAAAAGGATCTAAGTCCAAAATTATAATAATAATTCTTAGAGATAGCTTAGATCTATTTTCACCAAACGATAGAGCATTTTTTTCTGATTATTTCTGTATACTTAACTCATTTTCGACAAAATCGGACTTGTAGGTATTTACCCCTTTTCACTAGGGCCACAGATATATCATCATAGTAATATTATAAAATACATTACAATTTATTATTTAAAAATAATGCAATAACAAGGTGTGGAATGTCAATACGTAGTTTTTCAAAGGGTGAAATGATCTAGGACGCAAGAATAGCTTGTGTTATATTTTTTTTTTTTGCCGAAAAATTCCTAAAGAGACGCTGGACATCTGTTTCACCATACACATTTCAATAGCAATCCAAAAGTTTTTAAGTTTATTTTGTGCAAATTCTAGGCAAACTTGTTTGTAGGAATTTACTTTTATTTTATTGTTATTGTTCGTTGCGTATCATAAATTTGTTCTGATACTTCTTTAGGGTCAGCTCACACCGAGCCGCGACGCTGCGCGAAGAGCGACTCTAAAGATAGAACTACACTGCACACGTGTGTTTCACACGCCTATCTGAGTGTCTCGGTCTCCGTACATTTTATATGGAAACTAGACTTGTAGAGCTACACTTGATCCAAGCCACGCGACGTCATTCTACGTACAAATCAGGCGTGTTACACGTGTGCGTCCGTCTAATGTAGTCTTCATTTACTACAGAAAAAGATACACATTTTATACCGAGATGCCTCGCGGCGCAGCGCTGCGGGGTGCAACGTATTCTGTATCTTATATTTTAGTAAATAAAGTTATATTTTGAATCGCTCTTCGCGCAGCAAAAGCGTAACTGCCCTGTACTCACAGTACCGTTATATACAATCAATCTATATTATTAGAGGCGAAACAGAGAGCGAAACCATTACATCTAATTTTTTTTTTAAATATTGTCAATTCACTTAAAATCGGAATTAGGTGAACTAAGCTTTCTTTTATTATTGAAATTAAAATATTTACCTACCTAGCTTTTAATTTTCCTAGGATAATTTTAGTAGAAACATGTTCTTTCCATTATTAGTATATTATGTTTTTCTTAAGCAGAGAATTTCCAAATTCATTTCATACACACAATTTTGCGGCTGATCTAAGTTATCACATTACACTTATAAATATAACTTAAAGTTATGTTTATTTACAGAATGGAATAGTCATAGTCATGTTGTGTTGTAGTCATATATCGTATGCTACGCTGTTTGGCTTATTTTACACTTAAACATATTAAAAGCATAATATTGGCTAAAAGCACGTTAGAGATAACCATTAAATTTAACATCTATATATTTTATTTGTGTCTTTATGTTACCACAACTAAGTTTAATATACTGCAATGTTTAGTGGACGACTGCGTCAGTACGCACCTTTGGTAAAATAAGTGCACAAATGTCAGAAATTGCAAAAAGCCAAAATGTAACCAGTAGTTAAGTAAGAAAAGGAAGGCAAGATTATTTCATTCTGGTGCAGGTGGAGTCTGAAGGAATTTAATGAATGTCTTTGTCCCTCCTATTCAAATACTAATTCTAAAGCATTTTAGCATAAATATGTAATTTCTGCAATTTTTGACAAATGAGCTCTTGTTCTATCAAAGGTACGAGTACATGTATTTATGTTTGTTGCTTAATATTATATAACGTTTTGTAAAAACATTAATTACCTACACAGTTAATATCATGATTTAGTTTTAATTCTTCTATTTACATTTTCTATAATACATATTTAAAAAATAAAATAAACATTTTTAAATAATTCGGCGGCCATGTTTCTAATTACCATGTACTTACACTATGTACATAATTCCTCGATATCGAGGAAATTACGAGCAAGTCTAATTTTTAGGCCTGAATAATTTGTTACTAGTTAATAAATTTAATGTCTCATTTAAAAACAATAAGCCTTGGACTTAAACACAATGAAACGATATTTACAACAAATTTAAGGTTATTTTAGAATGTTTATGTACCCTCCTTTTCAAAGAAGAATTTATAGTAATTAAAAAAGGAAGAGTAATCAAGAATTGCAGAAAGAAAACAGTGATCGCTTTACACACACTAAGTAACTCCAATTGATACCAATCGGTATATTAGCAAGGAAAAGAACAGTTAGTATTCGGAATAAGATCTGCTTTATTCTTACGACTACTGTCACAGCACGCGTTACTCTCATTTACGAGTCTTTTCTCAGACAAAAATCAGAACCATCACAACAAAATAACCTTTCATTCCATAGTGTAACATCTACACAGGTATAAATAATACTAGTGCATTGGTGTTTTTACACACATTCGGAAGTGTAGATCTACCGTACCGAGCATGAAAAGAGAGCCGAATATGTCCCGAACATCTTTGTCACACACTTCAATTAGTATGTAGACAACCGATCAACAACAACCGATTTTTTGTTGGCGAAAATATGCTTTATTACCCCCAGGGGTCCTATGTCCTAGAGGTAAACCAGTTCCCGCCATGCTGGTCTAAAATGGCGGTCAGTTGATGTCCTCCCGCAAGAGGGCTGTAGAGTCCCGTCACTAGTTGACCCCCAGAATAAATCCTACAATGGCGGTGATGCAATGCTTACATTCTATTCACCGACTGATTGACAAGGAAACATTTTAACAGACAAATCAAACTGGAATCGCACTGTAGAAATCTGTAATCTCATGCTCTTCGACTATACCATTCATTTAAATAGAGCCTTGCGTCCCTTTAATAGAGTTGAAAGTCGTACGTGGTGGATCCATCTCGCCAGGTGGGTTCGTCGGCGACCTTGGCGCGGCAGAGCGGGCAGGTGTGCTCGCGGTCCAGCCAGGCGGAGATGCACAGCTCGCAGAAGATGTGGCTGCAGCCTAACCGCACGGGCGTCGTGTAGTCGTCGTGACAGATGGGGCACGAGTCGCCCGCTGACAGCAGTTGCTCGCAAGTTGGTTTTGTGCCGAGGTTCTGTTCGTAACACAATATGAATAATAATTATTCATTAGAACCATACTGTTAAAATCTGTTTAAATGGAAAGACGATCGTAATGGCGCCGGAATCCAAATAGTATTTATTAGTCTAGAAGACAACAGTGGTGGTCAAAATTTGTATGAAGCTCAATTATATTTTTTTATTATTATTTAGAGTTATTTTTAGTCAACATAATTCTAAACGATAAAATTAAGAGGTAGAATTATATCTGAAAGGTTTACAGGTCTAGATGAACTGAATGTATAAGAAAATTATTTCAGTTATTGGATGCTTCATTATGGTTTGCTTGACAGTTCAATTTTGATTTCGGAAAATGCATGATTAAAGAAAATATTTAATAGGAGTAAAGAAAAACATATCTATCTTACTCACCACACTCTGCAAGAGGGTCCAAGTGGCATTCTTGAACAGCCTCAACCGGACTAACACCTCAATGACCTTCGCGATGACGTAGATGGACGTAAGGAACATGCCCACCATCTTCTCCGAACCCTCGTAAGACTGCATCAGGAAGAAGATCCACGGCTGGATGGTGAGCAGGGAGCGGTACAGCTGGGATACTGCCTCCGTGAAGAGGTATACTTTACCCTGGAAAGATAAATTTAGTAGTTAAAGCGGTGGATCGGAATAGGTATCACGACTAAGGGCTGAAACTGCGTAAAGAGGACGCCCGCGCAGTCCCATACAAAAGTGCTTCGTTGCGGCTCGTCGCGCGGGCGTCCGTCGCGTGGAGCCGGGTCCTAATAATTTTTCTATCAATACGACTACATGCACACCGCTAGCGACACTGCGCAGGTAATAATCCGGTTTCCGCATGGGACGGGTGATCGTAGCGGGCGACCGTTTAACGCAGTTCGGACGAAACACCGAACGGAAGAAACACCGAAACAAATCCAGGGGTCATTGTCTTTTAAAGTCAATATAGCAAATAATATATTCAAATCATATCAGAAACATTCAGATTAATGTCTGAAATGATCTTTTGAGGAAAGAACTACGCAGATTTGAGTGCACCTGTCCAATCAGTGAAAGCATTTGTCAGTATTCATATAGCTCATCTCAGAACTACTAAGGAGCCCAATGATCATATGAGTATGATATACGACTATATAATATATATATTAGCAGCCCGTCCCGGCTTTGCGCGGGCAATAAATATAGCTTATGTTGTACTCAGTACAAAGTACTCAGGTTGAATGTAGCTTTCTAATGGTGAAAGAATTTTTGAAATCGGCTCAGTAGTTTTTGATTACGAACATACACACAAAAATACAAATCCCTCTTTATAATATTAGTGTACACTAAAGGAATAAATAAGAAATTAATTACGAAACACAGGTTAATAAAGTCATGAAATCCTCACCCTCTTCTGGAACGGCAGTATAAAAGCAGGCATCATGGTGACCAATATCTTAATGTCCACGGTAATAATCTTCACAATCAGATCAGTCAGTACGACGAGCCACAGTAACTCCCACACATTAAGCTCCGTGTACCCAGGGAACATCACTACATTGGGCAGCAGCTTGCCATGGCCCAGGAAGTACTGGACTATGAGGATGCAACTCGCCGTGAAGACCAGCTCGCTGAACAGCGCTAGTATGCTGCGGTTCATCTGCTTGCCATGTTCCCTGGATAATACAAAAATTGGTAAAATAAAAAGATCGTCGATAACGTGGATTCACGTTATAGAAAATGTATGGTGGAAACTTCTCGTTAAAAAGATAGGTTATAACCCGTGCGCATTAACATGGCACCTGATGAACGACGTTTAAAGTATTGAGTGGATTGAATTTTATTGTTTTGGATATCAACATTTATTTTGCGCTGAGTAGTTTTCTCATGACGTATACTACCACCGGAGGGGCCCATCTGGGTCGAAGCCTACCGGAGTCGGGGTTATCCGAAAGGAAACTAGAGCCCCGGTATGAAGGCTAGAAGGAACGGCGCGGGGTTTTTAGTCAGTAAAACTCTGACACTGTCTCCCGCTCCACCCAAGAGCGGGTTTCGTCAATGATGATTTTCCCCGTCGACAGAAAACAAAAATGACGTATACTACTTACTTTACGGATTTACAGTGCTTTAAGTTGGTGTTACAGCGAATGTGTGTCGGGCGGCTAAACAGACTATCCTATCCCGTGTCTAACGCCCGCCATACACGCTAGGGTATACCTGGCAAGTTTGCTTGTACAGGTCGAGTTGTTGGTTAACTGGAGCTTGTTTATTGCAGAAATGTGCACAATTCCATACAAGCTTATCTGACAGGTATAACTGTGCAGGCAAACCTGCCAGGTAAGCCCTAATGACTAGCGTGTACTATGGCTACACGCGTCGTCGTTACAAGTTATCGACAGCGCGCAGTTTCCACACGCTCCCCAAAGAGATGTCAACAAATTGTAGGGACTCAGGAGGGCCTTGCCATCTAGGGGCGCACGCATTTTGTGAAAAGGAAACCCGAGGTCTTAGAATGCAATACGCATCTAAAAGTGTGGTATTAGTCAGTAAAAGTCTGCCACGCATTCCCGCTCTACCCTAGAGCCCGGAAAATCATCAGATGATTTCCAACCTTAAAAAAAAATGGCAACTGTTTCGACATTTCCGTAGCCCTGATTTACCAAAAGACTCCTGGGTCATAGCTTCTGGAAACACGGATTTTGGTCAAGATATACTCAAAAGTTCATATCAATAAAAAAAAACTAAACAAAAGTATCACTTACCGCCTCACAAGACTATTGCAATGCGTGAACGTGCAGAACAGTACGACGAACGTGAAGATGCCTTCCCGACTGTCGTACATTAATTTGATAAATAATAGGAAGTAGAAAGGCGCGTATCGTATGAGGAGGTTTAGAGTAGCCCTCACATCCACGACCTGAAACAAACATAAAAACCTCTGTGTTATTTATCGAACAATAACTTGTCCATGGTTTCCCTCGCTTTTAAAAGAAACTTCATGAATCGGTAGAAAATTATCTTCTGAGTTAGATCAAGGCTTGTTTCTGTCAAATTCCGTCACGATTCATCGCGAGTTTTAGCGTACAAACTTTCACATTGTAAGTAAAATATTATTGGGATGAGTGAGGATATTTTTATGTTCATTCACCACTTCATCTCCACAATAGGGAATCTTATTGATTCTACCGCGGCATCGGCACATTGCCAGCATTTTCGCCACTGCGTTTTATAAAGCCCCTCTGGATATCCGCCATTCTGACCTGTCAGTAGGCACTTATTATTTTTTTTAATACGAGAGGAAACGAATCAAACCTTCTTGCTATAGGTAATGATTTGAAAAGCAATCGCTTTTCTGAATAGTGTCGTAATGTTTTCATTGTTTTGATGCAGCATGCGTGTAAAAGTGAACAGCGTCAGCTATGAAAATTTTAATACGTTTAGTACATTTTTGAGAAAAGCGTAAATAAAACAACACGCCTTTTATTAGTATCTATCAGGATTATTCCGGGCATAAACTAAGTGACCGAATCAACGACTCACGCTCAGGAACGTTAAAAATCGAGCAATAAGCCGACTGTTTTTGAACTTAAACACTGCACACTGACATGTCCTCGTGGAGGCAATCGGCATCGGCAACCTGCCAGGGGCCATGGTCTGGAGCGAGAGGGTTTGGGAAGCAGTCACCTTCTACTGCGTACGAAAGAGACGGTGGAAAGCGTAAGGAAGATAACATCCTCACGCACGCCCCGCAGGTGATGCCCTGGTTATCTGCAGCATATTCTAGGATACTTCGATTTCATCCATCATCAGCAAAATGAACTTTTTCAGTGCACACTGTCTGTAGTCCGCACTCAGACTCACATAGTCCTTGTAACCACTGAACCATTTCATAAAGATGTGTCGTACGCTCCGCTCGTTAATCTACTTTGCTCGTAATATTGGTCAATATAAAACGAGCGGGAATATACAAGCACTGCCGCTAAGCTTATGTTGTTTACATTGCCACTGAGTGGACTATACTGCAATCGTAAAAAATAACTCGGAAATCGCCAGTCGCGTGATTTTATCAAAAAACGATAAGCTAAACTATTAACCTAAATAATCATTTTGGTGCGTTGTTATTTGAACAGTGCGAAACTAAGCGATAGTATAATGTAGGTAACTAGTATCCTTTAAAATACATGTTTTATCAAAGCACTAGCGACCTGCCCCGCTTCCCACGGGGTTTCGAATGATTGAAATTAAATTCTAGGCTTTTCTCTACCATAATATGCGTGTACTACACACCTAAACTTTCTTCATGAATCACTCTGTCTCTCGGTGAAAACCGCATTAAATCAGTTTAGTAGTTTTTGAGTTTTTCGTGAACAGACAGAAGCGGTGGAGGACTTTGTTTTATAATATGTAAAAATATGCAATTTAATATATTAAAATTTTTTAAATTACTTTCCGGGTGGCCAAATACGGAATATCATTTACATTATAATCAACGTATATTGTCTCACAGCTGGGCATAAGTCAATAAAGACTTTATTTATTAAATTATCAAGTAGTGGAACAGCACTGTTTACGATGAACTTCTTTCTACACTACACCGGCACATCTTGGGCACGCGCTCTTTGAAGAGTGACTGAAGAGCCGTCACGTCTTCACGAATAGAATAGAATAACATTTATTTGCATAGAAACACGGTATAAAAGATGGTACACAGATACGATATAATACATGTTTTTGCTTAACATTGTAAGCGTGCAATTTTTGTGCATACCTAAGTCATTAATGTTTTTTGACAAAAACTCTTTAATACCTACTATAAAAACTATTAGTGGACTAATCATACAATTTACTTTTAAATAATCTGCTATTAAGAATTTTTAGGTAACTCTGTATCCTATTAAATATTTCTACACTATACAAACTTTTATCATATTTAACTAGCCTTTATTTAACATCCAGTACGAGTCTGTGAGGGTCGCGCCGGATTCGAGGATGTATATCGTCTGCTTTTGTAAATAATTCCTTAGGCTTCCAACCAAATATACATATCTCATGAAAGTAGCGGTAACACAGGTAAAGGTACGTACTAAGTTTCTGAAATACCGGTCGACAAGAGTCGTCGGATTGAAGCCCGTAGATTGCTCGAATGCATTTTTTTTTGTGCAACAAGAACTCTGTTAAAGTCACCTGTTAGAACCACGTTTGTTTTCGAGTTATATTTTTGAAATAATTGGTACAAAAAACTGTTTAATTCATGAATCCCCAAGCGACCACCGGTGGCCGCGCATCTATTGTCTTACTATTGTGTCTCTAATTGACGGTATCTGAAGGGTTAATTTGATCAAGTCCTCATCGGAGGAGCATCGCCGTGTTCTCGTGGAGGCGATCGGCAGCGTGGAGTGACCTCCTCTTTGCGCCGCCAGGGTCCGGCGCAAAAAGGAATGGCACGTGATCGCCTTCTTAGCAAAACTGAAGCAGTAATGCTAGCAAAGGAAACGGACGCATGCGTGAGGGAATGGACATACTCACGCCCCAGCCACCGATACCCCAACCTGAACATCAGCTACGGGATACGGGGGCTTGCGGGCGTCGAGCAATGGGTAGCTCGCTGTACGGGCGTCCGGTAATAAACCGGAACGAATTCAAGTTGTCTGGTGTGTGAATATACATTCAGTCAAAAAAGTATCGGGAATGGATGATTTGTTTATGGTTCCAAATTCAAATTTTAGTTTTTTTGTAGTTGTTAGATTGGCACAACTGTTTTCCATTTTGGCGCGGAGTTTGAGTTGCATCTGTTATTTATATTAAATACAGTGCTGGTTTTAGTAATATCATATATAGTGTGTATTGCGAATTTCATAATGGACACAAATATCGAACAAAGAGTTTGTCTTAAATTTTGCATCGCCACTGGAATTTCGTGTTCGGAGTCACTGAAAATGTTACAGAAGGCTTACGGTGAATCGACTTTATCAAAAACTCGTGCTTATGAGTGGTTCAAAGCGTTCAAAAGCGGTCGAAATGTGATGGAAGATTTGACTCGCTCTGGTAGGCCGTCAACGTCTGCAACTGAAGTTAACATCGCAAAAGTGAAGGAAATAGTGACTGAAAATCCCCATTCAACTCTGAGAGAGATAGCCGCCGAACTTTCTGTATCTCACGAGTCGATCCGTACCATTTTAACTAATCATTTGGGTATGAAACATGTTGCTGCTCGGCTAGTCCCAAAAGATCTGAATTTTCTCCAAAAACTCAATCGCATGAAAGTCGCTGAGGACATGCTAGAACGAGTCAGTTCGGACCCAACATTCATGAAACGCATTGTTACTGGTGACGAGACGTGGGTTTACGAGTTTGACATGCAAACTAGTCAACAAGCTTCGGAGTGGCGCCTTCCAACTGATCCGAAACCGAAAAAACCACGAAAAAATCGATCAAAAGTCAAAGTCATGTTGACTGTTTTCTTTGACTATCGCGGTGTTGTGCACTCTGAATTCTTACCGGAAGGTCTAACGGTAAATAAAGAATATTATTTGAGCATTATGCGGCGTTTAAGAGAGCAAATTCGACGAAAAAGGCCAGATTTGTGGAAAGAAAATTCTTGGAATTTGCACCACGACAATACGGCCTTTGCACAAGGCTATCATTGTGAACGAATTTTTGACCAAACACTCAACAAATACCATCCAGCAACCACCATATTCACCAGATATGGCTCCTGCTGACTTTTTTCTTTTTCCTAAAATCAAATTACCACTTCGTGGCAGCCGTTTTCAATCGATAGAAGACATAAAGGAGAATTTGCGGCGAGAACTGAACTCAATTCAGGAAGCAGTGTTTAAAAAATGTTTTGATGAATGGATTATTCGTTGGCGCAAGTGTATCGTTTTTAAAGGAGCATACTTTGAAGGTGATAAAATAAATTTGGATGAATAACAGACATTTTGTGTATTATTGACCTTTTCCCGGTACTTTCTTGACAGAGTAGTATAATTATGTATTTAATTATGGACTAATACCATTCTTTCTTCCAACTTTAGCTGTCTATAATATTTCAGCCAATTCACACAATACCTCAGTGAGTTATACACTTAAACCTCCATTATGAATGTTGGTGCAAACCCTATGGGGATCATTTTGTGTGTGTAGGTACCAGTTTATAATATCCCCCACATTATTTTTAAATTCTAAATAAGCTTTAGTAAATAATATGTATTTACTAAAGCTTATTTCTATTGATTGATTTTGTGATATTTTATTTATTTGCAGTTTATCTAGAACTAGCTATCTGCCTCGGCTTCGCACAGGTTCTTTTCTAGAAATACAAAAACCTCAAGACACTGGCTATTGAGTGATGAAAACCACTTCGAAATTGGTGCAATAGTTTTTGAGTTTATCACGAACAGACAGACAGACAGATGCGGCGGGAGACTTTGTTTTATAAAATGTATTATATATATATTCATGAATCCCCAAGCGACCACCGGTGGCCGCGCATCTATTGTCTTACTATTGTGTCTCTAATTGACGGTATCTGAAGGGTTAAAATAGAAATACACTAGAAAGTTTATAAATAGGTAATATAACTGACCTGCTGACCATCATCACTCTGGCTGTCGTTATCAGCATTATCATGAATATTGTTGTTGTTGGCTGGATTCACTGACACATTGATCTCAGGATGCTCCTGTTCTGGTTCAGATAAGTTGGAATCATTGGATGCACTGTTGCTCATCCCATGACTGGTAGATTGTGAGCGCTGTGTTGGTGGGGTCCCTCGGTCGTTCACTATGTATGTTTGAGCATTTGGCCCCAAGTTTACGTGTGCTATGGAGCTCTGTGGTCTTTGACTGATCTCTGTGAGATGGGTTGCCGCTGGCGTTCTCGGCATCCATATTGGTAGCGACAGTCGAGCATTATTGCTTTGCTGTTAAGAAAGAAATAGAGTGAATTATTATACAGAGTACATTTTTTTAAGGCTATTATCAAAAGTGGCGTAGTATTCATCTAAAAATATTATCAAGGCTATAATTTTTTTGTTGCTATCTATTGCATCACAACAATTAGTCAATGTTAATATACACGTGTTACGTACCATACGCGCCTGTTCTACAAGCGGTCTAATTTCTCTGATAACACTGTTGAGGCGATCTCCAAGTCCTAGGTTATTCCTATTAGGAGCTGGAGGCCTGGAAACTGAATCGAGTCTGTGAAGTGCATTGTGACGCGGCACCGCCTCCGCAGGCTCGTCGTCTTCTATATCGACTGTCACTTGGTTTGGTTGAGCCATCACTGTAAACTAAATCACTACAAAAGTGGCTTGTTATAAATTCTTGAAGCAAAATTTATCATTTCCAAATATTTATGAGCATATCGTACGAAGGTCAACTATTTTGACATTTCTTGACTGACGTTTGGTTTGAAATTCGTTCAAAAAGGCGATCTGACTGGCAAATTATAAAAAGCTAAAGGTTTAGTTCAGAAATTGTTTTCCAATTTATCTTTATAGTTTTTTTTTTGTTTATTATATTATTTTTCCTTTAATTTATTTTCTTCTAATACGAAAACTAATTAGATATAAGAGGATACTACCTAGTTAGTTTCCCGTTATATCTAATTAGATTTATTTATAAATTAAATTGACTGGCTTATAGCCTCTCTAAAAAGTCAAACGATTTGTTTACTAACAGAAGAACCAAAAAGTATCGAATATAAGATTTTTTTAAATAATTACTTATTATACAAAATTCCCAAGTCGTTTGACTTTTTAGACAGACTATATCAACAACGCATAGCTGAACCATGATTCTTGCTAGGAACTCAGTTTGAAATGCATACACGTTTCCTTTTATTTAATAATTACATTAATTACTGTGTACATGTTGTTACTACATTGTCTGTATTTATGAGTGTGTATGTCAAATAAAATAGTTTTCTTTCTATTTTTGAAAGGGTTCTTTTTAATGTGTACCTTTTGGTGAAAAAGCCTTTGTATGCAAAATCTCATTCCGTTTGCCAGTATGCTAGAAAGCTAGAGTAAATTAACTTTTTGAATAAATATAATTTTTTCAAAGAATAATTGTTTAAGTTTTTAAATATTGGACGACAAATTTTTACTTCGTCATGATTGAACGGCTGAAGGTATTTAGATGTATTTTAGCACATGGGCAGACCATGTCCTAGAATAGCATATAGCATAAGTACTTTGTTCTTGGGACAATTTTCTACGTTTACGCTGGCAGCGGCTAGTATTATAAAACTCAAAACAATCGTAGGTCGAAATCACTGTCCTAATCAGAGTTTTGACCTGCATAACCTAGTCAAAGTTATACCCTTTGGTAAAACTGGTCATCTGACTAACGACCATAACGTAATGAAAATAGTTCATCAGGTATTTTTCGAGGCACGAAAGAGTCTCGATTGAAAAGGATTCACCCTTCCAAATACCGGCTGCAGTAAGCACCACCGCTTCACCTTGATCGAACGGTCCATGTGGCCTGTTACCAGGGGACGAAGAAACATAATGTTGCCGAGAGTAACGATCCCAAAAAGGGCCCTGGCATTAATATCCATTTGACCGGGCGAGCAGCCATCAATAACCTCTCAACACTCGGATGGATCGATCCCTCAAGAAGTCCGTGATCCAATCACATAGACCAGTGGAAAGACAGAAAGAAGGAAGCTAGAAATGTTTTTTTAATTCCTTTAAAATAATATCTTATTATTTATATAAGTTTTTCAAATCTGTTGTCTGTTGAATCTGTTTTTCAAGTAACAGAATGAGGATGCACGCTCTGAAAAGGCGGTGACGTGTCACCGCCTTTATGCAGTTATGCTGTCTGCGTAAAAAAGATATAGCGTGATAGGTAATCCTACCACCCCACTCTTCCTCATAGCAAATATAGCAATATTTGAAATAAGATGCTGTTTTCTAAAAAAAATTACTTAGAGTTTTTTAGCATAACCGTAATCTTACTTTTAATGTTTCCTCTACAGGGAGTCAGGCCTCCGCTCCAGGAAAGGGATTGGACCGTAATCTACCACGCGGGCTCAGTGCCAGTTGGTAATAAGAATTAGGAATTTTGATTGGTTTGGGTTGGAATAAACCACTTAATAGAAAAATAAACACAAGATATGCCCAATTACATAAGATTTTCTAATCAAACTCTCACAAACTAAATGTATATTATGTAGTTTAATCATCAGGTTTGTTCGGTTATGAGATGACCTATTCGTCAGCCAGTGACCTACCGCTGTCCGTCATCTAGGTACTTCAGAAGTTGGAGTTAAAGGTATAACAAAGAAATTAAACATCGAATATACTGTCAATAATTTATTTTTGTTTTTAAATAATAGTCAAAAGACCGCAATGAATTTCTAGCTTTTGATACGATGAGATATTAACACCTACTGTAGATACGATACGTCATGTACGCACGATGTAGATATACGTAAATTCAGTCTTTGATTAGGCTTCACACCGCTACCGGCGCATGGCTCAGGCCACGGGCGTTTCCGTCGGATCCGATCGTTGTTAACTAAGACGAGTAATAATGTCACATTATACACACTTGAGTAAATTTTAATTTGTGCTCAAATCATGCCCAAATAAATAATTATCGATACACTATGTAATTGGACTGCATAGTTAAATAATGAACGGTTGATTTCAAATACTCAGCACGCTCTTGGCACACGTTTTGGAGAGCTATCACGCTTCATTGTCAGGTCTTAAGGCGAGAACACCTTGAGAATGTAGATCTCGGACCGCTTCCAATAGTCGTCTCTCTGCTCTAGGCTCTCCCAATGCGACATCGACGCTACCGGCACACAGCAGCAGTGCTCTGAGCGCTGCCCGCGGCCAGTCCGGCCTTAAACCCCGTCTAACCGTGACTCCAGCAGGAGCAGCACCCAGTCTCGCACACTCAGCTTCTAACCTATCTCCGTACTCCTCTATTAATGAGTCGCCCACTGATCTCCTCAGCTCAGGTGTCAAAGATGAAAGAAGCAATAATGCAACATCATCCATCGGTCTCCCTAGTGAAACCATTTGCCAATCTAGAGCTATGCACTCGCTGACACCTTCTCTTTCACGGAACAGGAGATTTCCACTCCAAAAATCTGCGTGTGCGAGCGGTGCTGGTTCCGCAGGTCTCAGTAACGTTTCAAGTAAGGAAGGTGCTCGGGCACTTAAAGCAGACACGGCGGCCGCTTCCTCAACACAGTCCGGGCGACCTCGTAGGAATGCTTCTAGTTGTGGAAGTCCTCGTCTCACGAGGCGAAGGTATCCTGCGGCCGCTCTTTCGCACGGAAATAGAAAATCAAATCTTTGGTCTAAAGGTCCTTCTCTGTCGCGCAGTGCAAGTGAAAGCGCGTGGAGTCTCGCAGCAGCATGAAGTGCTGATCTCGCGCGCTCTTCAGTCAGTCCTTCAGCAAAGTCAGCCGCTTCGTAACCGATTGATGTGACATCTTCTAAAACTAGCTCGCTGTCCCCTCCTATCTCATCTGAAAAGAAAATTCAAAAATAAGAGAAAAGTTTATTTTTAATCATAATCAAGACTAGAAAGATCATAATTATGAGATACGAATAATTTACATAGTCGTGTAGGTACCTCCTATAATGACACATGTTTTTAACGAAGCCTAGCTACAGCCAGCTACAGCTGAATAGCCTGACCTAATTTTTGAACCTATGAAAAATGAAACCTAGAAACAGGTCACACAGGCGAGAACGGGGTAGGCACTGGGAGGAAAGGGGCGGGAATGTCGCATGTGACGCGCAAAGGTGAAAAGTCAATTGAAACTACACGAGATCATAAAAAATGTAACTTGACAAATTGTTTAAATTGATTAGTCACTTTAGTATGAAGTGCAAGTATCTACCGAGATATAACTAAACTTATGTGAGTGTATCGTAATTTATATAGATATTTGAGACATTCCTCCACTGCACCAAGGCCTTGAGAAGACAAAAATAAATTGACTGAGTCAATGACTGGAGATTCGATACGCGCGATGCATACAAATGATGACTGAAGATTAACATCACATTCGAGTTACGTTAGATGCATAGAAAGACGTGTGCAAGTTAGAATACTGACCAGGTAGTCTGGCCTTCACGCATCTAGGTACAGGTAGGCCCGATCCAGGACCGAGCGCTTCCTCCGCTAGTTTGTTGAGAGCTGGCGCGAGTTCGGTGTAGAACAGGATCTCTCTGGTGTCAAACTGAGCTTCAGCCACGAATAATCTCCCGAAGGGGTCACGCGGAGGCAGTTTGACGACGAGTGGCAGAGCCCTTCGTTCACCATTGCTTTCATAGCAGACGGTCACAGCCAGAACACGACTTAGAGCACCAGCAACTCCCGCGCGTGACTCCACATGCACCTAGGACATTCAGGTCAATAAGTGTTTGAGATTACAAATATTACAGAAGAATTATAATAATAACCGCGTGTGTTCAAAATATTATTAAAGTTAATAATTAGATAATATAAAATTGGATGGCTTTCATGATTCACAGGTTCGTTTTTTAATGCTCAACTGAGAACAATAAACAAATAGCATAGGTATTCATAAGTCATGTTTAAAAACGTGCAGTTTTAAAACGTAATTAGTGTATATAGTCTTCCAGTTAATAAATACTTCAACTAGAAAATAACGGTAAATAATGAGGTAAGTAATGAGTATGACAGAGACGAACCTCGTTCGGTGCGACCACGCCCGCTCCAGCCAAGAGCTCCCGAGCCCACTCCTCGGTGAGAGCGGCATCCGCGTCAGCCTCCGGGCCAGGCTCGCAGTCGGAGTCCTCGCTGTCGCTGCTGGGGGCCTCCGAGACTGCCGCGCTATCCGGCCCCCCGGCTTGCATTGTGCGCACTGTACTCTCAATAACAACTCGGCTTCAAATACTATCTTTAATTATCTATAACAAAGTGACTACGCACATTTCTGAATCTTCAACGCTTGTGGTATATAAAAGCGACAAAAACATTCGAGCGCAGCAAAAATATAACTTCATACGGGGTGCTAGTATCGGCATTGAGCTCGAATAGATACGCCGGGGGCTACGTCTCGCTCAGCCGGCGTCTCGCGCATGCGTGTATCTACAAGCACCTCAATTATTCATCGGGACTCCCATATCGTGTCACCCACCGCTCAATCATGAATCAACCTATGCATATATTGCTTGTCTAGTAGGGCTAGTAGGTAATGGTGGCTGCAAGCATAAAGCTATTCACGGGTTTGCAGTCGCGGTATTGCTACCACAACACTTTTTATTGTCATCTAAAGGACAGAATTGTAGTTTAATTTACTAACGCCTCATGATAATAATTCGCTTGAAGTTTTATTTCAAATCTTAGAAGCGCCAATAATTATCAGATATAAAATCTTGTAGAAAAACCTCTATTATTATAATTAGCCATCATAAATTACCATTTTCAACGAGTAATAAATTGGATTGGTGTATAATAACACTTATGGAAATAGGTCCTTCCTTCCTCTAATTAAGGTCTGTTTATCTGTGTCGATTACCGATTTTTCTGAAACCATGATTATGGGGGGGGGGGGGGGGGGCAAAATAAAAATGGAACTCATGTTATTGAATATTGAGTACTTAAATGAGATTAAATTCAAAGAACAGATACCTAGATGTTGTAACTATGATTCAAATCATTACCCTCCTTCTGGGCATCACCCATCACCACAGTCGGGTAAAAAATATACTTAAGTAGATACACGGCGTATTGTAAAATACGGACGAAACAGTATTTGCCATTAAATTAGAAGCAATGGTGAAGAGAACTAGAGCAATGGTGTTATATTTTACATGAAAAGACCTTCGCAAGTTGCATGAAAGAAAATGTTAGGAAAAAGAACAGGAAAGCTTCGAAATATAGTTAACATATTTCATGTAGTTTCCCATCAAACTTTTATTCTTCGAGTAAAAAAATGCAAAAGAAAAAAAATGTCAAAGTGACATCTTGTCAATGTCACATTTTAATGTCACAAATGTCACCGGATGCGACGGTATGCGGATTGCGGCGCGTTGGAGACGAAATGTAAATAAATTCTAAATAGATTTCAAAGAAAAACCATAATATGGGCAAGGAAAAATCTAAGAAACGAAGAAGATCAAGTTGTTCGAGCTCCAGTAGCTCTGATACCTCCCGAGAGAGGAAGAAACTTCGCAAATTAAAGAAAAAACTCAAAAAGGAACAAAAGAAGACTGAAAAGGCTTTGAAAAAGAAGTTGAAAGAAGAAAAGAAAAGGTTAAAGAAGAAGCAGAGAAGCAAGAGTACAAGTCGTAGTCGCGATGGAAGTAATGCGAAGGAAGCGGCCGCCTCGGCTGATATACCTCTCGGTATGTATGTAATGTTGAAAGTGAACCCACTTGATTGTAGTTATGTATCGATCGAAACGTGCTTTTCGTTTTAGCTTGACAGCGTTCCCATGGGAAAGTGTAGCATTGCTTGAAATCATCATACTGTTGACAATAGATTTGTTGCCAACTATGAATAACCTTGTTTATAATGTCACAATAAATAGTTTTATTAATATTTTATTGTTATTACTTTATGAACCTATTATTAAAACTCAATATCAATTTTTTCCAGAACTGATGGAAAAATCCAAAGCGATGGCCCCAATGACCAAAGAAGAGTGGGAGAAACGGCAGAGTGTAGTTAGAAAAGTACTAGATGAGGAGTCAGGCAGATACAGGTTATCCTATCCCTCTAATATCTTATGTTTATCTTACTTATCTTATGAAGGCAAAAAATGTGTGTGTTTGTGATTCCTTCACACATAAACAGCTGAACATATTAGGATGAAAATTTACAAATGGTCCTGGAATAGTACGTACTATTGAAGTTGGAGCATTTCTCTGGAGATAATTTTTACTTTCATATGGGTAAAGGTACTGACGAGACTAGTTGTTTTATAAATAAGTTAATGTCTAACTTATGTCCAAAATCTACATGTATGTTGTCAGGCTGGTGGCCACAAATCCACATCCAAGACTAAATTTTGCATTCAGACAAAATCTACATACCAGTAATATTATATTTACCTTTACAAATTAATATTATTACCATCCCTCAGTTGAGTCTTGTTTTCAGGTTAATAAAAGGTGATGGAGAGGTGTTAGAAGAAATTGTGTCTCGTGATAGGCACAAGCAGATCAATAGACAGGCCACCCAGGCTGATGGAGCATTTTTTCAGTCACAGACTGTGGAGAAAAAGCTGCTTTAGAGAAGAATTTGGATCACTGACATCCAGATCACCATGGCTTTGCTGAGTTACTACTAATATTAATTGTTTATGCATTTCTAAAAATGCACCCAACTATGATACATGCACCAAGATATATCGATATCTGCTTGAATATGTACCTATCCTTGTAAGTTCAAATTAATAATTAAATGTACCTTGTTAGAAGTTGAAACTTCTGCTTTAAAATGTTTTCTTTATTAGTGCTATTTCAGCTGCAATCCTCGTAGTCGTTTTCTGAAGAGGTCGACTTACAACCTTTGGATTGCAAGATTGTACATAGTATTTGACTAGAAAATAACCTAACCGTTTTGGTTGAATTACTGAGTAGTTCTTGAACATACTTGAGGTTTTTATGTTGCATATCTTGCATGGTTATTATAACTTGCATGATCATCAGTGTTGCCACAAATGTATATTGATGTTATGCATGCTAAAACTAAAGTGAAAGGTAGCTAATAAATGAAATATAGAAAAAATTATGTGTTATCAAATTTGTTTATTAATCTACCTATTAACATAATTTATAATTCATCTTTGGTTTTCATGATGTCCTCCTCGATGGTTGTGGTCTCTTGTGATGCAGTATTAGTGTTCGTATCCTGTAGGTGTTCAGTGACTAGAGTTATTAGACTTTCCAGTGGCCGCCCGCCATGTTCTACATTCACTATCTTCTTTTCCTTGTATAAAATTAGTGTGGGGAGGCCATTGATCTAAAAGAAATCAGATTTTACATAAGAACGCAAAAAAAAGAAATAAAGAATGGTCAGTGTTTTGTTGAATTTCTAACTCAAATAGTTGGAAATGCAGTTTCCTAGAGTAAGAAAGAGAGTTACTTGATATCCAGATCTGATGTAGTCTATCTAGTTACCATGCAGCAGGTCTTGCCTCCAATAGACACAAAATGAGACAAGTACCAACCATGCTTAGAGTACTGAAACCTCGTTTTTTTAATAATAAACATGCAGCATTTGTATATCTCACCTTTTCCGTCTCACATATTGGCTTTGATTGCACACAGTCTACATCGGCAATTATAACTCGAGTTTCATTTTGAAATCGCTCGCCCAGTTTCAACCAGAGTGGACTTAACTGCATACAATGTGCACACCTGTAAAAAAAGATCAAAAATATACAAGGCGCCAGACATAGTGTAATAAAGTACATTGACCTTTTCCTAATATCTCTGTGTAGGTACCCTAAAAACAAACAGATTGATCTGTATTACTAGAATACGTAAAGGCGATAGATGTCGATTCAAGACAGCTTTGCCTTTAATTCCGTTTTTGAAATTACGATTGCCAACAATTGTAGGAGGGTCATTGACCGTTATTCCAAGTTTATCTGGCGCCTACTTTCTTATTCGGTATAGTTTGTCATTATATGTTTTGACATGATGTTCTTATCTCTGTGCCACAATCAGTAACAGTTTTCATAAAGTACCTACAAAATTATCTTTTCTGAAATCATTTATCAATAGGTAAATATTAGGAGCAAACAAATTCTATCATATTGTTACAGAAACAGATATCAAAGAATCTAGTTTTGTGACATTTCATTTGAGCTTGGGAACTGTATCTTGGGAGAAACATTAATAGGGCTATTACCATGGTGCAAAATAATTAATAAAGACTAGTTCCTTCTCCAGGAAGGTCTCGAAAGTTTCTTCTGATATCCTAGCAACTGGCAGGGCTTTCTTTTTTTTCAAGAATTTGTCAGGGTCGTGGTTTTCAGTTAGCAGCATTTTTTCTACATATCCTTTTAGATCATCTATTGTTTCAGCTTCTGCTACACCCATCTGTAAATTAAATAAAAGTTTAAAGAAAAAAAAACAAAGTACATATTATTTGTTTGCACATCTGTTTTTCAACATAAGTGTAATTTACTTGTTACTGCTTCACTTCCACTCTAGTATGTTCTACATGGTAGTGTATTTTTACACTATCTTAAGCTAATCAGTCTACTAATATTTTCTACCATCAATTATCTTCCTGGTGGCAACACTAGGAACATAATTGAATTATCTTCCTGGTGGCAACACCAGGAAAATAATTAATTCATATTCCATTTGCATATCAATCATCACACTCATTCAATCCTTTTTTCACCTCCCCTCAATACATATATGCTTTCTACGACATGCAAAATCATTTGAGTATTTTTGTAATCAATCGGTCTAGCAACTAACATAACCGATAATATCAGCATTTATTTTCTATTTGTGTTTGTATTTAAAAAAAAACTTACAATTCTGCCATTGACAATCCACATAAGATATGGATACTGCTTGATGTCAAACGTCTTGCAGGTCATCTCATTGTCCAAGCAGTTAACTTTGCCAATCTGTATGTATTCATTATGTGCATACTGAACTGCTAAATCTGCCCATATTGGTGCCATTTTCTGTAAATTTGTATAAGTCAGAAATCAGAAACATTTATTTCAAATAGACCATTTACAGGCATTTATTTAATTTTGAATTGACAAAATGTTGATCAGTCAAAAAAAAGTGAAGCAAAATTTTAACATAACATTTTGTTATTATTGCTGTGTTAAAAAAACAGTATTGTGAAAAATTGTTTCATTAAAATTATTTATGGCTGTGTTATCCATAATATTTATAGCTGCATTCAATTGTCTTGCAATATACTTTAATAGCAGCATTTACTGTAAAGAATTGCAATTTCATGATATAACTTTGGGCTTGAAGAATCTAAGTATAGATAGCACAAAGCTATAAGGTAAAAATATTTATCACTCACCTGTGATGCCTTGCACCAGGGAGCATAAAACATGATAAAGTGCTGTCCTCTTGACACAAATTTCTCAATATTTTGGTCATTTAAATAGGCCATACCGCTGTATGTTTTCACCTCTCTGGATTCCTTCTCATAGTCCAATCCCTGAAAATTTTATTGAATTTTAAGTGTAACCGATGTTTAGGTTTTTTTGGGTAACAGTCATAAGGAGTTGATTTGGATTAAAAAAAAAAAACACTATGTTCTTGTAGCCCATGACTTAAACTTTTGAATAACATAATTAGAGACAATAGAAAGACAAAGAAAGAGAACAGCTTTCGTGTTGTCATTGTCTTTCTATTTTGTCTCTACTTGACAGTATTTGAAAAGTTAATAAATTAATAATAGTGCAGTTAGATTTTCTTAATCAGAGAAGTATTTTCAGAGATTTACCTTTGACAAACAAACAAATTTAACTTTTAATATTCATAAGTCTAAGGTTGCTTACCTCTGACTTCATAGTAAACACTTCGCTTAAAAATAATGTCAGGGAAGGCAAATCCCTTGTTCCCTTATATTCAACAGCTGAAAAAGTATTCTTATGGAAGTATAGTAGTGTTGGGTATCCTGGAAAGAAATGAGAATTTTATTTAAGTGATTTCTCTAGTCTATGTCTTAGTGGGAATCTTATATTCTTGTTTCTACTAAGTATATGGGTTGATTCATTTATCGCACAGCACAAAAATCAATAGGACGTAGTTATGCAAACAAGAACCAACCCACATTTTTTGTGAAATTGAGTTATATATTTCAATGTACCCCCAACTATGTACTCGAAGTTCTGAAATATATAACTCAATTTCACAAAAAAATGTGGGTTGGTTCTTGTTTGCATAACTACGTCCAATAGAAAAAAAGTAAGCAACAGTATCATACTTTTTGTAGTGTGCTAGTATGTTGTTTTAAGATAGGGCCTCTAAGTAGAGTTAGAGAAATACTAAACTTGAAATGCTCGAATCAGAGATCAGGGCATAGAAAAGAGAAAACCAATATTGTGGTTTAGCTCAGAACAAATAATTCTTCATACTTGTGTACCTAATCTAATTATAAATCGCCGAGTACCTGTGATGTCGTTCTCGTTACATAATTTGTAGTGTATTGTACAGTCAACCTGGGCAATAGCAAACTTTGAATCTTTAGTATTCACTAGCTCAGCTAGTTCCGACCAAATTGGATGAAACTCTGTGCAGTGGCGGCACCTGAAAATAGATGAATATTACTTAATAGAAAACTGTTACCGGTTTGTTTGACCCGAAGGTAAAAACTTACAAATATAAATGCCTATATGGAGTGAACAACATACACTCATTAGGGCTAAGGTTACAAGACTTGTGCTTAACATTGAAAGTATTTAGTTGCTCACCAGGGTGCATAAAACATTACAAAATTCCCGTCCATTTCTTCTATTTGAAATTTAAAATTGTTTGCATTGTATTCATACACTGAACTTTCTTCAAGTGCAACAAAATAAGGTAAAAATAGAAAATAAAATAGCACTAGTCTCCTCAGCATTTTGGAAAATGTACTAGAAATAGTATTTAAGGTTTTTATAGTTATTTAACTGATTATAAAATGCGATCATTGAAGAAATTGGTTTAAAAATATTCTAAAATGATGAGCACGAACACCAATCAACACTTCACAACAAATCAAATGCATTTGCATTGATTAATTTTTTTTACCACAGATAATTTTACCAAGAAATCGATAACTCTTTGATATATCATAGACAAGATTCACAAGCTGTCTATTCAATAACCGCTCGCTTTTATATAAAGTTTCCCATTCGCGCTAGAATTACAATTCTAATTTATTTTAGTTTCAGTAGTAAATAAAAATGTGTGAACTAAATTAGTTTAAAAACATTAATTATCACAAATTAAAACAAACAGATTTTTAGAATACGAATTGCAACCATTTATATAAAAAAAAACTTAGAATCACAATAAAATACAGAGCATCGACAAACGTCACTATGCCGTAGCTTTTATGAACATACAAAAGAATGTGGTAATTCTTCAAAATGGTCGCTTTGTATGGTTTGCCAACTTGCATGTCTGTGTTTCAGAGTTCTTTGTTTTCGTAATTCATTGGATATTATTACATTTATGGAAAAGTTTATGCAAATTCTCAGTTGTTTAGTTTGGATATGAACATTGACATTGTTATCATAATTTGTGGTGTACGAGAAAGATGTCATCGGTAATGTGAGAGCTCTCCGAAAGAATTTTTATTTTACGAGATTATGACGTTTGTGATTCCGAATCAAATTTGCAGAAAGTGAAAAATATCCTGGTAAATTGTTATTCTATTATATATTTTAAAACAGCGTCTGTAATTAGTTAAACTTAAGAAACAAAGCTGACTCTAATTTTGGCATTCCACAGTACTATGTCATGATTGATTCGTGTTGAACATTCTTCTGGCTTGTAATGAACCAACAGCTTTGACTGGACGAATATTAATTCCGAATGTTATTTTGTAACGTTTTATTCATACTACACGTAATTTTTATTTATGATATTATGAGTATTTGTTAGAGACTGCTGTTCATGTTGATGAAATTGTATCCATGTCAAATGGCACATAACAATCCAGTAAGAGTTCAGTTTGTGTTATGACCACTTATTAGAAATCTATAAATGTTTATTTATTGTGATACAAGTATATTGTTTTTTTTTTCAGTCCATTACACAAGTTCTCAAAACATTGGATTTTCATACTATGTTGACAAAAACCAGGCATTGAAAAGAAAATAAACAAACGAATTTGCTCACATCTGGGCTACAAGTTGACAGACAATATTTTAGTGTATAATAAATGCAATCGTGAGCAGTGAACATGAGTGTGGTCAGAAGGTGGTGTGTGCTCGTGTGATGGGAGGGGTCGGGTGAGAGGTGAGGCGCACGGGCGCGGGCGCGGGCGCCATGAACCCGCCGGCGCCCCGCCAGGCGGCCGCTCGCTCCGGCTATCATCAAAAGGCGCTAGCCCAGATCCGCAACTCACTATTACCATTTGCTAACAATGGTAACTCGGAGCCCCCTGGTTCGTCAGCAGCCAGCACCGTCAGCTCCGGTGTTAGCTCTGGCTTCAGCTCATCATCAGGAAATGGTCTTGATAAGGATTTAACTGCACTCCCGCAGACTTTAAATCAACTGATAGCTTTGGGATTTGATGAGGTAAGCACTAGTATTATTGTTTACATTTGAGCTCTAATTCATTGAATATTTATTGTACTGAGATTACAAACAGAAGATTATTGCTTCCAAAACCCATGTATATGTCTGAATGCTAAAACTATGTCTGCTAAGCGCTGAGAAGAGTAGGATTCACTAGTCCAGTTGATCGTGACTGCTAAAACTGAACAAGTTTCCCAGCATACAGCTGTCAAGAATGTACTTTCAGTAGGACTAAAACAATGGATTTGTTTGTGTAGTCAATGTAGTAGCTGAGAAAAAGAAACTAAGCAAGTGCTGGTTCTGTTACAGTATTGTTTTTTATGGTATATTGGGGTGGTCTCCTCAACTCTAGGTCCAAGTTATTAGTAGTTTTGGATGTGTGTTGTTATAATGAGAAACTAACTTTATTACATTAAGTCTTCACATGCCATCAATTAGAGACACAGTAGTAAGACAGTAGATGCCCGAATGCCAGCGTTCCCTAGGGGATTCATGAATTTATATAATAATTTCAATAATTGACAGTTTATATTTTAATTATAATTATTATACAAAGATCATTTGAAAGATTATTAGCACTAGTGACCTGGTGAATCTTTTTACTACTATGATTTGCATGTATTGAATACTCTTAAGCCTAGAAAGGTTTGCAATTCATCAGAACATGAATTTTTGATTTTTTGTATTGTTCTAAATCCCTTCACCAGTCAGTCTGGTACAGTGGTTTTTGAGTTTATTGTGAACAGACAGACAAAGTGCGGAACTTTTAAACTTATTCTTTTCTATATAAGATACCACAACCAAAACAAAGGTTAGGCATTTAATAAATACATTATCAACATGATTACATGAATGCTGTAAGGTCACATCATTTAGGTAATAATATGATCTAGTTTATTTATTTTCTCATAAGAATCTGTTTCCTGGTAGCTAGGCTACAACCAGGGGGTTTTTGTGAAGATAGAAAAGACTACTTCTAGACAGGCATGCTTCAACTTCCACTACATAATTGCTTACCATCAATTGAAATAGTGGTCAGAACCTATAAACAATAATTTAAAAAGTGGTCAAGTGGTAACGGCCCCGACTTTGTAAGTCAGGTTCAAGACGAGTTGTAAGTCACAGGTTCAAACCCAGTCAGACACATTACTTTGTGTAATTTATGTCATCACCACTGCTCATAAAACAGTGAAGGGAAACATTGTGAGGAAACTGGCATGTCCTAGAACCAAAAATTTGAAGACATGTGGTGACATCCACAAACATGCACTGGTTCTGCATGGTGGATTATAATAGCCAAATCCTTCACCTAGAGATGGGGCCTGAGTCCCAACAGTGCGAACATTATAAAGCAGACTATGCTATAATAGAACTGTGGAAGGATAATATTATTTTGGCAGTTAATAGTGAGTTATATTTAACTGCAATCATCTTAATGGCATTTTGATGGTTTAAATATTATTTGTCAAGCCTAAGCATTTTTAATAACAGTAGGCAGGTAAAGATTTCTTTAGCTGCAGTGAATGAAAAAATTAGCTTTTTATTCAGTAGTGATTAGGTAGGTTTTATTTGTAGACAATGAAATTAAAATTTTGGTTTCAGAAATAATATCTTACTAATCTATAAGTAGGTAAACATGAATCTATAGGTATCATTTTTAGCAATTGCTTTACCTTTACAGGACCCAGCTGTAAGAGCATTAAAATATGCTGGAGGGCGATTTGATGCAGCATTAGATTACCTGTCAAAGCAACAGGAAGCTATCAATGGAGTCCTCAAGACAAGTAATTTAAATGCCCTGAACTCCAAGCTTATAAGAAAACCTAGTCTAGAGCGTGAAATTAACCTTCATAGAGGCAGTCCTGCACTCGACTCTGGTGCAGGCAGCTCTCGGTCCGACAGTCCGCGACAGTCTGACGCACCTCCCCTCCCTCACGAAAAACTAAGCAGACAGTACTCGCCGTCCGGTTTCTCCGAGCCGCCACCCCCTCCGCCACCACGATGTCCGTCCACACCACCAGTAATGCCGTCCGTGCAGCAGCTTATGAAGCGCATGTCGCCCGCGCCGCCGCTGCCGCCGGCGCGCGGCACCAGTCCCGTGGCGGCCGGCGCACCTACGCCACCGGCGCGACAGCCCATGATTGTGCAAAACGGGCCTCAAGTGCAGCAACAGTTGACGCAGCAGATCCAGGCCCTCAGCATTTATCAATCATCAGGCGGTGGCGCAGAACTCCCGCCTCCATACCCTCTCTCAGGCGTGCCCCCTCCCCCGTCGTATTCAGTCTCTATGCAGAATCGGCAGAGTCCCACGCAGTCGCAGGACTACAGGAAAAGTCCGTCGTCGGGGATCTACTCTGGAGGCACCTCCGCCGGGTCGCCGAGTCCGATTACGGTGACGCAATCGACCGGGTCGGCGTCGGGGATGACTCGCCCTACGCCTATTCAGGCGTGGACTGCGAGACAAGCGGTGCAACCTCCCATTATAATGCAGTCTGTGAAAAGTACACAAGTCCAAAAACCGGTCCTGCAGACTGCCATAGCGCCTGTTGCTCCTCCGCCTGTCGCGAGTTCGGCCGCGCAGCCGCCACCACCTTCATATGCTAGTTCTATTCAGCAAAAGCAGCAGGCGCAGACACCGCCGAGCTACCCGCTGGCCCCGAAGCCGTCATCGCCCGGGTCCACGCCGCCAGTCATCCCGACCGCGACTACTCCCACCGTCCCCACTACAGAGCCACCGAGCTACGCGATCACCATGCAAGCTCTGGCCGTGCAGAGAGGAATGCATCCTATTCCACCGCCGCCGTATGGTAATCAAAACGACAACACGACTACTGTCAACTCCCACCACTCACCTTTACATAAGAAGTTCTCTAATACGGGTGAAGCTTCCCAGGTAGAAATTAAATGTCCGAACCAAAATTGCACGAACAACCTTCTAAAAGACAGTGTTGCGGCTTCCAGCTCGGACAAAAGTTCAAACGGTTCTTCAGAGCGCCGGCCTAAAGGTGTAGAAAAGATAAGGCACCAGTCACCTATACCAGAGAGAAAGAATATTAGCAAAGAAAAAGAAGACGAAAGAAGAGACTGTAAAGTCAGAAACTATTCGCCCCAAGCTTTTAAATTCTTTATGGAGCAGCATGTTGAGAACATCTTGAAATCGTATAAACAGCGAACCTTTAGAAGAATGCAGTTGGAGAAAGAAATGACGAAAATAGGTCTCAGTGCGGAAGCGCAATGTCAAATGAGGAAGATGTTGTCTCAGAAAGAATCCAACTATATTAGACTAAAGAGAGCGAAAATGGACAAGTCTATGTTCACGAAGATAAAGCCGATCGGTGTCGGTGCCTTTGGGGAAGTGACGTTAGTAAGGAAGATTGATACTAGTCATCTATATGCCATGAAGACCCTTCGCAAGGCTGACGTGCTGAAGCGGAACCAGGTGGCGCACGTGAAGGCCGAGCGGGATATATTAGCGGAGGCT
Organism: Mythimna lalbum; assembly: GCA_949319445.1. Lineage (NCBI taxonomy): Eukaryota > Metazoa > Arthropoda > Insecta > Lepidoptera > Noctuidae > Mythimna > Mythimna lalbum. The sequence goes on along the minus strand of OX439356.1, from coordinate 3,915,266 downwards.
GACAACGAGTGGGTTGTCAAGCTTTATTACAGCTTCCAAGATAAAGACAACTTATATTTTGTGATGGACTATATACCCGGCGGTGATCTGATGTCGTTGTTAATAAAGCTGGGTATCTTCGAGGAGAGCCTCGCCAGGTTCTACATTGCGGAGCTGACGTGCGCTGTGGAGAGTGTCCATAAGATGGGCTTCATCCACAGGGACATCAAGCCCGATAATATTCTAATAGATCGTGATGGCCATATTAAATTGACTGATTTCGGTTTATGTACGGGATTCAGATGGACGCATAATTCAAAATACTATCAGAGAAATGGTAAGCATATTTTTCAACAATAAATTAAAATCGCATTTGATTGAATAGATTAAAACATAAATTCTTGTAGCTTTACTTGTCTGGACAATAGATTAATTCTTGAAGCATCGATCTTGATTTCGCCAGCTTTAGTTACACTTTTCTTACTACTTCAGATCACGGACGGCAAGACTCGATGGATCCAGTGGACGGCGAGTGGGGCGCGATGGGCGAGTGTAGGTGTCACCAGTTGAAGCCTCTGGAAAGGCGGCGCAAGCGAGAGCACCAGCGGTGCCTGGCGCACTCGCTTGTCGGCACGCCCAACTACATCGCGCCCGAGGTGCTGCAGCGCACCGGCTACACGCAGCTGTGCGACTGGTGGTCTGTCGGCGTCATCCTCTACGAGATGCTCGTCGGGTCACCGCCCTTTCTAGCCTCCACACCCGCCGAAACGCAACTAAAGGTATCTTTAATTTACTTGTAACCTTTATTGTAACCTCACCTTTTTTTTTGAGGTGGAAAACCATCCAATGACTTCTTCTGCTCTAGGGGAGGGTCAGACTTTTACTGAATAAAATCATATCTGTGGCCTTCAGCGGCCCTTTCCGTTTTAGGGCAAAGGTTTCCTTTTCAGAAATTCCTCAGGGCCCTAGTGGGCCGTTTTACTGACATCTCTTCCGAGGTGTACCTGAAACACTACGAGCCCTCGAAGACTCGGGGCTCTGGTCAGACAGTAACCAGACCAGGTCGGACGGCAAGCTACCCATTACTCGTCATCCGCAAGCCCTAACGACTGCTCTGCGACTTCCGAGGCCCAAGTGTCCGTTTCCTCACGGCAGTGACCCATTTCCTCTAGCTCCGAACTATGGCTTGACGCAGTGCGCAAGGTTGCCGCCGCGATCGCTTCTTCAAAGACACGATGGTGCTCTGCTCAGACGGTCCGCACAATGGTGATACCCCGTTTCTTCCGCCTGAATCCAAAACAGAAACCTTGCGTTAAAAAGATGATGATCCTGAATTTCCCAAATTTACCATGACCAATGAAGACCTTCGTCATGCGGATGCCGTGGCGCCTCTCCAACTACTCTTCAAAGACCGAAATTACCGCCATGATTGTGGCATGCCCAATTATAACCTTACCTTGTTTATTATTGTTACCAACTTTTGTTTTGTTTCGCAGGTTATAAACTGGGAAAGCACTCTTCATATTCCGGATGCTGCCAAGTTGTCCCCCGAGAGCAAGGATCTAATCCTGCAGCTGTGCTCTGGTCAGGACACGAGGCTCGGCAAGGATGCCAATGAGGTGAAGAACCACCCGTTCCTGCACGGCATCGACTTCGACAAGGGGCTGCGGAGGCAGGTGGCGCCCTACATCCCGCGGATCGACTACGCCACCGACACGTCTAACTTCGACCCAGTGGACCCCGACAAGCTGCGCAACTCGGGCAGCTCCGACTCCAACAAGTCGGACAGCGAGCTGCTAGACAACGGCAAGACGTTCCACGGCTTCTTCGAGTTCACGTTCCGGCGGTTCTTCGACGACGGCTACACGAACAAGATCAACCTGGACGACAACGACAACCAAGGCCCCGTGTACGTGTAGCCGACAGCCGTGTAGCGCGACAGTGATAAAAGAGACACTGAGACTAACTTGTAGGATTTTTTTACAAAGTGTGTGCCTTTGACTCTCTCTATTAAAACATTAGTTTTTGTAAACGTAACGAATATAACGTATTTAAAATTAATTAAAAGCCGTATTGTTAATAATCCCGGTGATAATGTTGTAATATTGTATCGTTATGTATTTGTAAGAGTAATCTTATTTCACTGTAATATATGTAACGGATGGATCACAGTAGTGCATAGCCTAACTATGGTGCTGTTAGCGGAGCGGGCGCGGCTGAGCGGCCCGCGTCGCTATATCTAATGTCCATTCAGTGTATACTATTTTTTGTAACTAGAGAAATTATTTATGAGATAAGAACAAGCTTACTGGAATTAGCGAATGATTGTCACTATATTTTCTTATGTATTTATCGAGGTAGGTCGCTTATGTGTGTTTGTTTATATACGTGTAAAACGTTTACTTATGATTCATAACGTCATACAAACATTGGCATATTTAGTAAAAACGTACTGTGCTTCCATTTTGTCTACAGGACACTAGCTCATAATGTGTGCCTTAGAATTTCAATATTAACATTTTTACAAGTGTATGTTAAAGAATTGTGATGGGTCGATCGAGTGTAGACTACGACATAGTAGATAAAGTTAGAACTCGACATATGTACTGAGTGCAATACATATTTATTAACGAAACAAAAGTCGATGCAGACTTCATTTGCTGTTGTTGAAGTTTTACTTCGATTTATATTTTAGTTGAGCACATTTTGAGTCGAATTTTCGTGTTTAAAATATGCAAGATTTTGTAACTACCATTTAACTAACAATATCCAATATAGTCGCAAAGTAAATAACATAAAGTAATGAGAACAAAAGGCGTTTTAGCCGCCATACAATAACAAACTGCTTGTTTGTGGTCGTTATAAGAGAAACGCCATTTTTCATTTGTACAGTAAAATATGAGTCAGTTCAATTTTAAATTATGTGTTATTGAATGTAAATTGTTTTATTCTGAAATGAATCATGCTTATAAGTGAATGAAAATAAAATATGGGAATTTTTGTTAATTTTTTTCTTTCAAATCCAAATTCAACACCAAAGACAATGAATATGACCTGACTATTGAGCAGCATAATATAATTTCTAGCATTACATTATGCTAGTTAACATTTTTTGTTTGAGACCGTTAACAAGGGGAGCCAGCTCCCCGCGCCCGTTTACCTACGTAATAATACATAAGTTCTCCATCGACACGACTACATGCACACCGTTAAAGTTGAGTGTTTACTTATATAGAAAAGTACTCTGTGCTAGTGAATTTGCGTATAAGTAATAATCTGGTTACCGCGACGGCGACCGTCCTCGCAAACACGCGCTTTGTTACGTGTGCCACTACTCATCCATGGGTGCGGGTGAGTTAGATCTTCCGCGTACTTGTATGTATATTCCTCGACCATTCGGTTAAATAATAAACCATTTAATAATAATATAAATGACATTTTAAAAGTTGGTTGTTTGTAGCGACATCTATGTTACCACAAAGAAACTAAAATTCACTAATATTATGAAGAGGTATTTTAAATTTTAGGTCCTTCACTCTTCAAAATCCAAAAAGTATCATGTTACGATGTTAGCCAGTAGATCCTCCTGTGGACTCTACAACCCAGCACTGGACAACAATACTCCACAATGTAGAGGTTTGAAACTGCTCGTTCACATCCTTGCCGCTATGAGCGGTAGCTAAGCGCGGGGCGCCAAGGACGGTGAGAAAGTGAGACCTGAGACCAAGGCAAAGAAGGAACTGGAGTCACGAGATTTTATTAGATGATTTTCCCACAAGCTAAGCGCGGGGCGGTGAGCGGTAAGATCAAAAGTACGAAAATGTCACGCCACGAAACGCTTCCGCTCATAGCGTCCAGCGTCCGCTTACCGATGCCCGCCCCGCTCGCCGCTAAGACCGCGGAAGTCGTGATCAGGCCGATAGGCAGTAGCCGGCTGAACCATTGTAGAACACCGGTTAGACTGGAAGGCGACCCCAAAAAGCTGGTTGGAAAAAAGCTAGGGAGATGACGAGATAGACTGAAAAATCGTCTGCAACAGCACATTGTTTCTTCAACACAGGCAATGTCTCACACTAGTTTAAAGAAAGGTAGAACTACACTGCGCACACGTGTGCCAGACACGCCGATCTGGGCGCGTCGCTCTATTTATTTTATTTATTTGTTTATCCTCGCATCGGAACGCCTTGGAGAAATTACACCAATGGAGCCCAATTCATTGAGAATCGGCCACTTTTAACATTATGTTTGCAGTGGAGTGGTAGTCATCACAGGAGCGGCGCGGTGGCGGGTACTAGACTTGTAGAGCTACACTTGATCCACGCCATGCGACGTCGTTCTACGTTCAAGGCGTGTTACACGTGTGCGTCGGTCTAATGTAGTCGGTGTAATGTGTTATGTGTGAAAAAGTTGAACAATTTGAAAAACTGTTCCATTTAAAAATAATCTAATAAAAGATATTATTCTAGAGAAAATATTCTTTAACAAATATATATTTTAAACAGCTTAATTTGTGGTTAATAAACTTGATTCCAAACGTGTCCTAGTAAAATCTAACAAATGAGACATTTTTAAAAATAAGTCAAGCACCAGTAAAAATAAAATATAGATTTATTTATTGAATTTTCAAATTCTTTTGTGCAAAATTCATAATTGCAATTTTAAATATGATTTCAAAATAATAATATCTTTATAATAGTATGCTTATGGATCAATTTACATTGCAGCAGGCTTAAATTCTTAATTTTCTTTATGGTTTCAATAAAAACTCTTGTACTCTTTGATTAAAATCTTCAGCATATTTCAAATGAATGTGATGTTTGCCTTCTGGGTACAGATGAATTCTACAAAAAAAGAAACAGTGATAAAAAAATATACACAGACTTTTTAATGAGAAGAAAACTTTGTTTAGGTATTTGGACTTACCTTGAACCATCAATATGTGTATGCAAGTGGGAGACATGAACACTGTCTACTAAAGGATCCTGTTGCCCATACAGTATGAATGTAGGGCATTTTATATGTTTTAAAAGTTCAGCACAAATGTTGCCATCCTTAGTTTTTACTATGGCTTCCATTCCATCTACCCACTCTGCCCAGTATCTGGCAAATAACTTTTCTCCATAAATCTCAATTAAAGGTTCTCTCATCCTCTTTGACCATTTATTTATATCCCTAATTTCTGTAAAGAAATAAACACATTTATTTATAAGTGCTTAAAAAAAGTGGATTTAACCCTTCAGATACCGTCAATTAGAGACACAATAGTAAGACAATAGATGCGCGGCCACCGGGTGTCGCTTGGGGATTCATGAATTAAGTGATGTAACACTTTTCCTAACACCTTTTTTTTTTAATAAGACCTATAGGTTTCACTCACATTTGATGAATTGGAATAAAGTTGACTTGTAATTATTATTATTTTTAATTGAAGAAATGGTCATGCCAATTCTAATTAAATTGGCTTGGCAGAAAAGTTAGCAATTGCCGAGTTTAACAAACAAAATAAACTTACTCTTATATAGTTCCAGTTCATGAGGCAAGATAAAAGAGTTGCTGCCCCAAACGACAAGCTTGTTGACAGCATCTGGGTACTTGGCAGCTAGGATCAGACTTGATATTCCACCATCACTAAATCCCAATAGGGAGTACTTGGGAATTTTCAATGCCTAAGAAAAAATATTGAACATGTTATGTTTCTGTTTCTGCACCACCCTAAGGTCGACTGGTAGAATATACCTAAGGCCTTTTTTGAATACACTTTTTCAAAATTAATTTCGTATCTACCTTCATAAATTCATAAGCTGCATCTGCATCCTTTTCATAGAAGTCTGTAGTAAATGTCTTTTCAGGTGGTCTGCTCTTCCCATAGCCTGGAGGATCCCAAGCTACTAAAGTAATTTTCTCCCGGTTGAATCCCTCAACCTGAGGTTTTCCTTCCGTCCATATTGTGCCCAAGGCACCGGGCAAGAATAGGGCATGGTGGGCTCCATTACCAACTTTCACATAGTTGATATCAAAGTTATTGACTTTTATTTTCTGTTCCTGCAGCATTATAAAAATTAAGGTCAATTAAATATGTCTGATGCTAAGAAACAGCTGATTCATTGTGCTGTTTCTAAACAACAACTACTTTTAACGTTGGCTTGACAGATTCCGATTCAAGAAATAAACAATTAGAGCGCTTTCAATGAAATTTCAACAGTCAAAGTTAAACTGTAAACAGCGCAAGTTAGTGCCAACAAAAACACTCATCACATAAAAAGTATAACAGAAACTACAGGTTACCTAACAAAAAATTATAATAAAACTAAGTTACCTTTAGATCTGCCGACGTAGAAAGAGCGCGACAAACATTTTTACTTAAATTTGTTAACGGTGAAGTTATTTTTCTAAGCAACATGTTTTTTGTAAAGTAAATTGCGATGAAAAGCAACTTTTATTATTAGACTAAGAGCACCGGTCCTTATGTATTATCCACTGTTATCTGGTTGTTATTTACAATTAATAAAAACAGAATTACTTATTTATTAGTCTTATCAGTAACTGGAGGTGAAAATCCAATTTTTATCACCTAACGTAATAGATGACAGAATGGGCAGACTGATAACAGTGACAGCAGGATAGCAATAGGTTATGTAGTACAAGAGAGAGAAGGACACAGAAGGTGATGCTCAAGTTGTACAAATACCTACTTTATTCACACGAATCGTTTCACTGAATTTCGTTTCATGCAAAAAATTGCGAAAATCCGCTCCTACTGCTTTTAAGGACGCTCAATGACTATATTATATTCTCTTTGGGGACGCTATTTACTGTTTTCCGCACTAGTTCAAAAAAGTGTGGGTGTGTGTGAACAAATACGTTTTACCCCCCGTACGTGCGTACATACGAACGTATTAGTTTCTTCACTTGCAGAATAACAAAATTAACTATTCTTCGTAAGTGAACCATGCCCATGGTACAATAATTTGCAAAAGGGCCTTTTCAACTTTGCAACATATTATAATGGCTGCTGTGGTCATTTTTTTTTAATTCATGAATCCCCAAGCGACCACCGGTGGCCGCGCATCTATTGTCTTACTATTGCGTCTCTAATTGACGGTATCTGAAGGGTTAATACACTTAAGTACTCGAAAACTGGCTCTTATCGCACAACGAATAGGTTCAACATGTCATGTTTATAACCCTCTTGTCTTTTTTAATTTAATTACCACTAGCTTTCCGTCCGCGGCTTCGCCCGCGTGGACTAGAGTTTATATCGCGCGGGCAGAGACCCGTGCTCAGCAGTGGAATTATAGGTAGCCTATGTGTTATTCCAGTGTCTCTTCTACCTACCTACCAAATTTGATCAAAATCCGTTCAGTAGTTTTTGCGTGAAAGCGTAACAGACAGACAGACAGACAGAGTTACTTTCGCATTTATAATATTAGTAGGGATTTACACAATAATTTATTCTAACAACAAATTTACAATTATCTGTGTTCTAAATTCTTGTATTTCTATGTAGGACAGGTAACGGTTTGATACCATTTCCTTCTTCTTCAACCTGCAAAGCGCGGGAAAAAGTCTATTAAATATTAATTTTTGTTTGTGTATTTGTGAAAAAAATGTGAAATTTAAGATTTGAAGAGTATTCTTTAGATGGCACCGCCACCGCCAGATATTGTGATTATGTTAAAAAATACTTGCGATAGCCTGCTTCCATCTAAAGCAAAACTAAAATGTAGGTATGGCAATTTTGGAAAATTTTCTTCAGTACAAAAAGAAACAAAAATGAAAAAAGAAAGTAAGTATTTCTTCGTAAGTGTATTTACTTCGTGGAGTTGCGGATAACAGCCCGTTTTACCTAAGTGTATTGAAAAACGTCGTTTGAAACACGTGGAGATTTGTCCCTGCAGCACTCGACTCCATAACACCTTCGCCTATAAGTTTTGGGTGAATTTCGCCTCGGTTGCAATGACAAACTTTCCCCACTATTTTGGCATAACGTCTCGACTTGCGCATGTGTCGTGTGCTCGGGACTCCGTCACGAAAACCGGATACTGGACCTGCGAACTGTCGCTAGTTCAACTTCGGTGTGCATGAGTTACTCTGTGGTATGCATGTAGTCGTGTCGATGGAACACTTGGTATTATTACATTGCAAAACGAGCGCGGGGCAGAGCTGCCCATAGTGACTGCCCTCGTGACGAGCTGTGACGGAGCAAATATGGGCCGCACGGGCGCCGGTATTTATCGCAATTTCGGCCCTAATAATTTCATTTTTTGTAGAACTTTTGCTAGAAGTAGTTAAGGGCCTATTACACAACGCTGAATATCGCGTAGGTACAATATTCAGACTCGTCCTATTTTTCATTCATAGAAAGACAGTCTGACCCCTAATACACTACGCGATACGTGGAACCAGTCTATGGTTAGATACGTCGAATCATAGACTAAAACGGGCTGAATATCGCGTAGTGTAATAGGCCCTTAAGAATAAGAATAAGAATAAGGATTGGTTAGAATAAGAATAAGAATTAGGATTGGTGCCAATCTTAACATACCGAGATTCCTTGGTGCTTCGGGAAGCACTAACCGTTGGACCCGGTTGTCATTCTTTCGATCTTCGAGTCGTTTGGGATCGTCAGAAACCAGGAAAGCTGATACCGGGCTTGCCAAGTGTCTTGTATGATTACTGGGTTTTGGAGGTCAGATAGGCAGTCACTCCATGTGAAGCTGGGTCTGATTAGATTGGAGGCCGATCCAACATAGTTGGAAAAAGTTAGGCAGATTGATGGATTGAACAGGCTGGCATAGACTTATTGAAATTTTTATAAGTACTTTTATTGTTGGCCAAGTCAACCTTTTTGCTGTTACCTGCATGGCCTATGGTCATGGCCCTCCAAACAACAACTCAAGACCCCCTGGAGTCGCGATATATAATTTGAAAAACACTGCAACAACCATTTAAAATAATCTAATAAAAGATGCTATTCTATAACAAGTATATTTTTTAAACAGCTTATTTGTGGTTTTATTACTTGTAGGTACCTACTACCGCAAAATCTAAAATGGAACAGTTTCTGAAATAATTCAAGAACGTAAATGAAAATAAAATATAGATTTATTTATTGTTTTCAAATCCATTAAACTTTTTGCAAAATTCATTAAATATTATATAAGAAATAATATAGGTAATTTTTATAATAATGTGCTTAAGGGTCAATTTACATTGCAGCAGGCTCAAATCTTATTTTTTTTCATGGTTTCAATAAAAACTCTTGTACTCTTTGATTAAAATCTTCAGCATATTTCAAATGAATGTGATGTTTGCCTTCTGGGTACAGATGAATTCTACAAAAGAAGAAACATTGATAAAAAATCATACACTTTGTAGTGAGAAGAAAACTTTGTTTAGGTATTTGGACTTACCTTGAACCATCAATATGTGTATGCAAGTGGGAGACATGAACACTGTCAACTAAAGGATCCTGTTGCCCATACAGTATGAATGTAGGGCATTTTATATGTTTTAAAAGTTCAGCACAAATGTTGCCATCCTTAGTTTTGACTATAGCTTCCATTCCATCTACCCACTCAGCGCAGTATCTGGCAAATAACTTCTCTCCATAAATCTCAATCAAAGGTTCTCTCGTCCTCTTTGACCATTTATCCCTAACTTCTGTAAAGAAATAAACACATTTTTTTATGTCTTTAAAAAAGCGGATTTAAGTGATGTAACACTTTTCCTAAAGGCTTATTTTTAATTAGACCTAAAGGCTTCACTCACATTAATTTATGACTTGGGATAAAGTTAACTTGTAGTAATAATTTTTTAAATTAAAGAAATGGTCATGCTGTACCATTAGTGGTGTGTCGTTGTAGAATTTTTGAACGACGAAACGCAACCGGTATTACGACGACAGAAACGTTTGTTAAGAGCGCCTTCACACTAGCGTTTGTCCAGCGTAGCCGCAGGCAGCATTTTCTCTGGAGTCGATTGAACGCTGCACTACCGCGGCGCAGGCGTCGCGTTGTTGCGCCGTTTCCTCTGGAGTCAATTGAACGCCGCAACAACGCGACGCCTGCGCCGCGTTGTCTCGGCGTTCAATCGACTCCAGAGAAAATGCTGCCTGCGGCTACGCTGGACAAAGGCTAGTGTGAAAGCGCTCTAAAAACGGTCCACGTCGCGACTGCCCCCTTAGCCAAGTTATAACCATTTCATTTGCGTCGAACACCTCTAGTTGGCCACGCCCCCGATTCTTTTGTTCTGATCATGTGACTGAGTGTTGAGATGACGTCATTCCCGTACATTTTAAGTTTTCTACTAGCGGGTTATCAAATTGGATAGGGGTAGGTACTGGTTTGAAGACGAAACTATCGTTGAGTGAATTAGTTGTAGAAAACGTTCGCTGTCGCAAAATCTGTACTACTCGTCGTGTCGTCGTTTCCAGTTATTGCAATGAAAAATGAACTTTATGTACAAAGCCACGTGTGATAGTTGAATGAATGGATTTTCGACATTATTTTCGTAGCAGTAAGGTAACAATCTGCATACAGTAATTCGAAGACTTGGTTTGAGCAACGAACTTTTTGGTCGCAGGATGGAAAACGGTTGTTGAATTGCAGAACAAAAAACGGTCTTTGAAAACTGTTCATTGCAAAAAATTTATATATCCTATCCTACTCTAGTAGGATATATAAAATCATTGGTTCATTGTTCAAACGGCCACCGCTAATTGGCAGAAGGGTTAGAGGTTGTTTAACAAAACAAACTTACTCTTATACAGTTCCAGTTCATGAGGCAAGATAAAAGAGTTGCTGCCCCAAACGACAAGCTTGTTGACAGCATCTGGGTACTTGGCAGCTAGGATCAGACTTGATATTCCACCATCACTAAATCCCAATAGGGAGTACTTGGGAATTTTCAATGCCTGAATAAAAAATATTTAATATTGATTACTAGCATTTGCCCGTAGCTTCGCGTGCTTACTTAAAATATAGCCTATGCCATTTAGGAATAAACCAGCTTTGCATCAGTGAAAAAATTTTTGCTATCGAAGCAGTACTATCAGAGATTACTTTAGGAAGTAATCTCTCTCTCTGATCTTTGTTTTTTTGGTTGTAGGCAACCAAAAAAACAAAGTACCTCTTTATTATTGTAATTATATTATACCTATACAAAAAACGAGGAGGGGTATGTATACTGCTTAATAATACCTAATATGAAGATGAGATGAGGTCAGAGACTTTAGTTAAGAAAACATATGGATAAGTTCTATAGTTACTTATCATTTTTTTTACAGTTAGATAAAGTTTTAATGAAAACTTAAAATTTTTCAAAATTCATATTATATATCGGCGCAATTACTTATTAGTTGTCTAATTAATAATTAAGAATGCCTAAAATTATGTAATCATTATTATTTTTAACATTTAGTTGATTTTGTGAAATAAAATAAGAAATTACTTTGTAAACTAAACAACACGTGCGTCGCCACGTGCGCACAGTGCATTGAATCACGTGTTGACTAGTATAAATAGAGGCGAAGGAACGAGTTGTGATTCATTATTGTTCGAGCAGTCGTACTGTGCGGACCTCCTAGTATTCGCAAATAAATCAGTTAAACACTATCTTGAGTTTCACTGCTACTATGGACAAGCAACCCCAAATGAATGGCCCGTTTGAGGAGGAAAGTGACGTCAGCGCTGCTGACGTCACCATTTTTAAAAACACTGCTGCTCGGGATTCTTCGATATCAGAAGTGGGATCCGAAGGGATCCATGGTACTTTTTCACCAACACCTGCTGCACCACAACTCCAACTACCAGGACCAGTGCAGCCATCACAGCCACCAATGGATACACCTATGCCCAGTACATCGATGGGTGGGGTACCTGAGTTCTTCACGCACATGATGAAAATGATGCAGCAAATGTCGGAGCGTTTATGTAAGCCCCTCGAGCCAAAAGTGAAGATCAATGATATTTATCTACCATCATTTGACCCGGACTTGAACGTTGGGATCCGAGAATGGTGTCAACATATAAGCAAAGCAATTGAGACATACAACCTTAGCGACTTTGACGTACGTATGAAGGTTGGAGGTCTTTTGAAAGGAAGAGCAAAAATGTGGGTGGATGACTGGATGGTTACCACATCTTCGTGGGACGAACTCCGTAATAACCTCATTACTACGTTTGAACCCGAGAACAGATACTCAAGGGATGTTATACGATTCAGAGAACATACTTACGACCCGTCGAAGGATATCGCTGAATTTCTATCACGAGCATGGGTTTTGTGGAGGAGAGTTACCAAAGATAAGCTTGGCAATGAAGATGCAGTGGAAGCAGTAATTGGATGTGTAAATGATGAACGTTTACGCATTGAACTACTTAATGCGAGGGCTACTACAGTACCAGAATTAATTTCGGTCGCATCTTCGATCCGAAGAAAACGTTCTCATCCAGGAGCAAGTTCCGTGGTACCAAACAAACGTTCAAGATTTTCAGAAGCTACTACACCATCATTGTTTTGCCGTATATGCAGAAGGAACAATCATACATCTAATGATTGCCGCTACAAACCTCAAACTACGGATAATAAACCTGAAGAATCAAAACGTATGGAGCACAAAGCAGCAAATCCACCTACCTGTACATTTTGCAAGAAATTGGGCCATACATACGAGACCTGTTTTCGAAGGGAACGAACAATCACCACAAATATAAATAACATTGGAGGACATAAACTTGCACCCATCAACGTTACAATTGGAAACAAAATCTTTAGAGCCGTTTTTGACAGTGGTGCCGAATGTTCAGTCATGCGCGAAACAGTAGCTAACGCCTTACCAGGACAAAGGAATCAAGCCGTGAACTGCTTAAGAGGAATTGGGAGATTTCCGATTATGTCATTAACAACATTATCCACAATTTGCACTATCGATAACATCGCAGTTGAGTTGCAGTTTTATATACTTCCAGATTACGAAATGTCTACAGACATACTGGTTGGAATGAACCTGATTAATGGCACAAATCTATGTATGACAATAACGGCAACTGGAACGAAACTTATTCGTCAACCATCCATCTACCAGATCAGTAAGAACAATCCAGTTTTTGAACAACCAGAGTGTGACCTCACGGATGACAATGAAATATCCCAATTACGCTCATTGCTGAACAAATATGAACACTTGTTTATTCGCGGATACCCAACTACACGAGTAAATACTGGTGAATTGGAAATCCGACTGAAGGACCCAAATAAATATGTGGAAAGGAGGCCTTATCGACTTAGCCCTGTGGAAAGGGAGAAAGTTCGCAAGATCATCCAAGAACTCTTGAAGCATAACATCATACGTGAGAGTAAATCACCATTTTCGAGTCCCATCATTTTGGTGAAGAAAAAGAACGGAGATGATCGCCTATGTGTTGATTTTCGTGAATTAAACACGAATACTTTACGAGATCACTATCCACTGCCTCTAATATCTGACCAGATTGACCAATTGGCGAAAGGAAAATACTACACCAGTTTTGATATGGCAGCTGGATTCCATCAAATTCCTATATCGGAATCATCAATTGAGAAGACTGCATTCGTCACGCCAGACGGACTCTATGAATATCTCACTATGCCGTTTGGACTGAGTAACGCCTGTTCAGTCTATCAAAGGTGTATCAACAAGGCTTTATCCTCGCTTTTGGATGACACTGCTCAAGTCTATGTGGACGACATACTCTGCAAATGTGCGGATTTTTCAGAAGGATTATCGAAGATTGAACGCATACTCCTAGCACTACAAAAGGCTGGGTTTTCAATCAATATGGATAAATGTATGTTTCTTCAAACAGTCAATTGAATATCTAGGCAACATTATTTCAAACGGACAAGTTCGACCAAGCCCGAAGAAAGTGGAAGCCTTAGTGAAAGCTCCTGTGCCAAAAACGCCCAAACAAGTACGACAATTTAATGGCTTAGCAGGATACTTCAGACGATTTATCCCGGATTTTTCACGCATTATGGTGCCATTATATGAACTCACTAAACAAGGTGCTAAATGGGATTGGAATGAGCGCCATGAAAAAGCACGAAATGACATCATCCAAATCTTGATATCAGCTCCAGTGCTCACTATATTCCAAGAAGACGCACCTATACTATTATACACTGATGCAAGCAGCCTGGGGTTTGGATCAGTTCTGGTACAAATTATTGATGGACGACAACATGCAGTGGCTTTTATGAGTATGAGGACTACCGACGCAGAAAGCCGATATCACTCCTATGAGTTAGAGACTTTGGCAGTCGTACGGGCTATCAAACACTTCCGTCAGTACCTGTATGGACGCAAATTTAAGGTTATAACCGACTGCAACGCTCTTAAGGCATCCAAACACAAAAAGGATTTACTTCCAAGAATTCACCGCTGGTGGGCATTCCTACAGAATTTCGATTTCGAGATTGAATATCGCAAAGGAAAACGATTGCAACATGCGGACTTCTTTAGCAGGAATCCGACTGATTTAGTAGTCAATGTCATGACAAAGGATTTGGAGTGGCTAAAGGTAGAACAAAGAAGGGATGAAGCATTACGACCAATAATGGATTCAATCAGAGATAACAACTCGGTAGATGGATACCTTTTGGAAGATGATTTGCTTAAAAGAATAGTGCAGGACCCAGTTTTTGGACAACAAACCTGTTCGGTTGTACCGAAAGCATTTCAATGGAGTATCATAAATTCCTACCATACAGCCCTCAAACACACTGGCTGGGAGAAGACTTTACGGAAAATCAGAGAATCCTATTGGTTTGACAAAATGAGCACCATTGTTCGCAATTTCGTAGACAACTGTGTCATATGTAAGACATCAAAAGGAAATTCAGGAGCCTCGCAAGTCCAAATGCACCCTATTCAGAAACCATCAACAGCTTTCCAAGTGGTACACATGGATATAACCGGCAAACTAGGCAGTCCGAACGATCAGCAGTATGTCATAGTAACAATAGACGCCTTCACAAAATA
This sequence comes from Mythimna lalbum, assembly GCA_949319445.1. Taxonomy (NCBI): domain Eukaryota; kingdom Metazoa; phylum Arthropoda; class Insecta; order Lepidoptera; family Noctuidae; genus Mythimna; species Mythimna lalbum. The sequence continues at coordinate 3,900,265 of OX439356.1, read as the reverse complement.
TGTCTTGTTTTACCACGCCACTGATAAGAGTCAGCATAGTACGCTAGGTGCTTTGAAACGCCATGTACACTTGTTTGGCCCACCGGTACAAATAATAGTTGATGGCGGAAGAGAATTTTTAGGCGATTTTAAAATCTACTGTGACCGGTTTGGGATAAACATCCATGCTATCGCACCAGGAGTTAGCCGAGCCAACGGTCAAGTTGAACGAATGATGGCAACACTCAAAAACGCTCTAGTCATGATCAAGAATTATGAAACGGAACAGTGGCATACAGTACTTGATGAGTTACAATTGGCTATGAATTGTACTGCACATCGGGTCACAGGAATTGCACCACTTACGCTTTTAACACAAAGGAAACATTGTGTACCACCAGAATTATTGAGTTTGGTGGATATTGACGAACAAACTGTGGACATAGAAGCTCTCACCAATTTAGCTCAACAGAAGATGACCCAAACTGCAGAACAAGACAGACAACGCTTTAATTTACGAAAAGCAAAAATACATCCATTCCAAAGAGGAGAATATGTGCTCATAAAGAACAATCCTCGTAACCAAACTTCCTTGGATCTCAAATATAGTGAGCCATACGAGATTTCCAGGGTGCTAGAGAATGACCGGTACCTCGTTAAACGTGTTGTTGGAAGAGGACGACCTCGAAAGGTTGCTCACGACCAACTTCGTCGCGCACCACAACCTGGCAATCCGGTGACCGTATCGGCGGAAATCGAACAACCTCCACCACCTGAGATAGCCGGAGAACCTTTGCCAAGTACATCAGGCGCTGAACCAGGTCAACAACAAGCGCAAGATCAAAACGAGAAAGATCAACCAGATGACTAAAACCATGTGAGTATCTACAACTATTACTATTGAAGGCTGGGCTAACAATACAACAACAATTACAATACGTTTAACCCTTCCTAGTTTAGAGCCCCTGTGCATAGCACAGCATCGACCTTTCCCTACTTTCCTTAGAGCCTCTGTGTACCACGGCGAACAAGACCGCCCAGAGCACAGCATCACACCTTCCACTACGAGTCTCCGAGAATTATAAAATCTTCGAGAATCTTCGAGAATAATAAAGTCTTCGAGAATCTTCGAGAATCTTAAAATCTTCGAGAATCATAAAATCTTCGAGAATCATAAAATCGTCGAGAATCATAAAATCGTCGAGAATCATAAAATCTTCGAGAACCATAAAACCTTCAAAAAAAAAAAAAATTTTATCATGAATTGGCAAAAAGATAGATAAGCAACACAGTTGCATACGGGTACCAAACTCAGAATATATTTCAATTGCTTCAGGTAAACTACAAATGTCACCGACGAATTCTTCAAAAATTGATCTACGACCTAACGTGCCCTGAGCAGGAAGAAGCCTTGGGAAGTGGCATGGTGCAGAGCGCGCACCACCCATCAGAATGGCCGTATCGGCGCAATTACTTATTAGTTGTCTAATTAATAATTAAGAATGCCTAAAATTATGTAATCATTATTATTTTTAACATTTAGTTGATTTTGTGAAATAAAATAAGAAATTACTTTGTAAACTAAACAACACGTGCGTCGCCACGTGCGCACAGTGCATTGAGTCACGTGTTGACTAGTATAAATAGAGGCGAAGGAACGAGTTGTGATTCTTTGCTGCCCTCCCCCAGTGACGCCCTAAGCCGAGGCTCGTACCCCACAGGGGGTGCCCTTAGCGTTGTCACTTAAATTATAAGTAGTTTTTAAGTAAGCCCTGGCTGGAGGCTTTGAATTTATTCAGGGCCGCCACAGGCAAGTTCGGTTGAGCAGACGACAACCTCAGAGGTTGACCTGCGAGAGGCCACTCAAAAAAAAAAAAAAAAAAGAGTTGTGATTCATTATTGTTCGAGCAGTCGTACTGTGCGGACCTCCTAGTATTCGCAAATAAATCAGTTAAACACTATCTTGAGTTTCACTGCTACTATGGACAAGCAACCCCAAATGAATGGCCCGTTTGAGGAGGAAAGTGACGTCAGCGCTGCTGACGTCACCATTTTTAAAAACACTGCTGCTCGGGATTCTTCGATATATATAATCCTTACTAATATTATAAAGGCGAAAGTGAGTTTGTTTGTTTTTTTGTTACGTCTTCACGTCTAAATGTCAAAACCGATTTTCATGAAACTTGGCACACGGATACACCAGCCTATGATATCCTATGTCCTGGAATAGGACATAGGATACTTTTTATCCCGGAAGTATGTACCCTTGGGATAATTTTCTGCTATCACGCGGGCGAAGCCGCTGGGAGCAGCTAGTACCTTCATAAACTCATAAGCTGCATCTGCATCCTTTTCATAGAAGTCTGTAGTAAACGTCTTTTCAGGTGGTCTGCTCTTCCCATAGCCTGGAGGATCCCAAGCTACTAAAGTGATTTTCTCCCGGTTGAAGCCCTCAACCTGAGGTTTTCCTTCAGTCCATATTGTGCCCAAGGCACCTGGCAAGAATAGGGCATGGTGGGCTCCATTACCAGCTTTCACATAGTTGATATCAAAGTTATTGACTTTTATTTTCTGTTCCTGCAGCATTATAAAAATAAAGTTATGAAATAGCTGATTTATTGTGCTGTTTCTAAACAACAATTGCATTTAACGTTGGACAGATTCCGATTCAAAGAATAAACAATTAATTAGAGCACTTTCAATCAAAATTTAACAGTCAAACAGAGAAAGTGAGTGTCAATATAAACACTCATCACATAAAAAGTAACAGAAAATACAGGTTACACAACAGAAAATTATAATAAAATTAAGTTACCTACCTTTAGATCTGTCGACGTAGAAAGAGCGCGACAAACATTACTTAACGGTGAAGTTATTTTTCTTAGCAACATGTTTTTTGTAAAGTAAATTGCGATTTAGAGCAACTTTTATTGTTAGACTGAGAGCACTGGTTACGTATTATCCACTGTTATTTACCTACAATTATAATTAAATAATATTTATATTCGTTGTGCACCCTGGGATTTATCAGTGGCGTCAGTCCTTATACACGTGTAGCAGTGGCAGAATAACTAAGTAGTGCTTAAACCGTGTGTTTATTCGCAATTTTAGTTCATATAACATTTATGCATCAGTTGTTAATACTTCGCCGGCTGACCACTGCATAACCGGTTGTGCGATAATAGGCGCGAAACAAGAACTGGGCCGAGCCGACCCCAGCTAGCTCCTGTGTGCGTAACCTATGGAGCGCATCTTTTTTTAACCGACTTCCAAAAAGAAGTAGGTTATAAATTCGGTTGTAAATTTTTTGTTTGTTACTTACCTCAAAATTCCGTCGATATTGGACCGATTGGCAAAAAAAGTCCCTTGTTTTTTTTCTTCTAGAAACTTTTTTCAAAATCCAGATTTCATGATGAAATATACACCGCTAAATATTGATCGTTTTAATCCCGTGGAGGGTCCATCCGGTACATGGAACACTATCGATTTGTAACGATAAAAAAAAAGTTCCTTTTTTTAAAAACTCATATTAATTTACGCATGTACGAAATTAATTTCTTTAAGAAAACGACAGCTGAGCCAGTCCAATGACCTGTAGGTAGTTAGTACGCAACGCCTACTCCTACGTAGGTACGTCATGCGCCCATTTACACAATTGATCGAAGTTAACTTGTAGGGATTTTTGAGCTTCACAGATGTTTTTATGATGATCGACCAAAATAGGTACATGTATCGTCTGCAAACCCGAATTTATAGTGTCATGTCGTTAGCTAGTACTTAGGTACTCTGTCGGTGGCGTCGGTCCAACAATTGATCCTTGGGCTGTTCCTTGTGTGGATGAAACCTTTGTACTAAACTTGTCACTGCAACACTTGGCTCCTTAACCCTTCAGATACCGTCAATTAGAGACACAATAGTAAGACAATAGATGCGCGGCCACCGGTGGTCGCTCGGGGATTCATGAATTAACACCGTCGCCTGGGCTTCTGGCGACTTCCGCCCCGGAGGCAATATATATAACCTTCTTTACTTGTATCAGGGACCGCGTTACACAGTTACAACTCTTATAATTCTATTTTTTTCTAGGGCATTTTCTAGGTATAGTAAAAATATAATTATATAGTAGGGTACTTTCATAAAATTCGTGTCAAATTGTAAACTGTTGGTATTGTACAATAAGAGAACAGGAAAAATAATACAAAACAATAGTATTAAAATTTTATTATCAATGTGACGCACGACACGCCCTAGCAAATAAACTAGCATTAAATGTTAAAAGCAAAGACGGTTTCTTAAAATAAATTAATCTTCCATTGATGCATAATATTGTGACGGTGGTTAACCCTGCACGGACACAGATGACACCATAATTTCCTGACCATATACACAGTGCCGGCGTTAGGGGGGGGGGGGGGGGAGGAAAGGGGAAGATGGGGCGAAGGCCCAGGGTGACAAATTCAGGGGGGCGCCAAGGTCTGGAGTTTCCTGCCTCCCCTGGTGCCAATCCTCAAAACAGTGCTCTACGCTCTATGCATAAGCATATTTTTTAGATGTATTTTTTGAGGGTTTGTGTGCTTACTTACGCTTACGATTGGTGCGATACTTCCACCTGGACACCACAATATTTTCGCCCGGGGTGTCAATGGTCCTTATGCCGGCACTGCATATACATCTCTCACGACTGTGGCTTACAATAAAAGAATCACTTCTAGAATACATATAGAACCAAGCTTTGGTTACTTTTCACTGACCCATAGAGGTGATTGTGCACAACTACCAGCACTCTTCATGACTTAAACGAAGCCAACGACAGAGCTGTCTAGGTGGTATATTGGTCGGACAAAATTTGAGTCGAATCGACACGAAAAGACTGACCCATAAACCAAAATGCCTTGATAAAAAAGACAGCAAAGCATCCAATCAAATGAGCTCCCGGCTACAAATATTCGCAATGAAGAAACAAATGAACAATAATACTATTTTATAGCTTACAAGTAAACGATTGAATAATAAAGGCGTTTGAGATATTGTGTTACTTCTGTGAAGTGTTCCTATCTATACTCCATCGGCTTAGGTAGTTGTACTAAAGGTAAACAATCTTAATGTCTTTTTATTTAAAATTAGCTTTTTTTTTTCGCCCGCGTAAATAAAATATAGCCTAATTCACTCAGGAATAAAGTAGCTTTCTATCGGTGAAAAAATTTTAGCAATCGGAACAGTACTTCCACAGATACAAGCAATAAAATAAAAAAGCAAACTTTACCTCTTTATTATATTAGTGTAGATAAATTGTATTAAAGACATACAATGATTATTTAAATTTAGTTAATTACCTAACATTGGTTTAGGTAAAAACCCAATTGTAAACGTTTTCAGATAAATTTTTAGAATTTTTTTTCGATAAAAGACACATTAATTCATGAATCCCCAAGCGACCACCGGTGGCCGCGCATCTATTGTCTTACTATTGTGTTTCTAATTGACGGTATCTGAAGGGTTAAGATTGTTTATATTTAGTTAAATAACTAAACCGATGGAGTATACAGTTAGTATACATTCCAACATACAAATCTAAAGTACGTCGACATACAGACACCTCAAGCATTCTCTACTATTTCATAGATTGATCTCAGCACGTTCCAGCTAGGTCTTTGTAATATTAATATAATAAAAATATCTGTCTTTGTGATTAACTGCAAATTCGAACAATATAATTAGCACCACATAGGATCAATGCCAGTGATATCGAGGCAGTGCTAACCTTACACAAAACGGGAATTTAGCGGCGGAAGGCGGGTGTACGCACACAGAAAGACCTCCAAACACGACGTCACGTTTATAGTGTAATAAAATTCAGTCCAGTGCAGTACTGAGATCGCCTTAGACCTTACACCTAACATAACATCATGATATAGGAGTTTGTTTGGTAATGTTACGTTAGTCGCAAGTGTAGCGTTACTTATTAAGTTAATTATAGTTCTCCAGCATGGCAGGCGTCTTCGTAACTCTTGCCTTTCTGCTCGGGGTCCAGCTTAATCATGTCGTCAATACGGAGGATCGTGATGGCGGCTTCGGTGGCGAACTTGAGAGACTTCACCTTGGAGATCGCGGGCTCGAGGACTCCGGCCGCTAAGTTATCGCGTAAGACGCCTTCAGTTAGGTCTAGGCCTACCCACTTCAGGTTCGCGTGTTCAACCTGAGAAAGATAGTTGATTAACCTTTTGAACGCCAATCACTTGTATACAAAATCGTGCCCTCAGCGCCACTACTTGATTAGAAGTAATAATAGTAGAAAATAAATTTACGACTTTTACAAGACCTTTTATTTTGTTTTTATGGAAAATTGCCCTGTTATAAGTCATATTTTTAACTTTTTCACACATAGTTCTTGTTTGTTTTATATTCAATAGAAACAAAAAACGCCAGAAAATATTTTTTACATTTGTTGCGTGGCGCTGGAGGACACATCGCGTATTATATAGATGAGCGTCGAAAAGATTTATAAAGTTGTGATATGACATTTGTCATCAGAAATGAAGATATCCGCAGGAGAACTAAGGTTGCCGACATAGCACGAATCGCACTCAGGTGGCAAAGGGCAGGGTACATTGCTCGCAGAACGAATGCGTACCGGAAGACGCAGCGAAGGTGAAGGTTGCGGGAATCCGATGGATGCGGGACGCACAGGATCGATCATTGTGGCGAACCTTAATGTCCAACAGTGGACGTCTATCGGCTGAAATGATGATGATGATGATGAATAATGAATGCTGTACCTTGGTTTGTGATGAGTTGTGGTAGGCACGGAGCTTGGCGACGAGGTCAGTGGCGTCCCGCGCTGCGTTGACGGCCAGCGTCTTTGGAATGACCAGCAGCGACTGTGCGAATGCGGCGATCGCCAGCTGCTCGCGAGAACTCTGTAACACGCACAGAAATATGAGAATTATAGATAAACCTGTAATGATGGATGAATCGAAATGATTGTTATCAGATAAGATTATTCTTTCAAGTAGTTCACTTTGACAGAGTGGTTGTGTTTAAATCTAGGTTATTAATACAAATACAAAATCATTTATTTCAAATAGACTAAATGCAGGCACTTTTGAATAGCCAAATGTCGGTCAGTCCAAGAAAAGTGAAGCTAAATTACTACTATCCTAACAACTACAATGAACACACATCAATGCTTCTTGGTTTGTGACTAGCTTCTCAGTAAGTTCATCTGTGCAGACTTTAGAACGGGATATTCTTGGTTATATTATAAAAAATTTGTTTACTTAATCTATATATATAAAAATGACCCCCGTTTTCCGTTGTCACGACTTGGCATGAAAACGGCTTGACCGATTTGGCTGATTTTTTTTTTGTTGTGATTGTTATTGTGAGGAGAAGGTTCTTATGGAAAAAAAAATTAGGGTAGTGTAGGGTAGAGTAGGGTAGAGTAGGGTAGAGTTGGGTATAGTAGGGTGGAGTAGGGAAGAGCGGGAGCGTAGCCGCGCGGGCAAAGCTAGTTTGATATAAATCAAAATCCATGTAAAAAGCATTTATCCATTCACACTTTAACTTTCACGTTTATAAAAGTACTAGCTTTTGCTCGCTTCTTCGCTCCCGTTAACCGATTACTCTACCCCACTCTACACTACTCTACCCACGGAATAAAGAAAAGTAGAGGAAGTGCCTCTTAAATATCGCGCGTGTGTCAACAGCAGACGAGATTCGCCTATTACATGTGCAGGTGAATATGGCATCTATTTCAAAGGCACTAGCGTTCTGAATAGAATAAATTCAAATTCAAAATCTTTTATTTCAAATAGACCAAATGTAGGCACTTTTGAATAGTCAAATGTCGGTCAGTCCAAGAAAAGTGAAGCTAAATTGCACGTTCCAAAGCGTAGATCTCTATGGAGAAGAACGTGCAAGAAACTCCATGGACACTCTTTTAAATCATATTATGTTGTGTAAATTGGTTACAGCTCCATCTAGCGTTGAGTAGCCGAACTCGTTGTAAATTGGTTAAAACTTCTTTATTGTTCGTGTCATGTCAAATAATAACAACTTTCTTACGTTGTAATAAGACCTAATTTATGAAAGCAATAAGAATATAATTTGTAAAAGTTAAGTTTGTAATTCGTAGCTTCGTAGCCAATCATATTACTGTTTTTATGTGTGTAATGTACAATTTGATACGCAAATGTGTGAGTTTGGCGACACTGGTTCCCGTGCTTAGCCACGTTAGGGGCACTTCTACCTATATTTTCTGTTCTGTGACTCTACCTCAGGGCCCGATCTAAGGGAGGCGCCGGGCATTTGCCCAGAGCGGCAAAAAAAACTTATTACTATCTTCCAACCTAGCCACGTTGTCCCACGTTGACACCCAAGTTGTCAGGTTGAGAATTTTATGTGCCAATCTACTTCAGGTTGGATAGTGGAAATATTTAAGACTTATGTACTTTTTTATATTTTATTGTCGATAGATTTGCGCTTGACCGCTATCTCACCTGATGGAAAGCGACGATGCAGTCGACGATGGAACGCGCTTACCTACAAGAAACCTATTCATTCGCGACTTAGAGACAGGTTGTAGCTATCAGGAAACACAGACTCCGGCAAGTAATTCCACTCCTTAGCACAACGAATGTTTCCAAAACGTTTTGTGCATGTAGGTGGGATGTCCACCATGTCCCGGTGGTGCATCGCCGTACGTCTATTACTTATATGGTTTTGTGTATGTAAAGGGCGGGGAAAATTATCTTTGCCCAGAGCGGCTAAATAGCTAGATTGGGCCCTGCTCTACCTTACTCTACCCTTCAACCTTCAAGCTATAAAGATATGTTAAAAAGATAGCAATGAGAAGTGAAATTGACCAGCGTGGTAGCAAAGTTCTCCAAGTATATGGAGAGCGCAGCCTCGACGGCGCCGCCGCCGGGCACGAGGCGGCCCGACTCCAGCACGCGGCGCACGGCGCACAGCGCGTCGTGCGCCGAGCGCTCCATCTCGTCGCAGTACGCGTCCGTGGGGCCGCGCAGGATGATGGACGCGGCCGTACGGGCTGCAGGCCTGCGGAACATAATGATTAAGGATTCATTGACATAACATCGCAACTTAAAAATTAAAATACAGATAGTGTTAGACATGACCTGACTTTTTAACCTAGGAGAATTCGACAATGTTGAGCAATTTTGCAAGTATTCAACGGACTATTTTTGACTTATCTTCGCCGATCTTTCAAGCGTGATAATTAGAGACACAATAGAAAGACAATGGGTGCGCGAACACCGGCGTTCGCTTGGGGTTTGATGAATTAAAGCGTGTCGGATCACGCTGAGTTTAGGGTTCCGCAGTTTCTGTCCGTCACAATAAGTGTCCCCACTTAAGAGTTAAAAACATACAGCGCCATCTCTCGGAAAATTGGTGAATATCTTGAATGATAATAGTATAATGATGGCTTTAGAATTCCTTAAAATGATTGCTACTGAGATACCTGCTGAAGTACACTGTAGTAGCTCTAAAGTTCATCTTATAATATAAATGAGCACATTATTTTTTTCAAATAAGATCATTAACAAGTAACTACACTTACCCCTTGATAAGAATAAGCTGATCATCACAGATCTGTTCCTGTACGACTTCAGCGGCCTCTCCAATCATGCTGGCTTCAAACACTTCTTCTCCCTCCATGTTGGTCAGAGAAGTCAAGAACGCTGCGCCAGTAGCCTTGGCGATCCTCTTCAAGTCAGCTTTCTTGCACCGCCTAACACCCATGGCGCCGTTTTCGACGAAGTACTTGAGACACAGGTCGTCGATACCGCCTGAGCATAGGATAACGTTGACTCCAGTTGAGAGGATCTTCTGTAAACGCTCCTTGGTGATGTCCAATTCGCGGGCGCGGATAGCTTCCAGCTTTTCGGGGTCGCTAACCAGGACCTGTAATTGTTGTTTCGAGTTAGAACAGTGTGCTCAGTGTGAGAAGCATTTACGTAGACGCGATCGAAACGTTTGGCTCTCTGATTGGTTCACAACTTGGAGCGGGCCAATCAGTGCCGAACGTCATAAACGTGTCGATCGCGTTTACGTAAAAAAAATTCGCACTAAGTACACTGGACACACATTTCAGTAAAAATGTGTTACTGTGTGTCTCATGCATGCCAGTGCTTTATGATTCAGGAAATAGCGACTGTCTGTCTGTATGAACGCGATAAACTCAAAAACTACTCATCGGATTTTGATGCGGTTTACACCAATAGATAGTGTTTCATGAGGAAGGTTTGGACGTATAATACATGCATATTATAGTAGTGAAAAGCCAAGAATTGCAAAGACCTGTAAAACCCATGCCAAGCTGGAGTTGGCTACTAGTGATAATGATTCTAGGATTTATTATCCTTATACATATTGTAAAACAAATCGTTCGTAATATACTCGAAAACTACTAAACGGATTTCTATGCAGTTACCGATTAAAAGACAGGCATTCATGAGAAAAATAAATGCATATTTTAATAGCGTATTTCAACGCTTCGTAACACCATTGCTAAGCTGGGAGTAGGTTTTTATTGTTATTATAGTATCTTTAGAGTAATAAATTTTATGTATTAGTCAGTTTGTTCTTTCTAAAAGTTTTTCTATAGTAAAACATATTAGCTTACCTGCACACCCATCTTCATCTTAGTCTTCTGTAGAGAGAAATCGAGACACGCAATCTTCGCATTCAGAATCTTCTTGGGCATGGCTTGGGAAGCCACGGTGCAGTTGAGGGCATAACCCTTGACCAGCACACTCTCCCGGGCGCTCTTACCATGGGCTTTAAGGATATTAATAGCCTTAATGGGATATTGCGCATTTCCTTTGTAGTCTGTAACTTTGATAGCCATTGCTGCATCCACTATCATTTCGGAGAAGAAATCTGCATCACTGTGCTTGGGGTTAAGGTAATTGTAAAATCATAAAATGAACATATACAACAGTTAATCACTGACTATTCTATAGTGTATACATACAGGGTTATTTGTAAAACACTGGCAAACTCTCAGGATTATGTTACTAACATCATAAACAACAACTTTTGTTCTATGACTTTTAAAAATTTATCAGATTTTCATACAAAAATATAAATATTACAAGGTCTATGCGGAAACGTGCGGAGGGGAGCTTGATGTGCTTGCGTCGCGTTATAGAGACGTAGGTAGGTACAGCAAAATACAAAGTTGAGATAGTGTTAGATAGAACAACAATATCTTGAAGGTTGGTTTTTGGTAAATAAATTACCTATGTTTCATAAAAGGCATAGAACAAAAGTTTTGTTTATAGTGTTAGTAATACAGTCCTGCAATGTTGGTGTTTCACAAATAACCCTGTGTAAATAATTTTATTTTCATAAACCTTTTCACTACCACAAGACAAAGCAAAATGTGTCCAGCACGGCCGCGTCATGACCACAGAGGCTACGCATTTTAAATGCTAGTAATCTTATAAAAAGTATTATTTTTCTTATTACAAATAAGAATTCTGTAGCTAGTGACTCATCAATGTATATTATGTGAACTGCTTACTATTTATTTTATCCATATTAGCATAAGATAACTAAAATAAACACAATTATTGTAGCTTGCTGCATTGTTTTTTTTTTGTTGTGGGGAAAATCATCCAATGACAACCCCCGCTAATGACACGAGCGGGAGCTAGTGTCAGACTCTTACTGACTAAAAGCCCACCCCGTTCCTTCTAGCCTTCATACCAGGGCTCAACCTCCCTTTCAGATAGCTAGGTGCTGAGAACACGCTTTTGCTTTCTGGATGTGCCAGTCAAATGGTTAAAGATTAAGAAAGAGAAGAATAGGTTACTTTTTTTCTCAAAAAGGATACGCTCCAATAAGTTTAGAAGACATGGTGGTCTTGGCGGCATTGACAATGCATGCTTTGCCAAGTGACTCAACGGTGACTGTGAGGTTGTCTTGCACATACTTAACGGCCTCCTTGCACGCTAGACGGTAACCAGAGATAATACTTGTAGGGTGAATCTTGTTCTTTACTAGCTCATCTGCATTCTAAAAAGAATAAAAAATACACACAAATAAAAATACAGTTATTATTATTTGCACTTGTATTGTATTCTTATTGTTTTAATACAATTTAGAGATGAAATAGTAAAATAAATTATTCAATAAATATTATAATTATTAGACTTGCAAGCAAATTAATTTTTTCATATCAATGTGTTCTAAATACTTATTGTACTATGTGTTAAGATTTTCTTTTAAAATAAAATTTTTCTGTAGCAGCAAAAACGGTATTTTTTAAATTTTATAGGAAAGAAGTAAGACCAGAACCAAGTATTTCTGTTATTTTCGATCGTAAAATTTATTTTCGATCGCTCCAAAAATGTAATGCAAAAAAATTTATGTGTAAAAGTGTTTTTTTAAACCTACTAATAATAAGAACTTCCTAGAAAATATTTAAGTACATGATACAAAAAGGTTTTCAAAGTTACATAGTAATTCTTTTATTATTGTTGTCTGATATTTTAACCACATTGACTTTTAATTGTTTACTTGGTTGTCATGGTAACAAAACAAACTTCTTACCTTCAAAAGTTCAGCAGCAATGATCACAACGGATGTGGTGCCATCTCCGACCTCCTCATCTTGAAGCTGTGCCAGCTCTACCAATACTTTAGCAGCAGGGTGCTCCACCTCCAACATCCTAAAAGCATTTGACATTGAATTGTAGAATCTTGGAAAATTTGTTCAGTCAGTGATTCATATCAACGTGTCTTCTGTGAGAAAATAATCAAATAGTGAATCAGAAACAGTTAATAATATCAGTTTGAAAGCTGTTTATTGATATTTGTGAATTTTTTCCTTTTTTTATTACTAAGCACTAGGTTTTCTCGCAGCTTCATCTGCGTACATAAAATATAGCCTATCGGTTTCTCTTGGTGAAAAATTTCATTTTAGTACTTCCAGAGATTACCTCCCACAAACAAAAAAATAACTACCTCTTTAAAATATTAGTGTACATTACAATAATTGAAGTATTGTTTAAAAGAAGTTGTGGGACTTACTTGAGGATGGTAGCACCATCGTTTGTGACTGTTACGTCTCCAATGTCATCAACCAACATTTTATCAAGTCCCACGGGCCCCAACGAGCTCTTTACAATGTTGGCTATAGCTGCCGCTGCCATTACTGTGAATCATTTCATCATCATCAGAATTTGCATTGTCTCCCACTCAATACTGCATAGGTTATTTTGATGCTACAAAAATATTCCTAATTGGACCCTAAGATCACTCAAATTGTAGTTTACGTGACTAAAACACATATCACACTCAGTTTTTGACATATTATCATCTCTTTATCAAGATATTTACAAAAATGTAACCATAAGTCGCGGTGCATGTGATCTACCGGAGCACAGAAACCTCATGTGAATAAACGTGAAATATCGTATGAACATTACCATTTTGACTTCTGACCGATGCCCCTGATGTTCTGGTCCCTGCGACGGATAAAGCTTGAGCGAGTGTCGACATTTTTAATAGAAATATAACACAAAATTCATAAAATAATCGTCCGTCACACTTTTTGATTCTCGAAGAACCTCTCAATGTTGCCAAATTACAAAATTAAATGACAAAATGACAATTCTATGTTAGTTGCCAGTAGTTAAATAAGAATAAAAAAGTAATGAGTTTTTATGGAATAATATAAATCGCCGAGTCATTACTCTCGGCTGACGATTTTATTATTTTATCCATTTTTTTTTCCATTACATCATGAGTTACATTAAGCTCTAATGTAGCAACACACATCTTTCAAGGTCATGTTGATGTGTGAGAGTGCGGTAATTTTTCTCATGACTAATAGGTAAATCCCAGCAAAATTCTGGTTCAAGTTAAATATTTTTAAATAAATGATTTTTCCATATTTTTTTTATCTGCCAATATATTTAGGTGCTTTGTGGCTCGCTTGTCACCTATTTTTAACATGACGCTTTCATGCCCCGACGACTTAGGCAGAGGTTTAAATAAGGTACCTACTGGAAAGTGTCCCGGGTGTATCGTGGGCGAGGCATCGACGGCGAGCAAAAGGTAGCTTGCCGACCAAACCTGCGTCAGGTTCCACGCGCGCTCCTTTGCTAACAGCACTGAAAGGTCCCAATAGGGCCAATGCCTGCGGGGCTGCGGGGACATTAGAAAGAGTGACCGTGGCCATATTAGAATGTAAACGGCAACTGAAAGACCCAGGTGGGGCCTCTCATTCCATCCTGGAGCGGAAGAAGTCATTTGCTGATTTCCGACACAAAAAAGATTTTTAGACGTTTTGCTAGCAGGTATAAAGAAAAATCTTGAGTATTGTTCGTAAACCCTAATTCGGTTCGCTATCAAACCCACTGACTATTAGAACCTACCTACTAGGAAAAGTACTAGGCTATAGTACCTACCTATCTACTAGGAAAAGTAGTCGCGACGATTTTTAAATTATAAGTTAGGTTTGTACCTATACCTATTATTTTTATTTTCTATACAGCAAACTAGACACTAACAATAACTTTATCACGCCAACAACGAACGTCTCAAAACAGACTAAGATTTACGACGCAAGAAAATATGAGTTAACTTTCATACGTCCATACGGCGGGCGTAGGGTCGGACATTTGATACATTTATCACGTACGATTCAGTATGAGGGTAGGTACTGGCAACAACTCAACAAGCTACGTAATTCTAGTATACGTTGACCTGGCATTATATTAGCTTTCCTTACTATGACAGGTCAATTTATAAAAGGAATATGTAAGTTTATTTTTCGTCGAGTGTACCTGGTTACGTGACCAGAGATATGGTGCGACCTCCAGAATTGGGAAAAGCACTCGTGTTAGTACGTGACGAAGTTTCTCGTGCTTAAAATAACTTTCCTGTATCAGTAAATTAAAGGGCTTCAGGAGAAGACGTTAAGAGAAGGGTTAATCAATGGTTCTCAACCTGATGGTGTTTTTATTTTTAACACTCTCACCGCCATGTGGTACGCCGGCCGCCCACGTAAATTCTAGTGCAGCAAGCTATTACTGATTTTTTTATCTGTTGCGGCAGGCCATGTGGGCGGCCGGCGCACCAAAAATTTAGCGCTAAAATTTTTGTCCGTTACTAACTGATAAATATATGGCGTGTCCTGCCAGCGTGCCACTTGGCGTGCCGCAAAAGTTCTCTCAAATTACACACGTGCAACACGCCTAATTTGTACGTAGAGCTACACATACCGCTCAAGTTATTAAAACAGTACCATCATCAGTCTCTAAGTTTTTTTTATTCGATCGTATTATAATTCCCCATTCCTAAACGTAAATTTTCAAAAATATGTGACGTCACACTAGGGAAGGGGGGAGTCTCACAAATGTGATCAGCTGTGACAAGGACGGTGGGAGGGGCAAAAAATCGTGAAAGTGTGACTTAATTTATGGATGATCCCTAAGGAAGGATTGCGATAGGTGTGGAATGCCGCTCTACTCCTGAAGCATTTCAGGATTAGTTATCCTCCTTGTCATTACGTCACTAAAGTGCTAGCGACCGCTTTCGGGGCTAATTAATTAAGTGAGCAGGCACTCCATTTTATAGACGTGTATTTTAACAGTGGTATGTACTATTAACCCCTGCTCAGGCAGGGGGCCATATTACTTCCATAGAATTAGGTAATAAATCTACTAAACCACCCGAACCCATAACCTTATATAGGATGACTGGTAACAACAACTAAACAAAACAACAACACACAACAACAACAACTTACCCAAAGATACTTTTTTTTATACTCATTATTTAACTTATATTATTTAACCGGAACATGTAGGTACATACACCGATGGGTTTGCAAGCGGCGCGGGTGCACTGCTACTATTGTAGGTAAGGTACAAGAGACATCGGCGTTACGCGGCTAACAGCTGAGAGGTCAACGGCGTGCGCGCGCGAATTTTTAGTGAAGAGCGGTTTTGTTATTGTGACAAAACTAATGAGATTAAAAAAAAGTTTTTTTTAGGAATTTGTTTGTAATAATGAGTACTATCACGTGTATAAGTATCGGTCACTAATTACCAATCACCCTATATTGTGTCTCCATACCCAGAAATAGTCCTGCCACAGCCGGGGTTTGTCTTTGTGTGTACTTGCATAGTGTAAGGGAAAATCGCTGGTTGCTCTCATTTATAGGGTTCCGTACCTCAAAAGGAAAAAACGAAACCCTTATAAGATCACTTTGTTGTCCGTCTGTCTGTCTGTCAAGACCCTTTATCTCGAGAACGCATGCATGTATCGAGTTGAAATTAAAACCGTATAGGTACTCAGGTCTGAGGTCCCTTGAAGTTGTGAAAAAAAAAACAAACTTTTGGGTTAACTAAAAAAAGGTTCGGCCTTTTACATCGCAACACTCTGGAAAGAAGGAAATCTAAATTCATATAGTACTTCATGGGTGAAATAGTTATCACAGATTAATAACAAATGCTTTGCAATGCTTATATACATTTGTATCCTTATTCTTCTTTATTATCTATTTTTTTTTATGCACCTGCCATATTTTCGCTTCACCACCCTTGGTTGACTGGTAGAGAAGCTGCCTAAGGCATTAAGTCCACCTTTGTACATTTGTGTTGCATGAAGTTCTAATAAATAAGTAAATAAATGCTTGAACCAGTTGTCAACGATCAGTGTCCAGTGCGACTTTATTTTACTTTAGCGCGATCAACATACTTATTATGTTCGGCGTTCCGATTGGCCCACTCCAAGCTCTTAACCAATAAGACAGTCAAACACCGTAAACGTTTTGATCGCACTAAAATAACGTTAAACAACTCGCACTCACCGTATAGGTGCGGGTCATCTAGCTTTTAAACCGTATGTTGGATGACGTCATGTTGCAGCTTGATAGACTACGTCACTATTACAGGGTATACCAGTTACAGTACCTGTTACACAACCGGCTATGATGTAACTTTAACCCGTTGTAGCGAGCGCAGATCTACGCGGGACACAATGACTTTTTCATTGTGTCTCTAATTACGGCATACGAAAGGTTAATCCAGTGCTTCACCCATGTCCAGAATGTGCTCATGGGTATCCTGTTTCCTTCTCCAAGGTCAAATCGTGCGATTCGGTCGTGAAAAACTGTTAAAATTTGACAAATTTGCTTTTTTGATAAATGTCACCGAAAGGTAGTCCTCGGGACTTAGTTGTCACATGTTTTCTTAGTTCTGAAATAGGGTTCTCGAACAATAACCACAAAGTGAAATTACTGGATATTTTGTTTTCATTAGGGGCCATGGCAGTGCCCTCGCCAAGGCGAGAAAAAAAATGGAGCGGCCGTACCATCCTTTTCTTGAAATAGTTCAGGTCATTCTGTATATGACTTGTAAGATTCCCCTAAACAAAAAATTACTATGACTACGACTATTAAAATAAAGAAATAAGTCAAAATTCGAACAAGCACGTTCGCTTAGTGCGAGCTCCTATAATAGAATACCTGCCCAACCGCCGCCGCGTCCTAGCTGACTCGAGTGAGATTCGATTCTCCAACATATAATATAACTAGCTTCTCCACGACTTCGTTCGTGTGAATATCAGATATTGTGGACGCGGAGACAGATTAGAAGTAGGCTACGTCCTTCCATGGGGTTCAAGCTTACTCCGTACCTTCCACCAAAATTTGTTCGGTAGTTTAACCGCAACTTTAGTTGATGCAAGCCATTGCCATAAAATCCTGGAGGCGGTCACCATTTTTTTTTTTAAGAGCGGGAGAAGTCATTGGAAGATTGCCAAAGACTTCACCCGCTCTAGGGCGGAAACTGATTAATTAAAACCACACCTATGTTCGTTCTTTGCTTTGTTTTCGTTTCCTTCTAGGAGCCTAGAAGATAGCCTAGAAGAAACTATTCACTTTGACTTAAAGACCGCTAGGTAATAGCTAACAGGAAACACAGACTCCGGTAGGGAATTCCACGCCATAGCTGTACGCATAATGAATGTGCTCCCACAACGCTTTGTACCTATGGGAGGGATGTCCGCCATGTACCGGCGGCGCAACGCCATACGTTTTGTGGTCCGATAATGGAAAGGACTTGGCGGAATTAAATTGTGTAACTCACACTCCCCGAAGTGTAAACGATAGAAAACGGACAGCCTGCCAGCTAGTAACTCGCCGTCGAAGCTCAAGACATAAAATATAAATGTTGCTACAAACTTTATACCCACCAAGTTTCAAAATTGGGAAAATTAGCGTGCGTCCCTCCTCTATGTCATCACAAGGACTCGCGACTTGATTACTTCGCTCGAATCATCCGTTGTTGCGCGGCTATCCGATGTGCGGTAGACTCGACTCAACGAAGGCTGAATTGAATTACACACCGATGTACGAAGAGTGGATACCCATACGTTGTTGACTCCCCCTACGACCCCTCTACGGTCCGGATTAAGCGTTTCGCCTCGTCGTTTATACCGCGTACGTCGAAGGACTGGAACAATCTGCCTACTGCGGTCTTCTCGTCCGATTATAATTTGAGTGTCTTCAAGGCAAGAGTGAATAGGCTCATAAACTAGTGCGCCTTACCATCAGAGATTGCATGACTGCTTACCATCAGGTCGGATCGCAGTCAAGCACTAGTTTATATAAATAAATAAAAAACAAGTTTCCATATTCTTAGGATGTTCTCTTCTGAATCCGCACAGAATATCAGCGCCATTTGGTGTCTCCTGTATCAGATAATCTAATCCTTGTTCCTAAATCTTATTCCTAATCTGTTTGTCTTTGTATGATCATCATGTAAAGAGGAGAGATGAAACTCAAGTTGCTAAGAGTTATGAGTTTACAAGTCAATGGATGGAGAGGGAGAGGGAGGCCAAAGAAAAGATGGATGGATTGTGTGAGAAGTGATATGAAAGAAAAGGAAGTTAGTGATAGCGTGAAGAGTGACAGGACAGAATGGAAGAAAAAAACGTGTTGTGCCGACCCCAAATAAAACGGAACAAGGGCAGGAAGATGAGATGTTCCTAATTCTGTAACTAGAAATCATCATCATCATTTCTGCCGAAATAAGTCCACGGTTGGACATAGGTTTTCCCCAAGCGTCGCCATAACGACCAGTCCTGTGCATCTCTCTTCCGTCGGATTCCCTCGATCATCAGTCCACCTTGTGGGAGGACTTCCAACGTTGCGTCTTCCCGTACGTGGTCGCCGTGGTTTACCAAGGTTATCAACGTAGCCTGAAGAATCGCCACAGCTACATAAGTGGCAATGAGATGAGAGAGCAAAACAGATCATTCAGTCGCCACTCCAGAACCTTTACCTTTAGAAACTACCTCTTTTAGAAATATTGAAAATAAATTAGTCACCGAAAATCTATTTTAGTCCGACACACGATTACTCGATTATTACCTTTGCAAAACTGAGAGGGTATTATATTATAATTACATTGTATTATTTTATGATGGATCATTATGATAAGATGAACCAAAATTGTCTACGAAAAAAGCGCGTCGAAATCATCCCCGTAGGGCCACGCTACGCACGGCTACGCCGTAGTAAGCTTGCTACGGCTGCTACGAGCTACAGCGGTTGTCGTAGACAAGTATGCGCACTTTGTTCTTTTTATAAGCTCTGTTTTTACTTTCACGAGTATCTTACTATTTTTGGTAGATACATGAAATAATTTTAGCTTTGTTTGATGACAATTTAGTTGGCCCAACCTGAGAATTGAACCTAGCGTCTCGCTGTCGTTTATCGCGACATGTTTCGTTACTTTTGTCTATAAGTTGATTAGGTGGTAAATATTTATTATGTAGTCCATACATGATATAAATACCGTTTAGTTAAAGAGTACTTAAATATGTAGATACAATTTATCAAAAAATAATAATTGGAAAACTTTGAGTCTTTAACGTATGCAAAGTGCTGGAGAGCTTTATCTTTGCTATTTTCATCTGTAATCGTGAGAAATCTTCCTTCAATGTTAGCGCAAGAAATTCCTATCTATAAAAGTTGGTTTTTCTTTTAACACTCGTTTTCGTAAGAATAACAAAAAGCTACTAACGAATTCATTAAAAACGATATCCCCTCTAACTTGCACAAATCCAGCTAAACATTTTTTTTTCTCTATTATCTGTAAAGAGGTTGTTTACGTTTACCCGGCTTTTAAATCCGCACGATGTCCATTGCAATTCATGTCAAGCGACGTGAATAAAAGCTGACAATATCTCAGAGAACTTTAGCCGACGTTCATTGGAATGCTCCGCAACGCGTACCGTATCTATACGAGAGAATAATCTCGTTTTCTGCGGCTTTTAACGAAAGCCCGATACGGAGTCGCCGAGCAAAACAAATAGCGGGTAGCTGTGCACATGCGCCGCGCGCGCCACGCACGCGCCCCGCGCCGCGGCAGTCGCGCGCCGCCCGTCGCCGCGCCCGCACGTGCAAAAATAGACTCGCGCTCCCACCACGCGCTAAATGGCGCCCAAACCGGGACCTCGCTCACGCGGGTAAGTCCGTTACATAATCAAATTATCACATCAAAAAAATAATATTCGTCCTTGAGATGACAAGTGGTCCATGACGCAGCATCCGTGAGGATCTCCGAGGGCGTGGTAGGGCATCGACTGGGGAGGGGGCACGGAGTCGGCGTGTTGGCGATAGCGCGCCGCCTGATAAGGTTGCAGCCCTCCCACTGTCAACAAACCCTTACATTATATAAAACATTGGACTGTTATAAATGAGCGTCAAAACGAGTGGTAGCGGAGAGTCATCTCGAAGACGTGTATCTATTGATTTTCGCTTCGCGTTCCGGAGACTCTGCGGCTGTTGCCTGAGACACAATTAGATATATTGTCGCAGCCTCTTTAGCATTCAGCTGCGGAACTGTCGCTCCGCCACTGAATCAGGGGTTCCCGAGAGCTTGTACTGAGATACACGCGCCACTCGATAGTCATTACTCTTGTTGACATGTGGTGACTTTGTGGTTAGGCCCCGCTTAATTCTGTCAAGTGCGAATTGACTGTAAAGTACCTACCTAGCACTTATGTATCTTTAGTAATCCATGTTTTAGTCTCAAGTCATGTATACAGTTGGTAAGATAAATGAGCTTGCTTTAGTAGGACGATGTAAGTAGTCGACCCTGAGCATTTGTCTTAGTATATATTCTTCTTTAGAATGCCAATATACTTTAGCTGCCTGTTTATAGTAGGTATAGTTTCGTAGATATTTTTCGCGAAATGGATAGTTAAAATGGCCTGACCGAGTGGGCATGAATAATGTGCGGTTTTGGTTAGTTTCTGGTGCCAAATTAAAATATGTAAGGGGAAACCTCAATAGGATTAATATTAAAAGACCTTATTAAGTTACACGCCGTATATTTAGGAAGGAACTATGTTTTACTTGCAATGTGATGTGGTTGACTGGAAGTTTTGGTTGTAGGACCCTGTTTATGGATTAGAAATATAGGAAGTAAAATTTAGTCCAATTAGAAATCGCAAATACGCAGGGTGCAAGCATGGTGATTACTGCTTGTTCCTTCTAGATAATCTTAGCCTTGTAGTGTTACACTAAAAAAATATGGTTATTAATGTATTATTCTTATTATTTTGCCGTATCTATAATTCTATGAACCTGACAGATTAAAGACTTCAGATTAGAGATATTAGAGACAAAAACGCAATTTCCTCAATCAGCCGTGTGGGCTGCTTATTACTTATCTGCGTTCAAAAACAAATGTATTAATGAATTTAATGTTCATATACTGTTCTTTAAGATACGTGGTTTGGAAGATAGCTGTCTCATTTATGTGAAAGAGACACTCTCATATTTGAAGTATCATCATTGATGAAGACAAATCTTTTTGTGCAATAAATGATTACTTACTCAATTTTATTAAGAATACAAGTGATAAGCTGTCTAGAATATTTATTATACTCATTGAAAAGTAAACTAGAAAGTCCAAACTGTCCGCAATATAATATTTATATGCCTTTATGTTCTCTACATTCGTATAATATCATCGTTGTGTGAGTTTCTTTCCTTTTCAATATCCATTAAAAGTACTTTCAAGATATAAACTAATTAATTAAGAAAACAAACTTTTGAACTAAAAAAGAATCTCATAAAATAATAAATGGAACATCACAAAGTGCCAGACTCAAATTCAAATTTGAAAACAATTCGAGAATGTTTTGGTTTCATAAAGAAATTCTTGGAATTGTTCGCTTGAAGTTATGTCGGATATTCGGGACGCAACGACTTGTCTAGAGAAGTCGACGAAGCTATGTCGAAGAGCTATGTCGAAGGTATCACAGGCTTTAAGGTAGCTAAGCTTAGAGAAGGAATTCCGAACGTCTAGCGTAGTGCAATGTTGTATAATCTTCAAAGGCATTTTGAACTATCAGTATTCTGTATTACTTACTCGTATTTCTTGGATGTACATAATATATTATGAGCTGTTTATGAGGAAAACTATCAGTGTGAGATGTTTAGTTGTCTACTGGGGCCAGGGCAATCCGAAAGGGGGCTCGATGGGGGCTCCTGGTATCCATACCAGCCTTCAGGCTAGAAGGAACGGGGTGGATTTTTAGTCAGTAAAAGTCTAACACTATCACCCGCTCCACTCAAGAGCGGGGGTTGTCTTTGGATGATTTTCTCTACCATAAAAAAAATATGTTTAGTTGTATTGCAATACTACACCTAATGTTTGGGAGAAGACACAAATTCCTGTAACACAGATATTTCCATCTAGCACAGGAGTCAAGACTTAACTCTGCCGTACCCTTTTTTATCAATAAATATCGTATGTACCTAATAGTTTAATAAATTAAACTCCATGTTCTTTTTTTGAAAAATGTAAGTTGTTTTTTTAAGAGTAGTCACAATAACCGTTTCATGGACTAACTTCTTCTTTATCTTCTTCCACTGCTGGACAAGCTCCAATCCATTCATATGCGTCAAAATCCATTACATACATATCCGGCTCTGCGCTAACTCTATCGATTAAATTAAATTACAATTAATGTTATAATTACACTACCGCAACCCATTACGTCCCACTGCTGGGCTCGGGTCTCTCCTTAATAAGGAGGATGTAACCTAGTGATACCACGTTGGCTAGACGGGATGGTATTATTTATTAGGATTTTATTGCAAGTTATCCTCCTCTTTCACTGGTTGCAGTATAGTGAATGTAACTGTCCATGTCACCACAAAAAACGCTAGAAGCGGCTGCAAAAAACAGCTGAAGCGCGCGACAGCGGAGAAGCTTGAAGCGGCTTCAAGCGCTTTTTTGTGGCGGCACCGCCGCACAAGAGCCACAAAAAAAGGCCGCCTTAAAATGCAGCTTGAAACGGCGTTTTTTTGAAGCCCGCACTATCTCCTTCTCCGACCAAGGGCGGGAGAGGTCATCGAGATGATTTTTACCCACCGAAAAAATAAAGTAAATAAAATCACATAAATTAATAATGCAATATTCTCAACAACAACAAAAAAAAACAACTCACAAAAATAATCCACCACACATTTTCTCAAAGTCCCAAGAGAAAAAGCGTACCAAAAATATAGCGTCCTGTTCAATATATCCCAATAGTCCCAAAGGTTAATCACTGAATAGATATCCGTGGCTCTGTGTGCCCACAGTATGGCCATGTTATCAAGGCTGGTCCCGCGAGTACACTAGGCGGCGATTTCTTCTCCATTTATATGATAATTGGCGGGCGACGCCGGGGAGCGGGCCATGTCTCCAGATATTAAATGGACTGGCGCTCGAACCGACGGTATTGGCTCAGATATCTTAGGAATGCGGTTACCTTCTTTAGTATTGTTTATTGGAGTCGATTGCGGTGATATGAATCGGTTGTTTCCTTTTTATAGGATTCAGGAAATGTTTTTCGTTAGTGTAGTAAAGTTTTAGTTGGTAATTTTTGTAATGCATTAAAACGGCGTGAATAGAGACTTAGGGGTGAATAGAGACAAAACTTTAATACAATATAATAAAATATTCCACAACTACCACACAACGCCGTCTAGTCTCAAGCTAAGCAGAGCTTGTGTTATGGGTACTAGACAACTGATAAAAATAATTATATACTTCTATATACATACCTGTTATAGATAAATTACACCCAGACACAGAACAAATGATTATGCTCATCACACAAACATTTGTTCTTAGTGGGAATCGAACCCACGTCCTCCGGCATAGCAGTCAGGGTCACTAACCACTAGACCAACAGGCCTATCTAATGTAGGCCTGTCTAAACAGGCATGTCTAAATTTTGGTTTGGTTTTTCACTTTGATACCATAATATCGGCCTCTAACAAAGTATCGATTTTTTAGCATAACAATTCGTTAATAAATTGATATAGTTAAATGCTGCAAACAAATATTCAAATATCGAGAAAATACCCTTTAAAGTTTTGTCTCTATTCACCCTATTTTACCCGGTTCTTAGAGACTGCTACAAAATGCAAATTCGCATAACGTAAAAGAATTTAAAGTTCGTGCTAGATATGGTTATGTATTTTGTTTTCTTTTGGATTGGAGAAACATCAAATTACTTCTCCCGATCTGGATGCAGTGGGAGTGAGTGTCTGACTAAAACCGAAAACCCACCAGTGTTTTTACAGTGCGCTTGTTCTTACGTAAACGCGATCGAGACGTTAACACGTTTGGCTCTCTGATTGGTTAAGATCTCGGAGCGGGCCAATCGGAGCGCCGAACGTCATAAACGTGTCGGTCGCGTTAACGTAAAACAAACTCACACTAGGCACTCAGTACAGACACTGTAACTGCTATCCATGACAGCGTGAGCCCCGTCTATAATTTTGACCTTATGTTTGTTTATTACTAGTAACTACAAATAGAAAGTATTTCCGATATCCACGAGTGTTTCGTTTGCGTGTCTACCTCCAAAGCCTGTTACTTACTCAAGCAGTGCCATCTGGCTTAGTACACTTTCTACTGGCATAAATCACTCCATAATTTTCTCTCTGATAGCTATAAGAGTGCTGTATCTACCGACGTCAAACTAAGTAAAATTTGCTAAGAAGCAGAAGGTCTGTTCCATTAATACGAAGTCAGTAAATCTCCCAAAAGTTCACGGAAAATCGAAAGGTTCCCCCTTAATTGCTTCCCTAACGTTCCTTCAACCGTCACCTGATCGTCGCAACTCAAAGACACCTGTTCATATTACTTTAAGATTAATCCTGACGTTTTCAAATATTACAAACGCGTTGTTCATAACTGGAAAATTATCCTTGACTGAAAAATACCGGATGACACATCTCAGTTTGTTATCTCGAGTCTCCGAAGAGTTAGAATCTAGTGTGTGATTGTAGGTGAGAAATTATAGATATTCTTTATTGTACACCAAAAATTTAAATTACTTTAGGAACTTAAAATTAATTGGGTGTCACAATGAGCGGTCTTAAATTGGTATTTTCCTTCTTCTTTATAATTGGGTGCTTCCCTACTCTTCATATCCCTACTCTTATAAAGCATAATCATAGCAGCCTTATAATGTTCCTACTGCTGGGACTTAGACCTCCTCTCCAGGAGAAGTTTTATTTATTAGCCGACTCGTTTGAAAATTTTCATGTTCCATCAATCAATGAACTGCTTGTTACAACTCCATTGATGCAGGTTTCTCTATGTCTGTTCTCTTACACCATGTCGGCTTCATCATGCTGCTTATGTTCCTTATATGGTACCCTTTTTTCCAGTCCCCAGGTTGACAAGGAAGATGAATATCAGATAGAAGAGTCTTCAATCTAGTTGACACCCAGTTGATTATTGCCTATCTCGGCTTTGATTCCGGTGTTTCGTCTATTCATCATCCTTGAACCTTGGGACCATGCCTCATAGTACTTTGGGTCTGCGCAGCACGATCATTTTATCGTGTCAGCAGTCTCCGAGTTCATTTTTTTTTCTTATCACGAATCATACAATCCATCCATTATTTCTTTGGCCATCTCCTGCTCGACCCATCCACATATATGTGATAAAGGTGTTTAAACCTAGCTATACGGTTTAGAATCCGAATGATTGAGATGAATTATTTATAGAAAACTTAGTAACACTTCCCGGTAGTAAAGTATACCAAGTTAATTAAATAGAATAATTAGATACAGTCAATTTAAGTAGCAGATTGTCTGTATCAGAACTAAGCTAAATAAACCATGATTATGCTAAGTTAAACTCGTACATGCTTACATAGAGCTGTTTATAGCCTTTCGTATGGTGTGTACCGCCCAAGAAGCAGCGATAAGGGGCGCCACATTTCACGGGGCTCATGAATTACAAGCGCAACGTGATTTCACTACGATAAAGTGGCGGCCATAGCTAAGCTTTTCAAGTCATGTCAGATGCGACACACGTCTCTTGTTTCATAGTATTCTGCCTACGTGTTCGGTTTAAAATATAACAAGTTTTTTCCTTTTTTAGACCGATAAGTAAACGTAAAAAACTGAACTCTGTATGTACGCAATATCTTCAAACGCCGAAGCATTCGAAGAATTTTTAGTTAAAATGTTTCAAAGAGCAAATAACAATGAGTGGTCCTTGATTCAGCTTAGTTTGAGACTAGATGGTGTTGTGTGAAAATTGTAAAAAAAAAAAATCCTTTAACGTTATTTATACAGAAACTGTGGAGATTGTAAAGACATGTATTATATTATTCATGTTAACACATACGTCTATATGCAAACGCGTTTGTTTACTCGCATAAATTGCAAAGAATTATTTGAAATTTTAATAACACGGCGTTGGTCGGACATTTTGGAGCGTAACCGACGGGGAGTGCAAGCTAAAATTTTAAACACAACACGAAGATTAGATACCCGGGGAAATTGCAGTTGTAAATTGTATCCGAAAGGCCTTGAGTTTACACGGTGTAATGAGGACGGACTTACGTAGTTTTTGGCGCAGTCCCACTGATATTATCGAATTGGATCTTAGATATTTGGAAACGGTTCACTATTATGTTATTTTATAGTTTTTAAAGTGATTTGGCTTTCGATAAGCCACGCTGTTTTGGTATTTCCTTAGGTGATAGGAATGGGTGGCTCGCTTTATCAGAGACAAATAGGAAAAATGGGTTAAATGAGTAGCTGAATGGTACCTTAGAGAAGGCGAAAGGAAGAGAGGATGAAGTTCTGACGATAACGTAAAGGCGGAAGCAAGGCCAAAGTGGAAAAGGAAAACTCATGACCGGGAACTATGGAAGAATATGGGAGAGGCCTATGCTAAAGCAAAACAATCTTTTAGCTCTTCAGATACCGTCAATTAGAGACACAATAGTAAGACAATAGATGCGCGAACGCGTTCGCTTGGGGATTCATGAATTAAAACTGATGTCGAAAAATATTTTTTTACATTTTTATTATTAACTAAACAATGTATTAGACTGTTAATAATGGCTATTATTATAAACTGATTCGGAAGCGATGGATGCGTGACGCACAGGACCAGTCATTGTAACGACGCTTTTTTTTTCGGTGGGCAAAAATCATCCAGTGACAACCCCCGCTCTTGGGTGGAGCGGGAGATAGTGTCACTCTTATTGACTAAAAACCCATCCCGTTCCTTCTAGCCTCTATACCGGGGCTCGAGTTCGTTTTTGTAACGACGCTTGGGGGAGGCCTATGTCCAGCATTGGATGTCTTTCGGCTGATATGATGATGATGATGATTCGGAAGCCATATCTAATATAAACATTCTACAGAATTGTGTGTTTTTGATGTATATAAGTTGTTTAGTGTATAATAGGTCAACAATTAAATAAAACCCAAATAAGAAATGAAAATAAACACAGCTTTGCGAGTTACTTTAAAACCGAAAATATGTTAAAATTACCATGTTTGCAGCCACGTTTTAAGATTATTACCCGCCAAGAAAATACTGCAATATCCCGTAAAAATATCCCCCGCAACCAACCTTAAGCGACGAAGCAAAATATTTCAAGAAAACGAACTGCGAATGGTCCCATATATCAAGTTGGGTTGCACACGTTGTAATATAGATAAACCACGATCACACTTAGTGTGCCGGTGTGCGGTAGATATAGGATCACCCCATAGTTTCCCATGAGTCTCGTAAACCCGAGAAAAGGATTACAGTATGGGTAGGTGGGGAGTTTAATGTGGAAGTAGTCCGTGTGCTGTTGAAAAGTTGTACAGTGACGACCACAACATTGCTGTTGAAGTATTGACAGTAGACTGGCCTGTTGGTCTAGTAGTTAGTGACCCTGAATGCTATGCCGGAGGTCGTGGGCTCGATTCCCACCCAGGACTAATGTCTGTGTGATGAGCACGGTCATTTGTTCTGTGTCTGGGTGTGATTTATCTATATTATGTATGTATTTAGAAATATATAAGTAGGTTTATTAGTTGTCTAGTACTCATAACACAAGCTTTGCTTAGCTTGGGACTAGACGACGTGGTGTGATAGTTGTGGAATATTATTATTATTAAGAATTTAAAATTGATCTTTTATAGATACACTAGTTACAGCTAGCGGCTTCACCTGCTTGAAAGTAGAAAATTGTCACAAACAATAAAATCTCTTATGTGCCTGGACATGGTCTGTTTGTGTTTCACGTTTCATTGAAATCCGTTTAGCGGTTCGACAGCATCGTCGCTTTCGACCAGGTGAAATAACGGTCAATCGCCAACCTATTAACAATAAAAAAAAGAAGTAACAAACATACACGCACACACAAATATAGTGAGATTGTTTAAAAGTAGCTATGCCAGTTTCTGAGTTCATTTAAAAATTACATAGAAAAAATCGCTTAGAGTTTTTCCGCAATTTTAAAAACGATTGGGGAAGGAAATTAGGGCATTTTTAACCCTTCAGATACCGTCAATTAGAGACACAATAGTAAGACAATAGATGCGCGGCCACCGGGTGTCGCTTGGGGATTCATGAATTAATTTAAAAAGAAATATTCAAATCGGTTTAACCGTTCCCCAGTGATGCGCTTATTCCACCAGCGAATAGTATTTAATTTTTATGAAGACCTTTTTTTGTTAAGGACTCAAAGACTGCTGATATTACAAGATTGACGAGGTCAATACCTGCTAGGGCTCAGGATTGTTCGAAAAATGTACCGAGGGTACCGCCTACTGTGGGCTGAAGTTAATAAAAGTCTGGCACTCTCTCTCTCACTTCACACAGAGCGTGTGAAGGCATTCAATATTATTATTTTGAAGATAAGGGGCTATGCATCTCCCGTAGTGTAGGGGATGTAGTCACTGCAACCTAAAAGATCTATTGTAACTCGCCACCTTGTTAGAGTAACTCTTTTAGCCCGGAGGCTTCCAGGAAGTCTAGAATACTCCTAGCTTTAAGAGTTTTAATCTCCTCCAGGCGAATAATGTGTCAACCCAGATGGATACTCCGTTTGTGGATAAGGGGCCCGCATTCACACAAAAGGTGCTTAGGCGTCTCCCTCTCCTGATTACAGTACCGGCAAACATCAGTGTCACTCAGTTTCATGTGAAATTAGTGCCTGTTTAATTTGCAGTGGCCGGTTAAATTGTGGGCTATCGCACAGATGTTCATCTTGCTAAGCTCCAGGTATTCAATAACTTGTTACGTGGAATTTTGCATTACAAGCAATTGTGTTTGTTGGAGTTATCATGCGCCATGTCTATGTGATTTAAATCTATTGGAACAAGCATTCGCGATGGCTGTAGTAAGAAGTAAATGTATGAGCATAAGCATAATCAGCCTTTTAATGTTCCCACTGCTGGGACTCAGGCCTCTTAGGCCCTTAGAGAGCTAAGAGAATGAAAGGGCCGTAATCCACCACGCGGGCCCAGTCTTCGAAGTTTTGGTTCTAGGACATGCCGGTTTCCTCACGATGTTTTTCTTCGCCGTTCTGAGAGCAGTGTGATGAAATCAATTAAACAAAGTAATTCGCCTGGCTGGGTTTGGACCCGGTGAATTACAACTCGTAAATCGGTGCCGTTACCACTCGGTCACCACTGCTCTTCTCTTCTTCTGCTTAGTAAATGTAGAAGGCTAAGAAACTAATTAAACCTGAGCAGAACCGATAGAAAGTTTCACCACATGACTAGGCACCCACAAGTAGGGCCCGATCTAAGGGGAGTGCAAGCCGGGCATTTGCCTAGAGCGGCAAAAACTGAGGGGCGGCAAAATTGACTTATTCCTATCTTGTAACCTAGCCTTCCACACCCAAGTTGGCAGGATACCTACTCAAGGTTTAGGACTTTAGACTCATGACTTATATGGTTTTGTGTATGTAAGTGTGCGTGTGTGTGTACGCACACGCACACGCGCCTTAAAAAAACGCCTCCACAAAAAAACGCTAGAAGCGGCCTCAAAAAATAAGCTAGAAGAAGCCGCAAAAAACAGCTGGAGTGCGCGACAGCTTGTGGCTGGCGAAGCTTGAAGCGGTTTTTTTGTGGCGGCGATGATGCCGCCTCATCATCGCCGCCACAAAAAATCATCAGCATCATCGCACACAAGCCACAAAAAGGGCCGCCTCAAAAAAAGTTGGAAGAGGCGTTTTTTTCAGGCCCGTGTGGCCACACTAAAGAGCGACGTAAATTAACTTTGCCTGGAGCGGCTAAATAGCTAGGTCCAGGCCTGCCTACAAGCTATTCTTGTATTCAAAATGGGGCTAGAGGGTAATTGAACTAAATAGAGGTTCGATCCATAGTGCATATTATTTATTCAGATTACAGAGACGCCACCGATTCGTTTTCTACACATTTTGTTTCGATAACATTTTCTATTATTTAAGTATTGATCGCCAATGCAGTGCAGTAGTGTAAACGCTTATTGCGTTGATCTATTCAACATTAGTTTTCGTATATGTGAAACCCGAAACACGTGTCTAATATTTTTATGTAAAGAATCTATGTACTAAATTTCATAACTGTATCATGAAAAATCACAAAGGCCTTCTAATGCATCTAATGCTCGCTATGATCTGCCGTGACCTGTGTTGTACTTAGTCGTGGTGGTCGATGGTGTCCAACTTGTGACCTTTTTAAATATTTTTGGGAAAAAATAATATAACAATAAATATAATATGGTCTAAGAACTATTGAAATCCATTCTGTTACTGATTCTGGTTTCGCATATACTAAAAAATATGTTTTATATTTAAAAGGAGAAACTGACTGACACTTCGATCAACGCACAGTCGAAAATACTGGGACTTGATTGTGAAATTTTGCACAAGATTTTCTTTTATGACATAGGCGAGCACTAAGAGAGGGTTTTGAAAAGTTGACCTACTTTCAAGCGAGGGAAACTGCATTAAGAAGCTAGTAATATTACTTTTTGGAGAATTTAGAGCACAGTGGACTTAAATACCATTTAACCCTTCAGATACCGTCAATTAGAGACACAATAGTAAGACAATAGATGCGCGGCCACCGGTGGTCGCTTGGGGATTCATGAATTAAATAAGGCCAGTTACGGGTCAATCACTAGGTTTAAAATAGCCAGTAAACCAGTACTAATGGCTTTTTCTTCATTATTCACCCCGGAGTCACCTCCCACTTGGTATAGGCCTCCCCTTTCTTCGGCCATATATCCCGTTTCCCGCGACCGTTGCGTACGTGTTATTTTAACTTCATCATCATCGTCATGTTCAGCTCGATTTTGCTCACTGCAAATAATAAATGAAATAAAATAATTCTTATTTCGGACAAATTAGATCCATAGGTGTCGAACTAACTAAAACAAAGGAAAAATCCTTACTAATATTATAAAAGTGAAAGTGGGTTTGTTTGTTTGTTTGTTACGTCTTTACGCCTAAATGGCAAAACCGATTTTGATGAAACTTGGTACACGGATAGACCATGTCCTGGAATAGGATATAGGACTTTTTATCCCGGAAGAATGTTCCCTTAGGATAATTTTCTGCTATCACGCAGGCGAAGTCGCTGGGAGCAGCTAGTATTAAATAAACTAAGTGTTTATACTAACTTAGCAGATGCACTGTAGAAATGGGGCAACCCCAGAAGCATCCTGAAACCGTTATTACAGGCACAGACTGATGGATTATGTGTTTGTGTATTTAATTTCAGTTTAGTTTTTATGTGCAGTAACTTGGGTGATCAATGACTCTGCCAGCTTAAACGACTTCTGCGAAACACAAAAAACCCATTCCCATTCCCATTGCTGGGACTCAAGCCTATTCTCTAAGAGAGAGAATGAGCCGTAATTCACTATGCTGGAGCAGTGCGGATGTATGTTACAAGTCTTCGAATTTTTTATTCTAGAACATGACGATTTCCTCACGATACAACTTGTAAGTCATCACTACCACTGCTTATATAAGTTAGATCTATCTAAAAAAACTGATTTCAGTTAACTGGACTTGATATAACCATAATAACATCAGCTTATAAAGTACCCTCTGTCAGAACTAGGCTAGGGATGGCGAATCTGAGGCACGCGTGCCGTGTCGTGGCAATGGGACACACCAATACAAAATTACTTAGCATCTAGATCAGCAACAACACAATCATTGTGCGTAAGCTATGGAGTAGAATTCCTTGCCGGAATCTGTGTTTCCTGATGGCAGCCACCCGGTAAGCTGTAATTCAAGATTGAATAGGTTACTTCTAGGTAAGCGCGCTCCATCGTCGATCTCTCGTTTGTCGCTTAACATAGCGATAGGTATGATAGCGGTCAAGCGTAAATCTATCAACAATAAAAACAGGTAAATAAATATTTAAGTAGGTCTAGTTTTTATTTTTAAATTAGCGACCCGCCTCGGCTTCGCTCGGGTGTTTCTCCACTATTTAATGGATGTTATTATACATATAAACCTTCATCTTGAATCACTCTATCTATTAAAAAAGAAACCGCATCAAAATCAGTTGCGTAGTTTTAAAGATTTAAGCGTACATAGGGATATAGGGACAGAAAAAGCGACTTTGTTTTATACTATGTAGTGATAAAATAATATAATTGTGCGGCACGCTTTTCTATAATAGTCAATGGTATCGTCATCTATAAAGGTTCGCCATCCCTAGCTCTCTATTAGTCGGAATGTGTCGCAAGCTCGTATCCCACCACTCGCACTCAAAGTGGGATAGTAACCATGACACTACAATAATTTCACTTTTCAAAGTCACATTTTCAAAGCGGTCGTACTTTTCACTTAAATTCGTAAACTTGAGGATTACTCTTGGAAAACAAGTCGCCGAAGTTTGTAATATGAGCGTGGACTTCAGTACTGTCAGGACATCAATGGATGCGTTGGCGGAACAGCCCGAACTTGGTAACTTTTGATTTATGACGGTCTTCCATCGGGTGACGTCACTAATTCAGGGCACCTCAATGTTTGTGGTTTATCTCAGCAGGAACTGTGATAGTGACAAGTTATTGTAGAAATATTCTTTAGTTTTTACAAAGATTACCTTTTTAACCCACTTCAAAAAAGGAGGTGGTTCTTAATTCGTCGGGATCACTTATTTTTATGTGTGTTTCCTGATTACTCTACGATGCATGGACCGATTTGGAAAACTCCTTTTTTTGATTGAAACTATTTTTTATTCTTTTATAAATCTAGGGACTTTTAGTCACAAAATATAATTTAAAAGAGTGTCCATGGAGTTTCTTGCACGTTCTTCTCCATAGAGATCTATTCTTTGGAACGTGCAATTTAGCTTCACTTGTTTGTTTGACTGACCGACATTTTGACAATTCAAAAGTGCCTGTAATTGGTCTATTTGAAATAAACTTTTCTGATTTCTGAAAGGTTATACTTTCCAGATGATCCATGGTCAGTTGAAGATCTAATGATGGGATCCTGGAGAAGTCGAGGGAGCTTTTTAAATTTTATAGGCACACTTATACATTGTAATGACTAGTAAATATGAGCGTCGCGTTATATTCTATAAGTATTTTACTATAGGCACTGCACACTAATTAGGTTTAGCAGAGTGGTATTATATCTAATACAACTAAAAGGTGTAAAATACAAACTTGCCGATTATAAAAAAAAATACAGTCGATTTCTGTACAAGTTTTTTACATTGAAGTCTGTTTTTAACTCTGGTATTTCTGTCTGGACATAGATGATGTCTCTCTCTCTCTTCTTAGTCGGGCACATACATGATGTAATAATAATACCTAACAATAGTCAACATTCCTTTATTTTTAAGAGTCAAAGATTACAGAACAGTAAGGAAATCGCGCGAGTGTCTCTGAAATTAAAAGCGCAGCCCGTTTATTCACTCGCTTATCATCTCCCAACAAGGAAGGAGAGGAAATGGCCCCTATTATGATATTGATGGGCCCGTCTTACGTGATGGGCCCACGTAAGGATGGGCCCGCCTTACAAGGGTTTACGGTTGTCGCAAGGTTTATAGGAATACGTGCATATAAGGACCTGTATCGGTATTTACATATTTATGGCATACTAGCTTCAACCAGCGGTTTTGTCCGCGTGAATGTCGGTTATTGCGGACGTTAGATAAAAAGTATCCTATGGTCTTTCTTAGGGTTCAAGCTTACTCCGTACCTAATTTCAACAGAATCGGTTCAATAGTTTTTTGGAGGTATGCGGAACAGAGAGTAAAGTCCCGCAAACCTCCTTTGAAAAGGGAGGATCCTCCGACCAGACAGGATGTTATAGTCTGAAGGGCGACTGCCCGATAGTTGATATCGGGCTGTCGTATATGTTCAAATCGCGCGGAGAACTTTGATTGCGCGATCCAGAATTTCGTATTTTCTTCGTAGTTCTTATGTGGCGTCATAGATGTCGCTACAGTTGAACCGTGAAAGCGTAACAGACATATCGTGGCGTGAATATCATTGGTTATTGTGGACAAAAAGTCGAAGTCGAAGCCACTAAAAAAAAAAAAAAAATGATACAGTTAACATTGTTTGAGAATATTAGGAGACGAGCAGGACCGGTCGTTGTTCCTATGTCGAGCGGTCTTTCAGCTAAAAAGATGAGCACAGACATGGCGTAACATAGGTATAGCTAGGGATATCAACATTTTTGAACTACTAAATTCCATAGCGTCATACCAAATTACGCTTCTAAGAAAGAAAGAAGGAAAGAAAAAATATTTATTTGGCGACTCTCACCAGGATCACACAACTTAAATAAAAAACAAAAAAAAAATATGTAAAAATAAATAAAAACAATATCATTGCTCATATCAATATCATTCCTTATTATCAAGGTACACTCCTCAGGTATTTAAGATAAGTCCTTTATTTATCGTCCGAGACCCTTTTATTGTTCTTCTCAAATGAAAGTCGATTTGCAATCGCGAATAGGTACCGCAAATTGGTTCTCTTATCTCGGAGTAAGATGGTTCGTTAACTGGGAAGGGCCGTAATGTACAGCAGGTACAACACAATTGGGTACGGAATACGATTCTGTTTTGCTTTTGTCCGCAAACGTTTAATAGAAAGTTGCTTCGATTTAAGTTTCCCTGCACACAGGCCACAAAAAAACGCCGTTTCAAGCTTCTTTTTAAGGCGGTCTTTTTTTGTGGCTCGTGCGCGGCTGTGCCGCCTCAAAAAAACGCTTGAAGCCGTTTCAAGCTTTTCCAGCCACAAGCTGTCGCGCGCTTCTGCTGTTTTTTTTGCGGCGGCTGCTAGCTTTTTTTTGTGACCACTACTAGCGTTTTTTTATGGCCGCTTCTAGCGTTTTTTTTGTGGCGGTATTCTCAAGCTCGTGTGGGGGGACAGTAAGTGTTGCGTTAGAACACATAACAGAGCGTGCTGTTTTAAGAAAGAAAGAAAAAGAGTTTATTCACGTCAAACATGGCGCAAACTTTAAAAAATAAAAACAAATAACAATGACGACTTATATTATAAGTGGTAGGATATGCGTCACATCCGCGAAAAACGGCCAGCACTCAGCGAAACGCTGGAGCTCGTGTAAAACAGAGCCACAGCACTGATTTTCAGAAAACTCAAAAATACAACTGAATAACTAATATCGGAAAAAGATAACATATCTATCATCATCATCTTCCTGCCCTTGTCCCGTGTTATTTGGGGTCGGCGCGACACGTTTTTTTCTTCCATTCTATCCTGTCACCCGAAACAAAAAAAATAAATAGATAACATATCTATAAAGCTTATAAATATGAAGCTAGCTTCTGCCAGCGCCTCCGTCTACGTAAAAGTAAATATTTCCATGCAAACTCTGCACCCATTTAATTCCCTTCAGGGGGTGAATATAAGAAAATTCGCATGCCTATGTCACAATAACTGCATACTGTAGCGCAATCTGTTCCAAAATTATCTTGAGCTGTACGTCGATAGATCAGTTTTTTTTTTCTCATTTCAATATACAGAAAAAACAGTAACAATATAGGAGACTGGTGCCTAAGCTAGGCTCTAGGCCTGTGTTTCAGGACACAACTCTGGTCACACAGGAATAAAGCAGCTATCTATGGGTGAAAAAAAAAATTAGTAATTGGATCAGTACTTTCTCTTTCATATTACCAGTGGTAGCAGGGACACATATAAAGCAATAATGTACAATAATAAATTAAAATAAAATTACTAAATTGATCTGGGGCGGCTGTACAAAAATGTTCAGTCATC
The DNA here is from genome assembly GCA_949319445.1 of Mythimna lalbum. Lineage (NCBI taxonomy): Eukaryota > Metazoa > Arthropoda > Insecta > Lepidoptera > Noctuidae > Mythimna > Mythimna lalbum. Next base: position 3,863,712 of record OX439356.1, on the reverse strand, counting down.
TTGATAGATTGTCTTGAAATTTCACATACACGTTCTCTTTATCGAGAAAAATGTAGGGACTGTTCCCGAATGATAGAAATTATCGCGAGCGAAGCCGGCAAAGGTAGTACGAACATAATTGCGTACGGGCGCCGGCCATAAAGCCCATAATTGTACGCTGTTATTTGTTTCCTGCCGAACAATACTCATTGTAGCTCTTGACTTCCGTGAGAACAGACGTCGGGCCTCTTGTCTCGTGTGTCAGATTCATAAACAATGTGATAGAAACAGTACCGTAGTTAGGCATAGGCGAAGTGGGCCATCGCCCATGGCCTCTCGTCCAAAGAGGGACTCGCGTGTGCGAAGGCTCTAAAATCCAAGATTTGGTTTTATCATTTATTAGTTTTAGCCCGCTGCTTCGTCCGCATACATAAAATATAGCCTATGTCACTCAGGAATAAAGCAGCTTTATATCGGTGAAAAGATTTTCGCAATCGGTCTAGTACTTTCAAAGATTACCCTTTACAAAAAAAAACTTTACCTCTTTATTATGTTAGTGTAGATAGGTTCGCGCTTGACCATTATTTATGACTGGCCTGTTGGTCTAGTGGTTAGTGGCCCTGACTGCTATGCCGGAAGTCGTGGGTTCGATTCCCATCCAGGACAAATGTTTAAGTATGTGATAACATGATCATTTGTTCTGTGCTGGGTGTAACTTATCTATAACTTGCTGCTCCCAGCGGCTTCGCCCACGTGATAGCAGAAAATTATCCCAAGGGAACATAGTTCCGGGATAAAAAGTAGCCTATGTCCTATTCTAGGATATGGTCTATCCGTGTACCAAGTTTCATCAAAATCAGTTTTGCCATTTAGACGTGAAGACGTAACAAACAAACAAACAAACTCACTTTCACTTTTATAATATTAGTAAGGATATGTGTGTATTTAGAAATATATAAGTATGTTTATCAGTTGTCTAGTACCCATAACACAAGCTCTGCTTAGCTTGAGACTAGGCGGCGTTGTTTGATAGTTGTGGAATATTAATATTTTACCCGATAGTAAGTAACGATGTGGTCGAACACTGGGTGGTGACAGTCGCTGTCTCGTTTTCGAATTTATAAAAGAAAAAAAGCCTGGCTGATGCTCCTTCGCCTACGTTGAAATTATTCCACGCTACGTCTCTGGTATCGTGTGTCATATTCACAAACAATATGTTAGGAATACAACCCCGGAACTACTTTGTAAATAAATTGTTCCATATAGGAATCAAAAACCACAATAAATCTAACCCAGTAATACTTTATGGATGAGATTGTTGGCCTGTGAAAAAGATTGATGAAAAAAGATTACATGTAGCGGATGAGAATGTTGAGATGGATTCGTGTTGTGACGAGAATATTCAACAGAAATGAGTTTGAGTACATATTAGAGGAAGTTTGAAAGTGGCTCCAGTGACTGAAAAGTTGAATCGTTGGTATGGTCATGTGTAGAAGTGAGATGGACGTATGCTACTAAAACTGATTATGAGTAAACTTGTGCATGGATGGAGATGGAGAAACAAGCCAAATAAAAGTTTAATGGATTGTATGAGGCAGAGGCACAGCGTAGACTAGTTTAGATGTGGGCGAAGACGCATTAGCGACCCCTTTTTCTTTCATTTTGAAAACCAGACAGCCACTGTCGTAACCCAGCGTTCGAACGTTGCTTACCATAGGTAAAAAAGTGGTCAAAAGAGAGCCTATCTACATTAAAATTATTATAAAGAGGGAAAATTTGTATTTGTGTATGTTTGTAATGAATAAGCTCAAAAACTGCTGTGCCAATTTCAAAAATTCTTTCACCATTGGAAAGCTACATTCACCCTGAGTAACATAGGTTATATTTATTGCCCTTGCAAAGCCGTGACGGATCGCCAGTCTTAAATAAATTGATCCAATCCTTAGAACAATATCCATGGAAAGGTTTCTTATTATTTTTTAATTAATTAATTAGTTCGTATTATGCTAATGACATGACAGTAATTCTTATTGTTATTCGACAATTAGTCTACATTCCTGGTCTATTATAAAAAAGTCCAGGTTCTTAAAAAAACGATGCCTTGCTCGAGGCAGGAGTAATATGAAAGAAAAGGGAGTCGCAGTGATAGAGTGACACCAGTTATGCCAAATTATATTTGCACATACCTAGAGGAGATCAGATACAGGCACACCATGTAAAATACTGGAGCTGCATTCGGTTTGACTGGAAGCTGACCCAAACTCAGTTGGCAAATTCCATCATCGGTCCACCAGGCCTACGGCGATCCACCACCGGTACAAGTTGAACATCAAACGTTTCACAAAACGTTTTAAAAACAAATCCATTGTGCGTACAGCTAAGGAGTGGAATTCCCTGCCGGAGTCTGTGTTTTCTGATGGCTACAACCCAGGAATCTTTAAGCCCAGAGTGAGTGAATAGGTTAATTCTAGGTAAGTGCGCTTCATCGTCGACCGGATCGTCGCTTTCCATCTGGCGAGATAGCGGTCAAGCGCAAACCTATCAATATTAGAAAAAAAATGTGAAAACTATGGATTAATTCATTAAACCCCAAGCGAACGCCAGCGTTCGCGCTGGCATTATCTTTCTACTGTGTCTCTAATTGACGGTATTTGAAAGGTAAATTAACCCTAAGGTGACCATCAGAAAGCACAGTTTTATTTTGACAGGTTCATCAAATAACCATCATTTCAATTCCTAAGTCCAGCACAGATTACCGTGACGTAAGAGCGATGTACCGAGCAGGGCAGCCGGCGCTGTCGGTGGCAGAATTAATGATCCTCCTGCAGTGGCCGGGCGAGGGAATAGAGTGAAAAATGCTTCAATCATTTCCTTATTGGGTAACAAATGTAGTTAGTTTCTTATTATGCGCTGATAGTGATGATGCATAAATTATGCCTACTGGGGCCAGAGTTATCCGAAAGGAAGCTCGAGCCCCGGTATGAAGAGGCTAGAAGGAACGGGGTGGGTTTTAAGTCAGTAAGAGTCTGACACTATCTCCCGCTCCACCCAAGAGTGGTTGTCATTGGATGATTTTTCCCACTGAAAAAAACATGCATAAATTATTGCAAGGACGGCCTTTGAAAACTTGAATAATAAATAGATACTGTGACGACTATGAAGGTTACATAATAATTCAATTGCAAACTGGCAACATAATAGAACTTTTAAGGTTTATGAAAATAAAAAAAGTTTAGTGGGAGATTCGAATGAAGTTGGATAGATAGTTATCAACAAATTAAAATCTAGAGATAATTTTATATAATAAGATAATCTAAAGGCTTCTAACAATATAATTAAGTAAAAGTAAACTAAAAGCCTTTTATTCGCGTCTCTACCGCGACAATTAAAAAAAAAAAATATTGTTGATAGGATTGCTCTTGACCGCTATCTCACCTGATAGAAAGCGACGATGCGGTCGACGATAGAACGCGCTTACCTAGAAGAAACCTATTCACTCACTCTGGGCTTAAAGATTCCCGGGTTGTCGCTATCAATATCAATTAAATGTTCTTCGACTGATTCATAATAATACTAAAGCCTTTTTGGGATGGGAAATCAACGAGAAAAATTTCTCTTGTTTTGGAATTTTTTATAGATGGAAAATTATCCAATGACTTCACTCGATCTAGGACGGAGCAAGAGGGCATGACTGAAAATAAATCTTATTCTGAAAACCGCATCGCTATCTCTTTTCTTTTCGTTTGGGCAACATTTTCTTGTAACTTGATAGTTTCCCCTTCGAACAGATTTTAAAGGTTTATAACTTAATTTTGAACGGATTTGAAAAAATCGCGATTCTGGACAAATTTACTTTATTTATTTATTAACTTTATTTTACATCAAAATATTAAATGATCTTGAGCCTTATAATTTAAAAATCTATCGCATTCCGCGATCTCTTCCAGGCAACCTGGTATGGAAAAAGAATTTCTGTTAAGAATAATAATAACAAAAAATTAACCGAGTGCACAATCACAAGTTTTTTTGATTGCTCACCCGACTTCGAGAGATAAAATATCTCACACAAAACCTATTCTCGCAGAATCTCGCAACGTATCGATCTTGAACAAACTTTTCTAATTGTACTTCCACACTATCAACACCACTTCACATCATCAGCAGTAAGTGGATTGATGAGTTAACAACAACACTAGAACCCGACATAGTTTGTTACTCAGTAATGTTGACTATGTACCAACATGGAGTAGGTACTCGGAGCCTCGGAGGCACTCCAGCGGAGGTGTGGGCTGCATACATAACGCGCCTCTCCTAACTTTGCACGTAAACGCCGACTTGCTGATTTCAATTAGTACAGGCATTAGAATAGAGAAGTTTCAAGCGTCTGATTAAAATGGTAATTTGACTCTTAAGCTGTAAAATATATGATTGATTTTCTAATGTGTTGTGCCGACTTCGGGTTTCGTAGACAGAGTTTGTGCATTTATTAGGTAAGTTGCTTTGGGTGTTATAAGCGGGTAATGCTATTCGTTAATGTCATAATCGTTTATCAGAACTAGAGATGTGTCTGCAATATTGCCGTAAAATGGGAATATTGCCCAATGTATGAATATTGGTGGCAATATTGCCAGCAAAATTCCCATATTGCCGGCAACGGCACATCTCTAATCAGAACTATATTTTTATATAAAAGTTGTTGATTTATATTAACTACTTGCGTATCTTTTTCTCGTTTTTGTCTCAAATCCACATAAAGTTTGTTTGTAAAAAAACGTTCATAGAGATAAGACCGCACATTGCGACACCAAATTAATTTAAAGCTGCTAATGTCAATTTTGTCTTTAGTGTATAATAAAGATTATATCTATCTATCTATGCAAATGAATTAATTCATCTATATTAAAGGTTATTTAATATAATTAGGTATTAAGACTGTGACAAGATTACGTTCATTTTAAAAGTAGGTAATATTAACATTGATTTTTTCTTCTTATTCAGTGTGTTTTCAAACTGCAAAATATCGATGGATTTATTAACACATCTGTGCCTGTCTGCTTGCTATTAAGAAATCTGTATGGGTAGAATTGATTCCCTTCAATCTTTTTACTGTTATTTTCGACTGTAAAGAGTATCCAGGGCAGCAACAAATTCCTTGGATCATTCTGCCATCTCAAAAGCATTAGATGAACGAGCTGTTTCATCCTGCATGCGATCCTCAAATCCTCTTGTTCATTCACCTATATATTATTATTTAAACGTCCACCTAGCACCATCGCTAAGGCGAATATAACAGCAGTAATCATAACACACGTTACACAGAACGCAATTTTATGCCATTTTTGTATTTGAAGCCTGTTATCTTCGCTACTGAAATATTTTGAGATTTGTTCTAAACAGTCTAAGATACACATTTTTAATCTCCTTATTGTGTTACTTTAAAACTGTGTATTGACAGTGAGTACTGTAAACGAATGTGTCTGGAAGCCAACCTGATTGTTTGAGCATGAAGTTATGCGCGATTTACATTGAACCATTGTTTTTGGTCCAATATTCGAATATCTAGCTCATAATCGGAAAAAAAATTGTTTATGCAAAACAAATAAATATATATGTGTGACTAGCACCCGGTTTATTCCTAACTCCGAAATTTGGAATTCGTCACTCACAGTTTGGAGTTAAGAACGTACCAAAGATTGACAAGTGTAAAGAAGAATAACACTGCGCACACGTGTGCCACACACGCTGATCTGGGCGCGTCGATCTCCATAAATATATGGAAACTAGATTTGTACAGCTACACTTGATCCAAACCAAACGACGCGGACGCCACGCGACGTCATTCTACGTACAAATCAGGCGTGTTACATGTGTGCGTCGGTTTAATGTAGTTCTAGATTTATAAAGTAGAGCTTGTCCAATTATATTTGGGTAAATCATTATCATATCAGCTGAAAGACGTCCACTGCTGGACATAGGCCTCGCCCAAGCGTCGCCACAACGACCGGTCCTGTGCGTTACGCATTCATCGGATTCCCGCGACCCTGACCAGGTCGTCGGTCCACCTTGTTGGAGGCCTTCAAACGCTGCGTCTTTCGGTACGTGGTCGTGGTCACTCGTGTTCGGTGGATAAATAATTATTTTTTATTATTCTTTTAATTCTAAATGTTTTGACGACTGTTTATTTATTTAAACTTCATGCATGACTACGGTAAAAAGGCGTGCTTAATCCATTAGGTGTTCTCTACCAGTCAACCAAAGGTGGTGAAGAGACATCACGACAGATGCACAAAAAAAAACAGTAAAAGTAAATATGGATACAAAAGCAAGCTGCAAGCTGTTGAGGTGTTGGTTATCGTTAAAATTTGTTGGTGCAACTCACTCTTCTTATTCAAAAGCCAAAGCTCCAATTTTCAGATTTACTCAGTTAAATAAATTAATTTTGCATCGATAGATTGTCTTTGACTTTCATAATTATTATGTGTTGAACTCTTCACTCGGGTCCTTATATCTCAAGGCTTTTAGCCATTTACTAGGAAACTTCTTCTTAGTCGTGCACTCTTGACAGAGTGTTCGTGGTTATGACACGGTCGAGTTTGCGGCACCACCTCTCTCGCGATGCGACGCTATGCAGCTCTGTATTTGGCGGGTTGGGAGTTTTTATTAATGGTAGAACTACTCTGCTCACAAGCTCCTAGTGAAGGTTGCTGGAATCCAATGGATGCGGGACGCACAGGATCGATCATTGTGGCGACGCTTGGGGGAGGCCTATGTCTAACAGTGGACGTCTGTCGGCTGAAATGATGACACTGCTCACACGTATGCCACACACAACTTTGCGCGTCGGTTTCCATACATTTTATATGGAAAATAGACTTGTAGAGCTACACTTGATCCACGCTACTCGACGCGCGTCGTTCTACAAATTGGCGTGTTACACGTCTGTGTCGGTCTAATGTAGTTTCAGCTTTATGCTGCAGTGTGTAACAGATTACTAGGAAACACAACAAACTAAATACTAACTAGAGCAGGTATCTATTCATTTTACAAGACAGTTATTTCTCCTACATGGTTCGTGAGAGTATTAAGTTGAGGTGTTTACTGTTTATGTTTGTTGAGAATTCTCGCATTGTCTTGTTGCAGCCTGCAATGTTGCAGATATAATGGAACAATGTACGTCCCTTTACATGCATGTAGTGAATAATAATATAATAATAATATGTATTTTGTACATTTAACACACACAGTAACAATATATAATAACATGAACAGGTTCAATAGTTGTACAAACACTGATCATTGGAAATAAAATGATCATTTGACTGAGTCAGTTCCTCCTTGGAGATGAACAAAAATAGGAATTCATGAAATTACTGCATGATGCTGTTATTTAGCCACTTTTCTTCCTGACTTTGAGCGGTATTATGGAGTTGTATTTCTTCAGTTTCATGCGTTACATAAGATTGTTATAATTGAGAGGGTGATAAGGGGTTGCGAGAATCCATTTTTTGTGAGACGCACAGGACGGTCGTTATGGCGACACTTGGGGCATATGTCCAGCAGTGTTCTACTTTCGGCTGAAATTATGATGATGATGATGAATTTATCAAACTTTGGACAGAAAACTCTGAGCACAGAGTGGAAAACATTACCTACGAGAACACCATGTACTTTTTCATGCTTATTGCATTGGCTTACTCTTCTATTCCTTATTGGATTAGGCCAAGGAATACCATCAGGTTAGCATAAGTGGTGGCCTAGCGGTAACGGCCTCGACTTGCGATTCTGGTCAGTTCATCCCAGGCTGTTGCTTTACTTTGTGTAATTTATTACATCACCACCACTGCTCTCAAGACGGTGAAGGCAAATATCGTAAAGACACCGGCATGTCCTAGAACCGAAGTCATGTGGGATCCATCAACCCGCACACAGCTCGCGTGGTAGATTACGGTCCATTTCCTCTTCTAGAGAGGAGGCCTGTGTACCGAGTAGTGGTATAAGGATGACTATGCGTGTGTGCTTTCAGTATAATACACCCACATTATGCCAGCTGGTGTATGTTTGATTGGTCATCATCATCATCATTTCAGCCGATACACGTCCACTGTTGGACATACTTAGGCCTCCCCCAAATTGATTCTGGCAATAAGTAATATTTGTTTTCCATATCTTGGTAATCATTGATTCTAAAGGAGCTTATCTATTTCACTTCATCTCTTTATCTCATCGATAAGACGTGAAAACCCGCTTGAACAAGATAGCAATACATAAAGAAGTCTCACAATACATCGAGCGACCGTACACCGCGCTTGTCACCGCCTTAAAAATCGCATAAAAATATACTGGAACGTGTCTCCCTTAAAATATTTACCTACTCATCGACGTTCCGTTGGCGAAGTTTACTCCACGTAGTTGCGAATAACTTTATGTTCTCCGGCGCGCCGCTAGGGGTCGCCATGTGAAATAAACTCGATAAAGGCTCCGTGGTTCGTTGAGTGACCCATTTTAGAAGGTCGACTCTCATCCCCTTCCGGCCGGAGTTGGTGATTTTCGATTAAGGAGCTTTCGTAGGATGAGTTTTTCTTAGTTTTAGGTTCATTAAGTATTGGGAAAGTTGGAAGTATATTGGCGATCGGCTTTTTTACTGGAAGATTTGGTTTAATTAATTACTTTGCCATCTAACAGATATTGGCTCCGTGAGTTGCTGCTGCCAAATGATGCTTATCTAAATTAAGTTGTGTGAATCACTATAGCCTGTCAGGGTTATGGATTTGTTCTAATATCTTTTTCTAGTTCTCTGTCAAATCCATCCAAAGGTTGTCTGTAAAAATCGCTTTTGGCGATAAGACCACTTATTATGTGACACCCTATAATTGTACCATTACTTTTTTCTGTGTTTTATTGTAGAAATTCAAGTCTTATTTCAAAAACACTTAACTAATTAAAACTATATTATACACTAAAGGCACAAGGCACATGACCGTTCGTTGTGGCGGCGCTTGGGGGAGGCCTATGCCCAGCAGTGGACGTCTTTCGGCTGAAATGATGATGATGATGATGATACACTAATAGCTACTTCTAACTAAATAAGGCGTCATAAAACACCTATTAATTTTAAGTTCCTATTGTAATTTTATTTTTGGTGTACTAACTATCTAATAATACTGACACTCCCTCTTGTTTAACCGAGAGCGGGAGAAGTTCCACAGCCAAAAAAAGTGCACGATCTACTCATAATTTTTCCACCAACATTTCGTTTTTAAAAAGCCACAAAAAAAAATACAAACATTTTTGATGCAACTGTTTCATGTCTGAAAGGCCACAGCCGCCGAAAAGTACTCAAAACATCGGGAAACGTGAAAAGTTGAATAAAATACCGACATCATTTGTTCAGTAGTTTCATTTAATTCACTTGAATGCACTCATGGCTCCGTGCTTCATTCTCTTTCATCTCAAATGTACGTAGAATTTCGTTGCTTTTAATAAGAAAATATTGCGGTGTCTTTCGAGTGGTTCCTTTGATTGCTGTACCATCGTGTGCCAGTATTATTTTATCCTCTAGCGTTGGTTTCCTAGGAAAGCGGTGCCGTCATATAGCGGCCGTTTTCCGGATCAATGACTATTTTCCTCTTCTGATGATAGTTCATCTTCCAAGTAAATTACTAATGCTAAATCAAGGTCGTCCATTTTCTATCTTGGATACTTTTCGTATGACGTTTGTGACGTTTGTTTTGAAAAAATTACCAACGATGTGTTAAAACGGCCGCTATATGACGGCACCGCTTTCCTAGGAAACCAAAGCTTTAGGATAATATTAAGACGTTACCTAAAAACAGAAGAGGCTTGGTAGGACCGATGCCTGCTAGGGCAGCGTGAATGGTGGAAAGAGTTGATGTGGCCCTTGAACGCTAAAGGCAACTAAAGGAACAAAGGTAAAAAAGGTTTTAGTCAGTAAAAGTCTGACATACTCTCGTGCTCAACACAGTCTCACTCTGGGTGGAGCGCGAGAGTGTAGAAGTTATTTGATAATCCACCTAAAAAAAAGGATATGTAATAAAAAAAAACAATATAATATGTACCTGTTTCTCCTGTTAGAATTTTATTTGATGTTTTAATCAGACAAGCCCTGGGCATTTTTATGTTATACTTAAATTATATTTCCACGCCAAAGTCAAAAGTAATTAAAACAGGATTTGGGGAAAACTCATTATTTTGCGTGTTCATAAAATATAATTATTACTTTTTGAAGGTTATCCCGTTATTATAAAGGTGAAAATTTATATGTATGTATGTTTGGTACTCCTTTGCACTCATACGCCTAAATACATTTAGATGCAATTTGGCACACGGGTAGATTAAGTCCTGGAATAGCACATCAAATTTTGAGTTGTCAATTCAAAAAACAAACGATAAGAAAATGGGGGGTACAATTTGTCGTTTTTGTCTTGAAATTATGTTTCCTTGTGATATTTTTTTACTTTTACTTACGAGGCCACTGAGTGTATAGAAAAAGCCGATTAAATTAAGACATAACTTTATTGATACATACAAATAAAGATTTAGAATTATTATTAAGTGAATATTTAAATTACCAAAAATGGTACACAGATACATTTCTTGTACCTTCTTATTTTGGGGATTTTGTATGTATTTTGAAATTGGGACGGTTGTGTCTTTGTAAGTATTGTATGATATAGAGGATGGGATATGTATTATATATGTTGTATAATTGATTGTTATCGTAGTTCTGTATATCATAGAGTTTGCTGTACTATTTGATAATTGTCTCGATTTCCGAATTCGAATATACCAGCGACCCTCTTTTCACAAAAAATCAAACAAAGTGCTCGCCAATCAAGTCTATTTGCTTTATTAAAAACATTTTTATCGAATAATTCCGTGTTTCTACGCTGAAAGATCTCCCCTTTAACCCTTCAGATACCGTCAATTAGAGACACAATAGTAAGACAATAGATGCGCGGCCACCGGGTGTCGCTTGGGGATTCATGAATTAATTTTGCATGAGTATTTTATAGGAGCAAATGGGGAGTCACGTTTAGTCTCCCCTCACCCTTGTTTTATGGGTACGTTTTTAAGGTGCTCGAATATAGGAAGGCTATAAGGAAACATGTTCTTGAGATGTCTCTTATAAAGATCATCTGTATTTTATTCATTGGTTTTTGTAACGTAGGTAGGTTTTACGGTATCAGAGAGTTTACGGTGTTATTTTTTTGTTGATTGTGGAATGTAAATGGAGAGGTAAATATTATTATATCAAAGTAGAAATTTGGCACGTGTGTAGAATATGCACTAGTATAGCACATTGTATATGTTTTTTTTACTATACGTTTCGATTTTCACATATAAAATCCCTCGTCAACAAAAGTAAGCAAAGCTCCCCCCCCCCCCTCGCTAACGTAACATTAGTACATGCATTTTTCAATGTGTTCTGGTTTTGTTATCTATATATATATAAAATGACAAACTGACTGACTGACATCAACGCACATCCGAAACTACTGGGACTGGGAGCGCGAAAGTTTGCACAAGATTTCGTTTTATGACTTAAGCTTTCTTGGGTTTTCTAAAACTCACCCCCTAAGGTTATGAAACAGGAGTCCAAAGTTTATATGGTCCCTACTTACACGCGGGCGAAGCCACAGGCTGAAGCTAGTTGTTATATAAGGCTTGAAATATATGATCAAAACAAGTTAATTTATTTAAACATATTAATTATCAGTCCGCCACATGTCCGCAAACTCATACATGAATACATTACCCAAGTCTTCAATATCATTGGATGAATGATGAGTCTGCTCACATTCGTGTCATTATGGGACATCGACATCGTCCTCTTAAAAAAACAAAAAAACATACTACTGACATAATCACCATCCCCCTTGCCATAAAAAATAAGAAAATTTAAGACCCCGCCACCCCCCTGTAGTTTACATAATACTTGAATGGCCCCATATTGTAGATCTATTGAGAAGAATGGGTAAGAAAATCCATGAAAATTGTCTTAAACAATAAAAGGTTGCAAAAAATGTTCTTCTTCTTCTTTTCGTATCGATGCTCTCAAATTATACTTTATCTGACCAATATTTGGCAACCTGTACGGCTCTATTGTTGGCCTCGTATAGATCCTGAAAACTGCAGGTGGTAATGCAGGATGGACAGCATAGCGGGTGGCGCATGTCCTGTGGAGAGGCTCCACACTGGCACTGTGCTAGAGATGGGTCGAGGAAGCCCCATTTGGCCAGATTGCTTTTAGAGTATCGTACAGCGATTCTAAACGCCCGGCGCACCCTGGACAGCCAGCACTCGGTAATGCAGAGTCTAGCTGACTAATCCTTTCACCACGACGCCTCAAACTCAAACTCAAAAAAATGTTGGTTCAATCATTCATGTTGAATTTAAACATACCGCTCATCGAACAGAATAATGATGTAATTATATTTTGTCAATTTTTCAGAAGTTTTATTTTCTTAATAGTGTTGATCACTGTGGCGACGCTTGAGGCCTATGTCCAGCAGTGGACGTCTGGCGGCTGAAATGATGATGATGAATAAAATGGATTATTTATATCTTATTAAATTGTAATTTATTTATTTATTGTCTACGAAATACTAAGATATACTCTGAAATGAATTGCTAAATAAATAAAAATAGCCTTTTCTGCTATTAAAGATCATTGGGCATATCTGACCCGCTTTGCGAAGAGTGGCGGACATTAATCAAAATAGTTTTAAACTAAGGGGAAAATTATAACCTTTAATTGTATATCATTATTTAATTAAATATCAATGGAGGAAAATGTATATAAATGGCTGAAGGCTGTATTTTTGTAACGGACCGCCATTCAAAAACGATATTTTTAGTCAGCTTGTCAGCAACAGCTGAGGCCCAGCTGGGCCGAAGCCTACTGGGGCCAGGGTTATCTGAAAGGGAGCTCGAGTAAGGCTAGAAGAAACGGGGTAGGTTTTTAGTCAGTAAGATTCTGCATTACCTCCCGCTCCACCCAAGAGCGGGGGCTGTCTGGGCTGAGCTGGGTGGAAGCAACAGACGCATCCGCTGCCTTTTTAAACGATCTTATGCTTGATTTGAATCAAATTGAATAAAAATTATAAAGGACTTAGCATTTTATTAATATTCCCCATATCAGTTTATGACACTTGAATTTATCGAGATTCCCGTGGCTCACATGAATGTGACTACTGCCATAGTAAATCAGAGCCTTATATCATTACATACTGCTATATTTCGTTTGTGTCCGCCGTGGGTATGGTTTCCATACTTAGGTGCCCAATGATCTTTGTCATTGCTTTATTGAACGAGCGGTATCTTTATGTGAGCACCGTGTCGGTTTGAAGACTTAGGGCGCTTACAATTTCTGCGAACTGCAACCGGCCGGCGTTCAAGCGCCTAAAAAAAACGTATTTGGCTGCCGTGCGTTTGTAAGCCAGTGATGCGCTATTCAACACCACACTATTCACCATCGCATTGAACACGTGGTAACTAGTGACGTTGCCGTCCTGTTGTCGACCGATCGCCACACGGTTGCCGCACCGCGCGCTTTGTATTAAAAACACGATCGTCTGTAGGAAGTACGACTAACGTACCGCATACGCACCGCAACAGGTCGTTAAAAAACGTACATGGTCGGTGGTGCATCATGACTCACATTTTCACTGTTTTTCATACAACCTCATAACTGATTATGATGTTATTACACATTTTTCATTCGATATTTTGGAAACACAGTATTTTATGGATATTATCTAGGTTTCTAAAGAAACCAATTTCTAAATTTGTGTAAAACTAATCCAGTAAAAACCTCTGAAAATGTCCTATTTTGTATGAACTTTGACACTTCATAATTTGCCTAAAAATGAAAAAAGTCAAAAAAGTAATCCTCTAGAGACCTTGCAAATTTTATTAAGATTCTAAATGATGACAACTTTTTCCAAAAACTTTTAAGGGTTTAAAAAAAACAACTATTTCCTGGAGCAAGTTTTGTGAAATTTTCGAGTAAATCTCGGAATTACCGAATACTAACAGAGTTTCTAGGCGTTATCTTTCGTTTTTTGCGTTGCCTTTTCGTCAAACTTCGCGTTGGATTGCATTAAATGAAGTAACAAGCTTTTAAACCATTTTGGTGTTTACGATAAGCGAGTGGAGAAGGACCCTCTTAATGGAAAGCGTCATTACACTCCTCTTCTGTCTGACACTATCTCCCGCTCCACCCAAGAGCGTGGGTTGTCATAGGATGCATTTTGCCCACCGAAAAAAAAGTGAATTCCTTTTGTGATAAAGTCAACAAAGGCATATTATGTATATATATATATCATACTGTTCGGAGTTCTGGCTCAGAATACTATGTTTAAATTGGCGTGACAATGACTAGTTAACTATATTTTTTAAAGTTGTTAAAAATATCCCATATCGCAATTTACAGTCTCCTGAGTTTCTTTCGGTGTTTCTTCTCGAGGTAGTCCGTACATTCAGAGATTACCTCCTAAAAAAAAAAAAACAAATCTTTACCTCTTTATAAAATGATTTGTTTAAATATGTATTTAGACATATATAAGTATTTTATGTACTGAAAGCACTAACTCTGCTTAGTTTGGGACTAGATGACGTTGTGCGATAGTTGTAAAATATTATAAAATATTAAACTGGCAAAAAAATTACGTGTAAAAGCGTTTTTTAAAACCTGTCTGCAAAATAAATATCATTTACGTTTCCAAACAATGACAATACTACTTCTCAAATAGAACACGAATTTATTTGAGACAAGATTAATTTTCCTCTTCTTGTTAGACAAGAGAATTTGGCGATGCAGCCAATTTTATTTGGCCAGTAAATTATACGCCACTTCGTAGCCAGGAGCTACGCTGCTACGCTGCTACGGTGCTACGAAGCTACGGAGCTACGAAGCTACGCGCTATGTGCTGCACCATGCAATGAATATATCGTATAGCTATACAGTAATGAGAAAAGAACTAAGATACTCTTAATATCATAGGATAATAATGTTTTGATGAAGCATATTATATTTTTCATTGGGGATATCTGTACGTAAAAGAAAGTCCTTACTAATATTATAAAAGCGAAAGTGAGTTTGTATGTTTGTTTGTGTCTTCACGCCTCAATGGCAAAACCGATTTTGATAAAACTTGGTACACGGATAGACCATGTACTGGAATAGGACATAGGGTACTTTTTATCCCGGAAGCATGTTCCTTTGGAATCATTTTCTGCTATCACGCGGGCGAAGCCGCTGGGAGCAACGAGTTCAAAATAATGATAATCAACTTTGTAAAAATATGTCACAAGGTTTAAGATTGGTTTCTCTTCCAGGTGATCTATGGTGGGCGGACGGCCGCGTCACAAACACACATGCTGACGATATGGTAAGTTGCAAATTTTTTACTGCTACTATATCTGTATTTATGACATAATGTTTGCTTTTGAATAAGAAACTCTTTGTCATACATAACAAAGTCCTAATTCAAATGCAACCCATACTTTTTTTGGGCAAATACGTAGATATGCGAGTTTAATTGCGATAGATACATTGGGTGGGTTTCTGAATTTACTATTTTGATTTCAAACGTTTCAAACTCTACTTAAATGCCGATAGGTTTTCTAGCTAAACTAGAATTTGAGAAATACTTAGGTTCAAATTAGAAATCGGGGTTGGTTGCTTGGCTGACTATTAATTGGAGTGTATATACTAAATAATAATAATAATAACTTTATTAGGAACTCAACTTACAATTTACAAAAATAACAGTGAAACCACACTAGGCAGAGCCTGAATCGTGGCTATCCAACAAAAACGATTACTGTAATAATCCCTTCCCTACTAATATTATAAATGCGAAAGTAACTCTGTCTGTCTGTCTGTCTGTCTGTTACGCTTTCACGCAAAAACTACTGAACGGATTTAGATCAAATTTGGTAGGTAGGTAGAAGAGACACTGGAATAACACATACCTATAATTCTACTGTTAAGCACGGATCTCTGCCCGCGCGATATAAACTGTAGTCCACGCGGGCGAAGCCGCGGGCGGAAAGCTAGTAGTTCAATAATTTAAACCTGGATATCGTTTTAACGAAGTTGAAGTGCGAGTGTGTTGTATGTATATGAGTGTGAATTGTGTAAATAAGTGTTTGAGAGAGTATTATGTATTAAATTCTATGTTAAATGAAATTAAACATAAAGTGAAATAGAAAGATCATGATTGTTTTTTTTTGTCGACGGGGAAAATCATCTTATGACAAAACCTGCTCTTGGATGGAGCGGGAGATAGTGTCCGACTCTTACTGACTAAAAACCCCGCGCCGTTCCTTCTAGTCTTCATACCGGGCTCTAGTTTCCTTTCGGATAACCCCGAACCCGGTAGGCAAAGATCATGATGGTGATAAGCTTTTAATTAATTGGGCCATTGACTTTTATTTTAAACTAGCTTTTGCCCGCAGTTTCGAAAAAACTTTTGCAGTCGGAGCAGTAGGTACTTCTAGAGATTACTTTCTACAAACATAAAAACATAACACCTCTTTATTATATAAGTGTAGATCGCAATAAAAATCATTTTTCAAATCCGTCCAAAATTAAGTAATCGTAAGCAAAAACTGCTATGTGACGTCACACACAGCCAGATAGGCTACGCACGTCGAAAATAGATAGCGAGATTGTCCGACCAACCACTCTTCCATTACAACTATTCATTTCTAACCGACTTCAAAAAAAAGGAGAAGGTTCTCAATTCTGTAGTATTTTGTTTTTTTTCTGTCTTATTTTTTTTGGAACTTTAATTTCAAAGAGCATGTCAACCCCATCGTAACCCTAAATAAATTTACAATAACAACTTAACTTAATTATTCTTCTTCTTCCTTCCCTGTTCCCGTTATCTGGGGTCGGGTCTCCTCACTCTAGGGCGCCAGGTTGATCTGTCCTGGGCTTTCTTAAGGTCCCTTTCGATGTTTGACCACCAAGTCGATGGTGGGCGGCTTAACTTAACTGAATTATTAATCAATACAACTGATTTTTTTTTTTTTAACCAGTAGTTGAGCTACCGACACCAAATTGTAATCTTAGCAGCATCACTTCTAGGAACAGCCAAAATTTCAAAAATATTTTGTTTTTATCATTATATTTTTTTAGAGCTCAGAACTCAATCGTATTTTTTTTGGACTACTTAGCAAATTTCAACTTCCAGGTTGGTCCCATTTTCCTCAAAATCTAGTTTTGGTGATGGAGTTAATGAAGAATCGAGAGAACTCCTCAAATATTATAGGCAACCATATAGCGTGGTTTTGTTATTTTCTATCAAGAACTAAAGCATTTACAGCAGTCAAAAAGTAACATTTGATAAAGTACTATTCAAATCGGCACAGCTATTCAACGTGGCCAGTGTTCTGGGCACTTTTCCTTCGACAATGATGTGCATAATTTTTATGATGTCCAATGAATATTATTTTTAACCCCCGACAAAAAAGAGGGGTGTTATAAGTTTAGGGTGTTTGTGTTTATACTCTTTGGTACATATTATTTGTATTTTCTCTTTGGTATATATTTATATTTTTGGTTTCTATCAAAATATTTTGTTTAATAATGAATAAATGGGAGTACTTAAATACTGGTAAGAAAATTATAAAAAAAAAATTAAATACCCTTAAATTTTTTGTTCCTATCACCATTCACCCCGTTTGACTGTACTTATTCTGTTCTGAGTTAGAAGCAGACTTTATGTACCTTGCTACGCCAGAAATACTGGGTTCGATTCCCAAGTTGCGATAATTGTTATTAATCAGTGTTTTTCGTTACCTATTATTTGTCAGTAGCAGCCCAGAATCCGAATGTGTGACCTGTCAGGTCACCTGTATTACAATAGTATTTTACCTACCTGCAACTTATAATGAAACTAGCTTCTGCCAGCGGCTTCGCTCGCGTGAAAGTAAAACATATATAGCCTATGTACTCAGTGATGAAGAAGACATCTACTGGTGAAATAATTTTTAGTTTATTTATTACAAACAAAAATTCAAACATGCATGAAAATAAACATCTTTCCTCTTTATAATATTAAAGCTAGAAGTATAGATTTTTAAACGTAACTGCGAAATGTGCGTATACTAAATGTTGCCACGTACTTTTAGAAAAAACTACAAAATAACAGTCGATGTTTCGTTTAGGAAAACGCTTAATTTTTCTTTACTAGCGCCATCTAGTCGTACGGCGCGGTATTACGAACTCAGTTGGCTGGCTGTTCAAAGCGTTTCTAAACATAGAACCCTCTCTCAGCACTTAGTTTCCGTGCCATAAGCTAGATGGCGTTACGTGTGCCGGTTTAGGTAAATATTCGGTCGTCCAGCGATTCTATGTAAAGTTACTGCAATTTAGTAAAACTATTCATGTTTTCAAATAACCGACTTTGTATTGAATTCTTTCATAATTGCACGAGAAAGTTATGCATAAATGCATAGCTACGTAGGTATACCTACATATTCATTAGTTTATTTGGTTCAGCGGCAACAAAGGCTTCCTCTCTGTGAGGCACAGTAAATGGAATAACGTTTTTTTTTTCAGGGTACAGTATGGCCGCGGCATATTGGCTCAACTCGCTCGGATGCCTGTCGCTGTCGCTGCTATGTCTCTTCGCAACTACTCTTCAAGTCACAAGCGGTAAGTACATTAACTAATATAACACATTTACTGTTCTTTATGCCGGAAAAAATATGATAAACTTTACTGGATAGTCAATTATCGTGTAGCGTTGAAGTTTATCCCTAATGTACTATCGTACCGTGGTGAGATATCTTTATTTCCCATATGAATTACAGGTCATTTACTTACGAGAAATTTTTAAACTTACTTACAATCGTTATTGGTAAAGTATCTACAGTAACAGTTTTAATATGGGTAAATAAACAGGAGGGGCCCAGCTGGGTCGAAGTCTACTGGGGCCAGGGTTATCTGAAAAGAAGCTCGAGCCCCGGTATGAAGAGGCTAGAAGGAACGGGGTGGGTTTTTAGTCAGTAAGAGTGTGACACTATCTCCCGCTCCACCCAAGAGCAGGGTTTGTCATAAGATGATTTTTGCCCACCGTAAAAAAAAAATGGCTAAATAATAATTAATCGAAAAGTACGAGCTGGAAACGGCATGCACCTATTAATTCATGAATCCCCAAGCGACCACCGGTGGCCGCGCATCTATTGTCTTACTATTGTGTCTCTAATTGACGGTATCTGAAGGGTTAACACGCCATTGTTTTATTAAAGATCTATTTAACGAGTATACGATGTCGGCTTAAAACAAACTTTAAAGATAGCGGCAGGGCTGCGTGCTTGTTCGAAAGAGCTAAACTAGAACTACATTAGACTGACACAAAGGCGTGACACGCCTGATTTGTACGTAGAACGACGTCGTGAGGCATGGATCTAGTGTAGCTCAACAAGTCTAGTTTCTATATAAAATGTATGGAGATGGAGACCGACGAGCCCAGATCGTCGTTTGACACACGTGTGCGCAATATAGTTTCACCTTTACATCCATAAAGCTGAGGAGTAACCAAAAGTGTGGGTGAAACTGTGGGGACAGGTAGCATAGTCAGCTTTATAATGTTCCCACTGCTGGGACTCAGACATCCTCTTTGGGAGAAGGAATTGGCAGTAATCCACCACGCGGGCCCAGTGCGGGTTGGTGAATGTCACATGTCTTCGAATTTTTGGTTCTAGGACATGCCGGTTTCCTCACGATGTTTTCCTTCACCGTTCTGAGAGCAGTGGTGATGAAATAAATTACACAAAGTTATGCGCCTGACAGGATCTGAACCCGCGTCCTAAAATTCGAAAAACCTACAAATGACGGCTTACGAAATATAAATAAATAAAAAACCAAAAATAAAATTATACTGATGACGCCTCACTACTCAACAACGCCATTTTATTTTCGTTTACCTCCGCACCTATTCAGAAACTAATTAACTGAAATGTGACAGCTGGGTAATTGGAAGTTACATGTGACATGGCATTTATTCTACATTAGCGACATTACTATCATAATCCACCTGCCTTCAGTGCCGGATTAGCCACGTAAAAAGAGTAGCAAATACTACGGGGCCCGAGCAATGGGGTGGTAGGCCCCTGGGCCCCGCTTGGACGTGAAAAAACAAGTGAAGGTACCTGTGCCATATTAATTCGGATTTTCCATCATCATCATCTTCCTGTCCTTATCCCGTTTTATTTGGGGTCGGCGCAACACGTTTTTTTCTTCCATTCGGTCCTGTCGCTCGTCACGCTATCACCAACTCCCTTTTCATTCATATTACTTCTCACACAATCCATCCATCTTTTCTTTGGCCCCCCTCTCCCTCTCCATCCACATGTAAATTCATAACTCTTTTCGGATTTTCCATAAAGACAATAATAATAAAAACGTTAAATTTTCACCACAAGCCAAAATATACAGACAATATTACACCAAGAACCATTACTGTCATTTTTTTTTGCTGTGAATCGCAACTACCCATGGACCCATCGCTACTACTTACTTACTCGCACAGTTTGTTAAAAAATAAAATTAAAAGAGTTTTAATTCGTTGTTTTTATAAACTAATAAACACATAAGAAACTTAAATATTAACTAAACTAATTATTTATACTAAACCTAACTATGTACACACACATAATACAAAAACACAAAATACGCTCACGCGTCAAAGTACTCCTCCACATCGCTGTCATCCGGAAATGTGGCCTGAAGACTGGCAGCATGGTCACGTTGAATGGCAATGCTAATTCATTGTCATTTATAAAGATTTAAGGGGCCCCTAGGTAGAATTTGCTACAGGCCCCTCCGCTGGCTTAATCCGCCACTGCCTTATACGACATCCTCCAGGGTCACGTGGCAGTTCCTTTGTGCAAATATTGTTTCCTGAAGGTAAATACAAAGTAACTAATTGCGCTTTGTGTAAAGGAAAGTTGAAATTAATTAAAAGAAGGAACGTTGGAAGTGCGCGAGCTCCAAACAAAATTGAACCTGACAACAAGCCGAAATGTTAATATAGAAGATTAATAAAGGAACTAAGTATGCTCTTACGTTAGGTACTGTTTTAATATAAAATTCGTTGCGTTGCAGAGTTTAAGCAGTACAAATATGGAAATAAAAAGATACAGAGAGACCGAGCATTTCTATTCTTTTTCTTGAGTGCTCCTGCAGTGTTTATTTATTTATTTATTGGCACACCAACAGCATTACATACAGAATTTTTTGTTAAAAAATAATATCAAAATCAAGGCACTGGTATGTATGCGTATTACAGGCACGCACAGCTTACACCATGCTGGTTATGACATTATTTTGTTAAGAAACTAAGAAAATGTTACCGTGAGCTCTGAACGCGATCCATTTTACGACCTTAACTGAACTGTTGTAGGGATGTAGCTATGCAGATTCTATAGCTCTGTCCCTCTTTACTGCTCTCACAACTGATACGTCGTGGTTACGGCTCGTATCGTGGGTGCGTTCACAAACATGCATTTCAGCGCGCTACCTGTAATTATGAAACTTTGTAACATCAATGCTGTTACAAAGTTTCATAATGACTGAAATGACCCCGTCGCGGACGCCTTTACTTCGCAGATTTTTAAATAATTGACACCATTATGGAGTCTTTTGATGATATTTTATGTATTTAAATAACAAAGTCGAATTAATATTACTGCTCTCAGCACAGCGACTGCTTCGTCTGATATTATGAAAACAAATAATTTAGCTAAAGGGACTTTCTGTAACTCATATATTTTTAGCAAACTCGTTATTTGGGGAGGCAGTGTTGTAATGTGATGTTAAATTCGAAACTGAATGGTTTCGTTTAAAGATTGCAGTACCTGCATTCTTCATAACTAATAGATACTTAAATGAAAAATAATATGATTTGTTTGTAATATTATGATTTTAATGATTGCATCACTGCTTACCATCCGGTAGGATCGCAGTCAAGCACTGGTTTATATCAATTAAAACAAAATGTATTCTGGAATTAAACATTAGCTCACCACATGTAATGGTAGAAAGTAAATGGGCTACATTTAGGTATGCTATCTTTCGACTTTGTAGATTTACATTCTGGTAAATAAATTATTATTATTATTATTTACAAGCGGTTTTCGTATTTATTTCAGTGGACTCTTCCAATTGATAGCCACATAATGGGGGTGTAAAAAAATATTGGCCAGTCATCTTTGTGTGTCCGCCATATTGGATTTAGAATGATATCACTAAACTAATTAGCTTAGTCATATATGTCAATTATCTTCATTGCTTAGGGCATAATCATTTAAACCAACATGTATACAAAATTTCAGCTCAATCGCTTAGGTTTTAAAAACACGTTATTTTTTTGTCACTTTAAAATAGATGAGGCCGATGTTTTCTAGCTGACCACCCTGAGAAGAAACACCAGGAAACACCAGAAACAAATCGAGGGACCAAGTCTCTTTTAAAGTCCACTGCATCAAATATGTAACATATGGTCAAATCTCATGACAACCATTGAAATTGGTGTTTGAGATGGTCTGTTGAGGAAAGAACCACGGACCACAAGACGTACGGCGTTGCGCCACCGGTACATGGTAGACATTCCACTCATACGTACAAAGCGTTTTGGGAACACATTTATTGTGCGTATAGCTAAGGAGTGGAATTCACTGCTGGAGTCTGTGTTTCCTGATAGCTACAACTTAAGGGTCTTTAAGTCAAGAGTGAATAGGTTACTTCTAGGCAAGCGTGTTCCATCGTCGACCACATCATCGCTTACCATCAGGTGTGATGGTGGTCAAACGCAAGCCTACCAATAATAAAAAATAGAACCATGGAGTTGACACCTCCAGTGTATGTATTTGTCAGTATTTCGTAAAGCTCTCACCACTACTAAAGGAGTACCTAATAACGTAATAACTAGTTTGAAATTCAGTTACAAGTGATTAACAAGTTAAATTAC
Source organism: Mythimna lalbum (assembly GCA_949319445.1). Lineage (NCBI taxonomy): Eukaryota > Metazoa > Arthropoda > Insecta > Lepidoptera > Noctuidae > Mythimna > Mythimna lalbum. Next base: position 3,840,724 of record OX439356.1, on the reverse strand, counting down.
ACAAAGCTTGTTAAATTATAACATTTATATTGCAATGCGAAGAAACAACAGGGATAAATGGAAACGATAAATAAACAGGCTAGGCTGCCGGAAACAGCTAGGAAGTATAATATCTAATAATAACAGTTATGTATGCAGATGCATACGACGTTATTAATATCGAGTCTCTTTCAGGAAGCAGAGTGGCTATTAGCATTACCAGACATTGTTTGAACAAAGTAAGAGCATTGCAAGATTATTCATGTGCTTGTGTTGTTCTCAACAATACCACAGAGTCTCTCTGTGTCCCTTTTAAAACTCATTACATCACTTACCGTTGACCTGGTATTTTTTTTTCCGTTGGGTATAAATCATCCACATGACATCCCCCGCCCTTAGCCAGAGCGGGATATAGTGTCAGACTTTTACTGACCAAAAACTTTTATATCGGGGCCGAGCCTTCCTTTCAGAAGCAGACTCTTGGCCCCAGTAGGATTTGACCCTGCTGGATCCCTACGACCGATGTCTTGGTGAGAGTAGCATAGGACCGTTCGTTGTGGTGACGCGGTGCGGAGGCCTATGTGGACGTCTTTCGGCTGAAATAATGATGATGATGATGATGGCTTACCATCTACACGTCATTTCCTAGGAAGAAAATTGGCAGTAGTGTAGCTAGTCGTGGGCGAAGTGAGCCCACGCCTAGGGCCTCGAACGAGCAAGGGCCCTTTAAGAACGACGGGTTTCTTTATAATTAATATGCTCGCGTTTGACCACTATTTCACTTGATTGTAAGCGATGATACTCGTATGGTCAAACACTAGGTTGCGACAGTCGCTGTTTCAAATTCTAGAAAAAGAGGCCTCGCTGATGTGCCTTCGCCCACGTCCAAATTAGTCCACGCTATGCCTCTGAAAATAGTTTATCAGTAATTTAGTTTTGTTTAGCAATATGTGTAAAACTTGCTTTTGCCAACAGCTTCGCTCGCGTATATAAAATATAGCGTCAGGAATAAAGCAGCGAAAAAATTTTAGCAATCGGATCAGTACTTCCAGAGATTAGCTCGTACAAACAAAAAAAAAAAAAAACTTTACCTCTTTATTATATTAGTGTAGATACTGTAGATTGGGAGCATTAATAATTCCAATAAAAAATATCATCAGTCCTTGTTATCTTTCACAAAATAAAAGTATAAGTAAAAGGTCCCTAAACGGTACTCCACACCTATTAAAATCATGTATCCCCAAGCCGCTTGAAGGAACGAAAATCCCGTTACAGCCTTCTCGTGCCATAGATATCCTCTCTGGGCTTAGGGGCTACTGAGGAATATACACTCGTCCCTTTCTTACATATGGTAAAATGCTACCCGTCCCTTTCTTCAGGCGTAGGGAAGCGATCAATAAGGATTCGGATTCTAAATTCGAATAAGATACCAGTTGGAGAGAGGAGTATTTTTGTGATAAATAATGTTTTAACAGCTTAGACAGTTTGTAATTATTATATCGTTTTATAGACAGAGGAGAAAGTTTTGATAGTGTCTTGTAGTGTAAAAAAGGAACCGCAAGGGGCAATACAATACTTTTTCCCAAAGTTAAATCGAAAAGAAAAGTTAGATTGAAACGATTTTAACATAATATTTTATACTTCATGTGCCTATTGGTGGTAAATATATAAGAAAAAGACCGACTGAATTGAAAACAGGCTAGAAAAAAGATATTTTTTTTAAGTCGCTAATCATTAAATGTCTTCTTTCTATCTAGGGTGAAGTGAAAGGACATGTCAGACTTTTACTGATTAAAACACATCCATGTTTCTCGTTTGCCTTTTGCGATCTAAGGCCACGTTAACTCTTTGCGTAATCCGATGGTTGCGAGACGTACAGGACCGTTCATTGAAAATGGTTGTGATAAGCAATTCGCCAAAAATCTTGCTACGTATCGGCTGTGCAACATAATTTAAATTCTAATGAATGTTTAAATCTTCAGAGCTGTACATCATTTTTTTTTTATATATTCCACAACTGTCACACAACGCCATCTAGTCCCAAACTAAGCAGAGCTTTTGTTATGAGTACTAGACAACTGATAAACATATTATATATTTCTAAATACATACATAGTATAGATAATTACACCCAGACACAGAACAAAAGATCATGATCACCACATAAACATTTGTCCTGGGTGGAAATCGAACCCACGACCTCTGCCATAGCAGTCAGGGCCACTAACAACTAGACCAACAGGCCAGTCTAAAATTCTAATCAATGTTCAAACCTTCAAAGCTGCACATCTCATTCTCCAGATAGTCAAGTGACTACAGCTCGACAATCATAGTAAGAGCTCTCATTCAATTAACTTCAATTTCAAAGGGCCTCGATGCAAATCTCGTCGTCTATTGTTGCCGCGTACTGTTCTTGCATTTTTTCCTTTCAAATTTCTCCATTTCTGGCAGCAAAGTCATTAGCATAATTACGTTGGCTCTCATAAACACGCCTCTAAAACATTTCTTCGTCGTTTGAACGAATTTTTAAAGGGCAAAGGAAAAATGAAGGAATTCAGTCTCGTATCTTTTGTTAAAAGTACCGGCGCATTCTCTAATCTTGAAATTTCAACTCAATCGCCGCATAACTGGATGTAAGCCCTTTGGCGCTGACAGAGACCGTAGCCCGATTCACGTAATTAAAACCGTAACGATATCGTAGCGACTTAGTCGTTTCTGTCATTTTCGTATTCACAGCCATCAATCGAGTTTGAACGACACCGATTTTGAAATCGTTCGATCGAAGAGTCGTTGAAGCGTAAGCTATGTGAATCGTCATTCAATCGTTGGCTTGAGATATTTTCATAGATAAACGTTGTTTGATCGGGTTTTTTTTTTGTCGACGGGGAAAATCATTTTTGACATAACTTGTTTGATCGGGTCAGATGCCAACGACTAAACGTCAAATATTACATTCAAATCACAGAGTACATTGTACATACACAACATAGTAGTACTCTGTGGTATCTGGCAACAAGTCGTTGATAGATCGTTTAGTTTCGATCCAGTTCAATTGTCGTTCTATCCAATCCCGATTATAGAACACATGAATACCGATATTGAATAAGACTTCGATCGAACAACTATAAAACTTCGACGATATTTGGCTTGTTTGATTTTACGTGAATCAGGCTACTGAGTGCTCCACTTTCTTTTAATTATAAAAATGTCTTCGCAAAGCAATCGTAAAGCTGTCTAGTTATTTCCTTTAATTGCCACGACCAGTCTTGTCATCTTATCTCTCAATTACTTTTACACCAAACGTAATAAAATCTTTTACGATTCAATTGTCAACACTTGTGGTGTTAAGTGTTCTTGATAGTGATGTACCAGCGAGGGACAAACACTAACGACTAAATTAAAACGAATAGTCGATTGTTTTCGAACCGGTGGACATCATTCGTCACTGCGGCGAAGTTGCGGTGATTCTCGAGATGGGTTTTTCCTGTTTTCTTTCCCGAAGCCTTTTCCACTCAACGCGTCAACTCGAGTAATAAATTTACTCAGTTCAGTCGTCCAGTTAGTTTATCAAATGTTTTAGCACACGCTAGAGCTGTGGTAACCGCCCTGAACTACAAGTTGTTGATCATGAGTTTATACCTAACCAGGCGCATTACTTTGTGTAATTTATTTCATAATCACTGCTGTTGAAACGGTGAAGGAAATCGTTTATCGTTAGGAAATTCGGAGACATGTTGCATCCATCAACCCGTACTGGGCCCGCGTTGTGGATTACGACCCCTTCCCTCTTTTAGTGGGGAGCTCTGTGCCCCAGCAGTGGCAAAATTACAAAGCCGATTATGCTTTAAGTGCTTATGTATCCTCTTTTTGGGTTTTGCAGAAGTCGGGTAAGATGGCAGAATCATAATTATTGATCACCCAAGGCTGCGGGATTGTTTAAAAGTTAACGCAGCTTTGCAATGCTAAGAGCAACTGAAATAACACAGGCGAGTTTTACTCTCGTGCCACCTAGAGGGGGAGAAGTTATTTGATGATTTTTCGCCGAAAAAAAGACATTGATAACAAAACCAATAGGTATTCCAGTGAACAAACTCCATAAGATCACAAGTATTCATCTCGAACGTTTGCAATGAAGCAAAGTAAATATTTCTATCCTTGTCATACGTCAAATATTAGGAATTCTACTCGAGTTCGAGCAAGATAAATCACATGCTTTCCTACAAATGTGTATTTACCGTTGAAAAAGTAGCTTCAGATTAATTTTAGACTTTATAGCGTGGAATCTAAGACGAAGTTCGCTTGTTTGAATAGTTTGTGGAAGGTAAAGTTGTGTTTGCAAAGTTATGGCTAGAATATCAGAGTGTTCAGGAATAGACTCGCTTCAGGTCTCGTTTGACTCTCACTGAAATGCGTTCCTAGTTTAAGAGAGTTAGATTCGAAATGTAGGAAATCAGTTTGTTTAAATTATTTACTAGCACTTTTTTAGTGCAGCACATTTTTTGTCAAATCATCATCATCATCAGCCTTTTTAATGTTCCCACTGCTGGGACTCAGGCCTCCTCTCTAGGAGAGGGAATAGGCCGTAATCTACCACGCGGGCCCAGTGCGGGTCGGTGAATGTCACATGTCTTCGAATTGTTAGTTCTAGGATATGCAAGTTTCCTCACGATGTTTTTAGGAGCAGTGATAATGAAATAAATTACACAAAGTAAAGTTATGCGCCTGGCAGGGTTTGAACCCGCGACCTACAACTCGTAAGTCGGAGCCATTACCACTCGGTCACCACGGCTCTTCTCTTTATTTAACCCAACGATTCATCCATATATGACCTAATAATAAAAAAATCAACTAGCTTAACTAACTTTTTGCTAGAAAGAAAAGTTCGCGACCAAAATTTCGATTTTATTTTGGTTAATTTAATTTTATTCAATTTTTGTTAAGGTAACGAAATAAAATTGTTGGGTAGCGACAAAACATCCTGAATGAATTTGTTCGTTATTTGTGTCACATTTCCTCCTAAATATTTGCCAGTTATTCTGGTAAAAGCTCCAGGACCACGTCGCTAAAGTGAGTTCATTTATTCGACTACCCTTGAAGAAGAAAAAAAAAAGAATTTTTACTTTAAAAGTATTTGTAAATAAATGGAGCATATACAATATACATGGAGCAGTGGTCGCGGAGTGGTAACGGCCCCGACTTACGAGTTGTAGGTCGAGGGTTCAATCCCAGCCAGGCGCATAAGACATGTGACATTCACCAACCCGCACTGGTCCCGCGTGGTGGTTTACGGCCCATTCCCTCTCAAAGAGAGGAGGTCTGAGTGATGAAATAAATTACACAAAGTAATGCGCCTGGCAGGGTTTGAACCCGTGACCTACAACTCATAAGTCGGAGTCATTACCACTTGGCCACCACTGCTCTACCTCTACTGAACCAGTACTTTCAGAGATTACCTCCTTCAAACAAAAACATAAAAACAAAAAAAAAAAACTTTACCTCTTTATAATATTAGTATAGATTTTTTAAATTGATATAAACTAGTGCTTGACTGCGATTTCGCCTGATGGTAAGCAGTGACGAGGTGAAACGTTTAGTCCGGACTGTAGATGTTATTAGTAAGATAATGTGATTCTGGGGTAGGAAAATAAACGCTAACTTTGTTCTAGTATCTCCTTACATCATTAACCCCTGCGGCACGTGTAGCGATCGTAACAGGACCCCTGTTAGTGAAGATGATACGCTTTTATCGCGTCTTGTAGACGTACAGGCTTTGTTTACAACAATATAAAATTTGTTTACAGAAACATAATGCGATACTAATTAATAGATTGTAAGCAACTGACAAAGGGGACAGGGATTTCTGGGCCTGTAAATAGTGGAATGGGATAAGTTATGTCTTGCCTTTTTAATGTTCCCACTGCTGGGACTTAGGCCTCCTCTCTAGGAGAGGGAATGGGCCGTAATCCACCACGCGGGCCCAGTTCAGGTTGGTGAATGTCACATGTCTTCGAAGTTTGGGTTCTAGGACATGCCGGTTTCCTCACAATATTTTCCTTCACCGTTTTGAGAGCAGTGGTGATGAAATAAATTACACAAAGTAATGCGCCTGGCTGGGTTTGAACCCGCGACCAACAACTTGTAAGTCGCGGCCGTTACCACTTGGCCACCACTGATCAATGGTATGGAGTGGAATAAGTTGAAGTAGGTAAACTTGAAAAATGTATTAGATATATTAAAATAGGTTATCGATTACGATAATCGATAAACAGTTTACTTTTAATTAGTTTTTTTTTTAACCTTATATAGACACCAACAACCTTACAGCCACTAGACGCTTCATGCTTGAATTATCGCACCTAAACAATTTTCTCGACAAGCCGAGGTACGGGGGAGCGGAGTACTGCGTTCTGATTGGTCGAGACTATAGTAAATCAGAATAGATATTTAAGTCATATGTGTTGACTAGATGTAGCGAGAGGGAGTATCAGATTTCTACTGACTAGAACCCAGTTCCTTCAGTTGCCGTTTATGTCCCAGGTCCACGGTATCTCTTTCGAATCATTCGGCAGATGACAGGATATCTGCCAACCAAATTACATGATATTTACAATGAACCGTATATTTTCCAAATAAAATTTATCTACCGAGAACAAAGGCAGTTTTTCTTTATATTTTATGCTGAATCCGAGGGTATTACGAGGACAGGTTAAGTAAACAACGAACGGTTCACATCCATCTAATCAAAATGTAACGTCGGCAGCTCACGAGTAATCGTGAGGATATTACTCACTGGATGAAGACGCAGAAAAAAGGTTCAAAAATATTACTGGGCTACGGTACAAAATAGATAGGTACAGAAGTCAATCTACATACAAAGCGCGTTCGAGCAACGCACACATAGACACCGCTCACAGACACGATATCTCGACTCAATCGCCCGGTCTTACTCGTACCACATGAGTAAATATGTTAGATTTAGAATTTACCACACTTCATTAAACCCCAGTACCTACCGTAACTGTTACCTTCAGTAATCTGCGTGGTGGATTATGGCCCATTCCCTATCCTAGAGAGGAGGCCCGAGTCCCAGCAGTGGGGACATTTGAAAGGCTGATGATGATGATTAGACCCCAAGCGAACGTCTTACTATTGTGTCTCTTATTATCGTGATTGAAAGGTTAAAAGATAAATTATTAAAAAACTACAATAATAAAAAGAAAACTATTAGAGTAAGAATTTGTAACATAATGAATAATAAAACTATTTAACAAATGTTTTATTTAATTCATGAATCCCCAAGCGACCACCGGTGGCCGCGCATCTATTGTCTTACTATTGTGTCTCTAATTGACGGTATCTGAAGGGTTAATTTGTTTCACCTATTGTAACAACTATACCAAAATAGGTAACAATTTGAAGCTTTGACAGACAAAGCTACAAAATGTACCGTTTATTTACTCATGTGCTCGTACAGTTCGGCGCAACGCGCTGAGCCTAGCGTGATCGCCTAGCGTAGGTATAAAAATTGAAGTCATGTACTTCAATTTTTATACCTACGCTAGGCACGAGATTGACTTCTGTACTTATCTATTTCGTGGCTACGGTGATGTGATAAATTTCTACGAATAATTGATTTTGCTGACTCTTCATGCTAGGCGGAGCAAGAAATATGCATGTCATTTGTTTTGATGGCATGTCTTGTGCGTTTGTGTTTACTGACGCTGTGTTTTTCTTCTGGTTTGTTTTATTGGATCCCTTTGTAATTTATTAATCTTATTTTTTCCGTCTTCATTATGGTTACTGTATTTAGTAGATTGTAAAGGAAAGTGAATAAGGGGCGGCTAGTAAAATAAATACACATTTAAAATAATTTTTCAAAATTTAGTTAAAAGGATGATTTATTATTTATTTATTGTATTCTTTATTGTACACAACATAGACAAACATACATATACACACACATAAAAGTTTATTTAATTATACAATATTTATTTGAAGCTGCAGATATAATAAATGTTAAATGGAAATGACCAAAAATGTGTCGTCGTTTTCAGAGAAAGTATTTCTTCGTATGTGTATTGAAAAACGTTGTTTGATACACGTGCAAATTTCTCACTGCAGCACTCGGTTATATAACAGCTTCATGACAGGCGGACAGCGGAGTTCTAGTAATAGGGTTTTTTTTTATTTTGGTGGGTAAATATCGTCCAAATGACATCCCCCGCCCTTGGGCGGAGCGGGAGATAGTGTCAGACTCTTACTGACTAAAAAACCTACCTGCCGTAGGGTCCCGTTTTACCCTTTGGGCACGGAACCCTAAAAACAAACAAAGTATATCCAAAGAAATCATCGACCACAGATTAATACAACAAAAAAGCTGGTCGGAAATCGCGGGACTTGCAAAATTCCGTAATCCCGGCAAAGAGTAGGGGGAGCCGCGCAGTTTTATTAATTGCGGGCGTCGTATTGGGCTTTTACCCGGGATTAGAGATGAGCCGCGCTATCCGAACCGCAAACAGATTAAGCACTATACAGATTCTTCACGCATCCGCTTCGCTCAGAGAAGGCATGCAGCACCGCAGCGGATTTTTTAAAACGAGGAAGAAAATAAATAAGATTTGCTGACTTATAAACATGTGCGAACTGGCGATAGCTGTGCGGATATGTGCATTTATGATTAATCAGATAGCAAGTTTCGTGATCGAGCTGATTACCCTGTGTAAGATCGGGCTCGCGGACGGCGAGCCATGGGTAGCTCGCTGTCCGATCGTCTGGTAATGGATCGAGTCCAAGACGTCGACGGCGCGCACTGTTCCTGCGCGCCTCAAGGAGTTGTCTGCAGCAGGAGGGGCCCAGCTGGGTCGAAGCCTACTGGGGCCAGGGTTATCCGAAAGGGAGCTCGTGCCCCGGTATGAATGCTAGAAGGAACGGGTTGGGGTTTTTAGTCAGTAAGAATCTGACACTATCTCCCGCTCAACCCAAGAGCGGGTTTTGTCATAAGATGATTTTGCTCATCGAAAAAAAAAACCCTGTGTAAGATCCGATAAATCATATTTCTATAACGGTAGTGTCGACGAGGTGACGGGATCTGGAATGCAAAGCGTAGCTGAAGGAATACGGATAAGTTTTATTCAGGAAAATTCTAATACTCCCTTCCTTTCGCTCCACCCAGAGTTGAAAGAGTAACATTTTATTTTGTAACTACGCTTGTGCAAACCTTAATTTTCCCTGTAATCGACTATGGTGACGTGTGCTACTTTGACTTGAACGCTTTGTTGCTAGATAAACTTGACAGGCTCCTCAACAACTGCATCCGGTTCATATTCAACTTGAGGAAATATGACCATATTTCAAGCTACAGATCTGACCTCAAATGGATGCCCATTCGCCAGAGAAGGAGTTTGCGCGCTCTGACTACACTCTACTCTCTGCTCAACTCTCCCACTCCTTCATATCTCATATCTCGCTTTCAATATCTATGTTCTTCCCATGCTAAAAATCTGCGTTCTTCTAACAATCTTTTACTGCTTTGTCCTTCTCATACTTCTGATTTTGTTCATTCTTCCTTTCATATTCAGTCTATACTTCTGTGGAATGCGCTTCCTCCCGATATCAGGACGGCAACCAGTCTGTATGCATTTAAGCGGATTTTGCGGAATTATTTTCTAAATAATTAGTGAAGTCGTCTCAAAACCTCTTTCTTGTACTTTATATATATTTATGTATATTATATTAAATTATATATGTATGTATGTTTATTTTGTATTTAAGGTTATCTGTATTTGTACATAATTTTGAGCCCTTTTTTTTCTTTTTTTCTTAGTAAACTTTTATTTTTTATGTACCTGCCATGTTTTTATCTGTACCATTCTAGGTAGACTGGTAGAGAATGCCTAAGGCATTAAGTCCGCCTTTGTACTCATATGTTGCATGAAGTTTTAATAAATAAATAAATAAATTAATACAAATGGAGAATTTTCCGGCCACCGTAGATGCGGGCTTGAGGCCGGCGAGCAATGGGTAGCTCCGGTAACCGTCCGAACCGAGCTCAAGACGTCGACGGCGCGTATTGTTAGGCACGTGTAAGGAGTTGTCAGCAAACCGTAGGGTCCCAGCAGGGTCGAAGCCTACTGGGGGGCAAGGATCTGCTTCTTTCATTGAACCAAAAAAAAACTTTTCTCATTAATAATTTTGTCTTTTGGTGAAAATCGCACGGAAATCCGTTCAGTACTTTTTGAGCTTATCGCGAACATACAGACAGACACGTTAAGAGAGTTAGTTTTATAACTGGTCCCGCTTGTGAACTAAGTATAGAACAACAAATTGGACACAGGGCTGATATAGAGCGCAGATACCACTGCGACCTAATTCCTAGATATCTTCATCATCCCAAAGTGAACCTCTAAATATGTGATCCGTTTATTTTTAGGTTTCAACGTCAGAACTGTTGAGTTATTTAAGTTTCGAGAAGGTTGCGTCTATTGTTGTTCCAGCAGTATAGGTACATATTACCGATATCTAATCTAAGACTAGGCCTTAGTCAGGATAAATAATAATAATAATTTATTTGTCAGATTGTAATAATATATGTATTATCCATTATTGTTAGTAAAGCTATAAACAACTTACAAACTAGTGTTAGGACATATATCTAGTTACCTCTGTCAATGAAATAATAAAATCAAGACTGCATCACTCGGCTCCATAAAGCCCTCACCTACTGCTCAGGTAAATTCCGCCTCGGTCACAATGACAAAATTTCTCCAGTTGTATTAAAATGTATTAATTTAATACGACTACTAGCTTTTACCCGCGGCTTTCCCGCGTTTATTAAAATATACTTTAACTCTTTCTCCCCCTTTTCTCACTTTTTTTTAATTAGCCTAGTTCCTACTCCAGGGTCCCAACTATCTCTGTACCAAAATTCACCAAAATCAGTTTTGCCTTTTAGGCGTGAAGACGTAACAAACAAATAAACAAACTCACTTTCGCTTTTATAATATTAGTAAGGATTTAGGCAGTCATGATACCAATATTCACCAATACTGAAAGCTACATGAACCACTTTAAATTGAGAAGAAAAAATATAAAATGTTTAAAATAATATTCAAGCCAATCTCTTCAAAAATCGGTTCTAAACCTTTTATAGAAGAGGTCCTTCCGTAAATGGATAGTCGAAATCCATTCAGTGAGATATTGAGCCATGATTTCGATTTTAGGATGTTAATTCCCCCGCCGCGATCCCGTATCGGCTAACATTAGAAGAATATTCGTATTCGTATAATCCTTGGTGACTCGACATTTTTAACATACGACTTTTATATTGAGGATTTTGAGTACCTATATTTGGGGTACTTAGTGATAATTTAGTGATTATCCGCTTCAATTGCTTCTTCACCTTGCTAGGTGAGAACGAAGCAATGCTCTCTCACACCATGATAATGCATCTTTATATTCCGCTAAGGCTACAGAAGCCTATTTGAAGGCTTAAAATGTGGAACTGACGACGCATCCGCTTTGCAATCCAGACCTTTCACCTAGCGAATTCTATTTGTTTCCAAAGAATAAAGATATCCTTAGACGCACACATTGACCTACCTGATTGATTGTCCTGATTCGGCAGGGAATGCGGTCCATAAAGCCACTGAAGAGGTCCCTAAAATAGACTGGTCCAACTGCTTTGTACAGTGGTTTCAGCGAATGCGAAAATGCATTTATTGCGAGGGAATATAATTTGAAAAATAATTAAATGTGTCGTAAGTCTTATATCCATCTAGAAACTTTCAGTATGCCTTAAGTGAATACTATTTCAGGACATGGTCCATCCGTGTGTGAGATTTCAGCTATTCGAGCGTGAAGAAGCCACAGTACACACAAAGTATCGCCTTATTATAATCTACTTACACTAATATTATATAGAGGTAAAGTCTGCTTAATTGTTTGTAATAATAATAATAATTTGGTAATCTCTAAAAGTACTGGTCCGATTTCTAAAATTTTTTCACTGATAGAAAACTGCTTTATTCCTGAGTGATATAGGCTATGTTTTATGTACGCGGGCTGAGCAGTGGGCAAAAGCTAGTTATTAATATTAGTGTGATTACTACAAGATTTTGACTTACCAGATCCGCACCGCTCTTGACTCTACGCTATACAATGCCCTTCACACCGCCAGAGTCAGAAACAGATGGAGGAATACGTATGCTAGGGAAGAACGACCCTCAGCATTGAGGAGTACGATGCAAGGAGGAGGACCACCAGTAATACTACATATTAATTTTTTTAACTAGCTGTTGCCCGCGACTTCGTCCGCGTCAAGCTCGTAAAACAGAACAGTAAATAATAATTCTGTGCTTGTTAATTTTTTAATCAGCGTGATAGAGTGTACGAAATACATCTCCGTCATGCTTTTTTCATCTCGGATGACGATGCACTTGACAGCTGAAATGGTGGTCACATCAGTAATATTCCGTTCATTTGCATATTGTACGCCATACAAGCCTGTAACCGGGTCAAAGATGAAATGGGAGGTCGTAACATAGCCATGATTCATCTCAGTGTTAATAACTTCATTCTGCACTTACTCACCCCTCTCGTGGTAATCGCAGCGCATATAGTCACGTCATTTGAGACGCCTTCAGAATAGTAAAATTTAGACTACTAGTCGAGACTAGTCGTAAACGCCAGGTTATAGTCAGAAATGCATTACCTATGTCAGTCGGAAATGTGGAACAGAAAAACTGAAATTAGTACATTTAATACCAGTGGAGAAGGTTTGTCAACGCGACCGAAGCGAGGCTGTTTTGGAGCTAAGTGCTGCAGTGACAAATTTCCACGTGTGTCAAATGACGTTTTTAAATACAGTTAAAATATGTAAATAAAAGGGGTTGACGTGCGACTTGTGGGGGTCGCTTAGCGGCCAGCGTGATGTGATAAATACGATTAATTGTAGCGGGGCGGGTTGCCGCACTTTTCCGCACTTGTGCAAACAAACAGTAATTAGTGTGTCTAACAGCGGTAGCTATAAAAGCAGGTTTTTGAGTAAGTGTGAATATAAACAATTTGGTAGGTATTATTTACCGACGATACGTTAATGTTGGCTAAGAATTAAATCTTACAAGAACAGTGCGTAAGTACTATGAGATCATCACTACATAGTATAAATCAAAGTCGGTTTTTCTGTCCCTATATCCTTAAACCACGCTACGCTTAAACCTTTAAAACTAGTCACCGGATTTTGATGCGGTTTTTTTTAATAGATAGAGAGATTCAAGAGGAAGGTTTACATGTATAATATTGCACCCGAGCGAAGCCGGGGCGGGTCCCTAGTAATGATTAAAAACAAAATGTTGATTAAGAATAGACCGACATCAAGTCGGCGAATTCTATACTTGTCTCCTCTCTAATAAAATTATCTGTTCTTACATCAGATGTCTCTGTCCTTTATTTCAGTCCTTCCATTCAAAGGTTATCTATGACTGACCACTCTGTACGGTGGGATCGCTCATTGTACACTTGTTTTATATTTACATTAAAAAATATATATTCTCCCTAAACTTGGAGATTTCATAATGTCAGTCTACGTCAGCGAAGAAATTTCTCTATTATTTTTGAATATTTTTTTAGTTACTGCTAATAATCGCTAAATATTTGCTAGCGTTTCTTGGTGTATTAATAGTTCGCATGTGTTATTGGCAAAATTCTGGTGATTCTTCTACAGAAACCGTTAGTGAGGAGGTGAAGTGTACTTGGAGATCAAAGAAAAGCGAAATGCTACCGAACCACTATACTTTTGTAATAAGGACCAAGATTTAAGCAATTTGGTTTAATAAATTAGTTTAATTTAATAGGTGATTTTCATGTGAGATCGCAGTCAAGCGCGTTCATATGAATAATAAAAAAATAGCTATTATAAAAAGCAAAATACCACTTAAATCACGAATAATCTCCCAACTTAATAATAATAGCATGTCTTAGCAACTAAAAGCATATCTACTCGTATCTCAATATCATGCCTAAGATACTAAAAACCATACCTATATACCTACTCGTATCTCATCTTTTTTGAAGATTTTCTCGGCAATCAGTGGCCGCCCATATGACTTTACCTCAGTATAAACTTTAAGTCTATACACACGTACTAAAAACGCCTAAAATCGTCAAGTATAGTTTAGAATAATTAGTTGATTTTTATCCGGTTCAAAACCCTTCTGATCTGGCTTTCGACTGCTTTAATTTCGAGTGTGCTAAAATACTGACTACCAAAGAAACTATTATCTAGTTTAATCTTTTTGGCGAAACCCGGAGCTACCACGCAACCTATAAAAACTCCCTAAAAATCCGACTAAAGCCTTAAAAGTGTCGATTAAAACTTTCTCATTACGGCGATCCACGTGAGAGTTAATACGTCCGATCCATTAAAAGTCTGGCGGGGAAGGTGTTCTTGCTAATCTGTGGCATCTGTTCGACGGAGGCCGCCGCGCCGCCCGCCCTGTCATCCCGCATCCCGCATCACGCGTCAGTGGGCGTCCGAACCTCGCCGACGCAGCACCCGCATCACTCGCGCAAAAAACAACCGCCAATTTTAAATTACGAATTTGTATCCAAAGTTCCCCCAGTGAATAGTGATGTTCCAATAGTGATTTCTTATCAAGTCTTAGAGCCTAAAAAGTTTAGTGTTGTATACGTATTTCGTGTTTTTAGTGTTGATGTTTTAGTGTTTGAGAATTTTTGAAATTGTAGTGTTTTTGAAGTGGTTTCTAGTTTTTGTAAAAAGGTGCATGTAAGTGTTGGACTGCTATATCTAAAATGATTCGTTATCGTGTATAATGATTTAAATTAAAATGCGTATGGAGCCAATTTAAAAATGTTGAAATAACATTTAAAAATAAAACCTCGGCCATTTAAAACGATATTCGTGAACATTGATTGAGCCCCGTCTTTCGGAACAGTACACACGGAGCGAATCAAACAATTCAAAACTAAAATTTTATTCGTTGTATTTGAAACGAATAAAACGTTTAAAACTGAACGCTTCGATTCTATATTCAGAACGAGATTTGGTCCACTCTACATTTTCTCCAGTGCATTAAATTCTTATTTGCACCAGTTTTTGAAGCCTGCTTGAGAAAAACTGCAAGTAATGACTCTTTTTTTTAAACGTTACCCTACATTAACAGCGTCCTTTTCGAGTTACATTTTCATACAACTGCTCTTACGTGATTATGATGTTATTACACATCTTTCTCTAGATGTTTTGGAAATCATCTTGGGGATATTGTCTAGGCTCCCATAGAAATCAAAATGTAATCTAAAATTTGTGTAAAACTAACCTAGTAACCTCTGAAAATCTGCTATTTTACGTGAACTTTGGCCCTCCATAATGTAGGTATATGAATATATATGATAATAAAAATATTAAAAAGTACATCAATAGAAGCCTTGCACATTTAATCAAAATTCTGAATGACGACCATATTTCTGAAAAACTTTTGAGGATTTAAATTAACATTCCTGTTTCGGAAAAGTTTTGTGAAACATTCGAGTAAATCATGAATATACTGAGTGCCAACTAGGTTTTCAGGCATTCGTTTTTTGCATTGCCTTTTCATAAAAAATCGCGTTGAATTGAGTTAGATAAAGCAATAAGCTTTTAAACTATACTCGATGTTGACGAAAGGCGAGTGGAAATGGATTCCCTTTAGTATAGCTCTTAAGAATTACTTCTTATTGTGGCCTCATTCACAAATATGTAAACTCACATACAGAAGACATCCATACCTGTAACAACTACATATCTGTAGGCTATACATCTGTTCCGCGCGGGAAACAAACCCGCGATACACAGCGCAGTAGCCAATCGCCTAACTACCATGTCAACGGAACCGTTGAACTGTTTTTCACACGTTCGAGGCTTTTTTATAGCTTACGTGTGGATGGATGGAGAGGGAGAGGGAGGTCAAAGAAAAGATGAATGGATTGTGTGAGGAGTGTGATGAAAGAAAAGGTAATTAGTGATAGCGTGACGGATGACAGGATAGAAAGGAAGAAAAACACGTGTTGCGCCAGTTCCAAGTAACTTGGGAAGAAGGACGAGGCTTTGTTTTTTAGTAGAAAAAAAAATCTAAAGCAGTACTGAAAGTGGATTTTGTTAGGTATCTGGCTTCTTTCTTAACATTTATCTGAAACGATAGTAGAATGTACAGAAAGTAACAAGTGGAACACACAACTTTTTGTCGGAATGTTCGGTCTGAAGATAAGATGTCAGAAGAACAAAGCCACAGCTTCTGCTTAGAGTTGAGTTTTACTTAATAATTCCAACTACGTGTGGATTTGCAAGCACAATTTTTTTACGTGAAAAGTAATTGCGAATATCGTATTTAGAGACACAAGAGAAAGACAACGAGAGAGCGAAAGCCGGCGTTCGCGTGGGGTTAAAGATTTTAATGACTTCTCCCGCTCTGGGTCCTGGGTCTCTCCTTAATTATTATTGTTAACACAGGTGTAAGAGCTAACCCTAGGAGCCTAACATGATAGATATTCTGGGGCCATGGGTTCGCTACTGAAAGGAAAACTCGGAACCCTGGAACGCGAACGCGGTTTTAGTCAGCAAAAGTCTAACTCAACTTCCGCTCCGCCCAAAGAACGGGAGAAGTCATTGGATGATTTCCGACCTAAAAAATATGTCCCAGGGCTGCGGGATATTTTGTATTAGTCACTGTGACCCTGAAATGCATAGGGCAACTGAAGAAATATGGCTGAGTAGGTCTTAGTACCTACTAGAGTGTAGTAGGTAGATACTACACTGGTAGTGCATCGGTATAGATATCATATGCACGTACACGCAAACATTTTGCTGACGCAATATCAAGGATTTATCGAAATCTTCTCAAAATTAAGAAAACAAAAATCTATTTTAAAAATAGCTGAAATCGATTCAGTTGCCGATGCTGAACATACTACTTTTACAATGTAGATGTGTATTGTAATATATGTAACATAATAAAACGGAAGAGTTTCTTTGTTTCTTTAAACGCCCGAATCCTTGGAACTACGAGCCGGATTGAGAAAACATATTTCTGTATGGAATAACTCTAGGTTCATGACGAATTGTATAATATATACACCACTCATTTCTAATTAGTACAAATACTTAAAAGGCTTATTAGAAATGGTCTTGTTATTATTTAAGTAAAGTCTAGTCTAGTGAGAAGAATAGTAAAATTCTTGCCTAATAGCGGTAGGGATAAGATTGGGACTTCGAGTAAGTGTATTGAAAAAAATTTTTTATTTATGAAAGAAAGAACCTGTATCTGCAACAATGGTGAACTTTCGCTTACGTTATTCTCACTGAGAAAAGTCGATGTGTGTATTATTCGAGTGAACTGTAATTTCAGGCGCTTTGATCTTAGATGCGTATAGATTCATGTACATATTGTTACACTGTATAATCCACAAACACTTAGATAACTTTCTATTATGACTTACTTTTTTTATTTTTTATTATGATTAATTTTGTGCTTTTGTGTACAGTGTTGCTAGTCAACACTGTTCTTACATAAATCAATGAATATTGTAATAAACACATTTTTTTAAAGAGTAACCATGGAGTTTCTTGCCGGTTCTTCTCCATAGGAAACGACCAATTTCGAACCGTGCACTAGCTTATTTTGACTTTGACTTTTGCTAGCATAAACTATTTTATATGACACCTAGTATTCTGAGCTTACCACCGCTTACTTCCATTTTAAATTCATCCCTAAATAATAATCTATTTTCAATTCAGCCTGTCCCTTGTTGCCCTGCCAAGAGACGCCTTAAGCCGTGTCCGTACCCAACAGGGGTGCCCTCAGCGTGTAGTCGTTTAGTTTTCAGTTTTTGTAAGTCCTGGCTGGAGAGTTTAATTTATTAAAGCCACCACATGCAACTCTGGTTAAGTAGATGACAACCTCATAGGTTGACCTGCAAGAAGGAACACAGAAAAAAATGTTCCGAGCTTACAATCGCAGTTACAATGTGCACGTGAATCCACCACTATCTAAGACCAACCACACTTGGGCACGCCACGATTATGGCGGTAAGTCCCCTCTTTGAGGCGTGGCTGGAAAGACCTCACGGCGTCCTTACCTTCCGCATGACGCAGGTCCTCACCGGACATGGCAAGTTCGGGAGGTTCCTGCATCGGATTCAAGCGGAAGAGACGCCCGGGTGTCGCCACTGTGCGCAACGCCCGGAGGGCACGGTGGAGCACACCGTCGAGGTGTGCCCTGCCTGGGCGGAGCATCGCCGTGCCCTCGTGGGGGCGATCGGCGGCGGAGACCTCTCGCGCCGGGCCCTGGTCGAGGCCATGGTCCGGAGCGAGGAGGAATGGCAGGCGGTTGCCTCCTTCTGCGAAGCAGTAATGCTTG
Organism: Mythimna lalbum; assembly: GCA_949319445.1. Taxonomy (NCBI): domain Eukaryota; kingdom Metazoa; phylum Arthropoda; class Insecta; order Lepidoptera; family Noctuidae; genus Mythimna; species Mythimna lalbum. The sequence goes on along the minus strand of OX439356.1, from coordinate 3,822,338 downwards.
CAAAGGAGGAGGCCGACCGCATCAAGCAACGGCGCCCCCGCCGCCGTCGCCGGGATTCCGATCCCGATTTCCGGCCACCGTAGACGCGGGCTCGCGGACGGCAAGCCATGGGTAGCTCGCTGTCCGATCGTCCGGTAATGGACCGAGTCCAAGACGTCGACGGCGCGCACTGTTCCCGCGCGCCTCAAGGAGTTGTCAGCAGCAGGAGGGGCCCAGCTGGGTCGAAGCCTACTGGGGACAGGGTTGTCCGAAAGGGAGCTCGTGCCCCGGTATGAAGGCTAGAAGGAACGGCGCAGGGTTTTTAGTCAGTAAGAGTCTGACACTGTCTCCCGCTCCACCCAAGAGCGGGTTTCGTCACAGATGATTTTCCCCGTCGACAAAAAAAAAGACCAACCACACTTTTAATTCAAGAGTAACCATGGAGTTTCTAGCCGGTTCTTCTCCATAGGAAACGACCAATTTGGAACCGTGCACTAGCTTCTGACGTTTTATAAGTGCCCATGTAGGCCTATGTGAAATTTCAACTGAATTGAACCCGCCTTCATGACAATATAATCTACTCGTACACTAATATAATACAGAGGTAAAGTTGGTTTTTATGTTTTTTTGTTTGTAAGAGGCAATCTTTGAAAGTACTGGTCCGATAGCTAAATTTTTTCACCGACAGAAAGCTACTTTATTCCTAAGTGACATAGGCAATATTTTATGTACGCGGGCGGAGCCATGCGCAAAAGCTAGTATAAAATATTCCACAACTATCTCACAAAGTCATTTAGTCGCAAACTAAGCAGAGCTTGTGGTATGAGTACTAGAGAACTGATAAACATACTTAAATATTTCTAAAGAAATAGGTAAAATAAAAAACAAATTATTAAAAAAATTACACTCGGACACAAAAAATTACTTTAAACATTTTGATTTTATTTGTGTTCAACATGGTGTATAAAATAAAAATAAAAATAACACTAAACCAACCAAGTGTTAGTAGATTAAACATATAAAGTTTGTGTTCATAACAGAGAAATAGCAAGATATATCGGTCTCGCTCTTTCAATGTGGCTGATCCCATCTGGGGTTTGGTGTCAGAGTTTCAGAATTATAAGCAACTGTTTCATTGGCCAGCAGGGAGGCTCGAGAGGAAGTATTGATATTAACTCGGCGCAAACTGTTACTTAACCAAGACACCCTTCTTGGATAATAGTTTGATTGACACGAAATTACAACTGTCTTGGGTAGCATTGTGTTGTTTGTGTAACTAAAGTTTAATTTGGTAATGGAAGGCTACCTGAATGACGACTTGGGACTTCGCTGTTTGTTGGTTTTCTGGTCTACTGTTCAGTAGCGCTGCTTGTATGAGTTCTGGAAGTGGGGTTTTTTGCTTCGTGAGTAAAGGCATTCTGAAGATATGTGGGCAGCACTAAAGTGGTGGTTGCTAAAAGACTATTTTCTTCGTCATTAGGTTTCCCGGCCTATTTCTAGTCTACTTTGTCTTAGAAAAACATTTGTCTGACCCTAGTCGTGGTGCGTGTAGTTAAGTATTTACTGGATACATTCTGGTATTTTTATATTTAAGTCTTGTACGATTTTGTTTGAGAGACAAAGACATGCACAAGAAAAAATAATAAAATCGAGCAAAATAATGTTTCTTCTAAGGGAACCCCTTTTAATTTTTTATTTTTGTTGTAGCGGTAATAGTAATACACATTACAGCCCACTGTCAGATGGACGGATAGTAATAGGGTCCCGTTGGCATCCTTTGGGTTCGGAACTCTTTTTTTATGGTGCGGATAATCATCCAATGAGTATCTCTGCTCTTGTCAGCAACAGTTGGGGCCCAGCTGGGTCGAAGCCTACTGGGGCCAGGGTTATCTGAAAGGGAACTCGAGCCCCGGTATGAAGGCTAGAAGGAACGGGGTGGGGTTTTTAGTCAGTAAGAGTCTGACACTTATCATCTTATGACAACTTTTCTGATAACCCTGGCCCCAGTCGGCCATAGTAATAGGGTTCTGTTGGCATCCTTTGGGTTCGGAATCCTAAAAATGAAAAACATTCTTTGAGTATGATAGTGAGATGAGCAGTGGTATATCTACATGTATTCGTCAGAAACTTGTTATTAGGTACCTTCATAAATTTTCCGATGTTACATGGCGTCGGCGTAACACTAAAGCTAGAACTATACATTAGACCGACGCACACGTGTAACACGCCTGATTTTTACGTAGAACGTGATCCAAGCCACGCGACGACGTCGCGTGGCTTGGATCAAGTGTAGCTCTACAAGTCTAGTCTCCATATAAAATGTATGGAGACCGACGCGCCCAGATCGGCGTGTGTAGCAAACGTGTGAGCAGTGTAGTTCTACTTTCAGATTCTTCATCGTCCAACCTGTCGTGTCAACTTTCATATCATTCAGCTCATACAACCTATCCTTCTTATCCGGCTTCATATATGTTAGAAACTGTACGCGCAAACACATTCATAGTGCGTCCAGCTAAGAAGTGGAATTCCTTGTCGGAGTCTGTGTTTTCTGACCTGGGGATCTTTAAGTCAAGAGTAATCAGGTTAGTTACGCAGGCACGCTCCATCATCAACCACATTGTAGCTTTCCATCATGTGAGATAGAGGTCAAGCACGAGTCTATCAACAATAAAAAAAACATCTTATATTCCCACCAAAAAAGACGCCATTTTGTAAACCTTAGTCCTGCGTGTAGAATATAACAGAAAAGTTGATATAATTACGTTTCGATTTTCAAATATTAATAACTGCGGCCTGATTAAATATTTAAAAGTGAGTACACCTGCCTTTTCCCACGGTTATCGTACGATCGTTTAATATGTACGGACGTTGTTATGTATTGATAAATAATCTCGTGAATGTTTAAATATAGTTCAGTATTGTTTTCATGTAACGATAATGGCGATTGATGTACAACATTGTTTTTAGTTTACGCGAAACCTGAATATAGTTTGTTCAGAATCAGTAAATAACTGGATTCCAATCATTTTTACACCTGTTATATTTTTCCCCCAAAATTTTTTAAAAAGGTCAAAAGTTGGGTACCACCGACACTTAGTACAACACAGGTCACGGCAGATCATGGCGAGCATTAGACACTACCAAACAGCTGGGTGCAAGTGCAGAATAACCCCTCAGTTACCTGGATGTACCGGTGACTATGTATTTTTGCTGTCATAACAAGCTTATAACTTTTTGATTTTTCATGATACAGTTATGAAATTTGTACATAGATTCTTTACATAAAAATACTAGACACGTGTTTCGGGTTTTGCTAACTGAAAGTAAACTAATGTTGTATATTCTTTTTACAGTAAGAGAGCATAAATGTTTTCGCAGTCCACCTGGCTGGCAATCTTGTTGTGGTAGCGTAATCAATTCGAGGTGTTATTGGTGTGTTCCGCAATTTACATTCTATCATGACGTCAACTAGTACTAATGCGTTCAAAAATAGAGATCATCTAAATGTTTTTTTTTGTTAAAGCCGTGGTTGTCGATATTTACCTGGATGAAATTTACAATGTTATGCAGATTTTTTATTCTTTGTTTTTTTTATTTAAATGATACTCGGAGTAGGTTGACAAAATAAGGCACTACGTGGTCCGAACTCAAGGTTTAGGCTGCGAGAAATTTCGAAAGAATTATCGATGTTTGAGTTTGGACGGAACACGAGGGATTTTGTGTCAGTAAAAATCTGACACGCTCTCTCGAAGCGAGAGAAGTTATTTGGTGACTTCTCACCTCAAAAAAAGGTGTTTGAGTTTGAACTTTTCAGTTGTTATGATTCCGATGCTTCAAGTTAAAAAAAAATTAAACCGACTTCAAAAAGTACAAAATAACTTTAATTTCGGAAGTCGGTGTTTCTATAATAGATACCTAATCTTGTCTCTTCGTTATTTAACACCGACTTCCGAAATTAAAGTTATTTTGTACTTTTTGAAGTCGGTTTAATTTTTTTTTGGAAAAAGTTTTTATTTTTCACTTTTTAGTTATGGTAGTACCACTAAAAAGTACCTACCCTTCATTTTAACATAAATTACCTTATAGCCAGAGTGCATCTCATAACGATTCTAATAATCCCAAATACGGTTATATTACATGAATTTACGTTCCGGCTTTAACACCAGATCATTTCGATACATCCCCCTTTTCTTTCAGTCAGCCATCGTACACGTATGAACAAAGCAATTTTACTTGTTACGACAATTCTGCTATGATTCTATGAGGAGTTCTGTTCCATATCTTCGAAGTTCATGATCAGATCATAACAATATTTCTATGGGACCAACTTGGAAGTATAACCTTTCAATAAAAAAAAAAATTTCAAAATCGGTCCACAATTGACCGAAATATCGGTGAACATACATACAAAAAAAAAACATACATTCAACCGAACATAGAACCTCCTCCTTTTCGAAGTCGGTTAAAAATCATAATAAATATCTCAAAGATATTACCTACAATTTATAAAGTTACTTGCGTTTATTCTTAAAGCTGTCACAATTATAGCGCTAACTCCCCCAGTAGTGCTATGAAACAGTGATTTTCTGAAGCCTACTTCTCGGTAACAGCTAAATCGATAGGTTTAAAAAAAATATATGAGTTTTATAAACTGATCAATCTCAATCACATCTGACATCTGAATTTTTCATATAATTAATACTTTTGCCAAAAAATATTTTTAACATATTATTTATTCACTGGTTTTCCATACTCTTTTCAAACGACTTTGATGTTTACATTTTGTTCTTCAGAATGTACATAAAATATTTAAATCAATCAATATTTCACAAAGAAAATGGATTTGAAGGTCAACGGGGCTATATCCGGGCGCAGTTGGCCGGAATTGAGTACACACACAGACACACAGTATGCGTCCATTTAACTCCGGGCAGATAATCTATCTATACTTATAATAAATCTGTAGAGAGGTCAATTCTGTACATGAAATATATTTCCAAAATAACTATCAGGGGGTGATTAGTGATCGATACTGATGCCAAAAATGCAAACAGTAAAATTTTTGTCTGTCAGTCTGTCTGTCTGTCTGTCTGTATGTTCTTTATAGAAACAAAAACTACTCGATGGATTTTAACGAAACTTGGTACAATCATTCTTCATACTCCTGGGCAGGTTATAGTATACTTTTCATCACGCTACGATCAATAGGAGCAGAGCAGTGCAGGGAAATGTTGGGGAAACGGGAGACATTACTCCATTTTTTAAGCTTCCGTCGCTTTTGCAGCCTTTATGGTTAAAGCTACACAGAAATCATGTATAACGGAAATGTTCTCTGATTACTGTACCAACCGCAAATAATAAGTTGGTCGTAGGTTACATCACCCGCTGTGGAGTTCACTAAGGGGCGCTGCACATGGCTAAGATACTATAATATTTCGGTAAATAATATGTAGTTTCCGTTTTCTAAACATTTCGTAAATAGCGTTGGTGTCGAGTTATATCACGCTATGGGAACACTTTTAGGGAATAAAGAAAGGAGCGCGTTTTCCTATAGCCCATTTATTAATTACATCGAACAAGGAGACATTGGCACCATGTCTAAGGTGTTTGCACACTGTCACGCGCGTAAGTGGAAGGGAGAGATCTGGAACGTCTCGAATCGTCTCGCGCATCACGTTGTTTTCCAGTCCCCGGGCTCTTAGAGTTCGACATCAGACGTTTCAGATCTTTGATTTTGACGACCCCATTGTCGCTGGCATAAGCAACAGGATCCGCGTACGAAGTCGCTGGCAGAAGCTAGTAATAAATAATAATATTCTACAACTATCACACAACGCCGTCTAGTCCCAAGCTAAGCAGTGCTTGTGTTATGAGTACTAGACAACTGATAAACATACTTACATATTACAAAATACATACATATTATAGATAAATTACACCCAGACAGAACAAATGATCATACTCATCATACAAACATTTGTCCTGGGTAGGAATCGAACCCACGATCTGCGGCATAGCAGTCAGGGCCACGAACCACTAGACTAACAGGCCAGTTAAGATGTTCAAGGTACTATACGCCTTAAGAAAACTTTTAACTCCGTCTTCCTGTAATGAACTTGGGTAAAAAGGAGAAGCTCGCAGACTAGGAACTGTAACTGTTTGAACAAAATGGAAGACTAGGCGAAGTTTAATTATGAAGGGTTTGTTTCTATATTTTTCTGTCTCGGCTTTGAAATCATATTGAGTTTTTTTTATTACCCGACTACAGCAAAGCCAAAGGAGGGTTAATATTTTGACAGAATAGAAGAATAGAATAGAAGAATAGAAATACTTTTATTCAGAACAGACACAGCACGACAGTTGTAAGCATAAAAGTTAACCGAATTAGGGTTTACGAATAATACTCAAGATTTTTCCTTAACCCTTCAGATACCGTCAATTAGAGACACAATAGTAAGACAATAGATGCGCGGCCACCGGTGGTCGCTTGGGGATTCATGAATTAAAAAGTAACAAAACTACAAAGTGCGCCGACAGGTTATCATAGCTCCTAATCTACTTATTGGAATTCGATATATAAGGTATCGTTAGAACCATCGTAATCGTCTGCGGAACATAGGCTACGTGACGTGTCACAAAACTCAATATAGCGACCTCTAGCGGACGAAAAGTAATGTGTTAAAAATAAAAATGGAGGCAATATATGCCGTGTTTGGTATCATTTGAAAAGGCATCACTTGTTAATTTTCAAAATATTGATCAAATTTAAAGTGACGCTCTCTAGCGGACAAAAAGTCATGTGTTAAAAAATGTTAAGTTAAATTCACCCTGTTTAATATCATTTGAAGGGGGTTAAAAGTAAAATCTCTCTAAGTAAAATCCAGCAGTTTCGGTTGGTACCTATAACGTGTGGCTGCGGCTTTTCCTTTTGTTCTATTCTGGTTTTTCCAGTTACCTTGTTAGTAGCGTATTGAAAATCTCGTTTCATACTTTTCAGCGTCGGTTTTTTTTTTCGTAGTCGGGTTTTAGTTTTTTTACTTTTTTTGGCTACAGCATTTGTTTAATATTGTAAAGGTCCAGTAGTTGAGTCCTCGCTGCGCTAGTCCATTTTATATATCTCGCAACAGACTGCCAGCATTTTGAAGTTAATATTTGAGAAATACTCTCTACAGTTCTACATAGGTAGGTCCATCAACCTTTTTTGAGGACATGGCGGTGCTCAGCCCAAGCTGGGCACACCTCCACAGAATGCTCCACCGTGTCCTCTGGGCGATTGACACAATGGTGAAGCCCGGGCGTTTCTTCAGCTTGAATCCGATGCACGAATCTCCCGAACTTGCCATGTTCGGTGAGGACTTGCGTCATAATATGTGGAAGGTGAGAACGCCTAGTTGCCACTCCAGCCACTTCTTAAAGAGGGCCAGACTTACCGCCGTGATTATGGCGAAGTCCACCTATCCTAATACATGAAATTTTAATAATATTATAGAGAAGTGGCGTAAATAGTACACCAAGAACTACCTGCGTATCTTTTCTTTTCTGTCAAATCCATCCAAAGGTTGTCTGTATAAAATCGCTTTTAGCACAAAATATATAGGTACAGAAGTCAATCTACATACAAACTGCGCTCGAGCAACGCACACATAGACACCGCTCACGGATACGATAACTCGGTAGCGTCTCGGCCCACTCGTCGAACAGTTCCAGCTCAAAAGCTCATTAGTGTGTGTCCACCGTAGGTATAAAAGTGAAGTACATACAAGAGATTGTATTTGTATCTATCCATTTTGTGCTTTTAGTGATAAGACTAACTATTGTTACACCCTATTAATTTTAAGCTCCTACTGTATTTTTTATATTGTACAGTAAAGAGTATTTTATGTAATGATAAAAGTCTATAGATCTATGTATAACCCGTGCGCAATAACATGGCACCTGATGAATGTCGTTTGAAATATTGAGTTCATTGAATTTAATTTTAGTTTTTTGAATATCAACATTTATTTTGTGCTGAGTAGTTTTTTATATGACATACTACTTACTTTACGAATTTACGACGATTTAAACGTGACAATACAAACTATTTTCGAGTATTCAACGCGGCAACTGTTTTCAAGTCAGGTGCCATGTTAACGCGCACGGGTTGTATAGGCTTTTATCATTACATAAAACGCAGCAGGTAATATAACAGGTAACGTAGGTATTAATTATTGTAAATGTAATATAAAATCGGCAATGAAATATTTTATTATGGCAGTAAAATCCAGGTATTACTCATACTAATTCGCTAATGTAACCACGCCTAGCATGAAATATCTGTCGATGGAGACTTACAGTATTATATATCAACCACTGAACAGAAGAATGTAGGATTCCTGTGTTCTGTTGTATCAACGATCAGTGATGTTGAAAGGAGTGATGGCTTAATGGTTATAAGGCACCCGCTTCTCATGCATGAGGCTGCGGGTTCGAAATCGGGCAAGTACCAATGTGAATTTTTCTTTTCATATGTACTTTTCAAAGTTGCTTTTTTTAACTATATTATCTAGTGCTTGACTGCGATCCCACCTGTTGGTAAGCAGTGATGAAATCTCTGATGGTGAGTTGATGAAGTTAGGACATTATTGCGACCCCAAAGCACGTAAAACCGTTGGTTGGTTTTTATTGTCATTCTTAGAACTTTGACAGTTGTTTGTAGTCGCAGACGGCAGAAAGTCTGATCATCAGTCTATCTAAGGAATATCGTGTTACCAGCATGAAAAATTATAGTAATCGGTCAAAGAAATCGACTACTATAATTTCCGAGATATTAGTTTATTATAACGTTAAATAAAATTTACATATGTACATAATAAACTTAAACTACTTACTTATACTAAAACCTAAATAAATACATAACGTACATAAAGAAAATACAAAATCACAAAGTACACAGGTGTCGAAGTACTCCTCCGAGATATTGATTTCGGTACATTACTAATATTGTAGGTTGTGTGGTGCACAAATAAAAGAAGTACTCACGGTGGCGGGAAGAAATGAGTTTATTTCACTTACACGAATTACACACACAAGAGTTCACAGATAGAAGGGGTAAGAGTCAGACAGATAGGATAGTACATAAGCAGAGAAAAAGCAATAGCGGAAAGCACAATCAGACATAAAAAACGCGGCGAAAGCTAGGCGGTATATTATAGAAAAGGTAGCTAGCACGCACGACAGAAGCTGTGGGCTCACTGTTCAACCGGGCCTGCGCGAGCGGCGCGAGCGAGCGCGACGGACGATCGTCTGTCTCGCTCACGCACGCAGTGCGCGGCCGGCTGGCTCTCAGCGCCAGAGCCAGAACAAAAGCTTACGTCACGAGCTTCGTCACTCGCCGATAAGGATTTAACTAATATGACAAAGTTTGTCCGTGTATGTTTGTTTGTACATATTAGTTAAATGATTATATTAATGTAAATAATTTTAATGTTAGTATTGATTTTATATAATATTATTGTTTGTTCCTTTAATTTATAATTATATAATATTAAGTTAGGTTAGTTTTATAAAATCATTAAGTTAACCTCTCGCGCGTTTCTCGTACACCCGTGTGTACGAGAGAGTTGAGTGCCCATCGCGCAATTGTACACACGGGTGTACGAGAGTGACTTGCACCGATTGGATATTTTTTCTGTGACGTATATTTTCAAGTTGCAACCCGTTCTTTAGTCGATTGAACAGAATAGTTCATTCGCTTTCTATTAAAATATTTTCCATTGGCAATATCGATACATGGAATGAAGAAGATTGAAAAAAATAAAGTGATCCGTCATTCAGCTATCTGTCACTTTTTGGCGTCATTGTTGCGTGTGGTTGCGTGCGGACGCAAATCATGTTTCCAATTAGAAAACTGTGAATAATCTTATAAGATTTATATAGAATTACTGAGAAATAAGTGTAGATTACGTTGCAAGTGTTTGTTTTTGGAAAAGTAATAAATATGCCAGTGAAAAAGTGACGAAACTTGTGAAGATGCGTATTTTTTTCCGTCATGACCGTCGTGTTTCGACTTGTTTTAGTGCAAAATTTATCTCGAAATGCTTTGAAATCTACATAAGTTGTTAGTTTATTTACCTATAAACATAATGAAGTTACTACAAAGTGATATAATTGCATATTGTTATCATAATCGTTGTTGAAAGAAAGTAAACCGGTAAAAATGGCGCCAAAGTTCTGGCAACAGTACGCCGCGATGTACCTATCTCATCAGTGTTTACATTACGCGCGCCAGTAATGGCGCGGCTTTTTGTTGAGTTCCGGAAAAAGTGATTGTGTCGTGTAATTATTGTGTTTTGATGTGATATGAGTAATATTGTTTTTGCGCAAATATATGGACTATCGTATTCAAGTGTTTTTTTCGAGAATATGTGTGTGGTTTTGGTGTAATGTGAGAAAGTTAAAGGTTACGTGTAAGAAAATTTGCAAAATGCCAATTTATCTCGTCGCTACGAAGTCAGGTCAGTTTCATTTATTTATAATCTTACACAGTTCGATAGGAAAACTAATGGGCTTTCCGGAAAGGTATAATTTATTGCATATAATTATCAATATAACCACGAAATTTGCGTTTTTCTCAAGGTCAAACCAAAAAAAAAGAATAATCGAAAAATCCTCGCCGCGTGGGGCATTTAGGGTGAAAGTTCGCGAACGTTCGAGAGGCTAATATCACCGATATGATAATTATGTGGTAGGTCACCACATCACTCCCCTCCAGAGACCGTCAAGGGCGATAGTAATCGGGAAATCGAACGCGGCGTCCTGACCGCGTCGTTCTGATGACGCCGTCATCGGCATCAGGTAAGTCTTGTTTTTCCGCGCTTGGAGTGTCATGTTGAGTGTTAATGTTTGGAGGTATTTGTGATGAGTTGTGATGAATGTTTGTGGTAGGTGGTGAGTATGATGTATCTGGGTCACACAGTATGAAGGCCGGCTTAATTCGGTCTATCGATACGGTCGCATGTTTACCGTTAACCACAATCTTGAAAACCTTGTCCCCTCGTTCAATGACCTTATGTGGACCAGAATATGCCGGTTTGAAACCACCACCGGCAGTGCAGTCCTTAAGGAAAACGTGAGAGGACGTAGCTAACTCTTTAAAAATAAATATTTTAGTTTTGTTGTGCCTGGCTGCCGGTGATGGATGCATTTTGCGGACTAAATTCTTGATTCTGGTCAAGTAGTCCGTCGTGTCCATGGCCTCATCAGCCTGAGGGTCAAAAAATTTGCCTGGTAGACGCACTGGCTGGCCGTACACCAATTCAGCGGCAGAAGCTTGTGCGTCTTCTTTGTACGCGCTGCGAACGCCTAACAAAACTAGTGGAAGAGATTCCACCCAACTGGCATTAGCGTGGCAGGTTATTGCAGCTTTAAGTTGGCGGTGGAATCTCTCCACCAAACCGTTACACGCTGGATGGTAGGCTGTTGTTCGGCGGTGTTGAAAACCAGCGATACTGGCCAAACATTTAAAAAGTGCTGACTCGAACTGCCCACCTCTATCGGTTACGATATCCAATGGGCAGCCGAAACGAGCAATCCAACCGCTCAGCAGAGCCTTTGCCACTGTCTCCGCAGTTATGTCTGCTAACGGTATTGCCTCAGGCCATCGTGTAAAGCGATCGACGGCGGTGAGACAATACCGAAATCCTTGGCACAGAGGCAAAGGACCTATTAGGTCAATGTGTATGAAGGCAAACCTTGAAGAAGGTAGTTTGAAATTGCCTATTGGGGAAGAGACATGCCGTGTGGTTTTTGAGCGTTGGCAACTTAGGCAAGAACGTACCCACTCACGGCAGTCCTTCCTAACTCCAGGCCAGACGTACCTGTCTGCGACCAACCTTGCGGATGCTTTGGTACCTGGGTGACTCAAGGAGTGCAGGCTTGTAAAGATTGACCTGCGCAGCTCCTTGGGTACAAAAGGTCTTGGTGTGGAGGTGCTGATGTCACAGTATAATTGACAGCTGGAGCCTGGAATACGCACCTGCTTTAGCTGCATGGATGTGTCACCAGCTAGCAGTTGCTTCAGCTCAGGGTCCTCCAGTTGAGCAGCTGCGATCTTCTCAGCATGCACAGGTTGAGCAATCTCCTCTACGCGCGAGAGGGTGTCCGCCACGACATTGTCCTTGCCCGATATGTGTCGGATGTCCGTCGTAAACTGGGCTATGAAGTCTAAATGACGGAACTGTCGAGGTGAACTGTTCTCTTTACGAGAGTGGTAGGCATATGTGATAGGCTTGTGGTCGGTATAAACGACAAAATGCCGAGCCTCTAACATGTGCCTAAAATATTTGACACTCTCGTAAATAGCCAGCAGCTCGCGATCATAGGGAGAGTATTTAACCTGTGCTGGTGTCAACTTACGTGAGAAGAACGCCAGTGGCTGCCATGCTCCCTCATTCAGCTGCTGCAGAACTGCACCGACGGCTTTGTCTGACGCATCCGTGACCAACGCCATCTTTGCGTTGCAGTCAGGATGGGCCAGTAATGCCGCCTGACAGAGACTGTCTTTACAGCTCTGGAAGGCCTCCTGTTCCTGTGGGGAAAAGCTAACTGGGTGTGATCCCTTTACTGAGCCGGTTAAAAGAGCGTCCAGGGATGCTTGAAGAGTAGCTGCCCTAGGAATGAACCGACGGTAAAAGTTGAGCATCCCAAGAAATCTCCGCAGCTCTCTTACGGTTTTGGGAGCGGGAAAATTTTTCACGGCTTCGACCTTGGCAGGCAGTGGCTTGGTACCCTCGGCTGAGATGTGGTAGCCCAAGAAGTTTACCTCCGATACACCGAACACGCACTTTGAGCTGTTGATGACCATACCGTACTCCTTGAGCCTGGTGAATAGCTGACGCAGGTGAAGCTCGTGGGTCTTTTGGTCTTTTGAAAAGACCAAAAAGTCATCCAAATACGCGTACGTGAAGTCTAGACCCCGGAGCATTTCATCCACGAAGCGCTGGAACGTCTGTCCGGCATTTCGAAGACCAAAGGTCATGTATGGGAATTCGAAAAGACCGAACGGCGTGGTGATAGCGGTCTTCGGGATGTCGTCTGGATGGACAGGGATCTGATTGTAGGCTTTCACCAGGTCAATTTGCGAGAATACGGTACAGCCAGACAGACTGTGCGCAAAGTCCTGGATGTGCCGGATAGGATACTGGTCTGCTACGGTCCGTGCGTTCAGCATCCTGTAATCGCCACAGGGGCGCCAACCATTATCCTTCTTCGGCGCTAGATGCAGGGGCGATGACCAGGGTGACTCGGACTGCCGACAAGTGCCACACTTGAGCATGGCGTCGAATTCATCCCTCGCAATTTTTAATTTATCGGGGGCCAGTCGACGAGGTGAACAGGACACTGGTGGCCCAGGTGTAGTGCGGATGTGGTGTACCGTGTTGTGTTTGGGTGTGCGATGTATGCCAGGTGGACGGGTGATGTCGGGAAATTCCCGTAGTATGTGTATGTACGCGGAATCACCAAGACTTACTTTCACCGAAGAGACAGCATCAGAAGGACGGGCAGGCAAAGCAGGGGTCGCTAAGGTAGTGCACGCGTCGATTAGCCGCTGTCTTCTTATATCTACAATTAAACTATAATGAGACAAAAAATCTACACCAATTATTGGCTTAGTTACATCTGCCACAATAAATTGCCAAACAAAGTCACGGCGTAAGCCTATACTTAATTTTAAATTTACGTAACCGTAAGTGTTAATAGCACTACCGTTAGCCGCACAGAGTTCAAAGTTTGTTTTTGTACGGCGCTCTTTCATGGCCGACCTAGGGAAAACACAGACGTCACTACCGGTGTCGACTAAAAACTGCATCTTCGTATGGTGGTCGGTCACAAATAAGCGACCTGTGCTTTGACAGTCGCCGGTCGCCATCACCGACTGCCCGCGGCTTTTCCCGCGTAGTCGCACGGTTTTACGCACCTTGTTGCCTTCTCACCGAACTTGAAGTGGTACCAGCAGTTCGGCCACCTGTGGTAATTGGAGTGCGACCTCGTTGACGATGATCGCCCCCGGCTGGTACTCCTGCTGGATCTTTGCCTCGGCCGCGACAGTCTGTTGACTTGCGAGGTCAAGGCTTGCACTTGCCGCGTGAGTTCGGCGATCTGGCTGTGCATCTGGTCCATGCTGCTTCCGGGGATCGCCGCTGCTGATGACGTTGCTGCCACTTGAGGAGTTGCAGGCACCAGGTCTAGTATGCGGTCAGCCAGCTCGGCCACTTCTTCTAGGCTCGCCTTGGCCTGCGACGCAATGATGGTCTGCGTATTGTTTGGAAGTCGGCTGGTCCAAATCGTGCGCAAAAAATCTTCCGGCACACTCGGTCCCGCTAGGTGGCGCAGGTGTCGCAAAAATTGTGAGGGCTTACGGTCTCCGAGCTCCTCGTGCGTCAAGAGCTGCTGCACCTTCTTCTCCTTGGATGCCGACAACCTCCTCACCAGCTCGGTCTTCAACCGCTCGTACTTGTCGGGGGCTGCTGGAGCCTCGACAATGTCCTCCACGTGGGCTGCGTATACGGGGTCCAGGCCACCCATTACGTAGTGGTATTTAGTGGCGTCCGCTGTGATGTTCGCCAGTACAAACTGGCTCTCCAGCTGCGCGAACCATAGCGCCGGTTTGTCGGGGTAAAAAGGAGGTACCCTCACTCCGACGCGATGTACTTCGACTCCCAATCCCGAGCGGTCATCGTGACTTGCGGTTTTCGCTTCTTGATGTGTGCCAGGCCAGCGGTAGGTTGGTTCCAGTGAGTCGGAACCGATGCCGCATAGTTCTCGGTGAGTCGGAACTGTCTGCGGTGATGCCCCAGTGAGTCGGGGTGTTGCTATCCCAGTGAGTCGGGATAATGCCCCAGTGAGTCGGGGTGATGATGTCCCAGTGAGTCGGGACGATGCTGCAGGCTCCACGTCGGGGTCACCAATGTAGGTTGTGTGGTGCACAAATAAAAGAAGTACTCACGGTGGCGGGAAGAAATGAGTTTATTTCACTTACACGAATTACACACACAAGAGTTCACAGATAGAAGGGGTAAGAGTCAGACAGATAGGATAGTACATAAGCAGAGAAAAAGCAATAGCGGAAAGCACAATCAGACATAAAAAACGCGGCGAAAGCTAGGCGGTATATTATAGAAAAGGTAGCTAGCACGCACGACAGAAGCTGTGGGCTCACTGTTCAACCGGGCCTGCGCGAGCGGCGCGAGCGAGCGCGACGGACGATCGTCTGTCTCGCTCACGCACGCAGTGCGCGGCCGGCTGGCTCTCAGCGCCAGAGCCAGAACAAAAGCTTACGTCACGAGCTTCGTCACTCGCCGATAAGGATTTAACTAATATGACAAAGTTTGTCCGTGTATGTTTGTTTGTACATATTAGTTAAATGATTATATTAATGTAAATAATTTTAATGTTAGTATTGATTTTATATAATATTATTGTTTGTTCCTTTAATTTATAATTATATAATATTAAGTTAGGTTAGTTTTATAAAATCATTAAGTTAACTAATATCACCGATATGATAATTGTGTGGTAGGTCACCACAATATCTGCTAATACATATACGCAATACTAATTTAAAACTTACTAGCTTTTGCTAGCGGCTTCGCCCGCGTACATAAAATACAGCCTAGACACTCAGGAATAAAGCAGCTTACTATCGGTGAAAAAATGTTCGCACCCGGATCAATACTTTCAGAGATTAGCTCCTGCAAACAATAAAATCAAGTATCAAGTAAGTGTAGATGATTATCCATACCGAAGCAACATTTTTTAACATTATTATTAATTATGACAAAAGATTTTCGTGTTGCTTCCCAAAAAGTAACCTCAGTGTGGGCGCACCATTAGAAACTCGTACTTAATCCAATAAACATACAATAGGAAGGAGGACACGACAAGGTCTAAAATAATGGTTTCTAAACATTATCCACCTTAATTAACTCTAAATTAACTGTTCATATTTACTTTCCTTTGTAGAATCGTACTAATTTATTTTTCCTCGCTCCGGGGTTTTTCCCAGAATATGAACAAGCGAGTTCTTTTACGTAACTAAATGTGTGTTTGTGGCTTTGGGAGTGTATCTTAAGGCTCTAGCTCTCGATCACATAACATAACACATACATAATCAGCCTTTTTAATGTTCCCATTGCTGGGAGTTAGGCCTCCTCTCTAGGACACGGAATGGGCCGTAATCCACCACGCGGGCCCAGTGCGGGTTGGTGAATGTCACATACTTTCGAATTCTTAGTTCTGGGACATCTTTCAGCTCGCGATCGATATGAAAAGACTACTCCTTGGTAACAGCTAGGTTTGAAAAAAATATCACCTGCCATGTTATGTTTCTGCACCACCCTAAGGTCGACTGGTACATAATGCCAATGGCATTAAGTCCACTTTGGTACAGTGATATGTGCATGGCGCTTAAATATATAAATAAATTATCAACATATGATTTTTTTCGTATGACTAATACTTTTTCCAAAAAAAAAAATTACAACATGATACTTTTTCACTTGTTTTGCCTTCAAACGGCTTAGATCTTCAGAAATATTTTTACTCGAAAATAAAGCTATTTAAGTGTTCTTCATGTACATCATCATCATCATCAGCATCAATTCAGCAGATAGACGTCCACTACTGGACATAGGCTTCCCCAAGTATCGCCGCAATGAACGATCCTGTGCGTCCCGCATCTATCGGATTCCCGCAACCTTCACCAGGTCATCGGTCCACCTTGTAGGAGGCTTTCCAACGAGAAGACACATACATTCAACGAGAATGTACATAGCATAAGTAAGTCAAACAAAATTACGCAAAGTTGCTTTTATGGTAGCGGGACTCTAGGCGGGCGCTGGCGGCAGTACGAGTATGTGTGGAATTGACTCCGGCCAGATGTTCAAGGGACTATACGCCTTAACACGTTTTCTTTGCTTTAAAAGTATTTATGATAATCCTTCTTGTGATATACACGCTGTATAAGATGTTTAGCGTCGTTTTCTTCATGCCGTTCTTTGCGTGCGTATTTCAAAGGGAATTTAGCGCGTCATGTTATTAATATCTGCGCCTTTTTGAAGGGAAATGTTAGTTATATTCTGATTTTATGAATCAATTTTTGGGTATTCCTAGAAGTAGCTTCAAAAGTTCTGGTATGAGAATGTATGGAGATTTCTTGTATTATTCAAATCAGACCTCCGATTTCTTGCATAGTTGAGCAAGCGTTAAACTAATTTGTGTAAGAGTACCTATTATAAATGTGAAAGTATCTTCACCCTGTCTGTTACACTTTCTCGTTTAAACTACTCAACCAATTTTGATGACATTTGGTACGGTGTAAGCTTACCTCAGGGAAGGATATAGGCTACTTTTTATCTGGCTTTAACTTCGACTTTCGAGCGGCAATAAAAGACACTCACGCGGACGGAACCACTGGCAAAAGCCAGTAGGGAGTAGGGACCTAATAATTGAACTTAGCAGAAAACTGTAAGTCCAAGTGTGACTGTATTCTTGTTAGATGGAGATAAACTCAAGGTTTTTGGTTTATTATTGTTTTTAGCGTGTGTGTGCATTATCAAATCAAGGAAATAGTATTTGCTAAAATCAGACATTTCATTTTATGAAACCTAATCAAATTATTTCCTCAAAACCTATGTAATTCGGTTTATTTAAAACTTTAACTAGCTGGAAATACATTAGACTGACGCACACGTAGGATTTGTACATAGCGGCGTGTGGCGTGGCGTGGATCTAATGTAGATGCAAGTCTAGTTGCTGTATAAAATGTATGGAGACCGACGCACCCAGATCGGCGTACGTGACACACGTGGGCCCAATGTAGTTTTTATAGCTAGGCAGGCCCATAGTTTTCACATTAAGACGCCATTAATGTGCTTCCTGGATTCCATATTTTATAGAGAGAGTGACTTCGGCACAATAATAAGTCGACTTGGACTTCCAAAAGGTAGATTTTCCTCAACTGAAGCCGGCCGTTGCTTAGCATAGTAATAGGCTTTCAGAAAGCTCTTAAGACTTACTAGATGTAATTAAATTGCCCTTTATGTTGATGGAATGATTAACATAACGTCGTTCTGTTTTACGTTTTGAAGAATTCGTTAAAGTACGACTGTAAGTGTATTTTTTTGCCCTTGGAACTAACTATTTCAAGATTTTCTGGGTAATATTTTATTTTGATAGAGTAGCGCATGGTCACCTTCTCACCTGATGAAAAGCGACGATGTGGCCGATGATAATAATATTCCATTACTAAGCAATGTTTCCAGAAAGATGTTTGAAACTGTCCCTATGAGTTCATAATCATTCTATCGTTACCCATTTCTTTGCCAGAAGTATTGAAGGTAATATAACTAGGATCATGGGTTTCCCTTTCAGAAGACGACCCATGGCGGGCCTGTATGTGCTAAGATTTCGCTAACACGTCTTTGGACGGTTACAGGACGGTCGGATGGCGAGCTACCCATTGCTCATTGGCTGGTAGTTGGGGTTGGGGTCTTAGCAGCTGGGGCGGATGTCCTTTCCCTGTCGCATGCAGCCGTCTCCCTCGCTAGTATTATATACAGAGGGTGGCGACTTCTTCCTATACGTCCTCGCTCCGGACCATGGCCTGTACAAAGGCCCGGCGCGAGAGGTCGCCGCCGTAAAACCCATCCATTCTATTAAACCCAAGAACTTAACAGGAGTCAAGTACAAGCCTGTGGGAGCCGGTAGGCACTTACTTAGGCGGTGGGCTTTAGCTTTCTTACCTAAACTAACAGCAATCATAACAAGTTCAATAAGTCCGTGAATGTGTTTCAAACAGGTGCTCGGTAAATTTGTCTGTCTGCATACATTAGTGGCCACAAATTAGACGTCCCCAATTGCGGCCGGCGTGCCGATTGCTCCCCAATCCAATTGAAAGGCTTTTAAGGTTGTCAACGCGAATAGTTTACTCGAATTATGTTTCAGAGTATCGGGAAATCGATTTAAGTACCGGTTGGCAACAATTTATTTATGAATACGGGATTTGTTAAATTTAGAGCTTGCGGAAGCTTGTTCTGGAAGTTTTCGGTTCATAGCTTTATTAAATATTACGTAGATAGACACCCTGCGGTTAACGACTCGTTATGGCTTAGCAATTTAAATTAATGTTATTTGAGTTTTCCTGTGTGTTTTCCAATCACTGATTGCATCACTGTTATCAGGTGTTATTGCAGTCAAGCACTAGTTTATATTATTAAAATATGATTGACTAGCTTCTGCCAGCGGCTTTGCCCGCGTACATAAAATATAGCCTATGTCACTCAGGAATAAAGCAGCTTTCTAACGGGGAAAATTTTAGCAATCGGACCAGTAGTTCCAGGGATTACCCCCTACATACAAACTTACAAACATACAAATTTTACCTCTTTATAATATTAGTATAGATTATGTTACCCTTAGCGTCCCTGGTACCCACAGATTACCCATAAACGATAGGAAACAGATTGAATTGTTCACTTCACATAACTCTACAATCGTCAGATTCACTTCACGCCAACTCGATAATCGTCAGATTCACTTCACGCAAACTCGATAATTTGGGAACATTAGAGTGTACTCACGCGAGACACGTCTACACTCTGTCTTGTCTAATGTGTTGTATGTAATGTAGATTGAGTCACGTGCTGGGATTCATTTGATGCCAAAAACCCTTGTGGTACCGTGAACGAGGTGAAATGTTGAAGGGAATGAATGTTCAATGTGTTAACTTTAGTGCGCTGAGTGCGAGTTGTTTTTACATTAACGCCACTCTCTGATTGGTTAAGATCTCGGAGCGGGCCAATCGGAGCACCGAACATCATAAAGGTGTCAATCGCGTTAACGTTAGACAAACTCGCACTAGTCACTCATTTTAGTTAAAAAACACCTTCAAGTAACTACTACGTAGCTGTCTGGCATTATGCTGAATTGGACCTGTTTGGCGTAGACATGGGACAAAAAAAAATTCAAACAACACCTGTTTGTATTTTTTTTAACTTAAGTATCTAAGTACCTATTTGTTTCTTCACTGTCTGTGTTCTAAATAAACGTATTTTCTTTCTTTCTTTAATTTGTAATTTTAATATTGATTTGAATATTGAAAGTCAGAGAAATCTCAAAAAACGCAGGATTTCTTTTGCTAGAGACACACAACTACCTCAAAAAAGTTATTATTTTATACGTTTTTTCTTTATTGTTTTATCGAAAAATATTTTTTTTAATCGTCTATGTACGAATTTGGTTCTTGAGGAAAACGTCACAGTCTTATACATATTTTGTAATGATTTTTCTTCAGTTAATGTTTCCTGCAAGAACCTGATTTTGAATGTGTCTTCATTACTTCTCGGGACGTTTATTATGATGGTCAGTGGAGGGCCCTTCCGCGGTAATGGTCACTTAAGGTTGATTTATGTTGATGAGTCCGGCCATCGGCTGCCATGTTGTGACCTGCATTACCACTTAAAAAGAGACGAAATGTTTAGAGGAGTTTAAATAGAGAGTGGACGTGTTTTTGAGCAGTGATTTGGTAACTTACAGAGGGAGGTTCATTTTGAGTGAATTTTATATTCTAAAATAATCAAGCATTTTTTTTTCGGTGGGAAAGTCATCTAATTACATCCTCCACTCTTGGGCGGACCGGGAGATAGTGTCAGAATGTTACTGATTGAAAACTCACTCCAGTTCCTTCGTTGCCTTTCGTATCGAACCATCTTCCACGATTTTATTCTTCAGGAAGCGAAAACAAAAAATCGGCCTCTCCATACAAACTGTCCAATCAAGTTTATCATTTGGTATGGTAAGGCTGATTTTTTTTTCGTTTCCTGAAAATAATTTTGTGGCAGTTTGACCAGTTTTGTCTACCGAGCAAGCCCTTAAAGTTTGTGGAGGGCTGTCCCTTACATCTTGTATACCTAGATGTCATATTCAGTTTATTACGTAACACAATAGAGACGCCACTATCCTCTCTCTACGTACACAGAGATGAGACGCCATTATTTCATACGCTAAACCCATTACGGGGCCATGTTAGTCAGTGACACAATAATGAGAGTGAATTAGTTATGTACGTGCACCTTGGAGCTAAGACGACGCCTTGCTTCCAAAACATTCATTGTAATATATCGGCAGATGGTTATGGGAAAAAATGTTTCATAATACCACTGTAACAATTCAAAAACATTATATTTTAGTGGATGCGAAACCTGAATTTAAGTTTGTTCAGAATCAGTAACTGAATGGATTGCAATAGTTTTTACACCATGTTATATTTTTTCCCACTTTTGACGCTATCAAATTGCTGGATGCAAGTGCAAAACAACCTCTCAGTCGCCTGGATGGCCCGGTGACTATGTATTTTTGCTGACATAACAAGCTTATAACTTTGTGATTGTTCATAATACATTTAGAAGCTATGTAAAATTTTGTACATAGCTTTTTTACATAAAAATACTAGACACACGTTTCGGGTTTCGCATATAATAAAACTAATGTTGTATATACTATGTATGTGCTCGCTTCATTGTTAAGCAGAGTCCGCGGTAGCATATAACAGCTCATTGCGAATAAACAGGATTCAAACCTCTTCGAGGATTTATCTCACTGATTTACTGTATTTACATCCTTAGACTCATACTGCATAGTAAGGTTCAGTTGAAAACCAGCGTCAAGCAACTGCTACGTAATGGTCTGGCATTATGTTAAATTGGATCTATTTGCCGCAGCCGCGAGACACACAATGTTATTGTATTTAAGTTGTGCCAAATAATCGTATTTTTTTTTTCTTTCCAATATCCTGAATACATTTATTCGTGCCCAAATTGTATAGCTCCATTTGTAGCAACTATGGATATGGTCTGAAATAAAGATTTATTATTACGTTTGTTATTAATATTTACTTTTTTTTTATATTTCAATAGAAAATAAGAAAATATGAATACAAAAAAACATCGATAGAAAAATTACCTTCAAAGATCGATAACATACGCTACTCGTATGTTATCGATCTTTGAAGGTAATTTTTCGACATAGTTTCAAAAAGGAATAAAAATCTGTAGAATAATTATGAATGCCCGTCATTAGGTATTGTTTAATTCATGAATCCCTAAGCGACACCCGGTGGCCGCGCATCTATTGTCTTACTATTGTGTCTGTAATTGACGGTATCTGAAGGGTTAAATAATTGTAGTAATTTTTTGTTGCTCAAACAATAAGTTGCCGTAATTAACTAGAGTAAATTAAGTTGACGGTAACAAATAGATTGGCTTTGTTTATTTTACTGAAACATTTTTCGACGAAATGATAACAATACATTCTGTAAAATTTTCATGTAACTTAAAATTATGTACAAAAATAAATAGCGACATCTGTGGCGTCACATAAGAACTAATCCTGCAGTTTTCCGCGCGATTTGGACACCACCGCTTTGTTTAGTTAGTTACTTAGTTGCCCACCAGACATAGCACATACAAAGCGCGCTCGAACAACGCACTATGTGTCCGTCGACACCGCTCACGGACACGATACCTCGGCGCGCCTCGGCCCACTCGTCGAACAGTTTGGGCTCAAACGCTCATTAATGCGTATCCACTGAGCGTAGTTATAAAAAGTGAAGTAAAGAGATGACAAGAGATTGTCTTCTGTACCTAACTATTATGTGCGAATGTGATGAAAAAGTTAGCAGGCGTAAAATTACCCAAAATTAAAATTATAATAATTTTCAATATTAACCGTAAAATGAGTCATTGTTTCCCGAATAAGTTCTTAATCTAATTATGATATTAATGCAATGTCAGGAGCATAAATTAGGCCAATTATCGGCTCAGCGTAATCCAGTTTGGTGAAACTCGCGAACAGTTTTGGATCCGACCTAAATTCGCATGTGATCGATCAATACTTGGTTTTATTTTCTTTTCTGGAGGTGTGGGGATCAAATATAAGGTCGTGACTGATTGTGGTCATTAATAAAGCAGCAGGGGGCGTCAGCATGACGTGTTCAAATTTTTGTTGTTCGAGCGAACAAGAGGGACGGAGCTACTCGTATATACGATATAGCTCTATCTCTATAACAGTTCTGTTTAGGTCATATAATGGATAGTGTTAAAAGTTCGTGGTAGCACTCCTGGAGTCCAATTTAACATTATGGCAATCTCTAGCCGAGGTAAAAGCTGTCAGGTCAGGTGAACTGTAAACTAGGCATTTGATTGAATATATCTTTAAATATTGTATGAGTTATGCAATTGGTTTCGGCGTTCTTGTTCGATTCTTTTTTGGATCCAACATTTCTTGGATGTCTTTAGGAACTCTCGGAACTTTCTAAAAAGCCTCTAGGAAGTCTCTAGGAATTCACTAGGAAGTCTCTAAGAAGTCTCTAGATAACTTTAGAGGTTTCTTAGAAGCGAGACTTCTTCTTCTCTTCAGAAGACTCTAGAAAACCTCTTGGAAGTCTCTAGCAAGTCACTAGGAAGTCTCTAGATAGTTTCTAGGGAACCTCTAAGAAGTCTTTAGAAAACCTATTGGAAGTCTCTAGGAAGTCTCCAGAAAGTCTTTAGGGAGTCACTAGAAAGCCTCTCGGAAGTCTGTAGGAAGCCCCTAGAAAGTCTCTAGGAAGTCTCTACGATTTAAGCGGTCTTAGTAGGGACAACGTAACATTGTGTCACAATACATTATCCAGTGATGACACGGTCGATAAAGCCATTACACCCGTTAAAAGCTTTATCATGATGAAGATATCAGACCAAAAAATATAAGCGCTAAAATAGTTCCAGTAGCAGAAATATATGCTAAAAACAAACTTCAAAATAGACGTTTAATAAACGTTAAGTATTTTTAGATAACTTTTACGTAGATGTACGTGTGGAGTCTATAAAATACTCCTGGGAGACTCGTAGTGAATACCGAGTACCACAGATATACAAAGTGTAACATTAAATGCGCAAAACCCATACTCTAAATGATTTTTTATTCAATTGACCTTATCCTGTGAGAAAAAGAACATTAAAAAAAAAAAAACTTTTTACAAAAAAAATATAACCGACTTCAATGATAAAAAACACTGAAAAGTATCAAATAACTTTAATTTTAGAAGTCGGTGTTTCTATAATATTTTAGTCTCTTCGTTATTTAACACCGACTTCTAAAATTAAAGTTATTTGATACTTTTCAGTGTTTTTTATCATTGAAGTCGGTTATATTTTTTTTGTAAAAAGTTTTTTTTTATTTTACACTTTTTAGTTATGGTACCACCACTAAAAAGTACCCCTCAGTCAAACTTAAATACCTTATAGTCAGAGCGCATCTCATAACGGTTCTAATAATCCCAAACACGGTTAGATTACATTAATTTACCTTTCGCCTTCATCATCAGATCAGTTCGATATATCCTCTCCCCCTCTTCTTTCAAACAGTCATTAGACTAGATGCTGGAGAGGGAAAGGATATATCGAACTGATCTGATGATGAAGCCGAAAGGTAAATCTTTCAATCAGTCATTAGACTAGATGCTGATAATCCCGGCTGTAGCATTAGGCCAGATTTATGTCAACATTGCAATGAACTTAAAATTTAGTCCTGTTTAAAATGAGCCCAAACACGACTACGGAGTGTAATTTCAAGGTTTGTACTTTTCCTGATGCTCCTGGCTTCAGCATCAGGTCTCTATGTACTTTATTATCGGTGTTCTTTATTAGCAGTACGTTTATCCACACATCGAGCCGTTTTCAATGAGCCTAAACTCGATATATCTGCTGTTTGTTGTCGAGGACTTAGGTACTCTGCAGACTATCCTGACTGCAGCATCAGGTCATGTCTTGATGATCGTGAAACCAAATGTGGCAAATGCCCTATCAAACATCAAAACAATTTACTAAAACAGTCCTTGCCTGTTTTTTTTTTTTTTTTTTTGTCGACGGGGAAAATCATCTTTGACAAAACCCGCTCTTGGGTGGAGCGGGAGATAGTGTCAGACTCTTACTGACT
The DNA here is from genome assembly GCA_949319445.1 of Mythimna lalbum. Taxonomy (NCBI): domain Eukaryota; kingdom Metazoa; phylum Arthropoda; class Insecta; order Lepidoptera; family Noctuidae; genus Mythimna; species Mythimna lalbum. The sequence continues at coordinate 3,797,348 of OX439356.1, read as the reverse complement.
AAAAACCCCGCGCCGTTCCTTCTAGCCTTCATACCAGGGGGGCACGAGCTCCCTTTCGGACAACCCTGTCCCCAGTAGGCTTCGACCCAGCTGGGCCCCTCCTGCTGCTGACAACTCCTTGAGGCGCGCGGGAACAGTGCGCGCCGTCGACGTCTTGGACTCGGTCCATTACCGGACGATCGGACAGCGAGCTACCCATGACTCGCCGTCCGCGAGCCCGCGTCTACGGTGGCCGGAAATCGGGATCGGAATCCCGGCGACGGCGGCGAGGGCGCCGTTGCCTGATGCGGTCAGCCTCCTCCTTTGCAAGCATTACTGCTTCGCAGAAAGAGGCGACCGCCTGCCATTCCTCCTCGCTCCGGACCATGGCCTCGACCAGGGCCCGGCGCGAGAGGTCTCCGCCGCCGATCGCCCCCACGAGGGCACGGCGATGCTCCGCCCAGGCAGGGCACACCTCGACGGTGTGCTCCACCGTGTCCTCCGGGCGTTGCGCACAGTGGCGACACCCGGGCGTCTCTTCCGCTTTAATCCGATGCAGGAACCTCCCGAACTTGCCATGTCCGGTGAGGACCTGCGTCATGCGGAAGGTAAGGACGCCGTGAGGTCTTTCCAGCCACGCCTCAAAGAGGGGACTTACCGCCATAATCGTGGCGTGCCCAGTCCTTGCCTGTTCGAGTAACTTCTTACTGTTAAGGAGTTGTACCTTCCATCATCAGCCCAGCTACCTGAGATGGTGACGACCATACGCAAATACACAAGATACTTCATAAAATATGCGAAAATCAATAAGTGAGCCTATAAAATTTGAAGGTTGCCCTCGATTTCTCCAAGATCCCATCATCAGATCCTAATTTGGTGATAATGGGACCACCTCAGAACTATCTACTTTCGAACAAAAAAAGAATTTTGAAAATCCGTCCACATTTGGGGGAGTATTCGACGAACAAACATACAAAAAAAAAAAAAAAAACAAAAAAAAAAAAAACATACAAACAGCCGAACGTAGTACCTCCTCCTTTTTGGGTATAAAAATAGGTTTTATGTGCAGTTTTAGTTTGTTTAAAATTCGTATCTGCATCGAAATAAGAACTTTTATCATCCCGCATACGTGAAAATTTGATTGAACTACAACCATTTGGGTTTGTTTACCTGGGCAGTTTTGCGCACGTGATACAGAACAACATTTTTAATGAAGACTTTTTAGAAAAATGTAACCCATACTAAAAAGTGGTTTAATTGATTCTGCTCGTTATTCTGATCAAACTATTTTCAGATTTTGCGTATTTAACGTTACACGTTGTAGATAGACATAGACAACGCAAGAGCAACTACTTCGCGTGCCTAAATGCGTGCCTAGCTTACGTACAAAAATCGTAAGTGGCCACTTTCGCGCTCAGTCTGCATCGGTGTATAGCGCTAGTCAGACGTCAGTTATATACGTAATTAATTTAAAAAAATATAACTTTTAATCCCTTTTTAATACCTGGTAATACCGAATTTGAGAAAAAAAAACATTCGTATTATATAATGGCTGGCCTGTTGGTCTAGTGGTGAGTGGCCCTGACTGCTATACCGGAGGTCGTGGGTTCGATTTCCACCCAGGACAAATGTTTATGTGATGAGCATGATCATTTGTTCTGTGTCTGGGTGTTATTTATCTATATTATGTATGTATTTAGAAATATATAAGTATGTTTATCAGTTAGTAGCAGTAGTACTCATAACACAAGCTCTGCTTAGCTTGGGACTAGACGGCGTTGTGTGATGGTTGTGCAATATTCGAAAAATGGCACGCTTGGTTTTCATACAGATCGTGATACTTGCGTTATCTGTGTCTATCTATCTCTGTGCCGAATACCGACGAAGTGTACTCATTTATTCTATAGAATGAGTACTGCTCCATTCTTTGCGCATGGTGACAGCTTGCATTACCCAGATAGGTATGATGTATTACCAATGGTATCAACATTTTCTCTCACCGTTCTAGTAGTATTTTCATACATTTTAGTAGTTGGGAAATAATATTTTACAAGTATTCCGTTTGTATTTCTTACAACCATTTTAAATCAAATAAATAAAGAAGCAATGTCGAGCTGCATTTACAATAGTCACCTGGCATTACTGGGTATAGTTGTCAAAAATATAAATGAACACGACATCAACAAACAAAAACAACAAAACACAAACAACACAACAATACACAAACAACAAATCATTCCGCATAAGAAGGATTTTTTTTCCGGCATTCCTTCTAATTACCGCATCTGCATCTTTTTTCTTTTATTTCTGAAAGTGCGTTGAAATAAAAAATATCAAAACAATAATTTGAATGTATAAACGTTTATCATTAAGTGTCTATCGATTAAAAATCCCGGCAACTCGTTTGTAAGTTAAACTTGCAACAAACTGAGAGGCTCAATTTGAAATTCATCGCTGTTGAATTAATGTAGTGAGTTCGCTTCTCGCATACTTCACGAACAAGTTCCAGATAAAATTAGTATGTAATGAACTATTCATGGGAACACTTCTTTTAAGTGATGCTTAAATACTAAAGTAGAATAATTAAGTTTAATTCCAAAGTCGAGTCTTTAACAATTTAAGTTCGTTTATTTGTTAAAATCTGTTGGTAAACCTTTTTTACCATACACTTACTCGAAAACCCGCTCTTATTCCACCTTTTAGGCACGCAATGGACGGTTTTCCGCACTAGTGCAGAAAAGAGCGTGTTTTCGCCCCGCCATAATTTTATTGTAATAAAATTGTTTATCGTATCAGGCTGGGCTTTAACTCACGTGCAAATTAGTCACTGCAATTCCGCCTCGGTCGCAATGACAAACTTTCTGCACTTGTACCAAATGTACTATGAATTACTGACAAACGACTGCAAAACGCTGGGCTTGAAAGAGCGAGAAAGTTTGTATTAATTCATGAATCCCCAAGCGACACCCGGTGGCCGCGCATCTATTGTGTCTCTAATTGACGGTATCTGAAGGGTTAATCCTGATACAAACAAACATTTCATTGTATGAAGATTCCCGGGCTCTGTGGTAAATAAAAAAAAAACAAATAATATAATATTCCACAACTATCACACAATGCCGTCTAGTCCCAAGAAGCTAAGCAGAGCTTGTGTTATCCTAAACAACTTATAAACATACTTATTCTTTATTTATTACTAGCTTCTGCCAGCGACTTCGTACGCGGATCCTGTTGCTTATGCCAGCGACAACGGAGTCGTCAAAATCAAAGATCTGAAACGTCTGATGTCGAATTCTAAGATCCTGGAAAACAACGTGATGCGCGAGACGATTCGAGACGTTCCAGATCTCTCCCTTCCACTTACGCGCGTGACAGTGTGTACACACCTTAGATATGGTGCCATAGACAAAAATAAACAGAAAGCTCCGAACTGCTAAGCTATCGGGAGTTACATGTGTTATTGTGAGTCAACCATAAAAGATAGACATATAATGTCTTGGAATATTTTTTATATAATTTTAAGGAGAACATTTCCGTTATACATGATTTCTGTGTAGCTTTAACCATTAAGGCTTCAAACGCGACGGAAGCTTAAAAAATGGAGTAATTTCTCTCGTTTCCCCAACATTTCCCTTCACTGCTTTGCTCCCATTGATCGTAGCGTGATGAAAAGTATACTATAACCTGCCCAGGAGTATGAGGAATGATTGTACCAAGTTTCGTTAAAATCCATCGCGTGGTTTTTGTTTCTATAAAGAACATACAGACAGACAGACAGACAGACAAAAATTTTACTGTTTGCATTTTTGGCATCAGTATCGATCACTAATCACCCCCTGATAGTTATTTTGGAAATATATTTCATGTACAGAATTGACCTCTCTACAGATTTATTATAAGTATAGATATAGATAGATGTACACCATTACACATACAAAAAGGAAATTTAAAACTAAAACACATACATACAATGGACGGCCTATAATTATATAGGTGTATTTTTAAATACATACATAAATTTTAGATAAATTACACCCAGACACAGAACAAATGATCGTGCTCAACACACAAGCTTTGTCCTGGGTGGGCATCGAACCCACGACCTCCGGTATAGCAGTCAGGGCCACTAACCACTAGACCAACAGGCCAGTCAAGCCGTATTGGTTGCGTATATTATTATAATAATATACAACGTGTAACGTTAAATGCGCAAAACCTCAGGCACACCAAATGTTTTTTTAATTTAATCGACCTAATTCTGTGAGAAAAAACACATAAAACAAATTAAAGGTCTTATGTGCAGTTTTGGTTTGTTTAAAATTAATATCTGCATTGAAATAAGAACTTTTCTTGTCCCGTGTTTGAGAAAATTTGATTGGACTACAACCATTTGTGTTTGTTTACCTATTTGGGCGGGTTTGAGCACATGATGGCTTGACCTATTCATAAATAGACGGGGCGAAATTTTTAATAAAGATTTTTTTGAAAAATTTAACCTATATTAAAAAATGGTTTAATTGATTCTGATCAAACTACTTTCTGGTTTTGCGTATTTAACGTTACACGTTGTATATAAAACCGACATGGTTAGTTTGTTCTGCTCTTGATACTTGTGAGCAGATGGCGAGAAATTGGCACACTTCGCAGTTTCTGCTTCACTATGTTTAACAATGCGAACAAAGCTACTTGAAAAACTCAGCTACCCAGTTCGCCAGTTTTCTATAGCAGACTTGGTTTACCTATTACTGTTTCTTTTCTAAAGATATGGTACGTATTATCTAGAGGTAGCCCCTAACAATTTACAAGACTTGTTTTACTCTCTGCCTTCAAGTTTTTGTTTTGGTTTGTTAGCCAGCATCATATTTTCTATTGTGTTTATTGTAGCGGACATTTTTACAAATTAACTTTAAGCAGTGGTGCTGTGGTTAGACGGCACGGTAGGTGCAGTGTTTGAGCGATTGACTGCTGCGGTGCGTATCGTGTGTTCGATTCTTACATGGAATAACTATTTGTATGGCCTACATATCGTTGATCCAGGGTCTAAGAGAAAGAAGTAACCAATATACATAAGCTTACTCGTAAACATTTGCCTTTAGGTAACATATCAGTGTGATGTAGGATACACAAGATATTTTTTTATCAAGGTAATAAGAATCTTTGACTGGCCTGTTGGTCTAGTGGTTAGTGGCCTTGACTGCTATGCCGGAGGTCGTGGGTTTGATTCCCATCCAGGACAAATGTTTGTGTTATGAGCTGGATCATTTGGTCTGTGTCTGGGTGTAATTTATCTATAATATGTATGTATTTAGAAATATATAAGTATGTTTATCAATTGTCTAGAACTCGTAACATAAGCTCTGCTTAGCTTGAGACTAGATGACGTTGTGTGATAGTTGTGGAATATTATTATTATTATTCTGTGGACTAATTTCCGACATTATTAGGAGAAGCCGCTGGCTAAAGTTAGTAATTTATAGGTTTCTCCCTCATAACATCTTATGGCAAAGAGAATGGTTATGAAAACTGTGTACGATCAATTCATTTCACATTATAATAAGACGTGCTTGCAATGAAGATGAAAGAATTTCTCGTTAGCTAAGCGAGATTGTTTTATGGGATTTTAAAAGACTTCTATTCTTCTCGCACGTCCGCTTCGTGTAGAAACTTCTGAAAAACATTAAATGCCATCAGAAAGAAAATGATTATTTGGTCCAGCACAAAGCACGAACACAATATATATATATATATACAAGGTTATTTGTAAAACACCGGCTACCTTTTAGGGCTATGTTATTGACATCATAAACAACAACTATTTTTCAATCAAATCAAATATGATCAATTTTTAAAAGTATACTTTTAAAAATTTGACATATTTTAGTTCATCAGATTTTCATACAAAAATAAAAAAATTTAAATAGAACATTCAAAATATTACGAAGTCTGTGCAAAGCAAGCGATAGTACAATAGATGAGGGTGTGCCTGTCTAGCGGCGGAAATGCTTGATGTGCTTGCGTCGGTAGGTATAGCAAAATACAGAGTTGAAATGTAAAACAACGAAATCTTGAAGGTTTGTTTTTGGTAAATGTATTATTTTTTGTAAAAAGTCATAGAACAAAAGTTGTTGTTTATGATGTTAGTAATACAGTCCTGCAAGGTGGCTAGTGAAAAGAAGTACAAAAAAGAAAAGGCTGATTTGCTCGTACATTTAAGTATCTTAAAAAACATTTTATTTTAGCTTTTTACAAAGTGCTAAATCAACCTTTCAGTGTTGATGATAGCCCCAGATCCTGAGAGCCACAATGCGTGGAATATATTAACATCACTAATGCAATTTCCCCAAATTCTATATCAGTATGTAAAGCATATTGTGAAGGTCAATTACTCAACCGTACTGAGTGCCTTCTCGCATGTTATGTGCTTAGGTACACGTCAGTGAATAAGTCAGACCGATTACAGATACTTCATATGGTAGGACATACTAATAGCCATTCAAAATTAACCTGTCTTACCTTTTCCGTCGTTATGAAAAAGCTAGTACTTGCAGTACTAGCATTTTTGCCCTGTCCTCGTGGCGGTCGGCGGTCGACCATTGTCCGCAGCGAGAAGGAGTGGCAAAAAAAGTAAAAAAAAAAACATTTCCAGCCACTAAAAAAAAAACTTTTTTATATCTAGCGACTGCCTATTAGACATCCACAACACTGTATCTGACTGGCGTTGACTTAGAATAATGATTTCACTGCGCGAATGGACTGATATTAATCGCAACGTGCTGCAACGTGCGTGTTGGTGGATGTCGAATATCTTCGAATTTTTAGTTCTAGAATATGCCGGTTTCCTCACGATGTTTCCCTGCACCGTTTTGAGAGCAGTGGTGATGAAATAAATTACACAAAGTAATGCGCCTGGCTGGGTTCGAAACTGCGACCTACAACTCGTAAGTCGGGGCCATTACCACTCGGCCACCACTGCTCTCTAAGTATTTCAGTGCTTGAATTATAATGATTGTTACTTAGTTTTCTAATTGAGTGTATATTAATTAACGCCATTTGAAAAAAACTTAGTTTCGCCTTCACACTGTCAAGAATGTGTGTACCTACATTGTGACGTATGATGTAGTACACTGGGCAAAAACCCGACATTGTCGAACAGACCGGTTTTTGTTCGCGAGCTCGTAAATCATCCACTATTCACCGGCACCGCATTGATAAGACTCATCCATTCTCGGGGCTCACCTTATCTCGATAGCTTTTTTCAGAAAACGATGAGAGTTGTATGTAATGTGTCTTTTTCTAAAATTTTATGGTAAACTGTGATGTTTTTTAATCATTTTACTGTCTTTCGTAATAATTAGTTTGGGTAGTCGGCTAGTAAACACCGGCTTCATCTAGTTTAAACTGACGAAACAATTTAAGTATAGAGTAATATTATTTGCAAAATAAATATAGCATAGATAATAGAAATAAATATAACTTACTAGCTGTTCCCAGCGGCTTCGCCCGCGTGATAGCAGAAAATTATCCCAAGGGAACATACTTCCGGGATAAAAAGTACCTTATGTTCTATTCCAGGACATGGTCTATCCGTGAACCAAGTTTCATCAAAATCGGTTTTGTCATTTAGGCGTGAAGACGTAACAAACAAACAAACTCACTTTCACTTTAATAATATTAGTAAGGATTATTTATCAATTGATATAAACTAGAGCTTGACTACGTTCGCATCACCCAAAATTCGAGTGGTTGAAAATGCCTAAGGCCGCTTCTGGATTTGTTTGACTGTGTGCATAAAATATTTAGTAATAAATGAAAATATCCGATTATTGGCATTTTTTATTTATTATTCATTTGTTTAATACTTCCTGAATACAAAATTACAGAGGCGGACTTAAGCATTTCCTACCACTCGACTCAAAAACCAACAAAAACCAGCGGCTTTTATTGAAACAAGAAATACTTTCTTTATTTCTTATTTCTTTCAGTACAACCCTATCAAGCCAGTTTTTGCCGTAAGCTTAAGCAAGGGTATAGATAGACCTGTACAAAACACTCATATTTTACACCCAGCTTAGTTTTATCGATCTCCTGTCACCGGATAGCTACTGAAAACATCCTTAATTGAACATCAATTTAATGGGTAACAAAATACACCGATACCATAAGCTTCCTACATCACTTTAATTAGCATAAGACGCACAGATTCTTTCACAGTCCCCTCGTTACCTTACATCGATATTCCTTGAGTCAATACTCATTAAAACAGAGGCCTCTTTTAAATAAATGACGGAGGAAATTGTCGAAGTTCATTTCGACTACCGAATTTCCCTCGGCCGAAAGATTCCTCGCTGTAATTCAGTCAAGACTGTCTTTGAACCATTTGTCAGAAACAGCTGGGGATTTATTGATTCCAATCGTCACGCTGTCTAGGAAGACAAAGGAGACCAGGTCTAGACCTTTTTGTATGAATTGTCTCGTTTTTCTAAGCTGGAAATAATTCTAGGCTTATAAACATTTGGTTGGAATTATTATTTATTTTAATCCTTACTAATATTATAAAAGCGAAAGTGAGTTTGTTTATTTGTTTGTTACGTTCTTTCACGCCTAAATGACAAAACCGATTTTGATGAATTTTGTAACAGAGATAGTTGATAGGTGACGAACATAGGCTATTTTTTTTAAAGTGAGAAAAGGGGTAGAAAGAGGGAAGAAAAGGGGAGAGCAATTAAAGTATATTAATAAACGCGGGCGAAGCCGCGGGTAAAAGCTAGTAAAATATATACAATTATTTTAACAGTGACCTAAACTAACAAATGTAGTCGCGAAATAGCCGCACTCAGAGACGCATCTCACAAGCTGATCACATACCTAATAATGCAACATATGTATGTACATATACAATCGATGGTCAGTAATTAATTAGCACTAGCTGCCGCCAGGGGCTTCACTCGCGTGATTTAGAAGAGAAATTCCCAAGGCAACATACTCTCGGGATAAAGAGTTCGTGTGCGAAGGTTCATTGAAATCGGTTCAGCCGTTTTAGCGTAAAGAAGTAAACATACGCGCACGCATACACATACAAACATTCACAAACTTTCGTCTTTATAATAATAGTGTGAAGTGTGATTAATAAAGAATATAGTTCCAGCTACTGCAAATCTTAAACCGATTTTAATTTTGTTATAGGCTAATTTACAATAGCTAATCACAAGTATCTGAACCGAAAAACGTTTAAATATTTTTATCATTGTGCACAAACATGAATAGGAAACCTCAAACAATTCTAAAATAGCCCTCGTTCATTATTTGTGATTGCGTGACGTCATCCGTAAAAAGAAAGATGGCTGCCACTGATGATTTTTCACGGCCCGGTCTGTTTTTCATTTCACAAATCATTACGGACCGACCTCCACAATAAATATAAGGACGCGACCTCGTTGAGAAAAAAGGTTACAATTGTTATTGTCAGGTTTCTGATTGCAGAGTCGACCCGGAGAGGGATGAGTGTTCGAGAACTGGCCCCGCTTGTAGCGAGTAGGGCAGGTCAACCTTTGTTATGTGGAAAGGCCTTTTAATCAATGGTTCATTTAGAAGTTTTGAGTTTGTTTACGATTTTGATTTCTCGATGTTGCTTATCGCTCATTTTTTTCATTTATTGTTCATTTATTTATTAAAGTTTAAACCATTAGATAGAGAAAAACAAAGTTGATTGTTGGTTTGCAGGATTTCCGATAATAATATAGGTGTCTTTAAGATTAGGGTGGATAGGAAAATAATTTATTGTAAGATTTATAAAAACAGTATACTTAAATGAATAAGAAAAAAAAGAATTTGGTTTTTTTCAATATTTTAAAAATAGGTGTACCTAAATTGGCATAATGGTGGTGGTGGTAAATTGGTAATATACATTTTTACAACAAGGTTTTTCTATATTCAGGATCTCTTGCACTTTATGCGACTCATACAATGGAAAATGAACAATAAAAATAACGTAGAACTAGAATTGATTCTTATCATTCTTAAAGAATTTTAAAATTTCTGCTACGCTCTCTGGGCTCTTCCTATACCCAGCCTTGTCTTGTCACCTGAAAAATGCGTGTGCACTTTATGTAAAATAGAAACGTATTTTACATTTCTATGAATTACCTACGAGTACATATTTCAATTTCATGAATTTAAAGTTTGCAATTTATTCTGTAACAGGATACAAAGTTCCTATTACCATAGACAACATTGCAGACCTGTTGTCTTTGACAGCAGGTATAATATTACAGTAATATTATCCCACTATAAAGAGGTAAAGTTTGTTTTTATATATTTTTATTTGTACGAGGTAATCTCTGAAAGTACTGGTCCGATTGCTAAAATTTTTTCACCGATAGCAAGCTGTTTTATTCTTGAGTGATCTAAGTTATATTTTACGTACGTGGGCAAAAGCTAGTATTAATATATTAGGCAGGTTCTGTGGCAGGTAAATATTAGATCTTTCGATTAGAACGTATGGAGTAAAATCAATAGTAGGAGGAGATTTATGGCGAACGCTCGGAGATGCTGAGTTTCCTATTTCCTGTTAATTACCAGATGTGTCTAGTTAGCTGTGTCGATAATGATCTCGCTTCTCTTTCTATTAAGCACTTTTACGTTTGTTTCCTACAAATGTGAGCGACCCACTTTATTTCCTGTAATGTCCTACCCTATTTGATACAAGATTTATATCATTCTTATATTTGAAAGGACCCTCGCGCGCCTGGACTATGCTAGAAGTTTTGTTCGGATCCCTAACAATAAAAACTTTCCTTTTTATAATATTGCTGAATGATTTATTGACCGTTCTTCTGTTATTTTCCTCTTCGTTCGCTGCAGACTCGCTCATGTACGCGGTGTATTTTTTAGCTTTTCTCTCTAACTGGAATTAGAATACAAAACACGCCGCCCCCGAGGTAATGGCGGGAGGAATCTGTGCTCCACGCATTTTAATTTATATCGTGTCAGCGATAAACTTATAAACAACTTGGAAATTTATATTTCACGGAAAGTTAGGCAGAGTGCCGTCGGTGCCTGAAATTGTAATTTACCAGATTTGACAATAATTTTGATTTACGATCTAAACGAAGAAATGAAACCTACAATGTATCGGAGTGCTCAATATTGTAGGTGAACTGTGGTATACGAGATATTGTGAATAATTATATTATTCAAGTCAGTGTTTTTAATATATCGGTATATTAGTGTGTTTTAAAAACGTTAGTGTTATTATAGTTGAGTGCCAAAAACAGTGCAACAAAACAACAAACAAAACAACAGTAACAAAATTAATCAAAAACTTACGATCAGTAAAACCGCAAAAATTAAATACATCTCTCACACGAAAACTTCGATCAATTCGCGAGCGGTCGCAACACTGGAGTGATACAACCTACAGATTCAATCAATATTTGTCGTACCAAAAACAACGGCTAAAATTCTACCAAAAGCAGCAATACCAGTGAGCGCTAGCAACACTACCGCGTGACGTCACATTCCATTTTCCCGCGGCAAAGACCGCCGTCAGGATAAGCGCGCGAGTGACCGCGGCGACGCTCACAGCGGCGCGCGCGCAGGCTGCGCAGGGCGCCGCCAAGCTGGGCGAGCACGCCGCCATGCTTGCCGTGGCCATCTGCTGCATCCTCGTGCTGCTACTCGTCTTCATCATACTCATCATCGTGGTTGGACAAAATATGGAGGTCAAAGGCGGCTCCTAGCGACGACGAGGTAAGGTTTTTTGTGATGGTTCCTACCAACTTACTGCGTGATATACTCGTAGTTTTTATTCATTTATTTATTTTGGTCTCTTATTTTGATTTAGACTCTAGTTTTTATTTTTTGAAAATGTGTTATTAAAAAAGGATAAAAACTTGGTGAAGTGGTCGTGCAATTTTAGTTTTAAAGATTAAATGTGAAGTAAATCCACTAGGATGTAAGGAGTTCGGGACTTTGGAAAAGGCTTGAGGCCATAAATGGTTTATAGCTTTTGCTTAAATTCCATTTGTTGGAGATTAAATAAAGTACAAAGTGCTTTGATTGGTGGAGCAGGTGGGCTTATACTTTTTAGGACTAATTTGAAGCTAATGTGGAATCCACTGAATGTCAGGATTTTAGGACTTTGAAAAAATCTTCTGCTTAAATATTGCTTATACTTCCACTTTCCTGTTTCGAATGTTTAAACCTTGATTTAAATATAATAGTTTCCTTTTTATTGTTTACCTAAAATTGAATGCTTCGTTTTCGATTTTCCTGGATCTCTGAAAGTGAAATTAAGAAGCAAGAAACTTCGAAATCTTAATTACAGTCCTCGAAAGTTACAACTTACCTACTCGCTCAAAATAACGACAGTTTAAGTCCTTTGAAACTGTATACCGATCTTACCTTGGGGAGTTCAGGCACTGTTTATTCTCAGAACTTGTATTAAGAGGCCGTCTACATAAATATGATATGATTTGGATCGTCCGGGGTTGCCAGACGAATGCACCTCCTAGTAAATAGTGGCCTCAATGGAGCGAGCATAACGAGTGACTCAAAGCGCTCGCTTTGAAGACTTAGGGTTGAAATAAAAGAAAGAAATAAAACTACATTCACAGACATTCGAAGACACGGAAACTCCTTAAAATTTAAGAAATAAATAAAGTACACCCAGAAATAAAATTAAAATTAACTTCATTCGGACAACAGTGATCCATATTTATGATGCCAAAAGAGCGTCAGCTCCATGGCCAGATGGCATCACAAGGCCATCATCTGACGCTGATTTTCTACTGGTACTCTAGCCAGCTAAAAACCAGCGTAAACTGTAGCTGAAAACCATATGCTCGAAAACGCAAATACATATAAAAGACTAAAATGTTGTGTGCAGAAACCAAGTAAAATTAAATGTTGTGATTTTTTATTATAAAACAACAGCACCTAAAAATTATTTAAGTATGTGCCTATTTATAACAAATAATAAATGATTAAAACATAGACATAGATATAGATAAAAACATTAAAAGTAGTTAAAATAATTTGATCTACTTCTGGGCGCATTGAATTGCACTTTTATATACTTCAATCTTATTACTTAGAACTGTAATTTATTAGAGCGAGAGTTGAGTGATTGTCGCTTACCATCTCGTTGATTCTTTTTTTTTGTCTTGTCGTGGCGGAATCGGATCGTAAAAGGATAGAAGTATAACGCTAGAACTAAATCAGACCGACGCACTCGTGTAACACGCCTAATTTGTACGTAGAACGACGTCGCGTGGCCCACGTGGAACGCGTCCGGATCGGCGTACGTGGCACACGTGTGCGCACAACGAAATGATCGTTGTTACAATAAAAAAAAAAGTTTTTAATTGATAATTTAAAGAGCAGTAGTGATCCAGTAGTAACTACCTCTACTTACAAGCCAGACTCATTTTTTCTGTGTAATTTATTTCATCACTAATGGTCTTAAAACGGTAAAGGAATACGTCGTGAGGAGACTGGCATGTCCTAGAGTCAAAAATCTGAAGACATGTGACATCCAACAATCCGCACTGAATCCGCGTGGTGAATTCGGCCCCTAGTCTAGAGAGAAGGCTTGAGTCCTAGCAGTGGGAACATTACAAGGCCAATTAATCTTTTTTTTGCTAAAATATACAGACAAAGGTATGTTCCAGAAGAATTTATTAAAAGTGACATCTTTCTTTCTCATTCCAGCATTAATCAAGCCACAATGTGGTTCCTTCCCGCCAGGAAAGAAAGTAAATAATTTGCTACTCGTTTATCATCTGCTTATCTTCAAGCGTTAGTTACGAGTCTCTGAAAAATATTAGACGAGGAAATGAATTTGATCTTGTTGTCCTCTGTATATGTCGTTGTCAGGTCTTAGAATTGATCACTTTATGATATGGCCTGGATTTAAAACTGGCCAGTTTATGATATGTCAAGCCTCGTTTGGCCATATCATTGATGTAGGAATTTCTATGATAATAAAGCCTTTTATTAATATTATTCATTTCTAATAAAACATCAGTTTTTATTACAATTAGTAATGAATAAATAGGAATACTTATCTAAATGCTGGAAAAAATAGTTTAATCTAAAAATCGGCTTCAAATTTTAGTTCCGGTTCACTCCTATTTTTTTTGGGTTAAGAAATCATCCAATGACTTCTTCTGCTCTAAGGTGGAGTGAAAGAACGTGTCAGACTTTTACTGACTAAACCGGTGTGGGTTTAGTCAGTGTGTCCTTCAGTTTCTTTATGTTTCTAGACAACGGGTTTTACTTTTCTTTCCAGAAATTCTTCCCTGCGTTTCTATAGTTCCTAATCACCCTGCTTCGAATGTAGCTATTATCTGAATTTATATTTCTGACGTACGAGCTTTTAAAAGTTAAGTGTCCACCGCACACGGGCCTCAAAAAAACACCGCCACAAAAAACGCTAGAAGAAGCCATAAAAAAAATAGTAACCGGCGCAAAAAAACCAGCTGTAGCCAACAAACAGCTTGTGCCCGGCCGGAGAAGCTTGACGCGGCTTCAAGCGTTTTTTTGTGGTGGCACCACCGCACACGAACCACAAAAAACGGCCGCCTCAAAAAGAAGCTTGAAGCGGCTGTTTTTTGTGGCCCGTGTAGGGGGACACTTAAGCGAGTGAGTAGATATGTGACTGCAAAGTATGGATGGATACTTACTTCTATCATTGAAAGCTCCTATAGGTTACATCGCACTCACAAATGTAATATCCTAGTAGAGGCGTGCGTAAATGTCGAAAAGAAAATATTGAGGGTCATAAAAAATATTTGACAGGCAAGAGTTACAGTTCTAAGAAAAACGATATTTTTTTGCTATTTGAATAAAGATGGAAAAATAAATTAATGGTCACAGCTGTCATTTGTAGACCTTTGACTGTCGTTGAGGGTAGACAGAAACCGGAAAGGCTGACAGCAGTCTTGCCAAGGGGCCCTGGCCCTGTGTGGGCTATCACCCATTTTGACTGGCCTGTTGGTCTAGTGGTTAATGGCCCTGACTGCTAAGCCAGAGGTCGTGGGTTCGATTCCCACCCAGGACAAATGTTTATGTGATGAGCATGATCATTTGTTCTGTGTCTGGGTGTAATTTATCTATATATGTATGTATTTAGAAATATATAAGTATGTTTATCAGTTGTCTAGTACCCATAACACAAGCTCTGCTTAGCTTGGGACTAGACAGCGTTGTGTGATAGTTGTGGAATATTATTACTATTATTACTATTATTACTACCCAGGCATTTGTCTTGGGTGGGAATCGAACCCAAGACCTCCAGCATAGCAGTCAGGGTCACTACCCACTAGACCAAGAGGCCAGTCAATTACTGATAATGAAGCACGCTTGCCTATAAGTAAACTATTCACTCTTGACTTAAAGAACTCCAGGTTGTATATATAAGGAAACAGACTCCGGCAGGAAATACCACTTAGCTGAACGCAGGAAGATTGTTTATCATACGAAAATGGTAATGATAAAAGTTACTCAGTCATTACTCTAAAAGTTATTCGCTTAGCTGGTATCTTCGTATACATAAATCTCTAGTAGATCTAGATAGATGATGATGGCGCTACAAGGAAAGTTTCCGCGGTAACTCTTATTGGTTTCCAGTTATTATCGGCGCTGAGTGTACCAGCATGGAATAATGCTGGAATTATTACAAGCAAGTTCGGTTTATTTGGAAAGTTACGCTGGAGTCGGAGAGATACTTGAACAATTATATTGGGAAATAAAATGGAATGTAAAGAATATTTTGCTTGGCTTCAAGTTTAGAATTTGTGAGTCGAATGTTTTGTTGCTTGCGGTTATTGAATTCTAATCTAACAATGCTGGCTTTGGTAAGATTTATTTTAAGAGACAGACTGAATATTTTTACCTTTCTTGTGAGACTTGTTCAGTGTAAAATAATTTCAGTTTACACATTACATCCTCACCATCAATCTTATCTTTTCCTTTCGTTAAGTCAATCCAAAATTTGTCTGGAAGAAATTGCCCTGTGCAATAAGACCGCCTATTGTACACTTATTTTTATAAATATTTGTCCTGTGATAAGTAAAGGTGTGCAACAAAGAAATTAATAAATAATTAATTTCGAAACAGGTTCGAATATGTGATCTATAAAAATAAAATCGTATAAAAAAGAAAATTGCGAATAACTTAAGAACGGAAGTTGGTGTTTCCGAAATAGTTTCATCGTTTTTTGACACCGACTTCCGAATTATTCCCACACTATTTTCGTTGTCAAGGTTATTATTCCGTCCATTTATTATATTATTTAAAAAAAAAAGTATCATAGGCAAACTACACTATATTACGTTTATTTTGCAATAAATGGGGTAAATCACTTATATAAACTATAATCAAAAAAGGACCTAAAATTGAGCCTTGGTGTAGCCTTCATTTTCTCATTTAATTCTGCCTTATTTAAGTTTATGTAAAAGTTATGGAATTATTTTGGTGGACAATATAGTTTGTTTTTTTTATTGGGTTACGACTTGTATTCTTTTGTTTTTGACATTACGAGCATGGCAGTTAGGAGTTTGTCATGCTCACTTAAATGTCTCGCTGCTGGTGGCGCGTGTATTGGGT
This sequence comes from Mythimna lalbum, assembly GCA_949319445.1. NCBI lineage: Eukaryota > Metazoa > Arthropoda > Insecta > Lepidoptera > Noctuidae > Mythimna > Mythimna lalbum. Next base: position 3,780,761 of record OX439356.1, on the reverse strand, counting down.
CATTCGGTTCCCTTGAAAATGGTTGAGCTGAGTGGGGCTGATGCACGCGTCATGCTCGTGAACGGGTGCCGTCAGTTGAGACTGGTCATCTCTTAACTGCCAGTAGCTTAATTCAGTTTTTATCTTTTAATATATTTTTTATTTTAATTTTATTATCTACATTGTGCTCACATAATAGAAGCAACATGAAATAATGTAACCAAACATTATATGTAACACATAATATGATTTAAAAGAGTGTCCATGGAGTTTCTTGCACGTTCTTCTCCATAGAGATCTACGCTTTGGAACGTGCAATTTAGCTTCACTTTTCTTGGACTGACTGACATTTGACTATTCAAAAGTGCCTACATTTGGTCTATTTGAAATAAATGATTTTGAATTTGAATTTGAATTTGAATTTGTCTATTCTATTCACACTTCTCGTAAGGTTGTCACCAAAAAAATCGTCAAAGCAATACAGTCGAAAACAGCGCCGTCAATTAGATGCTGCGCCTACGCGTGCAATCGGAATTAATCCGGTCTCTGAAGACTCAAAGTTGCACTGTAAGCGATTATACAATTACGAGTTGTACCGTTGTACGCGGCTGTACGCTTTTACGTCGAAACTAAGTCTGATATGCATAATAGACTTTCATTGCGAATGTAAGCGGCAGTTATTGCTTAATTGTTCGGACTGCGATTTTGTGAGGCGGTCTGAATTATGAATGACTAGTTTCGCAAATGGCCGTTGGGACTGAAAGGTCCTAGAGAGGCAGACGCTGTGTTGGAACGTCCCCTTCAAGTTAGACCGATGACCTGGTGAGGGTTTCGGGAAACCGATGGATGTGAGACACATAAGACCGTTCATTGTGGCGACACTTCTTATGTCCGACAGAAGACGTCTTTCAGGTGAATTGATAATGAGGAGTTTCTGCAAATGGCTTCGCTTGGATAGTAAAAAAATATCCCAAAGAGAACTTCCGAGATCCCCGCAACTTGCCTCAACATCAACGCGGTCAAGTGACGCGGAACATGTTGGTCCATTTAGCATCGTTGCGGTCATGATGGGGGACAGTTTGTCCCGTAATGTGTCTGGGACTTTAGTCGGTAAGGACGGTCAGTTCAACACGCCTGCACGCTCCACCCGTAGCGGTAGAAGTTTTGACGATATCCCACCTCAAAATAAAAAAGTAGTCAAACTTGATGTTGTTTAACATGTAGGTAAGCCTAAACCGTTAAAAACAAATACCCAGCCTATTAAAGGAGTTACAATGAGCAAAGTTTTAATAAACGACACGTTACCTAAAACAAAATATACAGCGAGGCGTCTAGAACTTGAGAGTGTACCTACACAATTAGGGCTCAGATGTGTTCCCAAACCAACCACATATGATTAGAACCCCGCAATTAGTTTTAAAACTAAAGTTTGAGCCTATTTTACACATTAAGGCTGGGTATAGACTACTGTAATGTAACATGCAATGTAACATGAAAGAAGCATTTCATAAGGGCCATATTTCACGGGGACATCATGGCGGCGCAACCACTCGCCGTTACCAACAAAATGTTTTTTTTTTTAAATTGATATAAACTAGTGCTTGACTGCGATCCCACCTGATGGTAAGCAGTGATGCAATCGTTGATGGTGAAGCGCGCTAGTTTATGAAGAGCCTATTCACTCTTGCCTTGAAGACACGTAAATTATAATCGGACGGGAAGACCGCAGCCAGCAAAGTGTCCCAGTCCCTCGATGTACGTGGTATAAACGACGAGGCGAAACGTTTGGTCCGGACCGTAGAGGTTTCAATAACATACCTGTAGTATACAGTTTACCTCTGTATACTTCTCTATAGAGAGTTGCCCACCTGGTGTCCGTTTGGTTGTGCAACCAATTTGGCAGCGCCACCAGCTCGGACGCGTGCACAGATTGTTCGGCGTTTGCGCGTTACACCGGCGCAAACACCTAGCGGCCTTTATAAACACGAACTCGCCATATTTTCGCGACCGTACCCGCCACCGCGCCCGCGCGTTTCAACGTGAACAAGTACTTACTGGCCGCGCCACCACTAACTACTACAGAGCTGTATGGTGTGTGTCTCACTCACTCGGCCGCCAGTCCAGCCGCCTGTGATGCCCCCAGGTCCATTTTGATACTGGCTCACTATAGTGAGGCAACACTGTCTAGTTTGGTAGCTTTTGGAAACCACGGTGACGCGACTGGTTGCGCCGCCATGGTGACCTGCTCCCTAGCCAAGTTACATCCGTTTCGCTTGCGTCGAAAGTTTCGAGTTGACCTTGCCGCCAATTCCTTTGTTCTGACCACATGACTGAGCGTTGAGACGACTTTGTTCCCGTACATTTGAAGCTTTCTACTAGCGTTAACTATTGCAGATTAGCAACTTGGCTAGGTGTACAGGCTATAGCCCCTAAGTGTCAACGCAGCGCGCGCACGAACCGAGCATGTACTTACTCACGTAGTTGAAATGCTTTGTTCGCGCGCGTATTGTGCACGGTTCGTGCACGCAAGGCGTTCACACTATGGAAATTATGTTACATTGCATGATACAGTGTATGTTACATTACATGTTACGTTACAGCACTCTGTACCTTCACGTTACAATTTCAGGTAGGCAAATGTAGACCCGAAAGTTTTCCCCTGGCCGTGCCTTATTATCATACTTTTAATACAAATATTGAGCCCCTAAGTTTGTAAGTACGGCGTAATTTAGATGATTCGCGATAAAACGGTGTGTAAGAAGTCGGTGAGTTTGCTCAAGGCTTTCAGTTACGAAGTCTGAAAAGTTTTAACGAAACATTGAGGTGTTTGACGTTGATTTTAACGTAGTTGTATAAATTACGTTACAGACGTCCCGTGCGTCAGTAGTCACAGGGTGATTCGCGGGCCGACCGACGACGAGCAATGGGTAGCTCACCGTCCTATAAGGCCCAGTCTCGATACGGCAAGTTGTGTTTAAGGTTATTCAAAAGAGTCACTGTGATCCTAGAACGTATAAGGTAACTGAAGGAATAAAGATTTATAGTCAGCAAAAGTCTGACTCTACCTCACGTAGGAGTTACGAGTATATTAGATATAGCGCGCACTGGTGACTTTTGTCACGGTGACAATAATTTTTTTAACCATTTTTACCCAACTGTCACGTTTTCAAGTACGTTTACTACATGTTGGGTTCATAAGCACGGTGACTTTTTTGTCAAAAGTCACGGTGAAAAGTCACCAGTGCGCGCTATGTCTTAAGGTTTTTTCACCAAACAAACGGTACATTTTAAGACAGACAAATATTACGAGTCTCTATACATCCTGATTCCGTGTTCAGTGCGTAAAATTGATCGATAGATAATGCCGGTAAAAATATGAGCCAAGACGCGAAAATTATTTGATGACTCAGCACATTTTTGTCATACGTTCGAATATTGCTTTCGAATGATTTAACTTTTATCTATTCGGCTGTCAAACACATTGATGGCGCAATAAAATCGGCTCATGTACCCCCCACTCCTTCCACTTTCCGAGCTCACGGTAGCAAGGCGAGCGTCCCTCATTTGTGATCCGGAAATGGAGCGAGTCGGTTCCCCGGATTGCTACATTGCGCAGCTTCCTACTTTTGCTCTGTCCTCTTGTCTTTTTGCTATATCTTCACATTGATGATGACATTTTATATACTGTGAATGTACTTTTTTGAACAGACTGCTAACTTGCTGAGCTGTTTTCTGTCTTTAGTTTTTATTTATTTATTTTCTCTCTGAGGTTCTCGGTATTACTGCTGCTAATAAGCCGTTACAAACAACAAACTAAATACGCCTAAGATGAAAAGCGAGCCCACAGCCTTAATAAGTTGAATATCGCATTAATGTTTACGGCGCTAGAGAGATTAATGTCCTAAACTGTGTGTCTACAAAGATCTAGCTTTGTGTCTCGTCTCTTTACCACAATAATCCTTTAAAAGAAGCATAGTTGGGTGGAAAACCGCCTTTGTTTATACCTACACTAGCTTTTGCCCGCGGCTTCACTCGCGTTATATTCGGGGTAACACGGAGAAAGAAACAACAAGTAGCCCTTGTCACTCTTCATCTCTTCAACTATCACCACTTAAAAAATCACGTCAATTCATCACTCCGTTTTGCCGTGAAAGACCAACAAACAGACACACACACTTTCCATTTATAATATTAGTGTGGATTTTGACTGGCCTGTTAGTCTAGTAGTTAGTGGCCCTGACTGCTATGCTAGAGATCGATTCCCACTCAGGACAGATATTTGTGTGAGTACATGATCATTTGTTCTGTGTCTGGGTGTAATTTATCTATAATATGTATTTAGAAATATATAAGTATGTTTATCAGTTGTCAAGTACTCATAACACCAGCTCTGCTTAGCTTGGGACTAGACGGCGTTGTGTGATAGTTGTTGTCGAATATTATTATATTATTATTATTTTACATGACGGCGTCAGGAGTGGCTAAGCGTTATGACCGATATCATCATCTTGGTAAGTGTAGTAGGTACTAGTAGGTTAATTTTGAAAGAATTTTCAATAACTATGTACTTACATTTTTCAATCAGTTATAATTTTAGTTTTGAAGTTCACAATTAGTTATAATGTCACTTTTACAGTTCACAACAGTGCTAACTAAATAATTACGAATATACGGGTTTACCAAGGAGTTTCTTAACAGAGGCGCGGCCCTCGAAGCTGTTCAAGCGATACTACTCCTCGCTTCCAGGTTTCCACCTCTTATACGACTGTCCACGTGACATGACGTCACGGCGCTATACCACAAATTATATAGGTATAAAAGTTAATCTACATACAAAGCGCGCTCGAGCAACGCACACATAAACCGCTCACGGACACGATATCTCGGAGCGCCTCGGCCCGCTCGTCGAACAGTTCCGGCCCAAACGCTCATTAGTGTGCGTCCACCGAGCGTAGGTATAAAAAGTGGAGTACATACATGAGATTGACATCTATACCTATCTATTTTGTGGTCATACCTCGTGTTATCATAATAATAACAAAACAAAGATCTTATAGTAAAATCTCATTCTCCGCGTCATATAATACTTACACATTTTCCTATGTAGATATTGAAAGATTCGCTCCATCGGGAATCAAAGCTGTATTTAGTTCGTATTTGTATAGTCGTTGAATGTCGGTGGAGTGGAATGGAAGGGGAGCTGCAGTCTTCGAGTGCTTCAACGCGCGTCCGTTTTTTCATACATTTTTACTTATTTTTTTGAGATGTTTAGTGTTCGGGAGATTGAATTTTTGTTGATTTTCAAGTTTGAAAACAAAATAGTACATTTTGATACAAGTGCAGAAAGTTTGTCAGAGACAGAGTCCGCACGAGTCCCAGGCGTGTGTGTTATGGAGTCGAGGGCTACAGTGACAAAGCACGTGTTTCAAACGACTTTTTTCAATACACTCACTGAAATGAATATTCGGGGGTTAACCGGTGACTCTTAGGGGTCGACGCACGCCCATCCTGATATGATAATTGTAATAAAATTATGGCAGGGGAGAGCACGCGCACTTTTTTGCACTAGTGCGGGAAATAGCCGACTCCAATGTGTGCGTCGCATCTGGCCATCTCCGTCGTGTCCTATCCAGAGTTCACCTCACTATGTCTCTGTCGTCAGTTCTGTACTAGAAAGACTTAATTGGTAAAATAAAGAAAAAAACTCAATAATTTTTTTATTTATAATTATATATTAATATACGTATTTTGAACTATTTTTTAAAATCTATATCTTTGTATATACGTAGGGAAGTTGGGGAACGTTAAGAAACCTCATTTATAGGAATTTTATACATAGATATTTTAATAGTGTCACCAGACCTAGACCCAATTAGCGATAACGAGACTAAAGCGGCTTTTAATTTGACGCCAACGCTATCTGTCGAGGCATGGGTCAACAATTACAAAAACTTTGGTGTCGTATTGGTTTTTAACTAAGAAGGGTTTTTGACCAGGCGTTGTCAGTCACTCAACAAGATCTTTTTAACATAAGAAACCTGCAATTAATAATAATAATAATAATAAATTTTATTAAACCATTGTTACAAATAAAATCTTAAATAAAATAATGTTAACGTTTTATAGGTACCTATGTAACTATTCGCTGGCTACAGTATTGTAATATACGGTGGTCCCCAAACTAGGCGGCGGCCTGTATCTTGGGGACCGGAGTTGAGAGATAATGCAACAAACGGTAGGTACATAAAAAGAATATAAACACTTACAAAATATAAAATCTAAAATTAAAACAAGTAAAAGGAGATCAAAGTAACATAAAAAACTGAGCCTGAACATTATGACAAACAAAAAATAAAATTTAGAACAAAAATAAAACTAAAAAATTGTGTATATAAAAGCTTTCTCCATTTACCATGTCATTACTGACGGATCTACCCAGTATAACTTCTTAGCATATAAAGGCTAAGGTCGTCACTTTTTACGAGATACGCCTTGGGCTCTGAATTAGTGGTCGTTTGCCCGATAAAGACTCCTCTGCGGTACCAAGGCTAACGTTTCTTTTGACTATCTTATCTTCATGGTGTAATATGGGTTCAAAATACTAGACGGCTAAAAAGAGAAAACTTTATTTCTTTTCGTTCTTCTTTCTTTAAAAAATAAATAAAAACGTTGCCCCCACCTTAGGAACTTTACTTCTGTATTGTGGGTATACTACGGTTAAAAAAAGCAAGCTATCTTTCTTTTCGTTCTTCTTTCTATAAAAAAAAAAGAAAAACGTTGCCCCACATTAGGAATTTTATTTCTTTTTTTTTAGGTGCGTTTACAAATGTAAACTCACATACGCAAGACAAACATTAGTTTCGTGCGGGAATAGAACTGGCGACACACAGTACAGCAGCCAATCGTTCAACCACTGCGTCAACAGAGCCGGATTGATTAATTTTCTTGAGTCAAAGGTAATATGCAATAAAGAATTGAGTAATATGCTTACATCAAAATTGAATAGCGGTAATTTAACCCAACTGTTGAAGGCATTTCCAAAAGAAGGTTTTCAAAAATAGTACCCACTTTAAATAGTATTAATACAACATTTGTTACTTACTACTTTAGTCGGAATAAAATTATACACAGTATTATTTTTTTATCTGTTTTTCAGTCGTCGATACAATTACTTTTTACTACGTAGAGAAAAACAAATGGGCAAAGCCTATGAAAATTCCAACATTGGGAGTTTCAGAATAAGACGTCGTAGCCCTAGGACTTAAAGCGCAACTTAAGGAACTTGGGTAAGTTTAAGTTTGACATTCCTTCTTTCTTCAAATGCTTCCTTTCACCAAAAAAGAAGGTTCCAGAATCATATTTTTATTATAATAACAAGTTATGTGTGCGTCGACATCCCTTCCACCCTGCTTATGCAGAACTATAAGTATTTACATAAAATAATAAATCCATATGCCCCACCATAATAAAATGCTGCTAACCTATACGTATGTATGTGTCGCTCCAGCCTTATTCCCCGCAACTCAGTGATCCCTGTTTTCTCAATTGACTGGTCACGCAAATATCGGTATAAAATCAAATCAGGTCGCTCCAGCGACTCTTCGATTTCTTCTCGGCCGGGCAATGTGACTGTCTGGGAACTGAAATATACGCTATTTTTACTTTTAGACGGCCTTAACCTTAAATCAGGTCTTAAAGATCAGTCTTTAGAGATATTGAAATTGAGTTGATATAAACGGATGCGAGACGCATAGGAGCGGTCATTATGACATTTGCGAAGACCTATTTCCAACAGTGGAGATCTTTCGGCTGAAATGATGACGATGATGATGAAATCGACGCTGGGGAACCTTTAGCTGGAACGTGCTAATTTGGGTATTTAGCCACTGAAGGAACACCGACGATTTTAGACAAGATGCCTTAATACGCATTCCTCAAGCCCCGACCAGAGCGGAAGAAGTTAATTGATGATTGTCTACAGCAAAAAAAGAATAATTAGGTACATTGAGCCTTTTCCAATAACGATGACGAATATGAGCAATACTAGTGAATCTTGTTACATTACTAGAATATTTAAGAGCAGTGGTGGCCGAATGGTAAAGGCCCCGACTTACGAGTGCTAGTTCGCAGGTTCGAACCCAGCCAGGCGCATTACTTTGTTTAATTTATTTTATCACCACTTTCAGTGCTCTCAAAGCGGTGAGGAAAACCTCGTGTGTCTTTATTTCCGTTTTTTAAATTAAATCTGTCGATAACTGTAGGCAAGGCAATGACAGCTATTGTTTTATCTTGCACTAACTATAACAGTTTTGCGTTTTCTAGCAGTAATATTAATATAGGATTACTGGTAACTCGACTTATTTCTTGCTAGACATCATGGTAGGACTAAAATGCAATAAATTAAGCCACCAAATGTTCTACCGATTTTCAATAGTTTTTGAGTTAGTAGGATTTTTAAATTTTTTATGCAAAATCCCAGATGCCAATTTGAAAACGATTTACGGCGCGATTGTACTGAAATTTAAGTTATTATCATAACTAATGCCATAGCAGATCTTTCTTAGAACTAAAAAGTCCAAAAATGAAAAAAAAAGCTTTGGCAAATATCACTAATCAAAGATTATTTTTTTTTGTAACTTCGTTACTACTTTATTGTCCAACCAACAATTGGTCACATTTTACATTTGGAACTAATTAAATTATTAAATAAACTTAAATAATTAAAAATAATATATACACTAAAGGCCTAGCTAAATATGACGTCAAAAAACTCCTCCGCATCGCTGTCGACTGAAAGTGTGCCCAAAAGGCTGGCGGCATTGCCACTTTGTATGGCAATGCTTAATCTCTGACCGAGGTAGAAGCCAGCTCTTGGGTCACGCGAAGAGTCAACTAAGCGTTTGGATAAATCTTTAAAAAGCATATGAGCATAGTAACAAAGTTTACTAAATATTCCATACAAAATATTGTGTATCTTCAAAGTTTGGCGAAATGTTATAGTCTTCAAATAAAACATTGAAAAATCAGGTCCTCGTCTTTAGAGTTACCAGTAATCCTGTAGTTATTAGTGTTTCGTTCTGACAAAGTTGAGTATAACAACTATCATACCCACAGTAAGTGGATTCTTAGCTCGGCAAATAGTCGAATAAATCGAATCAGACTCGAATGCTCGGCTGGATTCGATTCGTTCTTCCGCAATGAGTGTGCAACCCACTGGTCTGAAATAAAGGTATTGTTTTTATAAAGAAGTCTGCAATACAACGGGGAGGTTGGGTAGGTTTGGGTACTTAATCTGTATTGAGATTAATGTTCGTAATTGTATTAGAACAGTTAAACAGTTGAAAATCGTACATCTTTGCTCCGTGCATCTTTGTTTTACCCACGAAGCAAGTACTTACTCCGTGGTCCCGACTCCCGACACCGATGCTCTACTATTTTATATTTTTAAATCTATGGTTTAAAAATGAAAATTATATGTGTACTAAAATAAATAAAGATATAATAATAACAGTTTTTACGAAACTTTAGGCACAACAAATATACAATTCTCTCAATCTTATAGAGTTGTATACCGTCAATTTGAGACACAATAGTAAAACAATAGATGCAGAAACGCTTCGGCGTTCGCTTGGGGTTTAAAATCAACTAAAAGATGGAAGTCTGTATGAATTCTTAATTCCGGAAAGGCTTTCTAATGTGTACAAAAAATCATTAGATTTGGAATATAAGTTTACTAGCTCCTCCCAGCGGCTTCGCCCGCGTGATAGCAGAAAATTATCCCAAGGAAACATACTTCCTGGATAAAAAGTATCCTATGTCCTATTCCAGGACATGGACTATCCGTGTACCAAGTTTCATCAAAATCGGTTTTGCCATTTAGGCTTAAAGACGTAACAAACAAAGTCACTTTCGCTTTTATAATATTAGTAAGGATTTTTAATAAAATTAATACCCAGCTAAGTAATTTTGAATGATGTATTTAACCAAAAAAAGAAGCTCAGATCATAACTTTTTTATTACATGCTTGCATTCCTCTTTGTCCAAAATCAGCCGGACCCCATATGCTGGGGTCAAATTCCGTACACTCCCGACCCAACACACACCTTTCTGACAAACACATTTTAAAATAATGTATATTACGTTATACATTTAGGGTAGGCACGTGAAATATGCATGAGGTAGCATATAATCCTCTTGGTATACAAAGCCACAACGCGGCTCAAAGTAGGCAGCTCAATAAGACAGATTTTATGGGTTTAAAATCGCCGAATGTGCGCCGTTGAGGTTATGTGAGTTTTATTGTGTACGACTGGTGTCTGTGTTGATTCCGTGTGTGTTTATTTATTATTTAGGAAGGCCAGTTCGGGTTTGCGAGGAAATTCATTTTATTGTAAGCTTATTTGGTGAAGGTTTTTAACAGTCAAAATATACAACTTTAATTTTAGTATATGCGAAACCCAAAACACGTGACTAGTATTTTTATGTAAAGAATCTATTTATGTTGGTCTAGTGGTTAATGGCCTTACTGCTATGCCGGAGGTCGTGGGTTCGATTCCCACCCAGGACAAATGTTTATTTATGATGAGAATGATCATAATTTGTTCTGTGTCTCGGTGTAATTTATCTATAATATGTATGTATTTAGAAATATATAATTATATTTATCAGTTGTCTAGTAGGTACTCATAACACAAGCTCTGCTTAAATTGGGACTACACGGCATTGTGTGCTTATTGTAGAATATTATTATTATTATATTATTATTATTTACATTCATAACTATAGCACGAAAAATCACACAGTTGAAAGCTGGTTATGTCAGCAAAAGTACATAGTCACTGGGCCATCCAGACAACCCTGAGGGGTTGTTTTGCACTTGCACCCACCTGTTTGCTGACTCCTCATAACCGCTATGACCTGCCGTGACCTGTGGTAGTGTCGGTGGTGTCCAACTTGTGACCTTTTTAAAATTTTTGAGATAAAATATGGTGTAAAACTATTGGAATGCATTCAGTTACTGATTCTGAAGAAACTATAAATTCAGGTTTCGCATAAACTAAAAAATACGTTGTATTATAGGAATAGGACTTTGCTTAAAGAATCAGATACACTAGAGGACAGAATGTCCCCCAACTTATTAAGAATGTCATATTGTCCAAAAACCTGTCCCACGTCAATGATAAGGGTGACCCGGAATAATAATAATATTCCATAACTTTCACACACAACAACACATATGTTTGGGGAAATAATGGAAGACGATACTGTCAGAATATATGAAATTCTGTGAGATGAATGTATGAATGTGTATTATCTACACTAATATTTAAAGTTTGTTTATTTGTTTGTAGGTGGTAATCTCTGGAAGTACTGATCCGATTGCAAAAATTTTTTCATCAATAAAAAGCTGCTTTATTCCTGAGTGACATAGGCTATGTTTTACAGAGGCAGGCAAAACCGCTACGGTGAAAAATTTTTAGCAATCGGACACGTACTTTGAGAGATTAACTACTACAAACAAAAAAAAAACTTTACCTCTTTAATTCATTAAACCCCAAGCGAACGCCGGCACCCATTGTCTTTCTATTATGTCTCTAATTATCATGATTGAAGAGTTAATATATTATAGTGTAGAAGTATAGATACCTACATAAAAGCATAGATATAAAGATATAATTTTATGAATGGAAAATAAATCATTTGTAATAGAACAAGCACTATAGGCAGGTAGCTAAAGTGCTTCTAGGAATAAAAACGAAAGTTAACTAGAAGATATTATGCAGTCTTCGCTCCACCAATACTTTTAATTACCGCATCCAATCGCAGGAATCTTCCCAGTATACCCTACACGATCATGTACTTTATATATAATCGCTCAGTTGCCTTTACAACGCCCACGGGAAGCAAGGACGGAGTCTAATTTTAGTAACACCCCGCCGCAAACAACAAACTTCCATGTAATAAGCCTCGTAATTTATACAACCCGCAATATATTTCATAAACGAAGGAAGTAATATAAATTTTAATATATTTTGAAGTGGTGTCCTAAGGTCTTGTATAGCTATCTCAGGACCGGTTCTTGTGTTAGACCACGAAGAAGGTAAAGTGATTTTAATGTAGCCGGAAAATGCTTATACAACCTTACTTTTAGTCTATGCTATACCTGAATATATAGTTTGTTCAGAATCGATAGCTGGATCAATTCCATGTTATATTTTTTAATTTTTCAAAATATATGTATGAAGCAAAGATTTTATATTCTAGTAGGATATATAAAATCTTTGGTATGAAGTAGATATAAATGACATTTCATTAATTCAAATTTGCCGCGCTTCGCGCGTTGAAGTTGTCAATGGAATTTATGTTCTGTGGAACGGGGTGACGTGGGATTGAATGGCAGATGATGTTTAGATTATTTTGCATATTTTATTGTTAAAAATTCTATTGTAAAGAGATAAAATAAAGGGATATAATTGAGGAGGCGATATTAGTAACCTTTAAATGTCGTTTCTTTGATTTTCAGGTAAGTTATAGGAGTAATGGTCATAGTTAAACGTTGTAATATAGTAAAGACGTATTAAATAAACAAATCTTTGATTTTCAGAGAAACAATTTGTGGTTTATTTGGAAAATCCTCAATAACATATCTTATATATATTTAAAAATGTCACCAGTGACACTAAGTCCAACACAGGTCACGGAACGTCCAAGCGGGCATTAGGCTAGCGCATAGCTGGGTACGGGAGCAAAACGACCACTCAGTCGCCCGGATGGCCCTGTGACCTTGTGTATTTGTGTGGACAACCAGGTAGCATAACAAGCTTAGAGCTTTGTGATTTTTCATGATACAGTTATAAAATTAGAACTTCACTCGATGTCAATCCGAGACCCGTGGCTAGCAGAAGCCACGGGTGGGCATTGGCCATTGCCAGGTTGTCCGAGGATGGCCACGCTTCTTTATCCTTTGAGGATTCTTATCCAACGTTTTTAGGTATGTTAAATGATAAATGATATTTATTTTGTAAACACTTTTGAGAGGCCTAATCTGCTTTTGGAGAGAGGTGGGCTGGTTAGTATAAGCCCATCTAAGGTTATGGCTACCACGGACCACGTACAAAGGTCCACATAGGACTAAGTGCGGAAACCATACTCAGACAAAGACATATCCTTACTAATATTATAAAAGCGAAAGTGAGTTTGTTTGTTTGTTACGTTTTCACGCCTAAATGGCAAAACCGATTTTGATGACCGATGTACACGGATAGACCATGTCCTGGAATAGGATATAGGATACTTTTTATCCCGGAAGTATGGTTCCTTAGGATAATTTTCTGCTATCACGCCGGCGAAGCCGCTGGGAGCAGCTAGTATAACATACTCGTACTTTTGATTTAGAATTCAAACTGTAGGACCACTACGGACCAATAAAGATAATGTTTTGTGATCAGTCACACATCCTTTTTGTTTTTGTCCCCAAACTTGTGACTTACCTTTTTCTTTCCATTGGCTCTCTTTTAACAAGAATTCGACCAATGCAAGATTGATTTCTGTTGTCAGGGAAGTAAAGGAGTTCTGAATAAATTGGTCGAACCTTTTGCTTGTTCCGCAAATGTCACGAGAGACTGGCTTTTATTTATATCAATATTTTGTTAAGGAATTGGGTCGCCTGGGGAGCCATGTACCGTACCTTCCTGTTTTGGCCACTTTTCCGAATGTCATTGTTTGTTTGTTTTGTCGCTGGAAATATTTATATGAAATATGATGCGATTGGCACTTATGACATATTTTTGCTTTATGTTGGTGATTATATTTTTACCCGATTTTAAGTGACGTATTGAGTTATAGTTCTAGATAGCTGTTAGTTATAGCTGATGTGTTGAAGAAAAACACTTTTTTTATCCATAATTAAAGTTTGTGAGTGTGTTTGAATCTTTGTTACGCTCGAACAGCTAATTGAGATAATTTTATACTATTACAAATTCAAATTCAAAATCATTTATTTCAAATAGACCAAATATAGGCACTTTTGAATAGTCAAATGTCGATCAGTCCAAGAAAAGTGAAGCTAAATTGCACGTTCCAAAGCGTAGATCTCTATGGAGAAGAACGTGCAAGAAACTCCATGGACACTCTTTTAAATCATGTTATTTGTTACATGTAATGTTTGGTTACATTATTTTACGTGGATAAAAAAAAAAATAAAAAAAAATCATTTAATTCAGATAACCTTGATCCATAATTATAGTCACAACAAATCATTACAATTATAAAATAATATTAACAACATAATTAATTACAACTAGAATAAAAATAAATATGTAATCAGTCACCCTAGTAGCTAGTTTAAGTATGTATAATTTGAATCATAACTTGACATGTGGTATGATAGAGAATCCACATAGCTTTTAGAGTTCAGCTCCCATTGGATACTTAATATTTCATAATATATTATATTTACCAAAATAATTCACAATTTCCCAACTGAATAAAACGAAGGTTGAATAGAAAACCCTGCCGGAGTCTGTTTTTTCTCATTGCTACAACCTAGATGCTAGAGGTCTACAATCGCGAGGTCGTCATGAGTGAATAGGTTACTTCTAGGCAAGCGTGCTCCACCGTTGGCCACATCATCGCTTACCAGGTGAGATAGTGGTCAAACGTGAGCCTATCAATAATAAAAAAGGTACACATACAACATACGCTTTCAAAAGAGACCAGCAGAACAATATTGTGTTGCGTTCACACGTGAACGAGTATTAGCCGTTAGCACCGAATGCTGATAACAGTCTGTTCGCAAACAGTCGGCAAGCTAAAACAACATGCAGTACAATCTACACACTGATGAGTACCTGTGAACCTGAAGTGAGAATGGTGTTTGTTGAATTATAGCCCAACAAATCTAAGAAGTAGGTACCGTTTGAGGTTTCAGACTTTTCTATAACAATAGCTTTGTATAGACGTAACTCACACTATTTCATTATCATTTCCGTAAAACCATTGAATTATGAAGTTATTTTTATTTTATCACAACATATACAATTTTTAATTAAAAAAAAACGTCGTACGTCCAGGACTGTCAAACGGTACTTTGATCGTTATTTGTTTTTTTTATATTCCACACCTATCACACAACGCCATCTAGTCTAATATTTCTCAAACTATAACATAATAAACCTTTATTATCAGGCAACTAAGGCCCATAGATAGATAGTAGTACTTCACAGGTTTATCGCAAAACTCCTTCTTGCATCGTAATTCTCAATGATGAGGGTCATGACATCCCTGCTTCATCAATTTCATTCGTACGACTGCGTTTTGACGTGCAATTTAGCTTCACTTTTTTTGGCTGACCGACATATTGACAATTCAAAAGTCCTGTGATTGGTCTATTTGAAATAATCGTTTCTGATTTCTTACATTCCTCCATCTGTTTCTGTACCTCGTGGTCTGAAGGGTATTATATCGCAGAACTATGGAATACAAAAAGAAACACTTCTTTCAATATCTACATTCACGAGTAGTTCTTAAAGTTTTCCACACTAGGTCTGCCTTGAATACATATTCCCGTTTCCTACATAAGTCCTCACCGAGGTAGAAAATTCCTAGTTTGATGCACGTACCGATAAACCGCGCCGCGCCACGCAAGCCGTATTCAAAAGGGCACGGGGAGAATTCAAAGAGAGAAATAAAGGTACACGCACACTTATCCGGACCGAACGCGTCGCACGACTTGAAAGAAAATAATTTTAGAATTCTTTATTCTGGAGTCCATCTAGATTCGGTCGATTTGAAGCGGTTAGGTGTGTTCGTTAATTCTTTATAAAACGTGTAACGTTAAATGCGCAAAACCGCAGACACCCTAAATGATTTTTAATTCAATTGACCTAATTATGTGAGGAAAAAAAAACATTAAAAAAATAATTAAAGATTATGAATTAGATATTAATGTGCAGTTTTAGTTTGTTTAAAATTCATATCTGCATTGAAATAAGAACTTTTATTATCCCATGTATGAGAAAACTTGATTGGACTACAACTATTTGTGTTTGTTTACCTATTTCAGCGGGTTTGCGCACGTGATGGCTTGACCTATTCATAAATAGACAGGTGGACGTTTTCAATTAATATTTTTTTGAAAAATGTATCTATATTAAAAAGTGGTTTAATTGATTCTGCTCGTTATTTTGGTCAAACTAATTTCAGGTTTTGCGCATTTAACGTTACACGTTGTATATTATACAAAAAACTTAATATTGATTAGATAATTTATGTACAAAGGCGAGCTTAACTCAACAATGAGTTTTCTCCCAGCAAACCTTTGAGTGACATTCCAGGGTAGGATACAGTGTACAACATTAACCTACCTAAATTCTAAATAATTAAATTACCTGTAGGTAGTTAGTACGCAACGCCGACTACTACCTACAGGTCATTGGACTCGCTCAACTGACGTTTTTTTTTTTTAAAGAAATTATATTAAAGTTCTAAAACAAAGATACTTTATTTTTTATTTTATCGTTACAAATCGATAGTGTTCCATGTACCGGATCAACCCTCTACGGGAATAAAACGATAAAAATTTAGCGGTGTGTAGCGACATCTATGACGCCACATAAGAACTGCGAAGAAAATACGAAATCCTGCATCGCGCAATCAAAGTTCTCCGCGCGATTTGAACATATACGACAGCCCCACACCAACTATCGGGCAGTCGCCCACCAGACCATAATATCCAGTCTGGTCAGAGGATCCTCTCTATTCAACGGAGTTTTGTGGGACTTTACTCTCTGTTCCGCCTACCTCCAAAAGTGTATACTAATATTATATTAATTGAGAAAGGAAGTGAAAAGGTGTGATTTCATAGGATTTCTTATAAAGAATTCTACAATTATTTTCTTTCTATACGTTCAACGCGTTCGGCTCAGATTAGTGTGCGCTCACCTCAAATAGAAGCCATGTAACGAGTATCGGTGCTATGTGCGGTATCGTCAACTCAAATAGAAATTATGAATCGGGAAGATGTTTGATTTCTTTTGAAAAGTATTTTTCCTTGAAGTTGTTTGTTTATGTTTTGAATGATTGATATATCATGCTCTGTATTTGCAAGCTTAAGTTAACGTAAGCTTATTTTTAAATTAATATGTTAGCTTTTGCCCGCGGCTTTGAGTCTGGGAACCTTGCATTTTTTTCTTGGCACAAAAAAATATATTATTACTAATCGACGCAGGAAACATTGTTCTGCCATTATTATAAAACATCAAAAAAAAAGATAAGTGGTAGGGTTAGAAGGGTAAAAAATAGTTTGCGACCTATTCTTAGACCTACTAAATATACACTATTTCACAAAAATCGGTCAAGCCAGTCAAGATTTTTATATATTATATGCTTCTGAGCTGTTGGTGAATGTTGATTTCTATTAGAATAAGAATTTTCGTAATCAGATCAATACCTACTTTCGGAGATGAACTCCAACAAAATAAAAATAAACAATATTACCTCTTTTTTATTAGTAGACCCAAAAGTTTAAATAATTCGTCATAAATTTACAAAACGTTCTCTCTTCCATATTTTTCCAGAGCTGGAAAAATTAACGTAAAAGCCAAATAAATAAACTCAGCACATTATTTAACATGGCAATTATCACACGTTAACTAATTAACACGACGTTAACTGCCTATCAACGGTCTACGGCGTAGCACGCTCGTAGCCGCTCGTAGCAGCTCGTAGCACGTAGCGACAAACCGCATTACTGGGAATCATTGGCATTCGTGTTTACAAAACAATTTCATTCGGAGGAGCAAACATTGTCAACATGAAACCGAAATGAGCAGAAGTTTCAGTTTAACGCAACACGTGTGAAAAATATTAATCAAAAATTGTATAGTAAAAACTAATGTACAAATTTTCTTCGTTTGGTATAGTATCGTAGGAGCGCCAACGGTATTCTAAAGATGATATCAGAAAGGCTTTAGGCTGCAGTGCTGGGGAGGCTTATCCAACTGTATGTAAGGTGACGCTTTTTTCTCCTTTTGTTTCGTTGTATTTTAAATTCCATGACATTTGAGATATTTTGACATTGTTGTACAATACTAACATAGTTTTAAGACCATTGTTACTAACAAGACAAACATAGATTTTAAGACCTATCTTACTAATAATTCTATGGACATTATTTTTTTAGTCCGAAATAAATGTATTTTATTTTTATTTATAGTATGGTTTATGAGTTCAGCGTTTAAACAGAATGACAGATGCGAAAAGCAACTACTTGATATTATATTGATATAGGTAATACAAAACTTCTTTGGCGTCGAAGGCGTATAGCGTGTCGGGTGAAAATTCTCTTGGGTCATAGATTGCCTGGTAGTTACGTAGGTCTGGTAGGCGTGACTTCTCCATCTCTCTCTATTCGTGGCACTGCGTGTGCATTCAATGTGTGAACACTTTTTTTTTCAAAATTTCTTATTTTACATTTACATTTCTTTTTTTGCCTTACAGCGAAAACCTCTCAGAGTTTATCTGTGTAATGGCGAGCCGCTCATTTTATATTAAACAGTGATATTATAAATGTAACAATTTTACCTGGTTATTCATTAATTAAAGTTTTGTTTAAAGAAACGTTTAGATTTATACTTATAAGTTTTGGAACTCGTTTTATATAATGTTTGTATATCTTCTGGAAGTTTATTAAGAAAATAAGGTACTAAATATTCTGCAACCCTCATTCCATACATATTTTTGGCTTATGGTAGAGGGTAGAGGTATTTATTTTTGGATGTAATTAAATCTCAAAAAAATCGGTCTTGTGTTTTCCGTCGGCTTATTGATTTCAGCAAGGGCGAAAGTTTTTACTTTATTGAACACGTTAGAAGATGATTTGACGAGGTCCGTCCATCTGGTAGGGGATCGACCGCGAGAACGTTGGCCCTCTAATCTACCCTGTACCACTAAACGTTCTAAAGAGCTTTCATTACGGATGATATGTCCAACCAATTTAAAGATTCGCAATTGCACAATCGATGAAAGTCTTTGTTTGATGTGAAGTTGTTTCTTCTATTTCTTCTAATAAAAATTACACCTATTAAATTTTCATTCCTTTAGAATAATGTAGCTTAAAGAACTAGACTTGCCATTCAACGTATAGGTGTGCAATAAATCTTTGAGATTTTTTTTTTCCTAGACATTTCGTAATCTACGAGTATGTAATATAATAATAATAATAATATTCCACAACTATCACACAACGCCGTCTAGTCCCAAGCTAAGCAGAGCTTGTGTTATGGGTACTAGACAACTGATAAACATACATATATATTTCTAAATACATACATATTATAGATAAATTACACCCAGACAGAACAAATGATCATGCTCATCACATAAACATTTGTCCTGGGTGGGAATCGAACCCACGACCTCCGGCATAGCAGTCAGGGCCACTAACCACTAGACCAACAGGCCAATCAAAAACAATTCAATCAATCAATCAATTTGGAAAAACGATAGGCAATTCGTTTTACTTCAACATATGCTTATTTAAACTTAATAATAATAATAATGCTGTCAGTATTCTGGATGATAGCAATGTGGAGGAGTACTTCGACGCCTGAGTGTACTTTGTGATTTTATATTATATGTACTGTACAAAGTTAGGTTTAGTATAAATAGTTAGTTTAGTTAAAATTTAAATCTCTTGTATCTACATGAAATTTGTTAAATACTAAAGTAACAATCAATTCAATCATTTGACTATTGCACATTGACTATTGCACATTGACTATTGCACATTGACTATTGCACATTGACTATTGCACATTGACTATTGCACATTGACTATTGCACATTGACTATTATAAACAGAAGTTTTTAACTAAAAGTAATTAAAAGTAAATCGAGAAATATTTTTACCGAATAATTTAGATTAATTTTAAGTAGATGTGGAGGAGTACTTTATTACTTCTGTACCCTGTTAGGCTATGAATATTTGTAATTAGTTTTAAGATTTATTATAACTAGTTAAAGATTTTTATTATTTTAGATTAGTATAATAATATCAAAATAAAATCTTAAATAACTTCAAAATGAGGTTGGCGCTTTTCTCACTTAAAACTGTCGTGGAAGGTTTTTTTTTCTGCTTTTTTATGCTTTCACAGTAATATTCTGTATTTATTATATAATATAATATTCCATAACTATCATACAACGCCGTCTAGTCCCAAGCTAAGCAGAGCTTGTGTTATGAGTACTAGACAACTGATAAACATACTTATATATTTCTAAATACATACATATGATAGACAAATTACACTAACACACAGAACAAATGATTATCCTCATCACTCAGGTGGGAATCGAACCCACGACCTCCGGTATAGCAGTCAGGGTCACTAACTACTAGACCAACAGGCCAGTCAGTGTATGATGAATATATATTGCCCATTCCCAGGTGTGGTACTTCTGTAAGTTCCTACATCATATTGTCTGGTACATAATCGTTAGCCTGCCCGAACTTCCAAAGCAATTGGATTTTAATTGTACCTCCCACGTTTGGCAAAACAACAACTGCGCAATTGTACTTTATTTGTTTCATATTGAGCTAATGTTTGCTCGACCGTTCCCAATTACTTTCAGTGTTCTCTTAGTGGCAATAAAGGGAATTTGCTTAATGTTCCCTTGATCTTTTGACCTTTAAGAACTTATGTACCTTTTAAGTGCAAACGTATAATTAAATATAGTAGTATTGCTTTGATTAAAACAGAAAAAACTGCGCTAGTGTTTAGTCGCCTCTTGCTCCTACAATACTCTAGGGAAATAATGGATTGCAATGTACTATTCACTGTGGAAGCTAGAACGCAACATAAAAGAAAAAAAACCTCTTTTCATTTTATAACAAACAAGTAATAACAGACGCGCATTTCACTCAAGAAGTTTTCAAATCAAGATTCGTTCGCGATACATCGTCAAGTAAATAACATGATAAATAATATTGACGAATAAAACGAAAGTGGCGGGAACTTGGAGAAAGCAAACAAATCTAAGATGGCGTCGCGTCGGTTTGACAGTTAGCGACACGGCTCCACTCTCTCCTACCCCAACTCTTCGTTTCATTCGATACAAAATATTTCATTTCCCTTGCTCGTGTATTCTCCTGTTTCCCGATCGTTTCCCGATAAGTCTGGTCGTTTTGTTTGCGATCATTTTTGCCTTTTCGTATTTATACATTTAATTTGAACGTGTTTTTGTTATTTTAGGTTTGTTTTCCGCTTTTATAGGATTTATTTTAGGTTATTTGTTGTCACAAGGACCAGTTTTCTTATTTAGTAAGGTCGTGTTACTTTGGCCTAAGCTTATTAGCCAGTAGGAAAACGGAATAGTAAGGTTCTATTGATTAACCTAGCATAGCGCCAAAGTTAAACACAAGGGTCAAAGTAAAACGACATTAATACTATGCTGGAATTTTAGGGAAAAAATGCGCTATTCCTTATATATTTTTTTCTTTTCACTCTCTTCTTTCAATTTCTTTTTCGAATACCGTAATTAGAGATACAATAGAAAGACAATAAGAAAGCGAACGCGGGCCTTCGCTTGGGGTTTAATGAATTAAAACTTCAGCAAACAAACTCCTCTATTTTTCTAATTCTAATAAAACTTTACAACAAGAACCCTTAAATCAATTCAATAAAAAAGATAGAAAATAATTCAATTAGTTTTATCATTTCATAAAACATTTTACGTCCCGAGAATAAAACCATTTCATTCAAAGCGAGCGACGTAAAATTTTACGACGATGTTGAGACGAAGTTCGAAATTATCAGGAAACATGCTTTCGTATTGAAAATGTTTCCAAATGTAAATTGTCTGTAACTTATGAAAATTTTTACAAAACATTGAAATAAACACCAGTCGACAGCGATGTGGAAGAGTTTTTTTACGCCATATTTTAGTTTGATTTTAGTTAGTTGTAATTAGCATAGGGTTTTATTTTAATTATTTATAAATAATAGTTAAGTATTTTGTAAATATATTTAAAAAAAAAATTAAAGACTTATGACGGTATAAAGTAAAGAGTGTGTCAATCAATAAAACAACAAACCGACAAGTCTTCATTCGAATACATTGATGCTGTAATGGTCTTAATGGGTCTACCACATGCTCAAACTTCACTACAGTTTTGCCTTAGCAGGCCGGTTTGTGTATGGAACACAGTGCGTGAGGTTACACCGGTATGCCTGTGGCGAAGTTTGTGCTTGTGGTAGAACCATAAAATAATGATAGGCTTTGTGAGTTGAATTGACTACTTCATTAGTATTTATTACTAGCTGCTCCCAGCGGCTTCGCCCGCGTGATAGCAGAAAATTATCCCAAGGGAACATAATTCCGGGATAAAAAGTATCCTATGTCCTATTCCAGGTAATGGTCTACCCGTTTACTAAGTTTCATCAAAATCGGTTTAACCATTTAGGCGTGAAGACGTAACAAACAAACAAAAAAACTCACTTTCGCTTTTATTATATTGATTTTTAATTTAATTTGAGCTAGTTAATATTAATTATGTAAAATTAAACCCACTAGTTCACCTGATGGTAAGCAATGATGTGGCCGATGATGGAGCACGCTATTCACTCTTGACTTAAAGAACCCTAGGGCTGCTATCTGGAAACACAGACTCCGGCAGGAGGGAATTCCATTCCATAGCTGTACGCATAATTCATCTTTACCTCGTCTTATATTTTCTATTCTCGAATTAGTGTCGATTTCTTTGATTTATGATGTGCCAGTTCTAAATCGTTGAAAGCGGTTCTGACGAAGGAGTCTCTACAATACTAACCACCGATAAAATTTCGATATCGATTTTATCTACATTTTATATCATCCCACTTCGCTAATCCCTAATTTTACACCCATAGAGTAGGTCGTTCCTTTGACGGCCGCGAGAGGGCTCTTCAGCGTCAAGTGTTAAACAAAACGAGGGTATCCATGTACAAGGTGGCATCTTCGATATCATCTCAAGATGCTGCGGCCGCGATATTTTTTCAGTGACCCACTTTCTTCGTGATTTTTTCAGCTGAGGGCAAAATGTTTCAGATATTCTTTCGACGAGCTTCGTCTCAGTGAGTTATGTATGAACGTGATGTGGAATTAAAAGAGGTAGTGAAGGGTTTTCGTTGTCTCTTTTAAGGCTGTGTTATGTATGAGTAACAATAAAAATGATAATAATGTAGAAGTTTATCTACATTGATATTGTAAAGAGGTAAAGTTTGTCTTTTTATTTGTAGGAGGTAATCTCTGAAAGTACTGGTCTGATTGCTAAAAGTTATTCACCGATAGAAAGCTGCTTTATTCCTGAGTGACATAGGCTATATGTACCTACGCGGGCGAAGCTGCGTGCTTTTGCACGTAAAGTTAATAATGATATTTTATATTATAAAATGTTTTCATATATTTTTGTTAAAAAAATATTTTAAAATATAATATACACATCTATGCTTGAATTAATAATACAATGTTTCGGAACTTTATTTCATTTGTTTCAGTTGTTCATTTTGGTAGTTAAACTAAGTCGATATGGTTCTCTAAACTCGTCTTATTTCTGGCCAAGCAAACTGTTTGTTTAGCTCTATAATCAACACAGCTTTACAAAATTATTAGTCAACACTCAAAAATGATAGGTGCGTGTATCGAAGTACTTTATGAACAAACTAACAAACAAAGTTAATATATCTACATAATTACAGTAGGTATTGATCTAAATCAACATTGACAACAATCGGATGTTCAAACAAAAAGTTTTTGTCATATATATGTAGCTTTTTACTGCTGTGAGTGACCTCTTTTTTTGTACCAGTTCATATCCATACAATTCCTACATATAGCTTAAAGAGGAAAGATTTGTATGTTTGTTTATCTACACTAACATTACAAAGAGGTAAAGTTTGTTTTTTTTGCTTTTATGTTTTGCTTTGTTTATAGGAGGTAATCTCTAAAAGTACTGGCAAACTTTTTATCACCGATAGAAAGCTTCTTTAATATTGAGTGATATATTCTACAGATATATGTTTTTACATTCACAGGCTTTCGCATGTGAAGCCGCTGGCAGAAGCTAGTAATACTATAAAAGGGAAACATTTTTACTTTCGTTTGTAATGAATAAACTCAAAAACTGCTGTACCGAATTTAAAAATTGTTTCACAAGTAGAACATTGCTTTATCACTGTACGCATATATTTTCCTACTTTAATGCAGGCGAAGCCGCTTGCAAAAGCTAGTTACATATTTTAATCAAGGTTTCGAACGTAGTGTCGGCTTTTAAAGTCACTGAAGCCGGTTGTGTTTTACCTACGTGATGCCACAAAGGGATAAAACACACTTTGAATTGTATTTACATTGAAATATTTTCCATTTTTTGGTCCACATTTATGTTTGGATTTATTCATAGTAGATACATTAGACTAATCTTAGTTAATATATCTTGGGTTCTATTTTAAATTAACCAGTGTAATTAAAGGTGTACTTTTGTAGAGCAGTTGTGGTCGTGTGGTAACGGCCCCGACTTACGAGTTGTAGGTCGCGGGTTTTTCATTACATTGTGTAATTTATTTCACAACCACTGCTCTCAAAACGGTGATGGAAACATCGTGAGGAAACCGGCATGTATTTGAAAATATGCTACATTTACCAACCCGCACTGGGCCCGCGTGGTGTATTACGGCCTATTCCTTCTCCTAGAGAGGAGGTCTGAGTCCCAACAGTGGGAACATTTTTTTTTAAATCTTTATTAAGGAGATTTGTCTCTCGATTTAGACTATGTCACTCCATCTTAGCCAAATTTTGTGTTATAGTTTATTTTAAGTGGTTGTGATAAATTTTGTACAAAATTCTTGCCTCGTCTGAAGCAGGCTTTGCTAATACGTTGAACATTAATAGGCTGATTATGCTATGCTAAGCAAGTGAGGCAATTCCATTCATAATGGAGTATGGCTCGATATACAGGGTTGTTTTACGGGCTTCGCTCAGCGAGACTTGACCCCCGCTGACCCAAGGTCGTGCCTGGCCATTGTTGCTCGTCTTTTGTTCCGACTCATACGCTCGATTATGTGACAGAATGTTTATAGGTCAACCGGGTATACGCCTACTTTGTATAAAAGCCGCGAACTCTTCGAGACGACTTCCTTTCGGCTTTGAAAAGGAAGAAATGCGGTTGTTAACGGTGAAATGAAAGGCACTGGCTTATGTATATGAGTGAGCCTGCGTTGAATATTTAATATCTTAGAGAAATGGAATGTGGATGTGAAAATCTTTTTTTCCCAAAAACCGCATTATTTTTCGTGATATTAGAGTTAGTGTCGAAGTGAAAATAGTTCATATTTATAAGTTATTTTGTTATTCAAAATAGTGCCACTAATTTCAAATTAATCTTGTATTTTTTCGATACTACAAGTACCTATTAAGACTGCTTATTTTCTATTTTAACGAAAACTAAATTAGATTACATTTTTTTTAAATCAATCATAATAAAGAAAAGAAAAAAGGGGTTGTTTTTATTTGACCTATACAACCTTACCCTCATCTTTTTCCTTTGCGAGTTACGTCCACTCGAAATAAATCACAACGTAATTAAAAAATCCCTGAAAAGAAGAGCTTTTTTTAATCTAGATGAATAGTTCCCTCCATCTGAATGAAAACTGAAATGTGCAAAATACAGGAATGCTGACACTCGATACATCGCGAGTGGTACTCGGGTAGGCGAGTGATTACCGTTCACTCGACGCACGCCACTCGCTGCTCACTCGGAACCACTCGGAACCACTCGGATAGACTTAAATACTCAATATCCATAGTAAAACCACGGACTATTCGCGGCGTTTTATAGACGCTGCAACAGTCATAAAAAAGTTACGTTTATTGATGAAAATTGCTGGTCTGAACTAATTTCTGAAAATAAAACTCTAATGATTCGTCTCTCTTCTTTTATTTATTTAATTACAAAATTTATGTAGATAATGTCGAGGCACAATTATAATGAGTGTCTGTGTATACGAGTATATGTACAGTCAAACGGGGTTAATAGAAACGCAGGGGTTAATCGAGACAAAAGTTTAAATGGGATTTTTGCGATAATTAACAATTTTTCCCAGCATTTAAGTATTTCGGTTTATTCTTTAATTGTAATAAAAAAGGATGCTTTGATAGAAATCAATAATATAAATATGTACCCAAGTGAAAAACCTAACCAAAGTTTTGTTCCAATTCACCCCAGCGTTCCTATTTACCCCGTTTGACGGTATATTATCTACTTATGTTGTTAGAAGCACTTTTTTACATTCATAAAATTACTAGCGGTCCGTCCCGGCTTCGTGTGCGCAATAATATAACCTATGTTACTCAGGGTGAATGTAGCTTTCCAAGGGTGAAAGAATTTTTGAAATCGACCAAGTAGTTTTTGAGTTTATTCATTATAAACATACACACACATAAAAATACAAATTTTCTCTCTTTATAATATTAGTGTAGATTTAATCCGCCTATTGGTTTGACAACCGACTTGATTTCACGGACATAAAAAACAATCTTCTTTACTTTCTATCAAAAACAAAAACCTTAAAAAAATATCATTATACCAGCGCTGCGTTATTTATTCAAAATCATTTATTTCAAATAAACCAAATGTAGGCACTTTTGAATAGTCAAATGTCGGTCAGTTCAAGAAAAGTGAAGCTAAATTGCACGTTCCAAAGCGTAGATCTCTATGGAGAAGAACGTGCAAGTAACTCCATGGACACTCTTTTAAATTATATCTCTCTTTTATCTCTATAGATATCGCAGTATATGCTGAGTTAGGCGCCTTTTTGACCTTACACAGATTTTAAAGTTATCTTTTTATTTTTTCATACTAAATTGTTTGGTATTGTCTATGTACGAGTATCCTAATTCTACTGTTTTTAAATTTAAATGTATGTGTGAGGTACAAATAAACGTTTTTCTTTCTTTCATTATCTTGCTAGTTTGCAAGTCAATAACACCTATAATGAAGGCTAGAAGGAACGGCACGGGGCTTTTAGTCAGTAAGAGTCTGACACTGTCTCCCGCTCCACCCAAGAGCGGGTTTCGTCAAAGATGATTTTCCCCGTCGACAAAAAAAAACCTATAGTATGCGGTCTTTGTCGATATCATTTTCGGTTCAAGCTTTGTAGATACTTAAAAAGTCACTAATCTTACGCAAGGAGTTTTGAAAGCCAGTTAAGGAAGCAAAATCGCCGCGCAAGCTGTAAGCGTCAAGAGGGTTATTAAAAACTTGGCACGCCAGCAACTACACAGTAACAGTTCGCGTTTACTGTAATATTTCTCTCGTTTATGCTTTATGCAAATAGTCGAAACCATAAAAAATGCGAAGAGCTTTCCTTCAAAGCCGAATATAACCTCAATTTCAATAACTCCCGCAAATTCCGAGGTTTCAATACTCGAATACTGGTTTGGAATGAATAAAGAAGATTTTAGCTCTCAGAATAAAAAATAAAGGTTCTCATTCCTGTGCGTCGACGAGGAAATAGAATAGAAATTCTATATAAATAAAAACGAAATACCTATCACTGATTAATCACGTAATCTCAGCAACTATAACACCTACAAACTTAAAATTTGGCAGGTAGGTTCCTTATAGGGTGTGGACATCCGCTAAGAATGAATTTTACGAAATTCTACCCATAAGGGGGTAAAACGGGGGTTGGAAGTTTGCACTGGCAGCTAGTGAGGTAGTTCTTGCGGCTTTTCGCACTACGAGAGCCACTTCATTGACTAGACCAGATAAAATTTCTTCTGAGAATTGATTAAATTCATTCAAGAATATTTTTAGAGGTTTCGACGACAATTCAGTTTTTAAGGCTGTCTGGAATTTGTAATACGTTCGCATTTAGTAAGAATCTCCCAAAATAGATCAAACAAGGTAGAATCAGACTTGAGACTAAATTGCCGAAGATTAATCTAAAACGCTTTAAAGATTTAGAATATTCGTTTCATTAGCTTGTGAAATCAAGGAGATAAGCGCATTATGCTGCGGAAACTTTTGAAAGAATGACTGTGGGCCTTGTACACATAGAGCAACTGAAGTGTAAAGGTGTGTTATAGTCAGTAAAACTCTGACACGCCCTTTCACTCCATTTTTCTACACGCCCATAACGTTTGGGAACACATTCACTGTGCGTGCAGCTAAGAAGTGGAATTCCTTGCCGTAGTCTGTGTTTCCTGATAGCTACAACCCAGGAATCTTTAAGTCGAGAGTGAATAGGTTTCTTCTAGGTAAGCGCGTTTCATCGTCGACCGCATCATCGTTTTCCATCAGGTGTGATTGCGGTCAAGTGCGAACCAAATAAACAATAAAAAATTAAAAATTCAGAATTAAAGAAGTCATTCGATGATTTTCCACCTCAAAAAAGCCGTATCATATAAAAATTAATTCAAATAAATTGTAATTTTATGTAAATGCCAATAAATCCCAAAAATAATAAATTAAATGTATTTTCTCTTCCCCAGGTAAGCACGTCAACAACGCAGACTTCGGAACAATAAGTACGTAGAATTACCATAACGATATCACAGAACGATGGCCGCCATTATCGAAAACGATTAACGAAATGAATAATGCAAATAGAAGCCCTTTAATATTATTTTCGTGGTTGAATATTGTTATTAAAGTCATGTCGTAATGTTGCCAGGACAAAAACAGCCGCGGGCCTCGATAATGTAGGGAGGCAATGGCTTTTGTTACTGAATGTCTTTCATTGCTTTTGAAATCAATAGGGAGATGGAGAATAATTTATAGATATAGAGAATATTGCCGAGAATTTTTTACTTACGTGTGCCAACGGCTTTGCCCGCGTGATAATCGGAAATTAACTCAAGGGAAACATATTCCTGGGATAAAAACTGTTCATGTACATGTTCCTGGACTTGGTAAACCCATGTGCCAGATTTCATCTAAAGGAGTTTGATCGTTAAATGATAAAGAATATTTACCTATTTGGCAAATAGGTTTAAAAAAAAACGAGTTTTTTTTTTGTCAATTAAAAGAGATGTGGCTGGTGTTTCCTAGCTGACTACCCTGAGAAGAAACACCGAAACAAACTCAGGGGACTTAAGGAGTAACAAACATGTACACACACACATACTTACAAACTTTTAACCTTAATATAAAAAGTTAAATTAAATTAGCGTGATAAAAAACACTGAAAAAGTAATTTTATTTCAAAGTAAAGTTTTCACAAAATTACAAATCTAGGCTGCTTCAGTCTCCACCATAAGTCTTTCAAGCATCAAATGTGAAGAGTGGTATGAATGAAACGAAGAAAAAAAATATTTTTGTACGCTCAAGTTCTTCTGAGTAGCGTTGCAATTAGTGCAACGGCCGCGCTAATGAGAGCTTCACCGCCATCTTAATTCGCACCTCACATTACAAAATGGCGGCCCTTCGCAAGCACACCGCCATTATGCATGCACTCGCAAATTTCCAGAAAGGAAACTTTATCACGCTCGTTTTTTACCAACCGGGGGTTTTCCTTGAGTACACTAGCAGATATAATCGTCGGTAAATGGTATCACGTTTCATTTAAAGTGTCTAAAAGGCGAGTTGATTTTGGCTCCTCGTACGCCTTCCAAAAGTCCAGTACGTGGTCTGAGAATCTGAGATATACTGATGTATAAATAAAAATAAGACGTGTATTTCGCCCATGAAAGGATGATAGCACACGCACAATAAAATGACAACAAAAACATATACAACTAGCTTTGGACTGCATCTTCGCCTGCGTACTTAAAATAAAAGCGGATGTCACTCAGGATAAAGTAGCATTCTATCGGTGTAAAAAATTAAGTAATCGGGTCAGTACTTTCAGAGATTACCTCCTACAAACTAAAAAATAAACTTGTAAAGTGTAGACTATTACAAAGACCACATTTTACGAAGTCTATGCAAAGCAAGCGATAGTTCAATAGTAGAGGGGACTGGAGATCGAGCGGCGGGGGTAGTTGATATCCTGGCGTCACGTCATACAGATGGTAGTTAGGCAAAATACATAGAGTTGAAATGTGTTAGATAGAACAACGAAATCTTGAAGGTAATAAATAAACCTTCAAGATTACGTTGTTCTGTTTTGGTAAATGTATTATTTTTTGTAAAAAGTCATAAAACAAAAGCTGTTGTTTATGATGTTAGTAATACAGTTCTGCAAGGTTGTTAGTGTTTTACAAACAAACCTGTATATATACCTACCTATGTCGATCTCTGAGAGATGAGAACGAGGACAGTCAATTACAGACGTTCAACGTAATAGTTCGATTCCGTCGACTTAATTGAATTAATTACTATTTCACTGTGAGTCCGATTTAATTGTCTTTTATTTCCTCTGAGTCGTGGCCGTCTTTGTTGATAGCAATTAGACGTGTAAGTAATCCTGTGGATTAATGAGAGGTGTTCGTGTAATTTACTGTGTTTGGTTTCGGGTCGCGTTTATACGTTATATATTAAGCTATTGCATAGCTTCTATTGCGGGCCTTGAGCGTGGAGACCGAATCCAGAAATTCCGTAACGAAAAAAACCTAACACCCCCCACAATATGGTTGTCATGGCAACTTGTCAACTTCAATCACAAATAAGTTGATAAAAAATGCTATACAATAGCTTTACCGCGGCAGTCTCCGAGTGCCACACGTCTTTTTTTTTAAATGTCAGTGTTTATGCTATAAAATTTGTTTCAAACATCATCATCATCATTTCAGCCGATAGACGTGTACTGTTTGACATAGGCCTCCCCCAAGTGTTTCCACAACGAACGGTTCTGTGCGTCTCGCATCTATCGGATTCCCGAAACCTTTATCAGGTCATCGGTGCACTGTACAGAGGTCTTCCATTGCTTCGTCTTCCGGTATGCGGTCGCCACTTCAAAACCTTTCGGCCCCAATGGCCATCTGTTCTGCATCGGCAACCTTAATTCTCCTGTGAATATCTTTATTTTTTATTCGATCACACAAGGAAACTCAGAACAAATGATCGTGCTCATTACACAAATATTTGTCCTGGGTGGGAATTGAACCCACGACCTCCGACATAGCAGTCAGGGCCACTAACCACTAGACCAACAGGCCATTCAATCTGTGTAGGTTATGAAAATCACATTCCAATTTTCTTCATAACAAAGATCCAATATTGCATGGTTTAGAAACTCGAACAAAATAAGGTATACGTAAATGAAAATTAATGAATATATAATTTATTCGTGTCTGCTCTCACTATCCTGTTTTAAGCAGTGTTCAGGTGGAAGGTGGGGGAATAAAGTACACAAATCACTGTACTTACCCTAACACCATATTAATGGCTTTTGACTTAGAAGTTGACGGCCTAAGATAGGCCCATCTTTTGAGCTTAACCCACTTAACACCACTGTACTCAAATGAGTACAACAAAAGAATTCAGGGCACTTAAATTTAGCGCAACTGTACTCAAACGAGTACGGCAAAATGGCAATTTTTTTTTTTAAGTTTTTGGTTTTCATTCACCGCTTCTTATCAAGGGATCAGTAGTTTATTAGATAAGTAGTAATTAAAGTAAATTTAATTTTATAATTGATGGCGATTAGGGTTTTTAAACTTGGTAGAAACAAAAAGTGCACTCGTTAAATTAAATTAAATTTAGTATGATTTTTTAAGTCCGAAATTTATTTATCGTAAGTATTGCTACAAAATGAATCCCTGTGTGAAATCTAAGAGTAATCGAAATATTTATAAGCACTATTTATATAATAAATTCCGACTAAAATACTGCTGTAACAGGTTGTTGTACTCAAACGAGTACAGCACTCTTAGAAAGCCGCAAGTTTAATTGGCTCTCCTTTTTTACTTTTTAATAAAAGTAGTGTTAGATTATGGAAAACACTGTCAGTTTATGCCTGGCGCTGAATGAGATAAGTTAGAAAGATAGAACTATCTAATTCCTTCTTTAAAATAAATCTTTCTTGCCATATATGGTACAAAGAAAATCCTTTTTTTTCTTTTCCATTAAACATTTGTTACTGTGTGGGTTTATATCATAAAATAATGGTATTAAAGATATATGAAGGGTGTATCCACAGAGCAGAGTCCCAATCAACATCTGTCGGGACACACGTGGTACACCCAGCTGAAAAACGGACGAAGCTATGGCGACCCGCCAACACGCACTGGACCAGCGTGGCGGGTATAACCCGCCACGCTGATCCAGCAAAAATCTCCGGGCGAGAATGTTTAGCCGTCGACGCAGCGTTCGAAGGCCTCCAACAAGGTGGACTGATGACCTGGTGAAGGTTGCGGGATTCCGATGGATGCGAGACGCACAGGAGCGTTCGTGACGTACGATCCTATGCAGCCTATGACCAACAGTGGACGTATATCGGCTGAAATGATGATGATGATGCGAGATATATGAAGCTCATTCAAAATTATCTTCATTGGCTTTGGTAGGTACCATCGCGGTCACTTCTACCTGATCACTCAACTGTTGCTGTTAACCATCATATCCTATTATACCAATTACTTTAAAAGGATTAAGTAGATACTGCTCCGATAATTTTCTCCTGAAGAAAATTAAACTCATCGCAATAGAATTGCGTACTTAGATCGAAAAAGGGATCATCCCTTACCCATCAGTGCAAATTAATGCTACTACTTAACTTAACCCTTTTTTGAGGGGGAGAAATCACTTCTCGCGCTCTGGGTGGAGAGGAGGCGAGATGGAGTATTAAAGTCTTTCAAAGAATTTCTCTGAATCTATACATATCATAAATCTGTAGAAATTTTTAGTCTTTTTTTTTTGTTGACAGGGAAAATCATCTTTGACAATACCCGCTCTTGGGTGGACAGGGAGATAGTGTCAGACTCTTACTGACTAAAAACCCCGTGCCGTTCCTTCTAGCCTTCATACCGGGGCACGAGCTCCCTTTCGGACAACCCTGCGTGCATACATAACTTTTAAATTTGACCGACCCGGAGGTCGTGGGTTGAATTCCCGATGGACAAATGTTTATGTGATGAGCATGATCGTTTGTTCTGTGTCTGGGTGTAATTTATCTATAATATGCACGTATTTAGAAATATATAAATATATTTATTAGTTGTCTAGTATCTTTAACACAAGCTCTGCTTAGCTTGGGAATAGCTTTAAAAACGTAAGTTTAATAAGAAGTACTGCACTGCCTAATAACTAGCAATTTTTCTCAAGTTTTCCTCAACAAAGACTCATTTTTGGTACTTGCATCATAAACATACAGACAAATTAAATTACACACAATTTAAATGATTAAAATTGAATTAAATTGCATTACAAAATAAATTCATTACTCCCGATGCTCTTTCCAGAAAAAAACTCACAATTAAATAAATACCTCAAAACTTGTAAAGAGGACGAAAAGTAACCAAAATGATATTAAAACGGTTCATTCTTATCTGTTCTTGCGGTGTCGGTCCTTTGCGAAAATAAAACAAAAGAACTTGGAAATTAACTTTCCTGAAAATATAGGTAGCCATCCTTTTGTCGGCATAATCGAGGGGCGTGGCAGGGCCCGATCTTTACTCCCGACCCTAAATTATCTCGCTCCAATGCTTCTAGATAAAGATTAAACTATTAAACGAGCCCGTGGAACCTTCCTTGGTGTTTTTAAATAACCTTTTTTTCGTTCCTCGATACCTGGCTGCAGGATTTTTTCTTTAGATTTTGAACTTCTAAGGAGGAGTTATATCTTATACCTATCTATTTAACTAATTACATACTTATAAAATAATATCTTCAGCCCGCAGCTTCGCCCGCGTACTTAAAATATAGCCTATGTCACTCAGGAATATAGCAGCTTTCTATCGGAGAAAAAATTTTGCAATCGAATCAGTACTTTCAGAGATTACGTCCTACAAAAAAAAAAAAACAAACATTTTTGGGGCCCAGCTGGGTCGAAGCCTATTGGGGCCAGGGTTAGTTTCGAAAGATAGCTCGAGCCCCGATATGAAGGCTTGAAGGAACGGGGTGGGTTTTTAGTCAGTAAGAGTATGATACTATCTCTCGCTCCGCTCAAGAACGGGGGCTTTCATTAGATGGTTTTCTCACAATAAAAAACCTCTTTATAATATTAGTGTAAAAGTGTAGATTTAACTAACTCTATACCCTAAAACCAAATAATATTTTTTAAACTTTACCCCTCACTAGGAATAACTCCTTTATGCAGAATGCATTCACAAACATTTATAAACTCATGTGAGCTTATATGTTTGTGAATATCTGTCACTAGCTAGATCATACATATTAGTTCCGAGCGGTAATCCAACCCACGACACACTGTGCAGCATCCAATTGTTTTACCACTGCGCTAACCACGCCGTCAAAAATTTAAAACTTATTTAGATTTTAACTATAAACAATCTCGAAAGCGACGTCGGAAAATTTAAAGTATGATTTTTTATCTTTTTTCGTCGTGTTTTGTTGGCGATAGCTTTAACAAAGTTTTACTGAATATTAATGGTCTGATTAGATAGTTAGCCTTTTATCTTGGCTACCTGAAGTGTCATAAAGTTGGCTAAAATTCACGCTTGACTTCCTTTCATCAAAGGAGCCGCCAGTGGCTTTCCTCACGATTACACGCAACATTACACCTTAGTCAACGCAATTTAACCATTACTTACTGTGTCCATTTTCTGACTTTGATCTTTTGAAAATGAAGAGCTGCTTTCTACAAAGGCATTCACTTAATTCGCTCAAATTAACCATAATTTGGCTACTCTGAACTTCTGAACTATGTGCATACTTGAAAAAATACACAATATGCATTCGCTATAAATGATTCTTAATTGAGAATTATATACCACAAAATATATACCAAGCTACAGAAGTACTACTACATACAAAGAGCGCTCGAGCAACGCACACATGGACACCGCTCACGGATATGCTATCACGAAGCGCCTCGGCCCGCTCGTCGAACAGATCCGGCTCAAATGTTACATGAGATTGTCTTCTGTACCTATCTATTTTGTGACTATACCAACGCGCTCGTGGACCACGCCTGATTTGAACGTAGCGGCCCGTTGGTCCAATGTATGTAGATCTGTAAGTCTAGTTTTCATCAGTTGTCTAGTACCCATAACACAAGCTCTGCTTAGCTTGGGACTAGACGGCGTTGTGTGATAGTTGTGGAATATTATTATTATTATTATCTTTATATATTTATTTATCTCAGGACCCTAAGGTCCTGGACCTTTGGAAGGCGTACGAGGAGCCGAAACCAACTCGCAGAGGCCCTTTTAGATGCTTTTAATGATGGATTGTGGTACCAACCGGCGATTATCCCTGTATGCGCTATGCTAGTGCATCCAAGGACAACCCCCGGTTTGAAAAACTATTGCGATACAATATGGAAAACAAAATAATAAGGCTATGATTTTTGGAGTCTTAGGTGGACTGATATCATGGAACTATGTTAAGACTATGGCCCCTGCCTGAACAATGTTATTAAGATCCATCGATAAAAGGCAGGGGGTGACTTGCACACTCAATAAATGGGCCCCCAAAACGGCCGCTAGCACGATGTGACGTAGCAACAAGAGGGCAACATATCCTGAGGCGCTTGAGGAGTGGAGAGGCATACCACGGCTATCAGGACAATCCCGGAAGTACGGTCAAGATCCCTACCAGCACCTTACTGGATTATGCATCCTTCTCCCGAGCATGTTTGCTCTTGCGACTCTCCACTCAAGCCAGCCAGTAAAGGCAAGAGAGAGGTGGGAGCTCTGTTCCTCGTCAGTGTTCACTACGGCCGGTCAATAAAGACAAGCCGGAGATGAAGAACAAGAATTCTCCCGGGAGATCGGGTCCGTGGGGTCGCTAATACCCAACAGTTCGCCACAAAACTGCCCTGCGGATTGTATCTCTCTTAGTCTGGCCCCTCACCCTAGGCATGTTACGGTAAAGAAAATTCTACCAATACAGACCTAGGGTATTTTGGAGCACGCAAGCCCCACCACGACGTCAACGTAGAGATACATCGATGGGGTTATTATTATTATTATTATAGTTGCCATATAAAATGTATGGAAACCAACGCGCCCACGATCACGTGTACGCAATGTAGTTCTATTTTTAACCTTATAACTGCTTATGTCGGATATATCCGACAAACACTCGCGTTTTTTCCGCCAGGGTCGCACATTCACGACCAAATACTACATCTCGTCGGCTCTTCTATCACCTAGGACTACGTTCTGGAACTCCGTGGAAAATCGAAGCTTACAACATTGTTCTTTTAATTTACTTGTTAAGCATATCCAACAAAGGATGTACACACGAAAATACAGGGTATAATAATAATATGAAGTACAAGAGGCCAGAGTATGCTTTTAAGTTAAACTAAGTTAAAACTAAAACTTAAATAAACTATATTATAAAGGCGAAAGTTTGTGTGTCTGTATGTATGTTTGTTACTTCTACACACTAAAACGGTTTACTATTACACGAGTAGACTATGTCCTGGAGTAGCACCCAGGATACATTTTATTCCAGGACTACGTGCCTTTGGGATATTTTTTTTATTATCACACGTGCGAAGCCACTGACAGCAGCTAGTAACACAAATGATATAAATAAAACAAAATGGTTTAAAAATTATTTACATTATTTCATAAAAAATAATCTGTCTGTAGTGTGAGTGCGTGTGTGTGTGTCTCCATAGAACACAAGCAAAGAAAATTAAACCGCGCAGACTATTTTTCTCGGAATGGTTTAAGACCAGAGACAATGATAAATTTCATAAAGATCTATCTATATTCCATTCTTTTCTTTTTTCTTCCATTGTCCACTATCCCTCCTTTTATCGATTACTAACAACTGTAACAGACCTCTTGTGAATGGAACTATAGACGATAATTCTTTTCTCATCGAGCCTCATTTTCTACTCGCTTTTTCTTACTGCAGCTTGTTAAGATAGAAATACTTATATTCGTGACAGAAAACACAACGGGTATAAACATAAAGTATAAAAGTACAGAATTCGCCAAGCGTGCCCGCTCGGAAAAGGTGAGCACCTCAGCAACCGCTGGGCATCAGACACCCAGCGCTGGTTGTTAGCATTTCAATGAAACATTTTACTGTACTCGAAAGTTCAATTTGTTTGGGAACAAAACAAAATATATTATGATGTTTACTACTCGAGTAGCCGTTTTGGTGTGACAGGTAAACAAACCTATATCATCACTATCAAAAACGGCCATTGTCCGACATAAGCCTCCCCTAAGGATCGCCACGTATAATAATCAGGGACCGTACAACCCCGAATATAAGTTAACTCTTTCGAAAGGGTTACAGGTTGAACGCCTATAGCAACGGAAAGGGTTACCTCTTGATAGTGCTAGCCCCTTCATAACCCTAACGTTAGGGTAACCCTTTCAATAAGTTAACTCGTTCAAGAGGTTACCGGTTCTTGTATGATATCCAATTGAAACAATAACCCTTTGAAAGGGTTCGTCGTCCAAAACCCTTTAAAACCCTTTGATAACCATAGGGTTTTAAAGGGTTTTGGAGAGCAGGAATAGATTTTGACCTTGAAAGTTTGGAATCGTATAGAATTGTCCATAAGTGTTTTTTACTCGGTTTGATAGGACAGTGCTTTCTTTTTAAATTTTAATAACGTCTGAATATTTTTGCTAGGATTTTTGTTGTATTTGTACTAGTTTTGATAAAGATCATTGGGCATATCTGACCCGCTTTGTGAAGCACTTGTAGTGACCTACATATTGTTAATATTATATTAAATTAATTAATTATATAAAATCAAAATAAAATAATTAATTTACATAATGTACATACACTAACAACTAGTATTATATAGAATCA
This sequence comes from Mythimna lalbum, assembly GCA_949319445.1. Classification (NCBI taxonomy): domain Eukaryota; kingdom Metazoa; phylum Arthropoda; class Insecta; order Lepidoptera; family Noctuidae; genus Mythimna; species Mythimna lalbum. The sequence continues at coordinate 3,742,891 of OX439356.1, read as the reverse complement.
GGAATAAAATAAACAAACAATGTCCTAACATCAACGAACAAACCGACCGAGTCAATTTCGCCTTAGTAGCTAATTTGTTATTAGTTGACCGGCCGTAGCTATACGATACATTTATCGTCCAGCGCCCGGCGGGTCAGTCGCGCTACCTGAACCGCGCGCGCAAGCGAGACAGCGCTATCTTAGTGTTGCGCTCGCGCCCGCGCATCGGTCAGCCGGTATGCAAGCATGACCGGGCAGTACGTTTTGCCGAGTCTACCGCCTAACGTATGTCTGTTCCGCGATATCTCGCCGCGCATAAGTTTATATTGTATTCCGCTTACTTTCGTCTATCTATCTTTCTACCACTCCTTCTATCTCTTCTTAGTGGAATTCTTGTATGTACGTGAACTGTAACCTGTGACTGTGTCCAATAAACTTTCTTCTTCTTCTTGTGTACTTCGGACTTTTACTCATCTCTTCACACTATCTTCCTCTTCAATCACTCACACACTCATTCTACATTGGTGACCCCGACGTGCAGATATTAATCAAAATAGTTTTGAACTAAGGGGAAAATTATAACCTTTAATTGTATATAATTATTTAATTAAATATCAATGAAGGAAAATAAATATAAATGTCTGAAGGCCGTATTTTTGTAACGGACCACCATTCGAAAATGTTATTTTAATAGACACCGGTTCCGATTTATGCGTTTTCGCGTTAGAACACCATTCACGAGCACAAAACACGGCTTAACAGCTTTTTTTATGGTGGTCAAAAATCATCCAATGACAACCCGCGCTCTTGGGCGGAGCAGGAGATAGTGTCGGACTCTGACTAAAAGCCACCCCGTTCTTTCTAGTCTTCATACAGGGATTGAGCTCCCTTTCGGATAACCCTGGACCCAGTAGGCTTTGACCCAGCTGGGCGCCTGCTGTTGCTGACAACTCCTTGAGGCGTGGGGAAACAGTGCGCTATTTCGACGTCTTGGGCTCGGTCCGGACAGTTACCGGGTGGTCGGTCAGTGAGCTATCCATGGCTCACTGTTCGCAAGCCCACGTCTACGGCGGTCGGCCTCTTTCTTTGCTAGCATTACTGCTTCGCAGAAGGAGCCGACCGCCTGTCACTCCTCTTCGCTCTGGACCATGGCCTGAACTAAGGCCCAGCGCGTGAGGTCTCCTCCGCCGATCGCCGATGGCACGGCATTCCGCCCAAGCAAGGCACACCTTGACTGTGTGCTCCACCGTGTCCTCCGGGCGTTCCACACAGTGGCGACACCCGGGCGTCTCTTCCGCCTGAATCCGGTGCAGGGACCTCCCGAACGTGCCATGTCCGGTAAGGACCTGCGTCATGCGGAAGGTAAGCACGCCGTGAGGTCTTTCCAGCCACGCCTCAAAGAGGGGACTTACCGCTATAATTGGCGTGCCCACGGCTTAACAGCTGCGATTGGGTCAGCCATCAACACATACGGCCCGATACGCTTTCCAACGCTACGATTTTAGTCCACCCGCGTTCTAATGCTGAGCTTTCTTTGATAATTCTTTCTTTGAGATCTGTTTGATTTTTCTTTCTGAATTTAAAATTTTGTGTAATCTGTATGGTATTTAATGTGAATTTCAACTTTTTTATTTTTTATATTCACCTAGTTATATGTGCATGCTGTGGTCTCCTGTAACTGAAGGAGCACACGTTAAAGGACCCCATGCCTAGTGATTTATACTATGTCTGTGTAACCTTTGTTGGAGATCCAAATAAATAAATAAATAACAAATGCATCTGACATGTCAATAGGGGCCTTGCTGCAGCAACAAGATGTTAAGCAATGGGTATCCTCCTCCTCCTTGAGTCGTATTCCTCATTACTGAGGGTCGTGAAGTTACCGCTGGATTAGCTTCTTAGTAATGGTATCTCGCCATCTGTGACGGTTCTTAGCGTCATGAAGTGCGACGTGCAATTGGGTGTCCAGTGTGGAGCGGACCTGATCTGCCCATCTTATTGGGCTGCGGCTCCTTGGTCGTTTGCCATCAACCATGCCAGTTACGATGAGCAGTTGAAGGTTGTGGCCATTTTTCCTGGCAATGTGGCCAAAGAACTCTAGTACTCTGCGCATGCAGGTAGTCGACAGTCTGATCTTGATGTTCAGTTCGCGTAAGATAGAGCTGTTTGTACGGGAGGCAGTCCAGGGAATTTGAAGCATTTTCCTCCAGCACCACATCTCGAAGGCATCAATGCGGTCGCGGTCAGCCTTTTTTAAAGTCCAAGTCTCAGCCCCGTAGCTAAATATGGAGAAGACTACACTTTTGACCAGTATGGTTTTGGTTTTGCGTGAAATGTTACGATCCCTCCATATGCCTTGCAACTGCGACATTGCACTTTTGGCCATTTGTATGCGCCTCCGGATTTCTTTTTCACAAGAACCTGTATTGCTGATGTTTGCACCGAGATAGATAAAGTTATCAACCACCTCAAGCCCAAGAGTTCCCGTGAGTTGCAGCTTTCTGCTTCGGTCTACTACCATCATCTTGGTTTTGCTGTGATTGATCTTGAGACCCATTTCCAGGCTATTGCGCTCAATTCTATTCAGTATCTCCACCATTTCTGCTTCATTGGCGGCCGGAAGCGTGGTGGCGTCTGCGTACCGGAGGTTAGAGATCTTGGTGCCTCCAACGGTGACTCCTCCATCTCAGTTTTCTGCAATGGGAATCACTGGGTTTCTTTTCCAAGAAGCTGAACTCAGCACAGAAAAAATATAGTTCGTACGACCGTGAGTTGTTGGCAGTGTACGAGGCTTTAAGGTATTTTCGTCACATGGTAGAGGCACGAAACTTCGTGGTCATCACAAACCATCGCCCACTCACGTACGCTTTTACGACAGTACTATACATATATTTTGTTAAATCCAACACAACAAGGACGACAAAGTATAGAAGAGTACTACTGCTCATGTATACTCGGCCGCCGCACTGTAGGGAGCTGCGCCCATATCGCTAGCATAATATCTATCTCTCTTGGGCCAGACATCAGGAAGCAACAGACGCGCCCGCTGCCTTTTTATCGATCTTATGCTTGATTTGGATCAAATTTAATAAAAATTATAAATGGATTAGCATTTTATTCATATTTCCCAAATCAGTTTATGACACTTGAATTTATCTAGATCCCCGTGGCTCACATTAATGAGGCTACTGCCATAGGAAATCAGAGCCTTATATCATTATATACTGCTATATTTCGTTTGTGTCTGCCGTGGGTATGGTTTCCATACTTAGGTTAGCCCAATAGTAGTAGTAATAGTAGGCCCAATGATCTTTAAATCTGTGTTTTACAAAAAACTTTAGACGTCTGCAATGCTTTTTCAGCAAAATATTGGCGAAAAACTAATTTTTCACAGTTTCTATGGCGCGACCCTGGTGTTTTAGCCTTAGTGCTCCTAAAATATAAATACAGGATTATTTTAAATAAATTTTTGTATTTTTTTTTATAAATTCTATCTGCTATTTTCCTAAATTTCAGGTCTCTGCAATCATCATCTTCCTGCCACTATCCCGTTTTATTTGGGGACGGCGCAACACGTTTTTTTCTTCCATTCTGTCCTGTCGCTCGTCACGCTATCATTAACTCCCTTTTCATTCATATTGTTACGTACGTGGGTAACAAAATGCCGATTTACCAATAAAGAACTTTATTTACCACAAACAATAAGTAATTAGTCCAGTCAACAATAATCCAAAATCACAATTAGCACTAGAGTTCTGTTACACTATCGCCTCGGTCGTTAGATAAAATCACTTTGCACACTTAGGTAGATCGCTCTTGATCGCAGTCGAAATCAAAACAGACTCACTACCGTTCGGGGGCTCGTATTTATACGCGGAGCAAAGAAAATTCTAGATACTGACGTCTTAGGATAGATCCAGAACAATAGAGTCGCGTCGCGGGGCCATAAATCAATTTTATTACTTTGTCCTTCGCGAGTCACTTTCACGCGAATTTCGACTCTATTCTTAATGGCGGAAAGTACCATTTCCATTATCCACCTATAGATACCTACAGATTACATACCTACTAAATAGTAGGTACAACGAGTACTTATGAAGGAATGTTCCAGATCTTGCCAGGCTAGGTAGGTACTTTGGTTCTAGAGCTTTCGAACAGCAATGCGTTTTAATTATTCGTTGCCACTCTTTATTTTGTCGGAAATATGACGTGTTGAAGTTTAACGGCGTAACAATATCACTTCTCACACAATCCATCCATCTTTTCTTTGACCTCTCTCTCCCTCTCCATCCGTCCACACATGTAAATTCATAACTCTTTTGGCAACATGCGATTCATCTCTCCTCCTTACATGACCATACCAAGAAAAACGATTCCCTTTCAACTTTTCAGTCACTAGCGCCACTTACAAACTTTCCCTAATCTACTCATTTCTCACTTTATCCATTCTCGTCGCACCACACATCCATCTTAAGATTCTCATCTCCGCTACATGCAATCTTTTTCATCCGTCTTTTTCACAGCCCAACATTCCGATCCATACATATACGTACAACAGGCCTTATCACGGATTTGTAGATTTTACCCTTCAACTTGGAGGGGCATCCGTGGGTCACAAGTTGTTCCCGTGACCTGTCGCCATTTCATCCATCCTGCGTTGATACGATGAGTTACGTCCCGGTCTACCTCACCATCCCCTTGGACAAGCGACCCGAGGTACCGAAAGTCGGAACAGATCGGTATGGGCGTTCCGGCGAGAGCTAAAGGCACTGGAGTGGAGAGACCGCCGAAATCGCAGCACAAGTACTCCGTTTTGGTTCTACTCAATTTCAGGTCAACACTTTCCAGTCTGTGCCACCACACCTCCGATCTGTTCTGGACCTCTAGGCCACTCTCGGCAACCAGCACAACTTCCACTATTTTTCTGTGTTCCGTGATCGTATGATTATGGACTGTGGAGTCGCTAGGTCCTTGACTGCGTGTTGCGACTTGACGCATACTTACCGAATGCATGCAGTTTAGTACTTTAATTAATAATTGAATTACATTGTGCCTTTTTTACTCGTTTGTACATATTATTATTTTAAGTTTGTATATACCTATTAACTTATAATATTTAATAGTTAAGATGTACATAATTATAAAATAAAAAGTCCATAGTAATTGAGTTACATTGTAATTAGATTACTTTGGATGTGCTATGAAATTAATTACAATGTATTTAAATACAAAGTAATTTAATTACAATGTAACCTAATTACATAGTATTTAATTATATTGTAATTATTGCTTTGAATATGAAAGGTCGCATACTTGCACCGCTTGGTTACGATATTGGTACCTGTAAGGACATAGAAATAAGGCTGGGACATCACAGAATCTCTGGTGGTAAGTAGTGATGCAATCTGATAGTGAGGCCCACTAGTTTATGAGCCTATGTCCAACAGAAGACGTCGGACACTATAGCGTGAGGGAGGCCTATGTCCAACAGTGGACAGCAGTAATTATAGCGCCTAAATGGCGATACTTGGGGGAGACTTATGTCCAACAGTAGACATCGGTCATAATAGCGAAAAGAAGTTCTATGTCCAACAGTGGACACAAGTCATTATTGCGAGGGGCAGACTTATGTCCAACAGTGGGCATCAGTCATTATAGCGAGGTGGAGGCCTATGTCCAACAGTAAACATCGGCCATTATAGCGAGGGGCAAACTTATGCCCAGCAGTGGGCATCAGTCATTAAAGCGCCTAAATGGTGACACTTCGGAGGAGGCTTATGTCCAACAGTAGACACAGGTCATTATGGCGAGGAGCAGACTTTTGTCCACCAGTGGGCATCAGTCATTATAGTGCCTAAACCGCGACACTTAGGGAAGCTTATGTCCAAAAGTGGGTACAGGTCATTATAGCGAGGTGGAGGCCTATGTCTAACAGTGGACATCGGCCATTATAGCGAGGGGTAAACTTATGCCCAGCAGTGGGCATCAGTCATTATAGCGCCTAAATGGCGACACTGGGAGAGCTTTATGTTCAACTGTGGACACAGGTCATTATGGCGAGGAGCAGACTTTTGTCCACCAGTGGGCATCAGTCATTATAGCGAGGTGGAGGCCTATGTCCAACAGTGAACATCGGCCATTATAGCGAGGGGCAAACTTATGCCCAGCAGTGGGCATCAGTCATTAAAGCGCTTAAATGGTGACACTTTGGAGGAGGCTTATGTCCAACAGTATACACAGGTTATTATGGCGAGGGGCAGACTTTTGTCCAACAATGGGCATCAGTCATTATAGTGCCTAAATGGTGACACTCGGGGAGGCTTATGTCCAACTGTGGGCACAGATCATTACAATGAGGTGGAGTCCTGTGTCCAACAGTGGACATCGGTCAATATAGCGAGGGGCAGACTTATGCCCATCCACCAAATAAAACCGAAATATTCGAAAGATTCTTATTTTTTTTCCCAAGTGATTTTTTCCGCAAAATTTCAATGCAACATGTAAATAAAAAACGGAAAAAATGTGTAATTACATTTTATCAGATTACTTGTGTAATCTGTTATAATGTAATTAGATTAACTTGTAATTTAATTACTTTGTATTTAATTACAGTGAGTACTCATTGTAATGAATTACTTAAGTAATCTGTTACAAAGTAATGCAATTACCAATTACAATGTAACTGTAATTTGTAATTGTTAATCTAATTACTTTTTGCCCATCACTGCTTTAAATTAAGGTACGAGCGATAATATTTATAATATTTGTAGTCTGAAAAAAAGGGTTTTTAATAGGGTTTTGACAAAGGGTTGTTTTAAAACCCATTCCGTATTGGTTACACTTTTTTACGAAAACCCTCATCAATGGATAACCTCTTCAAAACCCTTTCGATTTGCTTACCTGTTTATTCAAAAACCCATTCTGAAGGGGTAACCCGTTCAAAACGTGTAGCCATTAAAAAATATAACCCCTTCAGAATGGGTTTTTGAATAAACAGGTAAGCAAATCGAAAGGGTTTTGAAGAGGTTATCCATTGATGAGGGTTTTCGTAAAAAAGTGTAACCAATACGGAATGGGTTTTAAAACAACCCTTTGTCAAAACCCTATTAAAAACCCTTTCAATGGGTAACCAAAATGGTCCCTGATAATAATATATACAGCATGTTACTATAATAATAAACAACCACACACTTTCAAGTAGAAAATTAAGTTACAAATCCAGTGGTAAAATTGATTGGCTGCTCTTTTTTTAAAGTTCATTATATTTATAGGAAATCAAGGAAGGATTAAGGAAATAATTGTGATAACTTTATGATGGATAAAATAATTGTGAAATCTATGGGAAGAAAGTAGTGGTCATTAACTGGAACACTCAGTCTGCTAGCCTGAAACAATACTGCAACTTATGTTTTAAAATATACTAGATGTATGTTTAACATGTTTATGTGGAATAATTGTGTTGAATTTGTGAAAACTATTCAGAAATTTCCTATTGTTTTAAACGTTTTATTTGGATTTTATAAAGGTTTATTTAGAACCCTCAACCCGATGGTCTAGATCGAGCGTTTTCATCCTCCAACTTTGGTTAATACAGAGTCAATTTTTGAAATAAAACATTGATGATGATAATATTTAGAAAATAAATTTTAGAAATATGTTCCTTTCAACATGTTGTGTGAGTTTTTATTTTTTTATTGATATAAACTTATGCTTGACTGCGTTTGGAGCGTTCCATATTTTAGAGTTTATATACTTAACCCGAAGCTATATACAAGCGGAAGCCATATCAGAAATTGTAGAGGATAGAAGGAACAGGGTGGGTTTTTGGTCAGTAAGAGTCTGACACTATCGCTCCACCCAAGAGCGGGGGTTGTCATGAGATTATTTTTGCCCTCCGTAAAAAAAAAAAAAACAGAAATTGTGAACATATTATCACTAAACACGTTTTCTATTTTTGTGACTGTTTTACTTTATTATATTTCTAGGCGAGAAAGTCAACATTGAAAAGCTCTTTTAATGGCTTTGTTATTTTCTTGTTTATTGTACAAAAGCGGTATCATAAACAACAAATAATTACGACATTTCCTATTAAACTCACGTAGCAGTTAAATCGGTTACTGGATCTAATTAGCGCTAATTCGATCTGTTCATACTTGAGCCGAATCTGATTAGGGAGGCGGGATGCTCAAACCGGATGGTAGTGCCGCCACCAGACGGCGCCACTTGCCGCTGCAATATAATTTACTGTGTACTGCTGATATCCTGTTTGAGAATGTTTGTGACATCGTACGTATAAATTGCACACTAGGATCTTCATTATGGCTCCTAGATGAAAGTTCTTGGAATGATTATGGCGAGTAATTTATTAAGAAAATCCTGGTCTTGGGTAGATATATAATGCTGTGCTTTTATATAATAAGTGATGAGACGCTTAGAATTAAGTTAGTAATGTATAAGTTTTAGCGTACATATTTTTGAAAAGCCTGATACATAAATAAAATAATTTACGATACCCCTGAAACTAAAAGGCAAATAAAGGAACACAGGTGGGTTTTCTAAACTAATATTATAAAGAGAAAATATATTTTTTTTTTTGTTTGTATGTTACGATAACTCAAAAACACTGGGCGGACTTTAAAAAAATCTTTTACCTTTACAAAGCTAAATTTTACTGAGTAACGTAGGCATATATCTCTTTCTTTTTACGCGGACAAAGCCGCTGGCAAAAGGTAGTACCTAGTAAGTAAAAGTCTGGCCCTCATTTCTGTCCACCCAGAGTAGGAGAAGCAATAAAATCCCACCTAAAAAAAATCTATAAAACTACCACTGTAATGAAGTCCAGCAGCCTTTCCCCCACACAGTGATCATTCTTATATTATGAACACGTAAAATGCGCTTTTTATTACTAAGAACTCTTATTCAGCATACGAAAAAGTAAGATTCAATTTTGTTAAAATTGTTTACCCGAGCTCTCGTCCTCACAAAATGTTCGAACCAAACTCACTTTCAATTAAAACAATCACCTCGCAAGCTCTTTTCTGGCCATATCGTAAGCAAACATCGTTGTCACCCCGAATACCGGCCAGCGATAGAACTGGCCATAAACACATGTAATACGGACATGATAAACAAACAAGTCGATGCAATATCTCGGCAATTACAGCCGAGCGCCGATCTCCAATATCCGGAGAGCACAATAAAGATGGCGCGGCTTCCGGCGGCCATGTTGCTACGTCACACCGATACACCAATCTGTTTACACCCTGTATGGGAAGTTTTTAGTCATTAAAGTAAGGTTAGTTTTTTAATTGAAACATAGGATTGGTTTAAATCGCCGCGCTCTAGGCTGGCGTATGTCTAATATCACAGGTATATTGAAATAATATAATAATATTCCACAACTATTACACAACACCGTTGAATCTCAAACTAAGCAGAACTTGTGTTATGAGTACTAGACAAATCATAAACATACTTATATATTTCTGAATACATACATATTATAGATAAATTACATCTGGATACAAAACAAATGATCGTGCTCATCACACAAACATTTGTCCTGGGTGGGAAGCGAGCCCACGACCTCTGTCGTAGTAGTCAGGTACACTAACCACTAACACTAACCACTAGGCCAATAGGCCACCCAAATAAACAAAAATAGGTATATTGATAGATAGATACATTATTATTTGGAACAACAACACTAAAAACCACGCACAAAAGCACAGTTACTTAACCTATTGAATGCTAATCACTTGTAATTAATACACTTATGTCGCACTGTGGAACTTAAAGCATTTAAAGAGAAAATAAAAAGATTAACATAAAAGATATTTTATTTGTATAAACTTGATTAAGGAGTAAGGTAAAAATTGGAATTAGTACTGCAAGATGTTGTGTTTAGAACAATGTTGGTAGTATTCAATGTTTTGCCATAGGTGCCAAAGGAATAAAAGCTAGAAAATAAAAGAAATATTAAAAATATACAAAAAAAACCTAAATAAAAATCAGTGCTAGCTTAAAAAGGAGTCGAATTCAGCATATGCTGAGATATTTAAAAACAATAAATTACTTTGTTAAATATATGGCGTGAATTTTATTTTACGTTCATAAAATTAATTGGAAACCGGTGTAAAATAATCTACAATAAGTTATGGAGGAATATTAAAATCTTCATTGTTAATCTGGCTTTCTGCCAAAGGTTTTCCAATTTTCTTTTTTTTCTTTTCAATTTTTACCCCTAACTCATGTGCAAGAAGTTTTTCATACTTATAGGTAATCTATTTCCTGAACGCAAACTGCAGTGGCCAATCTGGAAACCTCTTAACCAATTGTGGACCCAGGTTGCCCTCCTTTTTTTAGGTGAAAAAATCAATGAAATCCCTCGCTCCAGGGCAGAGCATGAGATAGTGTCAGACTTTTAATGACTAAAATCTTAGTTTTTTTAGGTGGAATGATTTTCCCCCCTAAAGAAAAAAATAAACTGAACTAAATGAACTGTTAAAAATCCTTTTAACAGTTCATTTTACAGAACAGAGAGCAGTGGTGGTCAAGTGGTAATGGCTCCGACTTACGAGTTGTAGGTCGCGGGTTCAAACCCTGCCAGGCGCATTACTTTGTGTATTTCAATAACACTGCTCGCAAAACGGTGAAGGAAAAAGTCGTGAAGAAACCGGCATGTCCTAGAAGCAAAAATTCGAAGACATGTGATATTCACCAACCCGCACTGGGCCCGCGTGGCGGATTACGGCACATTCCCTTTCCTAGAGAGTGGAGGTCTGATCTGAGTCCCAGCAGTGGGAACATTAAAAAGGCTGATGATGATGATGACGTTCATTTACGTCGTTAAACAGATAGCATTAAGAGTTCGTGGTAGGGACTCCAGTCCCCCGTATAGGTAAATAGGTACGGGATATAAATACTTGTCGAAGTCACGACGTACTCGACAAGATGTCGGGTTTCATCCGGCAACAGCATCGGTTTCCATTTTGTTCAAGGTTCTCGGTAATATGATATTTCTGCGCGTGGAAAGTTGCCACTAGTGTTGTAAGGTACTGTTCGAGAAGGGGTTCCAAGAACTCGTTTCAAGGGTTTCATGTAAGGTCAGGAGATGGTTTCAGGTTTGTTTGTTAAAACTTTGTAGGCTCTTGTAGTTTTCTTGACGTTAACTCGATATCTTTTTTTTACATTTTAGTAGTGGCAGGACGTTTGTTCATTATACTAATATTATAATGACAGTTTGTGACTGGGTGTGTTTATTACTTCTTCACGCTCGAATGGCTTTACGTATGTGGATGAAATTTGGCACATGGATAGACTATATTCTCCAATAGCACATAGGATCAATTTAATTTCCTAAGGTTAATTTTGTACTGTCATGGGGGCGAAGCTGCTGACCACCAGAATAGCCTAACCATCTTCTCCATTTAGATAATAATAATATAATTTACTAGCTTGTGCCTGCGGCTTCGCCCGCGTACGGAAACTATAGCCTATGTCACTCAAAAATAAAGCAGCTTTCTATTGGTGAAAAAATTTTTGCAATCGGAACAATACTTCCAGAGATTACCTCCAACAAACAAAAAAACAAACTTTACCTCTTTATAATAATACTAGCTTTTGCCCGCACGGCTTCGCTCCCGCTCTTCCCTACTCTAGCCTACTTTACCCTACTCTACCCTACTCTACTCTACCCTACTCTACCCTATACTACTCTACTCAAAACTACTCTACCCTACTATACCCTACTCTACCCTACCAAACTTCACATAAACCATCTACTAAATAGTCCGAACAAAGCCTAAAAATTTGGTTTGGATAGGTGAGCCCGTTCTTGAGTTATAATATAACAACGAAAAGTGGCATTGATTTTTATATATATAGATTAGTGTAGATTTGCGTAAAATGTCATCATTTCAGCCAAAAGACAACAACTGTTGGACAGACGCCTCCCCCAAATGTCGCCATAACAACCGGTACTGTGCGTCTTGCATCCCGGCCTCGCGACCTTCATCGGGTCATCTGCCTTATCAGCCTTGGTTGCCACTCTAGACCCTTTCAACTCGCAGCTGTGTTACGGTCCAAAGACTTCGACGCCTCAAGGAGTTGTCAGCGACAGGAGGGGCCCAGATGGGTCGAAGCCTACTAGGGCCAGGGTTATCCGAAAGGAACTCGAGCCCCGGTATGAAAGCTAGAAGGAACGGGGTGGGGTTTTAGTCAGTAAGAGTCTGACACTATCTCCCGCTCCACCCAAGAGCGGGGGTTGTCATAAGATGATTTTTGCCCACCGTAAAAAAAAGCTGTGTTACGGTGACACAGTGGTTTATTGGACGAGAGGACACCGCGTAGCTAACTGATCGCTGCCCAACCAAGTGGAATGATGATAAATGATATTTATTTTTGCAAATAGGTTTTAAAAAACAGTTTTACCCGACAACTTTTTTTTTCGTTAGTTTATAAGCCGAATAGTGTTGTATCTTATCGAATTGACATCTAACTTTGTGATAAACTTAGATAATTAGAAGATGTTCCACTGAAACGTTTACTGAGCATCCGAACAAATACCTACAATAAATATACCTGTAATGTGAGAAGTTGTATTGAGTCTATGAAGGAATTTCTGTCAAAAAATATAAGTGTAGTAGCGAGGACTGGCTTATAAAGACATCACTATTGTACTGTCCCATTGTTGTCAGAAAACTAATCTAGGTTTTGATTACAACTGCTGATTATGAAGCTTTACGAATAAAGTTATTGTTAGGTAGATATAGTTGCGTAGCGTCAACAAATTTGGACGTGGGCGAAGTCGTATCGGCGAGGCCTTTTTTTTTCATCATCATGATCATCATATCAGCTGAAAGACGTCCACTGTTGGACATAGGCCTCCCCCAAACATCGCCACAACGACCGGTCCTGTGCGTCACGCCTCCATAGGATTCCCGCGACCTTGACCAGGTCATCGATCCACTTTGTTTGATGCCTTCCTATGCTGCGTCTTCCAGTACGTAGTCGCTACTCCAGAACCTTTCGTCCTCATCGAGCATCTGTTCTGCGTGCAATGTACCACGTGCAACGTACCCATTGCCGTTTAAGTTTGGCTATTCTCCGAGCTATGTCAGTAACCTCTCCTGCGGATATCTTCATTTCTGATGTGATCACGCAAGGAAACTCCAAGCATAGCCCTTTCCATCGCCCTTTGGGTGACTTTGAGTCTTCTTATAAGGCCCATTGTAAGTGACTTTTTCTTTTATAAATTCGAAAACGAGACACTGACTGTCGCAACCCAGTATTCGCCCACATCGTTTTTTTGGTGTGTAAAAACTATCCAAAGGACATACCCCGCCCTTGATCAGAGCGGGAGACAGTGTCAGACTCGGTTCACCCCGTTCCTTCTTGCCCACATCGTCACTTACCATCTGGTGAAATAGTGGTCAAGAGCGAACCTGTTAATTATAAAACAAAACCCTAGTTGTTAAAGAGCCTTCGTACACGCGAGGCCCCTTTAGGTGCGAGGCCATGGGCGAATAGCCCACTTTGCCTACGGCTAACCACGCTACTTGTAGATAGTAATAAAATGTCTGTAATAGTATAAAATACAATACGCTTTTGTTCAATAAAGGAAGGACGACAGGAAATAGAAAATACAATTAAGTTGTTAGGACTAGCAGACAAATATAATCGCATTTATGAAATGAACCTAAGTTTATAGGTCTACTTCTGTGTTAGTGATATTTTCGTTTGTGATGGGCAGTGCCATGAACTAACCGCTTTTTGCGTGTGGTCACGGCATTATGCTGAGCCTTCGGCCGTTTTGCTCGGAAGTGGCGCATTCTTTTCGTTAAATATTTTAATAAATGGTTAATCCTTTTGCACCTTTCCGGCAAATAAAATGTTTTACTTTCTTCTTTTTGTCTGATTTTATGAATTAAACCAAAAAAGAAACATCTATCTATAGGAAATAACGAGAAGGATAATAATGTCGCCAAGAAACAACAGTTTTTTTATTTATGTCCCACACTTAGATTTTTTACTGTATCGTGGGTGCTTTTACAAATATTTAAACTCAAAGACACCTAGACTCTAGATCACAGACAATCGCTCAACCACTACACCTTTTTAGGGGCTCTTACAGAGGCACCAATTTATCTACGTTTGCCTGCTCGAAACATCGCGAACGATACTGCGTATAATTTTATTTCGCAATAAATTACTTGCGTGACAGTTTTCCGTTCGACACCGAGTTGTATTCTGTATAAGAAAGTGTGCTTGACTTACAAAATGTTACCAATCTCCTCTGGTCGTTTCATTCGATATGTTTAGCACGGTTAGCTTAGACCCTTCCCGATGCCGGTGGGATACACATTTTTATATGATTTTTTATTGTTATTTTAAGAAATATTTTAAAATGTATTTATTAAGTTTAAATAAAAATCTTTTTACAAAAAAAAATAAACCGACTTCAAAAAGTACAAAATAATTTTAATTTCGGAAGTCGGTGTTTTTATAATAGATACCTAATGTTGTCTCTTCGTTATTTAACACCGACTTCCGAAATTAAAATTATTTTGTATTTTTTGAAGTCGTTTGAATTCTTTTTTGTAAAAAGATTTTTATTTTTCTCTTTTTAGCTATGGTAGCACCACTAAAAAGTACCTACCCTTCAGCTAAACATAAATTACCTTATAGCCAGAGTGCATCTCATAACGATTCTAATAATCCCAAATATGGTGGTTATATTACATGAATTTACCTTCCGACTTTATCACCAGATCAGTTCGATACATCCCCTCCCCCTTTTCTTTCAGTCAGTCATCGACTACACGTAATAAACAAAGCAATTTTACTTGTTACGACAATTCTGCTATGATTCTATGAGGAGATCTGTTCTATATTTTCGAAGTTCATGATCAGATCATAACAATATTTCTATGGGACCAACTTGGAAGCATAACCTTTCAATCAAAAAAAAAATTTCAAAGTTGGTCCACAATTGACCGAAATATCGGTGAACATACATAAAAAAAAAAACATATATTCAGCCGAACATAGAACCTCCTCCTTTTCGAAGTCGGTTTAAAACCTAATAATGTCATCATTATACCAACCGAAAGACACCCACTGTTGGTCATAAGCCTCCCCCAAGCGTCGCCACAACGACCGGTCCTGTGCGTCACGCATCCATCGGATTCCCGCGACCCTGACCAGGTCATCGGTCCACCTTGTTGGAGTTCTCCGCAGGAGAACCAAGGTTACCGACATAGCTCGGAGAATCGCCAAACTTAAGTGGCAATGGGACATTGCACGCACAACAGATGGTCGATGGGGACAAAAGGTTCTGGAATGGCGACCACGTACCGGAATACGCAGCGTTGGAAGGCCTCTAACTAATAATGTGGTATATTAAGGAGGAGGCCGACCGCATCAGGCAACAGCGCCCTCGCCGCCGTCGCCGGGATTCCGATCCCGATTTCCGGCCACCGTAGACGCGGACTCGCGGACGGCGAGCCATGGGTAGCTCGCTGTCCGATCGTCCGGTAATGGACCGAGTCCAAGACGTCGACGGCGCGCACTGTTCCCGCGCGCCTCAAGGAGTTGTCAGCAGCAGGAGGGGCCCAGCTGGGTCGAAGCCTACTGGGGACAGGGTTGTCCGAAAGGGAGCTCGTGCCCCGGTATGAAGGCTAGAAGGAACGGCGCGGGGTTTTTTGTCAGTAAGAGTCTGACACTGTCTCCCGCTCCACCCAAGAGCGGGTTTCGTCAAAGATGATTTTCCCCGTCGACAAAAAAAAATAAAAATAAAAGGCCGTATATTACTATCCCTTTCTCACACCGTATTTATGATATTTTTTAAGACATTGTGGTCTGGACCGGTAAATGCGGCGACACTTGACTTTGTCTTAGTCTAGTAGGTTTTGTTTGACTTTAGAAATCATCAAATGACTCCTCTTGCTCTAGGTGTGGAGCGCGTGGGAGTGTCAAATTTTTCTGGCTAAAGCCCACCTTTGTCCTTCAGTTTCCTTTCGATTTCCATGGCCACGGTAACTCTATGTTCAATAATGAACGTCTTTTGGCAGAAATGACGATGAAAAGAGTGGTTCCGTAACAGATTCTTTGGGTCGTAGGTAGTATTTCGATGCAAATCCTGGCTGTCAATTACGCCGCCAGCGGAAGCAATATTGCTTACCTACACAGCTAACTAATAGCTGTGTAGGTAGGCGTTATCAATCCTATTACAAAATACCGGGAAACTGGTGGCTATTAGCCTGTTGGAGGGCCTCTACTATTTGGTTGTAATTACTTATGTTTTCAGCAATAACTGATAGTACGATAAGAGATAAATGATTAATAAAACTGAGCCAATATTTCAATGGTTTGTTATTTTGTGAGTTTAGAAGAATATACCAACATTAAAAACATATATTTTGAAATTATTGTTCATTTCACTTTCGTGTGTTAGTCGTTTCAGCAAAAAGCAAATAAACATAATTGTTCTATATTCTATACCTACTTAAATGCCCCAAAAATAAAAACATAACCCTTCTTGGCAGTCGGGTAAAAAGTGAATCTATTTTCTTTTTTTACGATATCCTTACTTACTCTATTTATATTTGTGTCTAGTGACTTCCTACTTACCAGATTATAAAAGAGAAGGAGTTTCTTGTGAATTAATTCGCCGAGTATCTAATACTTGCCTCCACGCGTATAGTTCTGCTAAGCCCCTTGATGTCCTCACGGCGGGACTTTGGCTTATGTTTTCATATTTACGGCCTCCAGCGTACTTTACCAGTTTCAAACCCAAATTAATTACACGTACCTACATAGACATTATTTTAATATAATAAACCATGTAGCCTGTAGGTAGCATGTAAATAAAGTCTAAAGCTTTTGAGATAAATAGGGCGACCTGTTTCTCATACTTTAAATGTTATATTATTTTTAAATGTTTATATTGTTGAGTAGTGTATGTCCAAGGGGAGCTTTTTGAATAACCATAAATTGGATCAGTAGTAATGAAATTACTCAAAGTAATGCGCCTGGCAGGGTTTGAACCCGCGACCTGTAACTCGTAAGTCGGAGCCATTACCACTCGGCCACCACTGCTCTCACATAATACTTGTATTGTCTCAAAATCGTATTGTTACAAATTGTATGCTCTGCACGCGGGACACAGGCTGTCGAGAATACGATGACGGATGCTGTGTTCGATCTATCTCAAACACAATACATCGATGCAAGCATATTAATGATTATCGTAACATTGTAGATATGATCAATCAAGTTTAGTCTGTAGTACAAACACGGATTACAAATAGTCTGTTTAGACTATTGGAGTTATTTTGGTGCACCTGAATGAATCAGTAATATTATGGAGGGTAATGTTTTTATGTGTGTATGTTTGTTTGTTACTCGTTCACGCTCAAACCGCTAAACTGATTTGAATGAAATTTGACACACGAATAGGACATGTACTGCAATAACTCATAGATTGTTTTATTTTTTTGTTCGCGAGATAATTATCTCTTTTTTTTATTGCACCTGCCAGTATTTTTCTCTGCATCACCCAAAGGTTAACTGGTAGGAAATGCCTAACTAAGGTATTAAGTCCGCTCTGTACTTTTGTATGCATAAAGTATTTAACAAATAAATAATATTTTTTATCCCATAGGATATTTTTTTTTATTTCATGCTATTGTAACCGCTCTGGCAGAAGCTTAGTGATTTTATTATTGTTCGGTTACATCTCAACTGCATCATTTTAATTCGTATCTCTAGCATTGCTTGGTGATTGGGCTGTTTTAGAAGAGACCAAAGAAGGAATTATGGTTTGTCATACGTAGTTATGGTACACGGAAAATGAATTATCTTCTTATTACCAGCGTTATTAATACATAAATTGGCAACAAATGCCAGCTCAACGGAAAATCTATTTATTATAAGAGACCTTTCCAAACTCTTATCTTGTTCCAAACTAACTTGCTTACTAGCGGATATGACGTCATTTCGTAGCCGGATACCACGGAACCCTTCGAGCCAGCTGATAAGGCCGACGGTTCTCATAGACTGCCGAATCATCCTTAATTCGATCACGCGAACCCGAGGTAAATATTTGTGAAAATTTTGCTGTCATCATCTAAGTGAGGTAAGGTCGCTATATATTTGTCTATGGAGGGATGAGATTGTAAGTTACAGTATTTATAGAAGGTACGATTGTTTGCACAGTAAAGTAACATAATATTATTACACTGTCAGGGACCTGACTCTGGGTCTTGCCAAAGGGTACCGTAGACTACCGTACTCAGTTATTGTTATGAATAACCGATAGACAGTCTCTCTATGTAAGTAAAGGTTGCAATACAATAAAAGTCAAAGTCAAAGTCAAAGTCAAAGTCAAAATATTTTATTTCATATAGGCACTTATAAAACGTCAGAAGCTAGTGCACGGTTCCAAATTGGTCGTTTCCTATGGAGAAGAACCGGCAAGAAACTCCATGGTTACTCTTTTAAAAAATGTGTTTATTACAATATTGATTGATTTATGTAAGAACAGTGTAGACCAGTCAACACTGTACACAAAAGCACAAAATTAATGATAATAAAATAAAAAAAAATAAAAAGTAAGTTGTAATAGAAAGTTATCTAAGTGTTTGTGGATTATACAGTGTTCTCACATTCACATTCCAAAAAGAGGCTATATAAAAAAGCATTAAAAATTTAAATAATTACAACTGTTAACAAAATAAATTACTAACAAATTAGATGCAGTTGAAGTCTAAATAATAAAAATAAAAATAAAGCAGAACCAGATTCAGTGTTGAAAACTATCTAAGAAATAAGAATTCTGAAGCTGAAAAAACACAAATAAGAATAAGTAACCAAACAACTCCACATATTATATATTGCGATATCAGGATTGAAGACAAAAATTTTAAAAGTTAATTCGGAGGCCATGATTGCAAACATTTTATTGTTCATTTCTACTTTCATAACTTGTCTGATCTGATTTTGAAACATGTTTATAAATGGTTCACCATCGTTAAAAAACCTGGTAGCGAATTAAAAAACCGCATTAAAATTGGTTCACCCGTTTAGGAACTGTTCTACGATGTTACAGACACGTCATAATATGGCGTTGATATAATTTTAACAACCCTCTTCTTGCATCGATGGTTAAAAAAACCCATTTAACAGAACAATTAAAATTAGATTAGATTCGGTCGCGTAACGTCGTACAGTGTGGACGCTTGTCAATCGTCCCTACGATTTTAAAAATCTAAATTTCGTGATTGGTTACCTTTCCAAATTTCGATTCCTTGTCGCTCTTTAAGCGTTTATACCGGCTGTCACCACCCACTGGGCAGTCCTAGAGTGAGACATCAAGATTTTTGTTCACAACACCCGTTTTGAGATCCGAAGAGTCTCTGTGATTGCTGGATTCGAACTCGCGCCTCATCAAGTTTGTACCTGAGCGCTTGCGCATCGCGCCACCGAGTCAGTGGCGGGCAGCGACGAAACAACGCTACCAGTGCTACGTACTACGCGCAACTGACGTCACCCAGCGACGAGACTCACGACGCGACGGCTACAAGTGCTACGACCGAGTCATCTGCTACGAACGCCGTAGCTACGGCTCATCGGCTACGCGGCTCGCCTGGTATTGAGTACAATATTTATCTTTTGAACATACGAATAGTTTCTTGCCAGTTCTTTGTTTGGAATTAAATTTAAGAAAGATGTCTTTAGTAAAGCGTACTCCACCTAAAACCTCACAAACTAAAGCTGAATCTGAAATTACCACAGCTGTTCTCCAAAGTGATTATGTAAACAAAAATAGGAGTAAACGTCCACGTGAGGACAACTCGCCTCAAAGCGAGACACAGACTTCCCCCCCTCCTCACTCAACTTTACAAGAAAAACTGGCTGCCTGGAAAATGGAACAAGACAGTAATATGTCTAAATTCTTGACCGAACAGACTTCTATTATGTCCAGATTGGCTTCCGATATTGGCGAAATAAAGGCTCAAAATGTCCAGATACAGTCTTCTAATGCGGAATTTCGGAAATCAAATGATGAAATGATCAAGTCTATGGCCTTCATGAATAAAAAATTTGAAGACATGAAGAAGGAGGTGGAAGACTTAAGAAAAGAGCGTCAAGAACAACATAAATATATCCAAAGTTTGGAACAAAAGATTTCAGATCTCCAGCGAATGTCCCGAGGATCAAGCATTGAACTACGTAATATACCAATGGAAGCTTCGGAAAATATAGATAGTCTGACCAAAACCGTTTGCACCATCGGCCGACTTGTTGGATTGCGCTTGGCCGATACCGATTTCCGTGATATATACCGTCTACCGGGAAAGCAAAATACCTCAAACACCCCTCGCCCCATATTAGCAGAATTTACCACAGTGAAAACGAAGCAAACGCTTCTCTCAGCGGTACGTTCGTATAACAAAGGAAAGGGAAAAGAACACAAGCTGAACACGCAACTCCTTGGAATGCCGGGGGAACGGAAACCGGTGTTTATCGAGGAACAACTATCCGCCACTACAAAGAAACTATTCTACCAAGCTCGCGAGTTCGCTAAACAAAACTCTTTTAAATACTGTTGGACTTCAAATGGTAACATTTTCTTACGCAAAGCAGAAGGTGAGAAGCAACAATTAATAAACTCCGAAAAATGTCTCCAGGTACCCGGCAGTAATAATAATCTGTGACTAACCATACATAATTACGCATTATCTTTTTATTTTTATTTGTGTACTAATTTAACAACAAAAACAATATCTCACATTACTCAACTCACTTTCAAAGTTCCAACTCACACAAGAAATCAAATCACTTACAACCTAATGGCGCATACTCGTAACACTCTTATATTCACTCAGTCACTCTATGTCAAGTATTTCTGTGTAGCCAACATACAATCATAAATGGCTAACTTAACCAATTTAAACAATGATCTCGACCAACTTTGCGTAGGAGATGCATCTATCTGCAGCCCTGATGATTGCCAAAAACAATTAAAACATTTTGAAACAAACAATATAAATCTTTTACACATAAATATACGGAGCGTAAACAAAAACTTTGACTCTTTACAAGTACTACTAAGCCGAACTGATATAAAACATGACATCATAACGCTGACCGAAAGCTGGCTCAGTAAAACAATTAATTTACCAAAACTAGACGGCTTTCAATCGTACTGCACTAAAACTAATTCTAACCAAAATGATGGCGTAGTGTTTTATTTAAAAGAGGACCTAAAGTTTACAGTATGGGAACCAGACTTTGAATGTGGAAATTGCCTGGTATGTCAATTGGATAATAAACTAGCAGTGGTGGCAGTCTATCGCTCGCCATCATACAATTCTAAAGAAAATTATGACAACTTTCTAGTAAGTCTGAATAACGTCTATAATAAAATCTCCTCGTTTCCTAATATCGCTCTTATTGGGGATCTTAATATAGACATAAGTCAAGATAACAGAAACCAGCGAAGCCTGGATTATTTAATGCTTAATGCCTCTCACGGGCTTCTCCCTACCCACCTATATCCTACCAGGTTAGACAAGTGCCTTGATCACACATTTTTAAAAACCAACTTACCTGTAACTACACTTGTGCTGGACACCCACATTACTGATCATAGGCCCACTCTGTTATCTATCGCTGACCCCAAACTCGTGCGAAAGTTACGACACACTACCACTCGTATAAATCATGACGCTGTTGTGCAGACTCTACAAAACACGGACTTTTCGGAAATCTATGAAACCTCTGACCCAAATATATCCATGAATAAATTTATCACCATAATAAAATCTACAATATCAGATAACACAGTACAAATTAAAATCCCCAGACGCAAACGAATTATAAAACCGTGGATATCTCCAGGTCTTATAAAATGTATGAAAAATCGTGATAGACTCCATAATAAGTCCAAGAAAGAACCTGATAATGTAATACTTAGGCTAACATACACTCGATATAGAAACTTTTGTAATTCCTTACTCCGAAAGTTAAAAATCTCCTATGAAAAAAGTGAATTGGAGAGAACGAAAAATAATCCTAGGGAGCTATGGAAAACTATTAAGAATATCACTAACACGTCTAAAACTCGAAATATACCTGAAGAGTTACTAAGTTTATGCGATAATCCCTATTCTTCCATTAATAAGGTATGCCAATTTTTTTCTAGCGTCGGGAAAAACCTGGCGGCAAATATCCTATCCGGTCCACAATCCCTCCAGCTCCCTAATCAGCGTTCATCCTCTTATAATTTCTCCTACTCAACTAGCAATTCATTGGCTCTGATAGATGTAGATGAAGCTGAAGTAGAATCACTTGTACTTCAACTAAATAATGACACTGCTGTTGGCTGGGATGAAATTTCGCCCTTACTATTAAAAAACTCTAAAAATGTGTTAGTTCCTCCCATGACTTATATTTTTAATTGCTGTCTACAAAATGGTGTATTTCCGGAAGCCTTAAAAAAAGCTATAGTGCACCCAATTTATAAGGGAGGAGACAGGAACTGTGTTAATAATTACAGGCCTATTTCAGTGCTACCGGTACTCTCTAAAATTCTCGAACGGATACTTAACAACCGCCTCAAAAATTTTCTGGAAAAATATAAAATAATCGCTGAGAATCAGTACGGCTTCCGAAAAAAAATATCAACGGAAGACGCAGTACTTGACTTGACGCAACATGTAGCGAAGAACCTGGACCACAATACCAAGTGCCTTGGTATATTTCTAGACCTGACCAAGGCCTTTGACATAGTTTCTGTTTCCTTACTGATAAATAAGCTGGAGTTACTTGGTGTGAGAGGAATTGCTCTGGAAATATTTAAAGACTACCTAAATAACCGCACACAACGTGTTAAAATCAATTCTTACCTCAGTGACGAAGAACTTGTCTCCTTCGGTATTCCACAGGGTAGCATTTTGGGGCCTAGTTTATTCCAAATTTATATAAATGACCTATGCAATCTAAAGCTTCCGCAGTGTAAAATATTTACTTACGCTGACGATACTGCGATAATAGTACATGGACCTACATGGGATAGTGTTAAAACTACGGCAGAGTCTGCATTGAGTTCCATAATGGCCTGGCTAAATTCAAACCTACTTACACTCAATTTACTCAAATCTAATTACGTACCTTTTGCTATAAGACGCAATAACTCGCCCTCAGATACTTTTTTGATTACTGCTCACTCATGTGGGGTCCCATCTACTTCGCTAACGTTATGTTCCTGTCCTAATCTTACCAGAGCAATCAGCGTAAAATATCTAGGTGTACAAATAGATAGTGAACTAAAATGGGATAAACAAATTGACGCTATCACCACCAGAACCCTCCGTCTCTTACACATTTTTAGGTCCTTGAGAGAATCAGCATCTCTCAACACTTTAAAGATGGTGTACTTTGGCCTGTGTCAATCTGTGCTAGGATATTGCATTACAGTATGGGGAGGGGCGAGTAAAACATCCATTCTCAAACTAGAGAGAGCACAGAGAGCTATACTAAAAGTTATGACCAAAAAACCTTTCAGATTCCCAACTACTCAACTGTATTCAGACTGTAAAGTTCTCACAGTACGTCAACTCTTTGTGCTCAACTCAGTCCTCAAAAAACATCCATCCCTTCCCCCCTCCAACCCAAAAAAACGCACCTTCATCCCCCCAAGTACTCCTCATAGAACTGCTTTTGCCAAACATCAGTATAATATTCTGAGCTCTCACATTTACAGAAAAATTCATAATCACCTAAACATACTTGATCTCACAAAAAGGGATATTAAAAAGAAACTCACTGAGTGGCTACTTCAACAAGACTATGAATTCACAGAATCACTTTTAACTTACATAACATAGCACATGTATACACATTCATGCTCACACTTACACATTCACACATTACACGCTATACACCACACACATAAACATACTTTTCACATTCACAAAAAATGAGTCTATAAATTAATTTTGAGTTGATTTGATTTAATTTCATTATAATTCAAATTTGTTGTTATTATTATTATTATATTGAGTTAATTTTGTTTTTATTTTGATTTCATTTTAATTTATTTAAATTTGATTTAATTCACTTAATTTTTTGATTTATTTAATGTAAATTAATTAATTCCAATCTGAAAATTGTTAAATTGTGGCTAGATCGACAGGGTCCTCACTTAATATTTAACTAATAAACCTTATGGCCGTTCACTGCCTCTTAAGATACAGGTATACCCTAGTTTAAGAGACAGGGAAACGCAACATGTAAACAGATGTACCATGTATTTCCTCCAATATATTCTCCCACATAATGTAGTAAAACATCCATCTAGTATAACTTGATTGTGAGTAGTTTAAGTTTGGTTTTTCCTAGACATCTGTACCCTTTTTGGTCAATAAACAATTATTATTATTATTATTATAAGCTTCAGAAGTGGAAAATTATTAAAAAAAAACAAACTACAACAAAAGAACCATTTTTCTAATTAACAATAATTTATTTAAATCACAATCAATACAATTCACTTAACAATTAAAATCTAATAAACAAAATTTCACTTTATCACCTTTTACTACACTAAACTCAAATGGCTTACGTAACTTTGCGACAAGCTGATGATTCGCACGTCCGTCCCGTCCGAGCGCGGAGCAGCAAAAAGGGCCGTCTATGCCAGCACTCTGCTTTTATAGGCGAGGTAGGGGGTAGCTACTGACGTAAGAGAGGATTCTCCTTACACGGCCTCTCCTGACGAGGTGTCGTCCTCGACACAAACTTCTGGTGTGGCCCGGCTAGGACCCGCAATGGGAGAGGTTGGCGGCTCGACCTCCGCTTCGCCAACTGGTCGAGGCGATGGGTCGACTACAGTAGAGGATTCCGTTTGTTCAGAATCGTCATCATCTTTATCTGCAAACAAGGTTTTATTAGAAGCTACTCCAGCAATTTTTATAAAAGCGTTCAGCCTCTCATAAAGTTCCATTCGTCTTCAGCCAATTAATTCATTCATCTCTCTTTCAAATAGTTCATAAGTTTGTAAGTAGACACACACATCCATCTTTTTCAAACCAAAAACAAAGCAAAAGCATTGTCCTGTATGTGTCCAGCGCGCAAGTACTAGTTCTTCGCTGCCATATTGCTGTCAGCGACCGCGGCCAGCATTCAGCTTCCGCCACCTGCAACATGGTCTACCAACCCGTAGACCCGCTTGACACGCAGACCGTATTCATACGTGCAAGCCGCTTAACACGCAGACCGTATTCATACGTGTAAGCCGACCCATACGCTGATCGCAATCATGCGTAAGAGCCCACTCGATACGCAGACCGTATTCATACGCACGAGTTCTCTCAACACGATGATATTCATGCGTGTGAGACCACAAATTGACCGTACATGGTCAAATCAATATGGCTACCTGTGACTCGGCAGCAGGTACCAACACAATCGGCGACACAAATGCGCCTGCTACCGGTGGTACCGCAGTACAGCACAGCAGCCAACACATCACTCCTGTCTGTAAATTCAAACAAACACGATGCTACTTTTGTAAATCGAACAGCAGTGATTAACTTACTCTCAAAGAATGCGGCGCACGTTTCTGGGCACCACTCGCCACGCCACGGCACCATGTACTGGGCAGCAGCCTGTGTAATCTTTCCATAGCTACCGCTGAGCAAACGCAGCGTATAGCGTCCACTAGGCAGTGCTTCTACTACCTTATACGGACCACGCATTCCAGAGTCAAGTTTTCCTGTTGACTGAGAAAATTTAATAACAAACACGCAGTCACCAACGTTAAATTGGCGAGGTGGATGTCGCCGTTGGTTAACCTGTTCGTCTTGCTTGGCTTGATTGGTCCTTAGAAGTTCGCGGGCCCTGCTTCTGGTTACTTCACGTAGGGCCTCTCGGTTTGGTGTCGATCCTTCCACCGTTATATCGCGCACCAGAGCTTGAATCACAGGGGTTGTAGATTCGGTGCCAATCAAAAGGTTCAATGGTGATACTTGCGTAGTCTTCTGTCTTGTAATGTTTAAGACCAGTTGAAGTTTCCACAACGTTTGTGACCAGGGGACGTTCTTGTGGTTCGCCTGGATACGTAGCATGTTGAGGACGGTACGCATGTAACGCTCAGCTTGGCCATTCGCCTGATGCATTTCCGGCGTTATGTAATGAAGATTACAACCGAGTTCATCTATCCAAGTCACGAACTCACTAGACTCAAACATTCGTCCCTTGTCAGTGACCATAAGCTTAGGCACTCCGAACAAAGAAATAGCTTGAGAAACCACACGTTTTAATTCACTAGCGTCTTGTCTACGAATCGGGTAGAGGAGGGTATATTTGGTAAAAGCGTCGACGATGAGTAGAACGAATTTGTACCCTTCAGACACAGGCAGAGGGCCCAAGGCGTCCATGTGAACAGTGTGGAATGGTGTATCGGGTTTTTCCCAGGAAGTAATTGTTTGCAAAGGAGCCCGTGGAACTCTCTTCTGCGACACACACACGAGACAGTGGGCTATGTATTTGCTAACGAACGGTCTGAGTCCGGGGAACCAAAAATGTCTTAGGATAAGGTCAAGGGTCTTCTCTGCGTTAATGTGTTCGTGCTCGTCGTGAAATACTCTCAAAAGACTAAGTCTGTGCCCTTTGGGTATATAGCAGAGTAGGCGTGGATCTTGGCCTACTGGGGTGTACTTGTAATATAAGACTCCATTTCGGACGGAATAACGATTGGAATCAAGATTGCCATCGTGAAGTCTTTGAATGAGATTTTGCGTCTCATTGTCGGCTGCTTGTGCAATCTGAGCCCAATTTCTAGGTCTAGAAACTTGATTGACAGTAATGGGGTTGCGACTTAAGTAGTCAGCATGGGGTATCATCACTCCTTTTCGATACTCGATTGAGAAATGGAAGTCCTGGAGGTAGATCCACCACCTGGCCACTCGAGGCAAAAGGTCTTTCTTTCGTTCGGTTGCCTTAAGGGCGTTACAGTCTGTTACCACCACGAATTTCAGACCAACCAGATAGTGGCGAAAGTTTTGGAGGGCTTTAACTACGGCAAGGGTCTCCAGCTCGTAGGAGTGGTATTTTCGTTCGGCACCCTGAGTGGACCTACTAAAATAAGCCACAACGTGTTTTTTTGAATCTGGGTGTACTTGTAGGAGTACCGCACCGTATCCAGCACTGCTGGCATCTGTATGGACTTCGGTGGGAAAGCTAGGATTAAAGATGGAAAGGACTGGTTCATTGGTCAGTTCTCTAATGAGATCGAGGCGAATGGCTTCACATTCGGGAGTCCAATTGAATTTGACGTTTTTACGGGTTAGATGAGTGATGGGAGCGGTTCTAGTGGAGTAATCTTTTATGTACCGCCGAAAATATCCCGCCAAGCCTAAGAGTTGGCGTACTTGCTTTACGTTTTCAGGTGGCAAGGTGTTAACCAAGGCTTCCACTTTCCGTGGACTCGGCCTAACCTGACCCTGACTAACTAACCTCCCTAGATATTCTACTTCTGTGACAAGGAACGAACATTTAGCTAAGTTTATGGAAAAACCGGCTGATGTTAGCGTCCTGAGTACTTTACGTAACAGTTCAATCCCTTCCGTCACAGAATTACTTAGTAGAAGGACGTCATCGACGTATACCAGGACGTTTCCCTCATTAAGATGACTGCGTAAGGTGTCATTTATAATGCGCTGGTAAACTATTGGGGAATTAGCTAAACCGTAAGGCATTTTGACGTACTCAAAGTGTTCTTCCGGTGTCACAAAACCAGTGAAGTGAATGCATTCCTCTTTAAGAGGAATTTGGTGAAATCCTGTAGCCATATCAAGGCTACAGAAGAATCTACAAGAGCCTAACCTATCAATGTGATCATCTATTAGTGGCAGAGGGTATCGATCTTTTACTGTAATTCGATTTAACGCCCTAAAATCGACACAGAGCCTATCTGAACCATCACGTTTTCTTACGAGTATAATCGGGCTCGCATATTCAGATTTCGAACGCCTAATCACTCCCTTATCTAAAAGGTCTTGCGTGATTTTCCTCACTTTAAGTTTTTCAGAGTAGGATAGTCTATAAGGACGATACACGACAGGGGTGGGACTGGTAAGCTTTATCTCCATCTCACCTGTTTGGACTGTGGTCATAGCAGTCCCTGATATTAGATACTCGGAAAACTCGTTTATGATGGACATAAGACTATCCAACTCTGAACCCTGAAGGGGCGTATTTACTTTGATGTGGTCGCTCATACAAATAGCATTGACTTTAGCGCTAATTTTATCGCAACGCGTGAGATATTGCTCATTTTTCGTACGAATGTAAGTAATGCCTTCGCGGTTCAAAACATCAGTTCCAATTATGATAGGAGCGTTCATAAAAGTCGATGGAACTACCACTAAGTCGACTTCAATAGCAATCTCGTTGAACTCCACCGTGAGTGTGACGTAAGATGTTGCGACCACTTCTTTCTCACTCAAACCTTTCAACACACAATGTCTCGGTTTTGGCTGACACGTAAAATGTTTCAAAACATCTGAAGAAATAAGGGACACATCAAGGGCCCCGCTATCAATGAGCACGTCTACAGGTATTCCATCTACTATCGCGGTAGTCATGTCGTTACTTTGTGCAATGCTTGATCGATAAGAGCAAAGGTTGACATTACGCGGATTTCGTTGCTCAGATTTAGCTTTAGTGAAACATTTGTCCTCAGTATGTCCCGACTTCTTACAGAACGTACAAGATTTGCTCAAAGAGGGTTGTGTATTGGAAGACGAGTCCGAAGCCACGTTAGCAGGCTTACTACTGGTTGTATTTACCTTAGGTCTCTTACAATTGCGACTGATGTGACCAGTTTGGTTACAATTGAAACATTTTGGCCCGGGACGGTGGTTTAATTTTATTTGACCTTGCCTCTTAGAATCGACGACCTTGTCGTACTTCGATGGTTTCGCGTAAATTGACAGAAACGAGACGATAGTATCAGGGGTTAAGTTGGCGTTAGCAGTAGCTGCACGCACCTGTGGATTGTCTATACCGCGGATAACTATTAGTGTTCGTAATTCATCACTTAGCCCCTGGACTATTCTCAGACGCAATAAGGTACGACGGGCGTATTCTGAGTAAGTCGTATACTTGTCCGACGTAGTATTCATAGCTTCTAACAAAATATTCGCGTAGTCTAATTTACTCGGACAAAGGGGTTTGAACTCGCGTACGAAATTGGACCACGTCCTATCGTTCGTCACCCATTCCCCCAACCAGACCTTAGCGTCACCCTTAAGGCAAGTAGCCACACGCGACAAACATTCGTGATCACTCCACCCGTTAGCCTCTCTAGCACGATCCACCTCGTCGCACCATGCTTCGATGCTGTTAATTGATGGGTCAAAGTTCGACACGTAATAGTGCTGCGATCTTGCTGGTTGCATCGTTTTTATTGCTTGCATCAAGGCATGAGCGAGAGTGGATACCTCGGAGTTGGGGACGCTAGACTCCATAGACCGATGTCGTTCCGACATATTAAGGACTATCGGATCCTTAGCTTTTTGTAAAACCTCGCTATTCTTGTGGGTAGAACTCGTTTGAACCGGGGGCGACGGAGTATAAGTGCGCTTTCTATTGCCGATATTGCTACGCGAACGATCCTTACTACGCGAATCGCGCCTATCCCTAGTACGCGATCGGTGCCTTTCGGGACTACGAGAATCATGCCTATCTCGATTACGTAAGCCATCTCGCGAAGTACGACGACTCCTACTCGAATCGCGGTACGATCTACCACTACTGCGATCATTTGACCCACAAGATCGACGTCGTTTGCGGCCGCGTGACTTATCCCGAGTATGTGACCGTTTGTTACGAGTACACGAGCGTTCACGCCCCATTATCACAAAAAAAAACAAGCAAACAAAATCGAATAAAAATAAAAGTGATAAAGTGGGTAGAAGCACAAAAATAAAAATAAAAAAAATGGTTTTTCTGTTCACGACAATTTATAGCTACGAAACGTTCTCTAAGTGGGCTTAAAAAGTTCTCTATCCCACTTCTGATATAAGCTTCAGAAGTGGAAAATTATTAAAAAAAAACAAACTACAACAAAAGAACCATTTTTCTAATTAACAATAATTTATTTAAATCACAATCAATACAATTCACTTAACAATTAAAATCTAATAAACAAAATTTCACTTTATCACCTTTTACTACACTAAACTCAAATGGCTTACGTAACTTTGCGACAAGCTGATGATTCGCACGTCCGTCCCGTCCGAGCGCGGAGCAGCAAAAAGGGCCGTCTATGCCAGCACTCTGCTTTTATAGGCGAGGTAGGGGGTAGCTACTGACGTAAGAGAGGATTCTCCTTACATTATTATTATTATTAAAATGCATTATAATACTCGTATAAAAGACAAAACTTTAGAATTGGTTCACTTTAGTAAACTACTGCATCGCAGCCGCAACAGTGCTATAGCCATTTTCTCTTTTTTTAATATACGCCATCATATCTTTTTTCCTTCATTTTCTTAAACACTAGCACAATGACTATGACAATAGAAAATGTTTGAGATGTGACAGTTTCCATATCCGACTGCAGCGCAGCTTTGGTAGGGTTGTGTGTTTAATACTATATCAATGCTTCAATACTCTGCTAGGGCTCGGTAAACTTGAAGAAGTGGCCGTGGTCCTAGACATAGGTGGGTTTTAGTCAGTAAAAATCTGGCATGTCCTCTCGTTCTGCCCTGGAGCGAGTGCAGTCATCTGATGAATGCCCACCCCAAAAAAAAATAGGAAAGTTTAGTTAATAAATCGAGTCGCGGGAATGCGATGGATGCAAGACGCACATGATGAAAGGACCGATCGTTGTGGTGACACTTGAGAGAGGGCTATATGCAATAGTGGACGTCTTTCGGCTGAAATGGTGACGATGATGAGATCTATAAACATGTATAAAAGGTCTAAGCATCTTTACCTTTCTGGTTTCTGGATAGAAATGCATACACCTATCAAGACACAACTGACTAGCGAGAATGTTTTTGGAGGTAAGAGGAACAGAGAGTAAAGTTCCACATCATCATCATCATCATCATTTCAGCCGATACACGTCCACTGCTGGACATAGGCCTCCCCCAAGCGTCGCCACAACGAACGCTCCTGCCTCCGAAGTTCCACATACCTCCGTTGAAAAGGAAGTAACCTACGACCAGACAGGTGTTATAGTCTGGTGGACTACTGCCCGATAGTTGATTTCGGGCTGTCGTATATATTCAAATCCCGTGGAGAACTTTGATTGCGCGATGCAGGATATTTTCTTCTTAGTTCTTATGTGGCGTCATAGATGTCGCTACATGTTCTTTAAAAAAATATTTTGGCTCACACTAGGAATTACTCATTTATTACGGGAGCGTTTACTATGATTTAAACTCACATGCACAATATTATTATTATATAGCTTTATTGCACACCTTAACTTAAAAAAGGACAAACATTTACAAATATAAGTGTACAATAGGCGGTCTTATTGCACAGGGCAATAATCTTAGACCTTGAATCAACTACATATCTACAGACCACACAAATATTTATTCCATTTGGGAACCAAACGGACAACACAGCAGAGCTATGGCAAACCTGTAGTGACATCTGTGACACCACATAGGAACTAAAAGACAGCAATCCTGTATCGCGGTATTGGAGTTCTCCACGCGATTTAAATATAAATACAACATCCCGAAATCAACTATTGGACTAGACACAACACTCTTTTGGTAGAAAGATACTCCCTCCCTGTTCCGCTTATGTCTTAAAACCAAACGTAGCAATAATAAAATAGTTAAAAAATTGCAAAGGATCGTTAATTTACCTCAAACAATCGGTATACCAATACTTGGAGATATAATATCAACTCACTCAATCCAACCCCTCGTTTTAAAATGGCCACGAGATAATTTGTGAGATGACATTGCAATGTGCAAATCGTGATAAATGACCGGCTTCAGTGCAAATTGCAAGGAAGCTGGAGATTCATTAATTACTGCTCTAAGTGTTGACTGAAAAGATAGGTACTCTATTTGATTGGAGTTGTAATTTTATACAGAAATTCAATCTGAAAGTAAGATAAGATAAGATAAATTTATTGTCACAAAAAACATGTACAAATACAGTGAGGCCCTGACTCCTCCAAAGTGAAAACTTTGAGCTCGAACGCGGCCGAATCCCTAACTATTATAGTGTATAAGTATAGCACATTAGTTAAGCTTAAGCTTCAATTACGTATATATACAGGGTTATTTGACCTTCGTTGTTTTATCTAACACATTTCAACTCTGTATTTACTATACCTATCTACATATGTATGACTCTTCGCAAGCGCATCAAGCACCCCCGCCGCCCGATTCCTGCTCCCCTCCATCCGTTTCCGGTTTATGATGCTAGTAACATAGTCCTGAGAGGTTGCTAGTGTCTTACAAATAAATAACCCCGTATAGAAAGGGATGGAATAGAGGTTTCAAACCTAAACCGAGCCATGATTTGGACGACGATGGAGCTTGCTCATTTAGAAGTCAACGCTCGACACTCTAGGACGTAACTAGTACATAGGTTTTACAAAATTTTTATATAAAATTTAGTACAAAAAAATCTTTGAAAACCCGCCTGTAAACAACGTAAATTAAAAGCTAGTAAAAGTAATCTCGAGTGGAAAAAAAAACTAGTTACAAAATACGTAATTAGGTATATAATGTGTACCAATTATATGCTAAACAGTGACATATAAATGAAAATAGAACGTGTGAACTATTTCGCATGCTGTGATATTGGTTACAACCATCTGTTCAAACTACACGAGGGGAGAAACTGGTATTTTTTTACACTTGTCCCCTGGTGGTCCTGTCTAGACAGATTACAAAGAAAAAAATTATAATTATTATGCGTAAATTGCAGTAGGGTAGCTGGATTGACCGGTAGCCAATCGACCCCTATTTCGCAATA
Organism: Mythimna lalbum; assembly: GCA_949319445.1. Taxonomy (NCBI): domain Eukaryota; kingdom Metazoa; phylum Arthropoda; class Insecta; order Lepidoptera; family Noctuidae; genus Mythimna; species Mythimna lalbum. Next base: position 3,709,882 of record OX439356.1, on the reverse strand, counting down.
GTTGATTTTAGAATTTATAATTTCACTTTACGAAATAAATGCGAAAAGAAGATGAAATATTTCATTATTAAATAATTTTGAAATACAAATGTATAGTTATAAAAATAAATATAGTTTGAAAAAAACTAAAAAACACGCTAAATAATAATAATAAACGAAAAATATTATTGTGATAGTGCCATAATTTTCGTAAATCGATCACCCCACGCTTTCTTCAAGAAAATCTGATCGCCCAAAGTTGGGCAAAATCGAGCTCAAAGGCGGTGATTACAAGCAAACAAACAAGCAGTCAAACAATACAGGTGAAGCTAATAAAAGCGTGTTAAAAAGTGGATAGCACAAAGAAAGGCTGGATGACTGAGATAAGGACTAATGAAGAAGTATGTGTCAACCACAAATTACATAAAGATACTCGTAAGGCTATAACAATAATTTAATTATAAATCTTTTTTATCAAATTTTATTTAAAAAAAAAATTAATTATCATGATAGTGAAACTTCTACAGTCCGGACTAAGCGTTTCGCCTCGTCGTTTATACCGCGTACGTCGAAGGACTGGAACAGTTTGCTTGCTGCGGTCTTCCCATCTGATTATAATTTGGGTATCTTCAAGGCAAGAGTGAATAGGCTCTTAATAAACTAGTGCGCATCACCATCACAGATTACATCATTGCTTACCATCTGGTGGGGTCGCAGTCAAGCACTAGTTTATATCATAAAAACAAATAGCGGTGTGGTATCATAAAAAAAAAAATCATTTGTAATTGTTGCTTCAGTCATCCAGCCGCTTCATGCAAGTCTTTTTATTTCATTCTCCCAACTCTCCAGTGCTCTACCTCTTTGAATTTTGCTGCTCTTATAAATCTTGACATTAAATTTAAAATCACTAAAGACCGTTACAAACACACGCCACATACGATTTCTATAACCTAGCTTTACCGCGGAAACGTCGATGCACGTCCGACAACAAAGTTAGCTCGGTTGTCCCAAGCAGGAAGCGGTGACGTCATCGTACAGGCGTGGCGTACCTCCAGTGTGTATAAGGCCATTAGTGCCCTTTGTATTCTCTTTTTAAACTTCGGTGTCGGGCGCGGAAAAAGTTTGAGTTGCCAGTGTTAAGGTATTATACTTTTTTAGCTTTTTTTAATCTTTTTTTTTGTACTCTAATAGGTGTGGTTTAGGTATGGATTCTGCACTCTGGCTTTTAGCAAATCCTACTAAAATAATAAACAAGCAGAAGCACTGTTTTGCTATCAACAATAAGTTTGTTTAGCTTGTTTCCATATTGTTGTTTTTTTTTTTTTGTACGCTAATAGGTGGTTGAGACTCTCGCTTTTCAGCAAATCCTATTAAAATAATATAAAAAAGCATTATTTTGCTTTCAATAATACATTTGTATGGCAACTAGTAGACAGAGTAGGAATTTGAGATAAAAATAAAATATTATTCGCGTATTAGCGCAGAATTTATTTCTATGATTTTTTAATGCAGCTTGATGTCCTACCCATTAATCGTCAGAAATTTAGGATCGAGCCCGAGTGTCGACGGACGGTAGTGTTTTTCGCGCGCATCAAAGACATGTCAGCGAAACCGAACGGGCGCAGCAGGGCTGAAGCCTGCTGGGGCCATGATTTGACTTCAGAAAGGAAAACCCGGGGTCCTGGATCGCAAGGCAAAGAAAGCATGTAGGTGTGGTTTTAATCAGTAAAAGTCTGACACCTCCATAAGCCCCGCCCTAGTAGGAGAAGTCAGGAAGATTTCCCACCTTAAAAAAACCGTGTATCTACTAAAAAAATCAATCAACGCGCTTCAAAAGATTGCAAACGGAACGACTCACTCTATCTAATCAGTGACCGACCCAAAAATAACTTAGATCGATACTAAGAACAACTTAGTATCGCTTAATCACAACAAAGTTAGAACTAATAGCCGTGTCAGAATGTAGGCCGGTAGATGTCGCCACTGTCGTCTTGTTATCTTGCGCCCTACTTCTGTCACTAACTAACATTCGGCACTTGTGAGCCGATCGAACGGCACTAGTAGTTGGCGTGGGTAGTACTCGTACATACGTTAGGTAACTTTAGCAGAGAGGCTTTTGGTTTTGGGTTAGAAAGTTTTCATGTTAAATTTTATTTAGTGTAACACTAGCTTCCGTAGATTTCTCCATACAAACTTTGGAACCTTGTTTGTTTACTTCAGGGAGTGAATTTTGGAAAATCCTTTCTTAGTGGATTATGCGTAATATAAAGATATAATTTTTACGCTTATAGTCCCAGTAGGCTGCAGTATTAGTCAGTAGGCAGTAGGTGTGTTGATATGTCAGTCAGTCAGTTTCTTCTTTTATTACATATATAGATTACTAGCTGCTCCCAGCGGCTTCGCCCGCGTGATAGCAGAAAATTAACCCAAGGGAACATACTTCCGGGATAAAAAATATTCTATGTCCTATTCCAGGACATGGTCTATCCGTGTACCAAGTTTCATCAAAATCGGTTTTGCCATTTAGGTGTGAAGAAGTAACAAACAAATTCACTTTCGCATTTTTTATATTAAATAACTCTTACTGTACAGGAGTACATAGATGGACTTAATGCAACAAGATGTTTTCTACCAGTCAACCTTTGGGCTAAAAGCAGACTACATTATCAGTGAAGTCTTTTTTACACAATAAAGAAATAGTATTTTAAATATATAATTGTAATATCATTAAAATATAAAATAACAAATATTATATTATATTGGCAATATAATCCAAATTTATATTCCGAAATAGTCACGTAACCTGAGAATGATTTTGAAGCTTGTATACATTTTTTTTTTAAATACAGTTACTCTGACATCAAATTTAAAATCAGCAAGGACCATTGTAAACACATATCATCACCATCATCATCATTTCAGCCGAAAGACGTCTGCTGAACATAGGTCCCCCCAAGCATCGGCACAACAACCGATCCTGTGCGTCTCGCCTCTACCGCAAACCCAAAACACGGTACACCGATTCCTATATTTGTGGCAAGGTAACGTAACCAAGATACGCGCACGCTGTACTCACACATTGCACATGACACACGGGTACATGTGATGAAGTATGTCATCGTTATGTTCATGTCTAGTAACGTTACGGTTCCCAACATACGTAGTTCTGATGTCATTAAGAGGGCCCTTCCCATCTGTCTGTTGTCAACGTGAGCTTGGTTTAAAAGCTTGTTCTTTTGTGCAGAGCAATCCAACGTAAAGTTTGATAGAAAGACAACGTGAAAAAAGAGAGCTAATGCCTGAAAGTGATAAATAATAATAATATAATAATAATAATATTCCACAACTATCACACAACGCCGTCTAGTCCCAAGCTAAGCAGAGCTTGTGTTATGGGTACTAGACAACTGATAAACATACTTATATATTTCTAAATACATACATATATAGATAAATTACACCCAGACACAGAACAAATGATCATGCTCATCACACAAACATTTGTCCTGGGTGGGAATCGAACCCACGACCTCCGGCATAGCAGTCAGGGCCACTAACCACTAGACCAACAGGCCAGTCAAATATAAATAAATGATGATGATAAATGATATTTATTTTTGCAAAAAAGTTAAAAAAAAATACTTTTACACGTCAATATTTTTTTTCGTCAGTTTAAACTAGATGAGGCCGGTGTTTCCTATCTGATTACCTTGAGAAGAAACACCAAAACCAACTCAGGGGCCAGTCTCTTTTAAAGTCCATACAGTAAATATGTAATGGTCTAAAGAATATAATGTAAAGATCTGTATACATTCAGTTACCGAATCTATATATATCTTTTTGTCACTAACTCAATTATTTCACAATACTTGATCACGGATACACGTGTTATGTTAGAACCTTTAAAAGTCTTTATTTTAAAATGTATGAGTACATTAGGAAGGGCGAAAGTTTACGCAAAAAATCAGATCTGTTTTTGATCACAAGATATCGGATTAAGTGTATATCTATAGAAAGATTTGCAATAATGGCAAAATATGGAAAAGTAGCTCAGGTTGGGCGCTCTTAAGTTCTGCAAGCGCTCTAATGACATCACTTGAGTATGCAAACTGCAATGATTTAGTTTGATGGCAAGACATTTGTTGATACGCAAATACTTAGTAGAGTATGTATGAGCTTTTGATGTTATAAAAGTCGTGAGATATCTCTTGGGAACTTGTTATCAGGATAAAAGTATCCGGTATCTCCTTCTAGTTTACCAAACTGACACTTTTCTAAGTATCCCAACATATAGATTTTCACATTTATAATATTAGAAGGCTAGAAGGAAAGTTCTGCTATTCAACATAGGGATATCGAAAATTTGCCAAACTTAAGTGGCAGTGGGCAGGGCTCGCAGAACACATGGTCGATGAGCCCGAAAGGTTCTGAAGCGGCGATTGCGTTGGAAGGTCTCCCACATGGTACACCGAGGACCTGGTGAGGGTCGCGGGAATCCAATGGAAGCGAGACGCACAGCAGGTCATTGTGGTGACCCTTGGGGAAGGCTTACCTCCAGGTGTGGACTTCATTTGACTGAAATGATGATGGTAAGCAGAAAAGGATAATAGAAAAAAGTAAAAAAAAAAAACACCATTAAAAACATAATAGTAAAAAAGGTTTTAAAAACCGTACAACCGTCATAAAAAAACAAAGCAAAAAAAATTGGAAATAGTATTTCCAACCCACCTACATTGGCATTGTTTTTTTACGATACGAGTTATAATGATTTCAATATACTGTTGTCCCGTTTTGGTTTGCTGATAGCGGTATCGATTATACCAGAAAATGAAAAGCTTAACATCATTTTTGTTATTAATAATAAATGTGTACACACTTACTTTATTATCAATATAGGACTTGGATTGGGCACATCACAGTCGGGTCTATTAAGAGTGGTTAGAGAGACGCCACTACGCGCCCTTACCTTCTGCATGATACAGGTCCAAGGTCCTCACCGCCCATGGCATATTCGGGAGGTTCCTGTTTGGGATTCAGGTGGAAGAAATCCTTGTGTGGACCATATAGTGGTGGTGTGGCCCGCTTGTGCGGAACTCCGACGTGTCTTCGTGGAAGCGATTGGCGATAACGACCTTTCGCACCAGGCCCTGGTTCAGACACATGAGATTTGTGAGGTGTGGTTTTAGTCAGTAAATTCTAATCCCGTCCCTTCCTACAGCGAGTTAAGTCATTGGATGATTTAAAACCTCAAAGCAAATAAATAAGTAGAATATGGGTTATTATTTCATTATTATACTCGTAGAACGTGCTCGAGTGTTCACTAAAATAATCTGGATTGCGGTGAAATCAGTCCAAACCATTATTATTAATCTGTGGTGTATAATGCAGATGTGGCCTGCTTGTGTCACTCACATTCAACACCTCGGCGTGTGATACTGTATTTAAATAATGTGTTCATTCCGTATTCAAAATAAAGAAGAGTAAGTAACGTTACAAAGCTGTATGTAATTACACCTAAAGAAGAAAATAAATCTACATTAATATAACTTAAAATAAAGGAATAAATCTGTTAAGGGAAAAACTCAAGAATGATTGGACTGTATATTGGATGATTAACATTAATATATGGATGATTTTTTTCATTAGTCTAGTAAAGACTCAAGAAATTATTTTGAAGAGAAAATTAGAAACATGCTGGTTGTGCTTGTGGCCTAATCGTGAATATGAAACGTACACATTACACTGCTGCAGAAAATATAGATAACCTACACAAATATATGTATATAATGGCTGAGGATAGAAGTGTGCGGAAAAGGGTGAGGGAGGCTTCCGCCCAGCAGTGGGACATAAATGGGTTTACTAACAAACATAATAATGTATGATTTGAAATAATACGCAGTTACTTTGATCCTTCTGTGAACCAATTAGAGTCTATCCGGGAAAAGGGAAACTAGTATTTAAAATGAAATTAAACTAAAATATCAATGAACTGAAATGTAAATATTAAAGCGCTGGAATACTAAAACAACTATGAATTATGTCTCGAATTTCGGCCCAAACGCTGTACAACAGTTTTAACAGAGCCGGCTGAATATTCATTAATTGTTTTATTCAGAATAATTCAGAGGGACCGGTTATTAACTCTTTCATTAATTGTGTAATTTATCTTGGAGTTATTTATAACAGTACCTATAAGGACAAGTCAATAAAATTAATGTAATAGATCCTTTGTGAGTTTTGAATGCCAATCTTACCAATCGAAGCAATTCATGTTTTTTAAAATTATAATCTTTTGGATAATGCGGAACAGAGAGTAAAGGAAGAACCCTTCGGCCTGATGGATATTATTTTTGGTTCTATATGTTATGTAACTTTAATTGCGCGGTGCAGGATTAGTTTTTATACCTATGACGCCATAGATTTCGTTACAATCTAATGCTTGACTGCGATCCCACTTGATGTTAAGCAGTGATGCAATCGTTGATGGTGAATCGCACTAGTTAATTAATTCATGAATCCCCAAGCGACCACCGGTTTTTTTTTTTTTTTTTTTTTTCTGTCGACGGGGAAAATCATCATTGACGAAACCCGCTCTTGGGTGGAGCGGGAGACAGTGTCAGAGTCTTACTGACTAAAAACCCCGCGCCGTTCCTTCTAGCCTTCATACCGGGGCTCTAGTTTCCTTTCGGATAACCCCGACCCCGGTAGGCTTCGACCCAGATGGGCCCCTCCTGTTGCTGACAACTCCTTGAGGCGCGCGGGAACAGTGCGCGCCGTCGACGCCTTGGCTCGGTCCGGACAGTTACCGGACGATCGGACAGCGAGCTACCCATGGCTCGCCGTCCGCGAGCCCGCGTCTACGGTGGCTGGAAATCGGGATCGGAATCCCGGCGGCGGCGGCGGGGGCGCCGTTGCCTGATGCGGTCTGCCTCCTCCTTTGCTAGCATTACTGCTTCGCAGAAGGAGGCGACCGCCTGCCACTCCTCCTCGCTCCGGACCATGGCCTGAACCAAGGCCCGGCGCGAGAGGTCTCCGCCGCCGATCGCCCCCACGAGGGCACGGCGTTGCTCCGCCCAAGCAGGGCACACCTCTACTGTGTGCTCCACCGTGTCCTCCGGGCGTTCCGCACAGTGGCGGCACCCGGGCGTCTCTTCCGCTCGAATCCGATGCAGGAACCTCCCGAACTTGCCATGTCCGGTGAGGACCTGCGTCATGCGGAAGGTAAGGACGCCGTGAGGTCTTTCCAGCCACGCCTCAAAGAGGGGACTTACCGCCATAATTGTGGCGTGCCCAGCACTGGGTTGCGATAGTCGCTGACGCCATTTTACCGTGAGATCCCGCCGGAGCTCTGTCCGCCATACCTCGACCTGTCGCGGTAGTGGACTTTCACCCCGGCGTTGCATCTCCACGCGCTTATCGTGCATGTGTGCAAGGACTGTTGCCTCCAGATCCCACGGTGGTAGGCCAGCCAGAAGGCTCGCCGCTTCGCGGGAGATCGTGCGGTAACCCCGCACCATCCGTATTGCCATGACCCTCTGGCAGGCGTTCAGTATGGACGCCGGTCGCTTTGCCAGCGACGGCGCCCACACCGGCGCCCCGTAGAGGGCCATGGACCGAACGATCCCCGCGTAGAGCCTCCGGCAGGAAGCGTCTGGACCCCCAAGGTTGGGCAGGAGCCGCTTGAGAGCAGCCCCGGCCCGGTTGAGTTTGGGAGCCAAACGTCGGAAGTGTTCTCCGAAATTCCATCGGCTGTCGAGAACGAGTCCCAGGTACTTCATCGTCGACCCGACGCCGATGCGAACTCCTCCTACCGTAAGTTGGGAGTCTGATGGTGGCGCATTCCGAGGGCCGTGGAAAAACATGGCCTCAGATTTGTGCAGCGCCACCTCGAGTCCCAACTCCTGGATCCTACCAACGACTATCGCAACCCCGCGTGTCGCTAGAGCGACCGCCGCCTGGTGCGACTCTCCCTGCGCTAGAATCAGCGTGTCGTCTGCGTAGCAGACCACGCTGACCCCGTCAGGGAGGTCGCCGCGTAGCACGTAGTCGTAGCCGATGTTCCACAAGGGTGGGCCTAGAACCGACCCCTGCGGAACACCGCACGACATCTCTCGACGTTTCCACTCTCCCTGGTGACCGGGGTAGATAATGGACCTGTCCGACAGGTAAGCCTCGACCACTCGACAGAGGTATTCGGGCACCCGGTGGTACCGGAGTGCCCTCCGGATCGTACTCCAGGGCAGGGAGTTGAACGCGTTGGCAATGTCCAAGGACACTGCCACGACACTCCTGCCCCGGGACACCGCAACCCCTGTCGTGAGGGCTCGCACGCGCATGATGGCGTCCACCGTAGAGCGCGCCCTGCGGAAGCCGAACTGTCCGTCCGACAAGTCCGGCCCCACCCGTGTTAGCCGCGCGACGAGGCGGTTTGCAATGACTCTTTCAAAGAGCTTGCCCACCTCGTCGAGCAGCACAATGGGCCGGTACGCGGACGGAGAGTCCGCAGGGCGCCCTGGCTTCGCGATGAGGACCAGTTTCCCCGTCTTCCAGCGAAGTGGAAACTGGCCCCTCTCCATACATGCGCTGAAGAGCCCTCTTAGTCGAGGCCCGAGAGCCTCCATGGCCAGGACCCAGGCTTTCCCTGGCAAGCCGTCGGGTCCTGGGGCGGTGTTCTTGGCACTCAGCCTTCGCACCGCCACTCTCACCTCTACCTCGGTCACCTCTGGAGCGTTATCGTCGTCGTCGCTGTTGTGGTCCGCGTCAGACACTGCTGGCGGGGGCGGAGCCATGGGCGGGGGGGAGTGTTCCCCTCGCGCAGGGAACAGAGTGGTTACCACACCCTCCACGAGTTGGGGCCGGAGACTCTGAGTCAGCGGCGGAGCCCAGGGGCGGAGCTTGTCCCGTACCAATTTGTACGGGCGCCCCCACGGATCCGCGTTCAGAGACCCCAGCCACACGTTGCGGGCCTCGAGTTTGGCCCGCTTTATCTCCGTTCGGAGGGTGCGCTTTGCCTCTCTGTACCCCTCATACAGCAAGCGACCACCGGTGGCCGCGCATCTATTGTCTTACTATTGTGTCTCTAATTGACGGTATCTGAAGGGTTAAGAGGATATACACTCTAGCCTTGAAGACACCTAAATTATAATTGGACGGGGAACCCGCAGCAGGCAAATTGTTCCAGTCCTTCGATGTATGCGGTATAAATGACGTGTTTAAAAGTCAGCGTGGGTGATGCTCATTGTATTACGTACATGTTTTTGGTGCGAGTGTAGAACTCTCACACAACAGTGATGCGATGCGGTACGACGCCGCATCGCAGTGACCTGCGAATTGCTGCGATGCGATTTCGTGCGGCGAAGCATCAGTTCAGGTGACCATACAATATGCGATGCGTATCAATTCACCAGTTCTTGCGATGTATCGTGCGAGCTCACAGATTTTATATGATGCGATATCGCAATGCGGTTTTGTGTTTGGGCCTATAATTATCAAAACTGCATTTTTATAATTGTTTTATTTATAAGAAAATATAGGATCTTGTATGACCCATAGCTAACTTGATGGTAAGCTAAGCTGTGGTCGACGTTGGAGCACGTTTTTCCAAAAGAAACCTGTTCACTCTTGATTTTTTCAATATTCTTATAATAAAATATGAGCTATACCAAAAGCGAAATGAAAAGATCTGATTCAAATCTAAAGTTGCGTATGATCATCAGCGTCATTTCAACCGAAAGACGTCCACGGCTGAACATAGGCCTCCCCCAAGCGGTTTTTTTTTTGCCACAACTACCGGTCCTGTGCATCTCACATTCATCAGATTCCCGCGACCCACACCAGGTCATCGATCTACCTTCCAAAGCTGTGTCTGCCGGTACGTGGCCACAACTCTGGAACCTTTCGTCCCCTTCGACCATCTGTTCTACGAACAATGTGCCCTGCCATTCTTCGGGCTATGTCGGTAACCCTGGTTAAGTAGCTTATAATTTAAAGCAAAGTTACTTTGAAGTTTATAACAAACCTTTTAATGCGTACTCATTATACATGTTTTTTGTAAAGTTTAGGATTTGCGGTCTCGCCCATACATCTGCTTCAGTAATTAGCGAAGTTTCTCGAGTTGCGGCCGGACACAGAGGGATTAGTTTGTCGCTTGCCAGATTTACGATACAAATGTAATATACTAGATTTTGCCAGCGACTCCACACGTTTTATACTCTATGGTTCATTACAAATAAAAATCCTCTTTATAATATTAGTATAGATAATTTACCAACCAGTCTGTTAACTTCAACTTTAATATCTTTATTGTGGAACATAGTTTTGTACATAATACATGTCTAAATAATTAAATTGATAAGCTACGTCTCACCCTTAGGACATACAATAGTCATATAAAAATATACATTGTTTTTACAAATGATAAAATATATCAGTATATATCAGTCACTACTGAACACATCATGACTGAGGGGGACTATATTGAAGCCGTGATTTGTCCTACAGAAGTCTTTTATAGAGTAGTACGTTTATGGAGATTTTTTTTTTTTTTTTTTCATTTCCTTAATTATTCTAATAGGTCGCGGAATATACGTATTTATCTGGTCTAGCCTTTCTATTAACAGCACCAACTATAGTCTCTTGAACTTAGGTACTTAATTATTTTTACGAGAATTAGTGGCTAAATAATAACTGTCTATCATCCTAAGAACTTTTGACGTGAGGATGATTGATTGTATTACTTAACTGTTCAGTTGAGTTGTTTTTCTGATTCTCGTAAAAGTCAAGTCAAACCTAGAAATAATATTATACTTCGAGAAATAAAGTTAAGGCAAACCATATTACAACTCGAACGCAATCTCGTTATATAATAAAATGTGTTTTCCACTCACATTACATTTCTAAATGTAAAAATATAAGAATACTTTCAAACTGAGTTCTTCGGAAAGTAATATCATTCGTGATATGTCGCATTAAATGTTTGTCGTTGTTCTCGATACGACATTAGATTTACAACATTATAAAACAAGGTTCTAACAATGTTTTGTAAAATATACGGACCTAATTAACTCTGGATTTTTTTGCCACATTGTAGAGGGCGTGGGCCATCTAAGATTATCTTGCTTTAAGAAATATAGTAGGTATACTAGATTCAGGGACAAGATTCACAGACAAAAGATGAAAATTACGCTACTGGCTGTATGGGTATACAAGTATATATCTAATCTAAAGATAAATTTTATGATAAAAATCAGACAACATCTTAGATTATTGTTTAAAATAAAACACATAGCTACGTGGCACTTGACGAAGGTTCCATACAACTCGATTCCCACCGGCTTCCCTTCAGAAGTTTAGAACACAACCACTCTCTACCGTAATTGAGAAATGGCACAATCAGTAATTATAAAACTACAAAGCTAACATTACAAAACGCCTACACTAAGTACACTATGGACATTAAATCAACAAAATTTTTTCAACAACATATTGCTTTAAGATAAGTCGCAGGCGCGATCGGGTTACAAAGCTCAACAATTTATACGTCATGACGTCACATAAAGGTCAAAAAACCTTCGCGCTTATAAGCGCTCCGGCAAGCCGGTTTTTTTTCGAGTTATTTGATAGAGTTGTATTGAATAGGCTTAAAAACTACTAGACTGTTTTCAAAAATTCTTTCACCATTCGAAAGCTACATTATCCACGAGTAACATAGGCTAAATTTTATTTTGAAAAAAAATAGGGTTCCGTAAGATATTTGGGTTTTTCGGACACAAGGTGTAAAAAATCAACCAGAAAAGTTACTTATTTTGCGTACGCTGCCTAAACTTAAAAAGATAGAACCGTAAAATGTTCTAATTAATTGTAGATCTTATAAATATCTACAAAAAAGTCCGCATAACAGTATACCTATCTATGTCGAGTGAGGCACAACAACCATTTTTTTATTCTAATCATATTGAATTTTTTTGGACTACATTTAAACGCATTTATTTTACTCATGCTATTAACCCTTATCAAAATAATGTATTTGATCACTAAGTACAGTTTATGTAAATAATATTTGGTCTTTGAATGATTAAAATTGGACGTTTGGTTTTGAAGTTATGGCGAAATTAAAATATTACGATTTATGCTGCAGAGCCCAAGCGTCACCAAGGCCGGTGAGCGTGCGGGAGGGGAGTTTAGTCTAATAATTTTCGTGTGACTTTTTTTAGATTTCGTTCTCAAAACTACACCTACGCAAAAGTTCTTCTCAGAGCTGGTTTTTTTTTTTAACATTTTAATATATACTTTACAATAAATATCAACATGCGTAATAATCAAAAACAAGAACGATTATCTGACCTAGCCATTCTTTCTATAGAAAAACGTTCTTTACTAAAAATTAAGAATCTTCCCGGTTTTTATGATAATGTCTTAGCGCACTTTGTAAGAAAGAATAGACGAATAGCTTTTGAGTATAAGTAGTATTATTAGTACTTAGTCGATTAAGTTTTGTTTAATTTACATCATATCATCATTTCACCACAAACGGCTTTTATCAAAGCCACTTCTATTATGCTTGTAAGTAGCGTTGCCAGGCGTCCGGATAAAGCCGGACATAGTCAGGCTTTTAAGTGGCGTGTCCGGCCAAATTTGAGCATTTTTGGCTTTTGTTAGGCTTTTTAAAGACCATTTGGTTTAGAATTGTCATTAGAGTTTTGCCTTACCTTGTATCGCTAGCACAAGCAGAGTGGATATGTAATAGTGTAGCAATAATATCACTTAATCTATGGTTTATTCATTAGAATTTAAAAAGATTTCATGAATTTTATTAGCCTAAAAAAAAATGTCGGCCTTTTTGACCAAACATCCGGCTAAATAGGATAGATTGTCCGGCTTTTCAGTTCCAGGACCTGGCAACCCTACTTGCAAGACACTGTTTCAATATCTCAGTGCTTACACGTATAGTAAAAGTGGACTGAAGATACATCTGCCTATACAAGACTGAAGCCAGGATGCCAATCACAGGTTTTCGGTAAGGACTCAAGACTGCGTGCCCGCGCTCGGAGTAGGCAAGCATTTTTTTTACTCCGGCTTACCTCTCTCAATATTTCACGCTTCGCCACTGCGTGGCAGGATATATACCTACACGAGCACATAAAAGAATTAACTCTCGTTAATTTTTCATTATTATGTCTACTTTTAATCTGAAAGTAAAAGCAAAATTTAGTAGGTACAAACTTCAACGTAAAAACGCCTTCAAGTTGATATACTCTCTCGTGTTTGTACATTCTTTTCAACTCCAACGTGTGAGGATACTTCATCAAGTTATGTGGAGTACCGTCGAGTGCGGAAGGTCGGGCATACGGCGCCGCGTGAATTAATTATACACGTCCACAGTGCCAGCCTGGGGAACAGGAATAGTTCTTAAGTAGAAAAGCCTGGTAAACTTTCGAAAGCTGTTTCTTCATTAAAAACAATTTTAAGACATTACAGCTTATGTAGAGGTTTTTATTAAGGTAGTGAGTTTATCTCACCGACTGGTGAGAGTCAGAGACAAATTCTGGATGTATAAAGGCATGGCACTGTGGCTATTTAAGCCCACTACAGGATATGTGGCAGACGTCGCCAATTCAGACCCGCTTTAAATAAGGGCAAATGTGATGAACTAGACAAATTAATCACCATGATCAATAGAATTATGATTTGGTTCATGGTCTACACGAACACAAGCCGTAGACTGCAACAGCTAGTGTGTTTAAACCTGTAATGGCAGTTGTAAGTTGGAAATCATGAAGAGGCCTTTTCCCAGCAGTGGGATGATATACTCTGCCAGTAATGGCTTGGTCTCTACGAATAACTGGGTGTTATTTCTGTGCAGTGCTCGCGGGAGAGACCACGGAGCTCTCGAGCCGCGCGTCGCTCGCAGAGCCCTCGCCTACTAAACTTCCAAGTACGTCTTCTACTAATAAATAAACAAAAAAACGCTACAATAAGATCTCGAAGCAAAAAAATATTGTAAAGCTCTGTCAGAAGAAAACATCTTGATTATTTATAAGTTTTTTAAAAGAAATAAAGTCTTCAGATTGATGAGATATCAACAGATTCAAAAGTAAAATATACATGTTACGAAAAAACAGGGTTTAATAAGCAAAAACTCAATTAAACATACATTGGAACAAATACATTGGAATTTAACAAAACAATCAGATAAAAATCATACACTTCATAATCATGTGTGCCCGATACATACTATCACGATACAACACCAAATTTTTGTCAAGAGATCTTATTCTAGCGACCCATAGATGTGTCACCCGTTCGCAATGCACGAATGTATGTCCAGTACCGCACATCCAGTCACTACCAAATCCTTTTACCGTTTCACCCGCGCAAATTGATCCAGCGAGCCGAAATGTCCTTATCAAATTCAATTTCGACGTCACATTTTCGTGGCTCAAAAAATTACATCAGAGAATAAAATTGAAATTGATACTAAAGAGAGAGTGAGAAAAAAAACGTTACTGGTGTGTTTTGAATAGGTGCAACACCCTCGCACAATGTAGATCCTATCACAGATATCCCATTTTCGATACAGTACGTTTCATGTTTATTTAATTCCATTTCGCTGTCAATTCCTATCGAAGGTGATTTGGAAATGTTAACGTCTTTTACATTTGTTTTGTTTTAATGTCAAACCCGAGCATGTACTGTACGGTAATTGTTAGCATCGTAAGTTAATTATAATTGTTGTGTGTTGATCTACATTGTCGTTTTCATTTCAGTGTTCAACAGCTTCATTTTCAGAACAAGTTATGAGTTCAGCATTTCTCATTAAACTTACATTTTTTGCTTTGAGAAATTGAGCCTTCTGAACAGGGGCGTAGCAGGATGACCAAACGCCCTGACACAAAAAAAAACCCTTTTTTAAGTGGTGAATCATCAAATAACGTCTTTTGCTCTGAGCGGAGTGGGAGCGAGTGTCAGATTTTTACTGGCTTTAACGAGTTGCTACAGTGTTGCCACTTATTTCATTTAGATTATGAAGGTGGGATATTTTTTCATTACTTCAATAAGAGGTTTGTTAATAAGGTTCGGGGCACCCTGTGCTTCGGGGCCTCAGGGCACTGCCTTAACATACCCTTCAGTAGCTATGCCAATGTAGGCTTACCAGCCAGTCTACTATTATCTAAAATCACCCATTGTCATCTACTTCTGATTGCCATCAGAGTTAATTGTAGTTCAATAAACGTGTATACAAAATTTCAGCTCAATCAGTTGAAGAAATCTGCTTCAAAATTGAGTTGCAATATTTGAGCCAAACATACGTACATAGTGACATACATTGCAAGTTAATAAAAAGCTTTTGATTAAGATAGCTGCAGAAAATCTGTTCATAATTTACCTTTGAAAAACTAGTGCTTTCTGTCTAAAAAAGCGTTTTGCAAAAAGAAAAACTATCTTATGATGTTTATAATAAAGTCTATATCGGAGTTGCGGCAGGAAAACTTTTAATGGGCTCACAGCTCGCAATGAAACGACTTGAAGCATGACCTGACTCCTGGCAGGGGACTGACCGAAGTCGGAGAGTGTTTGCGACATCTACCACATGACACGAACTGGCCGTGCGCTACACTTGGCTCCACTATTTGTAACAAAGGCTAGCTGTGTGTATAAAACATGGGATCGTAAAACGGGTTAGTAGTTTCAGTGAAAGGTTTTGTTCATTGTTTGTGAGAAAAAGGAATGGGATTAAATTATTAAAAGGGTCAAAATTTTACCTGGCTTATTTAAGTACCAGCTCTTAAGTATTTAATATTGCGAAATTATAGTCTGTCTAAAAAGTCAAATGACTTGGAAATTTTATATAATGTTTAATTATTTAAAAGAATACTTTTTATAAAGTTCTTCTATTAGTAAACAATGATTGAGATCTCTTATTCAAAATTGATTATTGAACCAGTGTTGACTACATTATCTTTGCCCTAATAATTACCCAAGTCATTTGACTTTTTGGACAGACCTCTCAAATAAAAATATAAATTAAAATGGTTATTTCCTAAATCTTTTGTGTAATGTATTGTCTTGCAGAAGATAATGTTTACTCTAGTCTCTATACTCTATTATGGTATTAGGCAAAACAAAATATTGTAAAATAAAATTAATATTCTTTTAATTATTTTTATAAACTATATAGCAAAATTGAAAATTAACTATAAATACTTATATAATAAACCTAACCACATACATATAATACAAAAACACAAATAAACTAAGGCGTCGAAGTACTCCTCTACATCGCTGTCATCCGGAAATGTGCTCAGAAGCAGAATTAATTCAGGACACTAAACGACGACATCATTAAAAATGAGAACCGGGACATAATCTACAGCAGGTAGCCTACTTCGCGTCAACTTTGCTCAAAGTGTTACAACAATGCCTCGTACGCGAACATTTAACAAAGAATATTGTCTGTTGCATCGCCTCGCACGTCTGACGACATTTTAGGCTGGTACAGAGTCGCGCGGAGACACGAGCGGGCGCGGGAGCGATGACGAGCGCGATGGGATGGCTACAGTGTTGAAGCAGATGGTAGAGTGTCAGCGGAAACACGCTGTGACGCAGTGGGCACCCACCACAGTCAGTCCATGATGGACGCCAACGGTATGCCTGTATACAGCGTATCTAAGTCATCGTACCATGGATCCTGTTAATGATACTGGCTCCCCACTGATGGAATTATTAGTCAGCGTTTTCCTAATTTAAAAAAGCACTTTTTTTGTTATTCTAATAAACCCCTATGACATTTTTAATTCAAAAGTAATTAATTCGTTTTTTTTTCAACTAGAAATCTGAACTCACGTGAGCAGGTATCCCTCTAGTTTTATTTAAATTGTGTGTGTTTTAATAAAAAAACGTGTATGTAACAATTAGGAAAACTTACTTTTACTGTTTAAAAAAAAGTATTACAAAAACGCTGACGAATTATTCTACCACTAGGGAGTCCAATATCATGAAATGAATCCAAACTACACACGTTTGAGCGTCAATGTCAAAGACACGGTGTATGTCAACACTCACGCTCCTCACCCTGTCCGAAGCCTTACCCACCCAGTCGTGAACACGCCTTTGAATCCACGCTATTTCCTCCAGAATGTAGTTCTTACCTAGTGCCCCGAGCGGCGACGCTAAAGACGGCTATTTCGGAACTAAATCTCTACAGGTTTTCAAACGTGAAGGTAAAAAGCTTTTCTTTAGGGGTGGAGCGGCTATTCTGTAACACTCTTAAGGGCTAAAATATGATGGAGCAAGGTTGAATCTTAAAATGTAAGGCATACGTAACTTTACTTCAAAAGTTTATTTTCACGAAACACAGAAGAATAAATTGGTCTGATGAATTATATTATTTTGGTGATGTGTTAAATTAACTTACCTATATATATTTTTTCCTCCACTATTTTCTAATGTCATAATCATAATTGTTACAGAGGTTATAATAATAAAAACTAACACAACTAACAACAAAACATATATGAAAAAAGGAAAAGAATTCCTCCGAATGGAGTCTAAATATTTTTTCGAAAAAAAACATGTTTTTTTAATTATATATTTTTTTAATTTCCTAGTTTCAGATTTTTCAGGATTCTAGGTCAACGGGAAACACCCTATGAATTTAGATTCCCTTGAGAGTGTCGAAATATATTTTTTTTGCGATATAAACTACCGTAACTTTTTTTCGTTACTTTTGTTGTCTGTTGAGTAGGTACTTATACAGTTTTAATTTCAATTCGATACCTCCATTCCCGAGATAAAGGGTCTTGACAGATGGACAGCAAAGTGACTTATAAGGGTTTAATTTTTTTCCTTTTGGGGTATGGACCCCTAAAAATGACAAAGCAACCTCTCATTGTACCCGAAGTTTATCAATGTTATTCCACGCTCATTTGTAAATGAACAAAGCAAGCAAGCCCTTGTACGTTATCGCAGTTTTTCAGGAACGTTGGGATTCACAAAGGGGACGTTTTGGGGCCGTGACCCTTCAGCAGTGTGGGTTGTCCGTGACGTGTTTACGAGACAAGGATCTAGCTGGCTACTTGTGATACAAATTTTGGACATAGAGCCGTAGCGTGGACTAAATTGGACGTGGGCGAAGGTGCATCAGCGAGGCCTTTGTTTTTTATAAATTCGAAAACGAGACAGAGATTGTCGCAACCCAGTGTTCGACCGCATCGTCGCTTACCATCGGGTGAAATAGTGGTCAAGCGCGAACCTATAAATTTTAAAACATATCTTCGCCTTTAGAGACCGTGGGCGACAGCCCACTTCGCCCACGTTTAGCGTAACTAGTTACTGATTGGATAAGCAATACGCAGAACTGATATCCCCTTCTAGTGTTTTTAAATTGTGTGTTTTTATAAAAGTATATGTAACAGTTAAGAAACTTTCTTACATAGTTTTTTTTTTGTTTTAATTACAAAAACGCTAATGAATATATTCCACCACTAGGGAGTTGAATATCATGAAATTCATCCATGGTATACACATTTGAACATTGATGTCTAAGATACAGCGTATGTTAATAATCACGCTCCTCACCCTGTCTGAGGCTTTTGGGTACGACGACCCTTTAGATGCGAGGGCGAGGGCCACTTCGCCCACGCCTAGGTACTCTACTAGTTAGACAAGCAACACGCTTTTATGATAATTTTATGTAGGGTTGTGGAAATAATCCGAACAGTTACCGTGGCTCTGTAAAACAAAGGGCAACCGAAGGAACACGGGTGGCTTTTATTTAGTAAAAGTCTGAAACGATCTGTTGCTTCACCCAGAGAGAAAAAAAAATACCCTCTTTCGAAAATATTATTTACGAGTCACGGCTTCAGCCGCTTACGTAAAATAAAAAAAATAAAAATTCAGACTAAAATAGTGGTAGTAACAAAGGTGTTAAAATCTATGTTAATATTGTTATCTGTGGTTTTATTAGGAACAAAGCTTAAAAAACATGTTAGTATTGAAGCATTCACATTAAATTCAATCAAATAACAACAGTGTCAGTGACACTATATCTTAAATTAAAATAAGATAAAACAAACAGGAATAAGCAAAAGCGTCACCTTATATACATTATATAGCCTCAAGCCTGTCCCAAGTCATTTAGGAATAAAGCAGCTTTTTATAGGTGAAAAAAATTAGCAATCGGACCAGTAGTTTTAGAGATTGCCTCCTACAACAAAAAAAAACTTTTGGAGGTAAGTGGGACAGAGTGTAAAGTCCCACATACCTCCTTTGAAAAGGGAGGATCCTCCGACCAGACAGGGTGTTATAGTCTGGTGGGCGACTGCCCGATAGTTGTGTCGGGCTGTCGTATATGTTCAAATCGCGCGGAGAACTTTGATTGCGCGATGCAGGATTTCGTATTTTCTTCGTAGTTCTTATGTGGCGTCATAGATGTCGCTACAACCTTTACTCTTTCTAATATTTTCTAAAAAACTAATATTTTCTATGTTTTTCCTTCCGTGGCTTATCTTACAGGAGTTGTGCATTGTCCAAAATAGAAAATTATCTAGATCACTCAGCGCCAATGTAGCTTCCGCTCGGTGATAGAATTTTCGTATCTCAGTACTTTCAGAGATTACCTTCAACAAAGAGCTTTGATAATATCACTTCAGATTTTATCCCTACTCTCAAAACGGTAAAGGAAAACCTAAACTTTGAAGACGTCATATCTAGCAATCTGAACTCGGTCCGCGTGCTTGATTATAGCCCATTCTGTCTCTTAGAGAGGAGACATGAGTCCCAGCACGGGGATATAAAATGAAAAAAATAAGGTTAGGCTATGCATAAACTTGTGTTTAATTAAGAGGGAAAAAAAATTGAAAAACCTCATAAATACTGCATACCAGCTAGATAAACTTTCTCGTAGCAAATTTGCTACGAAAGCGTAGCAGGCGTAGGCGTGCGTAGCTGCGGCATTGTCGGTAGCGTCCTTAAAACGTGCGGTGTAAATATTCTAATTTATTCTAATAAAATGTTGTATGAAATAAAAATGATTGTGACTGAGTTATAGAGGTCAAATCAAAAGTTAGGTTATCGGTCAAAACGGAAACTGATTCCAACGCAGTAGAGAATTTTGTTTTTACTAGCTTTTTCCAGTGACTTAACCTGTACATGTCACCCAGGAATAAAGCAGATTTCTATCGGTAAAAATATGTTGACTATCGGTCCAGCACTTTCAAAGATTACCAACAAACCAACAAACAAAAAAGCAAACTTCTTTTTATTTTTTTATTATTGATAGTGTTCACGCTTGGCCGCTATCTCACCTGATGGAAAGCGACGATGCGGTCGAATTTACCTCTTTATAATATTTGAGTAGAACGTTAAAGTATGACCGTGAAAAACTCTGTCGTTCGCATCGCTGTCGACTGGTAATATACTCAAAAGTCAATGCCACGCTGTATGGCAATGCTCAGACTTTGTCTAACGTAAAAGCCAGCTTTTAGGTCACACGAAGTGTCAACAAGGCGTTTGAAAAGTTCTTTAAGCAATTTGTGAGCACTAAAAAAATTAAGTAAATGAAATACTTATTTTTTTATATATAATGATATAGTTTATTGTTTAGGCGATTATCACACTGCCACGCATCACGCTGCATGTTGCGTGTCAACGCACCTACGCGCGTACTTGCAGGAGTGCAAATTTGATCATCGTGCGGGTTTTTACGTACTCACGCAGGCGTAACTCATTTCATACAAAGTCACACACGGTACTACGAGACTCAGTGTGCCATACCTTGCATGTCGCCTCGCACCCACGCGCGTGAGTGCATGTTTTTCCGCATGTACGCGCGTAGTCTACATGTCCGCGCGTAGTCCGCATGTACGCGCGTAGTCTGCATGTACGCGCGTAGATGCATTTTCGGTGTGTAGGACTGTACATGTTTTCTATACAAACGGTGATACTTACAAGCAACGTTAAGACACACATTCACGCGCTACGCTGCGGGGTGCGAGGCAGTGTGATAACCGCCTTAAACTACACATCTTATTATACAGGGTTAATAACTTAAGAATGTATGTTTATCCTCTCCAATCTCTTTCTAGAAATGAATTCCTATATGCCATGGCCTGCTTAATATTGTAATAAAATGCATGTAATATTAGATTCCCGACTTGTT
This sequence comes from Mythimna lalbum, assembly GCA_949319445.1. NCBI lineage: Eukaryota > Metazoa > Arthropoda > Insecta > Lepidoptera > Noctuidae > Mythimna > Mythimna lalbum. The sequence continues at coordinate 3,688,746 of OX439356.1, read as the reverse complement.
ATTTAAATTCCTAATCTACATACCTACCATAATATTAATAATATGCTAAGGATTAGGTATATTATTGAATAAAGTATAGATAATATTAATGTAACCTCTCGTTTAGCAAGAATTTAGGTTTCTTGAATATAAGAGTGACTTCTAGTTAAAAAAATTCGGTCAAGTGAGAGTCAGACTCGAGCACGGAGGGTGTCGTACCTTCACTAGAATAAAAATGGCCAATAATTACGTTTGATTTATGGAAATCCCCACAGAACACAGCTATCATTGTACATTTTTCTGGTCAGTGGAAACCCCAATTGAATATTTATTTTGTTTTATTTTTAATATTTGTTGTAATAGCGGCAACAGGAATACATAATTTGTGAAAATATTAACTAACTATCGCGGTTCATGAGATACAGCTTAGTCACAAATAGACGAACAGCGGAGTCTTAGCTACAAAGTCCCTTTTTGCTCTTTGAGCACAGAACCCTAAAAAGTAAAATGTAAAAAATCTGCCGCACTGATCACTCTGATCAGACTCAGATTTTTGCACACAAAGTGTGAAATAGTGAGGTGACACAGATTTCATCCCCATATGCAATTCGGGCTAAAGCCAGCGAGGGAAGCCGGAATGATTGCATCTTCCTCAGATAACTACTATGGAACTTTAGAGAGGAAAGAAAATTTGCGAAAAGGTTGTAGGGATTCTACGAGAAGGACGGAACTAAGTAGCAAGTAGTGATGGAATAGAGAAATGAGAAAAGTACGATGAAGACAAATTAAATCGCAAGTTAGAAAACAATTGTCCACCAACTAAACAATATAACGAAGCCAGTACTAAGATAAATAAAACTGAACTGTTTTTTTTAATATGAAAGTATTCAAAAACGGCCAAGTGTGAGCCGGACTCACGCACGAAAGGTTCCTTACACTACTATAATAAAGTGGTAAAGTTTGTTTTTTTTATTTATAGGAGGTAATCTCAAGAAGTACTGGTCCGATTGCAAAATTGTTGTCACCAATAGAAAGTTGCTTTATTCCTGAAGGGCATAGTCTATATTTTACATGCGCGGCCGACGCTGCGGGCAAAAACTAGTTATCTATAAAAACGGCAAACAATCACGTTTGTGATATAGGATAGAAGCCCCTTGGATTTTTTTTTGTATTTGTTGTTATAGCAGCAACAGAAATACATCATCTGTGACATTTCAGCACTCTATCACAGTTCAAAATATCTAGTGACAGATAGACAAACAGACAACGGACACTTAATAATAGGGTTCCGTTTTATCCTTTGGGTACGTAACCCTAAAAAACGTATAAGAATTTGAATTAATCTTATTAGAAAAAAATCCGTCTCCCGACACACACTCTTAGGGGTTGAGTTTCGAAAGACACATCCCTTATTCCTTGTATAATTCATAAGGGAAGTATGTGTGATAAATTTCAACTTTTTTCAACTTATGCATATAAATTTGCCTTGGCATAAACTTCTTGTAGGTTTTCCTATAGTCTATATGTAAAGCCGCGTACAGACATCGCGAGGCGTGCGTCGCGAATAGTTCGTCGCACATGCCATGTATGCTCACAGTGAGCATTCGCGTCATACGATCGTTGCGAACGCCGCCTCAGTACGAGTCGTGCGCTCCGAGTGGACGAACAGGTGTTGTTTGCATTTTCTACTGAAGAACACCGTGCGTAATGGTGCTCAGCTTGAGCTTGTTTCGTTCGGGACGCACGCATAAATGTACCGTCGTATGACTCAGGTTGAGGCATGCGTGACGAACCATTCGCGACACACGCCTCGCGATATCTGTACGCGGCTTAAAAATATTACAACATTTTAGACTCTCTCGTTTTCGGAGATAAGAAGGTGCGGGAAAGGTCAACTATAACTATTTTTTGAAATAAATGTATAAATATTATAAACATTTAAATGCACATGCACATCATACCCAAACCCAGAATAACTAGCACTAGTAATATAGCATAATAATATGTCACTTAGTAATGAGGCAGCTTTCTATCGGTGGAAAAAATTTCACAATCGGATCAGTACTTTCAAAGATTACCTCCTACAAAGAACAAAAAAAGAAACTACACCTGAATTGACTTAAAAAAAATTACTAACTACTACTCATATTATGGTTAATTATGTGCAATAACAATATTTCATGTTATTTTGTTTAGAAAAAGAGTACAAAGATGTGCATTTAATTTCCAGGGAGTGAATTTTACTAGACTGCAGCCTTACCTCTATGTGTAGGTAACAAAAAAAAAACTTCAAAATTCTCTTTCTCCACAGAGTGCGACCGCACATTCGTGAGTCGCGGCGGCGCGAGCAACGGCAGCTTCGAGGCGCCCGAGCTGCTGAACCCGAACAACCAGACGCGCCAGTGCCTGTACACGTTCCTCGCGGCGCCGGGCCAGCGCGTGCAGGTCCAGTTCCTCACCTTCGACCTAAGGGGCAAGCCGCCAGAGTACGTCACACTTTGTTACTTGGTGTCCCCGCACACGGGCCCCAAAAAAACGCCGCTTCCAGCTTCTTTTTGAGGTGGGCTTTTTTGTGGCTCGTGTGCGGTGATAGTTAAACACAACCATAACACCCGTTTAAATTTTACTTAACGTGCAACATAGATTCCGAACAGCAGGAGCCGGCGACGCGGTAGGCCCAGAAGGAGATGGCGTGACGATTTGGACTTCTACCTTAATTGGCCAGAAGTAACTTAGAACAAAAAAGAGTGGAATATCGGAAGGGAGACCTTTGCCCTGCAGCTGCAGTGGTACACAAAGGACTCATAATTATAATAATACAAGATTATTTTTAGTATATGCAAAACCCGAAACATGTGTCTAGTATTTTATGTAAGGAATATAACTGTATCATGAAAAATCACAAAGTTGTAAGCTTGTTATGTAAGATGATTCTCACAAATACATAGTCACCGGGCCATCCGGGCGACCGATGGGATTCGTTTTGCTCCAGTACCCAGCTATGCACTGGCTATGCCCGCTATGATCTGCCGTGACCAGTAGTGTGGGTGGTGCCCAACTTGTGACCGTTTTTTTTTTAATATTTTTGGGAATAAATACAACATGGTGGCAACAATTATTTGACTATTCAAAAGTGCCTGCAAATGGTTTTTTTTAAATAAATGGTTTGAATTTGAATTACAGAAAGGTTTACTTTTCTAAAAAACAAATTGAAGTCAAAACATTGAAAGATAACAAGAAACGACTGTGTTCAACGTTTCCAGTAAAATCATTAAACTACAGTGCCTCGAATCAATTTATAACTTTACTTGGGAACAGAAGTTCTCAACTTGGAGTATTTCCAATCAGGAACTTCAACAAAGTAAATCAAATAAACCGCGTTTCTCATATGTGCAGGTACAGGCAACAAAACAGATTAGTATCCATGCACATAAATACAAGTCCTTCATGTACACGTCGAATCGTGGATAATTTAATAGAGTTACACAATTTAATTCTGCCAAGTCCGTTCCATCATCGGACCACAAGGCGTACGGCGTTGCGCCACCGGTACTGAGTCTGTGTTTTCTGAGAGCTGTAACCTAGGGGTCTTTAAGTCAAGAGTGAATAGATTGCTTCCGTGCAAGTGTATTTCATCGTCGGCTACATCATCGCTTGCCATCAGGTGAGATAGTGGACAAACGTGAGCCTATACATTATAAAAAAAAATTGGAATTGTTCTTTTGTTGATTAATCAATGGCGCCTAGATATTCATTTCTTTTTCTCTGTATACAACATTATTTTTAGTATATGTGAAACCTAAATATACTTTGTTCCGAATCAGTAACTGCATCGATTCCAATAATTTTTACACCATGTTATATTTTTTTCCCAAAAAATATTTAAAAAATGTTACAAGTCAGACACCACCGACTCTAAGTACAACTCAGGTCACAGCTGGTGATAGTGGGCATGAGACTCTATCGCACAGCTGGATGCAGGAATAAAACAACCCCTCAGTCGCGCGGATGGCCCGGTAATTATATATTTGTGCGGCCAACTAGGTAACATAACAAGCTTATAACTTAGTGATTTTTCATCGTACAGTTATGAAATTACCACAGATTCTTTATATAAAAATACTAGACAAATGTTTTGGGTTTCGCATATACTAAGACTAATGTTGTTTTAGCATTTTTGAACTGTCAAGGAATCGATCAGTTGAGCTAATACACACGAGTGGAATAATGTTGCCAACGGCCGAGGTAACTGCAGCTGACAGCCAGCACCAATGACACGGGGCAGCGGCAGCCGTCGGCACGTCGGCGACAACTGTCGACACGTTAACGGCGGCCGTCAACATTCCAACTATGAAGTTCAGCGGCAGCCGTCGTGTGTGAGCCCCCGAGATTCCGATCCCGATTTCCTTCCGCTGTAGGCGCGGGCTTGTGGACGCTCTGTTCTTTCTGTTCGACCGTCCGGTAACTGTCCAAACCGATCCCAAGTCATCGATGGCACACACTGTTCCCGCGCGCCTCAAGGTGTGTCAGCAACGGCTGGGTCGAAGCCTACTAGGGCCAGGGTTAGCTCCGAAAGCTAGCTCAGCCACCGGTACGATAGGCAATGAAGGAACTGGATTGGGTTTTTAGTCAGTTAAAGTCTGACACTATCTCCCGCTCCGTCCAAGAGCGGGGGATACCATTAGATGATTTTCCCACCAACCGCCCGTCGTGTGTGACCAGTGTCACTATAAGTTGACAGCTGCAGCTACCTCTACCGTAGATGAAATGCCGTCAGTGTCTACATTATGCGCTCAATCAGAAAGTTAAAGTTATTTACCCGATCCAAAACATAGGTCTTGGAGAAAAACGTGCCATAAATTACAACACACACACCCAACAGTACATGACAGGTTGTCAATATTTACATTAGATTCCACGGCTAGAGGACCAAACTCTTTTGCTGCCTGTACAAACATAGCACCTTCCTACAACATATATTATAACTTATTCGACCTTATCGCTCACTAATTTGTTGTTTTTCAGTGGTGCCGCAGTGGGGGAGATACCAGCGTGAGTATAGCTATCCTTTTCACCCTTCCCTCATTACTTGAGACGGAAACATGTTTTCTACCAATGCCATTATTTATGTGCATAAGCATAGACTTAGGAATTAGGTCAAACTTTCCCGGGAGGGGGAACCTTGACTGGATAAAGTTCGCTTGATGTATTCCGCTAAACTCGAAATATTCGTTTTGCTGATGACTTTGTGGTGTAACATAAAGTTTAATATAAAACTCATTAAAAAATTTGACACTCCGTTGAACCGTTTTGACATTTGGGAAAAACACTAACATTATGTGACTTAGAACGAAACAGAAAGAAACAATAACATAATGGGGTCCGGTGTAGCCATTTTAGCTATTGTAGCTACACTACACCGGACAAACCGATAGTAGTTTTTTGGTAATCAAAATACAAATGTGAAAATGGGCCTTTTATTTTTAGTTAATTTTAACGTTACTGATCTACTATTAACTGCAATCAGATAAAAATATTTTAAACTTTCGACGTTACGTACAAATTGTTAACAAGTAATTTTAGCTCATTGATAATTTATTGAAGTAAAAGGATCATAAAATACAAGTGAAATTGTGGCTAGCTAAAGGCAAGATTTGAACATATACCTACAACAGCCCGAAATTATCCTTCGGACAGTTGCCCAGATCAGACAAGAGACCAGTCGGGTCGAAAGGTTCTCCCTTTTCAATAGAGGTTTGTGGAACATTACACTCGGTTCCACTTGCTATAAAAATCTCTTCACGATGTCCAAAAGCTACGAGGATATAGTTATAGCAAGATAGTCATTGATAACTTGCTTCAACATGTCTTCAGCATCTGCTATGCTGTTCTAAAATGTGCACAGCACTGGTGTTTAAGACTCTGTAGATTGACCACGAACTGTCTGCCAAGTCAACCTGAACAATGTATAAAGTTCATGATTATGATGAAATGAATAACAAGCCTTTCGAAATACATGACATATTCATTCTTCCTCAATGGTTCTTCAGTACAACTTCTTATCCGCTTCTTCTTATTTAAGCATATTTAAAATCCGTGATGCAGATGCAACCACGAGTCAATGGACATCTATTCGGAGATGGCGTCGCTGGAGGCGGGCGAGCTGGTCAACTCGGCGTTCGGCGGCAGGTACTGCGGGCCCATCCCGCCACGCCGCCGCGTGTCGCTGCACCGCGCCGTGGCGCTCTCCTTCTTCACCGACAAGATGTACACGCCGCCCACGCTCTTCACAGGAACCTACCAGTTCATCAATGCAAGTGAGTGGGAGGATCATAGCTTTTTTTATATAAACCAGTGCTTGACTGCAATCGCACCTGATGGTAAACATTGATGTAATCGTTGATGGTGAGGTGCACTAGTTTATTAAGATCAGTGGTTTATTTATGAAGCTTATACACATAAAAAACTACATACTTTTTTTTGCACTGTTCCCACGCGCCTCAAGGAGCTGTCAGCAACAGCAGGGGCCCAGCCGGGTCGAAGCCTACTGGGGCCAGGGTTATCCGAAAGGGAAGCTCAGTCTAGGCACGAAGGAACGGGGTGGGCTTTTAGTCAGTAAGAGTATGACACTATCCCCCGCTCCGCCCAAGAGCGGTGGTTGTCATTTGAAGCTTTTTCCCACCAAAAAAAAACCTCAAAAACAGTGATGCAGTTTATGATCTTAAAACTTATCTGGGTTAAACTATGCCAAGATTGCGGTATGCTATACATAAAATAGAACGTCCACTCCAATGAAGGCAGCAATCTATGAAACATATTTAGTTAGCAGAACAACATGGAAGCGCTTGTCAAAGTTGGCCGTCCCGCATCCGCATAACTAATGCCCAGCGACTGGAACTGTCAGAACTAGTTCAGTCCTTCTCTTCTGATCTAGTTGGCACATTTAAAAATAAGTAATGATTTACTGACCATACTCTTCGAGTTATCGGAATCTAACTTCTCCCAGCAGCTTCGCCAGCGTGGAATAGCAAATCCTTACTTCACTACATAGTATAAAACAAAGTCGCTTTTTCTGTTCCTATATCTATATGTACGCTTAAATCTTTAAAACTACTCAACGGATTTTGATGCAGTTTTTTTAATAGATAGAGTGATTCAAGAGGAAGGTATGTATAATATTGCACCCGAGCGAAGCCGGGGTGGGTCCTAGTTAGGTACTCTATAAACTGTTATGCGTGTAGGTCCTTTTGGTTAACTGTGCGTCTATCCTATTACGGAAAAATATATCGGTGCACGCGACGTGTCGAGCTCTGGTGGCCGAGCGGTTACGGGCCCGACTTACGAATTGTAGGTCGCGGGTTCAAACCCAGCCAGGCGCATTACTTTGAGTAATTTATTTTATTTCCACTGCTCGCAAAACAGTTAAGAATATTGTTAGGAAACCGGCATGTCCTAGAACCAAAAAATCGAAGACTTGTGACATTCATTAACCCTCACTGGGCCCGTTTGGTAAATTACGGCCCAATCCCTCTCCTCGAAAGGAGGCCTGAGTTCCAGCAGTGGGAACATTAAAAGGCTGATTATGCTATGCACGCGACGACTTCCTGTGATCTGGTGCGGGTCGCGGGAATCCGATAGATGCCAGACGCACAGGACCGATCATTATGGTGGCACTATGCCCGACAGTGGACGTCTTTCGGCTGAAATGACGTAAACCATCACATGCACGCGACGGCACGCACAGAGAATATTCTTATGTATATGATGTTATACGTTACTGTACTATGTTATGTATATATGTTTCTCTCTTCTGTCAACAGCGGAATTCGAAGTGGGCACCCCAGTTCCAAACACATTATGCTCGTTCGTGATAGAGGCCAGCAAGCGCAAGACGGGCTTCCTGCTGTCGCCGACGTACCCTGGCATCTACCCCAAGGACATGGTGTGCAACTACCTGTTCCAGGGCCAGCCCGGCCAGAGAATACGGCTCGAGTTCAGAGACTTCGATTTGTTTTTCGGCGGGCCTCAGTGAGTAATAATAATATTCTGTTTTTTTCTTGAAATAAATTACTTAGGATAGCAAACAACTAGGTATATACCCATGGCTTGGTTGCTCATCCCAAATCGAGGATTGTTCGACATCTCTCAGTAATGAGCATTTTTTTTAGGAAATCATCAAATAACTTGTCCCTAGTCATCTTAATCGATCTTCCTATCGTAGCTTTAAAAAACTACCTAATGTTAATGCTTGCATTAAATAGTTCCACTTTCCCTTATTAGTAGTAGGTACTCGTACCTTTAATTTCTTACGTTCCAGGTCTCCATTTTATTGAGTCACGATGGCATAAAATATTGATTCCTAACTTCTGTGATTGTGTATACCACATTATGTTCGTTAGTTTCATCTCAAAACACACGACAAAAGACGATGTGGCTACTATAGTGGCTTGTAATACCTGTAATATCTCTGTCTGTAGTTGTCCGTTCGACTGGGTGCGCGTGTACGACGGGCCCGACAACACGTCGGCGGTGATCGGCACGTACTGCGGCCAGCAGCGCAACCTGGTGCTGTACTCCAGCGACGAGCGCCTGCTGGTCACCTTCTCCACGCTGCCGCGCGCCGCCAGCACGCAGAACCGCGGCTTTAAGGGTATCTTCGAGTTTTCAGAGAGTTTTGTTAAGTTAGGTAAGTGTGACTGTGTTTTGTAACTTCAATATTATAATAAGCTTACATTCTGAATGGTCATCGCACCACTAGACGTACGGTGATGCGCCACCGGTACATGGTAGACATCCCACCCATACGCACAAAGCGTTTTGGGAACACTTTTATTGTGCGTACAGCTAAGGAGTGGAATTTCTACAACCTATATAACCTAATCTGTCAAGAATGAATAGGTTACCTCTTAGCAAGCGTGCTCCAATGTTAACGTCACATTAGGTGAGATAGTGGTCGTGGTCAACCCGAGCTTTTCCATAACAAAAAAGTCATAGGAGTGGCTTCCAAGACTAAAACGGTTGGATTGGACCAAATATGATCGGTTTAGTCTCTAAAAATATCAATCGAGTACTTGAAATTTTATTGTATCAAATCTCCAGCGTTGCAGCTAGAACATTGAAATGAAAACATGTAAAAAACACCGGTGGCAAGTAAAGTGAATAGTATTACTGATTGCTGCGAAATAATATACTTGTTGTACTTGGTATCATTAATTTTACAAATAAAGCTGTACAATATGGGACCCACTTACCATTTTGACTGAATTACTGTCCCAACTTAAGTTATTACAGCAATCCATTGAACGCGCACATTCGAAACTTCGTAATTTATTACATCCTTCGTACAAAGAGTTTTTCCCTTATCCAGAGAAGTTGGAGAAAAGTTTTTTATTACTTTGGTGCTTTTGGCTTTCAGATTTTATAAGTAAACACGACGCCGAGCACATTAGGGGCTCCGAGTGCGACCAGAAGATTCTTAGTAAAAAGGAATCGACGGGTTTCGTGTACCATCCAAATTATCCATTCCCCTATATACAAAAAGTTGTTTGTAGGTGAGTAAATCCTTTCAGCCTTCGGCATTCATGCATGTTTTGCATATCCACCTCTGTAACTCAGGTTTTCCTAGTATAGGGGTCAATGGTCATGCATTTTGTACCTCATCAAATTTTGTACGTTTAAAAATATTATGATATCTTCTCGTGGGAGCAAAATTAAGTAACAAAATTATGTGTTATTTCTTTTTCAGATATTTTATATATGGTATGCAAGATTCACAGAATTTGGAAAGGGTTCGATTAGAGTTTCAGAATTTTTCTATACCGAAGGGCGATAATTCGAAGCCGGAGTAAGTTCCTAAATTAATTATGTTACTTTTATTACTGTTATTATTTTGTATTTTTCTTTCCAATTTTTGAAGTTATACTGTGAAAATTAGATATCATTTTTTATCGATCTCTAAATACTGGTTCTCTCTGCCACCAACACATTGGAAGCCGACTTCAAAGTAGTTGTGAAAATGTATAGTTTCTCAGTAAGCGAATTATTTTTAATTCTGATGAGAAAAATAAAGTTTTTATACCAGAAAGTAGTTGTGAAAAGGCTTGGCAGTGAGAGGAACTTTTTAAACTATTGCCTTTTAAAGAGTTGCAGTTTTTCATCACCTCTTCTACAATTTTCAGCTCGTGTCCCGACGGCTACCTGAAGGTATACCTGCGCGGGCAGGAGGCGACGGACTCGTACGACAAGCATGACGCCGAGCTGTGCGGGGAGGGCGCGCCGGCCGCCGGCGACCTGCCCGCCTTCCCGCCGCCGCTGCTCTCCGACGGACCTCGCCTTGTCATGGTCTTCAGCTCAGGAGAACTGCAGGGCAGGGGATTCAAAGCCAAATATACTTTCGAGACTGGTGAGTGGTATCTGTAGGGGATTTTATTTATTTATGTACACACATATAAGTGCTGGATTAAGACAGCACGGGCGTGTAGCAAATTTTACCAAGGGCCTCCACAATTTTTTTGTCAAATAGAAACGAATTAAAACTCTTCCAACTTATTTCACCCTTGCGTCTCCACCAGCGCTCTAAACCACTGCGCTAAACGGGTCGTCACGTATTGAAAAAACGCCCATCTCTAACAGGCGATTACTGATCTGTTTCTTGATGTCTATTCTCAGGGGTGCTCGGCACCCACTGTTTATTTCTAATGGGTGCTCGGGGGTGCAGAGTCGGCGCCCCTGTAATGACCACAAGACCCTGACTGGAACCTTTTCAAAGTATTTCCAATCCTCCTTCCACCATGTTCCAGAATATCGAGTGCCAGGAACAGCAGCGCCGGGCGGCGAGTGCGCGTTCACGTACCGGAGTGAAGCCAAGAAGCGCGGCGAGTTCAACAGCCCCCGCTACCCCTCCAACTACCCCTCGCACACCAACTGCACTTACACGCTGGCGGCCACCCCCAGCGAGCAGGTCACGGTGGTGTTTGACCACTTCAAAGTCAGGGCTGATGCCTGGAATGCCACTGCGGGAGTGTATAGGTGAGTTCCCTCATACACACACAGTTTGCATATGTGTACGCAAATTACGAAGGCTGCGGCCAGGATACTTAAAAAAAGGCAATTTAGATTTGAAAACTGATATATTTTAACCCTTCAGATACCGTCAATTAGAGACACAATAGTAAGACAATAGATGCGCGGCCACCGGTGGTCGCTTGGGGATTTATGAATTAAATCGAAAACTTACAATGGATAACAATGTTTAGATAAAACCTGTCTTCATTCGAAGCCTCTTGTGGCGTTGGCGCGATAATTTACTTGTTTTGACAATTAGTTGGGGTCTTTTAAAAATATTTTAACTTGTTCTCAGTGGTGCAACATGCAGTGAAGACTGGGTGGAAGCGTGGTGGGTAGGCCGCGAGGGGGCCCGCGTGCCGCTGGGGCGCTGGTGCGGGCTGGCCACGCCGGGCCCCATGCACTCACCGCGCGGCGCCACTGGGCTGGTCATCGCGCTGCACACCGATGCTGAAGCCGTCGCCTCTGGCTTCAAAGCTCGATATATTTTTGAGGTAATTGGTAAACTAGATGCTTACTGAGCGAGGGTTCTAGCGAGCCTGTTTAGGGTTCCGTACCCAAAGGGTAAAATGGGACTTTATTACTTAAAGATTGTTTCGATATTATAGAGGAGACCTTTATCGAGCTTGGGATTTTAGAGGTATGCGGAACAGCGTGTAAAATCCTGCAAACCGTCGTTGAAAATAGAGGATTCTCCGACTAGACGGGTATTGTGTCTGGTCCGGTCAACTGCCCTACTAGTTGATGTCTAATACTGTGATGGAGGACTAAATTTTAATTCCTATGTAACGTCAAAGATGTCGCTTCAGGACAAGTATAATTAAAATAAGATTCTAGAATTATTTTCCTCTAGTTTAAGCTTTAACCAATTACCTTATCTCCAGCCGGCTAAGTCGATATTCGGCGACTGCGGCGGCAACATGTCGGGCGCGGAGTGGGGCGTGATCACGTCGCCAAACTTCCCGCAGAACTACGAGCAGCCCAAGAACGGGCCTGCCTCCAGGGTCTGCAACTGGTTCGTCACGGCGCGCCCCGGGAAGAGACTCTTGCTCAATTTTGAATACTTTGCTGTCGAGGGACATCTTACTGGTAAGTTTTATCAACACCACTAGTTCAGGCCATAACGGAAGGATCTGATCAATAGGTAATAGTAGGAATACCAAGCTATCAGTAGGTCTCAGTGAATGTTTCAGAAGTTTTCAAATATTTTCTTCATAAACTGCTTTTCACCAATGGCAAATCAGGACTGATCAACATCTACCCAAAAGAAATGAGGAAGGGGGAGAAATGGAAATGGAATATCAGGGAAAGACGGTACAGACTAAAACAATAAAAAGTAAAAATAAAAGCAATCCGCAACACCATCGGATGATGCAATAATACAGCGTATGCTTTTTTTCTTTAAGACACTTGGGGAGGTCTATGTCCAAGAGTACCAAGAGTAGACGTCTTTTGGCTGGAATGAGTGAGACTAAATTGCGATGATGTTTTTGCCTTGTTTATACAATATGTACTTTTTATGGCATAATCAGAACTGTGTTCGTTATGTAACTTGTGTGCTAATATATTCCAGAGCGCGGATGTCCAGCGGCAGTGCTGAGGCTGTGGTACGAGAGCCCGGGCCCTCCGCTCGAGCTCTGCGGGGAGAAGGCACCGACCGATCGCTGGCAGTACCTCTCCTCCTCCAACTCAATACGACTGTCGTAAGTCTTAGTTCTGTAGCACTTCTGTAGTCGCTAGTACTTCAGAAGCACGTCACAATAATTTAAATAACTAAGAGGAACATTATACAGGCTACGTTGTGCGTTTAGTCAGAAATCAGCAATGTTTTTTTTTTTTTTCAAATAGTAAAAAATATTAAAACTAAATTGCACTTTCCAATGTGTAGGTCTCTAGAAGAACGTTCAAAGACCTCCATGGCAACTCTTTTAAATCATAATTATGAGTACTTTTTTGGGATAATCTGAAAAAACTTTCCAAACAATCTAATTGAAAAGAGCACATTATTTCTGATAACTCTAGCACATGCGTGGAACAAACTTAGGTGTTGAGACCTCCTAAAAAAAATTAAAGCGTCTAAATCAAAACCATTTAGATACTAACACTTTTAAATTGTCACGAAGTCAGAAAAATGATGCTAATCGCATATGCAATCTTTGATCAGATCTTTCTGTTCTAAAGATAAATCTGAACAAGATCATGCCCTTGTGGAGTTAGTTAGAGCAGTATTTCCGCTTGATCAGGTTTATAATAGCGGATAAGGCGGTGGGCGCGATGGGCTGGCGCGCCGTGTGGACGGAGGTGACGGTGGCGGAGGGCGGCGCGTGCCCGGCCGGCGCGCCCGACTGCGGCGGCGCGTGCCTGCCGCCGGGCGCCGCGTGCTCCGGCCTGCAGCACTGCGCGCTCATGCCCGACACCAAGCCCACCCACTGTTAGTATGCACCGCTTCCACAGCACCGCGACCACCACTCGATGCGGACGATCCCACTAGGGCGCTGTCCACACAAACAGCTTGGGAGCGGTCTCGGGAGAGATTCCAATCGGACGTCGATGAATACACATACAAAGTATTCAAATATTAATAGTAGACGTTATTCTCTTTATCTCGTACATATCTAATAACTTTCTCTTCTAGGTGTTTAAAATAACTCCTCGTCTTCGATATGTTTAACTTAGATTACGACTAAGACTAAATTGAATAAGCTAAACTTTTTCCAAATTTTTAATTGATTTTGAAGACACTGTATATTACGATTGGCACTTTACCGCACTTTGCATTTCCACTTGATAAATGTATTTACACCGTTGCATTTTGTCGTTGCATTTAGGGGTTACAAATTAATCAAGTCTATATAAATTAAAACTATGATAATGTAGCTTGTTGAGAATACTTACGGAGTAAGCAGTATATGAACTACTGACCAATCAATTTATGTGCTTCTTTTTGCTTAACACGCTCACTCGATGGGTATAAAATGGTGAAAGGTTTAGAGTAGAATGTCAATATCAAACAAAAAAGGAAGATAATATAAACATTTTAAAAATCACTTGGTTCAATGCCTGTCTGGAACCTACATAATATTTAAGTGTAACCAAATCTTTCATTTTTTCGTCCTTCGAGCCGGATTTTCACAAGACGCTTGAAGGAACTCATCATTTCAGCCGATACACGTCCACTGCTGGACATAGGCCTCCCCCAAGCGTCGCCACAACGAACGCTCCTGCGCGTCTCGCATCCATCGGCTTCCCGCAACCTTCACCAGGTCATCAGACCACCTTGTTGGAGGCCTTCCAACGTTGCGTCTTCCGGTACGCGGTCGCCACTCCAGAACCTTTCGGCCCCAACGGCCATCTGTTCTGCGAGCAATGTGCCCTGCCCATTGCCACTTAAGTTTGGCAATTCTTTGCGCTATGTCGGCAACCTTAGTTCTCCTGCGGATGTCTTCATTTTTGATTCGATCACGCAAGGTAACCCCGAGCATAGCCCTTTCCATTGCCCTTTGGGTGACTTTAAGCCTTCTGATGAGGCCCATTGTGAGCGACCACGTTTCGGAGCCATATGTCATCACTGGCAACACGCACTGATCATAGACTTTCGTCTTGAGACACTGTGGTATATTGGACGAGAAGACACCGCGTAGCTTCCCGAACGCCGCCCAGCCGAGTTGGATTCGACGGTTGACCTCTTTCTCGAAGTTCGACCTACCTAACTGGACTGTCTGTCCGAGGTAGACGTAATCTTCCACAACTTCGAGTGTAGAGTCTCCGATCTTGATAGGAGTAGGCGCTACATGGTTGTTAATCATGATTTTGGTTTTATCCATGTTCATTTTAAGACCCACTCTTTCGGAAGCTCTACTGAGGTCATTGAGCATTGTACTGAGCTCCTCCATAGTCTCAGCCATGACTACTATGTCGTCAGCAAACCGAAGGTGAGTGATGTACTCGCCATTGACATTAATGCCTAGTCCACTCCAGTCCAGAACCTTGAAGACATCTTCCATTGCGGCGGTGAACAGTTTCGGAGAAATAACGTCTCCCTGCCTCACACCCCGCTGCAAAAGGATAGGTTTCGAGATCTGGTCCTGTAGTCGGACTGACATAGTGGCGTTTTCGTACAAACACTTCAGCACCTCGATGTACCGATAGTCAATTTGGCACCGTTGGAGAGACTGCAGCACCGCCCAAGTCTCAATCGAATCAAAGGCTTTCTCGTAGTCCACAAACGCTAGGCAAAGAGGCAGGTTATACTCCTCGGTCTTCTGTATAACCTGCCGCAGCGTATGAATGTGGTCTACGGTGCTGAAACCTTTTCGGAATCCGGCTTGTTCGGGAGGCTGGAAGTCGTCAAACCTGCGCGCGAGACGGTTCGTGATGACCCTTGAAAACAGCTTGTAGACATGGCTCAGAAGTGAGATGGGCCTGTAATTCTTAAGCAGGGTATTGTCACCCTTCTTGAAGAAAAGTACCACCACACCTCTGCTCCATGCCTGCGGCGTTTTTCCCTCGAGTATGACGGAATTGAATAACTTCTGAAGGGCCTTTAGGACCGGTTTTCCACCCGCCTTCAGGAGCTCAGCCGTAATTCCGTCCTCACCCGACGCCTTGTTGTTCTTCAACTGCTTCAGAGCCATCCTTATCTCGTACAGGCTGACGTCCGGGATATCTTCAGTGTAGTGTCGAGTCAATCTAGCTCTTGGGTCGTTTGCTAGATTTGTATCGGGTTTGGAGACTGACGTGTATAACTGCCCATAAAAAGCCTCGATCTCTCCCAGAAGCTCCGATTTGGCGGATATAACTCTGCCATCATCGGTCTTCAGTTTCGTGAGCTGGCTCTGCCCAATAGACAGATCCCGTGCAAATACTTTGGAGCCCTTATTCCGCTCAATCGCGTCTTTAATCCTCTCGGTATTAAATCTGCGAAGGTCGCGTTTCAGAGACTTCGAGATCCGTTTATTGAGCCGCCGGTACGTGCACACGTCATCTGAAGACTGCAAAGTTATTTCACGCCTCTTCTTCATGAGCTCGAGAGTTTGATCTGTAAGCCTTTTGGTCTTACTTGTACGAGTCTTAAAGAACTGCGACCCGACTGTATGGACAGCTTCCACGAACCCATCATTATATTTGTCCACGGAGCTTTCTAGGCAATCGAAACGATTTTGAAGTTCGAGCTGAAAGCTCTCGGAGTTTTGGATCCGGATCTGTGCAGGACGGAGCGTAGACTTCATCAGTCGAGATCTTTCAAGCCTGACATTAATATTCAATGTGCCTCTTACCATACGGTGATCACTCCCGGTTTTCACCGTATTGATCACAGAGACATCATTGAATATTTGCTTCTTCGTCGACATGATGAAGTCAATCTCATTTTTAGTTACACCATCAGGGCTTAGCCACGTCCACTTCCTGTGCTCACGCTTTCTGAAGAAGGAGTTCATCATGTAGAGGCTCTCCTTCTCCATAAAACTAGCCAGTAGGTGTCCCCGGCGGTTCCGATGTCCAAATCCAAATTGCCCCACTCGCAGCTCATCACCGTCTCGCTTGCCCAGTTTCGCATTAAAGTCCCCCATGACCACGGTGAAGTGAGTCTTAGAGCCATGCATGACTCTGGATATATCCTCATACATGGACTCCACTTCGTCGTCGGGGTGTGCCGAGGTCGGGGCGTAAACCTGTATGACCTTCAGCGAATATCTTGAAGATATTCTGAGTATAAGGTACGCCACCCTGGCCGACACACTCTCGATCCTCACCACATTGTTCACGAGGGACCTGTGGACAATAAACCCGACACCACCTTGGGACTGCTGGTCACCCTCCCGGAAATAGAGCAGGTTACCGGATTCGAGGATTATCGTGTCCTCCCCCTGTCTTCGGACTTCAGATAATCCCACAATACTCCATCGTAACCCGCTCAACTCTTCCTCCAGTTCGGTGATCTTCTCGTCGGACCTGAGTGTGCGTACGTTAAACGTTGCCAGGTCCAGTCGTCGACGGTTAGACGTTCTCGCCCGGAGATTTTTAGCACCCCTGACCCCAGGGTTGCGCCTACGCCCGTCCACGTCAGCACAACCGGTGGAGTCGCCGGGCACTTGGGGCCTGTGCCTTATATTACTAGTCATTGGGGGGGGTTTGGACCATAACCCGCCACGCTGGTCCAGTGCGGGTTGGCGGGTCGCCATAGCCTCGTCTGTTTTTCAGCAGGGTGTACCACGTGCAGGTGAGGTTGGCTTGGGTCCCGACAGATGTTGGTTGGGCCCCGTATACACCCCTTGAAGGAACTACTGCGACATAAATAATAAAATGTCCTTGTTGCTTTATATTCGTTAAAAGATTTCACTCGAGATATTCTACTCGTAACTTATTTACGCCCTGAGCACTCGGATCGCTGAAAATAATATAAACATACCCACGGCCACTTGTACGTTGCCACACGAAGCTTGTCGTACATTCGCTGCTTACTCCTGCTTTTATCTTCTAAATCGTTGTAAAATATTGTATTCTAAACACTGTAGCACTGTTAACTAATAACTCTAAACAAATACCAATAATGTTATGTTCACTGTACTTTCTCAGTATACTGATGGTTCAATGCAATCTTTGTCTCTAAGGACGTTGTTACTGTATTGTAGGGCTTTAGGCGTTTAGACATTTTCAAACGATAAAATATCATATAATTGTTGGTGAATTAGCAGAATATATTGAATATGTTGCAAAGATTACAGACTTTTTCATTTACATACCAAGGCTCCCCTTAGTATAATTTAAATCTAACTATTTAAATGTTCTTCACGTTAACTCATTCTTGCATCCATAACTTCTACTCCATTTAAATACTCTATCTTTATTTTACTTTCTTCAAATACTGTGATGACTCAGGAGAGTTGCATCTCTAATCTGTCCTAAGTCTAAATTTTTGTTATATATGTTTTTGATCGTTTGCGCATTAATGACTTGTTGTAATTGATAAAGTAGTTACTCCAATGGGACAAAGCTTGCATTGAGTCATCGCACTATGGGGCCTGGGGTACCTCGACAGCTGTTTTTGAACAGGGCACTTTCTGGTGGAGCACTGACGTCAGTTTTAATGTAGCTTGAGATTTTTTGAGATCAGTTATGTTTGCGTTGCGAATGTTTGGTGGTGTTGAGTGCTCCACCAGAGAGTGTCGGGTCCGGGCCCCTGGGTCTGACGGCGCGGCATGCGCAGGCGGCGCGGCGCCGGGGCGGGTGGCGGCGCGCGCCGCTCTGGTCGCGCTATCGCTTGTGCTCGCCGCCCCGCACTGAGTGAGTCTATACTACACGAGCCCCTCACGCCGAGACGCTCCTTGCTCCTGACTCCTCTCTGTCCATCGTCATTGCTGCTTCGGATGAGGGAAAACAGACAGTCAAGTACCTAAGCTACCCAACTATCGGTCAAATTCCGGAAGGCTCTTGGGCTCGTCATCTTTCAGACAGTTACAAAAAACTGAAGAGATGATGACGTTACCTACCATGAAAGCGCCCGATACATTGATAGAACATGAAGTCAGCCATTGCAAAGCCAAGAGGAGTTATTGATACCATAAACGGTATTTTAATTCGTATAATACCGTTTATGGCGTAAATATTTTATGATAAATATCGATGATTGAAGACTCCTAAGATAACATCGTCTGTCTGTTTTCTACTCAGTGTCGCAATTTATTTACTCCAAAAGGAAAGTGCTCTCCGCTACCTAAGTGCAGGAACGGATAAAAAAAAGCTTTAGTTTGTAGTCAGGTAAACAGCTTATTGATAATTATTTTTATGTCCTATTGTGATTTTGTTGCGGCCTCTGTAAACACTGATTTGGTAATCTACGCGATTATTTTGTAGAAATTCTAGTATCTCTTCCGCTGTGCTATCGCTTTGTCATGTGCTATTTCGGTCCAGGATAAATTAATTGCCTTACTACTTAACCAAGTATTGCGTTAAATAAAAACAAATTAACTCCAATTAAATAGAACTATTATATCGTTAATGAAAGATTTCATCCGTAGGACCCCAGCAGGGTCGAAGCCTACTGATTGCTCCAGTAGGCCCGGTTCCAGGGTTCTCTTATGAAAAGAAAAACCTGGAACTCAAGGCAAAGAAGGAACATAGGAATAGGTTTTAGTCATAAAAAGTCTGGCACGCCCTCTCGTTCCACCCAAGAGCGAGAGAAGTCATTGAATGATTTCCCAAGTAAAAAAAAAAGTAAAGAACACATCACAACTGTCTATGGGCTACGTTTATATTTTTGGTACATCATTATAAGTGTAGATTTTTTGTTGATGGTGGGGAAACTAAACCACTTGTCCCGGTCTGGGCAAAGCGAGTGTGTCAGACTTTTACTGTCTAAAATCCTCCCGTGTATTCCAAGACCGGGGCTACGTTTTCAAACAATCCCGAAGCTAGAAGGTGGACCACCATAAAGCACCACCTCTGCCCACTGCTTTTCATCAGAATGTTTTGGTTTTTTGAGGAAACTTAGCGAGTTAGAACTACGTCTTCAGATCGAAGAATCTAATTGACGGTCAATTAGAAACACAATAGTAAGACAATAGATGCGCGAACGCCGTTCGCTTGGGAATTCATGAATTAAAAGGCAATTAATTTCATCCAAGACCGCTTCACCACACATCACTCTCTGCTTCCCTATCTAACTTACTACTTTATAATGTTTTCTATAAACCGTACAAGTCTGCATGTTGTAAAACTGTCTACCTAAACTAACAAGTAATAAAAAAAGAAATAAACCTAAACTAAAACATAAGCTTTACAATATTCATTGACGAATACAAATGTAAAGTACAATATGGGTACTGCGTTTTAGGCCTAAGTATCTGAACCTTACTTTTAGTATGTGAAACCACCTGTCTAGTATTTCTATATAAAGAACTAGTATTTTTATCTATAGAATCTATGTACAAAATTTCAAAACTATTATGAAAAATCCCAGTTATAGTACCTGGTCGGCAACATAAATACATGGTCACCGGGCCATCCGGGCGACTGAGGGATTGTTTTGCTTCTGCACTCAGTTGTGCGCTAGTGTCTAATCCCCACTATGACCTGCCGAGACCTGTGTTGTACTTAGTGTCGGTTGTGTCTATGGTGACCATTATAATTTTTTTTTTTATTAAAATATAACATGGTGTAAAAATTCTGAACAAACTATATTCAGGTTTCGCATACACTAAAAATAATGTGGCCTACAAAAAAACCGAAACAGAAATCTTATATTTTCTTACTTTAGCATAATAATTGCACACTCAGTAAAACAAATATTTAGCAGTATTACAAGACAAAAAAAAATCAAAACATTGAATATTGTAAAGCTTCCTGAAAAACTTTGTATTTTCTTAAAAGGAGCGAGAGGTCGACTCCACCCAGTCTGTGTTTGAAGGCAGATCGTATAATTATGCTATTTATTTAACTGAAGTGTTTATGTCCAATCACATTTGGCTACCTTTACCTATCTAGCCCTGTTGTATAGAGGCGAGCCTATTTTCAGTTCAGGGTCTGATTTTATAGCCATACTCCAGAGTTGCAACAGACCCACGAGTCCACGAATCTGCTAAATATATGATCTCTATAGTTACGGCAGATGGCAACAGAAGTATGGAGGAGCATGTATCCATCCAACAGTCAACACTTTCCTCTGCACCTAATTGACGGATACATATTACGTAATGACCCTATAACTAGATATAGGTATAGTTTGTTGAAATACCCTCTTTGATCATCAATTTATTACACGATCTGTCTTACTCCTAAACCTCTAGGCAAAGTGCCATTCTACGAGCTATAAGATTGACGAAAATTTAAAAAATATATACCTAGGTACGGGATTGAGATGTGGTATAGAAATGTCACGCGATCAATTACAAATATTTTGGCAATTGGAATGTCACATTGTCTTGAGCCCCCTGTAGACCATCGGGCCAGGAAGATCCAGAGTCAGTTCCACGGGAGGTTGGTAGAGTCGACCCACCGCGTCCGAGCGAGGTTGTAGGCGTAACATATTCGTAGGCGGTGAGAGCGCAGTGAGCAGCTCGTCCGGCGGCCTCGCGTGGTGGTGGGCCGTGTGCGGCGGCGGCGGCGGCGCGGCGGCCCTGGGCGCGTGGTGGGTGCGGCGCGTGCGCAGGGCAAGGGGGGCGCGCGTGCGCCGGCCGCCCCCGCCGCCGCGCCCCCCTCCCCTGGCGCGACGCGCCCCCGCCGCGCGCCTGGCCGTGCCTCCCGCGCTCCCCGACACCGTATGACGACGAGCCCGCGCCGCAACGGCGACACACGCACCACTAAATAGTTGATTACACGACTTTAACGTACTTTTTGTTTTATTACAAGGAGAGACCTTGCCTCAGACCTGCTGTGGTACATATGTTCTCTTCATACCTCTATCTTTTTAAATACCTGCCTAACCCCCTTCTAAGAGATAATACACAATCAGCCTGCAACATTCCTGCAGCTGAGGAGACCACTGACCTACCCTCCGTGAGAAAGCAACACGCAGGTACAGTGTGGATTTTTAGTGCCCTTACTCTTAATGCCCTAATAGTAGCTAAACACGCTAGGGTATACCCGACAGGTTTGCCTGCAGTTATACCTGTCAGGTAAGCTTGTATGGAAACCTGCATAGTTTTACAACATACACGCTCCGGTTTACCTGTAAAACTCAAAAGTACAGGCAAACTTTTCAGGTATACCCTAGCGTGTATGCCTTGGTCATCAAGACTCACATTTTCACAGTTTTTCATACAACCGCTCATAACTGATTATGACGTTATTACACATTTTTTATTAGAGATTTTGGAAACACAGTATTTTGTGGATATTATCTAGGCTTCTATAGAAATCAATTTCTAAATTTGTGTAAAACTAATCCAGTAAAGACTTCTGAAAATCTCTTATTTTGTGTGACACTTCATAATTTGCCTAAAAATTAAAAAAGTCAAAAAAGTAAAACTATAGATAAATAACGAAAATTTTTTTCTAAAACTTTTAAGGGTTTAAAAAAAACATCTATTTCCGGGAGCAAGTTTTGTGAAATATTCGAGTAAATCTCGGAATTACCGAACACTAACACAGTTCTCAGGCGTTATCTCTCTTTTTTTGCGTTGCATTTTCGTCAAACATCGCGTTGGATTGCATTAAATGAAGCTTTTTAACCATTTTCGATGGTTATGATAGGCGAGTGGAAAAGGACCCTCTTAAGACATTACCTTACACTCAAATGAGGGTAGACTCAGCTACTTACTACTTATACTTACTTAATTTTAATCAGCCAACATAATACGTAACATTCTAACAGAAACAGATCTGTGTCAGGCCATCTGGCCATGACCAACGACACGAACCTGGTGCCGGTTGGATCTTAGACACAAAGGAATGCTGAACTATGGAATCGAATGATGTGAAACTATGGAAGTGTCTGTTACTTTAAATCAGCGACCTGAAGGTTTACTAAATGAAGGTAGACTAGGTACTTTTGCGCTGTGAAAGGTGAAACCAAAACTAATGCAACCGTTTTGTTTTTTAATTCATGAATCCCCAAGCGACCACCGGTGGCCGCGCATCTATTGTCTTACTATTGTGTCTCTAATTGACGGTATCTGAAGGGTTAATA
This sequence comes from Mythimna lalbum, assembly GCA_949319445.1. Taxonomy (NCBI): domain Eukaryota; kingdom Metazoa; phylum Arthropoda; class Insecta; order Lepidoptera; family Noctuidae; genus Mythimna; species Mythimna lalbum. The sequence continues at coordinate 3,666,077 of OX439356.1, read as the reverse complement.
CCACCACATTACCATTATATTTCGGAAAGTGTGCGTTGGAATTGCACAATTTAACCCTTCAGATACCGTCAATTAGAGACACAATAGTAAGACAATAGATGCGCGGCCACCGGTGGTCGCTTGGGGATTCATGAATTAATCCCGCCAAGTCCGTTCCATCATCTGACCACTAGACGCACGGCGTTGCGCCATCGGTACATGGTGGATATCATTATGAGTACAGCTAAGGAGTGGAATTCCCTGAGTCTGTGTTTCCTGAAAGCTACAACCCAGGGGTCTTTAAGTCAAGAGTGAATAGGTTACTTTTAGGCAAGCGTGCTCCATCGTCGGCCACATCATCGCTTACCATCAGGTGAGATGGTGGTCAAATGCAAGCGGTTCAATAATAAAAAAAAATTACCACAGATAATTTCAGAAATGATAAACAACAGCACCCCTCTATTTTATTCGAACGCCAAAAATCTTTATAGCATAAGGACTCGTAGCTAATGATATTGATTTTCGGCAGATCGGTTTAATGGTTTCAGTCTTTAAGTAGAAAATATTTTTTGTGTTTTAGAGTAGCGTAGGAGTCCTAGCACTCCTAGAAGACGTGGTCCTGCCCTGAAGATGGCGTTTCGTCGTCATTGCAGCGCCGCCTACCGGCTTCAATTCTAATTTTGAACCACCCAGGGACCAGTTCATACATACACACAGTTTAACCCAAATCGATTAAGCCGTTTAGGAGTTAGGAGTCAAACACACGTAGATACAGAAGAATATAAAGATAGATTTTAGTTTTCGCTTGGTACGAGTAGGTAGGTATGGATTTTATGACACTATTTCCTATCATAACACGTTCCGTGGATTATGACGAAAAATAAGAGAAACAGTATAAAAGTACTAAGTACAGAAATTTATTGAATTTATTCATAGATGGACTCTAGCAGAAAGATCAATATTTTCTTTTGTAGTAAGTAACCTAGTCAACAGTACATCGGTGGTAATGGGTAGAAGTAATATGCGAGATTTTCATACTTGTACGGTAATGTTTTTGGTTTACTCTGTACCTACTCGAAGACATGATTAAAAAACGGGGCATCAGTGTTACCAATGATATGCGATTGACCGTACAGAATTGAGATTCACTACCAAGCATATGCCCTGCCTTCAAGGCGATACGAAGCGCGTAGTATAGATCGCTCAAGGGCTTGCATAATGCGTAGCATAAAGCGCTCAAAAGCCCCTGTAGCGCGTAACACGTATCGTTCAAGGCCTCGCGTACCACGTAACATACAGCGTTCAAGGGCTTCTGAAAGTCGTACGATGTAGCGTTCAAGTGCTGGCGTAGACATAGCGCGTAGCACGTAGGGCTCGGTTTCTAATGGGATACCGTAGCGCGTAGCACGTAGAGCTCGATCCAGAAGGGCGCGTAGCGCGTAGCTCCCTTATACGTAGCACGTAGCGCTGTTTCGTAGCACACTGCGTTCAACTTCGTAGCGCTGATAGGATACTCATAGCTAAAGGGCTTCCGTAGCGAGGCGGTCTTTTGGAAGCGTTGAACAGATAGAGCAACTGTTGTTGAAAGTAATGAATGTAGCGTTTACTTCGAAATTTTATTGTGGCCAGAATGTAGTGTCGCTAGTTATAAATAATTGGAAGCGTGCTGGTTGACGGCACCTATGTGGTAAAGAGTAATTTGTTTCTAACCTTGCTTAGAATTTAGTGAAAATAGCTAATCTGTAAGGTAGCTGCTATTGTAAATCTGAATAGGCTTTTGAGACTGATACACACGAGCGGCATGTTGATACCGTCAAAGCCGACACTACACACACGATCTTCAAAGTTGGAATGTTGACAAAGCTGCAGTTGCCTCTGGCGTTAGCAACATGCAGCTTGTGTATCATAAGCTCTTATGGTACACAGACCTGGACGAATGCGCCGCTCGCGAGCCGCTTGGCAACTGCGCACGCGCATTTCGCGCACGGCTTGTTCGTACGAAGCCCCTGCACCGTGAGCGCTTCGTATGTACGAACATGAAATGCATGCATGGACACTATGTCCAGATCTGGCCACACCATAACGATTTTTTAAGATTGAAACCAAGTTAATTTCTGAAACCAGAAATTTGAAGCTACGATTTTGTAAACAGTTTGAAACAAATTTTGAATTCACCTAGCATTTATAAGAAATTTGAAAATAAATTAAAATTTTAGTCAATCTAAACAACATAATTGAAACAAAAATTAAACGGATTTTAAGAACCCGACTCAAAAAAAAGTGAGTGTGTGAGAAATAATCTCAAGAGCTGAGTAAATCCAACACAAGCAGAAGTGATGAGTGAAAGGAAACGAGCAGATAATAAGGCAAACACAGTTTTGCAAATTTATTCCACATATTAAACTGATACAAGATTGATACAAGTCGAGTTCTAACAGTATGGACATGCTAATGTGGTCGAATACAAAAAAACGTCTAGTACAGCAATAAACATTACAGAAATCCTGAACTTTACAATACTACTGCCTCACACTAATGTATTTTAAGGGACATATGTAATAAAAATAAAGCAAAAAAAACTAAAGCAGGAACACAGTCGGGAAATGTTCGAGTACAGGGGGTGGTTTTATTTTAGCCGTAATCGCTAGTCGTCGGAGAGTCAATTCATTCAAGAATCCGATTAAATTCATTCAAGTATCCTAAGTTGTAAGTATGTCAAAAAACAACAGTCAAACTCCTTACAATATAATAATTACTGCTAAAATACACATCACATCGCAAAATGCGTTCACAGGAATAAAATATATCGAATAACATGTATTAAAAAAAAACAGACAGTCGACGGGTCCGCGACCCGAGCGCGCGGTCGCAAACAGGCAACCGCGGCCGCGCGCTCCCCTCAACTAAAGTATATATTAAATATATATACGGCTAATACGACAGTGAAAAACATAAGCATAACGGGAAACTTACAATCGAAACATTTCATAACGTCCTACTTTAAGATTTTTTCGGATCGATGCGATACAAAATCGAAAACTCGAAAATCAAATAAAAAAACACATATATAGAAAAAAGTAGAGCGATCCTCTCGGCACGCAGCGAGGACCGGACATGAACGTATCCGCGGGCCGCGAGCGCGCACACTTGGCGGCCGGTGTGCCCCCCGCGCAGCTTGTAGTGCCTCCCAAGCGGGGGCCGGCCGCCCGCGGCGCCCGCGCCCGCGCCTACCCCGCCCGCGCCCCGCGCCCGGAGCCCCCGCGCCCCCGCGCCCCCGCGCCCCCGCGCTAGCTGGCCAGCGGCTGCTGCGCCAGCGCGCCGCCGCCCCAGCCCGCGCCCGCGCCGCACCCGCCCGCGCCCACCCGCCGCTTGCACTCCCCCCCGACGTTCTGGTGGCCCCCGTCGTGTTTACGTTTACCTGCGACATACAACAACACCCTCAGTACACCACCCACTATAGTTAATAGTACTAAGAGCTTTTCCTCCGTCAACAAACTTGTTACGGATTTGAAGCTCCCACACACAAACCACAATTTGGGGTGGGAATAATACAGATAGGATGATATGGAATAAGGACCTTATGGTCAGACTAAGAGCGACCACAACAGCAACTTCCAGTGACAGGTAGGAACATAAGGTCTTCCACAAACTTCGAAAGGACACATGGACTCGTCACTCGATCGAGCTCTACAATTTTGGCCAAGTTTGTGGTAGGCCTAGGACTAAGGACTAAGGACCGATATAGGAGGTGGATAGTTACCGATATAGAATGTATCGAAATCCAGATTACACGCAAACCATCAAACATGCTGAAATAAAAGGAAAAGGTTTCAGGACATTATTCAATGAGCAACGAGGTCGACCGAGAGAGAGTCCAATGCCATTCTTTCGTAATTTTGAATTTTGCAACAGGAAAGGTAAAGGAATGAGTAGAGTAGAGAATAATGGAGAGATTACAAAACAAAATAAAGTTAGAGATGTGTTAATGTGGAGTGAATGGAGAGAGACAAAGAGAGATATGACTAGTAGCAGTTTCTCTTGGTTTTATCGTTCTGTATCAAGTGCAATTTCCTTTCAAGTTACCAAGACTCTTGGGTCTCTGGCGCACAACCGACACAAGATAAGATGCACCTCAGTCTAAGCGATAGCACCGCCTTGTGGGGACTACTTGTGGTTCAGGGTCTAAGTTCTTAGGCCAGGAATATACGTGATCAAAAATCGAATGTATCAAACGAGTTAATCATATCTTGATTCGGACGACAGCGAATGTACGCGTACCGTAAGGCTAGGTTCACACGGTATTGTAATTAATACTGAGATCACACATTTTTTACATGTACATCAGCGAGATGTTGCCGTTTGAACCCAGTTATCTACAGAGCAAAAAAAATTGCAATACAATGCCGTGAGAACCTAAACTTTACTGTTATCATAAAATCAGAAACAACCTATATTCCTGGTCCTAACAAGGCATTTCAAGAAACTAGCATAGAGGAAGATGGTGGACATGTACAGTGTAGGTGTGTGGTGTAGTAGTGTAGTGCAGACTGACCTGGTAAACTTGGCTTGGCGCGGGGATTGCCACGCATGGCGCTGGGCGTGCGGCGGCCACGCGCGACGCGGCGCGCACCACCACGGGCCGCCCCAGCCGCGGGGCCCGGCGCCGCCGCCGCGCGCCGCGCCCATCGCCCGCCCGTCCCACATGACCCAGCCTGCTGAGGGCGCACGGTCACACACCCGCCCACACCACCCCTGGCCCGCACACACCCGGGAACTGTTCCTCTACGACTCTACCGAGAACCTCATTCACCGGGAGGATTTTTTAAACGAACTTCGTAGGGAACCTTCCAGAGTATGACGCGCAAGAGGGTGTAGTAGTGGCGAGTAAATAAAAAAAACAACGACCGATTTCTGTCTCATGTACTTAATGCTTATTGAGTTTTGTTAAATTAAGCTAAATTAAAAACCTAAGCACATAACAGACAAATTCTTTTTACTTTAAGAGACAAGCAGACCTAATACTAACATGCATACATTTTCAAGTTTACAGATTTTTCTAGTTTAATTACATTTGTGTTAATGTGCTTAGGATTTAATTGAAATTAAATCATGTTCACTTCAAATACAGAACTCGGTCCAAAAATATAAAAAAATAAACAGGTACTCTAATCATTCCAACTATAAAACTATTTATGAAAGCTATTACAACTTCAATTTTTAACCATGTTTTACTACTAAGATAAATATGTTTATGGTTGAAATAATAGTTGAAATAAATTACTATCATGCAGCATTTCGCTATTGCATTACAATGTAACCATGTCAAATTACCAAATAAATATCATTACACTAAAATATATGTAAATACACGGACTTACAAACATTGTTTAAATATTTTTTGCTATCGAAAGTTGTTGAAATGTGTAAAGTTTTAAACAACGTCTGTATGTCTTTGAGATATCAACATATATTGTGGCTTTCGAGATAAAAGTACCTGTGATGAGCTCACATCAATCTTGGTTAGTGCCAACGTCACAAGCATTGTTACATAAAGAACACTTTTACCATGGAACGCCACACAATAACCAGATCGACCAATACTATGTCGTTATAAGAGATATGAAACAATCAGGTACCTACTGAAGCTTTCTAAGTTCGGTTACAATAATTTAATAAATGCATTCTAGGATAGGGTAACGAATGTCGCTATTTACTTTACCTACTCGACATTTAATACTTAAATAAAATATTTAATAAAAAAAAAACTATAAATTCTACGACAAACTAAGTCGAGACATCGTCTCGTCAAATCAAACAGAGACACGACATCCACTAAACATCAATGTAATAATTTGGAATAGTATGAGCGCCCTTGGGCGGTACCTGAATGCCTCCGGTTAGATCGTAGTAAAGCGAGTTGGGCCCGAGACCGAGCTCGTCGTCCTGAGTGAGGCATTTACCAAGCGGGTCAGTAAGTCTTCTCAACATATTCTCTACCTCGTTACAACAACGACAAATATTACAACATTACTCGGGCGTTCCAAAGCTTCGGGGGCGCGCTACAGTCCTCGCCTACAGGATGGGTGCGAGTGGCCAAGGCTCGAGCGTGTTATCGGTTAGTGATAAGCGAAGCAAAGCTCTACATGGGGGGTGACAAGCAGCGGAATGACGTTAAGCGGTGCAAATGTGAAATGGCAACTGAAAACAACAGGTACAGATGAGAGACGGGCATGTTAGTCGGAGTGGCCGCAGCCATATAGACCTGATGGTGAGATCGGCGACGGCCACCCCGCGCCCACTAACACTTTTCCCGGCAATCAGTGACAAGTCGGAGGCCCCGCCCGCCCAGTGCAATCACCACCGTCAGGCCTACACACTACCGTCTTTACCGAGTCACTAACTCCGTTCGAGGATGGGATTAAACAAAAAATAAAAATAAAACAGTAGATGATAAAAATTTGGCAAATCAAAATCGATAGAACAATAATGAGTACAGCGACTAGTGACTAGTAAATAAGAGTGATACATTAGTGAGTGTGTGTGGGACCCACCGGTTGCGGTCTGTTGGGAGGCTGGCGGACGGCGGACGGTTGCGGTGGCCCCGCGTAATCAAAATAGAACTCATCGTACCGGTAAAATGGCTCATTGTAGCCACCTCGGTAATCACCGTACCCGTAATAGTCGTAATCATAATCTATAAACACACAACACAGGCCTTTTAGAGGCTAAGCTAAACTAACTCTAACTTACAAGCTACCGATGTCGGCTGCGGATAGCGAGCCTCCACGACACTCGTACCGGGAAAAGATTATTACATGCTGTTGTCACGTTACACGGGGTACAGTACAGGTATGGTATGGTACAGCACACGGGTTAAATCCAACACCTCTGCTCCTCCTGGGTCCTGAACCGACCGAAGCTCTTCACGTTACCGACACAAAAACATGCATCGTGATATGTCTAACTGTTCATGTCCACTGTCTGATGAATAAAATTGTAAATGGCAATTTAGATTTAGATAATGACTGTATGCTGATTGTATCGACCCATCACCGGACCTGCCTATGCGGCGACGTGCCCAGGCGTCGGACGCGCCGGCGCCCGAGCACTCACAATGATTCAGATTGTAGCATGCACTGTCTGTTAATATTGTTATTACACTTTAAATGGACCATGTGTGGGCTACACGATTCTTCGATAGATCAAAACTTTTCCGAAACCATGCATCGAACCTATTATTCCTAGCTGTCATTAATAACTAGCCTAGGTAGTAGCGTTAATGAAACATGTATTGAGGCCTTAACGATACACTATAGATAGAAAACTCCCAAACTGGTAGTATATTGAAGGGTGGCAACACTGGCGGGAAGACCCGGTGTGAGTGTATAGTAGCGGCCATCTTGTTAGTAAGGGACAGTAGCGGATTGTGCGAGTGTGCGCGTGGAGACCACACCGTGTTCACATCTCTGTTCGTGTGAGGGAGGTGCGAGCTAGGCGGAGGGAAATGGGCTATTGTTTGCACTTAAGAATAACATTTTACAAACGCCTTCAAATGATACTTCGGTTTGTATGTACGGTCAATATATCTAGTTCCCTTCACCTAACTCTGTGTGCTGTCACGTTGTACTGTTTAGTGGTACGCTGGAGGCTCGGTAGATGTTTCAAACTGTATTACATTTAATTATCCTAAAACTTAACTTTAGTAACAAAACTTAAACCAAACAGCCTTTGTGCGGCCTTTCTTGACCAAATTAAAAATTAAATAAGTAACAATATTAAGATACAGCGACAGGTTGCTGTGTACTGCTTGTCGTGATCACATGGCCGAGCGTCCCCGTGGCCCTCCGTGTGGACGTGGCCCGCGCGCGTGTGGCGTGTGGGTGTAGTACGTGTAGAACGTGTGGTGCGTGTGGTGGCGTGCATACTGACCGTAGTCGCCGCGCGCCTGCGGCGGGCGCGGCTGCGGCTGCGGCGTGCGGCCGCGCAGGACCGGCGAGCAGCTGCACCAATCGAATCTAACAGTTAACACCCGACGTTACATACATCGTGAACGTGCCTAGCAAGCCTCGGTAAACGCTCAAACTGCTCAACGCTTGTACACATTTCAAGTACGCACCCGCGAAGACAACACAGATTCTCATCTATACCCTATTCGCGTCAAGATTAGACATTTAAAGAAACCTTTTTTACTGTCTGTTCAACCGATTTTAACTTCTATTTCGAAGGCATAAGGATGGCATTAAAAGCAAAAAAGTAGCTACAATAACAACTATTTATTGTAGCCGCCATTTGTCATGCCATCAACGCAATAAAAGTCAAAATCGGTTGAACTGACCGACACACTAATAAAACGTTTTCATAAATGTCTAATGTTGTTTTGAACAGAGTATAGAAGCCACTACTTAGCATTCTAGTCGCTTCATTATCTTTTCTCAAATAAGTTTGCGTTAACCCAACACAACGAACCAAAATTGGGAAGCTTTTTTGTAGCTTGTAACATGATCAGTATTCCCAAACGGCCCACAGTGAGCTGCAAAACACGCCGTTCCCAATTTGCCTACTGTCCACAGACGCGTAGCTTCATAGACGCCTATTCAAGCTATAAGCAGGCTTACACCAAGCCTATAATGACGAATACGCGTCCATAAAGCTACGCGTCCATGGACAGTAGGCCTAAGGCGTACTTTTGTAGTTGTAGCTCGCTAGTAAGTACCCAGCTTGTGAATAACCTGCCTCCCTAGCCAAGTTACAACAGTTTCGTTTCGATTCTTTTACGTCGAACGTCTTGAGTTGTCCACACCTCCAATTTCTTTGTTCTGACTACCGGTCAGTGTTGAGATGACGTCAGAACAAAGGAATCGGAGGCGTGGCCAACTCGAGGCGTTCCGACACAAGAGAAACGAAAAGGTCGTAAGTTGGCTAGGGGAGCTGGTCATATCACCGGGTGTCTACAAGCTGGATACTGGGGAATGTGTGATTAGTGGTACGGTTCAATATACCAACCAGCTAAGCGTAAACCTGAATGTGTGTACAAGCGCAAATAATCTTTAGCATTAATCGCCATTCAATCAAAAAAAAACAATATCAGAATTAACGTGATTTTTAGTTTGAGCTGATATTAGGATTTTTTCAATCTTCATTCATTCATTCATAATACGAAATAGTGAGATGGGATCTTTTTTGTTCAAATTTTGTAACAATTTACTTTTTGATGAAAATAAAAGCGTTTTTTTTTTTATATTTTACGTAAAATGGAGTTCACTAGTTCACTTTAACAAAACTTGTATTTAAATATATATAAAAATTTAAGTTTTTCAATTTTCTTGTTTATTTTTTATTTATTATTATTACTCGTAAGAATATAAGTTCCACATCTCGTTTGATGGTTTACAGAGGCATAAGTGACTAATTTTAACTTTGCAAATTGAGCAATCAATATTCAAGTAGGTTCACGTAAACAATTCAGTATCGTTTATTCTCAAAATGGGATATTCCGAGTAGTAATGCACGTCGGGGATAGTATAACAATGTATCAATTTAAATAAAAGGAGGAGCTATCCAGCAAAATTTGGTAAAACCATTTCGACAATCAATAAAAAAATATTCTACACAGGGCTTTGTTTTGAAACTTTTTTGGAGGTCGGCGGAACAGAGAGTAAAGTCCCGCAAACCTTGAAAAGAGGGGATCCTCCGGCCAGACGGGTGTTATGTCTGGTGGGAAACTGCCCGATAGATGATTTCGGGCTGTGGTATATACTCAAATCGTGCGGAGAACTTTACTTGCGCGATGCAGGATTTCGTATTTTCTTCGTAGTTCTTATGTGGCGCCATAGATGTCGCTACATTTGCAAATATTTTTCAGGACAACCTTTTAGTCTCGCGTTTATTCAGCCAGGATCGCACATCCACAACCAAATACTCCATCTCGTCAGCTCTTCTGTCACTAGCTAAACGAGATGGAGTACCCAGTCGCAAATACACGACCCTGGCGAGTAGAACACAAAAACACTCGTCGGATAAAATTTTAATGTATATTCTCTTTTAACTGCTGTTACGGCCCATTCAAGAACTTGAAATACGCGCGGGGCGGTGAGCGGTAGAATCAAAAGTATGAATTGTTTGAAACACGCCAAGAGACACCGCTCATGGCGCCTCGTGCCCGCTTAGTGTCGCTGCACATAGGCCACATACCGCAGCCACAAACGCCACCACCGGAGTTTTGTAGCGTGTGGCGGCTTCCGGCGTCAACCGTGGGCGGCAAAGCCATATAAAATGTATGAAACCTACAGGAAATAGTCGGTGACGACGTTTTGTGGTTGAGGTCGGTGCCCCGTGTGCAGCGATACCGCACCGCTCGCCGCGCCACGCGTCTCAAGGACCAAAGTTGCGAACCGGCCGTTAGACTATCTTTAGTTATTCAACCGTAAATAGCCCGTGTCGAAATGGATTTACACGAAAATTTTGTCAGTCAGCTCCTCAGAAAAGAAGGCCATTTTGGCTGCACACTCACCCGCCACGGCCGTGAATCATCTGCATCATGCGTCGTTCGCGCGCACGCAATATTTCTTCCTTCTTCTTCTTGTCCGACGGCGGTTTGGCTAACGACACTTCGAGTCGCGCGCCACCCATTTCTTTGCCGTCTAGTTCTTGCATAGCCTGGAATGGTGGTGTGGGGATGTTTAGAAGAGCTTTTGTCAGTACACTACAAAAATGGACTTTTTTCTACTGGCCGTGGACAAAAAACTTAAAGAACAAGATGCTAAAAAACCAGGAGAACAAAAACTTTTGAATACTCAAAAGGCTGAAAGGCCAAAAACGGACAATCCTTAGCTCAGGAGTTAGGTTTCGAAAAGGTTGAAAATTATATTTTTTTAAGCTAAATTGATGGCACTTTTGCATTACAACCTCACAAAAATAATCGTACCATCTGACGTAAATGCAAAGTTTTTTTTGAAAATACGTTTATGTACCTACTTCTATTTTAGACGCCTTCTGAGAAATGGTCTTTGCGACTAGTCGAGAATAATAAAGTGCCGGAGAAGAATATTGGGAGCATACTGAATTTCGCCCCAACATTTTCAGACGCGATAGCATAAAGTCACATATAAAAATTCTTTGGAAACGTCTGCAGATGCAAAAACTGCTCCATCTACCGCCCTGTGGTGCAGTAAAAAGTGGAGAGGGTACGAGAGGGCATGGAAACCTTTGCGGACCAGTCAAATGCACCAGGATGACGGCCAGGAGGGAGCAGAACATCGCAGAGTGATCTACATCAGTCCCAGGATGATCACGACCAATCTGACAAGACTGTCACGAAAAAGAAGAACACATGTAGCATGTATCTGTATCTGTTTCTCACCTTTACTGCACAGTCCCGATCTTCAAAATGCACGAACGCGTAATCCTTAATCTTCTTGACTCGTTCCACAGTTCCGTAGCGCTCGAATTCTTCTTTCAGTGCATCTTCAGTTATTTCTTGCGTCAAGTTGCGTGCGTACAATACCTTCACCTGAGCAACGACAACTGTATCAATATTGTGCTAGAGGAAAACTTCAGGCGTTTTTAATGTTTGGAAAACTTTGTCCAAAGCAGCACTTTTCAGACTTGGTTAAAATCTATACTACTGTCGACGAGGCAGTACTATGAATTGTAGTAAAAAAAAAACCGGCCAAGTGTGACACGAAGGATTCCATTATCTATATAACATCTATATGTGAAAATTTTTAAAAGTCTAGCTATTACGACGATTCATGAGACAGCCTGGTGACTGACAGACAGTGGAGTCTTAATAAGAGGGTCTCGTTTTTACGTAGGTAACCTATCCTCTGGGTAGGGAATCCTAAAAAAGTGAGGTATTGTCATGATCAAAATCCGCAATACGAAAGTTATTTTTATTATTACTAGACCATACTGTCCCACAACTGGGCAAAGGCCTCTCTCCACTCCTTCCAATGTTCCCGACAATACGACAGTATGAGAGAGAGAAACCAGTCAACTTACTTTACTCATTGTTTGCTCGTCGGGTTCCTCTTGTGGGTCCGCCCAGTCCACTATTATATCACAGCCCCATACCTGCTCAAAATACAAATGAACATTACACTATTACTCTGTCCGGATCAAAACAACACAGTTTCCAACACAGTGACACGTCAGCGTAAACATTTACCTTTATTCTACCTGTGCCCAGTCTACGTTTAGCTAGTGACGCCGCTTTGTGAGACTCGTATTCCAAAAAACAAAATCCTCTATTTTTCTTCTTGTCATCGGGCGAACTATATATTATAACTTCGACGAGCCCAGCTGCAATCATAAAATATGGATAAGGATCTAGAAGCGGGGCGCAGATACGCTAACGGTATGAACAAAGCTTCCCTCGAGCCCGACGCGCAAAAGTCAGTCATTCAACGCTACAGAATATTAAGCAAATCAAACGATATTCCAGGAGAACATATATACGGTACTGAAGAATTCTATTCTAGAGAACAACAGCAAGGTTCTCCAGTCATGACCAGTGAGCATTCTCGAGGCAAGGCCAATCAAAAGGTTTAACGGTCGGTGGGCCGCGGGCCACGGTGACGCGCGAGCTGAGGGCCCCGGGCCCCGAGCGGGCCACCACGGGCCCCGAGCGGGCCGCCGCCGGCCCCCACTCGGGTCACGGTGCCCCGCGGCGCGCTTTATTAACAACCGAGTAGCACTTATTATGAATTCGACAAGGACTTACGTGCGTGCCTAGTAAACTCCTCAAACAAATCGTCCCGATCTCGATTCTTAGGGATATTCCCCACGAATAACCGGTGATTGTTAAAGGAAACTGTTACGCCAATCTTTTTCCCCTTTCGAATTTCATAATCATTCAGCTGCAAGAACAATTCGAGGGAGAATAGCCTGGGCCGGGGCCGGGTCGCTGGTGCGCCCGCCCGGCTGGCGGCCGAATGACTGGAGAGACGCGGGAGGGACGCGCGGGAGGGACGCGGGAGGGGACAAGCGGGACGCAAGCGGGAGCCCGAGCCGGTCCACACCAAGCCCCACGCACTCAACCCGACAACTCTATAAACTCCTTAATTCATTCGAGTGACACTTTACCTGTTAATTTACCAAACTCTTCCAGTATCTCCTCTTTGCCTTTCGACTTGGGAATGTTGCCGACGAAAAGTCGCAGATTCGGTACGCTAATCTTAATTCTCAGAGTCTTCCCTGGTTTTATTTCGTGATTATCGAGCTGTGGGAAAAATAACAAGGGAACAATTTTGAAAAAGGGCGTCGTTGTTGACCCTGAGGGCCTTGACCAGCGAGGCTGGCCTCGTCGACGCGCGACGAGCGACGCGCGGTGATGACGGTTAGAGCCAATCGTAATGAGTTAACTGAATTTGGATGATAAGCCGACAGTGTTGTACGGAGCAAAGAGGAGAGCCTGAGATATATTAAATTCTCAGTTGGAGAACTTTTTGAAGCCAATTCAAAGTTAACCCTGTAAGTGGACCGTTTGATGAAGTGAAAATAAAAGAAGCGAGTACGTGTCATGGTAACAAAATAAAATAAAAATTAAAGCAACTTAAAATTGAACGAGGTGCAACAGTAAAGAACGGGATGATATCTCAGGACAAGCGAGGCTAGATCAGTTTATAGGTGTTATGTTTGCACATTTACACAAATTCAGTGATTATACATATTAATTGGACGGCGGCTGCTTGCCATGAAGCGTTCAACAAGTTTATGACTTTATATTGTTACTGTATCATAGATAGCTTACAAAAGGGAACAATTTAGTGCGAATGAGGTGCAAATGGCCGCCGTGAGCGGGATATTAATGACATGCTTTTTAAATGATAGAAGAAGCTTAAATCTAAATCTCCCAAGTGTGACTGTGAATATATTCGACAGGCAAATGATTGGGAACTTGCAAAATTACTGGCTGATGAGTAGTCTTGCAAGTGAGGCCGCGGTTTGGTCACTTCCGCTGCGCACGGAGAAACCATCAGGATGCTGCGGTGACATTCTAACGGGACACTAACAAGGCAGTACAGCGAGTGTGACGCACAAGGAACGTGATGGTTCCGCCAGGAGGGTCGCGCAGGCGGGAGTGACCAAACGCGCAGCAGCTAAGTGCTGTGATACTGTTAATCTTTCAAGGGAAATATACTTAAACATTTCGGCGAGTCACCTGAAAGTAGACGTCAAATTAGAATAAATTTTGTTTCAAATTAATAACACCAATTTTAATCAATATAAAAAATCATCCTTATTAAAGCTTTAGAGTTTTGACACAATTTTGTGTTACCAATCGTGATAGCTGATAATGAACAATTGCACCATTGTTTTAGTTTTGCGATAACACAGTGTGCTGTAATGTTGGCTATTGGTACAGATGTGCTCGATAACATCCATGTATCGCACAAAGATAGGTGCCGCCTGCCGCACTATCGGCGGCCGCTGCTTATCAAGTGTTGCAAATCGTCAAAGCTGCGGGGAAGCCGCGCTTGTGGCCACCTATAGCACCAATCTTTGTAGCAAATGTTTGTTCAACAACTCTACTGCTTATTACACTAAAGTTCGAGGGAGTGGTAATTTCCATTCATCATTGCTTGAGCAAACATCGATCGAGTGAAACTTAGGTTTGTTTCCAGCTATAGACGAGAGCGACATTGAAAATAAAAATGAATTTTTGAAATTATAGAAACGAAAAAAAAAGACATAGAACATCACGTGACATGCAGTAGCTACTCTAACATTTAGCGAATGACCAGTCCCCCGGACGACATCGAGTCTCTGACGCCACCTCGGACTGCTCGGCGGGCTTGGGGCTCACCTCCTGCACGGCGCGCTGCGTGGCCTCGCGCGTGGTGAAGGTCACGAAGGCGTAGCCGCGGTTGGTGCCTGTCATGGGGTCCATCATGAGGCGCAGGTCCCAGATGGAGCCGCAGCGCTCGAACAGCGGGATGAGCTCGTCCTCGTACATATCCTTGGGGATTTTGCCGCAGAACACCTCGCAGCCGGCGCCCGGCGTGCCGCCTTCCCACCCGGGCGGCGGCCCGCCGTACTTTCGTTGACCTGGACCACACCAGTTACCATTGTCAAAATCGATCAAATTCATAAATTACACGTAAGCTGTCAACACTTCGTAACAATGAAGAGACGATGAGGATTGCGTTCAGTTTTGGCACAATTCGTCTAAGAACCTAAAAAACAGAAGTCTCTAAAACTTAGGAATGGTGTGTTGCATAGATAAGTAACTAACGGCCCTAGGGCAAAACAAAAAACCTGGGGGGCCCCTATTTGTATGTGGGAGTGAATAGTGGAGCGGAAATGACAGACTTTTACTGACTAAAACGAGTTGCTATGATTCAAGTAGTGTTGCAACCTATTTTATTTAGATTTTGGTGAGAAAATTTTCCTCTAGTCCAAATAGAGGTTTACTACTCAGGTTTTGGGCTCCCCCAAGCCTGAGGGCCTAAAATTGGGTCATAAGGGACCAGGCATCCAATATGGCACGTTATTTGATTACTTGTCGAGACTGCGCGTGCCCACGTACCTCAAGCGTACGTTACATTACATGTTACAGAAGTCTGTGTGTACGAAAGAAGGTGACAAGAAGCAGTGACCGAGCGATAGCGATGGCATCAAATCTCCCGGTTCATCAGCTTCTCTTTACGGCTCGTTTCGCGAAGCATCACCTGTATTATAGTGGACATCCAACCCGTACACATAAAACGTTTTAGGGACACATTGTGCGTATAACCAAAAAGTAGAATTCCTAGCTAGAATCTATATTTTCCGAAATTTACAACCAGGAGGAGGTCGAGTGGGTGAATAAGTTACTTCTAGGCAAGCGTTCTCCATCGTCAGACACATCATCTCTTACCATCAGATGAGATAGTGATCAAAGCGAGCCCATTAATAATAATTTAAAAAAAAACTGTAGGGTATTTGTGAAGTTGCGCTGGTCGTCCTGTAACAGTGGGGGTCAGAGACGTCTATGACGCTACATAGGAACTAAAATTTCAAATCCTGCATAGCGGTATTAGTTCTTTGCGCGATTAGAACACATACAACTATCAGGCAGTTGCCCGGACCAGACCAAACACCTGTCTGGTCGAAGGAACCTCCCTTTTCAATGGAGGCTTGCGGGACTTTACACTGTTTCGCATACCTCTGAAACCTCACACCCACTGTCAAATGAGTTTGTTATTGGCGCATCGAGTGCCTGTGTTTAGAGCCCAGTAAAAGTTTGCATAAAACTGTATGTTACATTTGAATCGCAAAGGAAACGTTCAATTCCAATACCAATCTGATACAAACCATTGAATTACGGGTTCAAATAACAGTTTTATTGGATGTATTATGACAGATTCAAATATTTTGAATCAAATTCTAATGGGTCTGGCATCGTATTCTGCTTGCTCGAATCAGATTCCGATAGCAGTCTCTAAGGGTCACCGCACACGGGCCACAACCAGAAAACGCCGCCACATATTTCCTGTAAGTTTCATACATTTTCTATGGATTCGCAGCACACGAGTGACGCCGCCGGTGGCCGCCACACGCTACAAAACGCCGCCAAACGCCATTCGCGCATTTAAACCTTCTTCGAGAGAGTCCATTATTTATTTATTAAAACTTCATGCAACACAAAGGTACAAAGGTGGACTTAATGCCAGAGTTCTCTACCAGTCAACCATAGATTTAAAAAAGTAGAAGCCACCGGTCACATGCTAGAAAGAAAAATAGAAAAGAAAGAAACGTTTATTTCTGCCTCACACATTCTAGCATTATTGCTTCGCAGAAAGAGGCGACCGCCTGCCACTCCTTGAAGGAACAAAGGTGGGTGGGTTTTAGTCAGTAAAAGTCTAAAATACCTTCTCGTTCGAATTCAGTACAAATTCGCAGTTTTCCTAAAAAATTGCTCAATATTTAACGTGGTACCGCGCTGGTGGTATTTTTTTTAAATAGTGAAACAAATAATTGTATTGTCTTGTTCTTTTCAATTTGATTCTTGTTGAAGGTTTGAATACAAAGGAATTCAATTCGTCCAACCATCCAACACAAAATGTGAAAACTACAAATATATTTCCACATATACCTACATAATTCTACAAATTAATTAAAGGGCAACCTAATGAAGTACCTACGCGGTGTCCTTCGCGCTGCATTGCACGTAAAACTTGAGAACTTTATTCGCACATACCTACACTGTGTGTGCAATGTATTGCATTCACAATTTTATGTTATTGTTTTATTTTAACGAACGCAATGCATTTATAAGGTTACGAAGATAAATGTCGAAAAACAAGATCTCCAATCTTGTTTCTCTGCATTTAACGCGACAACTTTCCGAACTATCGATAAGTAATTGCTAGGCGAACTCAGAAATATTCTACCCGGTTAATAGATATGGGCTTATATAAGTTCTTACACATTTTTCATTTTTTTTTTAATTTTGGAGGCGCGAAACTTTTTCTTCGGTTTTCGTGAAACCCGAAAAGAAACATACCAAGAAAAACTTTTTCCTTAGTTTTTCACTTACTTTTTACTTCAGTTTTCGTGAAGTAACGGTTTCGCCACCAACATTGAAAAAAATACATATATATTCACCCATATATCTACTAACCGGGTAAACTGGTTAATAGATATGCCCCGGAAATTATACCCCGCGAAATTAAAATTTTCGTAAGTTCTTTTGTATTTTGCTGGCCAGTGTCAGGTGCTCCAGGCTATGTTCATGATTCTATGTTCACTAAAATATGATTTGCGACCGTAACAAATATGGCTTTTTTAAATTATATTCATTAAAATCATAAATACAGCCAGCTCAATTCAGCTAAACCTATTAAACAACTTTTTAAACTACCAAAATGCAAAAACTTGCGAAAATTTGTATTTCGCGGTTATTCTGTTGCATACACTTAACATAAAATGGTATCTATCACATACAATAATTACGAAAAACCATTAGAATGCGTCGATATTTGACTAATTAAACTATTTACAGATTCAACACACACTATCTTAACTAATATTGGTTGGACAAAGTTATCTAGTGTCAAAGGTCCCGAGTGGGTCCCTAGCAACTGCACTGACCTGTGGTAACATCTAACGTGTACCCGGTCCGGGCCAGTATTTGCTTGATCTTCTCTTCGTCGGGCCCCTTAACCTGGACAGTGGCTGCAAGCGCGGGCGCTCCTTGGACGCCCGCCCTGCTTTTCTGTCTGAAATACAACACATCACTGATCAATTCCTTTGCAAAGGTCATACTGGATATACCCCACTTGAGGTATGATCGAACTTATAATTGCTTTACCATCTTTTAAGGCCCATTTAGACGGTGCGTGTTTCTCGTCTCGAACATTCGATAATCGTAAGAATATAAAAGTTTCTTTGACTGAACATTCTTAAATTCTCGAACATTTTTTTAGATTTTTCTATCGGCAGTTGGAAAGAATAAATGGCGGTTTGAAATATTTTCTTTGTTAATATTGTCAAACCGCAATTTATTTCCATGTCCAGAAGCTCTACCACGAACTCTTAACGCGATCCATTTGACGGCCTAAATTGAACTGATAAAGAGATGGAGCAGTATAGGGTGTATAGCTCTATCTCTCTTTCTCGCTACCTTGTTTGACATTTTATTAACACGTCTTGGTAAGGCCCCAGCAAATTTTCCGGAGTATTGTTATAAAAAATACGCAATACGCACTCGCCATAATTATAACTCTTAAAAAGAATTACTTACTGCGCAAGCAATTGTTCTAAGTTAAGAGTGGCCAAGACATTTTGGCCGTAGGTACTGTACAAAATTTACCTCAAAATTTAAGTCAGTCCTTAGTATGTCTGCGAGTTTTTGAAAGGGGTAAAGCCATGTCGAAGTCGACTACTCATAGGTACAGTCAGTAACGAAATTCAATTTCCAACTAAACAGATAGAAAAATTTAAGAAACTTTCGTAGCTCACCGTTCAAAAAGGTTAGGCAAAAGTTCCTAAAGTTCGTGGTGCATAACTTCTACATCATATTGCGCGAAAACTTGTAAAGGTCTTGGAGAACAAACTCCGTCAGCAGTTCGCAAAGAACGCTACGAATCCGAGAAATAGGCGGGAAATCTTTCATGTACGAGTTTTCTCGAAGGAATTCTACTCAGTGATAAACTTTCCTAGGACTTGAGGTCCAATTAAAAGAAACTTTGACATTGTGCAGTGACTGTAAATTACTTTAGTAGACAAATCTAGGAATCAAACCTAGATCATCATCACCTTCAGCAGCCCTGTTACTACGCTAACCTAAAACCGTTCTCGTGAATGACTCACGAATACCTCTTGATACAAACCCAATTTAGGTCGAATTATAGCTATTAAAATTGAAAACCAAAAATTGCACAGCCACTAAAGGTGATTCCAATTAGCATTTTATTAAATCTCATCACAAACAGGTCCTGCATCACGACTGCACAGGGGCTAATGACCATCCGTAATCTAATCTTGCGACGGGCGGCGCAAATAAACACGAGGACACAAGCAAAATGATCCGTCAGTCCGTCACGGAGCGAGCATTCCAGCTACAAACACTGTGTCGCGTACCAATTAACGACTCACTTTCTCGCCTCATCGACCGTTTGATCTTAAACTCAAGGGAACCGTCGCAACTTGTAACAATGAACCTACTCTCGCTGCCTTTATTAAAAGAGAATTAAAACACAAGCGACTGCCATGTGATCGAATTAAATCTCGCGATTTGAAAGCGCTTACCGACAGACATTCTCAACGCATCTTTCTACTCAATAGAAATCAAAGTATCACGATACCGTGTGCCACCTATGCACAGTGTACACGCGGCATAACAAACAATTATAGCTATTAACAGAGTAGCTTGAAAGCCATTTCAAAAGCCACTACTACCTACCAATCAGAGCTAGCACGTTAATGCTGGCTGGCTTCGAATTGGCAGCCTCGGAGGCACGATTATGCTACTTAGATACGAGTGCTAAACTTTGCAGAACATGCCATCTCTGCCTAGGGTCATTATGAGGGCATTTCAGACGCGGCAATCATTTTTATTGCATTTTAATAGTCGGTATCGAAGTGACCTCTTCTTAAAAAGGTCGGACAGTTCGACACGAGATATTTAATTCGGTAGACTGAAGGAACAATGACTTTGATTGGCTCGAAACTCCCTAACCGGTGACTGGCTTTGTCAGGCTTGAAGCTGTGCAAAAAAGGTGTTTTTAAATTGTGCGTCGATTTTCAACATTGCCATTCCGAGACAAGGCCGTGCAGTACATAAAACAGCATCATTTCCTAGTTACTGAGGCAGAGGGCCGCGAGATTTAAATTCAACGGTTGTCCGCAACGCGGCCTACAATATGTCAAATCAATTTTTCAAGATTGTGACCCAGATATAACGGGCAGTTTGGCAATCATCCAATATTTTGATCGTGTTGCTATGCGAAATAATACAACGTGGGTACTCACCTATAGGTCTTCATGACTCCACATAAATAAGCACTTTTATTAGATACATGCTCGAGATTTGAATCTAAAAATTGTCCAAGAACACTTAAAGCACCGTCGGATGGAAATTCTTTTAAGGCATCTAACGCACGTTCATCCAGTTCGGCGTGCGCTAGCTTTCCAGTCTTATAAATGTCGTCGAGCTTGGCTGCTACCTGGAAACGACATTATATTCACCATTAAAAATAATTTCTACCGATGCGATATAGAAATCACGGTGTACGAGTTTCGCACGGAGGTTATTGCAGTGTGGGTAGGCAGGCACATCATTGTCTATACCGTTTTTAGTATCGCTTGTGTGTATGTGGTTACATTAAAGATTACTCGTGGATCTTTTTGAGTTTAAAGAACTCAATCCATGGATGTCGCAAGCAATTTTACTGAGATAGCCTCCAGCAGTATCTATTATAGCCTATTTAAAGGGTGGTGGACAAGAGGCGGGAGAAAGTTAAGGCCTTTAACTTTCTCTCGCCTCTGAAAGGGTCAAGTGCGATTGACTATATTTACGTGAATGATAATGAAAATGTATCTATTGACAATTGCTTCAATACTATAAAGTAAACGATTAACTTTTTGCTTCAATTGGTGTCAATCACGTAAATATTGTCAGTAGCAATTGAACGTTTCGAAGGGGTTTATTGATCCTCCCACGTAAAAAGGCCCGTTACGTACGATTTAGCGTGCGAATTCGATTAGGTGTTATCGGACATAACTGCAATAAATTATATTGTAATAGATATTATATCATTTACGGCCCCTCGATGATAGATTCATTCACTGACCATCGCAATTCACGTCGATGAATAGTTATGTGAAAATAAGGGATGCCGAAACGTCACCATGTTGGCAAGTATACGAGGCTATCTACATGCATGCATCAGAGTGGTTTCTTGTTAAATAAAAGGATATGAGCTGCAAAGGACAGTGACGAGGAAAATTACTCAGTGCCGCCCCCCGCTGCCCTCGGCCCTCGACGCATACCAGTGTGCATTGCCCTCTTGCGTAGGTACAAGGATTTCCGAATGATAAATTTGTCAACATATAGGTAATACCTACCTACAGGACCGTGGGTAGGTAGGTAGTTGGCAAACTACATGGAAATGCCACCAGTGTGGACAACCCTTATCAGAATATAGTCGCAATGAAACACTGGCGAAAATTACATCGATACGACGATATGTTTGTATAGTTACTATTTCAAACAAAAAAAAAACTGTATTTAAGCATTATTATGAAATTACAGTAATTGATAAAGCATAGACTGCTACTGGTATTTTTTACGATTTTAACAAAAATTGAACAAAAGCCACAAAAATTAATTTATACAATTGAATAGCATTCTGGCTGGAATATTTTTTTAAAACATGCATGCCTGTATGCATGCACTGCAGGTGCCCAGATAATAAATGGCAAAGGTCAACACTATCAAAGAGAGAAAGTGCAAACAAATGCTACCAACATAATGTTTTGTTTCAAGCATTTAATTTTTCAGTTGTGGCAACCTGAAGACTGGAAACCCCACATGGGATTCTTAGAACTAGACTAGGTATGAGATAAGAATTATGAATCACATGTACCTACTTAGTTGGCACTAAACCTGTTTTATTACCTATATATTGATGTTTAACTTACTTTTTATTACAGCTAGGTACTGAGTACATCAAACATCTGAGGATTTTTTTCTGACTTTTCTAGATAAATTTTCTTAGATATAAATTGCCTTGGGGAAAAAACAAGCTTGGCTAGGAGCTCTGATCTAGAATAAGTACTGTATAGGGATTTGAATACTATAACTGCACTTTATTTTTACTACAGAAGCCCTAATACAGTTTTAGTAAACATCCAGTTACTCATTTCTAGTTATTTTTAAAATAACTAACAAAAATCTTATTAGCAACATGTACATGAAAATTCCACAAAATGTATGAACCATTATTATATATTTCCAACTAGAAACCAGATAAGAAAAATATTTTTTAATTCTAATTGGAGTCTAGTTGGTACCCCCACCTATCAATAATAAACTTAGGTGGGGGTTCAAGATATATTTGTATATTGATTGGTGGGGGTACTAAGTAGACTCCAATTAGATTTTTTTAATTTATTTAATACAAAATAATTTTAAATAACAGATAATGGACTCTATTACAATATTATAGAGTACAATATAGCTTTGCTATGAAAACTAAAGCAGTTTGATAGAAACCACTGTGGAGCTTCATCGAGACGGGTAATGCTACAAGAGGCCAACTATTAAGTACCTAGTACTTGTAGACTTCTAGGCTATTTACCTAAACTATATAATAGAAATAGCACTAATTTACACTACTGCAACTCTAGAACATGTGAGGAATGGAGTTGTCTACCAAAGTTGGGCAAGTACAATTTTTATATCGGCAAAAATTTTTGCAAAAAAAAAATTGTTTCAAGCAGTTGATATGTTTCAATAACCCTAAAATAAATAGGCCATGCACTAATATAACTCACAATATTACTAGCTACTAGTCATCAAATGCTTACCTTAGAATCCAAGCCGTAGTCAATGAGTTTGCGATAATCCGGTGTCCGGCCAACATCGGAGTCCTTCCCAGGTACCTCTTCAATGGGTATTTCTCCATTGCCCTCCGCCATTCTGCACATTCATCAACATTTTACACACACTACACTCAACTGCTGCAATTTTGTGATATCAGATAAAAGTTTAGAGTAAACTTTACTGAGTTTGTGCACTAGAAATTAGGATCTCTTATGGCTTGCCTACAGTACAGATGATGTCACCCAGCAGCGATTCAAGGAAGCCACGCGTGTGAGCAATGCCAACAAATATTTTTTGGATAACAATATATTTTCATATTTACATGTGGAAAAGAATAATATTTACCTTTATTTCGTAATTTTTGTAATTTTGGAAGAAAATGATAACTCTCTAATCGTCCGAAAAACAAAAAAACAAATGATGTTCAAACATATGAAACTGTGAAACAATGGGATTGTGCACTCCTCATTCCATCCGGGTGAAGGTGAAATTTCAAAAAGCGAATGCGCGTGTCATTGCATTCTTTTAGTGAAGTGACACAATTTTAAGCCTAAAAAACGAAAATCGGAATTATGTCAAAAAATCTAACAACACCACTAATATAAAGGAGATGCGAATTCCGGCGGTCAATGACCGAAATAACACAGCAAACTATGACAGCTCTTTAGAAACCGCTTCACATATCACTTTTAACGAATAATCACTTTAAAACACATTTACAATCCTCTTGGAGCAGAATATAAACACTAGAAACTTTCCACGCATTAAACTTTGGTGAATGCAAAACTGCAATAAGTTGAGAGTGCAACTGCATTGCACCCGATAAGAACCGGCCGGCGCGCGCCTCAATTTCCAAAAAGAATCCAGTTGGAATCACTACAAAGGATGCCAGAAGATAGAAAACACTTCAATACACATTCACTGAACGACAAAATCAATCAAAAGCACTGTACACGAAAATAATTACCTATTAATTTTGCTAGTTGGTGGCCGAGACAGATATGGCGGCGCGACGTCAACGTGACCGCCAGTACGGGGTTCTCATAACGACGCGCGGGACATGCAACGAGGAGTGCATTCAAAGTTTAAAAGGCACTTAATTTCTTTGTTAACTTTTAACTACCTCTCTGTTTTAAAACTAATTGTGAACGCATCGAAATATTAAGTATTTTATTGCACAGAGAGTTTTTGCAATGGTTGCGATTGCGAATAATTTTGAATGTGAAAGAGCGCGGCGCGTCGCGCAAGGCTGCCGGCCGCGAGGTGAGACAGGCTAGCGGCAAGACGGCGACGAGCGAGAAGCCGAGAATGAAGGGGGGAGGGTGTTGCAACCGCCGGTGCAGGCGTGCAGCAGCGACGCCGCACCGAGCTCGCCTGCATACTTGCATACATACGCACACTTGCAAACCCTTTGACCTTCGTTACTCGCAATCGATTCACTGCCAGTTTTGTCTTTGTTGTTACAATTAGTTGCGTACTTTGATTTTGTCTCTAAGCGTTGACCATTTAAAAATAAACAAACATCAATCTTATAAATAATAGTCATCTGACAAAATTACATATTTATACATGCCTTATATTCAAATGGTCTTCTAACTAGAATCTCACAACAATTTAAACCATTAGTTATCACCAGAATAAACAAAAGCACCCATTGATAAGTTAATGCTGTCAAACAAAGCGTCTCGTTAAATAAAAATTGGTCCTCTAATTAGAATCTCACTAGATATAACATTTTAAGTTATAGAAAAACTGCGATTATTAGACTAAACAAAGGAACCGATACTTATTGGAATGCTAACATAAATTCTATCTAAACTTGTTAGATTGATAATTCTATTAATTCATGAATCCCCAAGCGACCACCGGTGGCCGCGCATCTATTGTCTTACTATTGTGTCTCCAATTGACGGTATCTGAAGGGTTAAGATTTAAAATTTTGAAGCTTATACAAAATATTTCGGTTTTTTCATTCAACATAAAAAATCACACGGTTACTAATCGACGTTGTCCAATAGTAGAACAAGGTTCATTACTCTTTGATATGGAAACGAAGGGATAAAAGAGTTAATCGCAATAACCCCTCGCCTTTAGTTCGCTTACACCTGCTGATCATCGAAGCCGTATGTATTCGCGACACATACACATATTTAAAACTGGCCTTCGTACTTCACGTGTATGTGTAAGTAAGAAACTCGGATCTGTATCCGTCGCATTATGTGGGTAGGTAGGTAGGGCAGCTACTGCGGGTGCCTCGTTTTGAACGGACAAGGTTCCAATGCGGTCCTTTTACTGCTAATATGAATCTTAAAGGCAGGCAATATGAAGTCGAATATAGCTCATACACTCGATGCAGACTCTTCCTTTCTTTACAAAGAAAGAACTTTGGTGTAGTGTGTCTTGTAGCACCACGACAGACACACTTCCTTTCTCACATTTTCTTAATATCAATAGCGTTAAAATATAGCAGCAAAACGAACTCTCACCGAGTTTCCGGCGTGTTGGTTAAAGTCTTGTGAAAAAGATTATGCTCACACGATAACTTTAATTAATATCCCATGGTAAATAATTATGAAATCAGCATGATAGTTGAAAAACCGATAATTTATTTTTTACTAAACAAACCGTTAAATGCAATAGGACATCACTATTTTTGAATATTGACAAATAAATTAGGAATTTGGTGTCATTGTATCTTTTTCTGGTGATTTATTTCGTTTATTTTGAATAAAATCAACCAGTTCTTTCTGAATCATTCAGTCACCATAAATAAAACTTTTTGGACACACCTGGAAGGATTGCAACTTGTAAGTAATGTTTGACTTCATTTTCATTGATGGGAATTTAATGAATACTTACATCATTTTAATAATATTACTCACCAGTTCACGGGACCTTAGAAATAGCTCGAACCATCCGTCACGGACACTCACATCTATAAATAACCATTTTGCAAACACATAGCACAGCAAGCTCGCTCCGCTTGCCGCGCCGCGTACTACATTTCGCGATAAGGTACCTACTTGTGCGTATTTTAAATACGTCAACAGTTCATTGACCCCCGCGCGGTTTCGCATCGTACGTTGCTTGCTGAATTTATTGTGTCTGTAGATTTGTGGGTCACTGTACTAGCTGACGTCAAATTGGGGGCCCAGACGACGATGACGTCACCTTATCAAATTAAACTAGCCGGTGATTCTAGTTCTATTTTATAATAACGTGTTCACAAAACGAGTACTACGAATTATAATAGCCGCCCTAATCTGACCTGACTCCGTTTGAATAATAGTGTAAGTAATCGTGTCTATCATGTGTGCCGAGGTCATTGCTATTTGTTTATTTTTTTGTTAAATTCAAGGGCGTCTTCGCGGCCGGCACGAGTAATCATCGACGCGTCGCGTCGCAAATATTTTTATTATGTTTTTATAATATTGCATCTTATATGTGTACCTCGTGGTACGAAATTCTAGTTATCTGTGATTCTAATACCGAAATATTTGATTGGACATTAGTTGCGAAGTGCAATTAAAACGTGGACGATCCTTGCCGCCTATTGTCGTTGAGGTTTTCGACCTTTGCAAAATGCGCGGCGCGTCGCATATTCAATAGACCACAAATTGTTTTTTTTTTACTATAGACACGTCTGGCTGGCCCTGGTGTCACAGATGTGGTGTGCCTATTATAAAATGCTGCGTTAAAACAAGTAGCGCGCTATTTGAAATTCGCAAAGCGTGTTTTGTTTTTTTTTATTATTATGTTAATGATGTGCGCGGTCTATTAGTTAGTACTTAGTTCCTATAAAGATAAGATTATTGTATTAAATAAACACGTACCTATTTAAATTCATTATTTTATCAGGCATGAAGTTGGTGTCCTAAATTCTTGATTTTACTTCAGTGCAGCATCACTGCAGCAATAGCACGCAGCCAAGTTCACGTTGCTGCCATGGATTTCATGATAGTTACGTAATTCGAATAAGACTAGCACGCACACAAATGCACTATCGTGAATCAATGTTGAGTTCCTCATTTCTAATTTTCTACGTTAACATAGTGCGTCGAAGACCGGCCTCTTGAAAATGTAGATCATTAATGGGGGCGTTTGTTTTAGCGCGTTGCCAATTAAACGTAATGATGACGTATTAGCTTTAGCTAGCCCACGCTGATATTATAGTAGTATGCGCATTTTTTTAAAGTATTAGTTAGGAACGGTAGAGTTGATGTTTACATTTTTACCGGTAAATGTTCTTCTTTATTTAAAAAATTGTTTGAATTCAATTCATGATCGTAGACCACTAGAGACGTATCCGGTCTACTATAGTAAATGACATGTTTTTTATTATTCAACAAACTAACTTTAATGTATGCCGAATCAATGAATATTTGCATAATTAAAAGCAGCTAAGATACAGGAAGAGTTGCGTATCTGTAGCATTAGAAAAAGGTACCTACATAACATGTTTACAAGGTAGGGATGAATGAAAATCGAATTTGCGTAAGATAATTTCTTAGAGCAGGAAGTTGTCAACATTCTGTTTTTGCTTAATCCTTCATTGATTTCTTCTATGTATTACGATTAACTTATTCGCCAGTAAACCGTAATATTTCAATACCTAATAAATTCATACAGGTAGTTTGATATTTCTTAGTAATTGTGGTGGGTATGGCTGTATTTCTCGTAAGTAGTTAATTCGTCGATAAGTCAATACACAACATGATGTAGATTTCTATTGAAAACTTAGGTACAGTAATAATATTAATGTTTTCATGTCTGTAACGAATATAATTTCGATTTCTTTTTGTTTACGCGGGAAATCATCAAGTTGCTTTGATCGCTGTGATTGGTGCGCGAGGCTATGACAGACTTACTGACTAAAACCCAGTATTCCTTCAGTTGCTCTTCTGTGAGGGCCACGGTAAATCTTTCAGACAATCTCGCAGCCCTGGCAGGGTCTTTCTATTTCTAAGGTCCGAAGTTGTGGTATGGTATGGTAATAAATCATACTTTTAAGAAAGTTTAAAATTATAGCCTTTTCCAAATTTCTAAGCTGTGTCAGATTTGTTTAATTTCAGGTTAGTTTTGGTTGGATATTTTCATTTCTATCATCAAAATTCGTTTCTGATGGCGGGTTCTGTGAAGATTTCAGGAATTTCCTTAAATTGATATAAGATTGTTTTTTTTTTTGTTAGGCTGTTCTGTCCCACTCCTGGACAAAGGCCTCCCTCCACTAGATATAAGATTAATTATTATTGTTATATTAAATGTACATCTTCCGAAGGAAGAGAGGAAAGAAAGTCATATCTTTGGAAGGCCTCCAAAAAGCTGGACCGATGACCTGGTCAGTGTCTGCTAGATGCGTAAAGCACAGGACCGGTCGTTATAGCGGCGCTTGGGGGAGGCCTATGTTCAACAGTGAACGTCTTTCGGTTGATATGATGATGATGTTGATGATGAAATGTACATTTTTATTTTGTAAGCTTGTTCTGTACATCGCCTTGGATTTTGTAATCTGTAACTTTGTGCATGTAACGTACCAACTTGTAAATAAATATTATAGGCACTCATACAACGATTTTGGTATTTTTTATTAACAAAATAAAATATAATTTGTTGATGTGGAGTTCCACATCACCAAATTGGTTTCCTTAAACAGTTGAGTAAGAAAACCACAGATGCGACTTGGTGAACTCCGCATTGATAAGCATCACGAGTGGCAATAAGATATATCTCGATTAAGATAGTTAAGCGACTATAACGAAGCTAATTTAAATAAATTGTACTACTGGTAATGGATGAAAATAATATGTACCTACTATCAAACTTATCTAATGATGAAGTCAGAATGTAGGCACCGGATTTAAGTAATAAAACAGTGTTTCCTTCCTAGCCGTTTTTGGACTGATTGGAATTTTCATAAGATTTTAATTCCCTGGTAGGTAAGTATAGAACTTTTACACTGTTTAGGTTTCGTTCCCACAACAAAATACAACCGACTTCCAAATAAAAAACTCAAAACAGCCAAATAACTTTAACGGTGTTAAATAAAGAAAAACCAAAATTAGAGATACTGACTTCAGGCTCAGGCAGTCTTTTAAGTTTAAAGTATTTTGCACTGTTTTGCGTTTTTCCAACAAGCACTTTAAAGGGCATGAGACTTGTAAAATTCAAAATACCATTTATGAATTAACAAATCATTACTAAACTTTAAAAAAGTCGAACAGCACTTATGGCTGCTAGAGACAATTTTTAGGAGTACAAAATGAAACTCATTGACTACGAATGAAGAAAACTACATCGGTAGTTAACAACAGGTGCACAATTATCGACGCAATTTGTAATTTCCTTAACGAAATTACTCGAGCATTACCATGTGGCATGTAAAGATGAATGTACGTATCACTATTTCCATCACCATAGATCTGCGAGTAAATATTAGTTTCCCGCGCAAGACCACTTTATCCACCGCCATGCGTTTCGAGCAATAATTAAAAATAAATTCATAAAAAAAACAAAGTTCTACTTGTGCTTTGTCGCAAATAAAATAAACAGAAATGTAGCATTCTATTTCGCGATGGACTGGGAGGTTGTCTTTCCAATTAACATTTAGCACAAACTAATGCTAAACCAATTTTTATTTATATTTGTTGCCCAAATCCACCGAATCCTACGGGATGGACAATATAAATATCAGCGCAAATAAATAATACCTAAGTTTAAAAAAGCAGACGCTGTAAACCAAGAGGTTTAACAATAAGTTTGTTCACAGTGAAAATCTTGCAGACTGCCACCAAAGTTCGTCCACAACAAGCTTATCCATTCCAGACAGACGAGAGTGGTTTGTTTACAAAACACGACAGTGGCGCCACTCTCGCCAATAAACTTCGCCGTCTGTTAATCTTAATATAGTCCACATAGAAACTAAAGGTGAACGATCAAAAAAATAAGAATTCGTTTAATTGGCTTTCAAATCACTCACCTTACCAATTGTAAAAGTATGATATCTACCGTCCTGCACTGAAAATTGCACTACCGTTTCACTTGTAATTTATTAACTCACTTAATTTTACGAAATAACAAATAGCAATAGACTGCTGTAAACTTATTTTCATTCAAACTTAAAACTTAATTCTAACTTGGATCCACTTTCGTTGGTCACTCTCATTTGGCAATCTACTTTAAAATAAAATTGTGAATAAGAAAGTGTTATTGCACCAAACAAAATTTACAATTCAAAATTGGAATTGGATCGTCCCATAGGTAGAACTGACCCTATTTAACCTCAACAATTGGGGTTTCTTAGCGGAAAATAAAAGAACAAGAATTGTCACTGGTCGTAAAAGATTACTCTCACCTATCACAATTTCTCCCCATTGTTCGGACATCCATTAATTTTTTTATTTCTTTATGCCGTGGCAACGGGTTTGTCTGCTCTTCGAACAAAAGCATAATGGATGAAAAGACGGCACGGTTAAATTATACAATTCATAAGACGGGTCCGGACGGATGTATGGAAAGTTCGAAAGGAACCTATCCAGACAGAAGGGTGAAAGGTCTAAATTCATTGTGACATCTGACCTCTTCTATCCGTCTATTATGTGTCTAGGTTATTATGTAGGTAAGGGGTATCTATCTTTTGATTATTCGCAAGCCCTTAATCCTTTTCTGCAAAATGAAATCGATGAGAAACTTTCTCACAAGATGAAAGAGATTCTTTTGAGTGATTCCTGTTATAACTTACTTTTTAGGGTGCAAACCTGTTAATAGACTACTAAAAAAAAATGCAATTGCCCTTAGATACACGTTCAGTTACATTCAACACATTAATTAATTACATCAGATACCTGCTTCTACAGTTTTTATTTATTATTTGATTAATATTTCTTTATAATAAGCGGACATGACGTCCCTTCCCTTAATGTTTCAACACGTAAACAATGCACAAACTTAATCTTATTATAAAATTTCAAGTGTCACCACTTGTGTTAGAAAGCCATTCATCAATTTCTGAGATGCTCGATACCGACCGCAACGAAGCTCCCATGAAAGCTAGTCTTAGAAATAAAAGCTAATAAGTCCAAACACACGTTTGAAAGGCCTATTCAGTTCTATAAGCGTAGTACCACCCTACCATTAAGAAAAATCCAGTTGGGCCGCAACTTAGCATGGGAATGTTCAGGGGGTCAACGCCATTCGTTTCGCGTACTTGTCCTGGGTAAGCAGTGCGTATTATTATTTCGATAGATGTTTTTATTTTAGGGTCTGAGATCCGGTCTGAGCGCCCCCTCGCCTCCTTGCGGCCGGCTGACGGTGTCGGTCGTCTCGGCTCATGCTCCTTTCGATATATCATCTTGTGATGTTCAGGACCATTTTTATTAAAAATTACCTTATTGATAAAACTGTTCGAGACACGAAATATTGAAAAAGGACCGACATTTGTGTAGAAGATTGTAGAAAATATTTTCCGTTGATCTCAAGTTATCAATGCTTGGTCACCAGTAAATAACTTTGATAAATTAATGATATGCTAAATAGATATACTTAAATATAAAATTATAAATCTAGGCTACTGAGATACGCTAAGAGTAAAGACCGATAAAGCGGTATAAAATAAAGTGACTTTAATAACGTTAATATATTTCAAGATCAATCAGTGGGCATATAAGTACTAAGCAAAATTATAAAAATATAATCATTCCCAAATGGAATATGGTCGAATGTGCAACACACCTCGACGCGACCGGTTCTCTTGATCAATCTCAGCCATTGAAATCGCGAAAGCTATGGCCGGTGCGAATTTCACACCAGTCTTGTCTAGACTCTAATAATGTCGCAATAGGCAACCTAGGTCTGATCATTGCCTAGAACTGTGAGAATAAATAACGGGCCGCAACGCATGATCGAGTTCACTCGTTTTGTTATAATCTAGTTTACAGTACATAAGTAAAGTTTGGTATGAGAATTTATTTCTTTGTATTTTAACCCTTCAGATACCGTCAATTAGAGACACAATAGTATGACAATAGATGCGCGGCCACCGGTGGTCGCTTGGGGATTCATGAATTAAAACACGTGTCATATGATTTATGTATTTTTAGGATCTTTGCAACCCTGTCTTTTTTTACCGAATAGGTTTTTCTCATGTAACATAGGTACCTTTTGTATAGTTGCCTGGTTTAAGAAGTCTAATTTACGGATCCATTTTAATTATTTGCAATTTTGCCATAGCATTTCCTACCTAGATCGTCACGGTCTCGGCCGGTAACTGTTGCTAAGTACCTAAGCTTACACTACAGTTAAGTCAATAAACTCTATCAGATTCCATTAAAAATGCAGTTTTATTTTTTGATAGCCATAAAAAGTAAATTACTTTTTAAAACAATAAAAAAAAACCTTTCTTCAAAATCGAAACAGTGAGCAAATATAATCAATTTTATCACGCCAATCAATTACTTTCGAATACCTGTAATCACGGCATCACGCGATACTGGCCCAATTGACGGAAAGACAATTTTTTACACTAAGGCTAAGAACTTACAGCAGTAGTACTGGAAGCTCTTACAGCCGTTAGATAGGCAATAATGGCGTAAGTATGGCATGTCATCTAGCCTTTCTACCGTTGAGATCTATAAGATGTGCAAGTAATTAAAAGGCTCGGCATGTATGAATCGTTACGCTATTTACCCATACCAGGTGAACTAAACTCAAAGCAGTTAATGTTGGTACCGTTCTTGGTAGTTATTACATGCTGCAATTTCATAATGAGTTCATAGTGTGGTGGCACATCACCTGTACAGAGCCTGACAAGTGCTCCACGCTCCACCATACTGATCAAACAGTACCTACTATCAGCATTCATTTAATTGGCTGGAGCCATTGCATAGCCATCTTAACCCTTCAGATACCGTCAATTAGAGACACAATAGTAAGACAATAGATGCGCGGCCACCGGTGGTCGCTTGGGGATTCATGAATTAATGAATGACCTTTTAAGGAAGGTAACCTTCTATTTGGGTGTACACATAACACTTAAAACGTTCAATTACTTTGACATGAAAATGAAGGAAATAAGTAAGTACGAGTATGGCAAACTGACCAAAATGCTATCCTTTCACCTTACCTTCAAGTTAGCTAGGTTTCAAGCATATTTTGGTCTGAAAACTTGAAAATCAACGCAATATACCAGAAAAGTCTAAATACAAACCTGAATACATCATTCAAACATGTAAATAATGATATTGTAGAAACTAGTTGCAAACATTACGAAGGAATGCATAGCATGCGCGATCGATTTTCGACCTAGTTGGGATTGCGAATTGACTGCAGCCAAGTAAGTACAGTGGCATGTTTTATATATCCGCAGAATTAACTGGAACTTTAACGAGCCAGCTGTCAAGTCATTTGACCCTTAATTTGTCCTTAGCCGAGTAATTTTGATAGGAAGCAATACACGAACGAAATTAATGTGTAATGCATCATCTCTGCTCTAAAGACCGCTCATTACTTTATTCAGCTGTAAGTCCATTTAGTGATTTGATGATGATTGCGGAATAAAAGAAGTTGCGGTAATTATTCGGTAAAAGGATGGTAGGAGTGCCAGATTGTGATAAGTCCTAATCAAAGTTCCGCGCATAAGATTGTTTTTTTTTCATGAATAAATCATTTAAGTACTGCAAGATGGACATCGTCATCGTAGTTTTTTTTTTTCACTTTGATGATGGCTTGGAAGTGGTGTAGTAAATTAGCCATTAAGTATCTAATTATTGCTTGATAAATTAAAAATGATTTTATTCGATTCTTACCTTTCCACCATTTGCAGACGTTTATTCGATTAGCATTAAAAAAACCTAGGGGAAATTTCTGAATGTAGGTGACGAATCAATCTCTAGTTACCTAATCGTTAACACAGCAAAACTAAATTACTGTTATCGTACGTACTCATTTGACGACCTTATTTGATACAATTATCAAAATCTTTATTTAATGTTGGTAATGGTGCCTAATATCTACAACGTTAGAACAAAAAGAAAGCTGAAAATATTTTAATGCAGTGTACTAAATGACGCCAGTGCTGAAAACGCTGCCATAGTAACAGTGCCACACTAATTTATAACAATTCACAGTTGGTTTCTAACTCCACCTCGAACAGTGGGACAAGTTGATTAGATCAATAAAGACTTCCTGCAGACGGGTTGTTGTCTACAAAATAGAAGCCTTAAAAGTATATACCGTCCGTCGCAACACATGCACTGCCGCTAATGCATGTGGGACGCCGCCATCTGTCTGCCGCTTTGCACGCACCATGCCTGTATTAAAACTTCAGAAATGACGCGACAAATCGATAATTTTATTTTGAACTATCTATTAAACTTGAGCTATTAGCGTAGGTACGACTTGGACCTGCATTAGAATGTTA
The DNA here is from genome assembly GCA_949319445.1 of Mythimna lalbum. Lineage (NCBI taxonomy): Eukaryota > Metazoa > Arthropoda > Insecta > Lepidoptera > Noctuidae > Mythimna > Mythimna lalbum. The sequence goes on along the minus strand of OX439356.1, from coordinate 3,631,653 downwards.
ATGCTCCGTAGTATATATAAAAAAAACAATATTTCACTAATTCCGTAGAAAAATTGAAATTGTACTTTGGAATATTAAACTAAGGTAAGTAATTGAAACCTTGTTAGGTGTAGAGTTAACTATAGGGGCATGTACCTAGGTAAGTATATGTATATTTTAAGCAGTATAGCAGCATAATTCACTATGCCTATGACAAAATGAATTTTATAATATTATATTTATTTATGTATTTATATATTATATCTCTACAACGTTCCTATACCATTATAAACTTATAAAAACGAAATTAAAAACTAAAACACATAATAGGCGTCATTACATTATGGCATTCCGCGATCTTTTTCAAGCAATCTGGAATTACTCTACTAGGTATACTATTCCAGATAGCTGTTTGTAAAAGCCATAAAATTAAATGCTAATATCACAATTACATAGGTAAGTATGAGGTGGTATGAGGCTTTAGAATGAAACTCCCGCCATTTTATGTAATGGCGCGAAAGCCTTCTACCTACCTCGTCTAGTGTCTAGTCGTCGGTCGTCTACTATGGAGCTATAGACTACATTATTTTGAGCGTGTTTGAAACTCATTGAGTTATTCAGATATTGCTGCTACACAATATATAATCACTCTACTGTTTATTGATATTTACGGCAATTTAAATCGCATGCAAGAATAATTAATGCCGGAATTTGCTTTAAATAGTGCTAAATACGGTCTACGTTCAGATCTCCTTACTAAAGGATAAGTGTAACTGACGCATCTTGACTCATATAATCTTATTTTTATAATTATAATGACATGATTTCCTAAGAAAGTTTCATTCTTCCATCTGCTTGCTTAGTTCCCAGCAAGAATTTTAGGGCCCGGTTACCATAAGTTCTGGAGCACTGCCATAAGTGCACATTTTCGGACCGAGTGTAATAGATTCGACGTCCGATAAAGACCAGGCCCGAGTAGACCCACGGAGCGCTGTGTTCCACGCACGCCCTAAAGAGATATCATACCGAGAAGTCTACACGGGGATCTTGGGATCCATGATTTTTTACGGGGTTCTGGTGTAGACGCAATCGCTGCGCAAGTGGTCGGCCTGCCGGGTAATATACCACAAAGGATACTTGTACCAATATGATAGATATGCATTAGTTTATAACAGCATCTGCTCTGGGTAAAACCTTGACTTTACTGGCTGTTTTCTACAGGATCTGGTACGAAATGAAAGCTTTCTAAACTGAGCAGCGACCTTCCTATCTGTGGATTGCAGACTTCCTGAGAGGCACGTCCATCCGAGGGGTACCTAATCAATGACTACTTATCCAATCAATCCTTACTTCCTTACTAATATTATAAAAGCGAAAGTGAGTTTGTTTGTTTGTTACGTCTTCACGCCTAACCAATTTTGATGAAACGTGGTACACGGATAGACCATGTCCTGAAATAGGACATAGGATACTCTGCTCAACCTTTATAAGATTCAGTGCGCGGAGTGGGAGTTGTTTTTTAGTTATTAACGCGGTCAAAACTCTCTGATTGGTTAAGAACTTTGAGCGGGCCAATCGGAGTGCCGAAAGTCATCTCATCAATGGTCGATTGCGCTAATGTAAAACAAACTCGCATTTTGGTTACATCGGGGTATTGCATAACTTAATTCCACACATCCACATCGGACTTTAAGGTGAACGACGATTTGCCATCGGTGGATGGTGGAAAAAAACATTTTTTGTGTAAAGGTGGTATGACCTTTACACAAAAAATGTTTTGGAAATAATTATTGTGCATATAGTTAAACTCCCTGCCGAAGTCTATGTGTTTTGTCGCTTTATAGTCGGTGGAGATAGGAATGCAAAGCATTAGACCTCTCGACTAACAAACACAAGGGGCAGAGAATTCTGAATGTTGCTAGAAAATAACGAGCTTACACAACAACGAAAAGGCACCGTAGGCGCGGGCTTGCGGACGGCGAGCAATAAGTAGCTCGCCGTCTGACCGGACTGTCTTGTTCCACGCGCGCCTCAAGGAGATGTCTGCAAACCGTAGAGGCCAAGCAGGGTCGAAGCCTACTTCTCTGTAGGGCCTACTTCTGAAAGAAAGACTTGGCCCTGGTATGAAAGGCACCGAAGGAACACTGAAAAGTGAAAACCTAGTCCGTTTTAAGTCGGAAAAAGTTTGACACTCCCTGTCGCCCCAACCAAGAGCGGGAGATGTCTTTAGATGAAATTCCTTACTTTGTTTGACTCTATATCCTCGACCAGGACCTTTAACTTGATTTACCTCTAAAACCATGCATCCGCACCCAAAGAAGTCTCTAGATATCAGATCTATAGATAATAACACAGCCCCAGGGTTTTATCTCATTGGCAAAAAGGTTCTGGAAGAGCTACCGAGTAAGGCAATAGTCTATCTTACCACCCTATGTAACGCTATTCGTGGAAAGTAGATACTTTTCAGACTCGTAGAAATTCCCTCAGATCATAATTAATGGCAAAATTATAAACTTGTTTGGATATTTTGTATGGAGAGGCCAATTATTTTTTCGTTTCCTGAAAAAAAATATTGTAGAAGGTTGTTCAGTTTCGTCTACTGAGCAAGCCCTTAAAGTTTGCGGAGGGCTGTCCCTTACACCTTGTACCTATAACTATTGTAAAATAAATAAATACTTTATAATAATGTTATAAGCAAGCGGAACGTAGAAAAGTCAGGATCGATTACTTTTTTTGGTGTACCTTGTTCCGTGATCCCGTCGGATAGTTCTCGGTTTGAGTCTTAGAGTTGTGTACAGAAGAACATGTCTTAATATAAAAAATTGTCCTGCTTATTTCAAAAATAAATTTCTTCCAACAGACGAAAGAAAAAGAAAAGAAAGGAAAGATTAGAAGAGAGAAACAATAGTGTGTGTAGAAATAAGAAGAGTTTGTAAAACCTTAAAGTTTAATTTAAACTATAAGGAAAAGATCAAGAAATATCATAAATTTTATTTTATTTCAAAAAGAACAACAAATTATATAATCAATTAATTTAACTTTACCTAATTATAACTAACTTAAAAAATAAAATTAAATTACATTTTAGGGCTACTAAAGAACTAAAAAAAGCAATTTAAAGTAAGGCGTCGAAAAATCGTTAAGTAAAGTATTGATTACTTTACTTAACTTTTTTTTCAACGCCTTCGTTAGTTATAACTAGACTAGGTAACTAATGTGCTAAAAAGTTTCTGTAAATGTTAACCTTAGAACCTATAGATTTTAATCGCAGATGTTGATAGCAAAACGAACGATTTAAGATTTTAAGATGAATGCTCTAGTGTAGCCCTCTAAATTCAAATCTTGCATTTTTCAGGTCGATGTCAGGTTCTAAGTTCATTAAAATATAATTTACGACCTAGAGCATCATCATCATCATCATCTTAAAGATGTTTCCGATAAGGCAGCTGCTACAACTATAGTAATATAGCGAAGGATATGTGCGAAACCGAACACTAGGATTATATAATTTTCCTAGCCTCGTCCTCGGAACTCTAGTGAATACCTAAAGATCTAAAACAAGTAACTTAAGAAATGTGTGCGACGGACGCGACGCGTGTGAGGAATGTGCGCTAGGAATGCGTGGCGAGGGCTGTGAGCGGCCTGTCTGAAGTCACTTGTCTTCAGAGGCGTAGCTACCGCCCGCCGTATCAATGGTACGAGCCCCCACTGCAGGGGCCCCGTGTAAAACTTCTTTACATCTTGTCCACAACCTTAAATTCTCTAATTGATGAGAGGTGCGTAGTTAATGAATAATTGCTGAATGATAGGATGTTCCATTTTTATAGCTCCATCATTCTCTGTATAAGATCACAATAAAAACTTAAACTCTCTTCGATTCCAGAATGAATGAATGCTTCCTGATAGCTATAACCTAGGGAAAAGTGAATAGATTGCTTCTAGGCAAGCGTGTTCCATCGTCGGCCAAATCATTGCTTACCATCAGGTGAGATAGTGTTCAAACGTGAGCCTATACATAATAAAAAAAAATCTCTCTAATAAATGAGGTCATCGGTCTCGGTCTTACGTATTGACATGGACATTGTAGCGACATCTATTTGCGAGAAGGCTGAGTAAGATGTCTAGTTATATTATCTGTTATATTTTCTTTAAAGTGTTTTACATAATTTGTACCTACTAATGTAATCAATGTAATTGGCATTTTGTCGTTCAGGTTAAATAAATAAATGGACGAAATCTATCCAGTTAATCTGGTCATCTCTATCGTGCAAATTCGTCTCATGTTTCTCAGTTAGTAGAAATAAATCCTCGATAACTTTTGATATGGGGCCTCTTTCGGACTAACTAAGCCACTGCTTGTCTTGTAGTGTAAGCATAAGTAGGGACCCAAGTACTCCGCTTCCCCGTAGTGACAGTTTTTACTTGATAAACATGAGTCAGTTAAAAACTATGTAGGTAGGTATAGTTTTCCCGTCTCGGTCTAGTAGTTACAAGAGATTGCTGAACGGTTCTTGGTAGGTACCTCTATACACTCTTACATAAGTAGGTACTATATATATAACACTAGTTTTAGTATTATATGCGAAACCTGAAACACGTGTCTAGTATTTTTATGTAAAGAATCTGTGTACAAAATTTCATAACGGTATCATGAAAAATCACTAAGTTATAACTGTTATAAGCTTGTTATGTCAGCAAAAATACATAGTCACCGGGCCATCCAGGCGACTGAGGGGCTTTTTTACTCCCGCATCGGGCTGTGCGTTAATGTCTAATGCCCGCTTATGACCTGCCGTGACCTGTGTTGTACTTAGTGCTGGTGGTCTCCAACTTATAACCTTTTTAAATATTTTTGGGAAAAAAATATAACATGGTGAAACTATTGGAATCTATTCAGTTACTGATTCTGAGGGTGTAGGTACAAGATTTTTGTTTTGAACAAACAAACTATATTCAGGTTTCGCATAGACTAAAAATTATGTTTTATAACCTGTCTAAAAAGTCAAATGACTTGGGAGTTTTAATCATTTCAAAAATATTTATATTTGATACTTTTTATAAGGTTCTTCTATTAGTAAACAATGATCAAGATCTCTTAATCAACCTTGATTACTGAACCAGTGCTGAATACATCAGATTTAATTTTGCCCTAATAATTACCCAAGTCGTTTCGACTTTTTAGACACTCATTTATAGAATTTTTTTTTGTTAATTTTTCATCAGGATTAAAAGAGATTATTTTTTAATTTTGAAATATGATTTTTTGGACCTGTACCTACCTATGTAATAAAATGATAATTTTTAATGACAATAATAATGTTAATGATGTGAATAATGAGGTTGTCGACATGTGGGATGTCAGATGTGGACACTGCGATCATTGTACCGATAGTCGTGTCGGGTAATGGCTTAATTGCCAAGAGCCTCGACCAACACCTTAGGAAGCTCTCGTTAGGCGGCTGGATCAAGGGCTTGATTCAGAAAGCGGTACTCCTGGACACGGCTCGTATAGTCAGGAGGTTCCTTTCTCTGGAGCCCTGACCGCCGGTAGCTTGGACCCTGTTCCCGATACCGGTGGGACACTATTTTTTATATTTTTAAATGTTTTATTTTATTTTTTATTTAAATATTTAAAAATATAATTTATATGTTTGTATAGTAAATAAAGTGAATAATGATAATGAATGATTATGTAATTTATTTTATTTAAAAAAAAAAATTCTTATTATATTGTAATAATGACTCTCTGCACGTTTTGGTTTCGACTGTTAGTGCAGAGAGTACCTGTAATAAAATAAATAAATAAATTTACTATTATTATTTATTTATTTTTTCCAGTACCATGCACTAAGGTTGTATTCTATTTTTTTTTCTTCTTGTCGTATTCATGGGCTCTAACAATTTTTTTACTGACCAGTATTTGACAACCTGTACGGCTCTGTTATTGGACAGCATAGGATGTGTGCAGCGCCTCCACGGCGGCGCTATGTTAGAGATGAGTCGAGGAAGTCCCATTCGACCTTACCTATTGTTTTCACAGCGACTAACCTGGGTGGATCCAAGTTGGTCGCTATGAAATGTGGCCAGTTAATCGGTTATTTTTTTTTTTATATACAGGGCTTTTTGTAAAACACTAACAACTTTTGCTCTATGCCTTTTTACAAAATATAATTAATTTACCAAAAACACACCTTCTTCCAAATTGTACTATCACTTGCTTCGCATAGACTTTGTAATATTTGGGAACTTTCAATTGAAATATTTTTATTTTTGTGTAAAAATATGATGAGATAAAATATGATAAATTTTTAAAAGTCGTAGAATAAAAGTTGTTGTTTATGATATTAGTGACATAGTCCTGAGTGTTTTACAAATAACCTGTATACTTACCACACTAAATATTATAATGGACCTTTACGAGTACCTGCAATAAACCTTTCACACCAGGTTTGTAAGTCGGACACATCGGATTTTCACCAGCAAGTGAACACATACTTTTACATAATATTGAAACTTGAAGATACTTAAACGCTTTTCAGGGCTGTAGGATTTTTGGAAAGAGCCACTTCGTAGTCTTTTTTTAGGGTGGAAATAATCCATTTGCCTTCGTTCCAGGGCTGAGGTTCTCTTTCCTACAACCTGTGGCCCCAGTATGCTGAAGCCTATGGCAGGTTCGAAACGCTGATGGCCCCTATATCTCTTTGAGACGCGCGTCGACAACTCGAGCTCCGTCCGGATGGTGAACGGGCAGCCGGATGGCGTGTTACCTATTGCTTGCCGTCCGCAAGCCTACACCTACGGTGACTAGCAATCGGGATCGGGATCCCGGCTGCTGAGGCTTAAGGGCAAAGCGCCACAGGTATGGAGCAGAAGTGTGGTGGTACTCTTTTTCAAGAAGGGTGACAATCCGCAGGGCATAAGAGTTACAGGCCCATCTCACTGCTGAGCTATGTCTAAAAGTAGTTTTTATAGTCATCATAAACCGATTCGTGTGCTGGTTTCACAACTTCTAATCACCCGAACAAGTAGAATTTCGAAAAGGCCTCAGAAGAGCTTCTGTATAGCCTGCCGCAACGATCTAGGAGACCTGCCTCTCTGCTTAGTATTTGTGGACTACCAGAAAACCTTTGATTCCATCGAGACTTCGGCTGTACTGCAGTCTCTCCAACAGTGTCAGATTGTTGATGTTGATTGTTTGTTTGTACAAAAACACCACCATGTCAGTCCGAATTCAGGACCAGACTTCGAAACCTATCCTCCTGCAGCGGGGCGTGAAGTAGGGCGGAACTGGTCACGGCCGTAATGAAGGATGTCTGTTGACGCTCGTGTTTTGTGTGTTACTGTGGAGCGGGCTCGCTGGCAGGATGTCGATTGGAGAGTGTTCGGTGGTAGAAGGAGGAGCAAATAATAACACTATTCTTCAGAGTTTTCTTCTATTTATTTCCTTGATGATTTCTTCTTACACTGCTGGATTTGGGATGCTTGACCACAGAAAATGACCCTCTTTTAGAAGCCGTTCTGACCAATCAGAGCCCTTCAATTTTGCACACGGCCGGCACTGATTTATTTCAGTCTATTGACCAATCAGACCGCAGATGGACTTTGTATGGAAACTTAGCTGTTTTTTCTTCCGTAAAACACCCCTTAAAATATTTTATTATATCTCTAATCTTAGGACAGTCTTATTTACATAGAAGTCAGCCTTATAATCTTTAATTTACACCTTAAAATAATTGAAATACTAAAAACTTAACTCACATAACTAAAATGGTACCTACAAGTGGCGCCTCTAGTGGCTGGAATGCACAACACTTAATGTAGAATCTTATTAGAGAAAATACCAATAAGAAAAACAAATTAAACAAACTAATTACAGACATTAAAACAGTTAAATAAATTAATAAAATATCGTCGCTTGCACTTAGAATCTTACTAGAAAAAATACCACTTGAAATACCGATTAAACAAACTAATTAGAAATTAAATAAGTTAAATAATTAATTACATAAATATCGTCGCTATTCTTTAAGATTCTGGACTGGAGGGAATTAAGCTGCCTAGCTTAACTCTCTCCAGTCCAGTCGTCCAGAATGAATGTCAATGGCAAGTACATCACTCGTCTTCGACTTGCCGATGATATAGTGGTCAAGACTGAGACTAAAGAAGAGCTCAGCACAATACTCGATCATATTAAAGTTAATATTTAATGAGACACCGGCAATATTTTGAGAAAGAAGCCTATTTATTGCTATTTTAAGATAAGTAATGTATACCTGAGTGACATACGGAAAATTTAAGCACATCAAAAGGTATTTCATAGAGAAGTGGGGTATATTAACTTTATTAACCGATTTGATTGTTGATTATAGTAGTATATTTCGGTTCAGAATTTTTCTATGAACGCAACACGCAATCTATTGTTTTTCGAGTAATTAAAGTGTAAATTTTATTAAATAACTCAAAATTGTATATAGGCAATGATTATGAAAAAGAATTTTTAGATTCGAGGTTTTTGGCTTTTTTTGAGAAATTTTATCATAATAATGATACTTTTTTTACACTTTAAAAATACTAGCGACTTTTTTATAAAATGAGATATTTTGACGTGAGAATTTTCGATTGAAAATTAGGGTGCTTTTTCGATATTAAGACAAAATGAAGGTGAAAAAAAAAATATTTTAAATAAAAAAAAATACAGTGTGTTTAGGATATAAAAAGGTAAGTTTTCATTAAATTTTGTGGAAAAAGAACAATTTTTGTAAAAGATAAAAATAAAAAACCAAAAACTTAGTTATTTGAATGTTTCACATACATTTTGAGGTTATGTGAAAAAAGTGCAAATACAAAAGTTGTAGATCTTTTTATTATCTATAATTTTGCCATTTTACTTTTTTCGGAAATCGAGATAAACTGTTTTTTACCCTTAAAAACGCACACCCATCCATTTCCCGACCTCAGATCGCCCGTAAATTATTTTTTCTTTCATTTTTGTTATATTCTCTTCCTTTTCCAATAGGTTTCATCCTACTATGATTTTATTTCGTTTCAAAAATAATCGACCCGGGTCTATATGTTGGAGCATATGTCTAAATTACTACACTATAATAATATTGATATTATAAAAAACTTTTTACAAAAAAAATTTAACCGACTTCAAAAAGTACAAAATAACTTTAATTTCGGAAGTCGGTGTTTCTATAATAGATACCTAATCTTGTCTCTTCGTTATCATTTATTTTTCACTTTTTAGTTTTGGTAGAACCACTAAAAAGTACCTAACCTTTTTTTTTTTTTTTTTTTTTCTGTCGACGGGGAAAATCATCATTGACGAAACCCGCTCTTGGGTGGAGCGGGAGACAGTGTCAGAGTCTTACTGACTAAAAACCCCGCGCCGTTCCTTCTAGCCTTCATACCGGGGCTCTAGTTTCCTTTCGGATAACCCCGACCCCGGTAGGCTTCGACCCCGATGGGCCCCTCCTGTTGCTGACAACTCCTTGAGGCGCGCGGGAACAGTGCGCGCCGTCGACGCCTTGGCTCGGTCCGGACAGTTACCGGACGATCGGACAGCGAGCTACCCATGGCTCGCCGTCCGCGAGCCCGCGTCTACGGTGGCCGGAAATCGGGATCGGAATCCCGGCGGCGGCGGTGGGGGCGCCGTTGCCTGATGCGGTCTGCCTCCTCCTTTGCTAGCATTACTGCTTCGCAGAAGGAGGCGACCGCCTGCCACTCCTCCTCGCTCCGGACCATGGCCTGAACCAAGGCCCGGCGCGAGAGGTCTCCGCCGCCGATCACCCCCACGAGGACACGGCGTTGCTCCGCCCAAGCAGGGCACACCTCAACTGTGTGCTCCACCGTGTCCTCCGGGCGTTCCGCACAGTGGCGGAGTACCTAACCTTCAGCTAAACATAAATTACCTTATAACCAGAGTGCATCTCATAACGATTCTAATAATCCCAAATACGGTTATATTACATGAATTTACGTTCCAGCTTTATCACCAGATCAATTCGATATATCCCCTCCCTCTTTTCTTTCCGTCAGTCATCGACTACACGTATAAACAAAGCAATTTTACTTGTTACGACAATTCTGCTATGATTCTATGAGGAGTTCTGTTCCATATCTTCGAAGTTCATGATCAGATCATAACAATATTTCTATGGGACCAACTTGGAAGCATAACCTTTCAAACAAAAAAATTTTCAAAATTGGTCCACAATTGACCGAAATATCGGTGAACATACAAACAACAAAAAAAAAAACATACATTCAGCCGAACATAGAACCTCCTCCTTTTCGAAGTCGGTTAATAAAGAGGCAAAGTTTGTTTTGTTTGTTTATCGGAGGTAATTTCTGAAAGTATTGGTCCGATTGCTGAAATTTTTTCACCGATAGAAAGCTGATTTATTCCTGAGTCACTTAGGCAAAAGCGGTATGCGGGCAAAAGCTAGTGGATAATATGATAAATTCTTCGATTTGTAGTTTTTTATGGTGGAAAATCAAAACCACTCCTGTCTCTTTCAGTTGCACTTTGCGTTCTAGGACTACGGGTTTCCTTTTCAGAACATCCCCGCGGTCCTACCGGGCTTATGTCCTGCTGGATTTGCTAACCTCTTTGAGGAGCACGTGAATCGTAATAGTGCAGCTGTTTCAGAAATTCCTGTCAAATTAGATATTTTATTTTATATTTAAGAATAGTTACTTTTTGTAGCCCCCTTTCGTTATATCTTTCGGACAATGAAAGGGTTCTCACATTGAATGTTCTTTTTTTCATCGTGGTACTATTTCCTTTTTTCTTTCAGATGGAAAGAACTGGCTACTGTTATAATTCAAGTTATTATGTTGATTAGTTTCCAGTGGCGGTTGTTATTATAATCTCTTTCTCACGGGGACCAGCTGTCTTAAAAAAAGTATTTTAGAAAGTATTTTGGAAATATTTGGTTCTTGTGTTTCACTTTTACTGACTAAAACCCACCTGTATTCCTTCAGGCGCCCTTTGCGTTCCGCTCACGGAAACTCTTTTAAACATTCCCACAGCCTGGCAGGCATCAGCTCTAGTGGACTAAATGGACAAGCATTTTGCTGACCTCTATTTGAGTTTCGCGTGGAACACAACGTGTCGCGAGTCGGGCTTGGTCTTTATGGGACGGCCGGACGGCGAGCTACTAATTGCTCGCCGACAGTAAGTCTACGATGGCTAGGAATCTCCCTGCAACACCTGATGCCTAGGGTATCTCCTGCGATGGCGGCTGGGGCGTGAACATGTCCTTTCTCTTACTGTTTCAGCCATCTCTATCACACATATTACTACTTCATAGAAGAAGATGACCTTCCCTTTCCCTCTCGCCCAATACCATCGCCTCAACCAAGGCCGGAGGCGAGAGGATGCCGCCGCGTCGCCGCTACCTCCGATCGCCCTCAACAGGACACAGTAGTTCTCCGCCCAAGCGGGCTTCGACTAAATCGAATCAGAAATAGGTACCTCCTGAAAAACCTACATCCAGTGAGGACCTTTTTGCGGATATTTAGAACGCCGTAACGCTTCAGTTACCGCATCTGAAAGACCCGAATTAAATTGATGACCGTATCATGCATTTTCATAATTAAGTATGTGTGTAAACCTCTGTCAAGTTCAGATCCTCACAAATGGTTGACTGACACTGACTTGAATATGTGGGGAAGGGTTTAATTTGATATTTTTTCGTGTGGATAAAAATATTCTCTGAAGATGTTATAGGTACGAGTAGTAGGTGCAACTCTACTACTACCAAGTGTACTCTAATACAAGGTGTAACGTTAAATGCGCAAAGCTTAAAATTAGTTTGATCAGAATAACGAGCAGAATCTATTAAACCGCTTTTTAATATAGGTTACATTTTTCAAAAAAATCTTCATTCAAAACTTCGACCTGTCTATTTATGAATAGGTCAATCTATCACGTGCGCAAACCCGCTGAAATAGGTAAACAAACACAAAAAGTTGTAATCCAATCAAATATTCTCATGCACCCAAAGTGCAAGTGAAGGAACACAGGTGGGTTTTAGTCAGTAAAAATTTGACACTCCGTCGACCCACACAGAGCGGGAGAGGTTATTACTTATTTCGTTATTTCCCACCAAAAAAAAGTACTTACCTATTGTACCTACTCTATTTTTTGGAGGCGTAGGTACCTACTGTACTTCTTTTTTATTTTATTTCTCGATTGTGAATAAAATTCAATGAAATCGTGTTGAAATTATTTTGTAGGTAGGTACTTAGGTAGTGATTTTTTTTGTTTTTTTAATAAAATAAATTAAAAATAATTAGCTTATGAGTCTGTCTAAAAAGTTAACCGACTTGAGTAAAATGAAATCTGATGTAGTCAAAACTAGTTCAATAATCAAGGTTGTTTAAGAGATCTTTATCATTGTTTGCTAATAGAAGAACCTTATTTATCGAATATGAATATGTTTAAATGATTAAATATTATACAAAATTCCCAAGTCGTTTGACTTGCGGGTTCGCGGACGGCGAGCCATGGGTAGCTCGCTGTCCGATCGTCCGGTAATTGTCCGGACCGAGCCCAAGACGTCGACGGCGCGCACTGTTCCCGCGCGCCTCAAGGAGTTGTCAGCAACAGGAGGGGCCCATCTGGGTCGAAGCCTACCGGGGTCGGGGTTATCCGAAAGGAAACTAGAGCCCCGGTATGAAGGCTAGAAGGAACGGCGCGGGGTTTTTAGTCAGTAAGACTCTGACACTGTCTCCCGCTCCACCCAAGAGCGGGTTTGGTCAATGATGATTTTCCCCGTCGACAGAAAAAAAAAGTCGTTTGACTTTTTAGTCAGACTAGGAATACCTAACCCTAGGTAGTAGGAGCTTTTCCTCCGAAAATAAATTCCTGACGAACGGCGGCATTTGGGTAGGTGTTAAATTATTGTATTTCAGGGAATCTCTTACTATTGCGTTGTATTCTACACTTGACGTTTCTTCAGGACACTAACATCATGGTTTCCTACAGGGCTGTACGTACCTATGTTTCTAACTAAAGTGTAGTATCAAATTAGAGTTAACTTAAAGTTTTTTTTTTCAATACACTCGCTCATAAAGTGGCTCTTATTGCACTGCCTTTAGGTATATAATGGCACTTGTTACCAAATTGTGGCATTTTGGTTACCATTACGCACTACTGCATTACGCACTATAATGTGGTTAAAACCTTTTTGTTCAACCTCTTTCCCGCCATAATTTTAATACACCTATCGTATCAGGATAGGCGTGCGTCTTCCCCCACGAGGAAAAAAAAATGGGCGCGCAAATGAAAACAGATTTTTACCGCCACATAAGTTTACTATTAGTTCTACAGTTATTTTCTTCACAAGTGTATTGAAAAACGTCGTATGATATACGTGACTAATTAATGATTACTCGAGTCTAAATTCCGCTTCGACGGTAATCACTAACATTACACATCGCTATGTACTATTATAGGAAATACCATGTGAGGCTACAGCTGAAACGAAATTTCAAACGTTTGCCAGGATATCCTTTATAGTTATATTAACAACGATTTTTTTCAGCTATGTAAATAGTTATTCTGGCTAGTTATGTACTCATTATATCATAGAGAGCAGTGGTGGCCGAGTGGTAATGGCCCCGACTTACGAGTTGTAAGTCGCAGGTTCGAACCTAACCAGGCGCATTACTTTGTGTAATTTATTTCATCACCACTCTCAAAACGGTGAAGGAAAACATCGTGTGGAAACCGGCATGTCCTAGAACCAAAAATTCGAAGACATGTGACATCCACCAACACGCACTGGGCCCGCGTGGTGGATTATGGCCCATTCCCTCTCCTAGAGAGGAGGCCTGAGTCGCAGCAGTGGGAACATTAAAAAGGCTGAAGATGACGTACTCATTATAGGAACACTCTTCATTGTTTGTTTACCTATTTTGACTGACTGGCCTGTTGGTCTAGTGGTTAGTGGCCCTGAATGCTATGCCGGAGGTCGTGGGTTCGATTTCCACCCACGATAAATGTTTATGTGATGAGCATGATCATTTGTTCTGTGTCTGGGTGTAATTTATCTATATTTTGTACCTATGTATTTAAAAATATATAAGTATGTTTATCAGTTGTCTAGTACCCATACATAACACAAGCGCTGCTTAGCTTGGGACAGCGTTGTGTGATAGTTGTGGAATATTATTATTATTAAGTCTGTCCGTCCTGTCTCCATGGGAAGAGATAGGTACTTACGCTCTTAGGGTAAAAGTTCGAATAAAAAAAGTTCCTTTATAATATGAAATGAAGATTGCTTACAGACAAGTAGTGCATTATTTGTAACTTTAGACACCGTCTGTCCGATGGAACCCTCTGTGAATTGCACGCGCAGTTGACCGGTTTCTATATCAATACCCACGGCGTGTTGCCTAGTGATACCCAGAGGCGTAGCATGGACTCATTTAGACGTGGGCGAAAGCGCATCAACGAGGCCTTTTCACTACTATAATCTAGAGGTAAAGTTCGTTTTTTCTTTGTAGGAGGTAAGTACTGGTCCGATTGCTAAAATTTTTTTCACAGATAGAAAGCTGCTTTATTCCTGAGTGACATAGATTATATTTTTTGTCTTACGCGAGCAAAGCCGTGGGCAAAAGCTAGTAAATTATAAAACAAAATCCTCGTTGTTAAAGAGCTCTCGCACGCGCCGAGCCCCTTTAGGTGCGAGGCCGTGGACTAGGGCCTCCTTTGCCCCCGCCTAGTTACGAAACTGGTAATACCAAGTCTCTTACTCCTTTGTAGGATTTATTTGCTCAAGGTATTACCAACTACGTTGGTGTCCACGTATTTTTGTTAAATGTTTGTCCAGATGAAATCTTGTCTCAAAATCTCTTCAATTCTTTTTTAAGTTTGTAACTACCTCACTTTTTTTAACTTAATTCATGAATCCCCAAGCGACCACCGGTGGCCGCGCATCTATTGTCTTACTATTGTGTCTCTAATTGACGGTATCTGAAGGTTTAAGTGACATCGGCACACTGTATTTGTAGTGCTACCTAACCTAGTATAATATAATTATATTTAAAAATTATCACACAACGCCATCTAGTCCCATGCTAAGCGAGCTTATGCTACGAGTGCTAAACAACTGATAAACATACTTATAAATTTGTGACGACATACATATTTTAGATACCTAAATTACACCCAGACACAGAACAAATGATGGTGCTCATCTCACAAAAGGTGATCTTGAGTGGGATTCGAACCCACGACCTCCAGCATAGCAACCAGGGCCACTAACCACTAGACTAACAGGCCGGTCAAGCAACAATAGAAAGACAATGAGAGTGCGAACGCCGGCGATCGCTAAATTATTAGGTAAATAAAGTGCGATAATTACTAACGTACCCAGGTATACTTACTTAGGTACGTACCGCCCACTTATTTTGCTTCAGTTTTCCTAACTAGTTAACTACTAATTTTCCTAACTAGTTAACTAGTTTTCCTAACTACATAGTTAACTACTAGTTTTCCTAACTAGTTAACTACTAGTTTTCCTAACTAGTTAACTACTAGTTAGGAAAACTCTGAATAATTTTTCTGCTATAAAATATAGTTTAAGTCAACTTTTTCATTTGAGTACCTACTTACTGAGTTCATAATTTACATGCAGCCTGCCGGCAAATGCACTTGGAATAGGTTATATAGGTATGTTAGCAACGGTGAAAGCTGCCCAGTCTAGCGGAGCCCGGAGCAGCCCTTGACGCTTTGATTATGACTTACCTACCTCATTAAACGACTTTGCATAAAGAACTATAATATTTTAGTATTAGCTATAACTACAAGTAGCGTTGCCAGGCGTCCGGATAAAGCCGGACATAGTCAGGCTTTTTAGTTGCGTGTCCGGCCAAATTTGAGCATTTTTAGCTTTTGTTAGGCTTTTTAAAGACCATTTTATTTAGAATTGTCATTAGCGTTTTGCCTTACCTTGTATCGCTAGCACAAAAAGAGCGGACATGTAATAGTCTAGCAATAATATCACTTAATTTTATGGTTTTTTCTTTAGACTTCAAAAAGATTTTAAGAATTTTATTAGACTTAAAAAAATATCGGCTTTTTTGACTAAATGTCCGGCTAAATAGGATAGATTGTCCGGCTTTTCAGTTTCAGGACCTGGCAACCCTAACCACAAGGGTCTGTAAGTCAAGAGTGAATATCCTAAGTATCATAACAAACTGTATAGGTACCTAATTGTTTCTAGCTTCTAGGCAAGCGTGTTCCATTGTCAGCCACATCATCGCTTATCATCAGATGAGATAGTGGTTAACCCTTCAGATACCGTCAATTAGAGACACAATAGTAAGACAATAGATGCGCGGCCACCGGTAGTCGCTTGGGGATTCATGAATTAAACTATAGAAATATAGAAAACGGTTGACACCGTTTTTTTATATTTCTAAACGCAAGCATATAAAAAAAGTAAAAAAAAAGCTAAGTAGGTACAGGCTAACCACTAATATTATGATTTGGGATTAAATATAATGACCACCAAAAAATGCTTTGATACCCTTAGTTCTTTAACCAAAAAAAAAACTTAACACCAGAAAAATAAAGTCTAAAATTACATTAGTATAACCTATTTTAGTCACAACTGCACCTCAAATTGTATTCAAACACCAAATATAGTAAACGACCACCAAATTTTAGCGAGCAAATTAATGCATTTTTTCTGCCTAAATAAACCACTGTGATTGCCATAAAATGTAGGCTTATTACCAAATAAAGTATTATGATGCCATATTAAGTTATGTCTCCAGCTTGCAATCCCCTCATTTGCAAGCATCTTGTTGGATTGGCGATTTGGCTTAAAACGTCCAGCCACCTACAGAAGCCAAAGATATTCCGATTGGCATGAAGCGCAAAAGAGGACGACCAGCCAAAGCTAAGAAAGCATTAATTGTGCAGTAAATTATTGCTATTTTATGCTAAAATTTTTTTTTAAATGTTTATTATTAGTTTAGTTTTAAGATCTTTAAACTGTTAATTAGATTACTATTGTATTTAAAAAAGGATTATTGAAATTGTAAGTTTTATTTTTTTATCTTAGGCATAGCATTTGGTTAAATAAACGAAATGCTCATTTTTTAAGATTCCGTACCTCAAAAGGAAAAAACGGAACCCTTATAAGATCACTTTGTTGTCCGTCCGTCTGTCTGTCAAGACTCTTTATCTCAAAAACGCGTGGAGGTATCACGTTGAAATTAAAACCATATACTCAGGTCTGCGGTCCCTTTAAGCTGAGAAAAAAATCAACGAATAAAAAAGATACGACCGTTTATGTCACAAAAAAACGTATATTTCGATACTCTTAAAGATCAAAATTCATAGGGTACTTCCCGTTGACCCAGAATCGTGAAATTTGCACAAAGCAAGGTCTTATAGCACAAGTATAGTAATAAATCTGAAAACAGTTAATTTAACCCTTCAGATACCGTCAATTAGAGACACAATAGTAAGACAATAGATGCGCGGCCACCGGTGGTCGCTTGGGGATTCATGAATTAATAAAACAAAACAAAAATTACAATTCGGGAATTATAGTTTGCACGGAACCCTCAGTGCGCGAGTCCGACTAGCACTTGCCCAGTTTTTTTTTTGGTCGTGGAGTCGATTCGCTTAAATAGGATAGCAAGATGTAAAAACTTTGGTTACAATTTTACATTAAAATGCTGTTTTAATTTTGGTCATCATTTACTATTTTTGGTGATCATTTACTATTTTTGGGTTGCAAATGATTTATTTGGAGTAATTTTGCTTAAATAGGAAAGCGAGATGTTAAGACTTTGGTTATAATTTTACTTTAATTCATGAATCCCCAAGCGACACCCTGTGGCCGCGCATCTATTGTCTTACTATTGTGTCTCTAATTGACGGTATCTGAAGGGTTAAAATGCTGTTTTAATTTTGGTGATCGTTTACTATTTTTGGTGATCATTTACTATTTTTGGGTTGCAAATGATTTATTTGGAGTAATTTTGCTTAAATAGGAAAGCGAGATGTTAAGACTTTGGTTATAATTTTACTTTAAAATGCTGTTTTAATTTTGGTGATCATTTACTATTTTTGGTGATCATTAACTATTTTTGGGTTGCAAATGATTTATTTGGAGTCATTTTGCTTAAATAGGAAAGCGAGATGTTAAAACTTTGGTTATAATTTTACTTTAAAATGCTGTTTTAATTTTGGTGATCATTTACTATTTTTGTCTGTTATATGTTACTATATCTGGTGGTCAGTTAAACATAAGCCTTATGATTTTATTCATAATTATATGCTTTAACTAGGTACCTACTTGGAAAGTGATTTATCCAGTTAATGCGATAAGTACATACTAAGTATAATTAAGATTTATGTTGGAAATTCTTACTTAATATTATAAAAGTAAATATATAATAATTTTAATACTAGAAACAAACATAAATTTGTAGTTCCAGCAAACAGGCTCAAAAAAATAGGGGGCTCATTTAGATGTCAATGCATACGCTTCTATAATAAACTGCCTAGTCATATTCAACAACTCAGCCTTAATAAATTCAAATTATTTGTAAATCGAAAACTTTGCCAAAAAGCTTTTTACACTGTAAAGGACTATCTTGAGGACGAAAAGGCTTGGGACTGACCTGCTCCAGTACCTTCTAATTATAACATAACTGTAGTAATTTTTTTTTGTTTTAAATTGTGTTTTTTTTTAAATATTTTTTTTATTCATCAATGAATAAAAAAAATATTAATATTAATGTTTAGTTTTTACAATTTGACATTGTAATATTATTTTATTTTACAATTTGACATTGTAAATTATTTTATTTTACTATTTGACATGTTTTATTAAATCATTTTTATTAAATATTTACTTTGTAAGTAAGTATTACATTTTGTAAAAATTTACTTTCTTTTTATTATTGTGAATGTGAGGACTATGTTGATTACTTTTTTTTATTTCTCGTAACCGTTTGTCTGGCAATTTGAGTATTTTCTGGGGCCTACCCAAATGTCCTTTTTTTTTTTTTTTGGTGTGGCACTAGTTAAAATGTCCTTTCATTGGTATTGTTCGTCAAGTCGTTGAGCTCCTTAATAGTCCTGAGTTGAGCTTTGCGAATACTGACAAAGGCTTACACTGACTGGACGGGTCCACTCAAATCTGTCTCATCTAGCTTAAACAGACGAAAAAAAATAATAATTGACTTGTAAAAGTTTAAACCTATTTGCAAAAATAAATATCATTTATCATTTAAAGCGAAAGTGGGTTTGTTTGTTTGTTACGTCTTGACGCCTAAATGGCAAAACCAATTTTGATGAATTTTAGTTCAGAGATATTTCAGGACCCTGGAGACGGACATAGGCTAATTTTTTTTTAAAGTGAGGAAAGGGGGAGAAAGAGTAAAGTATATTAATAAACGCAGGCGAAGCCGCGGGTAGAAGCTAGTAATATTATAAAAGTGAAAGTGAGTTTGTTTGTTTGTTACGTCTTCACACCTAAACGGCAAAACCGATTTTGATGAATTTTGGTACAGAGACATAGGCTATTTTTTTATTGAGAAAAGTCGGAGAAAGAGTCATCATCTTCCTGCCCTTGTCCCGTTTTATTTGGGGTTGCGCAACACGTTTTTTTCTTCTAGTTTCCAGTCCTGTCACTCGTCAAGCTATCACTAACTCCCTTTTCTTTCAAAGGGAAAGACTGAGTAAAGTATATTACCCTTCAGATACCGTCAATTAGAAACACAATAGTAAGACAATAGATGCGCGGCCACCGGGTGTCGCTTGGGGATTCATGAATTAAACGAAGCCGCGGGTAAAAGCTAGTAATTAATACAATCACAGTGCACTTGTTTTACTGTGTGCATCATAAGATTATATATATGCGTATTTAGATTTTCAAAGAAAAATATTGGGGTAGGTAGCGAGAATCATGTTTGAACGCATTTTATGTTCATTGGTTTTGCACGCATTTATACCCAGACACTGGGTTCATATGATTAAAAAGATAAAGATCTTGATTGAAAAGATAACGTCGAAGCATGGTCGAGCTCAATCAAGGCTATCGCAGAATCTCAAATCATCAACATCGTTTTAGTTATAACAATAGCTGCGTAAGTAGAAACGTAGCGATAAAGATTGCTAAATTCAAAAAATGTTAATATGGTTTTATTTATCTGATAAAATTATTATATACATAACTCTATTTAATTATAAGATAGTTAAAAAACTTATTAGGAAATATAACAATATTATCGATATTGTTTTTTTTACATATTCCTAGCGGGTAATATTTTTAATTTTTTAATGGAATCGTGGTAAACTAGTAACACTAAGTTTTTCAGTCACTCAGAAATGGGGCTGCTGTCAATTTATTTCAAATCCAATTTTTTGGGTTTATTGAAATGTTTAAACAAATTGAATTGGTTTATTGTGTTCTTTAGTTTAATCAACTTATCGGTATGCATTTACGAGGACCAGATAGGAAAATTCGACTGGTAAGTGTATATTTTAGGTTATAGTGTTTCTATGTCATTGTAGGCTCGTATTTGACTGAATTTTTAATGAAATTATGATTTTCAGGCGTCAAACATACGTGGGAAGGATCAAATTCTCCCAATTTGATACTGTCTCTACTGCCAAGAAGATAATTGTTGCCACCGAAGAGAATGTTTTAGCTGCACTGAATTTGAAGACTGGTAAATTAATTTTATTGAGTGTATCCGTTTTAAATGTAGGAAGCCGGCGTAACTATGTTAATCTGTTTACACTCGTTACATTTGAGTAAATTTGGGAATTAATTCAATTATCAGATTAATCAGATTTTGGTTGTTAAGCAATGGAATTACCTATATCTTCATTATTTGCATAGTCATGTTGTGTTCCAACTTATACTAACTATGAAAAAATCTAATAAGAAACTTGTTGTCAATCATTCATAAAATATGCCAACACGTAAGTTCTAGTTGTTGCTTGTTTATTCAGATTTCAAAAACAATAGCAGTATTACAGTTGTATGTCACACAATGATTCTTCTAAGAAACCTGTACTCCAAATCATTGAAACACTTTCACTCACTCAGTTTTGTGTGCTTCTATTGAGGTAACCTATGTTGTTTTTACAAGATTTGACCATCACAAGTAATTATATGAATTTTTTAAAGAGATAAAACCCCTTTTCCCACCCGTACGCAAAATACGTGCCTTAGTTGTGGAGTTGCGGATAACAGCCCGTTTTACCTATACCTTAAGAGATAAAACCTTTGAGATTTTTTTTAGTGTTTTTTCTAATAAGCGGACTTCTTTTAATTTACAGATACCGTCAATTAGAGACACAATAGAAAGACAATGGGTGCGCGAACGCCGGTGTTCACTTGGGGTTTAATGAATTTACTAATAGGAAGACTGGACACTGTTAGTATTGGTTAACAAGCTTGAGCCTCAAGTTGTAAATCAGGACCAAAACCTTAAATTCATTACCCCAAGCAGACGCCGGCGTTCACACTGTCATTGTTTTTCTCCTGTGTCTCTAATTCACGGTATCTCAAGAGTAAATGCAGATTAATTCATGAATCCCCAAGCGACCACCGGTAGCCGCGCATCTATTGTCTTACTATTGTGTTTCTAATTGACGGTATCTGAAGGGTTAAATAGCATTATTGCACATAACACTCAAAATAAACACTGCCACAATGTACTAAAGCTACTATGTTCATTATACTCAATAGAAGATTTTCCTCAATGGTAATAATTGTAGGCCCGAGCATATGGTCAGGCGAGATAATGTTAATAGCTCACTTAATCATTTAAATTTTATGCACAGGTAAAAATCACTACAAAAACAGATAATCAATCCATATATTCTTTTATAGTTTTCCTTATTATACAATTTAATCTTCATTGGAAACCAGCTTTTGTCTGCCGTTTCGCCTGCATATATAAAATATAGCCAATGTCACTCAGGAATAAAGTAGCTTTCTATCAGTGAAAGAATTTTATAAAGCAGACCAGTATTTTCAAAGATTACCTCCTACAAACAAAAAAACATAAAATCAAAAAAACTAATTATATTACTGTAGATTATGTGTTTTATAAGTTCATATAAATAGTGTAAAATAAGTTCACATGGACCCTCTTGAGTGTAGCAATGTTTCATAATTGGGTAATTTAATGTCAATATAAATTACTTACTAAATAAAATTCAAAAGATGTAAAGGTCATAAAAGGTATTTTCTTTTAAAGTCATCATTAAATATATTCATTCCCTTGTTTTACCTGTGTATACATTTGTTGGAGAGTAGTTTTTGAGGTGTTTATAAATATTCTATCACTTTTTTTGGACCTGACACTAGAACGGGTTTTCACTGATGAAGAGCTGGGCAGAGTAGACAGAAGCTGATTGTGATTTGGCCAATCACAGTGCTTGAAATCCCATGCATCAGTGGAAACAATGTAAGCAGAGTGGAGCTGGGGAGATTTTCAAATAAAGCAAATCAACACGCAGCATTAAGCCAGACAATGGAGTAGAGCACGAAGCAGATGGTAGCTCTTCGCCCAGCTCCACTTCAGTATAAATGCACTCTCACATAGCTGAGCTGTTCTATAAACTTTAAAGAGTTAGCA
Source organism: Mythimna lalbum (assembly GCA_949319445.1). Lineage (NCBI taxonomy): Eukaryota > Metazoa > Arthropoda > Insecta > Lepidoptera > Noctuidae > Mythimna > Mythimna lalbum. The sequence goes on along the minus strand of OX439356.1, from coordinate 3,609,036 downwards.
GTGTTTCTTGTTTCATTTAAAAAGTATAACATAAAATAGTTTCCTTTTTATAAGGTGATATTTAAAGTGATTCCTTGTTACCTCTTGGTTTGCATAATTTATCACATAAATCATTATTTGACATCTGCAGGTCAAGTGGTATGGCGTCACGTGTTCGAGAGTGCCTCCACAGGCAACATTCAACTCCTGGCGATAACGGACAAGGTGGTCACGGTGTCTGGGTCCAACCCCTACTTGGTACGAGGATGGGACTCTGCTACTGGTATGTACTTGTGATTGTGACAAATTAATTTATACTGGTAGGGATTTTTTAAAAACCTTAAGTTTTGAGTTGAACTGAAACTTATTAAGTCTTACCTGTAAGAATATTGTAACCTAGAGTTTGCAGCAAGGGGAATTTCCTTGCCTTGACGAGGCGAAATGCTTAGTCCGGACCGAAGATATGTCAACGGTGGATACTCGACGTACGTCGGATTATCCGATGGCAGGAAGGCAATGGCGACATCAAGTCACATAAATAATAGGCTAGTTAAAACATAATTAGTCTGTCTGTTAGATTATTCAAAAATAAGGGACACGTGTTTTTTTAAATATATAATAAAAATAACTAATAAATTAAACCAAAAATTACAAAGATTTTGTCCATTAAAGTTACGTGTAACGTCACGCCGTGCTGCATTTTTTCGCACGGGGTGACATCACACGTAACTTTAATGGGGTATATCTTTGTTATTTTATGTTCAATCGAAAACAGAAAAAATTCGTGTCCAATATTTTTTTATAATCTAAAATATAGACTAAATAAAATGTAGTATTGAACCCTTGAAACTTCCCTATTAGAAGATAATATTATGTAACACTATTGTTTGTTGCAGGCGTCCTCCAATGGGAATGGTCCCTATCACTTGAAAACGAGGATCAAGCAGACTTCTCAGAGTGGTGGGTGCAGAACGACTTGCTAATCCACATGCTGCCCGTGTTCGGCTCGCACCTCGAGGTCAGCATGTACCATCTCGCTACGGGACAGAACAGGGGATACACCTCCAAGCTACCTGCCTCATGGGCCAGAGATGGGTAAGTCTGAGTCACAGAAAAGATCAAAGAGGTTAGAAAGGAAATACTTTTCGATTTGTAATACAACGAGTGTCGCCACTGGTCTCACACAATATAACTCCACTACAGGCAATAAACCAATATGAATGCAGATACAAAGTACCTACAGAGTTAAAATGTGTTAGAACAGCAAAATCTTGAAGGTTTGTTTTTGGTAAATGAGTTTTGTAAAAAGCCATAGAACCAAAGTTGTTGTTTATGATGTTAGTAATACAGTCCTGCAAGGTTGTTTGTGTTTTACAAATAACCCTGTATAGAAGTTTCTGTTTCAATCGAAACTGAGACTAAAGGCCAAGATTCTATTTCGTTATCAGTCCTGAAAACTAGTTTCGATCTCACACTACTTGCAACATGCTCTAAATTCATGACTAAAACTATTTATCTATTTCTTAACATTTCCAGCTCCTGCGTAGTAACTCCACCATACTACACTTGCATTTCCGGTGAAAAGGGTAGTCAACAGCTGATTTCTCTGGACGTGACATCCCAAGCCGTTCAACTTATAACCCGACCACTTTCCGAATACGTCAACTTAGAGACGTATGACGGTGGCATCCGACCTGTTGACGGTAGCAGCATTATACCAGCTTTCACTGTCGAAGATAAGAAGATTATTATGATAAAGAATAACAAGTTTGAGATGCTGACGACGAATGTTGGCGATGCGTCGGCGAGTGTCGCGTTGATTGATATCGCGAATGGTCCAGTTGTGTTGCAGGCTTGGATGGATGATAATCAGGTAATGTAGTTTTGCTAGATGTACGCATTATTTTTTTTTTCTTTTTTTCAGTGAGATATCGTTCATGCCATTGCTGTTTCGTCGACACTGTTTCATAATTTTGTATGTAAGCTGTGAGCAGGCGTACACCAAGCGTCATAATGACGAATAAGCGTCTATGAAACTAGGCGTCCGTGGACAGTAAGCCTTACTAAAAAAAAGGAAGAAAGAAAACATATTATTTTTCGGAAAAGACGCAGTCTTAGGACTAATATATAAATTATAAATATTCTTTATGAAAAATATGGGCCATTTCCGCGCAAAACAGCGGAACACTCGGCTCAGTGACGTGACTGTAAGCAAAATGCGACGAGTTCACAGCGCTGGTTTTCAGCGTGGACCGGTGACAGTGTCGATATCGATAGAAATTGATTATTTCATGAAATGGCCTACTAAAACTGGCCAGATCGTTTTAAACGTTAAAGTTGGATGATATTTCAATCCTCATTTGGCCTACTTTCTTTAGACCTTTTATAATCATAGAAATCCTAATTCAATGGTCAAACGAGGATTGACATATCATCAAATGTTAACGTTTAAACGATCTGGCCAGCTTTAGTTGGCCATATCACGATCTGGCCACGACATCGGCACAAAGACTCGCGGTATTTACTTTCTTCTTCTTCTCCAGGGCTTCACAATGACAGCTCACAGCGTCGCAACAGGCGCAGAACTGCCTGAACTACGCGTATCCGACCGCAATCTGAAGCTGCCAGAGCCTGAGGTGTCTTCAGCTGTCTGCACCAGGTCCAACAGGGAACAGCTCATCTGCAGAATACTGTTCAGTAGTGGGGATGACTCCATGCATCTAATGCAGCAAGGAGGTATGTTGAAAAGTATTTCTATTACTTTACTATTTGATATATAAAAAAAAACAGTAGTTTGTATTTACCGGTGTGGAAAAACTGTTTAGTTTAATAGTTATCTCGCCATCATTGCATTAGAGCAGGTGAGATTGTAGTCAAGCGCGAGCCTATCAATAGAAATATAGTACATTTTGATACAAGTACAGAAAGTTTGATATTGCGATCGAGGCAGAATTCGCCTGAGCCGCAGGCAAAGCTGGCATGGAACCGCGTGCTGCAGTGGCAAATTTCCACGTGTATGAAACGACGTTTTTCAATACACTTACGAAAAAATAATTAAACAGGGGGTTGACGCGTGACTCGTGAGGGTCGCTTAGCGCCCAGCCTAAAACACATTCAATCAATTGTGACGAGGGTGAGCTTGCGTACTTTTTCGCACTAGTGCGAAAAACAGTAAATTGCGTGTCTGGAAGCGGCATAAGAGATTCGGATAAGAGTGTGCTTTCGAGTATATGAAAAATAAATCATTTTCACAGTGCGGTGAAGAATTCTTAGTGCGCGCCTAGTCTTACCCCCAATTTTTTATTTAAGCATGTGAAGTTAAGTATTTCTAAAACTTTAACCTGAAAACCTGTCAAAATTTGGCATTCAAGTAAGGTTTGAGACATGCTTAACTCAAAATAATCAACTCAGAAACTCAGTCTTACAGTTCCATTATATTCTACAAGTAAAAGACTTCATATTTCTTCATCAGGTCGTGTCCTATGGTCACGCGAGGAGGCGTTAGCGAATGTCGTAGCTGTTGAGTTCGTGGAGCTGCCTGTGTCGGACCTGGACGCTGCAATCGAGTCGGAGTTCGATCAGAAAGAAGGTACCGTAATGTTGTGTTTGCTCTCTGTAGTAAAATATTGGGTTGTACCAGTTGTAACAGTTCCAAACTGGTAAAAAAGGGAGAATTTAGTGATTTCATACGTCATTGATAAAGCTGAAATATTATAGAATCTCAACTAAATAAATTTCTTCTTAACCTTTTCGACGCCCATCTATATAATACGCGATGTGTTCTCCAGCGCCACACAACAAAATGTAAAAAAATATTTTCTGGCGTTTTTGTTTCTATTGAATATAAAACAAACAAGAACTTATTTTATGTGTGAAAAAGTAAAAAATATGGCTTATAACAGGGCAATTTTCCATAAAAACAAAATAACAGGTCTTGTAAAAGTCGTAAATTTATTTTATTCTATTATTACTTCTACTTTTCTACAAGTGATTGGCGTTCAAAAGGTTAATTATTTATTCTATACAAAACTTTACTTTAATGCCTACTGTTCACGGATGCGTAGTTTCATAGGCGCGTATCTGTCATTATATGCTTTGTACGCCTGCATGAAGCTTACATACAAAGCCATGGAACTCTATCGATGCAGCGGTAGCGTCGTGCCGTTATCGAAGCTACGCGTCCGAGGATAGTCGGCGTAACACAGTAATTTGAAAATTCATGTACCATCGAGGTTTTTAACTGATCTAAAAAAAAAAATCGCTTAAATCCTGGGATCGGGTGCCAAACCAAACCCTTTGAAGTTTTCGTTTCGGGTTCAAGCAAAAATTAACGTAGCGGTGGTCAGGCGAAAGTGTCTTCGATGGTACAAAGGCGAGCTTAACAATGAGTTTTCTACCAACCACCCTTACAAGTGACAGAGAGAGATCAGTGTACAATATAAACCTACATAAATATTTCTTTTTCTACCTACGTATCCTATTTATTTATCTATCTTCTTATTTTCTAGCTGCCAAGATGTATAGTAAGTACTGTAGACGTGTGCTTGTGTGATGTTTAGAAACTTCAAGTTTAGGACTCAAACACAAAACTGCGGTGCCACATAACATCGTAAAAATCTGCGAGCTCACACGACGCTTCGCAAGAACTTGCGAATTGATTCGCTTCGCACATTGTATGGTCACCTTAACCGATGTTTTGACCTACGAAATCACATCGTAGCAGGCCTAGCCAAGTTAGCATAGTTTCGTTTCTCGTGCATCGAATGCCTTGAGTTGACCACACCTCCGGTTCCTTTGTTCTTACGTCATCTCAACGTTCATTCAAGTGGTCAGAACAAAGGAACCGGAGGCGTGGCCAACTTGAGGCGTTCGACGCAAAAGAATTGAAACGATACGGTCGTAACTTGGCTAAGAAGGCAGGTTTCTGCGATGTGGCGTCGTAGTGCATTACATTCAGTTTTGTGTAGGAGCCAGCCTCTTTATCAAAATTATTATATAAAAATAATAGTGTTTGTAGCGTGTGACAACAGGTGTGTCTTGATGTATTAAAAGTTTAAATTAAATATAATTTTTAAACTCTTAATATGTTCATTGTTTGCTTGAATTATTGTGATTGAAATACTGATTAGAAGTTTTGTTCTTTGCTTTTTAACTGGAAAGCAAAAACCAAAATGACTGGCAATGCTACATGCTTGAGCTATCTAAATAATTACCGAAACATTTTTTCACTTATGGTTTCGCCTCTTTTTTGTTATGCCTCTGTGGATAGCATCTTTCCCTCTTTTGTCTGGCCCTCTGCACTGGAGTCGTGTTCATCCGTTCATATTCATCCGAAAATAGTTTAGCTAGATTGTTTTGCTATCTTTATATAGGGATCCTTGCATGCTATTTTAGTTATAGAATTTGGAATACAGCTACTATTTACTCATTTAAGTTTGTATTGTTAAAAAGAAAGATTGAAAAGCTGATGCTGATGGTTCGATTCCGATATCAAAAGTGACCTGCCGAACTTTTAGATTTTGCACTGCCAATTTCAATTGTCGCTATCCATCAGATGAGATAGCGGTCAAGCGCAAACCTATCAACAATAAAAAAAAAATCGGTTCCGATTAAATTAGAAGTTATATCGGAGGTCGATGTATACAGCGTCTGCCGCGGTCAGTTTATACTTGTCGCGGCTGGCATTTATTTAGTACATAGATGGTTTTCTTTTGATTACACAGATAGGGCATGAAAAACACTAACGGGTTAGATTTGGTCTTATTAGTATGTTATTTTTACCAGCTTATACAGCAGACGCTGTAGACTACAAGTTTTATATAATACCCCTGGGGGGTATTTAGCCCCATGTTAGGAACCCTGGCTATACATAGATGTTCACGTTTTTAATTTCATTAAAATTTTCGTCACAGGTTCGATCTGGGCAGCATTCTCACGGCGCCTCCAGACACAGTTTGCACAGTTGCAGACGTTGATACAGAGTATACAGAGGGGCGAAGGCCTGGAGGAGGACACGCCGTCCGCCCTCGTGCGCGACTACTTCGGACTTCACAAGATTATTGTACTGGTCACAGATGTGGGCAAGGTACTGTACCAGATCAACAAAAACTGTTATATTATTATTATTACTGGTTTGTTTTTTAAGTGAGTGTTCCAGGATAGTCTGCGTACATTTTATTTGTGCGAATATTTTCATACGTTCTTTGCAATTTAAACATATTTTACAAGGTAAAAAAATTCTGTACAAAAGTGAGCTCATATTTTGAAAATAATATTAATATAACTTATTTAATCAGATATCTGAGATCCATCTTATAAACAAGTTAAACTAATATGTAATGTGTAATAGTAAGCAGCGACTTTGTCCGCTTCCACATTAGTGGACAGCCAGCAAAAAAATTGCTTTACTTATCTTATTACTCCCATCAATCAATATAGTTACGTTATTGTATATTAAATGCCAAGTTCAACTGAGGTTAAAATAATACTAGTAACACTTTTTAAGATTCAGCTCTCACGTATCCCTATTCTTAAATAGTATGTCAATTGGTTTTATACACAAAGCGCGCGATGGGGCAACATCTGCCTGTCTGTCTATTTGCGATGAACTCAAAAACTACTGAACTGATTTAAATGCGGTTCTCACCAATAGACAGAGTGATTAATGAGAAAGGTTTAGGTGTATAATACATGCCTATTACAGTAGAGGAAAATCAATAATTTTAAAGATTTGAGAAAAACGCCCTTTCGAAACTGAGGCAAGTGTCTAGTTATTTCATACGTGTAATTTTTTTCAATAGATTTTCGGCATGGACAACTTATCAGGCGCGATTCTATGGCAGTACTACGAAGCTGACTTGGACACTGAGGGCGTGGTAGTGTTCACAAGGAGGACCGCCCGGCATCCTCCCAACGACGCGTACCTCACTGTGGTCGGGAAACAAGAGGTAAGAACTCTTTTTGGGGTGGACCCCACACACTGTTTTATTCCCAAACTAGAACTGTATTAAACTTCCAAATTAGCACAGTAACAGTCATAGGCGCGAATTGTGACGGCTATTGGCGGTCTTATGGTATTAGAGATTGTTTAAATAAAAGAAAATTCTGATAGCCAAAATAAATAGCTGTGATAACCAGGAAAGCGTCGAGGAAAAGATGCTCTACATGGAAATTAGCATAGCGTAGCATAGTCATACAGTCGACTATGCTATGCTATGCTAATTTCCAAAAAAGCTGCAGCATAATCGGCCTTATAAGGTTCCTACTGTTGGAACTCAGGCCTCCTCTATAGGAGAAGGAAATTATTTTCTAAATTTTTCTAAGGATCTATCCATAAATTACATCACACGACTATGGTTGTTCTTATGACTGGCCTGTTGGTCTAGTGGTTAGTGGCCCTGACTGCTATGCCGGAGGTCGTGGGTTCGATTCCCACCCAGGACAAATGTTTATGTGATGAGATAGATAGATAAATAAATTCTTTATGAGCATGATCATTTCAATACGGTTTCCGGTCCGGGGTTTTCGGTGTCTGGGTGTAATTTATCTATAATATGTATACAACGTGTAACAAAAAGGGGGTATACATACCAAGTGCACGGCCTCTTGATAAGATAACAAACGATACGGAAAGGGTTTTCTAACCTTATGTTTACATGGTAGGAAGTTGTGATTTATTCCATACATATGATACCAGAAACCGAACATTTCAAACTGAAACCAATACATCACTAGCAAAAAGTCAGCTGATCGGTGTCATTGAACTGTTTATGACTAAAAACAAACCTCTTACTCCTGGTATTTCTTCAAACAGTGGATAAAGGGTTCCGCATGTTTATTTTTTCTAACATTTTTTTTAAGAAAAATAGTTTTAAGAAGAAATAAGTTTTTCCTACAGAGACTAAGATTATGTTTGTGTACAACAAACCAAGCCAAAAACTAGAGCGAGTGCGTGCGTTGGCCATCGAAAAACCTGCGCGCCGCGTAGGGCCGTGTTCGTTAGCGCGCAGCGCATATTAAACGTTCGTGCGACTCACGCCGCTTTTAGAAGAGACTAATTAGATAAGGGTATTCGTAAGGATATGGAATAATTAGGTACCTATCTGGTATTTACGTGAAACAATAAGAAATATCTACATACTTTTTTATTGTTTTACGTAGATAGGATAGTAACAAATACTTAATTTACGAAAAATTTAAACGAAGTACCTACGTAAAATCTAAACGAACGTTGTACTCGGCGTTAGACGCTGCGAAAAAGGATTTCATATCTGTTAAAATGAACCCAAATATCATTTCTAAGCAACTTATGTGCCTCCTGGTACAAATAAACTCCCAGTGGGTTCCGTTCTTGAATTTAATTTAATTAGAGGACTTCAATAAGTTGTCACTTTTTGCAGGGTCGAGATGAATTTTCTTACGTACCTAATTCTTTTTATGTCGGTTGCTATACATAGGATATGTACTTAGTTAACAAGAAATTAATTATTTAGATGTAGTGTGCGCATTCACGACGCCGCGTGAATGCGTGTGAGTTTAATTTTACCCCGAGATTATAAACAAATCAACAAATCTTTCGCGCTTATTTCTAAACAAACTATTCGTTTGCGCACAATTAGGTCTTTGCGTAACTTTTTGCCTTTTCTACAAAAACATTACCAGTAGTAGCACAGTTTAGTCTTAATTTATCATTTTAAAATAAATGAAAAACATGCGAAAGTACTAGGAGTCCATAAGAAACGAGAATTGTTATTGATAATTTAAAAAAACGGTTCAGATCCCTAAAAAAATTCCTTTGAGAAGCTCAAATGTTATTGAACACGATAAAATAGTTTTGTCCCAGTCGCACGCGCCGCCTGCGTGTTTAATGTGAGAGAGATGGCAATGTTGTCGTCGTCCGTTCGGCTACTCTCTTTGGCGGTACTGGCGGCGTCTTTGTACGCGCCGAAAGTCAAATTTAGGTAAACAAATAAATATAATTTTGCATTAGTGGATGACCAATAATCTTACGATGCAGTCGCATAGTATAATTATCCGTTCCGGTGTTTGTGATTTGGATTTTAAACATTATTTTATTGCAGTGGTGATAATCGTGTGTGATGGCATTTCTATGGTGATGGTGTTAAGTAATAGTGAATATTATGAGATGATGTTGTGTGTCGGAAGAGAGGACGGCCGGTAATGTGCGAGCTGCTCGCGAACTTTATCGTCCTCGATTTATCGCGGGTACCTAGAAGGAGCTGAGCGCCGACAGTTTCTTCGGTGGCGGGCTTCCATCGGATAGTAGGTAGGTACATTCACAGAGTACTTTGTAACATAGGTACTGAAAGGTACATCGTCTGCAACAAACTGGTTCCACGCTTCTGGTTTAGGGGGTCGCCAAACACTATCGATCCAGAATTTGAGGAGGCCGTACTCGAGCATTTTGAAAATAACCCACGTAGGTACTAGCGCACTCGGCGAGCTGCATTAGCGCTGTATACCTCTAACCATATGCAAGTAGGTATGGCGAGTGTTGCAGAATGAAGGTCAGCACCCATACCTCTTCCGTCGCATCCAGGAACTGACACCTGCAGATATTTTGCCTCGCGTGACCTTCTGCTTTTTTGAGGCAAAATTTTAAGTAGGCAGGTACTAGGCAAACAGCGTTTCATTCACACACGCGCCGCGCGTATCGAAATTAGGTAGAATTAGGAAGAGAGGTACTAGGCGATCAGATTTACAGAAGAAGTCTTTATTAGTATTAGCACGTGGAATGTTATTGACCCTCGTAGTGTCGTGACACGTTTGTTATGATTTGAATTCGAGAATCATACGATACCAAGGATACCAAGAATTTGGTATCAATTCTTTGAGTAATTTATGTTGAGCTGAAACTTTGTGTAGAGATTCTATTCCACCAGTAAACTTCAGGGCTTTTTGATGTATATACCCTTTTTGTTACACGTTGTATATTTAGGAATATATACGTATATTTATCAGTTGTCTAGTAACCATAACACAAGCTCTGCTTAGCTTGAGAATAGACGGCGTTGTGTGATAGTTGTGGAATATTATATTATATGGTTATATAGGACATGAAAACATGTTAGACTAATCCAATGCAAGCAGTTAAAGGGTTAATTCCACTAACCACCTAATTACCATCCCCCAGGGAACAGGCAACGGCCTAATCATCAGCCTGAACCCGATCACCGGCACGTTGATCGGCGAGCGGCTCCTGAAGCTCGACGTGCAGCTGCTGCAGTGCACGCTGTTACATCGACCTGATAACGAAAAACTACATGCTCTTATATTGCTTGACAAGGAAGAAAATGTTCAGGTAACATGTTGTATTGTTTAGTTATTTATCAGCCAAAAGGCATCACCTCAACACTCAATACTTTATTGCATTCCATATGTATGTATGATGGTATAAAAATATAATATATATATAATAATAGAACAGCAAAGCTAGGAGAGGACGAAGGCTAAGTTGTCATCATTATTTAAAAAAATGTAACCTGTAAATTATGTACCTATCTATTTAAATTAAATTGTATATGCATGTTATTATATTATTATGTCTCTCTATCTATCTATTGTACTTATAATTCATTCAAAGTTATAGGCCGTGATATTACATTTTGTGTGAGAATTTTTGTTCTTAATACGTGTGAATGTTTCAAAATCGCCAAGGTCGCAATTTCGCAAATTGTTCAAGATTATTTTTATAACGCCGTGACACACGCCGTCACAGCGTCTGTGCTGCGCATACGTTTATCGAATGCCTACACTGAACAAACGCTAGTATGAAGGCGCTCTTACTCCCTTATCTTTCATAACATTCTTCACACAATCCATCCATCCTTTCTTTGGTCTCCTTCTCCGCCCATCCACATCTATAGTCAAATTAATGCCTGTACCTAATAAAAACAGTGAATTTAAATGATGGTGGTTTCTGCAGGTCCTGCCTCGATCAGCGGCTCCTCTAGTGGAGAACATGTTTATGTACGTTGCGGAGAGGAACACTGCGCGAGTGCAGGGATACGCTCTCGTGTTCAATGGACAGGTAACAACTAGATTCCTATGTAACTACTTACTAGGTCCCGAGTGAGGTTGTGCTGCCCGAAAACTGACTTCGTTAGAAGACTGATTCCAGCGCCACCTACCGGCTCCAATTTTTATTTCGAACCTTCTAGGAACCCACTGAAGTATACACACAATGTTTTAAAAAATCGGTGGAGCCGGTCTACGGTCCAGACTAAGCGTTTCGTCTTGTCGTTTATACCGCGTACATAGAAGGATTGGAACAATTTGGGCTCGCTGGCTTACCATCAAGTGGGATCGCAGTCAAGCGCTAGTTTATATCAATATAAAAAAATGTACTGTTATAAGTGTTTATAAACAACAACAAATGTTCTACATTTTAAAATATAGAACGTTCACACTTCAGGTCGTTGCACACGAACCACGGGTCACAACCACAAACGCCGCCACACGTCATTTAAACCTTTTTCAGAATCTATTAGATACCTACTGCCCGCATAGGTTAAAAAATTAGCAGCCACCTGCCACAAGTGTCTGTCGCGCAATTGACCTTTGTGGTTGCTTGTAGCTTCATGTAACGTTTGGTGGCCCGTCTACGGCGACTCTAAACCGCCAGATATTATGGTTGGTTTACACAATGCAAGTTACTGACTAGACAGCTACTCGTATGCCAGTAGCTCGGGTGGCTGTTACAACAATGATAGTAGCTGTCCAGTTTTCTAGCGAGTTTATCGTGTCGCGATATTCACTCTGTCGGCTGGCACTGACGAGTTACTGCTTAATGCATTCAAACAATGCGAGCGACGGCCGAGCTGCTACTATTTACGAGTTAGAGCCGGGCGAGCAGGCGAGTGAAAACAAAACATGTTAAAGTAAGTCCGATGCGAGCTACTGTCCAACTCGCACGTGCGAGTTACTAGTAAGTGACGTCCAAACAGTCCGAGTTACTCCAGTGCAGCTACTCGGCAGGCTAGCTCGCTCTATGTAAATCAGCTATTACGTGGGTATCTCCCCCGCAGCAAGTAGAAGCCATCCGCACGTGGCTGGTGCAGCTGGGCGGCGCGGCGGCGGGGCAGCGCATCGTGCGCGCGCTGGGCAAGCCGCTGGGCGAGCGCGTGCACTCGCCCGGCCGCGTGCTGCCCGACCGCTCCGTGCTCTACAAGTACGTCAACCCCAACCTCGTGCTCTTCGTCACCGAGGGACCCGACCCCGTGCATAAAGGTATTTTATTTAACGACAAAATATAATTACTGTGTTCCAATTGAGAATAGGATCGATTGCCATGTTGTGACGTCATGTCGTACTGTCAAATCGAAGTAATTTTGGCAAACTTGAAGAACTCAAAGTCTTCCGCAACTTGACGCAAATTGACCAATATTGTTTTGATGCTAACGTCGAAAGCTGCTGCTAATTCAGCCGTAGATTGTGTATCATCAGCTTCCACAATCGCCTTTAATTCGTCATTGTCGACCAAAGTCTTCGGACGACCGCGAGGTTCATTTTTCAGGTCGAAATTGCCAGAACGGAAGCGATTAATCTACGGCTGAATTAGCAGCAGCTTTCGACGTTAGCATCAAAACAATATTGGTCAATTTGCGTCAAATTGGCAAGGGAAAAAAGCTTGACAAATGGGTGCCCCACGAACTCAATGATCGCCAGCGCGAAGTACGCGTCGAGACGTGCCTTGCACTGCTCAACAGACACACAAATGAAGGAATTTTGAACCGCATTGTTACCTGCGATGAAAAATGGATTCTGTTCGATAACCGCAAGCGCTCAGCAAGTTGGTTGGATCCCGGTTCAACACCTAAACAATGCCCTAAACGAAAACTTAAAGTGATGGTCACTGTTTGGTGGTCTAGCGCCGGTGTGATTCATCACGGCTTCTTACCAAACGGGGTGAGCATTACTGCAGATGTGTACTGTGAAGAACTGAACACAATGATGGAGAAGCTGGCACATCTCCAATCAGCATTGGTCAATCGCTCGTCTCCGCTGCTCCTGCACGACAACGCGCGACCTCATACTGCACAGCAGACGGTCTCCAAGTTGAAAGAACTGGGGTTGGAAGTTCTCCGTCATCCGCCCTACTCACCAGACCTTGCACCTACAGACTACTATTTTTTCCAGAATTTGGATAACTTCTTGGCGGGAAAAAAATTTAATACCCGAGAGGCAGTACAAAATGCCTTTGAAGAATTTGTTGTCTCCGCCACTGCGTTGGCAAAGATGCATTGATTGCATGGGTGATTACTTCGATTAATACAAATAAAAAATACATGAAAAAAAATTCGTTTAAATTTTTTCATATAAAACGGCAATTTCATAGGTAAGACCTATTATTAGCGAGTTGTAAGGGCTTGGCCGAGCACTCGGCGCTGTGTTTACATGTACCGAGTACTAGGCCGAGAGCACTCTCTCGCCCGTTTACTCGGTACGTGTGATCAAGGTATTAGTACTAGAACAGTTCCTGAATTAGTCGGTGAATGTATTGGTAATGTTTGGTGGCACAGACGTAGTGGTGGCGACGTGTGTGGACGCGGCGTCGGGCGCCGTCGTGGCGGCGCAGGCGCACCGCCGCGCGCGCGCGCTGCCGCTCGCCGTGCACACCGAGCACTACCTCGCCTACCTCTACTACAACGACAAGCATCGACGGACTGAGATCGGTAAATATTCATTCATATAAACATTGTGCTTCTATTTACTTTCTATCGTGATTTTAGGGAGAAAAGAAAAGATCGGAAGTTCATTCTCGTCCCCATTTTGTAAATTATTTTGAGGGTGTCCACTTCCTGGAATGATAGGGAAGCTCTTATTGTCACCGCACACGAATCTACAGAAAAAACGCCGCCACAAAAAAACAGTGAATACTGACATTTATTATGTTCAATTGTTGATCGTAAGTCATGAAAACGTAACGTTGATTGTGTGCATGAACACAGTTTAACCGCAACGTTTCTCTCAACAGCAACCCTAGAGCTATACGAAGGCAAGACACGCTGGCTCCCCGCAGGCGCAGCCTTCAGCTCACTGTCGTCGGAGCGAGCCCCCAGCGTGGAGCGCCAGGCCTTCATCCTGTCTGCCGCGCCCACTGCCGCCGCCACCACCGTCACCGAGCGCTCGCTTACTGACAAGCATGTGCTGCGTGAGTATTACTGACAATAACTAACCCACGATCTCCCCCTTACAACCTCCCGTCCTTAAGATCCCCCATTACGATCTTGCCCTTGAAATTGCACCATTACGACCTACCCCTTACGACCTCGCCTTTACGACCTCCTCCTTGAGATCTACCCCTTACGACCTCACCCTTGAAACCTCACCATTACGACCTCCCCCTTGAGACCTTCTGGTGACGACCTACCCTTTACGACCTCGCCCTTGAAACCTCACCATTACGACCTCCCCCTTGAGACCTTATGGTTACGACCTACCCTTTACGACCTCGCCCTTGAAACCTCACCATTACGACCTCCCCGTTACGACCTACCCTTTACGACCTCGCCCTTGAAACCTCACCGTTACGGCCTCCCCCTTGATACCTCCCCGTTACGAGCTACTCTTTACGACCTCGCCCTTGAAACCTCTCCATTACGGCCTCTCCCTTGATACCTCCCCGTTACGAGCTACTCTTTACGACCTCGGCCTTGAAACCTCACCATTAGAACCTACCCCTTGAAACCTCACCATTACGACCTCCCCATTACGACGTATTCCTTACGACCTCGCCCTTGAAACCTCACCTTTACGACCTCTCCAATACGATCTACCCATTACGATCTCGCCCTTGAAAATTCACCATTACGACCTCTCCCTTGAGACCTCCCCATTACGACCTACCCCTTACGACCTCGCCTTTACGACCTCCTCCTTGAGACCTATCCCTTACGACCTCACCCTTGAAACCTCACCATTACGACCTCCCCATTACGACATCTCCCTTGAGACCTCCCCATTACGACGTATTCCTTACGACCTCGCCTTTGAAACCTCACCTTTACGACCTCTCCAATACGATCTACCCATTACGATCTCGCCCTTGAGACCTCCCCATTACGACCTCTCCCTTGAGACCTCCCCATTACGATCTACCCATTATGATGTCGCCTTTGAAAACTCACCATTACGACCTCTTCCTTGAGACCTCCCCATTACGACCTCCTCGGAGAACAACGCCTCGGACCAGAGACGCGAACTGTGAAGGAATAGATATTCCACACCTGTTATCTGGATACGAACTGCAGTAACCAATCTGGAAATCGAACCGGCTGCAGGTTCAGGTTGGTCGATGCAGAAGCAATCTGGCCAAATGAGGTTTTCATGACTCATCACAAACACAGTGCCAGTGTGGGGCCCCTTTACAGGAGAAATCGTTTTAAGTGACGTACAAAGTAGGGTTAAAATCACAAGCAGTGAAAACTACGCAGAAGGTTTAATTTTTACTCCAGTTTGAATACACCTTTATTACTTTGGTGTTGAACTGATGTGTCACTATTTTCTTAACGCGAATACAATATAATGGTGTGTCTTAGAAATCACATCTTTTTTTCCGCTAAAATATTCAGGAACCGATTTTTCATGTTTACATATTGATCCTTTTTTTGTTTTTCAGTGGCGTTATCATCAGGCGCAGTGGTGGAGGTGCCGTGGGTGTACCTAGAGGCGCGGCGCGGTGGAGCGAGCGAGGACGGCGTGGTCCTGCCGGCGCTGGCGCCCGAGCTGCCGCTGGGCGGCGACGCGCGCCTCAACTACAACCGCACGCTCGCGCGCCCCGCGCACATACACGCCGCGCCCGCCGGCCTCGAGTCCACCAGCCTTGTGCTTACTACAGGCCTAGGTAACGACTTGTCATCTCAATGCCCTAGGAGCGTGCGTCTAGGAGTTAGGTGCAACATGCTTTCTACCATAGTTCTCTACGAGCCGTTATCTCAGTGAACAACCCTTTTCTGGAAATAAAAACCATACACAAAATCTATCCAGTAGTATTTTGGTCTTGCCTATAACCATTCTCATGTCAAATAACAATAATAATCTAATAGTCATCATCGTTCCACAGATCTATTCTACACCCGAGTAGCGCCGTCAAAAACCTTCGATCTGCTGAAGGATGACTTCGACTACTACCTGATCACCGTGGTGCTGGCCGGGCTCATCCTCGCCACCTACAGCACCAAGTACTTCGCCTCGCGCAAGATGCTCAAACAAGCGTGGAAGTGATGCAAGTACGTCATTTAGGGTACTAGACAAGGGAATTTGGACTGTGTTCTCTATCGGAAATAAAGTTCATTCTCGTTTAGCACGCTCGCTATGTAAATTTCGCCTGCCGCCTAATAGGGCAATTTAGAATAACGATACTGATTTCACAAGTAATGTAGCAGATAGATCGGAATAAAGCTAAATATCAAAGATTGATACATGTAATATTAATAAAAGTAAGCTGTTGAAATTATTCGTCTAAAGTATTTATCGTCAAATTCTACATAATTTTACTTGCCTAAATTCAATCTATTTAAGCTGTAACCTCAATTTCATATCAAACTAGGATACTCCTTATCTCTTTGAACGTGCCATGGTCAATCTCGAGTTTATTTACATCAAAAGAAAAGATTCGATCTTTCCTATAGTTCTATCCATTTTTTATACAGCACTAAACGTATGTCAACAGGATGTTCATTGTTTCATTTTATGAATGTATATCAAGCCTAAGGGGAAGTTACAGTCATACATAAAAACATTAATCTAATCTACTTATTCTAATCGGAAATAATATTCCACTGCCATATTTTCCGGCGCAGTCCAAATTCCTTTATTTTAATGGACTTTTAAAGAAATTAATAAAATAAAATAGTTTCGTGATCGTGCATAGTGAGTGTTCACATTAAGTAAATGAATACATACACATTAATATATACTTTAAGCGTTCGAACCGTTGTAGAATTATGGAAATATGTTTTATAAAATGGTTGAACAGTAGCCGGGATCGCAGTTTTAAATTAATGGCTAGATAAAGCTGGCTTTACAAGACTTAACAATAAGAGCCTATACACATGGCGTTTACCACACGTGTTTCATGACCCTACAACGGCGCGTACCATAATCCTTGTGGATAGGCTCTTTGCAAGCAATCCTTGAAAAGTATTGAGTAATTTGTATGTATTGAGCTATATATACCCTATTCATTTTTGCTTGAGACAAAATGTAAACAAAGAAAATAATGTAACCTTCGACCAAGTTTCTACGTGTTTGAATTTTAAAACAATAATAACATTTATCTTTTCTGTTGACTGCATTGGCGTTTTCTTAAAAGTGCAAGCGTTGACTCAGCTATGGGTTGTTTACATTTTGTCTCACGGCTCCCTGAATAGGGTATAGATATCCATACTTTTACAACGGAACGTAAGCACGTCATATCTAGTAAAACAGGTGTATCTGAATCAATTCAGTGATCAAATTCGTTCAAATCGTAGGTCTATGCAGTTTAACTTGAACCTATCCACACAAGATCTTCTGCAGTAAAATTTTATTCATTTCATACTAAAAGTCATTTTACACGAGGACCATGTTAAACTGTTTAG
The DNA here is from genome assembly GCA_949319445.1 of Mythimna lalbum. NCBI lineage: Eukaryota > Metazoa > Arthropoda > Insecta > Lepidoptera > Noctuidae > Mythimna > Mythimna lalbum. Next base: position 3,591,454 of record OX439356.1, on the reverse strand, counting down.
ACGTTTTATTGTAAAATTTAGCTAGTGCAATTTAGATATATTATTTATTTAAGGGTGGTTTGTATTATACAATTCATTTATTAATTATATTTAAACCATTCCACAATTTGTCACCTTACGTTTCATCAATTTTAACGTTTATTGTAAATTAAATAAATGATACTTATTTTTCTCCTATTGAAATCTATTCTAAAGACTATGTGAGGTGACTGATGCAAGTCGTATCTTAGGCATTTGTTCCTACAGTCTTTTTTTTTTTGTTATTTATATCCTGCGCAAGAAATCTTTGTTAATCTTAATGCAATTCTCTCGAAAGATGTACGCTCTGTAAAATCTCAGTTAATTTTAAGTTGCCTTGTTGTGGACAAAATAATAACTCATTTCACAAATTTTCTTTCAAAAACACTATCAAGGCTTAATCTTTAAAAGAGAATTTTAGAAAGAAAGAAAGAAAAACAGTAAAAATAAAAAATAAATTTTGTTTGCTTGTTCTAATTTTAAAATATATAAGCCAATCGAATCGAGACCTGTGTATTTGAAATGAGTTCCAATATAAAATATTAATTTAAATAAAGAGTAAAATAAATACGTTAACATAAGCGAGGATTTTTGTTTAAAAGTATTTGCTCACACGAGTTGTTAATTAGCAGGTAAGGTTAAAGTTTTACCGTTACTTCTTTGTTTATTATGACGTTTTTTGTTATTTCAATGTGTTGCAATGGTGGCTTATTATTAGTGACAGATAAACATTGCAACCACACTCATAGACAAATACTTCTCGTTTAACTTTTTATTGCACTATGGCATGAACTTAGGCCTCAACTGAAACATGTGTTTTCATCTCATAATGATGAAGCACAATATAAATACATTGTAAATAACTTTGCGAAGATGTATAATTCTTAAATTGAGTAAAGTAACCTACTTGATCTAAGTAAAAGAGTTTGTATTCCACTATAAAATATTTAACATAAGTATCGATTAGCCTAAGACCAATTTTTCGTCATCCTAATACGATCGAAAGGCCTGAAAACCTGAATAAAATATTGTATTTTACTTAAAATTATTTATGAAATAAATTATGTTACTTATTCTTTATTTGGCTAGTTTAATTACTCACTTTTATTTCTTTAGTATGTCGGAATGTTACCATTTCATTATTTAATTTTAGTGGTGCGGATGAAAATATCATTATATCGTGAATATTATGTTATTGTTCTAGTACTCATGTCTTTGGATAATCGTCAGTCATAGGATTAGTGTACAGTTCGATTAGAGGCATTGGTTGAATGTACGAGTGTGTCGAGAATAAATAGTTTCTGTGGAATGAGACACTATCTTAATGTTTTTTGCATTTATAATTTTAAACAGCACTACAATGAATTGTAGAAGTATTGTCGAACTGTACCCTTTCTTAAAGTACCAATGGTACGTTAATAAATGAATGTCGATCAGTCAGCGTTACCAAGTTGACGCTCGCGCGCTAGGGACACATCGGTCTAGCGATTGTCCTGCGCGTGTAACGCAGTGACTTTGATTAGACTGAGTTAAAGATGTGAGAGTGGTTGCAATACATAATGATAATATTATATACTGTAATTTAAAATGGGTATTTGTTTTCTGTGACCAATGTGTTTTTGTAAAAAATAAAGTTGAAGTAATTACTGCCATTTATGTTTTATTTGTCAGATTAAAATCCTCTATTAATCAATATGCAATAGGGTGGCTTTCAGCCAACACCAGCATTTTATCAGGAGATACTACTCTACTATGCAATAACTGCGTAACACGGAACACGTAAGACCCTTTGGACACTTTAAGACACAGACGGTCTTGTTAGTCGATATGTAATGGACGGCAGTTACTCGTCCACGGAGTAATCTCAGCCCTTGTACGACGTTTATCACCTAGGCACGCGCCTTTTAATTAGCTTGGTCCAGGTCCCTCCCTTCTTCGAAATCTTTATCTTGGATGAAGCGTTTGACCCTTATCTCACCTGGATGTTAAGCGATGTTGTGGCTGACGATGGAAATACTAATTATTTATATGCACTAAAATATGCTGTTCTGAGTGGTTTAACAAAAAATAACAATAAAGTGGCTGGCGGGGTCTGTGTTCACCCGCTTCGCTCGCTCACTAGACCCCGCCCTTCTAACGTTTGGAGTGCCCCAATCTTAATCTACCATCTCTTTGTTCACCGCGTCTGTCGACATTTAATGTGGACGTTAGCTCTCGCAATAATTTTCGTAAAGTTTATCCAATAAAATAAAATATTTGGTTCGTCCGGCGGATTTCCGGGCGTGTTATCTACAAGTCCATACGATTTTAATACAGCGAAGCGACGTCCCCACCGTAGCGTAAAGAAAACGTGCCGAGCACAATCACCTTAAGTAATTAATGAAACAATAATTTAAAAAAGACATGTATTAAGATTATTTTACTTTATATCTACTTTATATTAACTTGAATATTAACTTTACATTATTTTGATAGTCTTTATCCTTAGGTTCGAAGGGGGTGCCTACAACTGGTTCTAAATGCACGTGGTTGACTGAGGGGGGGTCGAGCACTTCGTCGTTGTCGCATAGTTCCCGGAGGTGGTACCAGGCGGCGCCGTAGTCGTACTCTAAGATGGTTGTGAAGAACTCCACTGCCGACGACTAGAAAATAAAAACAAGTTATTTTGAACCTTCTGTGTTAGGCTGACACTTTCAAGTATGTTTTTTTATGAACCAGTGGTGTCATGCATCATTTCATCATTATCAGCAGCTTTTTAATGTTCCCACTGTTGGGACTCAGGCCTCCTCTCTAGGAGAGGGAATGAGCCGTGGTTCACCACGCGGGCCCAGTGCGGGTTGGTGAATGTCACAAGTCTTCGAATTTTTGTTGCGGAGGTTACGCTTATGACAATCAATGTCAGTTTTTGGCCTCTGACTTTCAGTAACGACCGTAATGGTGTGTCCAGATCTGGCGAATGCGCAGCTCGTGAGCCAGTTGCGAACAGCTGTTTTTAGTTTAGCTACGTTACATCGATTCATATCCGTATCGACACATCGTCAATCCTTTATATGAATATGAACCCACTTCTAAGAGCTTGTTTTTCTCACCTGCAAAGCCTTAGGCTGTTTCTTGGACAAGTACGGCTGCACACAGTTCATGGCGTCTACCAGCGCTTCATCTTCAAGCATGAGATCCGTGGCGAGGCGCGGCAGAGCGGCCAGCGCCGTCACCTGCAGGCCGTACGCCTGGCTGTTGCGGTAGGCGGACCCGACGTCCTTCAGGTAGCTGTCCTTTGACGACTTGTGCAGGTAGCTGTATATGTGCGGGAGGACGTCTCTGTGGGGCAAAGATTTTATTCATTTGTAATGTACTATGATTTTTAAAATTTTGTTAGGTTCGTGCTTGACCGCTATCTCACCTGATGGAAAGCGGCGATGCGGTTGACGCTTACCTAGAAGAAACCTATTCACTCTCGACTTAAAGATTCCCGGGTTGTAGCTATCAGGAAACCCTGACTCCGGCAAGGAAATCCACTCCTTAGCTGCACGCACAATGAATGTGTTCCCAAAACGTTTTGTGCGTGAAGGCGGAATGTCCACCATGTACCGGTGGCGCATCGCCAATGTAAAAAAAAGCCAAATATTCGCATGTTTCTTGTTGATTATGCGAATGCGAATATTCGCTACATCACTAGTTTATCAGTTGTCTAGTACTCATAACACCAATTCTGCTGAGCTTGGGACTAGACGGCGTTGTGTGATAGTTGTGGAATATAATATTATATTGCCCGCACGTCCTGTTACTAGCTACAAAGATAAAGTTCCCAACTCACTTAACAGCTCGACTTCTAATGAAATCCCGTGCCAGTTCCGCCATCGTGACCAGCAAGTCGAAGGCCCTCTTCATGACGGCGGGCTCCTGCTGGAACCTGGTGAGCAGCGGCGCCCAGGCGCGGTGCACGAGCGGCAGGAGCTGCTCCTCGTACGGCCGCAGCACGGCCAGGCCGCGCGTCAGCACTTGCAGCGCCAGGATGGAGTTGTCTCGTTGGGATGATGTCACGTAGTTTAGGCAACGTTTGAGTATGGTTACTATTACTGCTACGTATTGGGGTGGTGGGGGTTTTTCTTCTGTGGAAACAAATATTGGAAACCATTAAAATTAGAGGAAAGCAAAAATTGAAACGGTAAATTGGGTATGATTTGTAATTTTAATTTTTGATAAACCGTATTTGCATTTCCTGAGTTTGTTTCGGTGTTTCTTCTCAGGGTTGTCAGCTAAGAAACACCGGCCTCATCTAGTTTCAACTGACGAAAAAATTTACATGTAAAAAGTTTTTATAAAACCTATTTGCAAAATAAGTATAATTTATCATTATACAATTAAGAAATTTTATAGCGCATTTTTTTTTAATATTCTAACAAATCATAATGTCGGTTTACTCGAATAAGTCTTTCTTTCTAGCGGGTAGCAGACTTGAGACTCATACCGCGATTGCTTATGATCTAGCAGCTATCAAACCATAAGAGTAATCTGCTTCAATTAGTACATTTTTACAATGCCAAAAGTATACAACATAAACGTAAGCATTATTTACAACGCAGGCCCAGTGCGAATAGGGGAATGTCACATGACTTCGAATTTTTTAGTCCTAGGATATGTCGGTTTCCTCACGATGTTTTCCTTCACCGTGTGAAAGCACAAAGTACATAAAAGAAATATTCTTCTCAATTCTTACCTGTAACCGTATCATCATAATCTAAAACATCATCTTCCTTTTTCTTCATATCTTCTCTGTACATCTCCTCTACACTCTTACCACTCTCTTTCTCGAATTCCAGATCATTCAACAGCCTCTCTGCTTCCACCTGACTTTCTACGAATACTGTTACATCCTTCATCACGTCTATGGTCTGCTGCTGTTCCGTTGTCTTTGGTACGGCGTCGGCTATGGGATACCACTTGCGAATACATTCCACGAATGTTAGGAATACTTGTAAATACGCGTACAGATCTTTTTCGTAATATTTATCACAACTTTGGACTAGAACCTGCAATAAAAGGAATTACACGGGGTTTATTTAAATAAAATCTTTATGATATTACCTCGAAAGTTGGTTATTTAGAATCTGACCAGATGACGCGTTTTACACGCGATTGAAATCGTACGTAGTCAGACGCACGTCCACGAGATACTAGAGACACATACGTCTCGTCACGCCAAATGCATAATCTGGATAGGCACCATGACCTTTTTATTATTACTTAAAAGAGGAACTTTATAGCCAACTAAGTCCTTTTTTAATGAAAGACGTTCAACCAATCTGTTTAGTTAGTATTTGCTCGTGTTTACTACTATTGTGAACTTTCAATTTATTGTGTAGAAGTTAAGTAGGTATGTATACTCACATCTTGAACGATCCCATAGAGATAGTTCAATATACTGGAGTCGCTGTACTCCATCACCACCGACAGTATCTGCAACGCTGACTGACAGTTCCATGCCTAAAATATTACGCCGAACATTAACAAAACAAAACATTTTAGCCTGGACCAGACCCAAGTCTCGTCTAGTCTTCAGACTACACATTCAGTCACATGACATTCATTTTCAAAAAAATTGATGACTTCACCCGCTATAGGGCATGTCTTTGCCTCGCGTTTCAGGACCGCGGGTTACACTTTCGAAAGCGAATCGATGCAATAGCGCTAATAGGCTTCGGCCTCGATGGGCCCCTACGGGCTTGCTGACATCTCTTTGAGGCGCGCGTCGACAACTCGGGCTCGGTCTGGACCGTTACCGCACGACCAGACGGTGAGCTACCTAACCATTGCTCGCCGTCCGCAAGCCCAAACCTAGGGTGTTATCACCAGCTTTGGCAGTATATATCCTGTTTTTAATAACATACCGTCCCCATTGATAAGTTAGTTAAAGGACATACCTTCTTTAGTCTGACAGTGACTTGGTTGGTGAAGTAATCGGCGTTGTGCTTGATGAGATCCGCGACGGTCGCGTGGCCGCATGCATATGCTATGTCGTGGATAGCCTTGAGACCCGCTAGGTGAAGCATCTCATATTTACTGCCTGCAAATAACGTTGTAGTGATTGGCTGCAATATTTGTATGTAAATATCGGTAAAGTCAATGTCTACAGAAGCTTGAAAATTAACGAACGAGTGAAGTGATACTGACGTCACACGTCACTTTGGCAGAATCTGGGCTGATGATGATGTTCGTTCGAGCCGAATAGATAAAATTTTCGACCGCAGTGACGCGGGGCTCTTTTCTGGGACATGTTGTTCGCACGGCTGCCGACAGACAAAATTGCAAGGCTCGTTTGTTTGAGGGCACCGTTTGTCTGGGTATGGCCATATGAAGAGGAGTGATGAAACACTATGTTACTAAAAGAGTTTTGAGTGTACATGTGAATGGCTGGAGAGGGTGAGGGAGGTCAAAGAAGTGATATGAATGAAATGGGAGAGATAGTGCAAGCATGATGATTGACAAGATAGAATGGAAGAGAAAACGCGTTGCGTCGACCCCAAATAACATGGGACAAGGGCAGGAAAATGATTCATGCGGTTTTGTTATTTAATCACTAGCTAGGTAGATTAAATATACCAAGGTAGGCGTCAGATAAACGTGGAATAACGGTCATTGACCTTCCTACATTTGTTGACATTCTTAATTTCCAAAACGGAAACAAAGACATAAAATTTTCTTGAATAGACATGTTTTGTGATCCTTTACAGTAATGAAAAGCTGTTCATTGTTTATTTTTCGGGTACCTACGCAGAAATATTAGGAAAAGGTCAATCTACTTTATTCCACGGTTATCTGGCGCCTTGTATAGAATAACCAGACGATGAAGTTTTCGTCTAAAATCAATATTGTAAATAATAATGACCGATAATGACTTACCAACTCTCTCCAGCACCAGACACAGAGTCTTCAACAAATAGGGCTGGTAGTTGTCCATGAGCCTTTTAGCTATGGCGCCGACGCCCTCGGTGAGCAAGCACGACAGCAGCATGTTGCGCTGCGCCTGGCCCAGCGTCGCGCACGAATGCGGCGCGGCGAGCGGCGCGCGGCGCGGCAAGCGGTAGCTTATGTCGGTGTAGCGAGTTTCCACTGCGCCTTCGTATAGATCTGGGAGAAATAAAATCCATATCAATATTATAAATGGGAAAGTGTGTGTATCTGTTTGTCAGTCTTTCACGGTAAAACGGAGCGACGAATTGACGTGATTTTTTAAGTGGAGGTAGTTGAAGGGATGGAGAGTGACATAGGCTACTTTTTGTCTCTTTCTAACCCCCCACTTCCCTAAAATGGGTTAATTTAACGAATTTAACGCTAGCGAATCCGCGGACAAAAGCTAGTTGATAATAAACGGTCGCCATCATTAACATTAAATCGTGTTACATTTTCCGTATCAGTCACAATAAAATATAAAAACGATCATCATTTCAGCCGAAAGTGTGTCCATAACGCCTGGACCTGTGCATCTCGCATCCATCGGATTCATGAGGTCATCGATCCACCTTGTGTGAGGCTTTAACTCTTCAATCGTGATAATTAGAGACACAATAGAAAGACAATGGGTGCGCGAACGCCGGCGTTCGCTTGGGGTTTAATGAATTAAAACGCTACGTCTTCCAATATTGAAAATAAATAAATATGCTTCTATGTTTTTTTTACAATTATTGATTGTTTAGCGTTTGACCACTATCAGCACTATCTCATGTAAGGATAAGCAATGGTGGAGGACACTTGCCTAAAAGTAACCTATTCGCTCTTGACTCAAAGACTAGGTTGTACCTATCAGGAAACACAGACTGCGGTAGGACATGCTGTATGCACAATGAATGTGCCCCCAAAACGTTTTGTACGTATGCGTTTTAAGGCTGGTAGTTCCACCGTACGCTTGCGGACAATGAGCAATGTGTAGCTCAGCACATTGTCGTCCGTCTAATAGTCCGATGCCCATTGCACACTTCCCAAAATGTAAACGATAGTAAACCGATAAACTAGTAACTCAGTCGATGTTCAAGAATTTGGAGTTTTGTCTCGATGAGTGTATTCTTTCATCCAACCAAGGCAACAAGGTGGACCAGTGAAGGTCACGGAAATCCGATAGATGCAAAACGCACAGAACCATTCCTTGTAGCGACACTTGTGGAGGATTATATCCAACAGTAAATGCCTTTCAGCTGAAATGATGATGATTTTATATTAAATTATATATGTATGTTTATTTTGTATATATGATTATTTTGTATTTGTACATATTTTTGAGCCTTTTTTTTCTTTATACACTTTTATTTTTATTAATTTTTTTATGCACCTGCCATGTTTTTCTCTTTACCACCCTAGGTAGACTGGTAGAGAATGCCTAAGGCATTAAGTCCGCCTTTGTACTTTTATGTTGCATGAAGTTTTAATAAATAAATAGCTAGACTATGGTAGTACTCACCAGGAACGCTATCCTTGTCCCAAGCCCTGGGGTTGTACACAGAGACGTCCAGTGTGTCCTGGTCCGTCAGTGCGGGGTCGTCGGACGCCACTTCTAGAGGCGAGTACCACACATCTTCCTCTAGGTATGTGTTTAGGATGCGCTTCACGAAATCTTCTCTTGAATCAGGCGCTGTGACAATAAAAAGGATTTTTAGGTCGAGAGAATTACTTCTAGGAGGCCGTTTTAGTGAGTGCTCAAACAAATTTGATCCTTTAGAAGATATTAATTTAAAAAAAAATTATATGGTAGGTATGATATGGACCGAGAACGCAAAGGATCTGTTGTACTCCACTGTGACAGTAGCTAACCTGCCGCCATACAGTTACAGAAGTACACCAGCTCGCAGCCTCACTCCTGCTGGAACAGCTCCAGCAGTCGGTCTAGCAGTAGAGACGCGCACTCCGCCGCAACGAGGAGGCACAGGATCTGTTGTACTCCACTGTGACAGTAGCTCACCTGTCGCCATACAGTTACAGAAGTACACCAGCTCGCAGCCTCACTCCTGCTGGAACAGCTCCAGCAGTCGGTCCAGCAGTAGAGACGCGCACTCCGCCGCAACGAGAAGGCACAAGATCTGTTGTACTCCACTGTGACAGTAGCTCACCTGCCGCCATACAGTTACAGATGTAAACGAGCTCGCAGCTTCGCTCCTCCTGGAAAAGTTCCAGCAGCCGGTCCAGCACTAGAGACGCGCACTCCGCCGCACCGAGGAGGCACAAGATCTGTTGTACTCCACTGTGACAGTAGCTAACCTGCCGCCATACAGTTACAGAAGTACACCAGCTCGCAGCCTCACTCCTGCTGGAACAGCTCCAGCAGTCGGTCTAGCAGTAGAGACGCGCACTCCGCCGCAACGAGGAGGCACAGGATCTGTTGTACTCCACTGTGACAGTAGCTCACCTGTCGCCATACAGTTACAGAAGTACACCAGCTCGCAGCCTCACTCCTGCTGGAACAGCTCCAGCAGTCGGTCTAGCAGTAGAGACGCGCACTCCGCCGCAACGAGGAGGCACAAGATTTGTTGTACTCCACTGTGACAGTAGCTAACCTGCCGCAATACAGTTACAGAAGTACACCAGCTCGCAGCCTCACTCCTGCTGGAACAGCTCCAGCAGTCGGTCTAGCAGTAGAGACGCGCACTCCGCCGCAACGAGGAGGCACAGGATCTGTTGTACTCCACTGTGACAGTAGCTCACCTGTCGCCATACAGTTACAGAAGTACACCAGCTCGCAGCCTCACTCCTGCTGGAACAGCTCCAGCAGTCGGTCTAGCAGTAGAGACGCGCACTCCGCCGCAACGAGGAGGCACAGGATCTGTTGTACTCCACTGTGACAGTAGCTCACCTGCCGCCATACAGTTACAGAAGTACACCAGCTCGCAGCCTCGCTCCTGTTGGAACAGCTCCAGCAGCTGATCCAGCACTAGAGACGCGCACTCCGCCGCACCGAGGACGCACAGGATCTGTTGTACTCCACTGTGACAGTAGCTCACCTGCCGCCATACAGTTACAGATGTAAACGAGCTCGCAGCTTCGCTCCTCCTGGAACAGCTCCAGCAGCCGGTCCAGCACTAGAGACGCGCACTCCGCCGCACCGAGCAGGTATAGAATCTGTTGTACTCGTTCAGCGCAAGCTTCGTTGTCTAAGTGACGGAAGTTGCACCAAGGCGAGCCTTTGGGTGGTGGGGAGTTTACGTCTGGAACAAACGTTAATAATATTTTAGTTTTAAGCTACAAGAGGTATTAGCAAGTTTTATTAGTTTTAGTAAATAGACACAAAAAAATATTATGTATACAAGATTATTATTTACATCATAAACAACAACTTTTGTTTAATGACTTTTTAAAAAAAGATTATATTTTGGTTCATCAGATTTCCACATAAAAATAAATATATTTAAATTAAACGTTCTAAATATTACGAAGTCTATGCGCAGCAAGCGATAGTACAATAGCGGCAGGGATTGGGGATCGAGTGTCTGGGGTGTTTTATGCTCTTGCGTCGCATCATACAAACGTATACCAAAATACATAGTTGAAATCTGTTAGATAGAACAACGAAATCTTGAAGCTTTGTTTTTGGTAAATGTATTATTTTTTGTAAAAAGTCATAGAACAAAAGTTGTTGATTATGATGTTAGTAAAACAGTCCTGCAAGGTAGTTAGTGTTTTACAAATAACCCTGTATAGTAGGTATGTATTATAATTTAGTTTTATTAAGTTTGAGGCAATTTTTTTTGTTTTCTTTAAATTCTAGGTCAGTAATAACTCTTTTAAACGACCCCGCAACTCAGAATTGACAATTTGCAGTTGGTCTGGCTTCATATCCGTTAACTAATCACCTCTGACAGCGTGTTGCGTCAGCATAGTAAGGTCGGCGTGTATGGCCACGCAATGCACGAGCCCGGAGCACACGGCCTGCACGTTGTCCAGCACGCTCAGCGACGCCGTCATCCGCGCCGTCTGCCGCGAGCAGCCCAGCACGGACACGTAGCCGTGCAACAGGTCTAGGGTCGACTGCTTGCGGGAGGAGTCTGGAAATAAACCATTTTGATAGTTGGAGTAATCTATCGACGAAACGGCAGCGTCGTGCCATCGTGTCGTTGCCGCCTCATGGACACAGTTTTATAGTTTTTTCATTACTCATGCTCTGAAAGGTCTGAAGTTGCCTGAGGAGCGGGCTGAAAAATATCACACTTTTCATCCCTAGGGAGTTTTACTTTCAACTAACAGCTGTCAAATTATTAAAAAAAAAAAACTAGGACTATCTTCTTGTATTCGTAATGAAAAGCACAATGCTTACCTCGGGGTTAAAGTTACTTATTTAGTCCCTCGAATTAGTGATCTCGCTACGCTCGGCCGCCAACTCCTTCTCGGGACAAAATAAGTAACTTTCACCCCTAGTGTAAGATTATACTATTTTAATTCACTTGCTCATAAAGTGACTCTTATTGCACTGCACTTAGGTATATAATGGCACCTGTTACCAAACTGTGACATTGTATTGCATTCTAGTGCTACAATGTAGTTAAAACATTTTTGTCCAACCTCTCCCCCTCCATAATTATATTACAGTTGCCGTATCAGGAGGGGCGCGCGTCGTCCCCCACGAGGAAAAAAAATTGGGCACGTATATGAGAACAGATTTTTACCGCCACAAAAGTTTACTAGTTTTACAGTTATTTTCTTCACAAATGTATTGAAAAACGTCGTATGATACACGTGAGTAATTAATGATTACCGTTCTCGACTCTCTTAAGACCCTCGCCATGGCTCGGGTCTAAATACCGCCTTGACGACACACTTATATCATATTGTACTATTATATGTAAGTTTCACGCAGGCTTACACCAAGCGTATAATGACGAATACGCGTCTATGAAGCTACGCGTCCGTGGACAGCAGACCAGAATGGGGGAATTGAGAAAAGCACGAAGTCATGGTTGACATTTTTATATATATACATTTTTATATACATTTATATCGGTACAAACACACTGTGCAGATGAGTGTGTCTTAACACCGAAATAAAAATCGAAAAACACAAGAGACCTGTAAGAGGCAGACACAATAAACAAGCAAGTATATATAATGCGTTCCAAATGAGAATAGGATCGATGGCCATGTTGTGACGTCACGATTTACTGTCAAATCGAAGAAAGAAATTTTTAAACTTTAATTAATTTATTTACATACTTTGAACGAAAAAAGTTTAATAAGAATGCAGTTATTCAATTTTACTCATCCCCGATTCTTCGATTTTGACATAATTTCTTCGATTTGACAGTACGACGTCAAAACATCGCAATCGATATTATCATTTAAAACGCATAGTAGACACATTAATTAACCAAAAAAAAAAACAACAACAATGTTGTGTCTCACGGCTACACCAAATAGGTGCAGTTCAACATAATGCTACACAACTACGTTCCAGTTGCTTTGTGTTAAATTTCAACTGAACTAAATTAAGGTGTAGTTAATAATAAATAGGCGTTTAGTGTTAAATTTGCGGGAATAAGAAAAAAATTAGACTAAAATAATAAATTGTTAATGGGACCCCGCTAACGCTTTCTGCCCATGGCTTCTATTTCATTAAAAGAACCTATAACGAAGACGAAGACGAAGACAAAAGTTTTAATCATTGGCGCTATCTTCCAGGGACCGCATACCGAAAAAATATCGGTTATAACGGTTAACGGTATGACGTCATACCTTTTTATTTCAATACCTCAAAATAACGGTACCGTTATTTCTCACAACAGAAAATTTACGATACCGCAATTTTTCTCTACCGAAAAATAACGGTACCGTTATTTTTTACGGTACCTAAACCTTTAAGGTACCCGTTGAAACCCCCACTACCGCGTTTTCGTCGTACTGCGGCTGGCTTCCCGTTGCCAGTTTTCACTCGTTGCGCCGATTGCACGCGTTACTCGTTTTACCCGACAACGGCAAAGCCAAAGGAGGGTTATGATTTTGACAGGCTTAACTTGTTTTATTTTAAACAACGCCATTCGTTCAGTAATGGGCAAAAAGTAATTAGATTAACAATTACAAATTACAGTTAAATTGTAATTTTTAATTGAAATACTTTGTAACAGATTAACTTAAAAAAATCAGGAATCTTTCGAATGTTTCGGTTAATTTGGTGGATGGGCATAAGTCTGCCCCTCGCTATAATGACCGATGTCCACTGTTGGACACAGGCCTCCACCTCACTATAATGACCGATGTCCACTTTTGGACATAGGACTCAACCTCATTGTAATGACCGGTGCCCACAGTTGGACATAAGCCTCCCCGAGTGTCGCCATTTAGGCGCTATAATGACTGATACCCACTGCTGGGCATAAGTTTGCCCTTCGCTATAACGGCCGATGTCCACTGTTGGACATAGGCCTCCACCTCGCTATAATGACCGATGTCCACTGCTGGACATAGGACTCCAACTCATTGTAATTACCTGTGCCCACTGTTGGACACAAGCCTACCTGAGCGTCGCCATTTAGGCACTGTAATGACTGATGACCACTGTTGGACAAAAGTCAGCCCTTCGCCATAATGACCTGTGTCCACTGTTGGACATAAGCCTCCCTGAGTGTCGCCATTTAGGCACTATAATGACTGATGCCCACTGCAGGACAAAAGTCTGCCCCTCGCCATAATCACCTGTGTCCACTCTTGGACATAAGCCTCCCAGAGTGTCGCCATTTAGGCACTATAATGACTGATGCCCACTGTTGGACAAAAGTCTGCCCCTCGTCATAATGACCTGTGTCCACTGTTGGACATAAGCCTCCCCGAGTGTCGCCATTTAGGCACTATAATGGTCGATGTCCACTGTTGGAAATAAGCCCCCCCAAGTATCGCCATTTAGGCGCTTTATTGACTGCTGTCCACTGTTGGACATAGGTCTCCCCCTCGCTATAGTGACCGATGTCCTCTGTTCGACATAGTCTCATAAACTAGTGCGCCTCACTATCAGATTGCATCACTACTTACCATCACAGATTCTGTGATGACCCAGCCTTGTCTTTATTTCTAAGATGTTCTTACTACTACTCGATGCCGCACTTGCAGTAGGTACCAATATCGTAACCATGCGGTGCAAGCATGCGACATTTTATATTCAAATCAATAATTACAATATAATTAAATACTATTTAATTAGGTTACATTGTAATTAAATTACTTTGTAATTACATACATTATAATTAATGTAATCTTAATACAATGTAATTAAATTACTTTGTAATTACATACATTATAATTAATGTAATCTTAATACAATGTAATTCAATTACATTGTAATTCAATTATTAATTAGATTACATAAGTAATTAGATTAATTACGCCCATCACTGCATTCGTTGTATCAATTCAGTCTTTTACCTACTGCGGAACGGTATGGCGGCGGTAATATAACGTGCGGCGCAGCATTATACTCTACGCCGATCGCAATACACTTGTCGCGAGAGCTGGCAACGTCGCAGGTCGTAGGAACTTTCACGAGAAATAATTCCGGTACCGGAATTATTACGGTTAAATAAAGGTATAGCGGTACCGTTATATTTTTATACCGGTAGCGTAACCGCAAATCTTAATCGGTTTCGGTAAACCTTTAAAATAAAGCGGTACCGGTTTTCAATACCGGTAGCGTAACCTTATACCTTAACCGAAAACGGTCCCTGCTATCTTCTTCTTCAATTCTTGCATCTGTGTCAGAGCTACAACTTACCAATCTAGTCCGCTTGCTCTTAACTGATTTGTCGGAACTCTTATTGTCTTTCGACAGTTTCTAATTAATATAAGTAGCAAGAGGATTCAGATCTGATTTCCTCTTTTTGAGTAGCTTTAACCAATTATTTGTCATTAGTTAGTAGCTGTAAAGTTTTAGTGCACACAAAAAAAATAAAATAAAAAATAACAATATCGGAGCACAAAACGTTTCGGAAACACATTCATTGTGCGTGCAGGTAAGGAGTGATATTCCTTGCCGGAATCTGTGTTTCCTGATAGCTACAACCCGGGAATCTTTAAGTCGAGAGTGAATAGGTTTCTTCTAGGTAAGCGCGTTTCATCGTCGACCGCATCATCGCTTTCCATTAGGTGAGATAGCGGTCAAGCGCAAACCTCAATCAATAAAAAAAGCTATACTTACCAATATTATTCATAATCCTGGGCAGACTATGGATGGTTGAGAAGAAGTTCTCACAGAGAGAGTCCAGCGTCCTGGTCCGCGCGTCGTCGTTGGAGTTGGCGAAGTAAGTCTTGATGGCGTTGGTGGAGTACTCGGCCACCTCGGGGTAGGGGTCCTTGGCAAGCGAGATGAGCGTGTCCAGTGCTATGGGCACTGTGGTCGCTAGGACACTGGAAATATATCACATTTTTAATGGAATTAACACTAGAAGCGCAGGCGTTCCAAATTTGACCCATTTCCAAATTATGCGTAGAATCGTAAACTACACCAAAATATGTGTATAACATAATAAAAATTGTGTATTATCAGTTACCAGTTTCATTTGTTTACCAACTCTCTATATTACTGTAGTAAAAATAAAATGGCACAAATTGAAATTTATAAATCAAATCAAATCAAAACATTTATTTGCTAGAATATGGTGTTACAGTAAATTTGTTTCAGCATATCCTGCCATTACATGGCGTGCAAATATATTCACAGTCAGTGTCGTCAATTAATCTAACTTTCACATTACAGGTTCTATTGACTTGTCTTCTAAATATTCTTTTACAGTATAATATTTTTTAACTAGTAACAGATTAAACAGTATTTTTTTAAACATTGTCAATGGTAGTTCTTGTAAACTATTTGGTAAATGATTAAAAATAATAATCGACATGCAATAAACATTTTGTTTAAATAATTTTAGCCTAATTGGTGGCAGTCGAAGTCTGTCTTTATGCCGTGTTCGGCGATTTGGCCTGTCAATGTTCGTTTCGAATAAATTTGAGTTTTTCTTGACGAAAACACATATTTCAAAAATATATAAACAAGACAAAGGTAGAATTTTAAGTTTTTGAAATAGTGGCTTACAGCTGCCTAAAAAGTGAGTTCCACAAACGGCACGAATAATTTTTTTTTGAGCTTTAAAAACTCTGTCAAAATCTACTGAGTTACCCCATATTATAATACCGTATCTTAGTACGGATGATACATAACCATGGTAAGCCAGCATTGCAGTATCATGGTTTACCGTTTGTCTAATTCTCTTTAAGACATATATAAAACGATCAATTTTTGAAAGAATTTTATCTATATGTGCTTTCCAGTTGCAATTTTTGTCGATTGTTATAAGTACCCAAAAATACACAATTATCAATAGCTGTCAAGTGAGAATTTTTATATTGAATGTCAAGTTTATTTATGTTTGAATTATATGTTTGAAATTGTATGATATTTGTTTTAGTCATATTTATTTTCAAATTGTTTTTTTCAAGCCAATTGATTGCATTATCCAACGCCTGAACGATTTCATTTTCTAAATTTTTGTCAGTGTCACTCTTAAGCATGATTGTCGTGTCATCAGCAAGCAATCCACGTTTCGGAGTGTACAGGTGGTTTAGGCAAGCGTGCTCCATCATCGGTCACATCATCGCTTACGTTATTTGGGAGAATGGTCAAATGCGAGCCTATCAATAATAAAAACAAAATGAGTTTCAGAAAGACGCCACACTTAAAATGGAACTGAGTTGGACATATCTGCCACATGTCTAAGAATTAATAATAAGCCAAATAGACCAAATTCGCCTTATTCCAAAACGCGATTTAAGTGTAGTTCCGAGAATATTGGAATAATAATAATAATATTCCACAACTATCACACAACGCTGTCTAGTCCCAAGCTAAGCATAGCTTATGTTATGGGTACTAGACAACTGATAAACATACTTATATATTTCTAAATACATCCCATATTATAGATAAACTAGCTGCTCCCAGCGGCTTCACCCGCGTGATAGCACAAAATTATCCCAAGGGAACATACTTCCGGGATAAAAGTATCCTATGTCCTATTCCAGGACATGGTCTATCCGTGTACCAAGTTTCATCAAAATCGGTTTTGCCATTTAGGCGTGAAGACGTAACAAACAAACAAACTCACTTTCGCTTTTATAATATTAGTAAGGAAGTAAGGATAACACCCAGACACAGAACAAATAATTATGCTTATCACATACATTTGTCCTGGGTGGGAATCTAACCCACGACCTCCGGCGTAGCAGTCAGGGTCACTAACCACTAGAACAACAGGCCAGTCAAAGGAATAAGGCGAAATGGGTCCCTCTTACTGGCAGGTATTTTAGAACGAGAAATTGAATTCCAATAACGGCTATTACACTTCACATTATTCAGAACATGATATTTGTTTTATTTTTCATTCCGAGTCAAACAGTCTGATCCTTATGACAATACGCTACATAGACTAAGGCTGTTTAAATATAGAGTGGTGTAATAGGCGCTACAGGGTGTATTCGTCTTTATCCACTGAAATATGTACCTTATAGTATCGGAAATAAAGTTCTATAATGTCATATTGCTATCTTTTACAGTGCACGGATCGTCGTTTCGCGTCTTGGTATTAACCTAGGCGTGGGCGAAGTGGCCATTCGCCCGTGGCCTCGCCCAAAGGGGCCTCGCGCAAGCAAGTGTTCTTTTAAAAACGACGGTCTTTTTATAACTGACTAGCTGCTCCCAGCGGCTTCGCCCGCGTGATAGCAGAAAATGATCCCAAGGGAACATACTTCCGGGATAAAAAGTATCCTATGTCCTGTTCCAGGACATGGTCTATCCATGTACCAAGTTTCATCAAAATCGGTTTTGCCATTTAGGCGTGAAGACGTAACAAACAAACAAACTCACTGTCGCTTTTATAATATTAGTAAGGACAGGCTCGCGTTACACTACTATTACAGTTGATGGTAACCGACGAAATGGTCGAACACTGGGTGGCGACACTCGCTATCTCGTTTTCGAATTTATGAAAGAAAAAAGGCCACGCTGATGTACCTTAGGGCACATCTAAATTAGTTCACACTACACCTCTGAACCTACGATCACACACAACACCAGAATAAATCATTTGTCAATACTTACATATCACATTCAGACATCAGCCTAAAACAATAAATAGCGAGTTCTTTTCTGACTTTGAAATGTTCATGTGTTCTCAAAGCCACTAAATGCTGGGTGACCACTAATATTTTCTTACTGGCCACATTGAACCATTCCGGACTTCTGACTGGCAAGTTTTTGGTATCCACAGCTGCTGAAAGAGAAAATAGTGAGAAAATATTAACTGAATGTGATGGAAATGTGATAAAAAAGTCTCGCTTTGGTAACAAAGCGAGAAGAAAAATTTTGAAAATGAAAATAATTTGTGAGTTGAGCAAGTGGTTACCACTTTCCAACTATTAAAAAAAAAAACAAATTAAAATAAACAAAAAATTGGTTGAAAATTCCAATTCAAGTTGAAGTTGAGTTTACTAATTATATTCTCTAAAATAACTAATTACCCTTACTGCTTACTTCTATGGTTTCCTTCTCTTTGAACATAGAGGCAAAGTCTTCCGCGCTGAGTTCGCCCTGGCTCATGAACTTATTGTTCATGGCCAGACATAATATTCGATGCATTGCGTCTATTGCTATCTAAAATAAAAACATTACTGTTTGATTAGTTATTGTACCAAGAAAGTATTTATGTGAGAATAAGATAGCCCGTAATAGCCCGGACTCGTCGCTAGTCTCTCGCTCGTGGATGTGGTCCCTAAGGAATAAAATGCAAGATAATCGGCAAGAGCTGCAACTCTTGTTTAAAGCTCAATTTTGATGCAGCTTTCCAATAAGAAGAATTTATTTATGTACCATTAAAGACACTTCCGCTTGACCATCGCTATGTTCACTTTTGCTTACACTCAAAACGAAAACTTCAAAGGGTTTGGTTTGGCGCCACGCCGCAGGATTTAAGCGATTTTTTTTTTAGTTGTCAGGCAGAAATAACCGCGATGGTACATAATAGTATGCTTACATTGTAATGTGCATTTTATATGCAACCTCTAGTCATACTCGTATACAAATCCGAATAATATTCACTTACAGTTAAGGTTCACATTCGAAAAAACACAAAATTCATCTCGGTTTTAGTATGTGCCATGAACAACCTAAAAATATAACAAAAAAAAAATCTAGGACTTGAGTCAATCTCACCGAAATGACGGCATGTCCAGGGTTATCGGTACAGTTGGCGACGTCTTGCAAGGCCGACATCACACCAGGTAGGATCAGAGACAACATGTCCACGGCTAACTTCTCTATTACTTCGTTCTTGATGCGGTAATCTGTGGTCAGCGAGGGGTGGGTCGCCGTGTGCGCTCTCACGCACTGTAGCGCTGCTATCCTGGAGAAGATTATACGTAGGGATTGCAATCCGGATTCTTCGAAATTCGAAAATAACTGAAATATCCGGATTTTCTTGACTTTTTGAAATTCGGTTTTTTAAGACTCAAAAACTTTTTTTTTTCGGATTTAAGTCAAAACTGATTTTAACGAATAATATTTGTATTTATCCATAACTAGTCAACAGTACAAGTAGTCTGATTAATTATTAATTGGTAGGATTTGATTAGGTGTAATGTATAATGCGCGAATTTGGCGCGCCGCAGAGATACTATTCTAACTACCGATAAAGTTTTAAAATTTTTGATAAAATCATTAGACAACCAAGACACGATATCTGTCAAGCAACTGGCAAATTAATTGCAGAGCCATCTTTCTTCACAAAACCCTAATGATTTTTGAATGGGACTGAGGAAGACAAATATACGTTTTTTTTTACGGTCGGCATACATTCAGTCAAAAAAGTATCGGGAATGGATGATTTGTTTATGGTTCCAAATTCAAATTTTTGTTTTTTTGTAGTTGTTAGATTGGCACAACTGTTTTCCATTTTGGCGCGGAGTTTGAGTTGCATCTGTTATTTATATTAAATACAGTGCTGGTTTTAGTAATATCATATATAGTGTGTATTGCGAATTTCATAATGGACAAAAATATCGAACAAAGAGTTTGTCTTAAATTTTGCATCGCCAATAGAATTTCGTGTTCGGAGTCACTGAAAATGTTACAGAAGGCTTACGGTGAATCGACTTTATCAAAAACTCGTGCTTATGAGTGGTTCAAAGCGTTCAAAAGCGGTCGAGATGTGATGGAAGATTTGCCTCGCTCTGGTAGGCCGTCAACGTCTGCAACTAAAGTTAACATCGCAAAAGTGAAGGAAATAGTGACTGAAAATCCCCATTCAACTCTGAGAGAGATAGCCGCCGAACTTTCTGTATCTCACGAGTCGATCCGTACCATTTTAACTAATCATTTGGGTATGAAACATGTTGCTGCTCGGCTAGTCCCAAAAGATCTGAATTTTTTCCAAAAACTCAATCGCATGAAAGTCGCTGAGGACATGCTAGAACGAGTCAGTTCGGACCCAACATTCATGAAACGCATTGTTACTGGTGACGAGACGTGGGTTTACGAGTTTGACATGCAAACTAGTCAACAAGCTTCGGAGTGGCGCCTTCCAACTGATCCGAAACCGAAAAAACCACGCCAAAGTCGATCAAAAGTCAAAGTCATGTTGACTGTTTTCTTTGACTATCGCGGTGTTGTGCACTCTGAATTCTTACCGGAAGGTCTAACGGTAAATAAAGAATATTATTTGAGCGTTATGCGGCGTTTAAGAGAGCAAATTCGACGAAAAAGGCCAGATTTGTGGAAAGAAAATTCTTGGATTTTGCACCACGACAATACGCCTTCGCACAAGGCTATCATTGTGAACGAATTTTTGACCAAACACTCAACAAATACCATCCAGCAACCACCATATTCACCAGATATGGCTCCTGCTGACTTTTTTCTTTTTCCTAAACTCAAATTACCACTTCGTGGCACCCGTTTTCAATCGATAGAAGACTTATGTCTTCTGAAGGAGAATTCGCGGCGAGAACTGAACCCAATTCAGGAAGCAGCGTTTAAAAAATGTTTTGATTAATGGATTATTCGTTGGCGCAAGTGTATCGTTTCTAAAGGAGCATACTTTGAAGGTGATAAAATAAATTTGGATGAATAACAGACATTTTGTGTATTATTGATCTTTTCCCGGTACTTTCTTGACAGAGTAGTAAATCATCTTATGACAACCCCCGCTCTTGTGTGGAGCGGGAGATAGTATCAGACTCTTACTGACTAAAAACCCACCCCGTTCCTTTTAGCCTTTAAACCAAGGCTCGAGCTTCCTTTCGGATAACCCTGGCCCCAGTAGGCTTCGACCCAGCTGGGACAAATATACATTTAAAAAAGCCACATAAGAAGAAATTAAAACTGTGTTCTATCAAGCTGCATCCATGAATATTGAAGATTGTACAACTACGTCGACGAATATGAACTCAATGAAACACTAAGTGAATCTGGTTCGGATCTATCGCCAATAAGTTATAAAGAAAAGCTCATTTGTCAACTTTCTCTTGCAAGTGTGGGTAGTGATCATCATCACCAGTCAACGAGTGTGATTAACGCAACTGATTTGCTTACAATGATTGAAATGGCGTTATTTAAAATCGGTGGAGGTCGTGGTGAAATCCTATAAAAAAGCTCTGAACAAGTTACTACGAGTATCCATACCGCCGATCAGTATTGATCCGGAAAGAGCTTTTTCTACTGATGGGAGAATTTGCAATAAAATAAGATAGCGCCTAAGGTTTATTCCCATCGGCCTTGAGCTTGCCACCGGGGTGGCGGTTGAAACTTTTTCATACCCATCGGCCACCCCTGAGCTTGCCTCTAGGGTCAAGCAGAGTCGGAAGTTCGATCCCAGAAGAGTCGAAGCCTACTGGGGCCAAGGATCAAGTTCCGAAAGGAAGGCTCAGCCCCAGTATTAAAGGCAAGAAGGAACGGGGTGGGTTTTTCAGTCTGCAACTATCTTCCGCTCGCCTCAAAGGGCGGATGATGTCATTATTTTGGATCATGTTTACCCACTGGGAAAAAACAAAAAAAAAACGATATACTTTTGATTAACGGTCATGTTATCTGGACGCATGTTTAGGCATAGACTTATAGGTATAGGTATAGGTTAGCTTATCGTTTTTGCGGCTGATGTTCCCGAAATTATCATTTTTTTACGGAAGTTGCGGTCACCCGTGATAACTACTATGTAACCTACCGAAACCAATTTTTCGTATAAAAGAACACGCGACATGCTGAAAATTTAAACAAACCGAGTGTACACTGCGCTGGTAAGTAGCTTTTTACTGTCTAGTTATTAGTTTGGGTGTCACCTCAGAGTCGATCTAAGCTGGGTGCAAAGTAGGTCTCAGTTTTTTGTGTATTATAATTTTATTTTTAACTGTTTTTATAGAGACTAATCAACACACTGAACTTCAACATGCGATCCACCTCTGTCTGGAAGTTTGCTGATCGGCCAAACTTCAACACCAATATCGACAAGCGGTTTCCTTACTCCGAGACTCCTTACCTAGGAGATTACCACTTGGAGAAAATACCTGTTTCCCTCAACAATCTGATCGAACATGTTGACTACTGGGGTGAGGGTAAGATTGTATCCGAAGATGGCGTTCGAGGCTTCTCAAACTGTTACAATGTCAACCATCAGCACCAACTGGTAAGCAGTGGTCCGGACGTAGACAAGAAGATACCGAACAGAATCCCTGTCCGTAACTACAGCGACTGCGACACCAGCGCCTACATCAAAGACAACTCCGTCCTAACCGTAACCGTCGCGGATGCGTCACGCATCAACAGCAGCTGTGCCAAGGACATCGCGCGCATCGTCAACATCGACCACGGCAAGGTGATCGTTTACGGAGTGCATGGCGACTCTCAGGAGATCTCTGAGCTCGCAGTCGAATTGAGAAAAAAAGGACTGACTTCTAATCCGAATGCTACCCTGCCCCGTGAACTACAAGGATTGACTTACTATAATAGTCACGTAGCATTTTTGGATACCCGCCACTTTGAGGAAGAATTGTACAATAATGTCATTAATGGTAACTATGACGCTGCAGTGAATATGGCCCAAAGCTTTGGAGTGGCGAGTGACAGTGAATTCATCAACAATATTGTGGTGAGACTGATCACAGCTGCTCCAAGAAAAGTCATGTCTTTTGCGTATAAACTATGGCATGGTGATGCTAAAAATATTGTTCGCAATAGTTTCCCTAAGAGCTTCCAACACATTTTCAACGAAGACGCTGTCACGATAGTCAACAAGCAATATCTACAGCCTTTGAAACTTGATGTGAACACTGACTCTTACAATGACAGACTCGCTTGGGGCGACAATAATCATTGTGGATTAACTAGTGAGAGAGTGAGCTGGAAGACCCTCCCCGTGTGGAGCAGTGAGGGCGTCACATTTAAACTCTACAATACTCAACCCAACATGTACTTAAAATTGGACGTAAACGTAGACAATATCGGAGACAGAAAAGCTTGGGGATCGTCCAATTCTAACGAAAACAGGCACAGATATTATTTGGAACCTTCGGTTAAAGATGGTACTCTGGTGTTCTTCATAATAAATTATCAGTATGGGCAAGGACTAAAGCTGGCTGTGGCTACGGACGATATTGGAGACAGACTACTTTACGGCCACAATGGAAATGTGTACAATGAGGGCGAACGCTTCAGGTGGCTTATAGCTGCTTGGTAACCTCGATAGAGATTATGGTGGAGTTTTAAGCCTCTGATACACTAGGGGACCAAATTACACACACATCCACACACCTATAAACATATAACCTACACAAGCACTTGGGATTGGTTTTTGTTATTATTTAATTTAAAAAAAATCAGTACATTCGTTACTATATATATACCTAAATCGTTAACATTGTCTTCACTTGTTTTTTTAGATTGTGAAATTAACATAACAAGACAGAAAGTTGTTCAGCCAAATGAATCCATTTGGCTGAACCCTGTCTTGTTATGTAAGCCTATCTTTTAAGATACAGGCTAGTCCTAGTTTAAAAGATAGTCTACTATTGCATCATAATGTAAATACCTGTTTCCAAACAATGTATACAGTGAAAAGTGCTATGTGTTTGTGAAACTTCAGTTCACATAACACACGTAACATTTCACTTAATTTCTATTATTATTATTATATAAATGTCCAACAACATGACGCACAACACTATCTTTTCCAACAACATGTCCCGCGTCCCGTGAATGCGTTGTGAAATGCTGAAGGGCAAGTTGCGGGACACTGGGCAACGTTGCACCGTCACATAGATCGAGTGTTGTGCGTCATATTGGGGGACATTCTGTCCCCTAATGTATCAGAAGTTTGAAAAAATACGATTTGTCTCGATTACCCTAATTTTGATTATTGGTTGATTATTGGCTTTTAAAATGATTTGTTAAAATATATATTTTTATAATTGTTTTTCTCACTTTTCAATTTATTAATTAATATGGTTAAGTTCGTTCTGTATTTTTTTGTATTGTTTTACTAACACTTATTTTTATTTAACTCTACACTTAACTTTATTTTTAAAAAACTTAATTAAGTTTTTTATATCAACAGTGACATTTTCGCCCTAGCTCAAAACTCTTTTACCCTTTGCTTTTAATAAAGATTTAAAAATAAAAATAAATAAAAAATATTCTAGAATATCTAAGTGTATCAAATCGTACTTTTTGTTAAATTCTTTCGGAAACCTAATGTTTGATTTTCCTGTGATTAGATCTCTACGAATATTGTAATTGTTGCTTCAAAATAAAGTGTTATAAACGTATGTGGAGTATTTACTGTTTGGTTTCGTGAAGATAACCTAGTATAGAAAAACAGGTTGCAAGACTTCACAGACACATCTCTTTAGCCGCAAGCGTAGAGATGTGCCGTTGCCGGCAATATTGCCGTGAAGTGGGAATAGTGGTGGGAATATTGCCCGATGTATCAATATTGGTGGCAATATTGCCAGCAATATTCCCAGTTTGCCGGCAACGGCACATCTCTACGCAAGCGGCTCTAGCCTTCGGAACGAGTATGGAAGCCCGACTTAAATTTTTTTGTATTTGTTGTTATAACGGCAACCGAAATTTCTGTGAAAATTTCAACTCTCTAGCTATCACGGTTCATGAGATACAGCCTGGTGACAGACAGACGGACGAACAACAGTCTTAGTACCTAATAGGGTCCCGTTTTATCCTTTGGGTACGGAACCCAAAAAACTAGCACCATCATCGATATACAACGTGTAACGTTAAATGTGCAAAACCTCAGACACCCCAAATGATTTTTAATTCGATGACCTAATTAGATGAGAAAAAAAAACATTAAAAAAAAAATTAAAGGTTTTATGAGCAGTTTTAATTTGTTTAAAATTCATATCTGCATTGAAATAAGAACTTTTATTATCCCGTGTATGAGAAAATTTGATTGGATTACAACTATTTGTGTTTGTTTACCTATTTCAGCGGGTTTGCGCACGTGATGGCTTGACCTATTCATAAATAGACAGGTCGAAGTTTTCAATGAAGATTTTTTTGAAAAAATATAACCTATATAAAAAAGTGGTTTAATTGATTCTGCTCGTTATTCTGATCAAACTAATTTCAGATTTTGCGCATTTAACGTTACACCTTGTATAATTATGTTCTACGCACTAGATTACGCGTGCCGTACACTCACTTCAATCGACTGAGATGTAATGTAGTCAGTATACCTTGAACATTACACTATGTTGAACGAAATGCGTAAGTGTCACGAAATTCATGGTTCTTACGACATTTTGGTCGCGAAAAAATTATCCTCTAAAAGCTATATTAGCGCTGTATGTTTTAATAATTCTGTTAGATGACATACATAAATACCAAAGTAGCGCTGCAGCGAACTTTTGTTTTAACTTTTCAGTATTTTAACAATTAGTTTCTATGAACGTGCTTGACTATCACTAGAATATAAATCGATGAGTACCATCCTTTACTTATAACGGTTGTACGACTTCTGTTTCAAGCTTCTCACCTGAGTGACCTCAGCCTCTCCATCTTGGCGATGTGCACGCACACATAGACTGCCTTCCCCAAGAGAGGCACATGCGTCTTCATCATCATCTCCCTGAACTTGGGGTCGACATTCAACAGTAACTCTGTCAAGCATGTCATCACACTGTACTGCAGTTCTTCTGGTATCTCGGCTACTGAAAAGAGATGGTTAAGTATAAAGGCCCTATTATAAAATTTCATTCTTCAAAAATTTAAGAATGAAAAGATTGTGTGAGAAGTGATATGAAAGAGAAAGGATTTGATGATAGCGTGACGAGTGACAGGACAGAATGGAAGAAAAAAACGTGTTGCGCCGACCCCGAATAAAACGGAATAAGGGCAAGAAGAAGAAGTTCTTCAAAAATTGAACGGCTCGGGTGCTTCACAAAATGTAGCATTTTCGCAGTTGTAATTACGTATGTTTATTTAATTATTTATAATAATTAGAAACACTATTTATAGTGCTCTAAAACATAGATCGTTGACGTGGCTTAATTCATGAATCCCCAAGCGACCACCGGTGGCTGCGCATCTATTGTCTTACTATTGTGTCTCTAATTGACGGTATTTGAAGGGGACTTAAGCGGGACTAGGCTCGACTAGACACAAAATTGAATTGACGCCCTGAAATCGCACGACAGCTAGGCATTGGACACGGAAATGGTGGTATGGAGTCGATGTCTTTCTTAAGGTGAGTATAGACTATAACATTTTCTGGAGCATCTCTGTGTTCATTCTTACGAATGGTACAAAACAGGCAAAAGCTCAGTTTCCTAAACGTTTCCATGTAATGTAACGTTCCTGCGAATGCTCGGCGTTATGTTAAGGGTAAATGCTCACAGCGAGTGTGCATTTATCAACATTTCGTTGTACCTTGCGTTCATTGTTTTTTGAAATGTCACCCCGCAACTGCGCATCGCCCGCACTCGTGGCTCGATGAAATGTTACACCAATACCCTCGACGAAATGTTACACCAATATGTTCGTTGGTTTGTAACAAAGAGGCGAGCGTGCTCGACGTTTCGTTCGTAAAAGGATGATACACTTGTAGGGTTCGCCCCTACCATATTATTAATTTATGTATGTTTACTATAAAATCACGTCGGGGTCACCAGTTTGGAGGTAGGCGGAACAGAGAGTAAAGTCCCACAAACCTCCGTTGAAAAGGGGGCAGTCGCCCACCAGACTATAACACCCGGTCTGGTCGGAGGATCCAGAACATATCATAGAGCGGCTCGTTGATCTGTTACATGTAAATGTTGTAGTTTATACTCACCTTTAGGGATTGGCTAGAAGTGGCCCTGAGCTGGACGGAATGGAAGGCCCCTTTTTTTTTGGTGGGTAAAATTCATTCAATTGACATCCCGCGCCCTTGTGCGGTGCGAGAGATAGTGTCAGACTTTTACTGACTAAAAAACCCACCCCGTTCCTTCTTACCTATCATACCGGGGCTGAGCTACCTTTCCTTTATGGAGCGCCTTTTCCGAGCAGTGGGATAGTATAGTTTAGATATAATAATAATTACACAGTATAAAACAAAGTCACTTTCCGCATCTGTCTGTTTATCTGTTTACTCCTAAATGACAAAATGGATTTTGATGCAGTTTTTGTAATAGAAATACCAATAAACGTATAACGTATATATGACTAACTTCTGCCAACGGCTTCGCCCGCGTGAAAGTAGGTCTCTCCGTACGAACTTTCAACCCCCGTTTTGCCCCCTTAGGGGTGGAGTTACGTAAAACCGGTTCTAAGCGGATATCTACAACACATAAGGAACCAACCTACCAAATTTTAAGTTTGTAGGTGTTATAGTTTCTGAGATTTCGTGTTTTTTTTTATAATGTATAGGCTCTCGTTTGACCACTATCTCACCTGATGGTAAGCGATGATGTGGCCGACGATGGAACACGCTTGCCAATACTCTCGCTTACTCGCGATTAATCAGCGAGTGGTATTTCGCTTTTATTTATATAGATTTTCACCTGCATGTGAGCAGATAATTATATAAGGCATTAAGTCCGCCTCTGCACTTTTGCGTGCATAAAGCATTAAATAAATAAATAAATTTAAAAAAAAAAGTGAAACTGGGTACATCCAAAATTATAAAAAACTAGCTTTCCGCCCGCGGCTTCGCCCGCGTGGACTACAGTTTACTTATATCGCGCGGGCAGAGACCCGTGCCCAGCAGTGGAATTATAGGTAGCCTATGTGTTATTCCAGTGTCTCTTCTACCTACCTACCAAATTTGATCTAAATCCGTTCAGTAGTTTTTGCGTGAAAGCGTAACAGACAGACAGATAGAGTTACTTTCGCATTTATAATATTAGTAGGGATTACGATGAGCAGACTTGATGCGGTTGATGGCGTTAAATCTATGACTGATCTAAATTAAATTCCATTAATTGCATAACCTTTAGTTGTTTTTGGAGTCTGGTTTTGACAATGTCCAATTTTTTTAAACGTAACTTTTTGTTTTCTCATATTTTCTTGACCTAGTATTATGTTTAGTTATTAAAATTGCAACAGCTCATGTGATAGACAGGCAATCAATAACAATGTATCATAATATTGATCAGTTGACCTCAATTGGCTTCAGAGATCGCCAGGAATGATAAACACTAGTATTTGTATGTTTTTCATTCAACTTCAGTTCTTTGAGACTGCACTTTAGATCTGGGGCGCGAGTCTGCTATTTTTATAAATTTGTCATTCCAACACGATCCCATTGTCATTTTGCTAAAAGTTCGTAATCTGCTAAATCATAATGATCGATCATTGATCGGTCAATGATCTCGTAATAAAGTGGTGGTAGAATGACAATATCGAGCTTATTAAAACCAATAACTGCACAATAACGTTCAAATAGTAGGTCACTTATCAAAACAACCGTTAAAAGTTTTGCAAATTACCGCATACGTTAGATATTCATTTGTTATTATGTACGAGATTACCATTTTAAGCCATTTCTTTCAATAAAGTGTCAGTGGTTGACCATTGAAAGTCATTATGACACCATTATATTAGTAGATTACCAAAACTTGCCAAAAACAACAATTATGAAGTTAATGATAGACCATTCTGACACTATTGTAATAGCAGACTTAAGGCCTTGTTAATTAATCATTCTTTATTGTACATAAAAACATACACAGTACATACCGGCACAGATTTTGAGCGCAAGTCTTTAAGTTGCGCAAAAGTCAAATATTCGTTCTCTTTAGTGGTACGAAGTGAGACGCGGGCGCGGGGCGGGGAGCGTCAGTGATTGGCTCGCCGCGCCATAGACGTCACTAGTGATTCGTTCCCTGCAGTTGCTGCATGTATCTAACAACGACGAGGATTGGCTCGCCAATATATGGAATGCGCAAAGCGATCCTCACTCTGACCCCGAGCGCTCAAGATCCGTGCCGATATCTATATAAGGTGATACAGACAGTTTATGTACGAAGGCGAGCTTAACTCAACAATAAGTTTTCTCTTTTGAACATTGAGCGTTGTTTTGTTTAGCAATGTTCGTCTTTATTATTAACCAGCTTTTGCCCACGGCTTCGTTCGCATTAAATTCGGGTAACAAAGTTCCTTTTTCCTGACTTAGAACACAGAAGAGAACTCGGAACAGAATATTATTTTAATACGCTACTGTAGACGATATTATATTATATGTCTTACCATTTTTGAATAGAATGTACATACAATGTCCATGGAAAAAGCACGGCTTTTCTAAGTTCACCCCAGCCATCTTTAATGTTTGTCCTTGAGCTTTGTTAATGGTCATAGCGAAAAGGGAGATCTGAGGGAATTATTGAGATTCGTGGGATCATTACATTTTCAACCTTTCCTACGCCGGTTAAAATAGTGGCGCTAATGATATTGCCGCCAAGATATGTGACAAGAAGTCTAGTCTCATTACATAATTTCGGGGCGTCCAAATTTCGCATGAGCATGACTGGGACGCTTAGTAAAACCGAAACCGAGTTAGTTTTCGGAAATCGGAAAACCAAACCAAGACAACAATACCAAATCGCAAAGCTAAACACGAGTAGCCAAAAATCGAAAGCAAATCAATAGCAGAGTATAGGTACCGTATAAACTATAATGTGAAGTGCGGGCCGATGTCCGCACTTAAGGTGGTGCATCATGACTCACATTTTCACTGTTTTTCATACAACCGCTCATAACTGATTATGACGTTATTACACATTTTTCATTAGATATTTTGGAAACACAGTATCTTGTGGATATTATCTAGGTTTCTAAAGAAACCAATTTCTAAATTTCTGTAAAACTAATCCAATAAAAACCTCTGAATGTGTCCTATTTTGTATGAACTTTGACACTTCATAATTTGCCTAAAAATTAAAAAAGTCAAAAAAGTAATTATCTAGAGACCTTGCAAATTTTATTAAGATTCTAAATGATGACCACTTTTTTCAAAAACTTTTAAGGGTTTAAAAAAAACAGCTATTTCCTGGAGCAAGTTTTGTGAAATTTTCGAGTAAATCTCGGAATTACCGAATACTAACCGAGTTTCCAGGCGTTATCTCTCTTTTTTTGCGTTGCCTTTTCGTCAAACATCGCGTTGGATTGCATTAAATGAAGTAACAAGCTTTTAAACCATTTTCGATGTTTACGATAAGCGAGTGGAGAAGGACCCTCTTAATTCATGAATCCCCAAGCGACCACCGGTGGCCGCGCAACTATTGTCTTACTATTGTGTCTCTAATTGACGGTATCTGAAGGGTTAAGGACAGAATAGAGAGCACACAACGCTAGCGTGTTTCAGAAACCTATCAGCGCCATCTATAGGAATCCATATGAGTAACACTTATAATGTTTCGAATGTTATTTTTTTCTCAAGTTTTAATAGTTTTAATCAAATTATTTTATTATCCGCAAAATTAGTACAGGTTCTATGATTTTGTATCATAGAACCTGTACTAATTTTGCGGAGAGTCTCACACAAATTTCCATCCCCTATTTTAGGGGCCGGGGGAAGATTTCCAAAAAAAAATAAAGCAGGTATTTTTCGTTGGTAATAAAACTGTGTACCGATTTTTGGCATCCTACCTTGAAAACTGCGAAAAGTTATTTCTAAAATTTCACCCTCTCTTTTAAGGGGTTGGGGGCAGATTTAAAAAAAATTGATGCACTATACTATTGTTAGTCACAAATAGTCCACATAGCAAGTTTTAGCTTTTTACCTTGAAAATTGAGGAATGCTCCATACAAACCTCCACCCCCCTTTTTATGATTGACACGATTTAATGTTAATGATGGTGACCGTTTATTATCAAACTAGCTTTTGCCCGCGGATTCGCTGGCATTAAATTCGTTATATTCCCCCATTTTAGGAAAGTGGGGGGTTAGAAAGAGACAAAAAGTAGCCTATGTCACTCGCCATCCCTTCTATAATCTCCACTTAAAAAAATCACGTCAATTCGTCGCTCCGTTTTGCCGTAAAAGACGGACAAACAGACACACATACATTTCCCACTTATAATATTAGTACAGATTAGACTTTATGTCAAATTTTACGCTCATTAACCCAAGAAATATTTCTTGGGCTAGTGAGCTACAATATTCTTATAGGGGTAGTTTCAAAAAACAAATAATGACAACCTATGAGCTAGAACTACATTAGACCGACGCACACATGTAACTCACTTGATTTGTATGTACAACGACGTCGCGTGACGTGGAGCAAGTGTAGCTCTACAAGTTAAATTTCCATATAAAATGTATGGAGACCAACGCGCCCAGATCGGCGTGTGTTACAGTTTCAGTATGCTATGTCTCAGTTTAACCCATGGAATAAGATTATGCATACAAACGAAATTCCCCTTTTACACCTCCTTAAAAAGGTCCTAAAACTAAATTTGCTTGCCTATGTCACAATGAGATGTGTGAAAGATGATGTCTAGTAAGGGGAAGTGGAGGGGCTAACAATGTTTACGACTAGTTAAGAAAAATGGAAGTAGACTTGGCTCACTCATTCCTGGCCTTTTGTGATCGAACACAATCTGCAGCAGTCCTACTTCTATCTTCATGCACATTTCAAAGTTGTTCAGAACCACTCTGTGCAGCAGCGCCCGCATGCAGTCCACTAGCTGCTGCTGTATATTAGGTTTGTTCCTGAAAATCATACAAGCTTTTAAATCAAGTGAAACTTATTTAAATAAACTACTACACTAAGATTGTATATCAGATTTATATGTTGTAAGGATGAAATGAGGGAAAATTCAAAACAGCTTCATTGAACTTCAGTTGTTTAACAGGGCTCCATACTTGGGCAGTGCTATTGGATTTTCTTATTTAAGATTCTCTATAGACGCCTAGACTTGCCACTTATTGCATGTTGATGTTGTTAGCCTATTATGTCCCACTGCCGGTTGAAGGCGTCCTTTAAAACAACTAGCTGTCACTTACTGCTTGGGACCAATGTTTAATCTTTTACAATTGGATTTAGCTGCAAAACGGTAAAACATGTATATATTCATTACAATGAGTGAATCAGTCATTTAAGAAACACCATAACTCAGTAATGTTAATTTTTACAGAAAACCTGTGGTTTGTTACACAATTTTTAATGAGTTTTATTTATTTAACTTGTACAAAAAAGTAGTAGTTAACAAAAAAAAAAGAAAACAATACAAATAATATTAATATTTTGAATTATGTTCTTTCTCAAATGAATATTGGTTCAAAGAAATCAATATCTTCATAAGTATTTCATAATTATAAATGCCCAACAATTACTGTTGATATTTTTGGAATATATTTCAAATATTCAATAATAATGTGAAAAATGGTGATGATTATTTTTTACTTTCACTTGTAGTTTAACTCTTTCAATACATGTAGTTTAACTCTTCAATCGTGATAATAAGAGACACAATAGAAACGTTCGCTTGGAGTTTAATGAATTAATAATAGCATAAAATGAGTTAAAATTGCAGGTGTAACTCGATTATCATAATTCAATCACTTACACCTATCAGTTAGGATTTCAGAACATGATCCTTGTGTTAGTACATAGACTTTGGCACAACAATCTGATTAAATAACAAAAAAAAAAGTATTCCTCTGCTATGATCCTTTCAGTGTATCAGACTCATGTCGTGGCACAATTGATGACCACACTTAATAATAAAGAAATCATATTTGCCTTTCAATCGTGATAATTAGAGACAAAATAGAAAGACAACGGGAGCACGAACACCGGCGTTCGCTTGGGGTAGTGAATTAAATAAACAACATTTAGATTATTCACAAAAAATAAACAATTTTTTAACAAAACCAGTGAAATTTTATATGAGACCTGACTCATGTTGTTTCTAAAACGACCGATTCATTCAGTTTTTGCTTACTCAGTTTCTTTTGACTTCAAGTGTGTGATGAGAGGCAACAGTAAGTATTGCTGTGACTTCACGACCACTTCGGTTTTTAATTCTGATACGCAATCATTATAAGCAGTGATGCATTCCTTCGTAGGACGCACCATGAGATTGTGGCACACTTCTTGTATGTAGGACTGTTCCTCTTTGCTATAATGACCGCCTGTTAATAAGTAGGACTTACTGAGGACTGGTTGTTTAACTATATTTGGACTTGGAACCGAAGTCTTTTTTGTCTTTGGTCTTGGCTGTAAAATGGTAAAAATTGTATTAATTTATATATTTAGGTTTTGCTTACTCAGTTTCACTTGACTTCAAGTGCGTGATGAGAGGAAACAGCAAGTACTGCTGTAACTCCTGGACCACTTCGGTTTTTAAATCTGACACGCGATCATGAAACACCTCAATGCTATCCTTCGTAGGACACACCATAAGAACATCGCATACTGGTTTAATGCGCGAAAATGTTTCTTTTATTTCGCCATTCATCTTTGTTTGCATTATACGCCTATCACAACAGGTAAATGCTATTTACCATATTTTTAGGAAGAATACAAAGGTTCCACAACAAGTATTTGGTTTGCTCAATAATTCAGAAAAACTTTAGGGTATTTCATTAAATTATCAAAATATTCACACAGAAAATAATAGACAAAGTTTTTTCTTTATTCCTTCCATTCCATTTGACAATTTGACAATTTTGACATTAGGGATGGGGTATATGAGAAATATATCGAGAGTCCGTCTACTGAAAGCGTGACCTGAGAAAAGGAGGTTGAAACCCAAAAATTTGAATATGGTATTATTGAAATAGTAGGAGAAAAAAGTTTTGGTACTTGAGTATTTTTTTATATATGACGATTGTACAATAGTTGTATAAGAACTTAAAATTGTGTAGATTTATTTATTGCTAGATGTATGGTAAAGGTTAATAATACACAAAATGTTAGTTATTATTCCAAATTTATTTTATCTGTTCTCTAAAATGCCGTATATAATATTCTTTATTTACAATTTGGGATTTTGGCCTTCCGACAAGAATACCAAGAGCACAAAACTGCGATAGTCAAATAAAATAGTCATCATCATTCATACCGTAAAAATATCTAGTGGTCAGTCAACAATGATCAAGATTATAGTGTCACACTAACTTAAAAATCCAAGATCGTGTATAAACATTGTTGTTTTTCTTAGAAAACAACTTCTTTCTCTTCTTGTTATTGTTTAAACTCACTGATGATAGTGTGTAGCAGCTTTCGCACATAACTTTATATTGTTTTACCCATGATAAAGCAGTTATTGTTGATAAATAAATATCTGTTTCAAAAAACTGACAATTGCAATCATAGACTTAGACGTGATTTTGGCGGCAAAATAATGTTGCCACTTTAATTAAAAAAAAAAACTCCAGGTTACGCTTTCATTAGACAGACTCTATTTTACTTTGGTGTTATTCAGAAACTTGAAATCGAAATTAGTTATTTTTCCTGTAGTATGCAATATTATTATTTTAAAACGTACAAACCACCTATTTTCCTCAAACTAATTTTAATGAGAACGAGAACACCTGATTACTCACCAGTCGTGAAATATACTCGAATGTGCTCTGTAACCCTGTAGGATTATCTGTATGGTCATACTTAGGATTCAGTATAGTGCGTTCCAAATGAAAATGAGAAAGCCAATGAACTAGATCTGTCAAATTTTGATTGAAAAGTATAGTTTTCAAAAAAAGCTTATTTGCTTTTAAAAGTTATTTATAACTATATTTTTTTTGCATAGTACCCGCAGAGTTACATACTGATAAATTTTTAGGAAATAGATATTTCAAACTCATTGTATTACGGAATCGATTCTATAAATTTCGTTTCGAATCAATTCAAAAATTAATCACTTGGCCTAATAAATTGAAATTGGCATTTGTGGAAGACACCACAATTTTACCAAAAACATGTGCCAACCTAATTAATAGATCATCAAACGCTGGCAAGTATTTAGCGTGAATTTACAGCAAAACAAATATCTTAATATATTAAGATAGATAGATAGATAAAGCATTTATTGGCTACACAAAAATATTGTTATAGTATAGTTCTATTTATAAGATTTTTATACAACTGTGGAAGATTTGCCATCAGACAGGAAAAGCTGCCATCCCTATCTGACATTTCATCATGACCACGAACTGCATAAATCCATAAATTACTTGATTTTTTGATACGCTCAAAGATTTTGTAATCCTATACGCTGCTGTATACGCTGCAATTTTTTTTTTGTCAGATCTAGTACGCTACGTAATCTGTGGTCAGATCTTGAAAGTAGGATATAAAATCATTGGAAATCACTCATTCCTTGCTCATTCCAAACTTTAGCAGAGATGTGGTGGGCGCATTTTGTCGTTTAGGCTCACTGCAAAAGTAAATAATAATAGTTGACTAAAAATGACAAATTATAATTTATTATTTCAATGAACATTCTCAATCGTATTGAACGTTTACATATAAAAAGTTTGGAATTTGATGATCGTTATTGTACTAGAACAGAGTACAATTATTGTACTTATGCTCAAATCTGCCTGTTAATTTTAGCCTTTCTTAGGGGTCTGATTACGAAAATTCTTTGTATTTTTGAAAAGTAGCAGGTCGGTGCCAGGTTATATAGCTTTCATAAATCAAACCCCGACAGGGAAATAAAGAATTTCACTCTTTAGCTGCACGCGTTCTGAGAACAAATTCGTCGTTTAGCGTCACAGCTATTACCTTCCAACCTTTGCTTGCTGAAATTCATATTTAAATTGCAACCAGTTGAGTTTCAAATAGTGATGTCAGCAGTGATGAAAAATATCGATAGAGAATTAATATTTATAAAAATATCAACATCGGCTTCGATATATCAAGAAAAAAATATCGATATATTGGTCAAAGTTTTCGAGATTTTCGGTTTTATAAATCTACTAAATATATTGTTTTAAGTTAAACTAATGAAACTAGAAACTAATTTCTTTCTTATTTTCATAGGAACAATAATTCGCCTTCGTTTTCTATTGTCCACAGCTCAGACACACGTGATGCAGAAATAAAAAAATTGAAGAATTAGATTTTGATTGAACTTTTTTCGTTCACGATTCGTAAATATGTAAATTAAATTTTAACAATTTCGTTTTGTTCACCCTACCCAATTTATTACACTGTAGTTAGTTTTCCATTCGTTCCTATTTTTTATGGCTTTGAATTCCGTTAAATATTCTGGTAGTAAATTGGTTTTGAAAAAAATTATATCGTTTGTGATAGGTTTGATTTTCGGTATTATCGAATATCGAGATATTTTTTCAATAATCTTAGCTAGCCGCTAGTAGCCTCATCTCAAAGAATGGCCCAAAATTGAGAGTAGTTGAATCCGGCAAATCTTGTGATAAATTGTAAAATTAGGCTTATCTACCGTAATTTTTAAATAAACAAAAAATAAAAAATTAAAAGGATTTAAGCATGTTCAGAACGCAGAGCAGCGCTGCAAGCTTTCAGTTTGTTACAAAACTGGAATGAAACGTATTAAAATTTCAAACGAAGAATTGTCAAAGTCAGGTGTTAATTGCTCTCTGTCAAAGTGTCAAACTGAATTGAATGGAAACGAGAATGCGAATATATAATTGAATTACCCTAGATTTAATCATGTTTTTATGATTTTATAAAGTGTCAGAAATACTCCAAAATGTTTACCTTGGTGGGACAGCGGGTCTTACATAAGTGCCTCAAGATTTTGAGGTTATCCGTTGCAGATTTCAGCAACTTGCCCGACATCAAGAAATTGAATGCGGTTAGAACAGTTGAAAAGATAATAGATCCAAGCACAAGCATCTTTATTGAAAGTCCTATACACGTTAAGATTCAGCCAATTGATGTGAACGACATAAAAGCTCATGATAAGCTGACCATGACATTATACAGCCAGGGGAAAGATACTAGTGACTTTCAAGTAAAACAGACATCCAAACGCTTGGAATTACTCAACAAGAATACTACATCGGATAGAAACGACGTCTGTTTGATCCAGGTACCTTATCATTTGAATGTGCAGGTCACAACAACTGACTATGCCTCAGTACATTTAGCTAGGCTAGAAGGACAGGAGTTTGTTGTTAAAACGCAGAAAGGAACAGTAAATGTATCTGACCTGAAAGCGCAGAATATTGTGGTCGAGAGTATTGAAGGGGAAGTAAAGTCTGAGGGAAGATTACAAGCGAGTCACATAGATTTAAAAACAGGAGTGAATTCTGGAATTACCTGTCACAATATAATGGCAAATGGCTTTAATGCTACAACCCATGCTGGTGAAATAGTTGTAAAGTCTTGTTACAGTGACAAATCTCATTTTACTACATTAATGGGCAATTTGAAACTATACAGCCTGCACAGATCAGTGATGATAGATGTTATTCAGCAAGGCAATCTTCACATCACAGGTTTTGCAGGAAACCTACAGGCTTCTCTGAAAAGTGGTGATGTCTTTATGCACGCTACACAGTTTACAGAGAAGAGCAGTATATTCATACATGAGAAGGGCAAAGTTGAGCTTCTAATGCCGGACATATTGAAAAATTTACCTGCAACTAATTTAATAGCAGAAAAGATAATGGTTGATGACAAGATACTGAAGCTAGGCCGGTTTATGGACGACTCTCACCCGAAGAGGTTCCGCTACGAGAGGGAGCCACGCCACGAGTTACACGTAGTTTGTAAGAATGGCTCAATTGAGTTAAAGGAAACAGACTTACCAGTTTTTCTGTAGTGAACTAATCTATTTGATATGAAACATGTACATTAGGTTATATTGGAGTTTATATTGTCTATCTTCATGAAAGTGCTTGTTACTTTTTTTTTTATGAACCAAACATTCATTATAATTATTATTAAATGTATTTTTAACATTATGATGTGTTGATCATTTTTGTGATAAATTATTTGAGTAGCAATCATCTTGTTACAATTTTTGATTACCTTAACATTCATTTTGTAATTTGATTTGATGAAGTATTATCACATAGTATGTATACTTATATTATTGGAGTGTATTT
Organism: Mythimna lalbum; assembly: GCA_949319445.1. Taxonomy (NCBI): domain Eukaryota; kingdom Metazoa; phylum Arthropoda; class Insecta; order Lepidoptera; family Noctuidae; genus Mythimna; species Mythimna lalbum. Next base: position 3,552,897 of record OX439356.1, on the reverse strand, counting down.
GTATAATAACTATGTGGGTTGTTTAATCTAATATCATTATTGTTGGGTCTTCCATGAACCATACCAGAATTACTAATTAGGATGTATCATTCATAAGTATCACATCATAAGTGTGTGTTACAATAATTGTAATGTATTATTGTATCTTTCTTTAATAAGATATAAAGTAAGATAAGAATACTACTACAACTACTGCCAAAGTAACGTTTTCGTGTATTGCAACTTGTACCTATCTACTGCATTAGCACACATACATGTATTTCATGCATTTATAACCTGCATTTGAACTAATTTGAAGTAAAGTCAACTGATATGATATTGTACTGTGAGATTGTCTCAGCTCATTTATTTTTGTAGTTCCAGACATTAATGTATTTGCTTATACCATGATGTCTCAATATTGCTAGTCCTTATTCTTTTATTAGAATAATTTAAATATTCTTTTTTAGGACTTCATAATGTTAGTAGATATTCAACATTGTTATTTATTTAGGCAGTGAATTAAAGAGATCATTAAAATATTATTTCATTTTATAGCTATGTATTATTTGATCCTTTCACACATGAAAACCATTGAAAACTTAGTTAGAATAAATTAATTAAATCTCTCGGATATTTATTTATCATATAATTATGTATTCCTCAGTTTGTTTACTTTTTAACTAGGTAAGCGTTAATTGGGTACAAAGATGATGGAGCGTCGAGTGCGGGGCGCCACCGCCGCGGTGATAACGAGGCTGTTTATATGCTGCGCGAGGGCGCGCGCGCGCCAGTCTTGCCGCCAGCCGCACCCGCAACACACGCCATGCCGGCCTGCGCGCCCGAGTACAGCCGCCTCGCGCGCTCCAACACAGAGCTAGTGTTCTCTCCGCGAGTCAAGCGCTGCTCGCACCAGCCGCCGCCCTTCACGGCCTTGCGGCGATCCTTCTCCTCCACGTTCTCCTTGATCCCCGAGGAGCGCGCCATATCTCCTGAGCGTCCTCCACCGCTGCCGCGCTTCATCAGAATCATCACATGGGCCCCACGGCTCGTGCTACGACCGCTGTTCGCCCTACTAACTCTCGTCGCTCATCCGGCCTGGAAACAAATCTTGGTCGTTCTGCCTACGTTATGGATCGCCGCCTCGTTATTCCTATTCTGGAAGTGTGTACAGTGCCCTATTGGAGTTCTCAAGATGATTGGACGTGCCATTAGTTCCAAAAACCAAAAGAAACCACGTACCGTGCTTATCAGTGGAGGAAGCTCAGTGCAAGCCTTACACTTGGCAAGAAACTTTCATTCGGCGGGTGCAAGAGTTGTAGCGTTTGAAATAGAAGGACAATTTGCATTGTTGAAATACTCTGCCGCAGTAAATAAGTTTTACACAGTTCCGCGGCCGAACCCGGCGGATCCTCTAGCCTATGCGCGGGCACTAAGAGAAATTGTGGAAAGAGAATCAGTGGTGTTCTATGTGCCGGTGAGCTCCACAACCCCGGCTTATTACGATGCGCTTGCGAAGTCACATTTAGAAGTAATTGGATGTCAGTGCTTTGTTCCTTGCGCTCGCGACGTTGTTACGTTAGATGACCCTTTGGAGTTGATGAGGGTATGTCGCGCTGCTGGCCTAGCGACACCCCAGTTTTGGGTGGTGGCCAACGACGAAGATGTTCGTGCTTGGTACGATAGCGGAGCTTCTAAAGAGGGAAGACATTTCATTGCTAGTGCCGGCGCACGTGGAGCCAGGGACCGGCTGCGTTTTGTCATGCCTGAAGACAAAGCCCAATTCAGATTCACACGAGAAATCAGCGCGGAGAAACCATGGGTTATTGTACGGGAGCCAAAGGGAGAGAGGATTGTGACGTGTACTACGTTGAAAGAGTCGCGTGCTGTCAACAATGTTTCGTGCCGGGTGGACTCTGCGAGGAAAGGTCTGGTGCCTCAAAGGGATGAAGAAGCTGACGCTTGGGTACAGCGATTTGTGTCATTTCTCGCACCAGCGAGGCCTATGACTGGACACGTGTCATTCAGACTAGTTCGCGAAGAGCAAACTACAAACGGTCATACTAATAAACTGGTGGCTATTGGAGCCCGAGTTGGAGTGTCTCTGCCGTATTTGTGCCAGGGAGCGGCACGTTGCGGGCACGCCGCTACTGTGGGCAAGCTGTTGGACACTGTGCTGGACACTCGCGAGGCCTTGTTCACATTCTGGGACCCGCTTCCATACTGCGCGTACTACCAATCACGTACGCCAGACGATAGGAGGCCGCCGCCCCCGGAGCCGTGCAAGACGCCACCCAATGTTCCTCTTTGAGTGTAAATTAGTGACGTCGTAGGAATTATTTATTAAAGACACTCAAGTACCTGAAGAGTGCGTGAGTGGGAGCTCTCTCGGCGTGTGCCATAGTTAAGTCGCGCTCTCTGTGTGTTGTTTGCTCGTCTCGCTTGTGTGCAAGTGTATGATCGAGAGACGATACGACATGTTGTAACTACTAAGTAGATATATTATAAGTAAATGTGTACCTACAAGATGTAATGTTATGCCTACATTATTGTTAGGTTTAAGAAATAAAAAGAAAGTCGGTATTTTTAATATATACTTTTATTTATTACTACACAAGTTAACCTTTAAATTACCGCCAATTAGAGACACAATAGTAAGACAATAGATGCGCGAACGCCGGCGTTCGCTTTGGGATTCATGAATATATGGACACATTAACACAAACGGATTTGAATTCATCACAAAGTAGAGTTTTATCTGGGAATTTGTCACGAACTTTCTTGATTGTTCAATTAAAAATAAAAACATCCAATAACCGCTATTTTATCAGCAGGCTTGTTGATGAGTTGCGGTTATTTTTCCACAAGATCGGCGGAGAAAAGTGTGATCTATGGCCGGCGCCCCCAGTGACCCGGACGAGATAAGCGCTATCTCCTCAAGTGCACTACAATTTACAATAATATATTTGCAACTTAGCGTGTTAAACTGACAAACACCAGCCCTGGGTAGTAATGTTAAGACGAGTGTTGGGTTGTGGAAGAATCTTCAACACAGGTTTTATTGGGAAGGGTCAGTATACCAACAATCTTCATTTAATTCATTAACTTTTCTAATACCGTAATTAGCGACACAATAGAAAGACAGCCGGCGTTCACTGTCTCATTATCTTTCTATTATGTCTCTAATTACGGTATTCGAAAAGTTAATGAAATAAATTTCATACATATTTTTTTAGTACTTTCACGTGACTTTTTATATTATTATTGAAAATTGTTTAAGTTTAAGTAAGTGTGTCCCTACTTGAAAGGTATTTGTTGATTGTATTTTTAAGAAAATTACCAACGCAAAATCAAAGATTCTTTCATTTTTAATGAATTTTTCCAAATCTCCACTCATCTTAAAAAGTGCTCCTTTTGCAAAGTGCATCAGTTGCTAAGTTCACCATTTGAGCATGGTGTACAAGTTAAGATGTGCACCAAATGCGTCAAACCCGTGCAGACCTCTAAAAACAAAATTAGGCATCTAACTAAAGTAAAAGCAAGTTTGACGGCACGGTTTGGCGCAGTGGTTGAGTGATTGGCTGCTGCGCTGCGTGTCGCGGGTTCGGTTTCCGCTAAAAAAACATTCAAATTGCACCAAAATTAGAAACTATATGTTGAGAATCGAACACAGCCATTTACTTGGATTCTTTGTTATTGGTCACACACTGTTGTAAAGTCAATATTATGACAATTCTAAAATTTAAAGAATTTAAAACTACAAAATTACAAAAATATCGAGCCTTTTCAGTAAAAACATCGTAAGCTGTAGTTCGTTCGTTGGAAGTGGTTTTTTCTTTTCTAAATAAAAAGGGATTTATATCAATAATACAGGGTGTAAGGGACAGCCCTCCACAAACTGTAAGGGCTTGCTCAATAGACAAAACTGAACAAACCTATATAATTATTATATACTAGCTTTCCGCCCGCGGCTTCGCCCGCGTGGACTACAGTTTATATCGCGCGGGCAGAGACCCGTGCTCAGCAGTGGAATTATAGGTAGCCTATGTGTTGTTCCAATGTCTCTTCTACCTACCTACCAAATTTGATCTAAATCCGTTCAGTAGTTTTTGCGTGAAAGCTTAACAGACAGACAAACAGACAGAGTTACTTTCGCATTTATAATATTAGTAGGGAAGTAGGGATTATAACTATTACATTGTCCTTAGACAATTATCATTAACATGTAATTTTTTAATTAAGTAATTTATTATTAGTCTATATTACATTACATTTCATCAATTTTCAAATGACTATTATATTAGTGTAGTGCTACATTAAGAACTCATTAAGGCTTTAATAACATCCTGTATTAAGTGCATTTTAAGCATCGATATATAATGATTTTAAGTGCGTTTACAAAATGTCTTTAATCTCATTAGGTAATTTATTGTATTTTGCACATTACAAGAGGTCCTGATTGATACATTGATAATATTTACATGTCCAGATTGTGGTCCAGATTCCAAATACAATGAAAGGTCTCAAACAGTTACATTTGCAAAATGAATATGCGAATGAAACAGCCCCAGTAAGTTATTAATAATACATAATATGTAGGTGTTGTCTCGCTCAGTGAGCAAAATATTTATTTTGTAAGGAAATCATCTAATGACATCTCCCGCCCTTGGACGGAGCGGGAAGCCGTGTTAGACTTTTACGGACTAAATCCAAATCCTAGTTCCTTCGTTGCCTTTCATTCCAGGTACAGGTTTGCCTTTCAGAAGCGAACCCATGGCCCCAGTAAGCCTGGGCGTGAGTGAATTCCTATTCACTCCTGCGTTCTATTCACCCCGTGTGACTGTGACTAAACCCTGCTCTACCGTGCCTTCTGGGGCCAAGGGTCTGTTTCGAAAGGGAGGCTCGGCTCCGGTATGAAAGGCAAGAAGGAACGGGGTGGGTTCTTGAGTCGGTAAGAGTCAGACACTGTCTCCGGCAGGATTGGGATGATTTTTACCCACCAAAAAAAAACCCCTCTTCTACCGTTTTCCTGATTTTCTCTGTCTTCCTACGCGTGTAGCTCTACATACTATGTTTCACTCGATAGAGCAGTTGTTTGTCAATGCGGAACCAGATTTATTATGTTGAACTCCCTGATCTTTGTATTAATTTAACAAACATAATTATTTTAATAATAACTGTGAATGGTTTACTAACTAATCTTGTGCTCTTGATTTTCCTGTTTCCCGACAAATATCTACTTAAGGTGATGCATCTCGACACACATTTTCACTCTTTTTCATACAACCGCTCATAACCGATTATGACGTTATTACACATTTTTATTAGATGGTTTGGAAACACAGTATCTTGTGGATATTATCTAGGCTTCTATTGAAATCAATTTCTAAAATCAACCTCGGAAATTCTCCTATTTTGTATGAACTTTGACACTTCATACGAGTAATTTGCCTAAAAATTCAAAAATTCAAAAAAGTAAAACTATAGAAGCCTTGCAAATTTTGTTAAGATTCTATATGACGACAACTTTTTTCAAAAACTTTCAAGGATTTAAAAAAAACCGCTATTTCCTGGAGCAAGTTTTGTGAAATATTCGAGTAAGTAAATCTCAGAATTACCGAATACTAACAGAGTTTTCAGGCGTTATCTCTCTTTTTTTGCGTTGCCTTTTTGTCACACATCGCGTTGGACTGCGTTAGACGAAGACAAGCTTTTAAACCATTTTCGATGTTGACGATAGGCGAGTGGAAAAGGAGCCTCCTAAGAACTTTGCACTTGATGTAGTGATAGTCTATATGTCGTGGCCAGAACATCTTAGAAATTGATCACTCCATGATATGGCCAAGTAAAATTGGCCAGATCGTTTTAAACGTTAAATTTTGATGATATTTCAAGCCTCGTTTGGCCTAACTTCTTTAGACCTTTTAATATCATAGAAATTCTACATCTACACCAAATATTATAAAGTGGTAAAGTTTTTTTTTTTTGTTTTTAGGAAGTAATCTTTGAAAGTACCGGTCCGATTGCTAAAGTTTTTTCACCGATAGAAAGCTGCTTTAATCCTGAGTGACATAGGCTATAGTTTATGTACGCGGGTGAAACCGTGGGCAAAAGCTAGTCAATGATATACAGCTAGCAGGAAACACAGACTTCGGCAGAGGTGGGCACGCCATAATTATGGCTATAAGTTCTCTCTTTGAAGAGTGGCTGTAGAGGCGTCATGGAGTCCTAAACTTCCGTATGACGCAGATCCTTCGCGGACATGGTAAGTTCGGGAGGTTCTTGCATCGGATTTGGCGGAAGAAACGCCCGGTTGTCAACGTGTCAAACATTGTGCGAACGGCCTGGAGAATACGGTGGAGTTGTGCCCCATTTGAGAGGAGCACCGCCGCGCCGCGCTGTGTCCTCATGCGGGCGATCGACAGCGGGGAACTCTCGCACCGGTCCCTGGTCCATACAGTCCATAATATGGTTCGGAGCGAGAGAAAAGTGGGTGGCGGTGGCCTCCTTCTGCAAAATAGTGTTTCCTGATAGCTACAACCAAGGAGTCTTTACATTAAGAGTAAATTGGTTACTTCGAGGCATGCGAGCTCCATCGTCGACCACAACATCGCTTACCATCAGGTGAGGTAGTGGTTTAACGCGAGTCTATCAATAATAATAAAAAAGGTAGGTATAACTAACATAAAACAATGCAAATACGAAAATAACATTATTCTTCACCAAGCAAATTTTTTCTCTGCCTGACGTTCTCATCAGACAAATTACTCATTTCAAAGACATCTTAAAGTAAAAATAGCGTGCAACAGCGACCGATCGAAACTTATTTTTAAATTCTACATTCATTTGCACCGAACTTGCACTGTAATGTTTGGATTCACGGTAGGTTATTTACCTTCATATAAATATGAATAAGTCCTCTTGAATGGTGTTAGGCATTGCGGCCAATGGGAGACACTATAGCCATCGCCGCGGTGCTGAAATAAAATCTTAAGCATTTATTTCAAATAGACCATTTACAGGCATTTTTGAATAGTAGGTAAAATGTTCAGTCCAAAAAAATGAAGCTAACTTGCACGTTCCAAAGCGTAGATCTCAATGGAGAAAAACGTGCAAGAAGCTCTATGGACACTTCTAAATCATATTATGAGTCAATCTTTTTTCATCCGTCTTTTTCAAAGCCCAACATTTTTATCCATTCAGTGCCACATTATCTACACTACTCTCTAAAAATTCGAAGACATATGACATCCATCAACCCGCACCGGGCGCCTGCGTGGGGAACTACGACCCATTCCCTCTCCTAAAGAGGAGGCCTGAGTCCCAACAGTGGGAACATTATAAGACCGACTATGCTATACTATGACATGACCTACATTCACTAAGTATTTTTCATTAAATTCACCAAAAAAATAGCATATACGTAATCAGCCTTTTAATGTTCCCACTGCTGGGACTCGAGGCCCTGATTTCCAGCAGTGGGAACATGTCTCGTCCCTCTGAGAGGGAATGGGCCGAAATCCACCATGCAGTCCAGTGCGGGTTGGTGAATGTCACAAGTCGTCGTATTTTTGGTTCTAGAACATGCTGGTTTCCTCACGATGTTTTCCTTCAACGATTTAAGAGCAGTGGTGATGAAATAAATTACAAAAAGTAATGCTACTGGCTGGGTTTGAACCCGCGACCGACTAGCAACGCGACTTGTAAGTCGGGGCTGTTACCACTCGGCCGCCACCGCTCTACTAAAATAACACAGTAAACTCAAAGAAAAATCAGCGGAAAATCGTTTGTCTTTTTTTTTATAAGTACGGATACATTGCCCCACACTACGGATACTTTCTGTACCTGTACCATGGGTACGTTCACAAACATGTAGGTAAGCTCATGTACATAAGACATCTATAGCCGGACAACTATCTGTAGAAATGTAGACCATACAAATATATGGCGCCGAAAGACTCCTCTGTATCGCTGTCGACTGGTAATTTAATTACTTATAACACATTCATAATATTATTCGATACGTAGTTACGCTAAAAATACCGCTTCTGTTTGCGATTGACTCAGTATATGACCCAGTTTCCCTTAAAATAACTGTGTTTCCTTTTACTTTTTTAACAAAAAGCTTTGCATCATTTCCGGAATTGGAACTTGCTTTTTTCGCCTTTTTAAACTTCTTAGTGCAATTAGCACCACTACGTCGCGTCACTAGGCAAAAATTACAATGTTGTTTTGATCGTATCTATATCAACTGCCTCCTTGATCTTGCGATCGCAAGCGCGACTGTTGAGCGTAGGTTCAATTCCCCGGTCGGACAAAAAGTTTTTCCAATAGAAATTACTTTGGAGATTGGAAGTTTCCCAAACTAAATAGAAATCCACGCGCGTCTGAAGGAGTTGACAGCAAACAGTAGGGCCCAGCATGGTCGAAGCCGACTGGGGCAAAGGGTCTGCTTCTGAAAGGAAGATTCGGCACCGTTACCGGAGTTCGTTTTTAGTCAGTAAAAGTCTAGACACTATCCGCTCCACCCAAGGGCGCGGAGATCTCATTGGATGATTTTCCCACCTACAATAAAAAAACTAAATAGAAAAAACCCAAAGATCTATTTGTGGGACTGGTTTTCAGGCCACCTTTTAAACAATATAGTACCTAAGACAAAAAATAGATAGGTACAGAAGACAATCTCATGTATGTATTTCACTTTTTATACCTACGCTCGGTGGACGCACACTAATGAGAGTTTGAGCCGGAACTGTTCGACAAACGGGCCGAGGCGCTCCGAGATATCGTGTATGTGTGCGTTGTGAGAGCGCGCTTTGTATGTAGATTGACTTCTGCACCTATATTTGTGCCTAGGATGTGATACTTATATGGATGACTAGCTGCTCCCAGCGGCTACGCTCGCGTGATAGCAGAAAAAAACTCCCAAGGGAACATATTTCCGGGATAAAAAGTATACTATGCTCTATTCCAGGACATGGTCTATCTGTGTACAAAGTTTCATCCAAATCGGTTTAGCCATTTAGGCGTGAAGACGTAACAAACAAACTCACTTTCGCTTTTATAGTATTAGTAAGGATATGGGTGGCGCCATTAATACTTACAAGAAAGACTATAATATCAAGTTCTCGTATCTTCGAAATTTAAATTCCTTACTCCTTAACTCATGTAATTTCTTTCCAATTAATACAGATAAAGAAAGTCATAATTGCACGAAGAAATTGTTATCAGGGACTCAAAGTTCTTTAAAGATTACTAGTGAACAAACAAGTAGCGGTATTTTTTTGCTTCATTTTGATAAGGAGTACTGTGTAAGCCTCACACATCACGTAGACACCGAAACATTTTGCTAGGACAAAAATATCAATATCTCAGGCGATAATAGGCGACTCAAATTAATCTAAGGCTGCAGTGGTGGCCGAGTGGTACCGGCCCCGAATTATCAACGAGTTGTAGGTCGCATGTTCGAACCCAGCCAGGTGCATTACTTTGTGTAATTTATTTCATCACCACTGCCTTTAAAATCGGTGAAGGAAACATCATTTAGTTGGCTTGGCCCGTAAACGAAGCTAAACACCAGCATAAGAGCTGAGTAGTAAAAATAAAAATAATAATACTCTTTATTGGCATAAATAAAATAATAATAATAATTGTTTATATACAAATGACAAGGAAAAAGGAAACTTAAACTACTTACAAGCAAGATACAAGATTAAGATTAAGATTTATGGGATATTCAAGATTAAGTAGCCATATTAAGTGGGAGAATATATCGGTGGAAATACATGGTACATCTGTTTACATATTACGTTTCCCTGACTATACCTGTATCTTAAGAGGCAGTGAACGGCCATAAGGTTTAGCTTTTTAAGTGCTAAATTATTAAGTGAGGACCCTGTCTATCTATAAATAGTATTTAAACGCATTTTATGAATTTCCTAGCTCCTTTACACTGTGTTACAGGAGCTACCGTCTTCCCCTTATCACTAGATTATAATTATATAATTTTTATCATTGGGGTTGGATAGAATAGATAGCTACAACCCGTGAATCTTTAAGTCGAGAGTGAATAGGTTTCTTGTAGGTAAGCGCGTTCCATCGTCGACCGCATCGTCGCTTTCCATTAGGTGAGATAGCGGTCAAGCGCAAACCTGTCAACAATAAAAAATAAATAAAAAATAGAATAACAATTTTATACAGTTTTTTTTTATTTATTTTTTTATTAAGTAAAAGCCGACGAAAAATTCCACCACTGGGAGGTCCAGAATCATATAGCACTGGATCTATGATACTCGTTTGTGCGTCGATGTCGAAGACACGGTGAATAGCTCCATCTCTTTAATAGTTCAGTTCAGGTCGTCAAATGGATCGGGATAGGGTTTATGATCTCTCCAGTCTATCTGATTTCCGTCCTAATGTGTCCGTGTACTTAGGTATGTATCTGTCGCAGGGAAATGAGGATATCAGGGATTTCGCGAAAACCCTAGGGATATCACGAAATCCCGGTAGATGTAGAATGTTTTTGTTTATTATACGGATATTGCCGAATAAAAATCGAGCCATCCAAAGGGGCACTAGTGGGAACGAAATAAATGCTGCAATATCAGTTTTTCTGACATTTTACTGGATTTAGTTTAGTGAAATGACATATCACTGACGATAAGTTGGTGTTTTGTCATATCACTAGATACTTTTAGTAAGAAGACGTAATAAACAAGAATATTCGACATCTACCGGGATTTTCCGAAATCCCTGATATCCTCATTTCCCTGCGACATATCTACACTGTGCTCTCTATAATAGAAGCAAGAAGAAGTATGTACCTAACCAAGATTGTTATGCATAGCCGAGATGAGAATGTTGAGATGGATGTGTGGTGTCACGAGATTGGATAAAGTGAGAAATGAGTATATTAGAGGAAGTTTGAAAGTAGCGCCAGTGACTGACAAGCTGAAGGGGAATCGTTTGTCTTGGTATGGTCATGGAAAGAGGAGGGATGAAATGCATGTTACTAAAAGAGTTATGACTATAGTTGTGGATAGGTGCAGAGGGAGATGGAGGCCAAAGATGGATTGTGTGAAGAGAGATATGAAAGAAAAGGAAGTTAGTGATAGCATGACGAGTGACAAAATAGAATGGAAGAAAAAAACGTGTTGCGCCGACCCCAAATAAGATGGGACAAGGGCAGGAAGAAGAAGTAAGGTAATTTCATTCGGATATTATTATGTTCAAATAAACAGTAGATATTTATCAAGCAACATATACATACGCAGTTCCTTGTATAACGATAATAATAAATACTATACTATGTTTGTCGCGTGATTCGACTCTGATCACGTGAACTACACATGCTGAGCATTATTTTCAATGTTCATGAGTACCGTATCATCACAAATGTTTATCTTATGGACTCCGGGAGAGCGTCCCACGCCTTTCTCGCAATCAATAGTTGCTTTCATTTGATGGGATATCGTATGTTTTATGGTGGTACGTCATCATCTTTTTGATGTGAATACGTCTTTAAATTGCTGCTATAGGGAGGCAATTAATTCATGAATCCCCAAGCGACCACCGGTGGCCGCGCATCTATTGTCTTACTATTGTGTCTCTAATTGACGGTATCTGAAGGGTTAAAAACAAAATAATGTTTTTTTTTTTGTTATTGATAGGCTCGTGCCACTATCTCGCCTGGTGGTAAGGGATGATGTGGCCGTCGATGGAGTACGCTTACCTTTTTTCGGGGTCTGTTTTTCCTGATTGCTACAACCCAGGAATGAGTGAATAGGTTTCTTCTAGGTAAGCGCCTTCCATCGTCGACCGCATCGTCGCTTTCTATCAGGTGAGATAAAACGCGAACCTATCAATCATTAAAAAAAAAACTTTTAATTCTAATCTATTTCTTTTTTGGAAGTCAGTTAAAAACAAAAAGTGGCATCGCTCATAATAGATTTTGGTCATCATGCAAATGACAAGCACTTTTACGACCATCGCCAAATAAACTTATCAATAAAAATCATTCATGACGTAACCCATCCTTTCCTGGCAATACTTTGTTTTAACAGCTCGTTTGTCTATAGGGCTCAGTGGCTGTGAGTTAGGTTGATGCACGCCGTTGTCGCAAGTTTGAATCTCGCGTGTATAAATACTACCAATAGTATTTCCCCGTGACTTTTCCTACAGAAATCGCGTTTGTTTTCTGGAACTGAAAAAATATCGGCTATCGGATCAAGTACTTTTTCCAGTTACAAACATAAATTGACAAACAAAGAATTTCATCTATACTATTATACCTACTTATATAATATTATTAAGAGGTAAAGTTTTTTAAGTGTTTATGAATCTTGAAAAAGCTGCTTGGTTTAGGGGCAGTGTTATCATCATCACCATTCCAGTCGAAAGACGTCCACTGTAGGACACAAGCCTCCCCAAGTTTCGCCATAATTACTGATACCGTGCATCTCGCATCCATCGGATTCCTGCAACCTCACCAGGTCATCGGTCCCCCTTGTGCATCGGTTGCCTTCTAACACTGCGTCTACCGGTACGGGGTCATCATTCCAGCACCTTTCGTCCCCATCGACCATCGGTTCTGCGAGAAATCTGCCCTTCCCATTTCCACTTAGCCTATGTCGGTAACCTTGGTTCTCCTGCGGAAATCACAGTAGATAATACCTGCTCTAAAATTTCGGATTTATAAACATGACGCCTTCTGCTGATGAGATACAAACTTTGAGAACCACTACCATCCTAATTAATTAAGTAGGTACGTACTGATTAGTATCGAGGGAGTTTCCTCTACATCCATTATCGTGTGTCCTCAAAGACAGATCCGCTTCGAACATGAACAACTGCAGTTATTTACTTAGAATATTTCTTAAGAAAACTTCCGTGTGGAGTTACAACGAATTGTTATTATTCATACAGATATCGTCGAATCGAACATATTGGAACATTATTTGTGTAACCGTATCAGTTCTGGTAACTCCGGTGCGTGATATTCCTTTGTTGACCCTGCAATGACACGGATTCGGCGATGTTGGGTTGTGTCACGGGTTTGTCGTGCTTTATGTCCTGTTTTGTATGTTCGTCAAGTTAAAAGGGTTTCGATAAAATGTGGCACAACCACATATGAAAATTCGGAACTATTACTTGAAGTCCTCGTAATCTTAGTTCGGTCTTCGTCATAATGTTTTGGTATTTACCATGGTATTTATCAGTTTATAATATTAGCACATATCTGTATTTTATTATTATAAGCAACATACAACATACTTCATTATATTTAAAATCTTTTTTATTTTTATTATTACGCACATCACCACAGTGTCGTTAAATAACTACCTATTGACTTAAAGTTCCCTAGGTTATATCTATCAGGAAACAGACCCCGGCAAGGAATTCCATTCCTTAGCTGTACGCACAGTGAATGTTCCCAAGCGTTTTGTACTTAAGGGTGGGAACACAGTTTTGAAAGACAGCGTGCACATCAGTCAGAAGGGGCCCAGCCGGGTCTAAGCCTACTGGGGCCAGGGTCATTCTAAAGGAAACTCGAGCCCCGGCATGAAGAGGCTAGAAAAAACGGGGTGGGTTTTTAATCAGTAAGAGTCTGACACTATCTCCCGTTCCTCCCAAGAGCGGGGGTTATCATTGGATGATTTTAGCCCACCGTAAAAAAAGCACATTGGTGTCTACGTGTACGCCCTACTTAGTTCGGTTAAGTATAAATACTTAGTTAAATAAGTTCCTAAATGTACATAAGGAAAATAAGTTCCTCATGCTTATTTATATTTATCTAATGAATATAAAAGGACCGACTGACTGACATATCAACACTTAGCCGAAACTACTAGGACTAGGAATGAAATTTAGCGCAAAGCTTAAAAGATGGTAAGATCTGCCACCATTTTGACATCGTCCACAGTTAGTAATCCAACTAGGGAGTTCTGACATAGTTAGCAGTTAAGTAAATTATCGAAGGCAATCCTTTGTCGAACCATTCACCTCTTCTTGATATCTTAAGCTGAGAAAGCTTATGATCAATGGGACTATTGAAACATTTTTCATTATAGCAGAACCAAATTCAGAACCGGAGTTTTAAAGTTTGGTTTATCGGAATCGGAACCGAAATCGGATACAGAGGCGGAGGCTGAAGCATCAAAAACTTTTGTTTTTTGACTAGCCTGTTGGTCTAGTGGTTAGTGGCCCTGACTGGTATGCCGGAGGTCGTGGGTTCGATTCCCACCCAGGACAAATGTTTATGTGATGAGCATGATCATTTGTTCTGTGTCTGGGTGTAATTTGCCTATAATATTTATGCATTTAGAAATATATAAGTATGTTTGTCAGTTGTCTAGTACCCATAACACAAGCTCTGCTTAGCTTGGGACTAGACGGCGTTGTGTGATAGTTGTAGAATATTATTATTATTATTATTAATAAAACACTACTATAAAAAAATCGGTTAAGCCTTGCTGCCATTTTTCGGAATCGGAATAGTACATCACCAGAGATGTACTATTCCGATTCCGAAAAATGTAACGATTCCGAAAAACCTAACCTAACCTAACCTAAACTTAACAACCTTCTTAGATCAATCAACTTGCAACTAAAGGTCGCAGCGTAACCACTTAACATAATAACGTTGTTGAGGTAGGTAATGGTTACCAAGTAGATAACTATTGGTCAATCTCTGCCAGTATCGTAGTTCGCGTATCGTAGTTTGCCCACGGCCTTTCATCCAAATGGCAATAAGCGTGAGCTCTTTATGAAAGAGGTTTTTTTATAATTTGTAAGCTCATGTTTGACCACATAGTGGTCCTTCCATACCTGATGGTAAGCAACGATGTGGTCGCACACTTGGTTGCGACCTTATGAAAATGCGAATTTATGAAAGAAAAAGGCCTTGCTGATGCCCCTTTTTTTAGCAGTGGGAAAATCATCTAACGACATCGCCGATCTTGGGCGGATCGGGAGATACGGTCAGTAACACTATATGTTACTGACTAAAAACCCACTCCTGTTCCTTCGATGTCTTTCGGGGGCTAAGCTACTTTTCGGACGAACTCTGACACCAGCTTCGACCCAGCTGGGTCTCTGTCGTTGCTGACAGCTCCTTGAGGCGCGTGGGAACAGTGAGCGCCGCCGCCGTCTTGCTGATGCGCCTTCACCCACGTCTAAATTAGTCCACGTTACGCCTCTGATCTTTGAAAATTGACTAGACGTCTGTCATTAAGGTCCGATAGTACCTACTTAATTTGCAATGTTTATGTGAATAGAGTTCACCTCGAAAGGGACAAAGGACTTGAAGATAAAATGACATGTTGTAATGTCTGACTATCATTAAAGTTAAAATTTTCCACCGGGGTCGTCGCTATCTGCCGCCATTGTTAGACCTTCAATGTTCGTTACTATTGATAGTTTGTGTTTAAAAAATATGTAAATCTATAGAAAAAATATTGAATTTATAATCCACTCTTTAATCTTACTCAGCCATGAACAAAAGTACTGAAAACTGAGAAATCGTTTAATAATTGCATACAGAAAGAGCTTATTGTCCTTTATTCGTCTGTAGCAATTTGTTATATGGGTATATTTTCTTTGATTTTTGTAAATAAAATCAGTTCAATAACCTCTTCAAAACATACAATCAATTCAGTGAATCTAATCTCATCAATCTACTCTGAATGAAATGTTCCAAATTGCGAATCCTGTTGTTCTGACTGATTAGACATCCAGAGGCCCGACCACGAGGTGCTAACGCGATCCAATTTACGACCTAAACTGAATTGTTAAAAGGATGGAGCTATGTAGGTAATGTAAGTATGTATATAGGCTACCTGAAATGTTAGAGTAGTTGGTTTTACCGATGTTATATCACGATTGTTTGGCGTTTCCAACTTTTCTACAAAAATATAATATAAATAGTGTTATATCTATTATGTTTTGCGTAAAACCATTGAATTATGAACCTATTTTTATTTTAAGAGTATCACAACATATCCAATTTTTAATCAATAAATTATAATTAAAATGTACTACGTATAGAATTGTTGAACGGTACTTCTTAGATTTGTCAGGCTACTTACAACGATAATATCGTATCATTTGTGCGTGAATATACAATATTTTTTTATTGTCCTAATTGTTCTCCGAAACTACTGATTAAATGAAATACCAATACAGTAAACGGCCTTCTATTTTTTATGTTTAATCCAAACCCGCCACAATATTAGTAACAGTATAAACAGATTGTGATAAAATAAAAAAGGCGTAGTGTCCACGGTCCAAGGTTCCTGCGCAGACGCATCGCAGACGTTGATTAGACTTTATCACTACTTATAAGTATGTTACGAACGCTATCTGTTTGCTTTGAAGCTGCTGAAGAATTATGAAATCAGGATTACTTGAGGAAGGAGAATTTTTATGCAAAGTATGAGCATAAAGCCTCATCATCATAGACGTCCACTGTTGGCTTTCCCAGAGCAAATACCGAGTGAAACTACCAAAATACTTCTTGAACAATCCACAACAACAACATTTGCACTTAGTTTTCGATACGGAGGCGGATGCCCTTGCCTCTATCTCTATAATTAGCCCATAATTTTATAATAGGTTAGACTTTGATATTTGATAAGATACTGAAGAAACCTAATGGCGACTTATTTTGTGATAATTTTCAAAGTGGTGTTTAACTGAGTCAAACTTATATTTTAAATCGGAAATCCTTGCAATAGAGAAAAAAATATTATTACACTAATCTTTATCATCATCATTCAACGTGGTCGCTCGCAATGGGCCTCATCAGAGGGCTTAAAGTCACCCAAAGGGCAACGGAAAGGGCTATGTTCGGAGTTTTAGGATCAGGAATGAAGATATCCGCAGGAGAATCAAAGTTACTGACATAGTCTGAAGAATCGCCAAATTTAAGTGACTACCACTGACGGGCAGTGCACATTGCTCGTAAGACAGACGGTCGATGGGGCCGTAAGGTTATGGAGTGGTCACTGGTCAACGCGTGCCAGAAGATGCAGTGTTGAAAGGTCTACCACAAGCGGGTCCAATCACTTGGTGAGAGTCGCGGGAATCCGATTGATGCGAGACGCGTAGGACCGTTCTTTCAGGTGAAACTTCATCATCATCTTCATCATTTCAGCCGATATAAGACGTCAGTCTATGTCCAACAGAGGACATAGACATACGACGATTGGGGGAGCCCAAGTTTCACCTCAACGAACGATCCTGTGCGTCTCGCATCCATCGGAAGATCTAATTGCCTACAGAAAAATTCCTAATGGAAAAACCTACAGTCCCAGCTGAGTAGGTCAATAACTACAACGATAGCTTATTAATTACTTAACATTAACGATGTATAAAGTCTAAAGTGACAGATGGGAAAAATCCATTCTAATTACAGTGCGTTTCACTTAAGACGTTCCTTTGCCGTAATGTTGGCAATACGGAAAAACAGTGTTGCAACATTTTTAGCAATTAAATTACTTGATATGAGGGAGTTTAACTGATACTTCGTTACTTTAACAATTGCCTTTTTTTATTGTTACTATTTTTGTATAAAGTATAGGGTGCTGGGCTCCATTCCGATTGTCTTGCAATTCTTTCAAATAACGAAAACGCCACGCCACAGTATCGTTCCTCTCTATTAACAACTTCCTTTGAGACCTACTTTTTTTAAATAAAATCCCATTCCTCTCATAATTTTCCAAAAAATGTTGCAACTAGCGTTAAAATCGGTTTCGTTTCGCATTTCGGGGAACAATTTTGGTAGAGTAGGCCACTCTTTCCTTTTTTCCCTTCTTTTTGTGTAGACAGACAGGGGAGCCAACATTACGCCGATGTAACTTCTTAAGTGAAACGCACTGTAGCTGTGTGTTTCTAGTATTGTCAGCAGAACAGTACGTGTTGCTCTGATCTAATGTTACTCGTATTGTCGTCAAAATCTGGATTTCCGTATCTAAAATTTTCAATTGCCGTATATGAGAATAAAAAACTCGGATCTGCTTTTATTTTACATTATCTCCTTAATACAACGTGTAAGGGATACTCAGTAGACGAAAAAAAAAACGGAGACGGCGCGCACTGTTCCCGCGCGCCTCAAGGAGTTGTCAGTAACAAAAGACTGACACTATCTCCCGTTCCACCCAAGAGCGGGGGTTGTCACAAGATGATTTTTGCCCACCGACAAAAAAAAGGGTGTTCCAAAGTTTGTATTAGAAACCCTATTTTCACGCGAGTGAAACCGCTGCAAAAGCTAGTCTTTAATATAATAACAAAACACCGATGGTAAACAATCAGAAGGTATGCGGATACGCAGCAGACCAGCTAATCTTGTTCCCAGGATTTTGTTTTTGCATGTCTGTTCATTATACATGTTTGCGTAAGGTGGTTCACTCCGGTGTTACGTGATATTAAGCGATAGTTATCTATCTACTTGATCTGTCCTGTACCTATCATTATCGATAAGATAGCCAAATAAATTAATTAGTACTATCGATGATTGGTACTTTACAGGAGTTATCGTGGCTTTTAATGTTTATACCAAATATTGTTGGCCTCGGTAAATGACCTCGTGTATATTTTTACCATTCCTCTTACTCATCATTTCATTAACTTTCTGCCCTTGTTTACATAAGTACTTGAAAGTTTGCATAAATAGTAAATTAGGAATCTACGAGTACTTGGGTTCTTTGGGTTTTCAGTATAAGTTTTTTAAAACCACCCCTATAAAACGATTTACAGAGTGTTAAAGGTTGTCTGGGAGAATTCTACCTTGGGTTAATAAACTTGAAACTTCTATAAATATTCTATATATAATAGGCTCAAATTCTAACTAAAATGAATGGTAGAAAGAAAATGGCGTCTAGCGGCATTATAAAAACGGAAACACGTTAAAATACAAAAGGTACCCTGTAGTAATGTCAAAAGAGGGCCTTTTGACATTATTATTTACTACAGTGCTCAGCACATAATACCAAAAAACCATTTTAAACAAATAGTAAAAGTTAGATATAATTTAACAATATTAAAAACGAAATGAAAGTGTAATTTTAATGACAATTAATAAAACAACAAAAATGTATAAAATTAAAAATATGTGAAAATTTATTACAATGCTAAAATCGATACAGGTTGACAAAATAATAAAATATAAAATGTTGCATTTCAAATTGCTGACATGTCGGCTCGAACATTTTGCAACACGAACAACGAATGCAATTTGATGGTTCAATAAAAATAACTTTAATTTTGATTTGAAAGCCGAGCATCTTTTACTGAAATTTATAGGAGGTTGGATATGGTTCCAACATTTGGAAGCTGTGTAAAGAAAACTGCCTCTTAAAGCTGGGCAGGTTGGTTCTGGGCAGGCGTGCTCCATTGTCGGACACAGCATTGCTTACCAACTAGTGAGATAGGGGTCAAACACAAGCTTATACATAATAATAAAAAAACAAAGTTTAAGTAATTACATGTTAACAATGTAATGTATATATTTCGTTCTATAGACTCTGTTTAGTATATCCGTACTGTCCTATTTAGTTTCAACTAGTAACATCTAGAAAAAGTATCAGTGAGAGCCCAGACGGGTCGTCACAGGTCACCGGTGATTTTCCTGCGGAGTGCATTACACCCAGACGTCCAATGTGCGGCTCGTCCAGACGACGCGACCCACTTGCCGTTACATAAACATAAAGTGAAGATAATTATAAACAAATCCAAGGATATCTCTGTGTTGTACTCACGTGACGACTCCTTCGTTAATAGTATGAGGATAATCAATTGGAAAATGGGTTAATTAGAAAGTGGTTTACATGGAGACAAAGCGATGTAACAGAAAGTAACAGTCTTATAATGTTCCCACTGCCAGAAATCAGGCCTCCTCTCTGTGAGAGGGAATGGGCCGTAATTCACCACGGATGACCTGTGCTGTTTAGTGGATGTCACATGTCTTTAATTTTAATGTTATTATTAATATTAGACTGGCCTGTTGGTCTAGTGAGTAGTGGCCCTGACTGCAACGCTGGTGGTCATGGGTTCGATTCTCGGCCAGGACAAATGTTTGTGCGATGACCATGATCATTTATTCTGTGTCTGGGTGTAATTTACCTATAATATTTATGTGTTTAGAAATATATATATAGGTATGTTTATCAGTCGTCTAATACTCATAACACAAGCTCTGCTTAGCTTGGGACTAGACGGCGTTGTGTGATAGTTGTGGAATATTATATTATTATTTTTGGTTCTAGGACATGCCGGTTTCCTCACGAGGGTTTCCTTCACCGTTTTGAGAGCAATGGCGATGAAGTAAATTACACAAAGTAATGCGCCTGGCTAGGTTTGAACTCGTAAGTAGGAGAGCCGTTACCATTGGGTCATCATTGCTCTGTACCACAACAGAAAGACATTATTGTACCGCATGAACCCTTTTAATCTCGTGAAAAAAAAAACAAAACGTTTACAGTTTTGTTCATTTTATCGACACGAATTTCCTTCCAGCAACGAAGTTTACACTACATACACACGACCTCTGCACTTTCTAATTGCTAGCAAAACAAAAGTGTTACACGTGAATAGCTAACAAAGGGTTTGGTTTACGCTACGTATGGTGATTTCACACCGTAGCGCTACGCCGTAGCCTCGTAGCACCGTAGACCAACCTTTTAAAAAGAGACTAGATTCAACCCATGGCTTCGCTCTTCGCTCTGATGAAATTACTTCTCATCTTTTAAATTTTTCCATTGCTTTTTTCCTTATTTCTTTTTGTCTTTTAAACCACCCCTATATTAAAACAAAATAAAAATGATTAAAATCGGTCAAGCCTTTTTTGAGTTTTAAGGCTGGAGTCTTGTAAAAATTCACCCGCGCATCAGCGCATCTTTGTATGCTTTTTTTGAACAAAACAAACCGTAGTATGAGTAGTAGCCAGTTATTTTTTTTTAAGTCAATTTGGGTGTATTATGTTTGGTAAATCAAGCGTTAAACATAGCTCTTTCGTGCCAACATCATTTCGACTTATGTTTGTGAGCTTCGTTAATGGCATAATATAACGAATTTACAAATCTTACGAATGGAAACTAAGAGAGATCATCGAATAGCAATTGATTTACATTCAGTCAAAAAAGTAACGGGAATGGATAATTTGTTTATGGTTCCAAAATCAAATTTATGTTTTTTTGTAGTTGTTAGATTGGCACAACTGTTTTCCATTTTGGCGCGGAGTTTGAGTTGCATCTGTTATTTATATTAAACTAGCTTTGCCCGCGCGGCTTCGCTCCCGCTCTTCCCTACTCCACGCTACTCTACCCTACTCTACCCTACTCTACCCTACTCTACCCTACTCTACCCTACTCTACCCTACTCTACCCTACTCTACCCTACTCTACCCTACTCTACCCTACTCTACCCTACTCTACCCTACTCTACCCTACTCTACCCTACTCTACCCTACTCTACCCTACTCTACCCTACTCTACCCTACTCTACCCTACTCTACCCTACTCTACCCTACTCTACCCTACTCTACCCTACTCTACTCTACTCTACCCTACTCTACCCTACTCTACCCTACTCTACCCTACTCTACCCTACTCTACCCTACTCTACCCTACTCTACCCTACTCTACCCTACTCTACCCTACTCTACCCTACTCTACCCTACTCTACCCTACTCTACCCTACTACTCTACCCTACTACTCTACCCTACTCTACCCTACTACTCTACCCTACTACTCTACCCTACTCTACCCTACCCTACCCTACTCTACCCTACTCTACCCTACTCTACCCTACTCTACCCTACACTACCCTAATTTTTTTTTCCATAAGAACCTTCTCCTCACAATAACAATCACAACAAAAAAAAAATCAGCCAAATCGGTCAAGCCGTTTTCATGCCATTCGTGACAACGGAAAACGGGGGTCATTTTTATATATATATAGAATATAGATACAGTGCTGGTTTTAGTAATATCATATATAGTGTGTATTGCGAATTTCATAATGGACAAAAATATCGAACAAAGAGTTTGTCTTAAATTTTGCATCGCCAATGGAATTTCGTGATCGACTTTATCAAAAACTCGTGCTTATGAGTGGTTCAAAGCGTTCAAAAACGGTCGAGATGTGATGGAAGATTTGCCTCGCTCTGGTAGGCCGTCAACGTCTGCAACTGAAGTTAACATTGCAAAAGTGACTGAAAATCCCCATTCAACTCTGAGAGAGATAGCCGCCGAACTTTCTGTATCTCACGAGTCGATCCGTACCATTTTAACTAATCATTTGGGTATGAAACATGTTGCTGCTCGGCTAGTCCCAAAAGATCTGAATTTTCTCTAAAAACTCAATCGCATGAAAGTCGCTGAGGACATGCTAGAACAAGTCAGTTCGGACCCAACATTCATGAAACGCATTGTTACTGGTGACGAGACGTGGGTTTACGAGTTTGACATGCAAACTAGTCAACAAGCTTCGGAGTGGCGCCTTCCAACTGATCCGAAACCGAAAAAACCACGCTAAAGTCGATCAAAAGTCAAAGTCATGTTGACTGTTTTCTTTGACTATCGCGGTGTTGTGCACTCTAAATTCTTACCGGAAGGTCTAACGGTAAATAAAGAATATTATTTGAGCGTTATGCGGCGTTTAAGAGAGCAAATTCGACGAAAAAGGCCAGATTTGTGGAAAGAAAATTCTTGGATTTTGCACCACGACAATGCGCCTTCGCACAAGGCTATCATTGTGAACGAATTTTTGACCAAACACTCAACAAATACCATCCAGCAACCACCAAATTCACCAGAAATGGCTCCTGCTGACTTTTTTCTTTTTCCTAAACTCAAATTACCACTTCGTGGCACCCGTTTTCAATCGATAGAAGACATAAAGGAGAATTTGCGGCGAGAACTGAACTCAATTCAGGAAGCAGCGTTTAAAAAATGTTTTGATGAATGGATTATTCGTTGGCGCAAGTGTATCGTTTCTAAAGGAGCATACTTTGAAGGTGATAAAATAAATTTGGATGAATAACAGACATATTGTGTATTATTGATCTTTTCCCGGTACTTTCTTGACAGAGTAGTATAGCTGACCCGGCAAACTTCGTACTGCCGAATAATCCGTTTAGTTAAGCTGTCAAAGGATAACGCCATTTAGGCATTATCAGAACCAGCATGATTCATGATTCATTTCAAAATGACTACTTACTTCAAAACTAAATAAATATTCGCATCACCTCCACGACAGTAGCGAAACGGCGAAGCCATACATTTTTACTGATATGTAGAATTTGTGAAGTTAGTGTCTGTAGAGTTAGGCCGTGTAGATTCAGAAGCTTGGCTCTACATGAGATCCGATATCTTTTTCACAGGGCAAACCTTATGTGGTCGTCTTGGCAAAATTTTACATTAAATGTTTTTGGTGGGATTCATTATTTCGTAGACCATTTTACGGCTAAGTTTTCTAAGAGACGGTGATTCATCTTTACTTTGTTATCAAATTAAGAAAAATATCGTTATTTAATGTATTTAGGTAACTAGTTAATTATAATAATAGTATTTAATTAACTAGTTACCCAACTAGCAATACTTAATTAGTTGGTTTTTTATGTGGGAAGTCAGACCACGACTGTTATGGCGTGTCAGATTTTTATTATACACGTCATTTTTGTCGTCATCTTCAAAATTTACATTAAAAATGTAACTTTTTAGGAACAAATTTAGAACGTCGTCCGAAAGTTTTTTATACTGTTCCTCTTCTTCGGGCCCGTTAGGACAGGGTCAGAGGTTTAGAACGAAATTTCGGGATTGGGATTCTGGCTGCTGAGGTGTGATCGCCAATCTCCTCCTTTGCTAATATCACTGCTTCGCAGGAGGAGGCGACAGCCTGCCACTCTTCCTTGCTCCGGAACATGGCCTGTAACAAAGCCCGGCGCGAGAAGTCGTTGCCGTCGCTCGCCCCCACGTGGAAGCCAAGTGATGCATGTCACGTTGCCACTGCATGTTTCCGCATACCTTTGGACAGTATAAAACATTTTTATCAAATTAAAGTTAATGTCTGTGTGTTAATTAAGCAGTCATTCGATAATTATATCGCCGTGTGAAAAGGTCGCGATTGGCATTAATTATGATATTATTTCAATCATTATTGGGTCATTTATCTTGTGGTTTGAGAGACGACGTAGATTGCAGACGATCGTTTAGATCACGGAGGTGCATTTAAGAGTCAGTTGTAATCACATTTTGTAGGTATCTGCCCGGGTCTATGTCAACTTTGCAGTTCCTCAACAGCGATTTTATTTTTATTTAAAAAAAGAAACTAGCGGTCTGTGACGGCTTCGCACAGGCAATTAACACGTATGTAACATACGTGTTAATTGCCCGGGTGAATGTAGCTTTTTAATTGTGAAAGAATTGTTTAAATCGGTACAGGAGTTTTTGAGTTTATTCATTACAAACATGCATACATACAAAAATAAAAATTTTCCCTCTTTACAATATTAGTGTTGGAAAACATAGTAACTATTCAAGATTTTGGTTTTTGCCAGATACTTTCAAAAACAACAATATTTTATGTTGCTTTCAAATATTTTCTTGACGTAATCTCGTAGGCATACACGTTTGAAATCGTAAGGTAGGTCATACGTGATTTTTTTATCGAGTCAACTAATTTAAGTATATCTTGTTTTGATTTCTACTCAGCGGTTAGTCAAATGGTTATCTCCCGCTTAGATGATTTTCCGACCAAAAAAAAAACTGTTACCGTACGGTCGATCGGCGAGCTGACGGCGGGCCGGGCACATCTCTACCGTATGCTCCGCCGTGTCCTCCGGGCTAAACCTATAAAAAATAATACAGATAAAAATAAACACTTTCCATCTGTAGGAATGTTGACATAAAAAAAAGTGTCGTTACAACTTTTCGTGAGAACTTTTCCGTCTAGCCCCCTTTCACAACGCGATAAGGAACTTCGTTCCAAAAAGGTTTATATATATTTTTCAGAGGTCAGAGTTGTCTCTTAGCTCGATAGATGGCGATGGGATCGAATTAGATCGCGCTATGGTTTCGTTACGGTGCAGCGGTGGTTATATATAATGGTCGTAACACTCGTAGTTAAAACCTTTGAGATGAAAAGTAATACCTACCCACAATTGACCCCACCATTTGTCGAATTTTTGTAAGACGTCCGGATCCTTTGATTCGGTCTATTCTAAGTCTAAACAGTTATCAGTAACTCTCTGTCTCTGCAGGGTAACTAACTGTTGCCACGTATCTTGCTCTATGTTGTGCCTTCATAAGTTCGCACTGAGGTTCCTGGAGATATATAACACACCTAGTGATAATTTATAAGAATAGCTCCTACTATCATAGAGGGAGAGGGAGGCCAAAGAAAAGATGGATGGATTGTGTGAGAAGTGATATGAAAGAAAAGGGAGTTAGTGATAGAGTGCGCCTATCCATAAAAAAAATACATTGTTGTGTAAGCGACAGTTTCGTTTTTTATAGAACAGGGTTTCTTCATATCCTGATTAAAAAGTATTTTGATAGTAGGAGCTCATCATCTTCCTGCCCTTGTCCCATTTTTATTTGGGGTCGGCGCAACACGTTTTTTTCTTCCATTCTGTCTTGACACGATTGACACAACAATGTATTTTTTTTCCAGTTTTTTCAAAAATCATTGAAAAAGTGATTTATAATTCACTATATCAATATCTTACTAAATATAATATTTTGTGCAAAGAACAAAATGGTTTCCGAAAAAATAGAACAATTAATATGGCTATTTTCGATTTTTTAAATAATGTTATGTCTGCTGTTGATAGAAAGACTCCCGTCTGCGCTATTTACACAGATATGACTAAAGCTTTTGACTATGTTGATTACAAAAAATATTAGACAAATTACATTGCTATGGCATCAGAGGTAACATTTTAAAATTACTGGAATCATACCTCAGTAATAGATTGCAATGTACTGAAATCACAAGAGTTTGCGCAAAAACCATAATAGAACGAACTTATGTGTCAAAGTTCAGAAATATAAAGTATGGAGTGCCTCAGGGTAGCGTGCTTGGACCACATTTATTTCTCATTTACATAAATGATTTGCCAAAAGTGACACAACAAGAAATGATTTTGTTTGCAGATGATAGCACTGCTATAGTAGAATGTAGTGACTTAAATACTTATCAATTTGACATTAATAATACTCTTACTGACATAATTAATTGGCTTAATATGAATAATTTAATAATTAACCTTAAGAAAACCAAAGTAATGCATTTCCACCAAAGAATTGAAGCTCCAAAAACGTATGTTAATTATAATGGCACTGGTAATAGAAGAAGTAAAAGTAAGTGTATTTTTAGGTATCCATATTGATAATAACCTGAATTGGAAACCTCATATAGAACAGCTTTGCAAAAGAATAAATAAATCAGCCTATGCACTTTTTCAATTGGCTAGAAAAGTAAATATAGACGCGTTACTTGTTGCCTTTCATGGTCTAGTTGCCTCACTTTTAAGATACGGAATTATTTTTTGGGGTAATTCCACGGACAGGGTATTAATATTCAAGGCACAAAAAAGGTGCATTAGAGCCATGTGTGATCTGAAAACAGACGACAGCTGTGCACCGTACTTTAAATCATTAAATATACTTACGCTACCGTCATTATACATATTAGAAATTAGTATATTCGTCAAAACAAATCCAAACCTTTTTGAAAAAGTTACAATGGTAAGAAATGTTCCAATTCGTAGTCAGTACAAAAATTCTTTGAGTAGTTATAAATGTAAAACTGCATTAGTAAAAAAAAGTGTCCTAGGTATGGCACCGCGCATTTATAATAAAATTCCAGACGCTATAAAAGAATTGAATTTTATACAGTTTAAGAAAAAAATGAAATTGGTCCTAATTGACAAATGTTATTATACTATTGACGAATACTTAAATGACGAACTATCATAGAACTACATTTTGTCAATACTACACAATTTTGATATTTTAATTATTATGACATTTTAATTATTTGAACATTTTTATTATTTAAATATTATAATTATTTGGAGATTTTAATTATTTAGACATTTAACTGATTTGACATTTTAATTGTATTGACATTTTAAATGTATGTATTGAGTTTAATTGATTTGAAATTTGAATAATTTTGTAAATTAATTGTATTAATAATTGGAGTAATATATAATTTTTTTTTCGATTGTAATAACTGCCACAAATAATGCATGCTTTTTTGTTTTTTTTTTTTTGTAGATCTGTATTGTAATCCTCAGCAACTATTGCACCCCATATTTGTACGCCTCTAGGCATAACATAGTGCTCTGTT
The DNA here is from genome assembly GCA_949319445.1 of Mythimna lalbum. Taxonomy (NCBI): domain Eukaryota; kingdom Metazoa; phylum Arthropoda; class Insecta; order Lepidoptera; family Noctuidae; genus Mythimna; species Mythimna lalbum. The sequence continues at coordinate 3,525,566 of OX439356.1, read as the reverse complement.
CAGTGAAAAGAAGATCTTATTTTTTACCTATGTTAACAAATAAACGATATTATTATTATTATTATTTATGGATAGGCTCGCGTTTGCCAATTATCTCACTTGATCGTAAGCGAAGATCTGGATGACGATGCAGCCACTTGCCTAGAAGTAACCTAATTACTCTTGATTTAAAGACTCCTAGGTTGTAGATGTAATTCTTGAAAAGGCTCGGCATGAAAAAAACACGTAAGTACTGTAGCATGAGTAGCGTAGGTCAGCTCACGGTAGGCTTCGTGTTGGGATTTTTAGCTAAAAATCACTTCGACTCTAAAAAAACAACACACATCTTTTTTCTACAAATATTTAAAACTATTCTAGAACTGCAAGATCCTTAAAAAGTATATTTTACAAGCTAGTCTGTTGACTATAAAAAAATCAACTCATGCAATTTCCTTTCGATATCACAGTACTTGAGTACTTAATACACCTGCCCCCCTAGCCAAGTTACAGCCGTTTCTCTTACGTCGAACGCCTCGAGTTTGCCACGCTCCCAAGTTTTCGTTTTGACCACGTGACTGAGCGTTGAGATGACATCATTCTCGTACATTTGAAGTGTGATTATCAACTTGGCTAGGAGAACTGCTCATATACACCTTATACTAATAGAGATAAACATAATTTTAACACATAATAAATATAATTACAACTCAAAACAATTAAAAAAGTATAACACCGTGAAAAGGGCGCGCAATTCCATTTCCAAATGTGTTTTATTTTGAAGTATTTAATGGAAATTATCTCCTGTTATAAAAACTGTACATTTGTGGATAATAAAAATTATTATTATTATTATAAAGATGCTAGTGCGGGGACGATCATGCGCGACGCCATTAGGGATGCGCATAATCATCGACTTTTTAGTCTAACAATACCTACCTCTACCGAGGCCACCATCATGTGATGAGACTTGAGACACACAAATCTGATTAAGTCTCTATTAATTAACACGAAAATATTACGCAATGTTACCCACTAATTATTGTAATCAAGTTGAAAGGTCAGTCCGCGCGAGTTAACCCTTCAGATACCGTCAATTAGAGACACAATAGTAAGACAATAGATGCGCGGCCACCGGGTGTCGCTTGGGGATTCATGAATTAAGGCGGTGACTACACTTATAATGTAGAGAAATGAAAAAGATACGCGATGACCAAGCTAGAACTACCGTTAGACCGACGCACGCTCCTGTACCCGTAGCCAAGTTGAAAATCTGCAAACGTTAACGCCAGTAGAAAACTTCAAAAGTGCGGGAATGACGTCATCTCAATGCTCAGTCACGTGGTCAGAACAAAAGAGCACGTGGCCAACTCGAGGTGTTCGACGCAAGAGCAAAGAACGACGTCGAGTGACGACTCTTTCTAACCCCCAACTTCTCTAAACGAATTTAACGCGAGCGAAGCCGCTGGCAAAAGCTAGTATAAAATGTATGGAGACCGACGCGACCAGATCGGCGTGAGTGGCACACTTGTTAGCAGAGCAGTTCTAGCTTGAGTAGAGATGTGCCGTTGCCGGCAATATTGCCGTGAAGTGTGAATATTGCCCGATGTTTGAATATTGGTAGCAATATTGCCAGCAATATTCCCTATTGCCAGCAAAGGCACATCTCTAAGCTTGAGACACGACCCAACGCTAGCAAATTATTGTAAAACTAAACGAAAAGCGAGAAAGTAGAAAATTATCCAAAGGGATCATGTTCCCGGAGTAAAAAGTAGGTATCTTATGTAGTATTTCCGGACATAGTCTACCCGTGTACCAAGTTTCATCGATATCCATTCAGTAGGTATTGCGTGAACAAGTAACAAAAATTCATAAATCCATACCTATAAACTTTCACGTTTATAATATTAGGATAGCCTATGTCACTCAATGATAAAGAAGTATTTAAAAGGTGAAAGTTTTTTTTATATCAGTCAAGTAGTCTATAAGTTATGAAGATATCCGCAGGAGAACCAAGGTTGCCGACATAGCCCGAAGAATTGCCAAACTTAAGTGGCAATGGGCCGGGCACATTGCTCGCAGAACAGATGGCCGTTGGGGCCGAAAGGTTCTGGAGTGGCGACCTCGTACTGGAAGACGCAGCGTCGGAAGGCCTCCTACAAGGTGGACCGATGACCTGGTGAGGGTTGCGGGAAACCGATGGATGCGAGACGCACAGGATCGATCATTGTGGCGACACTTAGGGGAGGCCTATGTCCAACAGTGGACGTCTGTCGGCTGAAATGGTGATGATGATGATGATGAGTCTATAAGTTTATTCATTACAAACAATAATCTCTTTCTATGCAGTTCTTCTAGCCTTATATTTGTAACTGCACACACCAATTTATGGCACTATTACACGAATTGTTGAATGTTCTCTTCTATTTTGTCTATATCACTCCAATACATGGCGACTCTTAGCCAGTAGGTAGTAAATGTAACATGCATAGAAAATGAAAATAGCTGAGGAAATTACGAAGGTATATAACGTGGTGGTTAGAAGATGAAGACGAATAGTAAGAAGAAAGAAAGTGAAGATTTTCAAATTATAGGAGTATCAATACGTGTTAAAATACAGGTCGGATTCGCTTTACTGCGCTCCAAAACGCAGATTATTAACGCGGCTCAGAAGGCTGCCCAGCTTAAGGGTGTTTTTAATATCGTGCGGTTTGGATCACGCATGCGGGATTGATCCGCCCGCAAAACCCCCGCAAACGTCCATTTCATATTTAAAGTATTTATTGTAATGCGCGGAGTACGCACGCGGAACGCGTTTTTTTGTATTTTGAAATTTTCTGCATGCCTGATGAAATCCGTAAGATATTAAAACACTCTAAGTAGGACTGGGCTGGACATGTTTGCCGCATACCGATCGAGCGGTGGGCCGGTGAAGCACAAAGTTGGTGCCCTTAAACCGCACGACGGGGTCGCGGTAAACCAAGAAGGGGATAGTGGGACGACTTATACGTACATATTTCTTAAGAATGATAAAAAGTTGCTTAGAGGTGGGAATAATGGAAAGAATGACAAAGAAGTGGGACAGTACCTATAGGCAAGTATAAAAAAAAGGAAATTGATTTGATTGAAGCGGAGAAAACAATACAATATATTTCTTAGTCTTTACTGTATGGCATCGCCTTAAGACAAGACACTTCAATTCGATATGTCTCGTATCCGGGATGCTCGCGGCGGACTTCGATCACTGATACTGTGATATTATACAAATTACGGATCACGGGTTATGTCGCAATATATGTTGTTGTTTACTTTGATTGTTATTGGGTCTATTTATGTAACTAGATATCTGGTATCAGTATGGAGGGATGGGCGGGGCCAGTGGCAGATTAAGCCAGAGCGGAGCCTGTAGCTTATTCGACCAAGGGCCTCCTATTATACTACGCCAATTACAACTAACTTAAAAATCAAGCTAAAATCAATCAATCAATCAATTTATAATTTACAATAATATTTCAACAATTTACAATTTACAACAATTAATTAATTAACTGAATTCAATAATTTAGTATACCTGAGTAATTAATTTAATAATATAATGCAATAATTTATCAATAATTTTAACAATGTTTTTAATCATTTATATAACCTAATTTATTTATTATGTCATAACAATTTTATTCTATTTAATTCAGTAATGTAACTATGGGTCAATTAATGCCTGAAATAAACAATAAATAAATAAATAAATAAATAAATAAATAAATAAATAAATAAATAAATAAATAAAATGTCGCGTCAAAAAACTACCACATCGATGTCGATTAGTAAAGTGCCCAAAAGACATTGCCACGCTGGCAATGCTTATCCTCTGTTCGGAGTAAAAGTCAGCTCTTGGGCCACGCGAAGTGTCAGGTATGTCAAAAGAAAATTGATTTAATTGAAGCTGTGAAAGCAATGTAATTTGGCAGGGCTAGAGGTGGATTAAGCCAGCGCGGAGCCTGTAGCAAATTTGATCAAGGGGCTTATATAGACCTATTATACTGAATCTTTTTCTCAATCGCCAATAACCTCGTGGATTTTAAGATTGGGCCAGTAATGAGGACAATCTAAGAGACTGACTATCTTACCTTTGGGTCACCAAGATACAGGTTTTGCCTAGTTTGGGGCCCCTTGCTAACTTGTTAACTTCATTCTTAGTGTAATTTCTAAAGATTCTTATGCAATTGTGTAAAAACTGTGTATGTCTCCATACTTACTAATATTATAAAAGCGAAAGTGAGTTTGTTAGTTTGTTTGTTTGTTACGTCTTCACGCCTAAATGGCAAAACCGATTTTGATGAAACTTGGTACACGAATAGACTTTGTCCTGGAATAGGATATAGGATACTTTTTATCCCGGAAGTATGTTCCCTTGGGATAATTTTCTGCTATCACGCAGGTGAAGCCGCTGGGAGCAGCTAGTTAATAAATAAATAAAGTAATCGGCTGTATTCAGATTTCAATATACTTTGACAGTTTTTTTTTGCGTTCTAGTGCAAGATCCCCGAACGCGAGAGGCCCCCGTATGCGCGAGGCCTGTAGTATTTGCTATAATGGCTAATCCGCCACTGAACGGAGTGATCTCGACTCTGTTCTAAGGGCTAACTCAAACACTACTGCAGGAAGGCAGACTTCTTGTCTGTGATGACTGTAATGCACAATAAATAGAAATAAGGTCATAGAAACTTATATTTAGATGCCATTCTAATCATTTAGGTAATCACTTGTAATTAATACACTTATGTCGCACTGTGGAACTTAAAGCATTTAAAGAGTTTGCAAAACTGGAGTGCAATCACAAATCACGCATATGCACAGGACCGGTCGTTGTGGTGACGCTTGGGGGAGGCTTTTGTCCATCAGTGGACGTGTTTCTCTTTCTGCTGATATGATGATGATGATCTACGCATATCAAATGTGGTTTTACGACACACGAAACAACAATAAAAAAACATAAACATAACTGTTAGTAACATATTATTGTTAGAAATAAAAAAAAAACGTAAACATAACTATAATACTTAATAAATAACATATTAAGTATTATTATTAGAGATGAGTAATAGACATAATATCTTGCGAGTTTATTTTTCCTGCGATATGTTTAGTTTAAAGATCAGATTGATTTACTTATCAATGACCACCTTTAGCGTAAGAACGAATGGCAGATTAATTTAAATGAATGAAAAACAGAAAAAAACTGTATTTGACCATAAAAAAAATTACGTACTATTATTACTTCAAATATTCTGAAACCGATGCGTCCACTCTTAAAAAATTTCACGAATGGCTTAAATAGTTCCAACAGAGCCTTTTAAAATGGTACTAATTCCGTTGGTCGGTATGGAAGAACCAAAGGCGATCCGATCGAGTTCCATTCTGATCAAACAGTTGATCGGTTCAGTTGATCGGATTGGAAGTACAGAAAGGTGATCCGACCGAGTTCTATTCTGATCAACTAGTTGATCGGTTCAGTTGATCGGATTGGAAGTACTGGTAATGAGTGCGGAATAAGATGTTTTTACATTTTTTACTTTTTATGTCCTATTGGTAAAAAGTTTTATACGTTGCGTGTGAAAAAGCATGATACTTACCATTTTATTATAGCTTTTATTGGCGATATAATTTTGTCGTAATAACATCTTTGGTTCTTTTATTTAACGACCCTTAGTTTTGCACATCCGCATATTTCTTTTTATCAATCTTTCTCATAGTTTTGTTGAATTCTTGCTAAAGATGTTTTGTTGTAGCGTGGCTATAGTGGTAATTAATCTAGCTATACTTTTTTCTAATTTATAATCATTATTTTAAAAACAGAAATCTAAATGTATAAAATAAAAGAGAAGGTTTGCCTCATTAGCTCATCAAAGCCCTGCTCGAAACCTTAGACTTAGAACGCTGAATGTTTTTTCACAGATATTGTTTTTAAGATTTCTAACCCCAGAAAGGGTGGAAAAGGATTTCTTAAGATCGGAACTTTGGGCATAATCTAGCACTTCAAAAAACTATCCTAAATGACAGCGATGTGGAGGAGTACTTCGACGCCTGAGTGTACTTTGTGTTTTTGTATTTTATTTATGTACGTTATGTATTTATTTAGGGTGTAGTATAAGTAAGTAGTTTAAGTTCTTTTTTTTTGTACATATGTAAATTTTTACATTATTCAGAAATAATAAATCCTAAATGTCGATTTAGGATGGTTTTATTGAATTGCTAAAAATATTGAGTATCATTAAAATTGAGACGGTAATCTCTGATGATCTTTTTTTACTGATGTAAAACCGATACGTAATTTATTGTTTCGGTTCCTATGAAAATATATCAGGGAAAGGGTAATATTCGATATTGCCATGTTAAAACGAAACCACTATAGCAGTGATTTGCAATCGAAGCTTCACATACTGACCTACATACACGAAAATAGACTTTCAATAATAGGGGTAACAATAGCTATTGTTGAGGCCTCACAAACTTCTACTACGCTAAATTAGGCACGACATGTAAGCTCGTGTTTTTGTGCTGTCTCTCTTTACACCATATGCTGTGATAAAGACGAATAATATAGACCTTTTTTTGGAAAGATTTCGTGGTACAGGGTTTCCTGACTTGCAATTTTTGAATTTTAGTGTTAAATCTTGAATTTGATCAGTAGGTGCAAAACTTTGGTGGAAGTAGTACGTTGAGCTCACATAGATTAGGTTCATTTATGTATAAAATTAAGGGTTTTAAAGAATTTAGTTAAATGGGCGATGAAGCAAAATGTCCTCATTCGGCGCGCTCACGAGCTCCTCTCAGTGAGGCCGGTGCAAAATGGTGGGAAATATTCGGTGACCAAGATCAACCAGCAGAATACTATGTGCAAAACGAAGCAAAAGAACCGCCAGCCGACCAAAGTAAGGACATCGATGACAACAAATCATTCAAATCCAATAACTTAAAAGCACAAAGAGCATTAACTTCAAAACTCTATACAAACTTTATTGGTAGAACTGTGAAAAATGTTGATCCTAAAGGTAAAGTATTGAAAAAATGGAGGGAAGACCAAGCGAAAGCAAGGTACGAACAAGCTAGGCAAGCAGTTATTAATTCACTGAAAGAAAAATTCGGTGGTCCACTGCAACAGAGGAATGTGCCCTCTGTAGTTAAGGTAAATAAAGGGGATAGTGCTGAAGCAATACCAACGATTATTATAACTGGAGACAATGTCGAAGGAACATCAAATTCAAATGTAAATCGTGACGGTGATAGTTTGAAGCAAATTGACTCAAATTTAGTTGGTAGTAAAGTTGAAATTGCGAATGCAGGAGTTGAGGATGTCAGTCACGCGAACAGGCTTCAGATGGGGCCAGGTGGCGAGCTGGCACAGTGGAGGCTTGCTCCTCGTGGCAGTAGGGCGGTGGGCGCGGACGGCGGACTACGCGGGCTTGCCAGGATCGACATGCCGGTAAGTTAATGCATTCATTATCCTTATTACTATTGACCTAGACTCTACGTATTTACTATTTATAGGTATGACTTAATGTCTGATATTCGAGACAAACTTGTGTGATTTACATAAAACTATTTACAATTAACAAATTTGACCTATTTTCCATGCTATTCCCAAAGATTTCTTATCTTTAGAAACTCTTTACATTAAATATCTTTTCAGACAAAAGTTTTAACTGCAATTTCAGCTAGATAAACAAAACTCAATTTCCTATTTTCCATATACATAGCTCCATAGTTTTCCTTTAAAGCGAGGATGTTATCGAGTTGAAATTGAAGGCAGTAAACATTGCTTCCATTAGTACTCACTGTGCAGGGAATAACCGATAGTCATGCTACCGCACTAATCGGGGACCGGGATCTACCCTGAGTTTCTGTGTATGGACTACGTGTGGATTTATTACGATAGCTTTTCGGTAATGCATGGATTTTATAGGTTTTAGTAACGGCATTTGGATTAAGTGCATTTTGGGCATTGATCGTGTTTAAAGCGAAGGCATTGCCGAAAATGGTTGGAGGAATTATCTGTTTTGTTGTGTATTTTATGTAGAAAATTGACACTCTATATACCTGTATAAAAATTTGTTAGTACCCTATTGTGAATGTATATTAAGTATTACCAAATACTAAAGTCAGAAATTGAGCTCGAAATCTTCATTAAAAACCTTCGACCTGTCTATTTATGAATAGGTCAAGCCATCACGTGCGCAAACCCGCTGAAATAGGTAAGCAATCACAAATAGTTGTAATCCAATCAAATTTTCTCATACTCGGGATAATAAAAGTTCTTATTTCAATGCAGATATGAATTTTAAACAAACTAAAACTGCTCATAAAACCTTGTTTTTTTTTTTTATTTCTCACGTAATTAGGTCAATCAAATTAAAAATAATTTGGGGTGTCTGAGGTTTTGCGCATTTAACGTTACACGTTGTATAGGTACTAAAACTAATAATGTCTACACTAAGTAACAAGAAACACAACAGATATGGTAGCCTAACTAGCTTATCATCCACACATATATTAAATACCTTTCCTATAATAACACGTCCCCACTTTACCCACCACGGTTACTTACCATAAGCCGAGCCACGGGGGCTTATCGCCAAGACAGGTGCCACTATCGTGATTTCATTTGTTTACCTCTGGCGTGATAGGCGATGGCCTCAATTACAACTTAACATTAATATATTATCTTGGTCTAGATGAGGCGTATCAGTCGTGTTTTAAAACGTGAGTAGACGGCGGTACATACAGGTTTTTTTTTAAGGATTGTATATTTTTTAGGACGTCTGAGCATCAGATCAGTCTATCTAAGGAGTTTCGTGTCGCCTGTGACTGGGTTGTGGAGGTCTGATAGATAGAGTCTGTCTAAAAAGTCAATCGACTTAGGTAATCTAATGAATTAATCAAATTAATAGAAAAAGAAAGAAAAAAAAAGAAAACTATAACGAAAATAAATACTAGTTCAATTACTAGTTTATTAAGAGCTTATTCACTCTTGGCTTAAGAACACCTAAATTATAATCGGACGGGAAGATCGCAGCAGGCAAATTTTCCAGTCCCTCGATGTACGTGGTATAAACGACGAGGCGTAACGCTTGGTCCGGACCGTAGAGGTTTCAACAACATAAGGGTGGATACTCCCCGTTCGTCGGCTTGTCCGATGGTGGAATCAAGTCATGTAACTCCTGCGCACACTCTCCAAAAGGCATCCTGTAAAACACCGAAAGGCTGGCTACCCTACGCCTGTGCTCAAGAATTCGTGGATTGGACTCAACCAGATCTGGATCACTAATTAGTCTCTTCGCACGCCTTTCCACCGAGTCGAAAGCTGCCAGGTGGCATTTTGCAGCACCAGCCTATATGTGGCTGCAGTACTCCACACACGAACGGACCTGTGCTTTGTATTTATAGATTAAAAGCTGTCCCGGTATGAAGTACCGTCGGACCTTTGTAAGAACTCCTAGTTTCCTAGCAGCAAAAACTGAAAGTACATAGGTGTGTTAGTCAGTAAAGTCTGATACACTCTCTCGCTCCATCCTAGAGCGGAAGAACTTATTAGATGATATTCGACCTCAGAAAAAACGAAACACGTAGATACAAGGCCTACACCGAAAGAAGACGATGATTTCCGACCTCAAAAATAAACGAAACATGTGCATGCTTATTAGTTTTTTAAAAGCAAAGAATACACAAGAAGTCTCTCCACTTATAAAGACCTGTCCTAATGCACCCATAAACACAGTAAAATATTAAAAAACTCGGTCAAGTTCTTCAAGTTAAATGAAACATTCTGGTATAAAAACGCAGTGATTACTGTTGACGCGATAGGGGCTGAAATGGCTTCATATCTGTTCCGCAATGTGCTAATGTTCTGCTGGCACGTTATGGCCGGCGAAACGCGCAACTTTTTTATTCTTTTACTATGGTTTAGTCTGATACGCATTATGCGTGGTGTCTACTTGGACTCTAGACTTATCGATAATCTAGTAGCGATAAACATTGTCCAAATATTTTAATGGTAGATGTATCACATGATCGAATATTTTTTATTTATTTATTATTGTCTAGCTTTTGCCCGCGTACTTAAAATATAGGCTATATTTATAGTTATATGTCCCTCAGAAATAAAGCAACTTTCTATTGGTGAAAAATATAGCTTACTAGCTTTTGCCCGCGGCTTCGCTCGCGTTAAATTCGGAGTAACACGGTTCCCCTTTCGGCTTATTTTTTCCCAACATCTTCAACAAATATCGTTGATTTACACAGGAATAAATACAAAAACTTAATAAATTATATACTAAAACCTTTCTCGAAAATCACGCTATCGAGTGGTGAAAACCGCTTGAAAATCGGTGCAGTAGTTTTTGAGTTTATCGCGAACAGACAAACAGACAGACGCAGGGGGGACTTAGTTTTATAATAATATTTACTGATGTGGCACAGGAATAAAGCAGCTTTCTATTGGTGAAAAATATAGCCTATGTCGCTCAGAAATAAAGCAGCTTTCTATTGATGAAAAACTATAGTCTATGTCGCTCAGGAATAAAGCAGCTTTCTATTGGTGAAAAATATAGCCTATGTCGCGCAGGAATATAGCAGCTTTCTATTGGTGAAAAATATAGCCTATGTCGCTCAGGAATAAAACAGCTTTCTATTGGTGAAAGATATAAGCCTATGTCGCTCAGGAATAAAGCAGCTTTCTATTGGTGAAAAATATAGCCTATGTCGCGCAGGAATATAGCAGCTTTCTATTGGTGAAAAATATAGGCTATGTCGCTCAGGAATATAGCAGCTTTCTATTGGTGAAAAATATAGGCTATGTCGCTCAGGAATAAAGCAGCTTTCTATTGGTGAAAAATATAGTCTATGTCGCTCAGGAATATAGCATCTTTCTATTGGTGAAAAAATTCTAGCAATTGAACCAGTACTTTCAGGGATAACCTCATTAACCTATTATATTTCGTTTTTTTCTTCCATTCTGTTCTGTTACTCGTCACGCTATCACTAAATCCTTTTTCTTTCATATCACTTCTCACACAATCTATCCATCTTGACTTTGGCCTCTCCCTCTCCATCTATCTACATCCATATTTAGCAAGCATGCTAAATACTTTAAAAAAGCATCTAGTGAAGTTTTAAAATTGTTTCCGTAGTTTTTGATTTTATTCATTAGAAACAAAAATCTAAAAGGCATCTATGAATATATTCTATAGGAATTGGTATAGAAGTTTAGATAAGCTCTTTTTTATTTTGAGGTATGAATTCAAATAACTCCTTACGCTCTGGGTGAAGCGAAAGAAAGTATCAGACTTTTACTGACTCAGTGTTCTTTTAATTCATGAATCCCCAAGCGACCACCGGTGGCCGCGCATCTATTGTCTTACTATTGTGTCTCTAATTGACGGTATCTGAAGGGTTAATTGCGAACTGCGAATAAACATTTTTGATAAGGTCACAGTTGACCTCTATTTCACTTGAACGTAACTGATGATGCGGTCGGCGATGGAGCACGTTTGCCTAGAAGTCACCTATTTAACCTATTTTGATAAGACTTTGGGTTGTTTGGGAATCTTATAGCAGGGCAGTGTGTCTTGTGTCAGATACAAGCTACCGATGAATATTTTATTTCTAGAACCAGTACGAAATCATCCACTACTCATGATAAGACTTTGGGATGTTTTGGGAATCTTATGGCAGGGCGCAAACATGTGTCTTGTGTCAGATAGAGATACAAGCTCAGTGCCGGCGTTAAGGGGGGGCACGATGGGGCGACGGTCCAGGGCGACCAATTCAGGGGGGCGCCAAAGTCTGGAGTTGGAGTCTCCTGCCTCCCCTGGTACAAACCCTTAAAACTGTACTCTACGCTCTGTGCGGAAAAAAAAATAAGCATATTTTTAAAAAATCTCAATAAAAATATGCTTATTTTTATTGAGATTTTAGATGGATTTTTTAAGGGTTTGTGCTCTGGCACTGCTCTTACGCTTACGATTGGTGCGATACTTCCATTTGGGCGCCACAATATCGCCCGGGGTGTCAGTGGCCCTTACGCCGGCACTGTACAAGCTACCGATAAATATTTGACCGTTATAGAACCAGTACGAAAACATCCACTCCCAACGTAAATATTTTTAGTGTCCAGTTGCGTCCATTTAACACATACTCATGACGATCAAAGTGTTCGATGTCGGTAACTGAAACATAAATTATACCCGTTTTCGCAGCGCCTAAAGAACATCTCAAATCTTATCATCATCATCACATCAGCCGATAAACGTCCACTGTTGGACATAGACCTCCCCCAAGTGTCGCCACAATGATCGATCCTGTGCGTCCTGCATCAATAATAATCAATAATCAATAATAATCAATAATCATTTATTATTTGTGCATCCATCGGATTCCCGCAACTTTCACCAGGTCATCGGTCCATCTTGTAGGAGGCCCTCCGACGCTGCGTCTACCGGTACGCGGTCGCCACTCCAAAACCTTTCGGCCCCAACGGCGATCTATTCTTGATTACTTTGTATATAATCGTTGTATTGTGTCTGTACCGAATAAAAGTATTTCTATTCTTTCTTTTAACATCTCAAATCTATAATTACAGATACATAGTTGCAAATGAATGACAAATTTTTTACCTGCTTTCCGTAGCAGGTGTGCGGCCTGGTTTCTTCTGGCTTTGTGCCAATTTTTAGCCATAGGCTTTGCAGCTTTTAGAGGGCTCATTACATAACTGTAGATCAGACAAATGGATTGCAGATCAGGTGTAGACTAGCCCCCCCTAGCTAAGTTACGACCATTTCGTTTCGATTCTCTTCCATCGAACGCCTCGAGTTGGCCATACCTCCGATTTCTATGTTCTGACGTCATCTCTATGTTTAGGCACGTGGTCAGAACAAAGGAATAAGAGGCGTGGGTAACTCGAGGCGTTCAATGCAAGAGAATCATAAGTAATATCATCATCATCATCGTTTTATCCGAAAGACATCCACTGCCGAACATAAGGAAGCTTATGTCCTATGTCGAAGTCTAGATTAGTCACCACAACGACCGGTGACGGTCCTGTGCGCCTTGCATCCATCGTACTCCTGTGGCACTAACCAGGTCAACGTTCCACCTCGTGGGAGGCCTTCCAATGCTACATTTTTCAATATGTTTTCGCCACTCCAGAACCCTTTGGCTCCATAGACCATCTGATAAATGAGAAAAGTGCCCTGTCCACTGCTCCTTAAGTTAGGTAACTCTTCGGGCTATATAAATTTTAGTTTATGCGAATCCTGAATATAGTTTCGGAATCATTAACTGAATGGAGTCCAATAGTTTTACATCATGTTATATTTTTTCCCTAAAATATTTAAAAAAATCACAAGTTTGATACCACCGACACCAAGTACAACACAGGTCATGGCAGATCATAGCGGGCATTAGTTACCTGCAAACAGCTGGTCGCAAGTGCAAATAAACCCCTGAGTCGCCTGGATGGCCCGGTGACTATTATTTTTGTAACAAGCTTATAACTTTGTGATTTTTCATGATACAGTTACGAATTCATGATACTTTACAATAAAATACTAGACACGTGTTACAGATTTCGCATAAACTTAGGTATATTGTATACAACGTGTAACGTTAAATGCGCAAAACCTCAGACACCCCAAGTGATTTTTAATTTAAAAGATCTAATTCTGTAAAAAAAAAACTTTTTATTTTTTTTAAGGTTTTATTTGCAGTTTTACTTTTTTTAAAATTAATGTCTGTATTGAAATAAGAATTTTTATTATCCCGTATATGAGAAAATTTTATTGGACTACAACCATTTGTTATTGTTTACCTATTTCGACGGATTTGCGCACGTGATGGCTTGACCTATTCATAAATAGACAGGGCGACATTTTTAATGAAGATTTTTTTGAAAATGTAACCTATATTAAAAAGTGGTTTAATTGATTCTGCTCCTTATTCTGATCAAACTATTTTCAGATTTTGCGCATTTAACGTTTCACGTTGTATATGCGAATATCTTGATTTTTGATTCGATCATGCAAGGAATCTCCTAGCATAACCCTCTTCATTGCCATTTGAGTGACTCATCACAAGAAACAAAACACACCATTACTCGCTGCTAATAGCCAATAATGTCGTAATTTGAACTGGTGGTCATATCAGAAGCACGTGTCATCTGATTAGAAACCACACTCGTTAGAAGACTCTCATTAATTAGTGTTGCCAAATCCACAAACAATTAATATTTATCTATTTGTGTTATGGCCGTGAACGTTTACGATAGGAGGACTACGTGACTAACAACAACTATAGTGTTGTCAGTACTGTATACTAGTCACGTGGTGATAGGATGCAGTTTTTTTTGTGTGTTTTTTCATCTGTTCAAGCTTGTAAATGGGTAAGTATACAACGTGTGACATTAAATGCGCAAAACCTCAGGCACCCCAAATGATTTTTAATTTAATTGACCTAATTCTGTGAGAAAAAAAAAACATTTAAAAAATTTAAAGGTTTTTGTGCAGTTTTGGTTTGTTTAAAATTAATATCTGCATTGAAATAATAAAACTTTTATTCTACCGTGTATGAGAAAATTTGATTGGATACTACCATTTGTGTTTGTTTACCTATTTGGGCTTGACCTATTCATAAATAGACTGGGCGAAATTTTTAGTAAAGATTTTTTTGAAAAATGTAACCTATATTAAAAAGTGGTTTAATTGATCCTGCTCCTTATTCTGATCAAACTATTTTCAGGTTTTGCTACGTTACACGTTGTATTGTACAGAGAATAACGGAAAGGTTTGTTTATTTTCGATATTTACAGACTATGAAGAACTTCCTATTTACTTTCATGGATAAATATCCTATAAATAAAATTATCTATGCGAACTAAGATTTCGGACGGCGTCTAAGATTTCATATATCCTACGGATAATGCAAGATTCTTTGCCGGCGTTCCCTTGGTGTTTAACCAAATGGCGTGAAATCGGGCGCGAATGCCGCCGGCGTTCGCTTGGGGTTTCAGGGAACAACTGTGCTTTAGTGGCGACCGCGTACCGAAATATGCAGCATTGCAATGCCATCTCACAAGGTAGACTGATGACCTGGAATCCAATGGATACGAGACGCAAAGGACGGCTTATTTTCACAGCACTTGGAGGAAGCAACAGTAGACGTCTTTCGGCTGTAATGACGATGACGATGATGATGATGAATCGTTCTATTAAGGTACCCATACACGCTAAGGTATACCTGACAAGTTTGTCTGCACAATTATACCTGTCAGGGAAGCTTCACTCGCCAACGAAAATGCAACGTCAACCACGACCACTCTGTCAAGAGTGAACGACTAAGGAGGAGGAGGGTAAGCTTGTATGGAA
Source organism: Mythimna lalbum (assembly GCA_949319445.1). Taxonomy (NCBI): domain Eukaryota; kingdom Metazoa; phylum Arthropoda; class Insecta; order Lepidoptera; family Noctuidae; genus Mythimna; species Mythimna lalbum. Next base: position 3,510,174 of record OX439356.1, on the reverse strand, counting down.
ACCTGCACAGGTTTGCTACATACACGCTCCGGTTTACCTGTACAGTTATACTGTGCAGGCAAAACTGTCAGGTATATCCTAGCGTGTATTGCAGGCATTACACTAGTTTGAATAAAGTTGGATCGTGAGACGACTAACCAAATAAAGTTTTCGGAACTACGCACTCTTACGAAAAAAATCTTCAATAAAAAACAAAGCTGAAGCTTGGACTCTTGGAGACATTTATCAAAGTGTTCGTTTCTAATCGAATTAATGTTAATTGGGCATTCAGTTACTATGTCAATTGTTACGTAATAAGTTTACAGTTTTTCTGCGATAACACTGTAGCGAAAATGTATCTATTTAAAGTAGAACAGAATACTTAAACTTTATTATAGGTACACTACAATAATAAATACACAAACGTAAGTCTATGGGTACAAAAGCGGTTTTATCGTGATAACGATATCTACCAGACAATCTTTAATAGATACCTAACTGGTTGAACATCTACATGCATTAAACCAAAACGTTGTTCAATCAAAGCTTTAAAGCTTTTGCTACTAGCTACATAAAATATAGCCTATGTCACTCAGGAATAAAGCAGCTTTCTATCGGTGAAAGAATTTTAGTAATCAGACCCGCACGTTCAGAGATTACCCCCTACAAACAAAAAAGCAAACATTACCTCTTTATTATATTAGTGTAGAAGTGTAGATATGAAGTTTTCATGTTGTATTTCATGTCCATTGTCTCTGTGGTAGAGGTATAAAAATATAATCTTCTTCTTGATATCCATATTATAAAGCAAAACTCCCCATCGCATCTGTCTTATACAACGTGTGTCGTTAAATGCTCAAAACCTGAAAATAGTTTGATCAGAATAACGAGCAGAATCTATTAATTCATGAATCCCCAAGCGACCACCGGTGGCCGCGCATCTATTGTCTTACTATTGTGTCTCTAATTGACGGTATCTGAAGGGTTAAATTACTTTTTAATATAGGTTACACTTAAAAAAAAATCTTCAATAAAAATGTCGCCCTGTCTATTTGTGAATAGGTCAAGTCATCACGTGCGTAAACCCGCCGAAATAGGTAAACAAACATAAATGGTTATAGCTCAATCAAATTTTCACAATACACAGGGTAGTAAAAGTTCTTATTTCAATGCAGAAATTAATTATAAACAAACTAAAACTGCGCATCAAACCTTTTTTTTTCAATATTTATTTTCTCACAGAATGAGGCCAATTAAATTGAAAATCATTTGGGGTGTCCGAGGTTTTGCGCATTTAACGTTACACGTTGTATATATTCGTGATAAACTCAAAAACTACTAAACGAACTGTCATTGACAGGATAACGTTTATTGGGTTCAAGAATCTTTCATAGGGTATTTAAGATACTTTGTCAGGTCAGCTAGTAGCAAATAAATAAGGTACATAAGCACGTAGACACAGTAACACGTCCGCCTAATTTAAATTCGGCCACATTTAGATATCCCTCGGACTTTGACTCTCGTGATGATTTCATGATAGGTTTTTACATCGCATAGCGATTAACTATTTGATTACTAGTATTTAAATATCATTGTTGATAACATTATATTTGGTAGTCATTAGAAATTATTTTAATTATTGATAGGGAGTTCCCGCGGCTCTGCTTGTGCGATAAAACTTTATGTGGAATATTTTTTCCAAGCTTTTATTAGTTACTAGCTTTTTCCCGCGGCTTCGCTCGTGGTAGGGGTTTAGAAAGAGACAAAAAGTAGCCTATGTCACTCTCCATCCCTTCAACTATTTCCACTTTACCGTGAAGTCGGACAAACTGACACACACACTTTCCCATTTATAATATTAGTATGGATTGTCTAGGTACCCTAACTTACGATTTTTCAATACGGTTTTTCTTTTGAACCGCTAAATATCGCAAATAAGATAAAAATCTAATCTATGCTCTGGTTTTTCTTTAGAGTGAATAAATTAAATTAGTATTTGCTAGAATACTGGCTCATTTTGGTGGTAACAATTTCCGAGGGTTTCATTGCATTTGACTTTTATGCCGCGCAAATATTTATATTAGAAACATGCATAGTCGTTTTTCTTTTTAATTTATTAACTACTAGCTGCTCCCAGCGGCTTCGCCCGCGTGGTAGCAGAAAATTATCCCAAGGGAACATACTTTTGGGATAAAAAGTATCCTATGTCCTTTTCCAGGACATGGTCTATCCGTGTACCAAGTTTCATCAAAATCGGTTTTGCAATTTAGGCGTGAAGACGTAACAAACAAACAAACTCACTTTCGCTTTTATAATATTAGTAAGGATTCAAATTACATGTTCTCTTCACTGTGAGTAAGCTGACTTTTCTTAGATTTCGCAAATAATGTCCGGTCATTGACTTGTAACATAATATATCGATGTGTCCGGTTTTTTGTAAATTTATTATTTTTTAAGGCGTTTTTAAAAAATTGGTCACGTACCAACGTAACATAACCATTTGTTTCAAGGGAAACAAATGGTTTTTGCTCGTTATTTGATCCTTAAGGAAGTATAATGGTCCTACTCCTCGTCAACGGTAGTGCCCTCTCAATTAAATTAATCTCAAGGCATGAATAGTTTACCCTTAAAACAACTGCGCTGTAAAAATTGTATCATAGAAAAAAATTGGTGGCTCAATGGTAACTGGCCCGACTTCAAACCCAGCCAGGTGCATAACTTTGTGTAATTTATTTCATCAACCTTACTCTCAAAACGGTAAAGGAAAACATTGTTAGGAAACTACTAAACATTCGAAGACATGTTAGTTACGTGACATCCGCTAATCTACACTGAGTTCGCGTGGTGGATTACGGCACATCCGCTCCCCTGGAGACTCGAGTCCCAGCAGTGGGATTATAAGACTGATAATACTAATGCGTAATACGTAAATATTCTAATCATTCCATTCGGTTTAACTGTATTATGTATTGTTAAAGAATTAAGAACAGCTTACTATGCATAGGATAACAAAGGTCGGTGAACTCTATCTTTATATATATAAAAATCAATGCCACTTTTCGTTGTTATTTTATAACTAAAGAACGGGCTCACCTATCCAAACCAAATTTTTAGGCTTTGTTCGGACTATTTAGTAGATGATTTATGTGAAGTTTGGTAGGGTAGAGTAGGGTAGAGCGGGAGCGAAGCCTTGCGGGCAAAAGCTAGTAACATATAAACATACCAAGGAGGGACATGAAACCTGACGAGTATTTTTGTTGTGTTTAAATATATAAAACCCGTCTATAATTAGACTTTTTCATGATTAATTCATTAAACTCCAAGCGAACGCCGGCGTTCGCGCACCCATTGTCTTTCTATTGTGTCTCGATTGAAGAGTTAAACATCTCATGATGGTAAATGATGGTGACTGTGGCTGATGATGGAGCACGTTTGCCAAGAAGTAATTTATTTACTTTAGACTTAAAGACCCCTAGGTTTTAGTTATCAGGAAACACAGACTTCAACAGGGAATTCCACTTCTTAGCTGTACGCACTCTACGCAGGATGAATGGGTGCATGGGGTGTTCACCATGACCGATGGCGCATCGCAGGGCGTCTTCAAGTGTTCCGATGACGGAACAAGCGCGGCGGAATTAAATACAGCAATCCCAACGTATATTTCTTAAATATTACTAATAGAAAACCTAGAAAGGCTAGCTTCTTAGCGTCGAAGATCACTTGTAGAGTATTGACTTGACGATTGCATCATTGCGAATTATCTCTTTGGCTCCTTTCTCCATCGACTCAAGCTTGACAATTTCAAGCTGTTGTGTTGTATTGTACGACCTCGAATGTTACTTTTACTACTCGCATCAAGTGGAGTCCCGCGGCCAGTTTCACCTCATGGAAGGCCTAATGAGAAAAAGGAATGACGACTATATTAGGTACATCATGTCAGCCATAGTAGTCCGATTTCTGGTTTTGTGCTCAGTTCTAAAAACTTTCAGATAACATTTCTGAGAATTTTTTTTTCTTGTAATAACATCAAATGACTTCTTCTGCTCAGAGTGGAGTGAGAGAGAATCAGACTTTTATTGACACCTGCAGTGTTAAGGAACACTGAGGGTTTTAGTCAGTTAGTTGTGATAAATAAATACATTTTCTTTCTTTCTTTCTTTCTTTCTTTCTTTCTTTCTTTCTTTCTTTCTTTCTTTCTTTTTTTCTTTCTTTCTTTCTTTTTTTCTTTCTTTCTTTAATTACCTACTGAGTTAGTTGCCCTTTCAACGACCACGGTAAATCTTCTCCACGGTCCTAGTTTTAATTTACTTCTTATCTAATTCAATTAAATGATGCAACATTTAGTGTCATTAACACTATTTCCGCATAATGTTCTAATTATACATCCGTATCAATGAGCAAATATCTAGTTTCTACTAAATAACTGCGTAATATTCACTCAAATAGTTCTATCATAAATTCAAGTTCGATGCACCGGATAGCGGAATATTCTTTTACAACAATAAGATAAAATTTGTAACTAAGCCAGAGAAAAAACATTCTTAAGTCTTAAAGCATAAAGTTCAATTGAACTGCATGTTACTGTATGCATGAAAGCATGCAATGAACTGAATATCCTTTATAGTCCACAATCATAGGATGTTGTATATTTTTAGATGTTTTTATTTTGTATTGCTGTAACATACTGCCATACATTTACATGTGGACTTTGACCGGTGGAATAGCGTTGGTATCTAATCAACGTGCCTAAGATAGTTATGTTCCCACAGCTAGGACACGTGACATCTTCTACTTTGTGCGGAGTGAGGGACCTAGCTGTAATTCTAGCGCTCGGGCCCAGAACGCATTTATGAGTGTTACATATATATATACTATATATGCGGATTGTTAGACTTAGAACTAGGGAACGTTATCTCGAACTCACGGGATCTTGTTCTCACGAGACGTCGTGTCAGTTTTCAAGATCAGTCTCGTAGTATAATAAGACGAGTTCTCGCTTGAGATTGACGCGGTTAGGCGGCAGTATTCAAAGACGCTACACTAAGGCCGTCTGTCCACCGCCGCCGTCACCGGGACGTCACCGAGAACGAGATTATTTCGGTTCGAGTTTAAGTTTAAGATGCGCTCGGGTGACGGGCGTGCGGTGGACACATGGCCTTAAAAATGTATGTATCGCTAAATCGGCGCCGTCATCTCGTTCTCGGTGACGTCCCGGTGACGGCGTTGGTGGACAAACGGCCTTACATAGTATAAAATTATACTGTGACATTACCGTAAGATGCCGTTTATCAGACAGTATCCTCAATATTATTTGTTTTTAAGAACTATTCCCTTTTAATTTTTTTCTGCACTGTGACCGTTCTTTTATTGTTTTAGTCAGTTAAAGTTCATTTAAAAAAATAAGATTAATTAATTTGTTACATTTAAGACTAAAGTTCTATTTCTTTCTACCTCATAATCACAAGCAAGCAGTTTTTAGTCATCCAATTTTTTTTTTTGAATTGTTCCATATCTCATCCATATTTCAAACGAGATTGCAATTTCTAATCTTGAATTAGCTATTTAGAGTCGATATTATTGTATTCCCTATTTATAACGTGCTGGCGATGCCGATTTCACGATATTTTCCACCACCTTATTGAGAATAGCTGTAATAAAACTAATTTCTAAGTAATACAAAGTAAAATGTGTCAAGTTTCAAACCTATAACCCGACGTGGTAAGTCGCAGCTTAACCGACGATGTTTCCTAAGTTTGCAAAATAAAAGTGTTAAGGTAAAGTCATATTTCATCAGAAGTTCACGGCACATATTTTCCGTGACAGTTCAGTAATCCTACCAATATTATAAACGCGAAAGTTTGTTTATATGGATGTATACTGTGTATAGCTGTTTGTTACTATTTCACGCAAAAACTCATCATCATCATTGCAGCCGAAAGACCTCTACTGTTGGACATAGGTCTCCTCCAAGCGTCGCTATATCGACCGGCCCTGTGCACCTCGTATCCATCGGATTTCAGCGACCCTGACCAGGTCATCGGTCTGCCTTGTGGGAAGCCTTACAACGCTACATCTTCAGTAATCTTTTGTCCCCACCGACCATCTGTTCTGTGTCGTGTCCATTGCTACTTAAGTTTGGCGATTCTTCTTGTTTGTCGGTAACCTTGGTACTCCTGCGGCAAAAACTGCTGAATGGATTTCGATGAAACTTGGTATACGCGTGGCATGTCCTGGAATAGGACATAGGATACTTTTTATCCCAGGAATAAGTTCCCTTGGGACAATTTTCTACTACCACACGGGCGAAGTCGTTGGTTGCAGCTAGTGAAATATTAAAAATAGCTTCGCAGTAAACACCATTAACTGCCGCACTCAGAGACGCCCATTAACGCTAATCTCTGATTTACTAATTTTCTCATTGAATAATAGTCTATATCTTTATGCTGTTAAGTACCTTAGGATTTGCTATAATTGACATTAAAGTAAAATGACGTCTCTGAGTGCGACAGTTAGTATTGATAAGTGTACATAGTTAGTAAGTAAATGATTGCAATTAGAAGAGTTCAATTAATCGTACTTAGCGCGTATCACCGATCACGCTGAAGCTACGTGCGAGGGCCAAGTTCAGGCTACCTTTACTTAGGAATGTAAACATACTACTTATAGTAATTGGATGTTTATTTAATGATGTTTGTGACGATTAAGAGCTCTTGACTTTCATTAATATTAGATTTTTTTAAAATTATTTGTCATAGTGAGGACTTTTTTTTTTACGGTGGGCAAAAATCATCCTATAACAACCCCCGCCCTTGGGTGGAGCGGGTCATAGTGTCAGACTCTTACTGAATAAAAACCCACCCCGTTCCTTCTAGCCTTCAAACCAGGCACGAGTTTCCTTTCGGATAACCCTGGCCCCGGTAGGCTTCGACCCAGCTGGGCCTTTGCTGTTGCTGACAACTCCTTGAGGCGCGCGGGAACAGTGCGCGCCGTCGACGTCTGTCATAGTGAGGACTTAAACATTAACTCTATATACTTTCATACTAAACTTAACTATGCACATATATTACATAGACACAAAATACACTCAGGTGTCAAAGTACTCCTCCACATCACTATACAGAAATGTGCCCAGAAGGTTGGCAGTATTGCCACGTTGAATGGCAATGCTAATTCTTGGGGCGGTGAACGAGCCTACCCTCTGGTCACGCAGTGTCGATCACACGACGTGCTTCCTTGAAAAGAAGACTTGTACTCGGAGTCTCAGACCCTATGAACCAAGCGTTTAGACCCCAAACGACTCTACATTAGTAAGATGTTGTACCTAAATTTTTAAATAGATGCTAAAGGTTGAGTGTTTAATTAATATTCTCGAAACAAAACATCTTTGTTTTGTAATAAGTATTCGTAATAAGGTAAAATTTTTACTAATTAATAAAATATTACAAAAATAATATTTGTGTATCGACGTGAAAGTTCAAAAATTATAATACCATAATTCACTTCACAATCAATAAAAAAAATCGTAAAATGACGTCATTTCGTTAAAGATAACATATTTTATTTCGACTAAACTATCTAAAAACAGTCGTCAAGAGGAGTTCGATTTATCATCGTTATTGGAAAGTAACGACGCTATCATGGAACGTGCTTACTTATCAAATATATACCTATTTCTAAATTCGCAAAATTGCACCGTTAGTAACAATAGCTGAAGAACTCCTAGTATTATGTAGCTTAAAACATTGATTCGCAGCTATATTATATGCTTATGAACTAGCTTCGAAATCTATCACAAGGATTCCATCATCACATCGTCAGAACTTTTTTTTACATGGGAAATCATCAAATAACTTCTGAGTAAATGAGTTTCTTTTCGGAGCAAGTGTTCTTGAAGCGACTTTTTTTTGTGGCCCGTGTACGGGGACAGCTCACTAATTTATAAACAGCAAAAATTCAAAATTCAAAACCATTTATTTCAAATAGACCAAATGTAGGCACTTTAGAATAGTCATCGATAGCTTTTATTCAGAGTATACTGTCCGTTTACTACACTTTACATGCAAACGTATCCACAGCCCACGCCTCAGGAGGCCTAAGTTCAGTAGCCAAACAGATTACGCCTGATAAACAGATATAATCCACACGAAGCCACCACGAGGCTCCACGCGGCGTCGAACCTACACACCTCACGCGCAAAACTCATGTGTCAGGCGCTATCAGCGACCTCCGAGCTGACGCTGACCTATGAGACTAGACTGATAAGACGCGGTATCTGCATGTAGCGATATGACACTGTGTTGTATTAAGAGCACTGGGGCTAACCGGATTTGTTGACTATAGTTTATAGTTATAAAGACACGCCTCTAAATGAAGATTCTCATAAGGCTATATATAAGTGTTATTGTAGGGTCCCAGCAGGGGCGAAGGCTACTGGGTAAAAATTACTCCCAGCAGGGTCAAAGCAGGATGAAAACGAACTCCTGGGGCCCGGATGCAAAGCAAAGAAGGAACAAAAGAGTGGTTTTTATTCAGTAAAAGTCTGACACGCACGTCCCGTCCAAAAGCGAGAGAAACCATTGGATGATTTCCGTCCTTAAAAAAAGTCTATAATTGTCAGCAAGATTGTTCGAAAGAATCAGAGCGGCCTTGGATCGCAAATAGCAACAAAAGAAACAGGTCGATTTTTAACCGACTTCTAAATAAAAAAGGAGGAGGTTCTCAATTTGGATGTTTGTATTTTCTTTTTTAGCTTCGTCGCTTGCCAACCGATTTGAAAAAATCTTTTTTTGTTAGAAAGGGTATACCTCCCAAATGGTCCCATAGTCACCAAATTGCGATCTAAAGATGGAATTTTGGCGAAATCGAGGGAACTTCTAAAATTCAATTAATTTTTTTAATGAATTCAACATTTAATTTTTATAAAAAGGTTTTAGTCAGTAAAAGTGACGCTCTGTCTCGGTCGTAGGAGCAGATATTTGATGATTTACCAACTTAAAAAAAAGGTCGATGTATGTAACATCGGCAATTGAAAAACTTCAGAAATAAGGGAAGAATACATGGTTTTTGCCGTGTGCTCAATTTTACTTATTAATTTAATATTGCCATGCTTTACATTCATTTTGCAATGACATTCATGGTATAATGCTGACTCCGTCACGATCTATAGGGTGACCGAAATCAGAACGGTAGGTAGGGACATAAATTTTAGAAAATTAATGCTCGAAGCATGCAATAAATTGCTGGTTGCCATGTTACACGAGGCCCTTTATTGTATTTATAATTATGTCATTAACATTTTGCGTATTGATTTATTGTTGATATCAGTTATTCTGTTTCAATGTGTAAAAAGTCTGGATTTAGGTATCTACAATATACAAGATGTAACGTTAAATGCGCAAAACCTGAAATTAGTTTGATCAGAATAACGAGCAGAGTCAATTAGACCACTTTTTAATATAGGTTACATTTTTCAAAATATTCTTCATTAAAAACTTCGACCTGTTTATTTTTGAATAGGTCAAGCCATCACGTGCGCAAACCCGTTGAAATAGGTAAACAAACAAATAGTTGTAATCCAATCAAATTTTCTCATACACGGGATGATAAAAGTTCTTATTTGAATGCAGATATGAATTTTAAACAAACCAAAACTGCTCATAAAACCTTAATTTTTTTAAATGTTTTTTTCTCACATAATTAGGTCAATTGAATTAAAAATCATTTGGGGTGTCTGAGGTTTTGGGCATTTAACGTTACACGTTGTATGCCGCTTGATATTTATGGAATTGTACAGGGAAACGGCATTGTTCGAAAAAGTCACCGCGGTCCTGAAGAAAACGCAAATGCAAAGGGCTTCTGAAGAAACTCTATTCGAACCAGTAGTTCCTAAGATCACTAGTTGAAATATTGTAACTATCGTTTTTTTTTTTAATCAATATATCAATTTTTTCATCACCATTTCAGTCGAAAGACATCCACTGTTGAACATAAACAACCCCCTAAGTGTCGTCATAATGACCAATCTTGTACGTCTCACATGCATCGGATTCCTGCGTCTCTCACAGGTCTTTGGTCCACTTTGTGGGAGGCCCTCCAACGCTGTGTCTTCCGGTACGAGGTCGCCACTCTAGAAATTACGGCCCCATCGACCATCTGTACATTGCCACCTAGTTTAGCGATTCTTAGGGCTACGTCGGTATCCTCTGATGCGGTGTTGCAAAGAAACACCGAGCAATAGCCCTTCTAATTTTTTTATAAGTTGAACTTTTGGAACGAAGTTCCTTATCGCGCGTTGTGAAGACGGACGGTGCTAGACGGAAAAAATTCTCACGAAAAGTTGTAACTACACTTTTTTTTTTTGGAACAAAGTTCCTTATCGCGCGTTTCTATTGATGGAAATTGTTTCTTTTTATTTGTATTTTTTTTTGTAGTGTAATAAAATTTTATTACAATTCCTTCACTAATTAATCAAAAGGAACTTCGTCCCATCCGGGTGTCCCTTGACACCTCTCAAGTTTTTGTTTTTATACGTATTATCAGTTAAATATATGTTTTTTTTTTTGTTATTATCCACAGTAACTGTAATCCAAGTTAAAAAGCCCCAAACACTCACTATCTCTATAATAATAACAAAAGCCTCGATGTTATTATTTAGATAAGTAAAAGTAGCAACATAACGTGCAGTATCCACAAACTTTCCGAATTATTATTTGACATTGTTTATCAAAGTTCGTTCATAAAAGAAAAACAATTTTAAATATCGTTGCTAAGTTGTACGGTGCAATATTTTTGTGCGTGCGGAGGACAATCAAATTTCAGCAGAATGGTCCTAAACGCAAATAAATTTACATAAGAAAAGTATGTCTCGTAGAAGTAGGGTTGCCATCTTCAAAATCTAAAAATCAGGATGAAAGCGCCAAAATCCTGGACTTATGAGCTCAGAATAAATTATTATACTTAGTCATTTTTGTTTTAACTTGCTCAATGTAATAAGAATAGTTCAAATTGTCATAAAATAATAAACTTTTTATTTATTTTCAATTTATTCAACGAAACATATCAAGCTTCTTTCACAATTATTTTTTGTACGTATATCATCTAATGATTCTTCTATTTCTGGGAAGAGATAGGATGTCAGATTTTTACAAGTATAACTAGAAATGAGACCCCGCCCGAACACTCCCCGGACCTTTAACCTATGACGGATCCGCGGAAACCCGGACGGATAGCAACCCTACATAGAAGGAATATTGCTTTTTAGTAATTCGGGGAAATTGGCGCAAGATACATTGGTTTGTAGCTTATTAGAAGTTTCACAACTTTGTTATGATACCAATCATGACAAAGTCGTAAGAACATCAACAACTTTATAAATATATTTTTTAATGTATAAAAACGCGTATAGCGTTTTGCCACGTCGTTTATACCGCATACATCGAAGGCTTGAAACAATTTGCCTGCAGCTGTCTTCCCATCCGATTATAATGTAGGTGAGTGCCATCAAAGACTGCATCACTGCTTACCATCAGCTGAGTACGCAGTCAAGCACTAGTTAATACCTACATTAACAAAAAATTAAAATAATTCTGCCACGTACAGAAAAGGGGCTAAAGTTGGCGCCAGATAAATTGCCATAAAGTTCATTGACCTCTTACATTAATCAACATTCTTATATTAAAAAAAAAACGGAAATAAAGACATAAAGCTGTCTTGAATCGATATCTATCGTGATCATTTACATTTTATAGTAATGAAAAACATTGTTTCATTGTTTATTTTTCGGGTACGCAGTAGTTACTCAGAGAGAGATACTAAGAAAAGGTCAATGTATTTTAGGGAAAAATTAACTGGCTTGTGTGTGACTAGGTAGAGTTCTACGTAGGTAAGATATTAGGTAGGTTACTACGAAGAACTGCTACGGCGTAGCAACAGCGGAGACGGCTACGCAGGAAAAAGTTACTAGTGTGCGTGCGACGGCCGACGGATAATCTCTTCATTCTCAACTACATCATAATAATATTTAAAAATCGTGAAGCACTATTTTTAAACGCAAGTTCTAAGACAAGTTAGCTTATTGCTTGTCATAAATTATAATATGACAAAAGCGCGACTAAAGTCGTTTTCTATTACTGTAACAGTCCCAAATGTCTAAAAGTTCCTATTCATTTGTCTACCTCAGCTCACGACAAGCCGTCTAACAAACAACTGTTCCAGTCAAAACAGGCGGTTGCAACTTGCAAATGACGCCCGTAATTACCTAGAAAATTGCAAAATATTACCCGTTGCTTGTTTCGAGTTGGCGAAACAACGAAACACAACTCAACTAAGTGTTTGATTGAAGTTACACCTCTTGTAACAGCACTAGATGTTACAATTCGAGTTATCTACTCGATGGCCCGCCGATTGCCAACGAATCGAGATCGGCGGTAAGCACCAGTTGGCACAATCGATAGAAAGACGAGCACTCCCATTTTTATAAAAAAAAATACAGACGAAAAAAATGGGCCCCTCCAAAAATTGGACTCTATGTCAAGGACGTAACGCATTTTCAATTTTGGGGCGGAAATATGGTAGCGGTAAAGTTATGTTTGTAAAATTTTACCGGTTAACCAAGATGGCGGCTTTGCCACGTGACATAAAACGATATTTATGGGCGGCAAGTTCGCGAGTCGGGATGCGACATGCGAGGACGTCACGAACCGCGGATATACGGATTTAATGAACGATTTCTATTCATGACGATTTTATGTGAAGCAGCAAAGCATAGTACATGTCGAAACCTGAGGAATGTTCCTTATACGGTATAAGTTATGCTAATGTAGGAACCGCAGTTTGGACTCGGCTTTATAGCAACAGTCACTAGTTGTCAACGTAATTTGCATGGAGTTTCAGTAACGAGACGTTGAACCAGGAAAATTGTAGTAACTTTTATGTTTCTCGTAAAATTACGGCAATATTTTTGTTTAAAGAGGTAATGAGGATCTAAAAGGCATTCAAGTTTCATGACTCGGAATTATAAATAGATAGGTGCTTTACTATAAATTGAGTATTAGAGACTTGTATGAACAAAACTGTACTAATAATGAATAGGTACTTTCTTACTCAAAAAATACGTAGTAAAATCTATTGTTCATCAAAAACTGACTATTCTATTCTATTCTATTTAGCAACATAGGTTAAGAAGGATCTTTTTTTAAGGTGGGAAATCATCAAATAATCCCTTTCGCTCTGGGTGGATGGTGAGAGAGTGTCAGCCTTTTACTGACTAAAACGTGCATGTGTTCCTTCATTTGCCCTTTTCCAAGGCCAAAGTTTCTCTTTCGAACAATTCCGCTTGGGCATATATAATAGGTATAGCAACCAATAAGAATTACTAACCTGAATTCAGAACATAGTAGGTACCTAACTAGTGCTTCAATAAAGCTATTCAGTGTTATAGTCGCACTAAAACACAATAATGATATCCGACAAAACTAAACAACTAACAAATGGCTACCAGCGGGCTAAGCCAGCTAACAACCAATTAACAGAATCTATGGTTTCATTCACTCCTAGAACACTGAAGTGAACAATCCACAGTTCTAAATATAACTTAAACTCGAGTTAGTCAGCCAGTTAGACTCAATAACTGTAGATAGTATTGTTAATAACTGGTTAGCTGTTCGCTATCGTAAAGTTTGACACTAATGAGCAAAAGTTTTCGCCACGCGAAAAATGGGGAGCGAAATGCGGAAATCGAGTAAAAACTGCGGATTATGCATGGTGGGGGACGGGAGTAACTAGCTATTAAATATAGTGTTGTGTCATGTAATTTATTTCTTTCGATAGACTGGAACAATTTGCCGGCTGCGGTCTACTAGTCCGATGTTAATTTAGGTGTATTCAAGACTACAGTGAATAGGCTCTTAATAAACTAGTGCGCCTCACCATTAACGATTGCATCACTGCTTACCATCAGGTGGGATCGCAGTCAAGCACTACTTTACAACAATTAAAAAAAGTGAGACCTAGGACCTATGGTTTTTTTTTGTTGTAAGATGTTCACTTCATAGGTTGACTTGTTGCGAGATTGAATCCGTGTTTGAAGTCAATCTTTGAAATATCTGTTCGACTGAATTACAATAATACAGCTACATAATTGTCTTGAAATGCAGCCATTTGGTTCTGCTGTGAAAATGTTTAAAAGAAATAGGTACAGTGGTCCTGAAACGCAAATAGTACCTAACTGAAGGACTACACCTACACCTGCACTAGATGGGTTTTAGTAAGTAAGTCTGACAGGCCTTCTCGATCCACTCAGAGCGAGGTGCTAAAGTTGTCAAAAAAATAAAAGGCCCATTTCGTCATCTGTCAAAACGAATACTTAAATACAAAAAAGAATACTCGCAATATATTTCATCATATTAATTAACACGTCAAAAAAATATGTATTTTATTAAAACACTGTGTAATTAATTATTATTTTATTGTTTCTTTCAATTTCGTTCAAAGTTCTAGGGTCTTTCTCAAATGTCTAAACAGGTCTTTAATTTTGCCAATGTTGGCGTATAAGGTATATTTTGCACCCTCTTGCAATAAATATGTACACCCCTTATGATTAACTTGTTTGATGTTTTAATTGCCCCATGTTAAAGGGTGAGGGATGCATGTGAAGAAATAAATACACCAATAGCTCATTTAATTTTGTAAACCGTGACAGCTTCTGGAAAAACTAGGGGATCAAACGTGAGTTGTTTAAACATAGATTAGGTTCTGAATTTGTTTGAAAAAAAAAAACGTTTTCCAAATTTCCACTAGGCAGCTCTTAAACAGACGCTTTGATCCGGTTTGTCAGTGATAGATCTTTGACAATCGTTACAGTTAGTCAGTTAGAAAACAGTAAGTCTGACCACCTGTCTATGCAAAGAGTATCGTGTTGCCCGGTAACTGGTGGTGTGTTAGTAATTTTTTTTTTAAATTAGCTGCAGTTCTAGATATCATGTCTGACGTAATGACCGCTTCAGATATCAAAAAAAATTGTTTCAAATAGACCTTAGGCTGAACGCACACATTCGGTTTCCGGATTAGGTTTTCTGATCAGGAATTCAGATTCGGAAACCTAAATGCTCTTCTTTCATGTCAGGTTTTTTTCCGTTCGGAAAAAGTAAGAACGTGTGTGCTTTTCTGAATATTTTTTATGAAAGAAGAGCATTTAGGTTTCCGAATATGAATTCTTGATCGGGAAATCTAATACGGAAACCGAATGTGTGCGTCCGGCCTAATAAAGGCATTTTTGAATTGTCAAAATGTCGGTCTTTCAAACAAGTGAAGCTAAATTGCACGTTCCAAAGTGTAGATCTCTATGGAGAAGAACGTGCAAGAAACTCCATGGACACTCTTTTAAATCTACATAGAATCTATGATTATGCACCTAGTTTCCAATCGCGTGATACATGTATTACTTCTGTAATCATTAAGCGAAATCAGCGCAACAACAAGTTAGCAACAGTAACCGGGTGGGTTCGCTATAGCCACGCATATATTGGCTCACCGTCTGGTCCCGTCGCCGTTCGATTATTCGCCGAGATTATCATTTTGGTCGTAAACGTTTATTGTGACCCAGTTCAGGATATCAGACACGCAGCCTTCGAATAACACAGTCGTTCCCAGACGAGAAACCACAAGCTTCTGCTAATTTATTCCTCAAGGTTTTACTCACTGTTTTGTGGAGTTCGTGATGAGGTTGGCTCTGCCAGTTTCCTTATGGGATGTTATCAGAAAACTATTTTTTTTAATAACATGAACTAGTGCTTGACTGCGATCCCTTCTGATGGTAAGCACGTAGGCGTAGGCTTAGGCGACCGTTCTGTATCCGTCCGGACCGAGTTCGAGTCGTCGACAGCGCGTAGCCACGCGCGCCTGAAATTGATGTCAGCAAACCGTAGAGACCTAGCACTAGCAGTGTCGAAGCCTGCTGGGGCCATGGGTTGAGCCAAAGTGTACCCCGGGGCTCTAGAACGAAGGTAAAGAAGGAACAGGTGTGGGTTTTAGTCAGTAAAAGTGTGACACGCCCTCGCGCTCTACCTACAGAAAGAAAGAACGAAAAAGAAAGAAAACTATTTTATTTGGCACACACACTCGTAGATACACACAATGTAGTATATAAAAGAAAGAGACAACAAACAATGTGTGCCTCACGGTGGCGCCGAACAGGTCCAGTTCAGCAAAAATGCCAGACAATTACACGGTAGTTGCCTGACGCTGGTTTTCAACTGAACCTTATTTCAAGTGTGCGGTTGAAAATTGGTTCACACACACCACACAGCGCGCACAGCGTTCCTTCACGTGCCTTTCTTACGAGGACTGCGGTAACTCCTTTGACAAATCCGCGATTCCACAGCCCTGGTTGGCGTTGGCTTTAGCTGGTCCCATTAAAACCGGCCCTTGAACCTAAACAACAGAAACAACACAGGCGGATATTAGTCAGTAAAAATCTGACTCTTCTTGCTGGACTCAGAGCGAGAGAAGTTATTTGAAGAATTGTGTTTAAAAATGTTATCATATTCATAACCTTTGTTTTTAAAACAGCCAAAGAGTCACATCACAAACCAGACATTTTGCAGTTTTTTTTAGGAAACAAACAGTGAATTGGAGTCATAATATTTTGAGTTAGAAATCAATAACAAAGGGGGGGCGATAAGATTACGTGAGTCAACGTCCGAATGATGGCTCTGAGCGCTGGACCACGACGGTACTTACGTCATGTAGTCATTGTATATACTTTTAAATAGCCTCTGTGATCATTAAATATTAACGGCTATTGTATCTTTAGAAATAAATCAATCTATGTCATTGGAACAGTTTCCTGATCATTCTTTTTTATGGAGATCTACGATTTACGCCCAGGGTGGGCGTCAAGGGTCGAGCAAGAGGGAATATAATCATAGCATAATCAGCCTTTTAATGTTCCTACTGCTGGGACACAGGCCTCATCTCTAGGAGAGGAAATGGGCCGTAATCCACCTCGCAGGGATTTTTTTTTCCGGTGGGCAAAAATGTATAGTGTCAGACTCTTACTGACTAAAAACTCACCCCGTTCCTTCTAGCCTTCATACCGGGGCTCAAGTTCCTTTTGGATAACCCTGGCCCCAGTAGGCACCTCGCGGTCTGTGTGGGTTGGTGGATTTTACATGTCTTCGAATTTTTGGTTCTAGAACATGCCGATTTCCTCACGATGTTTTCCTTAACCGTTTTGAGAGCAATGGTGATGAAATAAATTACTCAAAGTAATGCGCCTGGCTAGGTTTGAATCCGCGACTTACAACTCGTAAATCGGGGCCGTTACCACTCGGCCACCACTACTGCTGAGCGAGAGGTCGTGTCAGTATTTTACTAACTAAAAACCCACCTGTTTCTTGCCAGTTGCCTTTTTCGTTCTAGGGCTACGCCGTGACTTCACATGCTTAATAGAAAACAGACCTAATTCAAAATTGTCAGTTTTTCAAAATTGAACCTTATTATTGAAACATAGTTTTTAATATTCAAATACTTTCTTTTTTGAGTTAGGTTTCTTTATGATTAAGCATGCGATTTGTCTTTCGTATATTCCCGTTGCGTGACATACGTACTTACCTAATGGCGTGATTATTTATAAAGATTAATGACGTCATGTACGTGTATGTACAGACAAAAAAACAATCGATGAGCAACTTAATCAGTTTAATTTCTCGATAATTGTCTCTGGGTGTATTATGTATTTTTACTTTATCTCGAATTGTTGAGTTATTGTATTATTAAAACCACATTTTACCAAAATAAAGCGATTAATTACGTATGCAATGATTACGTAGTGCCATTTGAATTTTTGTATCAAATTCGTTATCTTTATTGCATTTTTCGTTTGGCCGAATGGACTTTGGACTTTATTTTTTGTTAATTCAAAGTCTAAAGTCAAATAGAATCAGGTCAGTAACTAAGCCCTAGACGTAAGATTGTTTTAATCTTGTTCATCAATCAGTGTGCGTAAGAGACAGAGCTATACAGGTTGTCTAGCTCTGGCTCTTACCCACACTGAAACAAGATTGAAACCATTTTACTTTAAACGTCATGGCAACCTGCTTGGGTAGGTATGTGATCGGGATTTCTTCGAAGTGTGTGCCCAATCCATCTTCACTTGCGATACTTGATTTCGCGGTCGATCGGTCTCTCGTGGCATTTATCCAACAGCTCTACGTTGAATATTTTCTCGAGCCAGTAATTCCGAAGATACGACGGAGACAGCGGTTGACGAAAACTTGGATTTGGCGTTAGATGTTCTTAAAACGGTGAAGGAAAACATCGTGAGCAAACCGGCATGTCCTAGGACCAAAAATTCGAAGATATTTCACTAGGCCCGCGGATTACGGCCCATTCCCTCACTTAGAGGGGCCTGAGTGCCAGCAGCGAGAACATGCAAATAGTTTGATTATGTGGTCTTTCTGTTGTCCTTAGCGTTCTAGGGTTATGGTTTAATCCCATAGCGCTTTTTTTACGGTGGGCAAAAATCATCCCATGACAACCCCCGCTCCAGGGTAGAGCGGGAGATAGTGCAGACTCTTACTGACTAAAAACCCACCCCGTTCCTTGTAGCCTCTTCATACCGGGGCTCGAGCTTCTTTTCAGATAACCCTGGGCCCAGTAGGCTTCGACCCAGCTGGGCCCCTGCTGTTGCTGACAACTCCTTGAGGAATCCCATAGCACTGGTACTAAGGATATCTATGCCTTATAGCATTCATCGATCGTCTCTGTTGAGCCATTTTGCTGACATCTTTTTGATAGATAGTAGTGGCAGGGTGTACTATCCGAAAGCTAAATGCTGTCCTATAAATCATTGGGTATCCATTATGGGGCCAAGGGCTATCACGTGCAAAATCGACAGTTCTATAAATAATAATAACGGCCCAATAATATTGTTATTGCATTGCTTTCAATAATAACATTCGGATAAGATAACGTTGCAGTCGCTCCCGTTTTTTTTTATGACATTGTTATTTATCGATTGGTTATTTTCAGAAGAGAGGCGTTGGAGTACACAGGTGGTCTGGAAAGTTTCCCACCTAACAAAGATAAAAGACATTTTTTTTTGCATTTTTTCACATTTTTTACACATTGCTCGCAGTACAGATGGTTGATGGGGCCGAAAGGTTCTGGAATGGCAACCACGTACTGGAAGACGCAGCGTTGGAAGGCCTGCCACAAGGTGGATAGATGACCTCGTGAGGGTCGCAGGAATCCTATAGATGCGAAGCGAAACGCATAGGATCGGTCATTATGGCTACACTTGGGAGAGGCCTATGTCCAACCATGGACGTCTTTCGGCCGAAATTATGACGGTGACCGCCGCCGCTGAAAAATCTAGCACCAAGTTCAAAGGTTTTATGAGCCACAGAACAACAATAAATTACATAACATCTTTAAGAAATCCTGCAGTCTTACATTTCGCATCGGTTACTATCTCAAACTGACTGAAGCTTATCAGGGATTGCGGTATCGGTCGTTGAACCCACGCATCATAAGCAAAGCAGTGACGCACACAATAAGTATATCACACTAAGGATTTGTGCACAGTTGTTTATGTCTCGTTTTGTATTATATTATGATATGATGCTCCTAAAGCTACTGGAATGTTCTCATACGCATAAATGTGTAAATTAATTTATTTGATCCAAAATCGTAAATAGAAAATATATTTTTAAATCCGTTCAAAATTACGGTTAGAAACTTTTCAAATCTAGTGGGAAACTGTCAAGTACCTAAGTAAGAAAAAGGATGCACAAACTATAATGTGACGTCACCGCCATTAAGGTGCACGCATATAAAAGAGATAGCTAGAGTTCCCACTACACTGAATTCTTCCTGATACAAAATACTTGAAATACTAATTGCTGCTTCGTTTTATAATCAATTTTGATGCGGTTTCCAGAAAAAAGTTTATTTAGTAAGTACAAAATATTATACAAAATTAAACTCCTAGGTAACTAGATACTAGGTAGGTTACCTAGTTAGACTACTTCAATATTTTCAGCGGTAAAGCATCTTGATACTTGAACAAACTTTATTTAAAAACTATTTTTCTTTTGTCTTAAAGGAAATTAGTTAAGTACGTAAGTATCTTAGCTCATTTTTCTACTTTCTTAAGACATTTTACGATAAGTTGTTACAAAAATTCCATTAAATAAAAAAGTACATTGGACGATAGGAAAGATTTTCATAAACTGCGATGTTATAAACGTAACCGATATAAGTACTTATTTACGAAAGCCCATTGCAGATAAGAGAGTGTTTATGTCCTATGTTACTTATTAAATCTACTGCTACAACTTATTATTGTTATATAAATAATAATCATCATCATCGACAGACGTCCACTGTAAGTTGGAAATAGGCCTCCCCCAAGTGTCGCCACAATGATCGATCCTGTGCGTCCCGCATCCATCGGATTCCCGCAACCTTCACCAGGTCATCGGTCCACCTTGTACTCCTACAGCGCCTTCCGACACTGCGTCTTCCAGTACGCGGTCGCCACTCCAGATCCATTCGGCCCCAACAGTCATCTATTCTGCGAGCAATGTGCCATGCCATTGCCACTTAAGTTTGGCGATTCTTCGTGCTATGTCGTATTAATTTTTTTGTATTTATTTTATTTTCGTGTATGATAAATAAATACTTACATATTATTTTTATGTATCAACATTCACAGTGTTTTGTTTAATTAACATCCTTTGGACGCCAGAGCAGCGACGGGTCCGATTGCTTCTTATCCAACATAATCTTTTTAGTGTAGGTACCGGTCTTCTGTAATCTGATGAAGAGAACTAAAGCCTTGGTTCGTATGCCCAAAAAGCGCCATAATACAGTGATTTTCTGAAGCCTACTCCTCGGCAACGGCCTGGTTAATAGGTTTAAAAAAAATATAATGTCTATTAGGATTTTATTAACTATTATTATTATTATTATCAACTATTGATTTTTTCGTGCGATTAGCAATTTCGCACCTTTACCCAACTCCTTCCAAACGGCTTGAAACTTTAGAAACATTTTTATACATAAAAATGTATGGTTAAATATTTTTCAAAGTGAACATAGGTAGCATATATGTAAATCAATCAATATTTCGAAAAGAAAATGGATTTAAAGGTCGGCAGGGCTCTATACTGTCGCCTAGGCGGGTACGAGTGTTACGCCTGATACTTTTTTTAAACCATAAATGAAACCTGCTCTGAAAATTTGTATAGGCGCAATAAACGAAAAAAAAAATGAAAATCTCCGGTACCAGACAGGAGTCGCAATAGAAAATATTTTTTTTTTTTTAATTCGTATAAACTAGTGCTTGACTGCGATCCCACCTGATGGTAAGCAGTGATGCAATCTCTGATGGTGAGGCGCACTAGTTTATTAAAAGCCTATTCACTCTAGCCTTGAAGATACCCAAATTATAATCGGACGGGAAGACCACAGCAGGCAAATTGTTCCATTCCTTCGACGTACGCGGTATAAACGACGAGGCGAAACGCTTAGTCCGGACCGTAGAGGTTAATACCGTGTATAAGAGCTATACCAAAGTAATATTCAGTATAAAATACATTTGCGGAAATTATTTATGATAATAATAATTCATTTATGTCAGACATTGTCCATATGTTCACAAAATTACAAGCCAAATGAAAACTAACAAAAAGAGACATTTAAATTACATACACAATGTTACATACAATCATTCATTTATTATGGAAGAAAAAAAATGTGTTATACTAATGAAAAAAAAAATTAAAATCTCAGGAACTAAAATACAAAATATATTATGTGTCTCAAAATGATGAATTTAGTCAGCCATAAAATAAGTTTACAAACCCACATATTTTTTTATAGTTTTCGTTTTTAGGCAGTTAAAAAGTTACCAACTTTAACATTTTTTTCTTACAAACGAAGTAAATTGCGCTCATGGGAGTTTTGCATTTGAAATATGAAACGCCACAGGCATTTAGGCGTGGCATTACACGTGGTAAATCCGCCCATGAATGCTGTACGGCCTGTATTGTTCCATATATCTTTTAGAATGGAGGTATGACAATTTGAGACGTCATGCTAGAACTGACCACGTATGCAATAAATAAAAAATAGATATCCCTCTTTCTGAATGATTGTCTGGGTATTTACGGCATGATAAACTATTAAATGTAAATATGCCAATAAATTAAGCTATGATAACAAAATCTATTGTTTAAGTGTTTTATGATGGTTCTTACTACTTTACGTACGGTTATTGCAACTTTTATAAATTAAGCTAATTTAGAGTGTAGTTTTTTATCAGATAGATATAAACTAGTGCTTGACAGCGATCCTACCTGATGGTAAGTAGTAATGCAATCGTGGATGGCGAGGCACACAGTTTATTATGAGCCATATTCTCTCTAGCCGTAAAGACTCTAGCTCTAGCTCTCTGGCTCTAGCTACAAATCGCTTTGAGTTTTTATGAATGCAAACCTGCATTGAAAAGGGAGGATCCTCCGACCAGACTGGTGATTTATGTCTAGTTAGGGAAACTGCCCGACTGATATACGGGCTGTTGTAGATGATCAAAGAGAACTTTAATTGCGCGATGCAGGATTCCGTTCTCAGATGGTCATTCTCTACCAATCATTCTCTCCCAACCCAGATTAGGCGTCTGATAAGTTGTCATATCCCACAATAGGTTTTACCTATACCATAGATATAAGAAATTTCTATGACCTATACCTACCTAATTTTCCATATTAAACATGCCTACCAAGTAATCTTATAACTCTCCTTAACCAGGTAATCGATAAAAGATAAAAAAACAAAAGAAATAAATACATCGTTTTATAACTAAGTGCTACGGCGTAGTTAATTTCTGGAATCAGACTATATTTTGGGGACAGTCATAGTAGAATCGATAATTAAAATTAGGTCAGGATAGACTCCCTTTTAACACAAAGAGTTCCGCATGATATTTTACAGGAAAGTAGTCCAAACAAGGGTTTTTACTTTCAACAATTCTTGTCGAAAATGTACAATAATATAAAAGGAGAGCACCATACTTTTGCGTAGAGTCCTCTTACTCTACTCGTAACTCTTACGAACAACGTTAATTATTATTATGGCGTTATCAAGCATTTTTGACGGTCTTCGAAGTGTGGAACCCAAATAAAAAAGTGTTATCATTATCATATCGTTGAGGTAGGTACACCTGTACCAACTATGAGGGGGCTACGATCACTCAAGCGAATCGCTCGCCCCTCGAAATAACAATATAGGAAGGTACGTAAATTTTTAAACAGTTCACCCCATCAGCTTTGGCTGAACACCCGTGTGGAAAGACCATAGTATTTTACACCATAAGTTAGTAAAAATGGTTTAGTTTAGATATACCAACTGCACAGTCGTGCAAATAATACTGGCTGATATCAATATTTCATCAGGCGTAGCGGGGCAGGCGCGAAAATGAAAATTTAAAAATGGAGTTCGTCGTTTCCGTCGCAGTTTATGACAAATTCAATAGATTCTTTTTTGTTTAAATTCTTAATTGTTTTAGTTATAAGTGAAATTATACGTAATAATTATGTTTTTAAAGTGCGTCATAGTAATTCGTCGTTAAGACTAATTAATTAACATAACTTATACCAACACGCCTTGATTGCGTTGCTAGGATACGCCCGTATTATCAATTTTTCACAAAGTTTTGATCAAATAACTCGACGAATCATGGATGCCGTAACATTTTTGTCAGAATAGGTGAGTTTTCAAACATTTCCCTACTCTTTTTTCTAGAAAAAATGTGTTTCGATGGTAAAATATAGTTTGTTTACATGGTTTGTTTTGCAAGGTTAAACTTACTAGTGGTGAATGGCATACGATAGTGGTAAGGTAATTGACCTGACCTACATAGAGCTACGAACTTTACTAGGTACCGAAAAACAATGGTGTACCTTGCATGTGAACCAAGATAAAAATACTTTTCATGTTTCCGAACGTAAAAAATATTTTATTGCTGAAATGGTTAAATCTGCATTCTTAGCCTACTTTTCGATTTACGATTATTATTTTTAGTAACAAAACTGTGGAAACAAACCTTCGGTTTCAGCGTTGTTATCAGTTATCACACACTTTAGGTTATCTAATTTTTGACGTGGCTCGCTATGCCTGCCAGTTTTGGCAAATTAGTTTGAAAGAGTCGCTGCAGCTTTGGATCGCAAAGGGTAACTGAAAAAATAAGGGTGGGTTTTGGTCACTAAAAGTCTGACAATTCCTCGCACTTCACCAAGGGCAATAGGTTTGATGATTTCTCCCCCAAAAAACTAATACCTAAACAAAAGTAAGCAGGCGCTGTAAACTTGTCTACCAATGCCCGAATCCTAAATCCTACCGATCTTTTTGGTGAAAGCTTTTCTTACGTACCTACTTTAATCCAAATGTTGGAAGTTTTCGTGGCTTTGATAATTCCTACTCTTCGTCATTTAGGATTTTTCTCTTAAATGGCATCTTGCAAGTTGCAAGCCACCTGAACCACAACGGCAGCCATCATCTTTTCCATTTTTATTGATTTAAAATGTTTGGGACATATAAACCTGGATGATAGAAATTTTGCCAGTAAGATAACAATAACAATCTGATAAAAATCCTATCTAAGTAGGTAGGTCATTTGTTGGTGTATGTAGATAGGTAAGTAGGTACCTAACGCTACCTACGTCCGCTTTAGGGGAGTTTTCACTCCCTATAGGTAGGCATTTAATCGAAATGAAAAGTCATCGTCTCAGATATTGACGGAAGTTTCATAAGGGTTGATTGCAACAATTACCAACACAAATTTTATACCTACATCATTTATTTAGTGCTAAAAGGGGACAGGTTTATTCACCTCGGAAGGGGTCTCACTGAGTAACTGCATTGTGGGCGGTGATAATTAGATGCCTAGTCCGATAGCCAGTGTTTCTTGCCGCCGGGCGCCCAGACGAACGCGATTTCTGCAGTACAAACCGCAATTTCACCGTTGCCACACCTCAGAATGTTGTCTTTTTACTTTTTATTACGACCTCCTTTCTATTTCCTCGAGCTAGTGGACGTTTTATTTTGTGAAAATCGCAGATAAGTGAATGAGTTAAGCTTTCGTGCAAAATGTCTTTCGAATTTAAGTCGGCACGTCATTTTTATTTAGAAATGAAACAAAAGAAGGTTAAGAAGAAAGTTACTTTTCAGGTCGCTATTGTTTCTTGTTACCTAATTAATTTAAGACTAAAGTAGACTAATTTTGGATTTTGAGAATAAAAGTTAAGTAAAAATTTTGCAATCTCATTATAGAAGCCAAGTAATGGTCTTTTTATCTAAGTATTGTTGTCCTCTGTAATTGTAACATTTTGTAGGTTTTGCTAGTTTTAAAAAGATCGGTAACCAAACCTTTTTTCCTAGTTGCCGAGCAGGGAAGGTCTGACTACGCCGCGGAGCGCTCGGGCTCCGATCGGCCGGCGACCTCCGAGCACGCTTCCTCACCAACGGCTCAAGAAGGAGGTAGGAATAGAATATACTCAAAGAAAACTTTGTCACTGTTCTGTAATGTTACTGTTTGGTGTAGCTGTTCCTTTAGGCGATATAGCCTGACTGTTTAATAATTTGTTATCAGTTTTTTTTTCTATATATATTGTGTAGAAGTCCCTGGATAGTCCTCCGGAGATGGACTCTCCGGGAGGGAGCGTGGGCAGCGATCTCCGGCGGCAGAACGAGGAGCTACGCGCTCGTCTCGCCGGCGAGGCTGCTGACCATAAACGTAGACTCGATGCTTACCGCAAGGCTCAACAAGGCCAAGCTGCGTTGGTGTCTAGACTTCAGTCCAAGGTAAAAAATTACAGTTTGTCATAGTGTTTACGATGTTGTAGCAATGACCTTATAGATTATTTTCTATTGTTAGCTTATATTATTGATCCAAGTGTTCCCCCATGTCTATCTGGAATCTGGGAACAAAATCTTATTTCTCTTGAGTTACTGAACGTAATTTAAAACGTCTGTAATTGACACACCATTTTGTCATGTCAATGTCACTGTCAGTTAATAATTTGATTTATTTACAAACAGCCAAAAACTCTAGGAAAATAGTAATTTTGATTGAAAACAACTCTCCAACCACAAATTCCTCTACGCAAAGGTCCTGCAATACAAGCAACGATGCTCGGAACTCGAGACCCAAATGCTGGAGACGACACCACGCAGCGAGGTGACGAGCTACCGCGAGCCGACCTCGTACCGGGAGCCGTCGACGTTCCGCGCACCGGCGGTGAAGAGCCATACCGTGTCGCTGCCGCCGCCGCCCTCCGCCACCACCTGCGCGTCGGCCGCCGTCTCGGCTGCGGACGCGAGGATCACCGACTTGGAAACTGCATTGAGACGTTTGGATGAGGAGAAGCGCAAGTAAGTACTGCTTCTGACCCTGATTCGCCATCTACATCTGACTACAGGACTTGCCTGTTGGTATAGTGCTAGTGGCCATGACTGCTATGCCGGAGGTTGTGGGTTCGATTCCCACCCAGGGAAAATGTTTGTGTGATGAGTATGATAATTTATTTTGAGTCTGGGTGTAATTTATCTGTAAAATGTATGTATTTAGAAATATATAATATGTTTATCAGTTGTCAAGTCCTCCACTTTTTATCACCCCATCGGAGCATCTTCCCCCTGGACGCGAACTGCAGTGGCCAATTTGGAAGTCTCTAAACCGCTTGCGGACCCAGGTTGGTCGCTGTAAAAGCAATCTGGCCAAGTGGGGCTTCCTCGACCCATCTCTAGCACAGTGCCAATGTGGAGCCTCTCCACAGGACATGCGCCACCTGCTATGCTGCCCATCCTGCATTACCACCTGCAGTTTTCAGGATCTATATGAGGCCAACAATAGAGCCGTACAGGTTGCCAAATATTGGTCAGAAAAAGTATAGTTTGAGAGCATCAACACGAAAAGAAGAAGAAGAAGAAGAAGTTGTCAAGTACTAATGTGTTATTAGTACTTGACAGTTCTGCTTAGCTTGGTGACTAGACAGGGTTGTGTCATAATTGCAGAATATTATATAATATATTATGGTATCTACACTTCTATACTTAATATAATAAAGAGGTTAAGTTTGTTGTTTTGTTTGTAGGAGGTAATCTCTGGAAGTATTGGTCTGATTGCTAAAAATGTTTACCGATAGAAAGCTGCTTTATTCTTGAGTGTCATAGGCTATATTTTATGTACACGGGTGAAGCTAGCATCCTCATAAATTCATGTTCTACCTAGTTTCATTTTTGTTTCTATTGCAGCAAAAAAAAAAAAACATGACAATAGTTGTAATCAAAACATAAGATGGCTTTCCACTATTATTTACTACTCTGCTCCTGACACCCTACCAGGTGTGAGAAACTGGTGCAGCAGAACAACCTACTCCGTGACCAACTTGAGGAGTCCCACCATCTGAATGAGGCGCTCACCAATGACTTGCAGAAACTGACCAATGACTGGGAAGCTTTGCGGGATGAGATGGCCATCAAGGAAGATGAGTGGAAGGATGAGGAACAGGTAGACATCTTTATTTTATTGTTTTTTTTTTTATTGTTCATATTAAAATTTGATGAATAAAGTGTCAGCAAAATATAGGCCAAAGCAAATTCATAAACATTTATAACGTAGCCATATACGCTAGGGTATAACCAACAGGTTTTCCAGTTCAGGTGAGTTGTACAGGTAAACCTGTCAGGTATACCCTAGGTATAACCTAGCATTTATGGCTGGCAATATATTTAACCAAAATAATTGCCAGCCATACATGCTAGGTTAATATTTAACCTTTTCTTGTTCCATTTTTAACTTTAAAAATAAACAGTCTTGTATAAGATTTCACCAAGAATATGCGGGTAAAAATTTGAATTTTCGTGCATTAAATTGGTCTAGTAATTCTCTATTACACTAATTTCATTCATGAATCCCCAAGCGACCACCGGTGGCCGCGCATCTATTGTCTTACTATTGTGTCTCTAATTGACGGTATCTGAAGGGTTATACAATATTGTTTATGCCTCTTTTTAACTATTTATTGAAATCTCAGGAAGTTTGTTAGGAGAAAATAAAAAAATATCACAGAACAATGTTTGCTGGGTCAGTTACTAGCCAATAAATATGACCTAACCAAATTGGAAACTTTTTTGGCAGCAGCTTGAAACTATAGATAACCAATAT
Organism: Mythimna lalbum; assembly: GCA_949319445.1. Taxonomy (NCBI): domain Eukaryota; kingdom Metazoa; phylum Arthropoda; class Insecta; order Lepidoptera; family Noctuidae; genus Mythimna; species Mythimna lalbum. Next base: position 3,481,967 of record OX439356.1, on the reverse strand, counting down.
GTTAAAGCTGTAGACAATTCAAGATCCTTAAAAAATGATGTCCATCATTTATAGTTTTATTTTATGACTGGTAAAGAGATCTAGGTACATGAGATGAACCATCAATTTACAAATTTCAATTTCTATAGCACAGGTTTTTTTTTTATTTCAATAAGTCCAGTAATAGACTACAGACTAATTAAGAAATCAGAATTTGACTGAATTATTACTATACTGTGACAGTAAAAGTTTAACAATATGAAGTTAACAAATGTCATGTTGTAATTACTTCTTCTTCTTACTTGGACATGGGATAAGGGCGTTTTTTTCTTCCATTCTGTCCTGTCACTCATCAAACTATCACTACTATCCATCCATCTTTACTTCATAGAAATATATAAGTATGTTTATCAGTTATCTAGTACCCGTAACACAAGCTCTGCTTAGCATGGGACTAGATGGCGTTGTGTGATAGTTGTGGAATATTATATTATAATTCGCTGTTTAATTCGCTGTTTTTATCTTTTCTTCGGCCTTCCTCTCCCTCTCCATCTATCTACATATTTAACTGTTAAAACTGTTGTAATTACAATTTATGCTATTAATACCTATCCAGGCATTCAACGACTACTACTCCAACGAGCACCACCGCCTGCTCAGCCTGTGGCGCGAGGTGGTGGCCGTGAAGCGCCACTTCTCCGAGCTGCAGACCAACACGGAGCGCGACCTGTACCGCGTGAGAAACGAGTTCGATTCGAACGCGAGGGAGCTTGTCGGCATGCTCAGTGGATATTCTATCAATGCGTTCGCTGCTCAGAGTTTGAAGGTGAGTAGTAATAGTACATTTTGATGCATTGGAGAAAGTTTATTATTGCGACCGAGGTGGAATTCGCCTGAGCCGCAGGCAAGGGTATTATGGAACCAAGTGTTACAGGGACAATGTCCACGTATATCAAACGACGTTTTTCAATACACTGAACGAAGATAAAAATAAAAGGGGTTTGCTTAATTCATGAATCCCCAAGCTACCACCGGTGGCCGCGCATCTATTGTCTTAGTTTTGTGTCTCTAATTGACGGTATCTGAAGGGTTAATACGATAAATATAACCAATTGTGGTGGGATAGGCTTGCACTTTTTCACACTAATGCGGGAATCAGTAAGTTGCGTGCCTAAAAGCGGTATAAGAGCAGGGTTTTCGAGTAAGTGTTTTAAAAAGAGATTTGACTGATAATGTTTGTGATTTCGTTGTATCTATGTTATATTAAAAATCATTTCTAATAATATTAAGTCTCAAGCTCATTTAAACAGCATGGTACTTAACTATAGTTGATTCATGATCATCTATATGAAGAGGTTTATATCCAGCTTATTTTTACTTACTTTTTTGTGTAGCTTCTAGAGTTACCTTATGTGTCAGGATTTTAGCAATACCTCTATATTTCTGTATAAAAAAAACACTATGTCTACTTATGTCGATTATAAACATCTAAAACTCCTCCATCCGTCTTCCAAACCAATTTAATTAGAAAGACAATTATATGAAGTTGGTTTTAAACTATTAAAACAATGCAAAAAAAAAAATTCAAATTTCCTATTTTTCTAAGCAAGCAAGCATGCAAAATGTACGTATTTTTTAGCATAGTTATACACCGGGTATCTGCTAGTATTCGTATAATTATGTAGAACCTTACGCAAGCAAAAATATTGTTGTTATTGTCTCCTGTAATTGAAAAACTGTTTTAGGTTCTTTTTTCAACAACCCTTTCTGTTTCTTAATTTTTTTACCACTATTCAATAAATAATGTTACACTGATTTATTATAAATACACAAATAAATAATGTCAAAAATCTTTGCTTTCCCCCACAGCCGGATTACCAACCTATGTCCCAGCAGACTTCTCACGGGGGAGCATACCATACCTCACAACAGGGTGGTTACCAGGCCCAACAACAGCCTGGTTACCAGGGCCAACAGCAACATGGCTACCCTGGCTCCCATCCATCCGGTCTCCAAGGTCCTCAGGGTCACCAGACTAGCGGCGGAACAGCAGGGCCGTATAGTGTGGAAGGCATGCGCGTAGATCTGCGCGATATGACTGCGCAACGTGATTCTGCGATCGCGGAGTTGCGCGAACGAGATGCGAGGATACAACGCCTCCTTGGAGAGCTGCAGGGACTGGTGAGTAAAGTAGATATTAGTAGGACCATGGTGCTAGGAGACCTAACTTTAGACAGTTCCAAAGACGCAAAAAAGTCATGATCAACTCTAACTCCAACGAAAAAAATGTTTAAAAATTACTTTTGGGTGACTAAAGAATGCGCCAGATAACCGTGGAATAAAGTACATTGACCTTTTTCTAAAATCTCTGCGTAAGTACCCAAAAAACAAACAATGAACTGTTTTTCATTACTAGATCATGTAAAGGATCACGATACATGTCGATTCAAGACAGCTTTTGTATTTATTTCCGTTTTTGAAATTAATAATGTCAGAGTTACTTTCGCATTTATAATATTACCTGTAACATGGACAACTTTAATTTAAGTCCGAAGCTTTGCGAGTAAATAAAAAAAAAACTAGATGATCAACGTTAATAATTTTGAATTTATAAATAATCTGAGAATGTATTTTCTAGTCTACCTTATATCTACATTTTTTAAATTTGTTTTTGAATGTAAAATTTTGGACTTTTTTTAATTAAACAATAAAAGTCGATGTAATAAAATTCGCAGGGTATGAGGAGGTGTTAGGGGCCTGTATAGATAGCAGATGATCCCTCCAGTCGACCATTTCAATTTGTCACATGGTGCACCAAACACCTTGTATTTGTATGTAACTGTGGTGCAATTAGAATCATTTTCTGAGGAAGTGAGTTGAAAGTCTAATTACACAAACTGAATCAAGAGACGTAATCAGATCAGTGTATCATCCACATAGATATATTTTGACTTTCAGTTCATTTTTCATAATAACATTAGAAGCTCTATTAATGGTAACGCCAGTCGCCAAATGTCTCGTATTAAGAGCTAATAGCCGACTGCCAATAGACTGGCGCTAGCGTAAACATGACGTAAGAAGTGCTTCATTAAATAACAGACTTCTGACCTAGGTTAATAGGGCTTGAAAAGCATTTTGCGTCAGCTAAACTAGACAAATATCTATTATTTGCTTGCGTGTTTAATATCTATTGTCAAATTCTGTATAATGTTGTTAATAGTTTCTTTGAATAGGAATAGTGTGAAGTTGAGCTCTATTTCCTAGCTTAGAAAATTACGGTTCTGGTTATTATTTGAATACTAACAGCTTGGTTTTGTTTTTTGGTGCCAGTTACAAAGTTTACGCTGGTGACTACGCAAACGTATTGTCTAGTCTTTAACTGTTTTCGTGTCCATTTCGTCAGGGTCGTATATTTACGACCCAATAGTTCAGTTCGTCAGCTCTTCGGTCACCTACAAGTGATACTGGGAATTGAAATGTTAAGTAACGAAAAAAACGTAAGCGAGGTTAAATCTGAAACCGTAATGCATACACTAGGTTTCTATTTTGGCGCAGTCGTAAAGCATACACTGGGTTTCTATTTTGGCGCTGCTTGTTATAGAGGCATTTTTATTTTATTTTGGCAAACCATTTTTCATGTAGGAGGAGCGATGCGAGTCTGCCGAGGCGGCGTGCGGCGAGGCGGGCGTGATGCGCGCGGCGCTGGAGGAGGTGGCGCGCGCGCTCATACACGACTCCGACAGCGACGCGCCGCCCGCGCATGCCCAGCATATACATCTGCATGACAGGTATGCACTCGCATGCAGTAGGGGGAGCGATGCGAGTCTTCAGAGGCGGCGCGTGTGGCGAGGCGGGCGTGAGGACCAATATTGCGGGAATATAACTTAGCAAAGCGTGTATTTTTGCGGCGCTATCGCTTTAAGAGCACAAGTGAAGAAATACAGGGTCAGGGGTCAGGAAATTAGGACTTTGTTGTTGGAAACAGGTGGCGTTCTTGATTCTTGACTTCACTGTCGCGTTTGGTTTGAAGACATTTCGACTATATTTGTACACAGTGTAATTTTGGTTATTTTAAACAAATTTCGAATGCGCCAACTCGCTACGTTTATGACATTGGTATTTTGTTAGTGCATTAACAAAAGAATTTCCAAAATGTACTTTCTTTTATTGTTGATAGGTTTGCACTTGACCCTCTATGAAGATGAAGCGGGGTTTGTGTGGAGAAACCTGAAGAAACCATTGGTAGAAACGAGTTTATCTATTCAGGGTGTCTCTGACATCGACGCACTAATGAATACCATGGATCCAGTCCATCATTCTGAACACCTGAGGGGTGGAAATTTTTGTTGGTTTCAGAGAGTCCAGGGGTCCAGAATCATGTACTGGATCCGTGGTATTCGTTTGTGCGTCGATGTCAGAGACACCTCGTATACCACCACACTATGAATCTATTGACAAAACGAAACTTAGGATCCAATGTCTATGTGTGTAAAATGTTTGTTACGCGTAATTGTTCCCACGTTTTCTAATGTTAGATTTCGCAAATTGAAAACGATCTGCTATATTTTGTTGTAGGTCTCCAAAACGCAACGTGTCTTCGTCAGCCAACGCAACGGCCTTTGCGGAGAGCACGATATCGGCCGTGCAAGCCGCGCTTCACAAGTATCAAATACAGATACACGAGTTGCAAGTAAGACTTTCAACTAGAGATGTGCTGTTGCTGGCAATATGGGAATATTGGCGGCAATATTGCCACCAATTTTCATACTTTGGGCAATATTACCACTTTACGCCAATATTGCCGGCAACGGCACATGACTACTTTCAATTGATTGCTTGTTAGATGGGAAATATTTCTTGTTACCGACAGGAAATATGTGTTCAAGGGTTAGTCTGAAAGGTAGCTCGAGCCCAGGTATGAAAGCATGAAGGAACGGGGTGGGTTTTTAGTCCGCAAGAGTCTGATACTATCTCCCGCTCCTGTCATCGGATGATTTACCCCCCCATAAAAAAAGGGCGTGTGGGCTCGTTATAAGCTGATTACGAAATAAGCATATTTTCCATAAAGATTGTTAAAATAACTGATGGATTTTCTATAAAAAAGGGTAATTTTAATGAACAATAAGATCAACTTTTACTATGCGACCACCCCTGAAATCACAAAGAATATTGATATTTTACAATTTTACGGCTTGGATTGTAATTTCCTGATGACATATAACTTGATGCAAATAACATGTGTTCCATATTCCTCCAAGTTTAGTTTTTTTTTTTGAGTTTTGCAAAGTATTTTTGTACCAATTTATTTTTTTGGTACGTACTAAAAGACAATAATTGCTTGTGTACGATATTTATTTAAAAACTCGGTACGCGTCACAGATACTGAATATTATGAAATAACACACGCAATTCCAAGCTGACGTCCCGCGGGCAACTGTCGCAGGCGAGCGTACCAGGAACGAATATCCCTATGCGCGGGCGGCCTCATTCAAAGAATGCTGCGGACCAATCACGGGGCGCCGACGCATCTCGTACGACTCGTCGCCCGATCTCTCTCAGTACCTACGTAATCCAACAGTTTGGGCTGTTTATTACACTCAGCATTATCATTATTCAGGTGAAGCTGCAGAACACTCGAGAGCAGCTGATAAGTTGCAGGAAACACGGTGAGACCGCCGACCTCACCGTCGCCTCTCTGGAGAGCAAGGTCCACGATCTACAAGGTATTTCATTAATCCATCACACATTATCCTGCAGAATTCCATGGGCTTAGTTCACGAGTACCGTTTCTTTGGTCTAATTTGCTAAATTATACTGTTAAATGGCATGTCTGTGGTACCTAACGTATATATTTGTTATTAGATTCTATGTTCATTAAAATAAGATTAGCGGCCGTAACACGTATTTATTTACGCAATTATAATATAATTGTAACCTTGATGGTTACAATTACAACCCTCTCAGTTCAGTTAATTCTATTGATGGACTTTTACCTATAAAATGCAAAAAAAAACCTAAGAAAAGAGTGAGGTCAATAATGGGACTTTATTTCGAAGAACATCAATGTGATAATTATACCATAAAAGAAAGCATATTTATTACATAACTTGATCATAATTAAATACGATTTTTAAGGCCCCCGTTAATGTAAAGAGCTGAAAAAATTGTTTTAAAAATAAAATGCACGTATTTTTATTAAAACCAAAAACAAATAAAAATAACTAAATAATTGATGTAATCAATAGGTAAACTAGATCAAGCCAACGCTGATCTGCACCAACTCTTGCAAGAGAAAGAGTCCATGCAGAAGTCGCTGGAGGCGCTGCGGAGCGATAAGAACAACCTGGAGAGGAACAGGGTCGAGATTAATGCTATGGTGAGTTTCTATTACTGTTTTACTTTAAACACTAAAGTTTAGCGTGGATGACTTTATGTTATAAGAATTTTTACCACTAAGAGGGAGAGTAAGGCCGAAGATAAGATGGATGGATTGTGTGAGGAGTGATATGAAAGAAAAGGGAGTTAGTGAAAGCGTGACGGGTGATAGGATGGAAGAAAAAAAACGTGTTACGCCGACCCCAAATAATATAGGTTAAAAGCAGGAAGAAGAAGACTGTGCTAAGATTACGTGGACTCTCTTCAACACGGTGGCCGGACCTCCACAATTCTTTAAAAAACTGCAGCATTAATGACTCCCAAGCCGCCAAACAGAGCTGTATGACGTCGTATCGCGACAGAGGTGCTGCAGGACTCGACCGAGACATGATCACGACCACTCTGTCAAGAGTGCACGACTGAGAAGAAAATTGTACTAAAAGAAGGGTATTGTAGACCCTAGAGTCAACGGCAGTGCGGATCTGGTCGGATCAACGTATTGGGTAGCGTCCACGAGGCTTTTCCCCACCTGATTTACCGCTCACGATGAGCTTTTCGAGGTTACCACTATCTAAATAAGGTTGCAAACAAAGAAAAAAAATGATTAGTTAGTACATAAGTATTAAAAATAACGAAAAGAACCAACCTAATAATGATTGTTATTGTTATCTTAGGTGGAATCTCTAACATCAGACTACGAGAAACTTCAGAAGATAAACTCTCGTCTAGAAAAAGCTATAGAAGCACTGGAGACTGAGAAAAGGAACTTAAACGATGAGGTGGATCATCTGCATAGAGAGGCGTCGAGTAGGGAGGCAGTGTTGAGGTACCATTTGATTTTCAACCTTATAGTAACATTCATAAGGTTTAAATTAAGTTAACTATAGTTATGAGTTCAAGCATCTGCACCAAGAGGCAGGCAAGATGGTGTTAAGATAACATTATATTTTCATCCTTATAGTGTGAAGTGTAGGGTTTAAAATGATTTTAAAGTTTTCTAGTAGCAGTCAGTTCAGGGGCAGTATTGAAGTTAGATGAGATTGCTGGTCCTATGTCTAACGGAATAGGCTTTTATTTACTTGAAAGGGCACAAGTTGTTAGTAGTTAGACAGTGTTAAGGTTTTTTCTAAATTCTATCTAATCTAAGCGTGCCCCATCGTCGACCACATCATCGCTTACCATCAGGTGAGATGGTGGTCAAACGTGAGCCTATCAATAATAATTAAAAAAAAAAAGCTCAAAGGAATAAAGTTTAAAATACTTTGAAAATACGTTGCACTTAAATCATTTAAATTTTTGCAGGGCCGAAGAAGAACGTTCTTCGCGCCTACGCTCGGAGCTGGTGACAACCAGGGAAGAGCTCAACAAGACTGCCCTCGCGAGAGACTTGCTAGACCAGCAGAAGTTAGAGGCCGACTCCATACTGTCTCAGATGGAGAAACACAGGAGTAAGTATTATACAACGTGTAACAAAAAGGGTATATACATCAAAAAGCCCTGAAGTTTACTGGTGGTATAGAATCTCTACACAAAGTTTCAGCTCAAAATAAATTACTCAAAGAATTGATACCAAATTCTTGGTATCCTTGGTATCGTATGATTCTCGAATTCAAATCATAACAAACGTGTCACAACACTACGAGGGTCAATAACATTCCACGTCACTTGCTAATACTAATAAAGACTTCTTCTGTAAATCTGATCGCCTAGTACCTCTCTTCCTAATTCTACCTAATTTCGATACGCGCGGCGCGCGCGTGAATGAAACGCTCTGTTTGCCTAGTACCTGCCTACTTAAAATTTTGCCTCAAAAAAGCAGAAGGTCACGCGAGGCAAAATATCTACAGGTGTCAGTTTCTGGATGCGACGGAAGAGGTATGGGTGCTGACCTTCATTCTGCAACACTCGCCATACCTACTTGCATATGGTTAGAGGTATACAGCGCCAATGCAGCTCGCCGAGTGCGCTAGTACCTACGTGGGTTATTTTCAAAATGCTCTAGTACGGCCTCCTCAAATTCTGGATCGATAGTGTTTGGGCGACCCCCTAAACCAGAAACGTGGAACCAGTTTGTTGCAGACGATGTTCCTTTCAGTACCTATGTTACAAAGTACTCTGTGAATGTACCTACCTACTATCCGATGGAAGCCCGCCACCGAAGAAACTGTCGGCGCTCAGCTCCTTCTAGGTACCCGCGATAAATCGAGGACGATAAAGTTCGCGAGCAGCTCGCACATTACCGGCCGTCCTCTCTTCCGACACACAACATCATCTCATAATATTCACTATTACTTAACACCATCACCATAGAAATGCCATCACACACGATTATCACAACTGCAATAAAATAATGTTTAAAATCCAAATCACAAACACCGGAACGGATAATTATGCTATGCGACTGCATCGTACGATTATTGGTCATCCACTAATGCAAAATTATATTTATTTATTTACCTAAATTTGACTTTCGGCGCGTACAAAGATGCCGCACGTGCCGCCAAAGAGAATAGCCGAACGGACGACAACAACATTGCCATCTCTCTCACATTAAACACGCAGGCGGCGCGTGCGACTGGGACAAAACTATTTTATCGTGTTCAATAACATTTGAGCTTCTCAAAGGAATTTTTTTAGGGATCTGTGAACCGTTTTTTTAAATTATCAATAACAATTCTCGTTTCTTATGGACTCCTAGTACTTTCGCATATTTTTCATTTATTTTAAAATGATAAATTAAGACTAAACTGTGCTACTACTGGTAATGTTTTTGTAGAAAAGGCAAAAAGTTACGCAAAGACGTAATTGTGCGCAAACGTATAGGTTTTTTAGAAATAAGCGCGAAAGATTTGTTGATTTGTTTATAATCTCGGGGTAAAATTAAACTCACACGCATTCACGCGGCGTCGTGAATGCGCACACTACATCTAAATAATTAATTTCTTGTTAACTAAGTACATATCCTATGTATAGCAACCGACATAAAAAGAATTAGGTACGTAAGAAAATTCATCTCCACCCTGCAAAAAGTGACAACTTATTGAAGTCCTCTAATTAAATAAAATTCAAGAACGGAACCCACTGGGAGTTTATTTGTACCAGGAGGCACATAAGTTGCTTAGAGATGATATTTGGGTTCATTTTAACAGATATGAAATCCTTTTTCGCAGCGTCTAACGCCGAGTACAACGTTCGTTTAGATTTTACGTAGGTACCTACTTCGTTTAAATTTTTCGTAAACTAAGTATTTGTTACTATCCTATCTACGAGTACGTAAAACAATAAAAAAGTATGTAGATATTTCTTATTGTTTCACGTAAATACCAGATAGGTACCTAATTATTACTATTATTAATTACTTAGTCTACTTAGTCTCCTCTAAAAGCGGCGTGAGTCGCACGAAAAATAATATGCGCTGCGCGCTAACGAACACGGCCCTACGCGGCGCGCAGGTTTTTCGATGTCCAACGCACGCACTCGCTCTAGTTTTTGGCTTGGTTTGTTGTACACAAACATAATCTTAGTCTTTGTAGGAAAAACTTATTTCTTCTTAAAACTATTTTTCTTAAAAAAAATGTTAGAAAAAATAAACATGCGGAACCCTTTATCCACTGTTTGAAGAAATACCAGGAGTAAGAGGTTTGTTTTTAGTCATAAACAGTTCAATGACACCGATCAGCTGACTTTTTGCTAGTGATGTATTGGTTTCAGTTTGAAATGTTCGGTTTCTGGTATCATATGTATGGAATAATTCACAACTTCCTACCATGTAAACATAAGGTTAGAAAACCCTTTCCGTATCGTTTGTTATCTTATCAAGAGGCCGTGCACTTGGTATGTATACCCCCTTTTTGTTACACGTTGTATAATAATAATTTATTAAACCAAATTTAAAAACGAAGACTACTTCAAAAATACATGAGAACCCGATTGCAGAGCCATATACCGGGTTCAATTGTATTTTCAAACCATCAACTCGAATATACACACAAAATTTCATCCAAATCGATCAAGCTATTTTGGAAGAGTTAAGTGACGAAGACACATACACATATATAAAGAATACAGACGTACTAAATGTCATTGAAGTATCTAGTTTTTTGTATTTAAATATCTCGTCTTACTGCCGACATACATATATTCAAAAAGATCTTTTTTCTGCTATTTAGGTGACCTAGAAATAGAGTTGGAAAGAACCCTAATGGAGAGAGGAGACCTACAGGACCTCGTAGACAAGTTAGAAGCAACTGTGAGGAACCTTGAAGGTGACAAGAAGAAATTGCATGAGGATGTTAAACATGTAAGTGTAAAATCACTATCACTAGCATTTGATTTAGTCAGAAAACCGATACTTTTTTCGAAAATAATACATCACTGTATTTAAAGTTCATCATTAATGTAAATAACATTCATGGATAAAATCTTAAACATAATATAAAAAAAAAACTGCTTCATTTTTCGTCGAAGTTAAACTATTTGTTCGAATTTATCAAAGTTTTGGATTATTTTCTGAACACATGCTCACGCATTTGATACGTGAACACTAATAAGCACAGATTTTACGACACTCATATTATATTTGATTAATTTTATACCACCATACCAATTTAAGAAACTTATTACCTACTTAGAGATATGTGGGACAGAGACTAAAGTTCCGCAAAACTCCGTTGAAAAGGGAGGATCTTCCGACCAGACGGGTGTTATGTCTGGTGGGCAACTGCCCGATAGAAGATTTTGGGTAGACGTATGAGCTCAAATCGCGAGGAGAACTTTGATTGCGCGATGCAGGATTTCCTTTTTCTTGTAGTTCTTATATGGCACCATAGATGTCGCTACACCTATTTACAATATTTTTAAACTTCACCAGCTCGAAGACGAAAAATCAAACCTGTCCAGTCAATCATCAGAACAACAAGGGGATCTCAACTCGTTGCGTAAAGAACTCCTAGCCGCTGAACAGACTAGGATGGAGTTAGAAGCAGACAAGGCGTCTCTCTATGAGAAGATCAAATTCTTAGAGGGAGAGAGAGACAAGGTGGAGTTGGAGTTGCGACAGGTTATGAGGTAAGGAATCTAAACCTTATGTTGAAGAGTTTAGGTACAAATTAGAATGGATAAAGAAGCAGGTATTTCTGTAAGCAGATTAACTTCCTACAGGATGAGAGATGTGAAGTTCGATAGATTTTAAGGTAAGGAATTTAAACCTTACTTAGAACAGTTAAGGTACAAACTAGGATAGAGTTAGAAACATACAAAATGTTTATTTGCGACATAATCATGATTCTAGAGATATAAAGAAGAAGACTAGAGTTGGAGTTGCGACAGGTTATGAAGAAAGAAGATTTTTTTTCTATTAAACAACCTTTTGGTTAAAATAAGTAAATCATTATCTTCCTATGTCCTTGGCCATTTTATTTGGGATCAGCGCAACACGATTTTTCTTCCGTTCTATCCTGTCATCCGTCACGCTACCACCAACTCCCTTTTCTCTTTTATCACTTCTCAAACAATCCATCTATCTTAGGTGTAAATAATACTTTAATATTTTATCACCTACACCGTTACCAAGTAATGAAATTATAATGTACTAGCTTTTTCCCGCACGGCTTCGCTCCCGCTCTTCCCTACTCTACCCTACTATACCCTACTCTACCCTACTATACCCTACTATACCCTACTCTACCCTACTATACCCTACTATACCCTACTCTACCCTACCAAACTTCACATAAACCATCTACTAAATAATCCGAACAAAGCCTAAAAATTTGGTTTGGATAGGTGAGCCCGTTCTTGAGTTATAAAATAACAACGAAAAGTGGCATTGATTTTTATATATATAGATTGGTTACGAAATATATATTTGTAACACTTTAATTCATGAATCCCCAAGCGACCACCGGTGGCCGCGCATCTATTGTCTTACTATTGTGTCTCTAATTGACGGTATCTGAAGGGTTAAACTGGCTTAGCATTGTAACTGGATGGCTTCCTTAAGAATTGGAATGAGAAAGCGAGGAACCGTAATCGTTGGAAGGAGTGGAGGGAGGCCTTTGCCCAGCCGTGGGACAATACGGGCTAACTATAATAAACACTTTAAACAACTCAAAATGGTATTATGACGATACCGTAACATGATAAATTATCAATTTTGAGTTTCATGTTATTTCTACACAGTTTTTACAGATAAACCTGCCATACTGTCTGTTTCCGTTTTCTAAAGATCGTCCTCATTTATTTTTGGCTAGGGAACGCGGCGAACTGAGCTCCCAACTCACAGCCATGGTCCGCAAGAAGGATACTCTAAACGAAGAGATTATACGTCTGCAACAACGACTGGAGCAAGCCAATGAGACTATCGGCAGGATCAACAGGGCCTTGGAAGATCATGTCAAGGATGGAGAAGAGAAACAGGTAATTAGCTTATAGATACTATATAGGCTAACTGGTAATTAGTGACCGATAATTATACATGTGATTGTACTCATGATTACGGACGACTTTCCCAAAGAAACTATTTTTTATACTCATTATTTAACTTATATTATTTAACCGGAACATATAGGTACCTACACTGATTACATACACCAATGGGCAAGCGGCGTGGGTGGCACTAACACTATTGTAGGTAAGGTATATGAGAACGTCGTTACGGGGCTAACAATTGAGAGGTCGCAGGTGCTCGCGCGCGTATTTGCGTGAACAGCTGTTTTGTTATTGTGATAAAACCAATGAGTATAAAAAAGGTTCTTTGAGTAAGTTGTTTGTAATCTCGAGTACAATAACGTGTATAAGTATCGGTCACTAATTACCAGTCACCCTATATTCATAGAGAACTAGCTGTTGCTAGGCGTTTCGCCTGATATTTATATGATATTACTACCATGAAAGTTGAAAATTTTCCCAAGGGACTCTCAGGACAAAAAGTATCATATGTGCTGTTCCCGGACATGAAAATTAATTCAGTAATTTTTGCGTGAAAAAGTAACAAACATCCATACATAAACTTTCGTGTTTATAACACTAGTAGGATTGGCGACCACCCCAACTTTGCACGAGTGTTACAAATTAGATTCACAAGTTTTTCCCTACTATAACATGTATGTATTATACACTAAAACCTTCCTTATAAATCAATCTGTTTTTTAATAAATACCATATGAAAATCCGTTCAGTAGTTTTTGAGTTTGACGCGAAAAGACAGACAGAGGCTCGGGGTGAGACTTTTTTGCAGTAACTTTTTTTTTCACAGATTCTAATAGACTCTCTCGAGAAAGACAAGCATCACTTACAAGAGCAGTTAGCCGGTGTGAGGTCTGAGAAGGACGCCTTGGAAGCTGTCCTGTTCGACACGGCCAACATGTTGGAGGACACGGACAACAAGCGCGCCAAGCTGGAACAGGAGCTGCAGGAGAAGTTGGTGCAGCAGGAGAATTATAAGGGTGAGTTACGCAAATAAAGAATTTATTATTTATTATTATTATTTACGAGAATACTTCGGCGTGGTCAGTAAACCCAGTAGCGTTCAGATGTCGTCTCCTTGAATTCATGTCCAAATAGATTCTAATTCTATCGTATTCCGTTCCTTTCGTTGGCTCTCTGAAGATTCAGGGGAGAAGTGTTTAGAAACCATATTTATGGTTAAAAATCAACTCAAAAAAATTGTTTCTTTTAGAAAAAAAAATGTTTTTTTTTTTAAATGTGATAAAAATGCAGCACGGCGTGACGTTACACGTGACTTTAATGGGCTATATCTTTGTCATTTTTGGTTTAATTTACAAATAAAAAAATACGTGTCCCTTATTTTTGAATGATCTAAAAGACGGACTAATTACATTTTTTTACGGCAACTAGCCTATTGTAATACTAATGGAACTTCGTTTACTACAAGACATTTTTGTCCGTCCAGGTCAAATCGCCCGCCTATCAAAAGACCTGGAGAATAGTGAGCGCAAGCTGCGCGACACGCGCAACTCTATGTCGCAGGCGTCCGGCAAGAAGGAGGCCGAGTACCAGCAGATCATCACTAACATCAACAGGACCACCACGGAGAATATCACTAAGTTGAAGGAGGAGAAGGCAAGTATTCAGAATAGGATTCTTCTTCTTTTTGAGTCAATGTCAATTCCTTAAGCAGGATGTAAAGCTAACCAATTTTAAAAGGAGAAGATTTTTTGACGTCCAGCTGTTGCTCAGACCAGACACAACCGGAAAAAAGTGTCTGATCAGGGCAACTGTCTGATAGTTGATTTAGAACTGTTGTATATTATATTCTAATCGTGCATAGAATTATAATTTTGGAATGTAGGATTTTGAATTTTGGTTCTTATGTGTATATCTATATTATAGATGTAAACCGTTTGTATTTTTGTCGTAAATAAAATAATAAGTTTTTTTGTTTTATTAAAAATAATTAAGAAAATCTGAGGGAGAAGACTTTTGTCTGATAGTAGGATTAATAGCAATAAAAAATAGGCTAGCTTTTTTCATCTACAAAACAATTTTCAATGATAATTGCATTATCAAAATAATTTAAATTCTCTTTTTTTCGTAGGAACAACTCCGCCAAGCCTTAGAACACAAACTAAGCCAAACCATAGCCTCTTTAACGAGCGAGAAGGAATCATGTGAGGCGTCCGCTCGTGAGAGGGAGAAGAAGCTACTCATAGCACGAGATCAGCTAATACTACAGCATGACGAGGCGATGCTGAGAGCGGAGAATGATAAACAGCAGGCGTTGTTGATGGGTAAGTCTAGAGACGGAAATTTTAGGTGGAGCATCATTCAAATAGCTTCCTAGCCACTGTATTGCCATGAACTTAAAAGGCATGTTTTCGAAGAATTTTTGATTCATTACAAGATAAAAAAAAGATATTCATATCTTTGCACTACAAAGTAATTAAAACTTCTTCGTTCATCGTGAAATTCTTATCATACTAGCAGATTGCAAACGTCCTCAAACCGGAGCAGGTGTTTATCGAATACGTTACGGGCACGCCACGAACACGCCGCGCATGCGCAGCGAATTTTTTGCGGACGTGCATCGAGATGCGTCTCCAGCGTCTTCGAA